>CAVNZK010000053.1:0-1367704 GCA_963693345.1 Pieris melete | reverse complement strand
AATTTTGTATATAAATAAATTTTGTATGTAAATTTCAATTTAATTTATTATTATTTACTTAAGATGTCACGTGGAACTTGGTGTAATGGTAGCACAACAAACGTTGTGTAAAACAAAAAACTTGGCGATTAAAAAGAGTGGCGGTGAGTTTATTGCCAGTTCTTCTCTTCCGTTCTACGCCCTTGATTTGAGAACTGGCAGTAAATGTAAAATTAGAAGCATTTAATGTATATTTATTTTTCGACGTTCATAAATGTACATTGTGTAAATGAATAAATTATTTTTGACTTTGACTTGACTTGATTATAATTTTGCTTTCAATTTATTTACTGATGCGTCAAGGTCCAAATAGTAGCGAAAAACATAAAAACTACAAGTTTATTCAAACATCAATTCCCACTGTATAAGACTGCTATGTAGAAATACAGTAATATATTCGTGTAATTACATATTTTTTTCTTTTATTAAGAATAATTTTAGGTTGACTCAAGTTCAAATGGAAGTTAAAAATTGGCTATTGCCTTACTCTTTAATTTCTAAAAATAATCGATAGTTAATCTGCGCGATACAAAGATTGCGACAGTAGCGATAGGTCGCTGGTCCATGAAGATATAAAACAAACGGTATCCCATTGTAAATAGTTTAAACTTACCGGTGTAAATAAATGAAATAAAACATATTTTCATATATTTGAAAGACAGTCGTATAAGTAATTTTCGGTCACACAAAAGAGTCTTTCTCAAGTCCAAATGGAGGTCAGAATTATATCACTTTGTTCAATGACACTCGCCCGAATTCGTATCATTAGGGGTAATTGACGTAATTTTTCACGCATTTTTTCACGCGACGTTCATTTTCTTCCTAAAAAAATGATTGATGGTTGCATGTGTGGTGTTATTATTTTATATAATAACAGGTTTATATACGTGGAATTTTACACCATCTGATCACTTAGAGTGATTATAGCAGTTGTATTTAAAACTAAATTGTATTTTGTAAAATAATAAGAACTATAAAAAATAATAAAAACAGTTGAAGTGTCGGCGATCACTAATACACACAAATATAAAGTATTTTAATTTTCTAACCTAAGCTAATAATATTAAATAAATAATTTATTTTTGAGAATAATTATTAATCCAGAAATCTAAGCTGCACATATAGAAAGCAGAAAATTAAAACTGGTAAATTTTAATTCAAATTTTAAATAAAATTAGTGAATTTGGCTTAGACCCCTAAACCGTGCATTAGGTTTATTCAAAGCTCGCAAAACTGCAAACAACTGTATAATTAAATAAATATACAAATGTACTTATTACCATTATTTCAATCGTACTAAAAGCATTCGAATCTCATTAGCCTCGAGTGAACCGGATTTAGAGCAATACTAATAAAAAGGAGCGAGATGAAAGGGCGGTGTATAAAACTCAGCAATAAATATTGGCATAGCAGAGGTCGCTGTGAAGCTTTGGTGACAAATTCAAATACTACGAGGATTGGGGCGAAATTAAAAGTGTCCACGAAAAATGCTAACTTTTAGTATACATTTGAAATCATAGCGTGTGCTTTGATCTGAATTAAGTTGAAATAAAATAACAAATTTTAAAAATTAAGTGGCTACAACCCTATATGGATCTTGGCAAGTAGGTGTGACTGTTTTCACGGGTCATCGATTTTTGGGTTTGAGACATGCTAATTCCCCCTGATGATGCGGACATAGAATGAATATTCCATTCGGGTCAGCCAGTGATTCTTAAACCACTAGGCCAAAACCTGTAAATTAGAATAATTAGGTTAAAATATAAATGTTAAATAGCAGTCAAAACCTAAAATGTTACGGCAGAATGTTTATTTCATTTGATAATGTTTAAGGAATAGGGTAAATAGGAACTAGTCTTCATTTGTCTCCCAAATAGTATGTAATATTTTTATAGTGCATTGCAACCCTTTTAACGCGTTCTTGACTTAGTAGTTAAGTGCGTTACTACCTGGAGGTCTTGGGTTCGATTCATTTTTATTAAGATATAAGTTTGCACTCTTGCGTTTCAATATATTATGTTTGATTGATCACTTTTTTACAGTGTAAATTTTACATGTAACCTGTTAATTTATCATTGTCACATTTTTTCTCAACGTTGTTTAAGTTCTTTGGTTGTTATGCGTTTTAATTTTAGATTTCCGGTTTTAAATCAGCTCTAATGATAGAGCAAAGTTTACCTAGTGGCTTCAGCGTGCGACTCACATCCCTGAGGTCGTAGATTCGATTCCCGGCTGTGCATCAATGGACTTTATTTCTACGTGCGCATTTAATATTTGCTCGAACGGTGAAGGAAAACATCGTGAGGAAACCGGCTTGCCTTTGACCCAAAAAGTCGACAGCGTGGGTCAGGCACAGAAGGCTGATGATAGAAGCGTTTGCAGTAGCAGTATTAACCTACACCATAATTTTACACTATATTATTGGGATCATACTAATTATCATTAAACTCCTTCTGTCTTGAATGTGGATTACCGAAGCTGTCGTTAACGAAGTTTAATATGTTTCCTTTACCTCACCGCCCACGATGGACCTATAAACATGATTATTGCGAATTTTTAAATAATTTTTGGTTATCAAGATATCTTAATTACAACGGCATCCATAAGTTAACTTTTATTATACTTCGTGAAATTTGCATATTGCAAACCAACTATAATTAGAGTTTTTTAGAATTGACCCTTATGGTTTAGTGTATTTTTAATTGTAGTATGTAGTGGGTATGTACCGTTGCACTGTACGAACAGCTTGAGCTGCATGATTGGATTTATCCATACCTGGAGATAATGTGTCAATTACAATTGATCAAAAATTATGATAAACAAAGTGAAAAATGAAAAAAAAACCTAGTGGTAAAGGATCGTCAACCCTGAGGTCATCCGTTCGACTCTCGGCTGGTACAAATTGATTTCACTTAGGCAACAATTTCTTTATTTAATAAAAACATTTTTTTCTCCTTTAAGGCAAGTAACTAATTCATCCATAGATGAGAGTTGTATATGAGCCGAAATAATTATAAATTCACCGAGAACCAAACCTGGATTAAATGCATTGATGAACTAAGAGCTCAGAAATCTATTTACATATTAAAAAAAACAAATACATTAATGTTTGTTATTATTAATACAGATATTTTATTACGCAATGTTTTCACAAAAAAACAATACAAATTTACTTCTATTGAAAATGTAGCATCTTTTTTGACTCACACACATATATATTTAATTAATAGTAACATTATATATTAAAAAGCATTTCTGCATTTTACGTAAATTGTAAAGACACTCAAATTATTGTTTTATCAGTTTAATTTCCTATAGGTTCAAGCGCTTGTGAAACATAACCAAAGATCAAGGATAACAAAGTGGATAAGAAAAATGTGGAAAAGTTCGCTCGTAAATTCGTACAAAACGTCTGCTTTCGTCGTGGAGTACGAAACTGTCAGATTATCCACGCTTCGACAGCTTTACCAACTTTTACGTTCTAACTTTACGTTAGGCTGTAATTTTTGGATTCACTGTCAATGAGAAATTCGACAAAAAAATCTTGGCGGAATTTAGCATAATACGTAGGCTGGTTTGGTTGTGATCTAAATTTTGAGTTATAAGCAAATACGTATATATACAACATACGTTACGTTTATATAAACGTTAGCTAATGGAAAAGTTACTTAGTCCTTACTGACCATACGATATTAATACTACTTACGAGGTCTTCGCAGGTGCGCGCCGTGGTGTAAGGGTCCGAAAACTCAATGCAACTTTTTCTTCACTATATATATCATTATATTAAATTAATACCGAAAGGGTATAAAATAAAGACGATTACTGCAATTTAACTATGCAATACATTTCCATAAAAGACGGAATAGGAAAGTTTATCCGTATGTCTTTAGTACAAAGTATTGACCAAAGTTTGTGTATGTGAAATTTCCAATACCGATCCCGGCGTTTTGGTATGCAATTTTGTTGTAGTTCTCTAAATTGCGTTGATGTCGCAACCTTGGGATGGTGGTACAAAAACTCAACATTGAAGTCAGTATAACAATTATTACCGCTACTGGGAGAGGTCTTTTGAGCTGCGCTTTCCTTATACAAGTCGAGCAAGGGCCCTGTATTGTATAATTTATAATTTTGACGATTTATAAGGGCTATCATGGCTAATAGTTTTTGTGCTACTACAAAAGATTTGGATGGAGATTTGTGGACAAAATAACTTATTATCTAGGTCGTCAACAGTTTTTAATATTAAAAAAAAAATGGATAATCAAAAAAATTGCCACGAAATTCTTAGTGTATGGGTTAGGGTTTATTTCTTTAAAAACGTCAATATGAAAAATAACGCATTGCAAGATACACAAATCTTTATAAAATAAACAATAGAATTATATCAAAAAAACAATTGAAATCTCTGTTGATAAAGCACTAGAATTACAAATAAGTTTACCTTTTTAATGAATGAACATCTTCTCTCGTTCAACATTAAGCAGTTCCATAACATGAGTTTTAATTCATATGTTGATATGAAATATCCGGGATGTTTTTATTATTGAAAGCGTTTCTCAAAATATCAATATTCATTAATAATACATACAAGTATATTCGCGATTAACGGCAATTAAATATACATTTTTCAAAGCAAAAGTTGTACGAATGGGCGTGAGTGAATAATTTTATCTGATTTATACTACGGAACCCCACTTCATTACATACTGACATTGAATGATGATCGGTGCAAGAAAAATAACGTGTTTAACCCTCATCTCTTATAATTTAATTCCCATACAAAAAGATACTTACGCGTAGCTTGGTAGCTTGGTGTTTAAGTGAAAACAAGAAAATTGTTGTAAATTTAAAAAATAAAAACAAAAGAGGTTTTAATTACAACTGGCTACAGAAAACTTCGTTTTCATATTTTTATTTTTTATTTTTATTTTTACGGCAAATAGTCTTACAGAAATAATGTTAGTCATCCTTAAAGTAAAAATGTCGAAGTGCGAGTTCCATTTATTTTATAATATAATTATTTTGACTAATTATTATATACATATATACTTTCTGCATTATTGAGTAATAAATTATTATATACTATCTAGTTTATGTATAACAATGAACACCATTGTCTAAATAATTGTATGATTAATGCTCATCGCGTCATTTCATTAATTCAGATCTACATTGTTTGTGATATACTAACTGTGTTATAAATTTACTAACAAAAAGTTGTAAGATTACGTAGGCGGCTTGTGAAGATAGTACTAACTTTCCATTAAGAATTTACGATTTATTAAATTTAACTCGAAGCCTTTCCAACAATATATGGAAGCTAAAATACGTTGTCTCTATTTCCGTTGTGAAGTTAAACTATTTTGTTACCACAGCTAATAAAACGTAAACGTTAGCAATCTACCGGTTTCCGGAAACGGATCTTACTTGGCAACCGGATATCAAGTGGCGGCACATCGCCAGGATTTTTGTAATTAGAAAGTTGGGAAGATACTAAAATAATATAAAATAGGTTTGTTTACACATAAATGTTAGTAGCATTCAGAGCTTGAGAACAAAAATATTATAGTTGATGCCTAAAACACACAGACAGGCCAGTTCCATAATGCACACATAAAAAATAAGTGGCGCTACAACCTCTTTCGGTCTTGGCCTCAGATTTCTGAATCTTTTACATGATCATTTTTAAATCTAATAGGCAAGTAGCCTCCAATGCCTGACACACGCTGCCGACTTTTTGGGTCTTGGGACATGTCGGTTTTCTCACGATATTTTCCTTCACCGTCTTCACCTTCTAATGCGCACATAGAACGAAAGTCCATTGGTGCACAGCCGGGGATCGAACCTACGACCTTAGGTATGGAAGTCGCATGCTGAAGCCACTAGGCCAACACTGCTCGTGCTGTTGCTGCAACAACAATATAACTTTTTTATTATAAAAAAGAAGATTCATAATATATCTTAAGCTAAAATATTATGGTGGCATTTCCATGTGTTTACTGAATACCATATGAAGTTACGAGCCCACACATTTTAAGATTTAGGACGCGTACGTAAACTTTTTCCAGAACCATTAAAATTCAAGCCATCGCGGATTGACTTAAAATGCATTAAATAATGGCCGCTCAAAAGATCTCACGATAATGTTTTCATCGTGTTTAAATTCACACTATATGTATGCACTCCACGTGTTTAGATTTTGTGAGGCAAAACGATTGTGCGATAGCCAGATGTAGACGAAATTGTTGAAACTACTTAATAAGGTATTCTAAGAGGGTCCTCCGCTCTGCGGGGGTTAACAAAAACAAAGTAATACTTTAGCAATACCATATTATAACGTCAGCATAAAATGCGTTTTAATCTGCGCTTTGACTCTTTGACTACGTTGCAGTTGCTTCCTATCCCGGCTAAAACAGTTTTGAAACAAAAATCTATGACGGGTGTCAGAAAATAGATGAACTAACTTATATAATATAATTATTGAAAAAAAATACTAAGGCGTTACGCATAACAATAAAATATGCAGTATTTACAATTTTCTTAACCTACATAGCTTTGGTATGGGAAGCTACTCGTGTGGACTGTGGACACGTTAGGCGTGTCTCACCTACCTCGGACAAGCATAAAAGCTGGGGCGGTCGCACAGCAGCCGGGAAAAAATAAACGGCTCAAATATAAGAGTCTTTCCTCCAACATCGATTTTGTTACCTTTGGAGAAGAGACTCTTGGACCGTGGGGTTCAAGTGCACAGTTGCTTATTTAAGTTGGCGCCTGGTAGATTGTACCGGTAACCCCAGAGCTGGTGCTTTCCTCGTTCAACGAATAAGTGTCGCAGGAAATGATCCCAACGTTATAGGTTCAATGCCACAGGGACCAAACATTTTTTATTTTCTTTTTAATAATTTTTAACGTGACTTTTTGAATAGACAGCTGATTTAATTAGTTTTGATCGGAAACTTTAGCTTAGTTAGTTAGTTTTTCCCCGAAATCGAATCTAATTTCGGACGAAACATTGTGAATTAAGAAAAATAATAATTTTTGAACAAACGAACATTAACAACAAAAACTCAAACTCCAATACATTAAACGGAAATTTAACTGAATTTAGATAAAAACGGATAAGGCCCATCGCGATTCTCATATCGGCAAAACTCACAAAACAAGTCACGTATAAAATGAGAATATTCGGGCGAGCCTCTAACTTATTTATCATTCTCTTCAGAACACCCCATGAATTTTATACAAGATTGAACGATTTACTGAACGAAATTGATGAAACATCTATTGTGTCGCAATTGCATAGCACTGTATGCGGATAGAAAATAGAACTCGCGCTCAAAAATTTCGATTTCAGTAAAAAAAATACTTTCTGCCTTATACCTCACTTCGGATAATGTTTCATTTTACAAAGCTTTTATATTCCTAATCCCGAATATAAAAGTAATCTAGATTTGTAACACAAGAAAGTTTTGAAATTAATATTTTTTTAGATATTCCTTTTAACTGTAAATACATGCAGTAGTGTTGGCCTAGTGGCTTCAACGTGCGACTCTCATCCCTGAGGTCGTTGGTTCGATCCCCGGCTGTGCACCAATAAACTTTCTTACTATGTGCGCAATTCACACTCTCTGGTGCGGTGATGGAGAACATGGTAAGGCATGTCCTAGACACAAAATGTCGTTGGCTGATCACCTACTTAATACTTGCCTATTAGATTGACAAATGATCATGAACCAGATACAGAAATTTGAGTCCCAGACTTAAAAAGGTTGTAGTGCAATTATTATATTTATTTTTCATTTTAAATACTTGCAGTAAAAGGAAGCATGTATAAATATAAATTGTAACTGCAATTGTCATATTAGTTAGTATTTTTATAATCTTTATTTCTATCCTATGTCGTAACTATATTTGATATTGTAATGATAAATACATACAAGTTGCGAGCAGCTTATTATACAGACATTTCAATTAGAAGATAATATTACTTTTGCAATTTACTGAATGACGAGAAATTATATATAATATATAATATATATATAATAAAATTACGATTTTTCTCCTACTATTAAAATCAATACACAATATTTATATTGGGATGAAAATGAAATTATTAACACAGGTTTACAAATACTCTAAAGTACCAAACTTTATTTCTTTTGTCTGTAGGCTTTGCATACATATTCGTACATCACACCTACACATCACTATAAATAAAGCATTCCCGTTCACCATATCGTATACTAAATAAGTAAGAAATCAATAATTTTTAAAACTGTTAGAAATGAATCTTTTACTACAATATATATAAAAATAATACGTATCCAATTTCAAGTGATAATAACTCGGTTATCAACTAAGTCTCAAAGAAGTCTTAAGAGCTTTCTCACCTCGTACTGATGAATTTTGATGAGATCTCGCCTTTATTACACTTTTATACTCAGCGATATTATATTTCACTGGCGATTTACCGCAACTCTGCGTAGGAAATCTAGTTATACTATACAATGTCTTCTAATATCAAGAATATCAAAGACAAAGTCCAGTGATAATGACACACCTCTTTGTTTCACAGATTAATTGTTCTTTACAATTTTTTCTATAGTCTCTAACTAAGACATTCATATACAGTTTTACCGTGTCCCGAACTTAAAGCCAAGGAGCCTTTAAGAGGCTTTATTATGGATTTAACAAAGCATTGTCCAATCTGCCTATGAAGGCAACTGTTACTAACAAAAGTGAAAATCTCTTAAGCATCTCGAATGGTGTTACATATACGTTTTAACGTCATTTTTTAAACAAGGTTATCAAATTTGAAACCTATTTACAAATTCTTGAAAACTGTAACATGTAATACAAGAAATTGTTTCTATAACTCATGTCACAGGAAATCTTTAAAACTGCTATTCTTGTAAAAGCTATTAAACTACTTAAAGGGAGACCTTCATGTGTAATAAAAAGTAATATTTTTTATTTAAAACATGAGAAAAATACCCATAAAAAGAATATTGACCTTCAATAATCGTTTTATCCTCACCTACGAATTT
The DNA here is from genome assembly GCA_963693345.1 of Pieris melete. Classification (NCBI taxonomy): domain Eukaryota; kingdom Metazoa; phylum Arthropoda; class Insecta; order Lepidoptera; family Pieridae; genus Pieris; species Pieris melete. The sequence continues at coordinate 1,358,615 of CAVNZK010000053.1, read as the reverse complement.
CATCTTCTAACTCGATTTTCAATTACACGATACACTGAACCCAAGCCCTTACTAATGAAATACTCTTCTTAGTACTTCAGAACGATTGTGCAGGTAAAATAAAATAAAAACGAAAAGTATAGCAAAAACATCTGTAGTAGGGCAAAAAAATTCTCCTAAGCTCACTAGGAGGTAAAACTAACAATATTTTTAAATCTATATACCTATATAAAAATGAAACCCATTTTCCGTTGTCACGACATAACATGAAAACGGCTTGACTGATTTGTCTGATTCTTTTTTATATTATTCTTTGAAGTACGAGGATGGTTCTTACGGAGAGAAAAATTTAAAAAATTGAGTGAAAAAGTCTAAAAACAACACTTTTCTATATTCCAATACATAATATTAGTAATAATACTTAAAAGTCAATTTGAACTTTAATACCATATCAAAAAGTTCAAGTGTTAGTGGAGGGGTTCCGGGAAGGTAAATTTTTATTTTTTGACATAATGTATTTGTTGTCTTATCAACTTTCTTTTTTTTATCTTAGCTAGACCGGTGTCCCGAATAGCAGAATAAGTAGGCGGTACGATGTTCGCCAGGCCAGCTAGTATTATATAAAAATGTTTATAAATTGGTTAGTTTAAATACAAAGTACTCAATACTTTCTGGACCAAAACGATTTGCCTGAGAAAATAATAAATTATTATTCTATATCTTACATAAAAATGTATCCCGTAGAAGGAGGCTACTAGAGGGTTGGGGTTGCAGAGGAACTGGAGACCTTAGAAGTGGCCTGGCTTAGGTTGAGATGGCGAAAATACTAGTAGAGGTTTAGTTTGGGTAATGTTCCTTTATTTAAAGGTGAAGAGGGAATGTGACGTAGGGGTGCAGTGATGCCTGAATTTATTAATTTTAAGATTTTTGCAAAGAAGTCCTTTGCAAGTGGCCTATAATTTTCAACATACTTCGGCGCATCTTATGATACTGTTGTTTGTCCAAATATATTAAATTTGTACACCGTGTGCACTGTGCAGTTTGATCTAACTTAAAAGATAGGATTAGATTAGAACTTAATCTTAATTTATACCCCCAATATTATTTTATTGCAAATTATTTGACAGTCACAATTCTAACAGATGGCGCTGTGTTGAAAGTACCAACGTTTTACATAAGTTAATAATACAATTTAATGGCATAACCACCAAAAGAGCATGGTGGTCCCCATGACTGGTGTTCTCCTACCGTTCATTTGAATAGTTTACTACTATGTATAACAAAAACCTTAGCCACAGCAACGCTTGGCCGAGTCAGCTAGTATATTATATATTTTGTCGTAAGATACACATATGTACTTCTAAGAATTCCACTTGAAACAACTTCCCAACTTAAACAAAAAGATATGCATCATTCCTCACCTGTCAAACAGATTCGCATAAATACAAAAGTGAATGATCTCCACGTCCTTATGTCGTGTCAGCTTGACTTGCAATTAATAATCCTTTTAATTGAACACGTCAAGGCCGGGTTACAAATTAGCAGCCATCATCGTTTCGGTAATGAGTGATTTCTTAAGTGGGTTTTTAAAGTTTGTAATGTATGACGAATGAGCAGTGCTGTTCTGGTTTTGCGTGCGATTCTCATCCCTGGTGTCGTAGGTTCGATCCCAATGCACACAATGGACTTTCTGTCTATGTGCACATAACATAACACTTGCATGTTCGGGTATATTTATAATGTATGACTGAGAGTAGGTATTTTTTCCACTTTTTTTATCACCACTCTCAATGCCACAAGGCCCGCGAGTGCGTTGCCGACCTTTTAAGAATTGGTACACTCTTTTCTTGAAGGACCCTAAGTCGAATTGGTTCGGAAATACTTCAGTGGGCAGCTGGTACCACAAAGTTTTGGTGCGCGGCAAAAATTGCCTTGAAAAACGCTCAGTTGTGGAACGGCGGAAAAAGTCCTAATTTTTTTACATGAGAATAGTGGAAAAAGTACTCAGTCTCAGTCATAAATTATATATATATATATAGCTTTTAGGTCTGGGCCTAAGATTTCTGCATCTGTTCTGTGATCATTTCTAATAAGAAAGTAGGTGATGAACCTTCTGTGACACATACCTTCAACATTTTGGGTCTAAGGCATTTCGGTTTCCTCACAATGTGTCCCTTCACCTTATGAGCGCTTGTTAAATGTGCACATTGGTGCACAGCCAGGGTTCCAACCTCAGGAATGAGAGTCGTACGTTGGCCAACACCCTTAAGGCCCTATCCCAGCACGAATTGCTGTGTCAGTGTCTCGGGGTGGACTGCGATGCGCAGTGGAGAGGCGCGTCGCATCGGCCCGTAATGACAATTATTAGTTATGTAAAACATTAAATTAATGTAATTTTATCATTTTTTTCTGAAATGGATTACTTGGCTTGCGATTAAATATATCGTGTAAATTTCAAAATTATGTTCTATGTACATTTTCGTCATAAAATGAATTCAAAGTGTTAAAAATTGGCTATGTTTGGATTTTTTTTCTATCGAGCGAAGTTATTTCAATCGTGTATCGATCTTTCAAAATGGATACATAAACTACTCAACTCCACCATATATTTTTTTCATTTGCCCTACTTCAAGAAACCATGACGAAAAATGGAAAGAAACAATGTACTTTTTTGGAGTTTGGCGATAGGATAGGTCCTTAATTGCTCCCAAAAAAAGGACATTCCCATTATACAAATTACCAAACAAATCACCGTCCAATTCTGAATAGCTCTAATATACTAATATCGTTGCACCTTTAAATAAGCAACGGTACCTCGCTTTTGTGTAGCATTCCCAGCAATTTCCCGTATACAATTTGATTAGGAATTCACAATAAAACATTAAATCAGCGAGTCAATCCATTAAGCCATTCCATCTCTGATACATAAATCCAATATTCCTATTCCAAGTTGCTAACGTCCACTTTGCAGCTAAATTCCGATTAAGCCACTGCTTATCCTGCTAATTGTAACTGAGCATTATTAATAGCCTAAGCTGATAGTTATGCATGAATAAACGTATGTATTAACTAATACCTAGGCTCTTAGGAACAATGACGTTTCATTTGCATATTTTAGTGTTTCGTACATAAAGTTTTGAACACTTATTTATAGAAGAGTTGAAATAGTTTAGTTAGCAATAATTATAAAGTCGGTTGGTAAAAAGTAAAAGTTTTCTGACGTGAACCCCTACGTTATAATAAAATTGTCTTGTAACACACATCTTACATACAAAAGAATATCTAATGATGTAAATCATTCTAGACTCCACTTGAACAAAAATTTAATAAAAATCTGTCCAGCCGTTTAGGAGTTTAATTAGGAACACATGCATAGAAGGTTTATATATATTTATATCAGCTTTATATTTGCTGTATGGATAAATAACCGTAATACTTACTGCAGTGCCATCTGCCGGGCTGTTTTGTGAATCTAAGCCATCCAGGGCGCCACCCAAACGCATACAAAAAAATTCATTCAAATCGGTCCAGCCGTTTAAGAGTTTCAGAGACACACAAGTACAATAGAATTATAAATTATATATATAAAGATATGTGACAGACCGTCATATATTGCTCGTATACCGAAAGTTAAAAAAGATGCGCAGGCGTTAGCTGACTTATTACATCGTGAACAATATTTATGTTTTAAGAGATATTAAGATCAGTGTAATTAAAGCTTTTCGTCATTCACTAGGAAACAGATGAATAAGATACGATAAAATCCGAAAAATGTTGCCGAATCGCGCACTTTTTCATATACAAAGATTGGCGCCGTCCTGGTGCCGGCACAGATTACTCAAAACAGTAGGGCACAACATTATTTTGTTGTATAAAAACTGAAAAGGTGAACTTAGTGCTCTAAGGTTTGTGAGTGTTTATAGCAAAAACTTTATTAATTTTATATTACACATAAACAATTTTATATTAAACATTTAAAAAAACTATATAAAACTGTAGTATAATAAGCTATGTTTTTTCCATTTCTGTTTAATCTTTCTTTATTCTGTGATCTGTCAACTATGCCTTAGCTAAAATGTAAAGAAACAAACTTTTATATTTTTATGTTCAATAAATAAACTCTCAATTGTATTAGTACGAAAGTTAAATAAAAAAAGAACACTACAGGGAAGGAACAGAGTAACGTGTTTTACGATTTTCACCTCGCGTTTATATTTCCTCCGAACTGTTCCAAACAGTCTACGCTATCGGCAAAACGGTTTTTATTTTAGCCCTCACTAAATTGTCACTTGTCCGAGTGGCAGCCATTCGTAAAGCGTTCTCCACAGATCATTATTCATGTGTTATCTTTATTACTCTGAAAAAGTTAATTGGTACCACATGTTTCAAAAATGTCCTGTCGTCAACCGATTTAGATCTAAACATGTTTATTAACATCGGTATTATATTAATGGTATGGGAGGATGTCTAGTCTATTTTTATTAATATCTTGATTTCCTCACTTCACTTTATGTATAATGGCGACTTCTGAGTAAAGCACAATTCCGCCAATGTCGCGTTCTAAGTCTTCACACGGTGCGGAGTTAGATTTGATAATTTTGATAGATTGAATTTAATGTAATAAATATAAGCAGAGTTACTCAAAACAAAAATGCGTCACAATAAAGACAACACACACAGACATCTAATAATATATACAAGAGGTTAACATTATACTACAAGGTATGGAGGGGAGAATCTTATTTATAACTTTAATTTATTAACAGAAATAAATTTCTCTAAAATTTTGACGATCGGGCTGGATGGGAGGGAAAGTAGGGAGTTAAGGTAAAATTAATTATTATTTTTTCTTAATTTCTTTTCAGTGAAGAACAAACCCAAATATTTTACTATCCATGATTCCAGGTTAAAGATGATAGAGCCTTCATTCAATGTTTGACCATAGACAGTATTTTGTTAACAATGATTTGATATAAAATTGTGTCCTCGGTTTTTCTTCATGGTTCCTAGTCTCTTAGAAGATGGATGGATGTTACAACAAGGCCAGTTCTTGGTAAGTGCCGATTCTATGTCTATTGAATTAACTTCAGTGACTAAACACAAAGTACAAAGATGGATTTGAGCTTAGTACTTCCGGATTTGGAGAATATTATTCTCTCATTGCTTGTAGAACTTGTTTTATGATAAACATATTAAACGCAGAATGTAAAAAATATTAATTGATATGATAACATTAATCAACATCATCAATCAATGTCATAAAGTATTGTTACTGTTGTTGTTACTAAATTTGTAAAAAAACAAATCAGTGGCGCTACAACCTCTTTAGGTCTTGGCCTCAGATTTCTGAATCTGTTTCATGAACATTTTTTGCGCCCATGGACGCACTCTGCTAGAAGGCTCGAAAGTGCGTTGCTTTGTGCGTGGGCCTTTTATGTTTTGGTAAGGAAAAAGGGCCTTAAAAACGCTCAGTTGTGGAAAAAAGGGTAACATTATTTTTAAATCAATATGTTCTACATTATAAAAATAAACGACATATCTGCCAAGACAAATGAGTACTAAAATTTAATCCAACTTAAATCCATCACGGCGTGCCCCATTTGGCAACAGTGTTGCATATTGATAGTTACTGTCAGCATCGTTTACTGCCAAGAAAACACGCATTTTATATCTTTTGTAAACTTAATAGACTAGTCCAAAAACGCCAATAAAGTTTCGAATCGCATTTTATCGACGCAATATCAAGTATCAGTCCTGTATTCCAAACTTGAGTCCACTTTCAAGATATGTCAATCTGTTCTCAGAAGGTGCGGTGTGTTGTGTTGCACTGATACAACACAAATTTTAGTTGTTTTAGTTTGCAAAATGGCATATTCTGTATAAATGAGTCACCTAAAAGTGTGTATAAATACAAATTTTTTTTTGAAAGAAGGTTCTACTAGGTATATTAAAGTTACCCAGTTTATGATTAAAAAAATGTTAAAGTATGTACGAATTGTCTCTTTTCATTACTAAACATAACGACTAAAACAGACGAAAAAGTAAAATTAAAAAGCTGCAATAGATTGATTTAGTTTTATTATGAATAAGAGGGTAATTATTAAAATAACAAAAAACATACATAGTAACAAAGACAAATATCTATACTCATGATATCAATGACACTATAACAGAAAGCCACACAAAACTCAAGACTGGCCTGTCATAATTATTGTATACGGGCCATGCAACGTTTTCCGCGTCTTATTTCAGTATTGTTCCCAAAAAAGAACAGCCGTTAATTTTTTATCGCCGAAATTTATAGTCAAAGTAGAGGAAGTTCGAAGTAAAGGAAATCGAATAAATCTACCACAGATGCTACAAGTCAACGGGCTATAAAAAAGGTGAAAGGGTTATAAAATTTTAACACCCTCTAAAATAGATCTTCAGTGAAACATATTTTAATAAATGGTAGCAAATATTAACAGCTATAATAAAACAGTAAAAAAACTAATATAATGTACCTATAGATTATATGACTTTCATCTACTCGGATGACTCAGCACATATAGCTTTTTGTATGGAAAACTCCGTAGGCGTTTTTGGAACTCAAACAAAAACATAAAATATAATTCGTACAGTAACCTTAACATATTATATTTATAGAATTGTTCGATTCATCTAGATACTAACATTGTTGTACTAACGTTTACGAATACTTGACTAAATTATTTTAAATTTTCTGTTAAAGGAACAACGCCCGAAACTTTCAATAACGACAGCGATATCGATCCTGTTGATACATAATTCAGATGCCATAGCGAAGGATCTTCCCTAGACGAGTAGGGTTCGATATTCGGCTAAACAATAACTACAATAGATGTAGTTTTACTTGCGTCTGGACAGTCCCAATAAATAGTATAAAACTCAAAGTTATTAATAAGAGTTATTAATTATTGTCTGATAGACCCAGACATGCGAATATGCCAAACAAGTGAAAATAATCCATCCGAACATAGACACATGTATTTATACTCGTAGCTGAAATAATCCCTCGATTTAATGCCATATTAATGAGAATGGATTAGATTCTGACAATATTGTAAGATTATACGCGTGTTCATACATTAAATCTTAATAGAAATTTGTATGATACATTACAGCTTTGACGTCAATATTTTTTATATGAAATTAACACAAGTCTATAAAAATTACAAATTGGTATGTATGTCATACATAATAGTTCAAAATTCAACGTATTTTATTTTATACGAGTACCTACAAAAATAATCTTTAAAATAAAGGCGTGGGTTGTGGTGACACGGTATTTAGGAGGTTGCCAAAGAGTCCAAGATTCGTTTATATTTTAACACATACGAGAATTCAAGTTTAAATGTCACATTCTCCATTTTATATTATAACTAGCAGACTCGGCCAAGCGTTGCTGTGGCTAAGGTTTTTGTTATATTACGTAGTAGTAAACTATTCAAGGGAAATGGTAGAAGAACATCAGTCATGGGGACCACCATGCTTTTTTGGTGGTTATAATATTAAATTGAAGCTTATGTGAAACGTTGGTATTTTCAACACAGCGCCATCTGTTAGAATTCTGACTATCAAATAATAAACAAATATTTTGCAAAAAAATAATATTGCGGGTATAAATTGAGATATAACCTATCCTATCCTTTAAAGTTGGATCAAACTGCACACGGTGTGCAAATTTGATTGATATCGGTTCAGTAGTTTAGGAGTCCATAGCGGACAAACAACGTGACACGTAATTTATATAATATATTAAGATTATTTGAAACTATTAATCAAATCTCAAGTGCCTATTTTATTAATTATTAAAAAAAACTAAAACAGTATTATTACTAGCACTGCTTTGAGTCATCTTTGGAATACATAAAATCTATTTTTGATAATCTTTCTTTGTAGTTAAACACATATAAATTAAACGTACGGACGTAATAAAGGGCGAAGTAGTAATTTTCATGTGTAATGGTTCGTCCACTACTTTATGAGTTGCACGTACGAAATGAGATGAAAATCACATCAACTCGAAATGCTTTATCAGGGCCACTTACACACTAATGTGTAATAATGTATAGGTATGGTTGGTGGGCAAAAAACATTTAACCATTAGAGAAACTTATTTTTTAGTTCGTTTTATTTATAGGTAACCAGTTTTCTGTATTGTAAGTAATTAAGTATGACAAATTGATTAGATTTTGACGTTAGACATCACTCCAGAAGATCTCCCGGCTGAACTATGAACTTCACGCTAAGTCTCCACTCTGAAACCGTAAGACATGACTATCTCAATATGTGTACACCCTATGAGCAGTCAATTGCGCATAAAGAAAAACCTTCTTAGAAAGAACACCTTTAAAATTGCAAGCGATCACAGTATTAGCCTTTAACAATAGTAAAGGATCCTATACTATTCTATTTGACACAAGGCAAACAGTGTTAAATATAATCTTGTTAGTAATAAAACAACGTCACAGTTAATTAAAATTGTAATGCTGCATATCCACAATATCATATGTATGAAATACGACTGTCACATGTTGTATTTTATTTGTCTGTACTATAATATTATAAAGAGGAAAGGTTTGATTTTTTGTTTGTTTGAAATGAATAAGGTCCGAAACTACTGGACCCATTTAAAAAATTCTTTCACCGTTGGCAAGCTACACTATTCCCGAGTGACATAGGCTATGTTGCATTTAAAAAAAATTTAGGAATGCTTACTAAAACTTGAATAATCTTACCCAAGGTGTAACAAAATAAACAAAAAACTTCCTTCAATCGTGTGCGCTGCGAAAACTATTAATGATAGAACAAAATGATGTTTTTCTTTATTCGTACCTAGGTATTGATCCTTATCAAAATAATTACCAATGTTTCACATAAGCTAGAATTTAATGGTGGATTGGTGTTCTCCTGCCGTTTCTCTTGAATAGTTTACTACTATGTAATATAACAAAAACCTTAGCCACAGCAACGCTTGGCCGAGTCAACTAGTAATATAATAACATTAGTGCTTATAGTATACTCCGGTCAATTTAGACATTCGAAGTTACATAAAGTCCCAACAAGCTGAATTTCTGTGAAATTGTTCAAAACATAATTATAAACAATGTCTAGAAGTTCCCCATCATTCCCGTGTAAGTTTTACCTATCATAAGTTTTACATCAAACAGGATCACAACTGACCCGTGGTGTAGGCCTACTGGGGAAACCACATTAAAAAAAACGCGCTAAGTACACTACCTCATAGGTGGCGTGGAAACGTGTGCATATCATAACGATAACAACTTTTATAACTTTTTGAATCGTTATATCTCAGAAACAGTGGCTCGTAAGAAAAAAAGTATTGATACATTTTTTATAGATAATTTTATGATCTACAATTTTTGTATGAGGTAATTTTATCATAAAACTTACCGTTTTGCTGAAAATCGTGAAAAACTCATTTTTTTGACCTTTGAACTTGAATAAAAAAAATTCCTTACACGGGAATGATGGGGAACTTCTAGACATTGTTTATAATTATGTTTTGAACAATTTCACTGAAATTCAGCTTGTTGGGACTTTATGTAACTTCACTCTCATTTTTTGGTCTAAATTGACCGGGCTATTAGAAGACCTTTGTATATAAATATAGACAATATTTCATCAATAGAGTTAATTGTTTCTCATAAGACATTTTTCGGCTAAATACTGTTAGATTTGTGAATGGTATACGAAACATACATTCAATGGTTATTATAACTTTATCGACGTGTTTTCTTTTCGGAAGGTAAGTAATATGTGGAGGAAGGAAGTTGTGGTTCCTCCAACCTAAAGGGAGGATCTGAGTTGTATATACCCTTAGCGGAATAAAAACCTAAGTAGTACTAAATAGAAACAAAATCGTCATAAAAACCATTAAGTTCAAGAAATTGATTTAAAAAAAATACTCTAATAGCTGCAGCCGTCTTAGAGTTTTGCGCTTACATATTTTGCTATTTACTTTTATTTATAAAGGTACATTCTGTATCTCTCGTCTAATAAATATGTATATATAATATATATATGTATAACATGCACGACTGCAGCATGAATGTACCTTAACAGACTAAACCATATATTTGAATAACGGACAGCAAACCCTCCAGTAAACAGCTTTATAGGATTCAGCTATAGCGTTGATGCGTTTACCTCAAAGTAATTTCTTCGGTCACATCAACCCCTACGGTCACAGTTACTGCCCCTGAACTGCAGTAACATTGTTATCTACCCCTGTCTCCCGAGGCCACACATCTGTCCAAGTTAAAACTAGTATTTACAATCCGCAATTTAACTTTATTGATATTGAAAATAATTAATAGTCATGGAGAAATGGGATATTTGAATGAAACTTATTGGTGTTTTATTTATTCTATTGTCTCTGGTAAATGTAGTTCACTGATTGATAGATTTGAGATAAAGTGCGATTGTCATATTTTGTTGTACTAAAAAGATTAAGCCGTTTTTGTATATAATTTCGACATTGTACGTTCGATATCCGTAGTGCTAATGTCGTAAACTTGGAAACGTTACGAAAATTCAACATTGAGGTCTGGGTCTAAATCATTGTCGTTAATGGGAGTTACAGAGTACTGGAACAGGATAGATTAAAAAGTGCAGGCTGTGGAATGTGACTTTAATTATAGAGATTATTTTTTATAAATATTCCCCTTTAATCAATATTGATATTAATTAATATCACATTTTAACCCAGTTTAAAAGAACTAGGTCTAAAGACGAAATCCAACTTTATATATACCACGTTAAGAATTTTACATAAAATATCATATACTATCGCTTTCTACAAACAACCAACCTAAAACCATCCACCATAATACAATTGACATTCGATTCTTAAAAATACAACCTTACAGAGAACGGGCCTTAAAATTGGAAATATTTTCATTCTCCCTATAGAAATATGGAATGATGCCAAAAATTTTCAATTCAGTACAGGTGGTTTTTCCCAGCAAAAAATGTTTTTCTATCGACTACAGGCGGATTGTCCCCGGAGGCTTGGGGCAGTCGTCTTAATAGACTTAGAGGCAATCGACCCCTAAGGCAATCGTGCCACCCTACCATCTAAAAATTGGCTCGTTCATAGCCTTTATTGTCTGCTGCACAATGGCTTACAAAAACCTCTTTTTATCGTTTACTTAAAATCCCTTTAGAACGGATATAGCTTTCAGACTTATGTCCTGAAATGTGTATTGATTTTGAGTCCTCTCATTGCGTTACACCGTTTTTAATAACTACTTTCAACGTATAACACTCTGGGTTTTCTTAAAAATGATTATAATGCGTGTAATATAAAAGTTTTGGTGAATTTTGGACAATATTTTTACTATTTTTCGTTCATTTAATATCCCTTCCCTCCCTATACTGAACTGTTACTGAAATTTCTATACGAGTACATAGTATGTATAACTTAGTATTGTCTTTGATTGACATAACCTTTACACATTTAAAGAAAAAACTATTTGACCGGATTGAAGTTATGTATTATTATAAATTTACAACTATTTAACATATTTTTAAATTTATCCGACGTTTCGCGTGCTTTACAGTGTGCGTGGTCACGGTGACTGAAGACAAAAGGTGTTGGATGTCAAAAAGTATCACTTTAGATGTATAACATTACATTCGGAGCTCACTCCATAAATGCCTAAAAATATAAGTTACACATATATACGTATAAAACCTATTTACGTATATATTCTGTTTAAAACTTAATCAAGCGAACAGTAATCAAAATCGAAATAATTATATTTGTATAAAAGCGTTATTAAATACATATATCAAAGAGATTTATACCGATCAAACAAGTATAAATGTAATTACAAATATGTGAATTTCGTGTACCCATTACGAGAAATCAGCACGTGTCCACGAAATAAATATTCACATTATTACTAACTGCCCTACGGAACATTTTTTGCGTTGTGCATTTGTAGGGGCTTAGCATTGGCATTTAGGGGGCCTACTGTTTGCTATTATTTGGCGTAATGTGGGTGAAATTTAGCTGTACGAAGTACGAATTTCTTTTATTAACGGCATGGGGTTTGCATCGAAATCCCGGATTATTTGGCTAACAAATTATATCGAATCTGTTAAGAATAGGACGCGCCTGTCAATAAATCAATGTCGGATTTATTAAAGGCGACAAATATGTGGAACGAAATTAATTTCGTTTAGTACGTGCGTTGCGGTAGTAATAAAAGCTTTTTAAATACGTCGCCCCGTTTTTGTTACAAGACATCCTGAATGATTGGCTTAGGATTAATAAATATTCATTTGAAAAGGAGAGTAAGTGTAAAGTTATTCAATATTATACGTAAATAATATGCACATATAGTTTTTATCATAAGCATATCTTTTTTAAGTAAATCTCAAATGTTTTGACCAAGTTCAAAATTAACACAGAAATTGTGAGCGCAATTGTCATACGAATTATATAACTGTACACAATTGACTGGTTTCCGACTTTAATAAACTCGATGTTCGTTCGATACACGCGAAGTAACAAAAACAATACTCTTTTGTGACATCGGTTCACTGGTTGTGTATTGTAACCTCCCCTCTATCATGTTCCATTTTTCCTTTCTATGGAAAAGTTGTATTTTTCATAACTAACGTTCTTTTCAAGATTTTCATCGCTGCGCTTTTATTTCTTGATTTCTTGGATACAATATTATTTTTTTAGTTTAATCTAAGTTCAGAGGTTAGTTTATCTGTTTAAGTTAGTTTTAGAAAAATATAGTAATATAAGAATCATAATACGAGCATATAGCGTAGCATAGAAGGATGAGTAAAAAATACATTACTAAGAGAAGTTTAACAGTTAAAATTTACGAGAATGTTTTGTTCCATAGTTGATAGTCGGGTGATTTTTGTGATAAATCTGACTTATACCAATTTTTAGTTATATCAAAAGTGTTGGTAAACTAGAAAAAACAAGACGGCTGCTTCAAGCCTTCTTCGTTGAATGCGGTGAAGAGCAAGCTTACGTTTCAAAACCATATCAGTAGGTACTGCTTCTAATACTTTTAAATAAAATATATAGTATTTACAGTCCAAAATATTATAGAATAGATAGGTTAGATACTTAGATGACCATCCGTTTTTTAGACTTCTGTAAAACTCTTAAACGGTGAAATCAAAGCAAGGGACTCTGGCTTTGATTTGTTTTTTTTTTTATGTAATAGGAGGCAAACGAGCAGGAGGTTCACCTGACCTTAAGTGATACCGCCGCCCATGGACACTCACAATGCCAGAAGGCTCGCAAGTGCGTTGCCGGCCTTTCAGGAATTGGTACGCTCTTTTCTTGAAGGACCCTAAGTCGAATTGGTTCGGAAATACTTCTGTGGGCAGCTGGTTCCACATAGTGGCCTTAGAAAACGCTCTGTTCCACAACAGAGAGACGGACGTCGAGGTGATACGGATGGTATTTTGTATTTTGCCTTGACGTCCGATGATGAAACTCAGCTGCAGGTATTAGACCGAACAACTCCTCTGAACACTCTCCATGGTAAATGCGGTAGAAGATGCACAGAGATCCCACATGTTTCGACAACAACCCTGTGCGTCAGCCACTAAGCCAGCGGTATGAGTAAGAATATTAATGAACATCAAGAAAAGTATTTACATAATACTATAGTATCGATTTAACCGTTATCTGTATTAAATGCAAAACAGATAATATTATCTTGTCAGATAGTTATTTACGCACAAAAATCATAACCTTTACTTGTCAAATTTGATTTATAACACACAATTACGTTTATTGAGATGTTTCTAATAATTGAGGCTTTAATTAAATAAAGCCTCCATTTATCAATTGGAAAGCAATTTTACTTGGCTTTATTTATTGGTTAGATACAGAAATTGTTATAAATGTATTAAGTGCTCACCACTGAACATTAACATGGTAGATTTAATATTACTTTGAATTCTTGGATTACCCAAGCGTTTAGCGTTTTAGCGTTAATGCTTTGTGCTATTGTGTAATTTATAAGAAATAATATCTATAATATTGCGTCAATCTTGCTGTGACAGAAATGATAAGCTAAGATGGATTTTTGTCAATGTATTGCGAGGATCGTTTAGTTAGAATAATTATGTAAGGATCTTAAGTTTTAATACATAAAATCAAATTATTATTATCTATATACGAGAGAAGGAGAAAAGATTTGTATTTTTGTACGTTTGTAACGAATAAACTTAAATGTATTTATTAGAATGGATCCCAAAGTAATACATGATATATTAGAATAAGAATTTAATCATTGCCTTTAATGAAATATATACTTTAGCTCATATGATTCACAAAAACTCCAATAATGACACCTTAACTACTTTGAAGAGAAAGTTTAACAGAAAATTCACAGCAAGAAGTGCAAAGTTAAATCCTATTGAAGTTGCTCCGTAGTTGAGCTTAAGATATCGAGATATTTAGCAACAGCTGAGATTGAAGTATTAAGCAACTTGTTATTTCACCATTCAAAATGTATTATAAAAGACTCATTCCTGTGTCTCCTTAAAATATAAGAACAGTGCGAAATGGAACATTATAATAATACTCTCCAGGCCAATTTGGTATTTGGCATTGTCTCTATTGGGAATGGCAATGTACTCAAGATATATTAAAGTACACAAACGTGTACACATGTATAAATGTTTTCACACTAAAATCGCAATGGTGTATTTAAAGTTTCCGCAGTACCAAAGATTTGTAGGTTATTATGCTTTGTAGAACAAGGTTACGAGTTCAATGAAGGAATTATGGAGGGACATTACGTATTGTACAACACGGTAGTATTGTATTTATTATTAATTAATTAATTAATTAGTAAGTTCTTTAGTAAATCAGCTTAGATTGCAATTGTGTTAATAAAACACTTTCTTAATATTCATTTCATATTAGCTTTCTTTCCATTTGGTTAAAAAAATTCTTACGGATATTGTAGGCATAGAAACGACCATAAAGAATATGGGATAACTAGATTTAGATGAATACATAACCACTTATGAATGACTAGATTTACAGCGCAGTTTGCCTCATATAACTCAACAAAAGCCCATTTCTCATACCTTAAGTGCATCACAGATATAGCAAGCACTAGTTGATGACGTTGACTTTGTTTATACAGCACTGGCTAAAATGTTAAATAGTTGTCAAATAACCGATTTCACATGTATTTTTAATTTAATAATCGGTAGTTTTACTTTAGATTGAAAATTTTCATTTTGGTTATTAAGTACAACTTACATATTTAACCTTCAAAGCAAAAAAGCCTTGAAAGATATTGTCGTACATGGGTATAAAGGTACTTAATGTCTATTAAGTTTCACAACAGTATACTCGTATATTAATGTATATTAATGTATTAATTTGCAAATATAATAACTTAAAAAAAGACTCAATAGTTAATGCAGAGCATACAAAATTAAATTAATTAAACACATAGAAAGTACTCAACTTTAATAGAATGTCGCTAGTTGAGAATAAAGTTTATTATTACACATGTGCACATATAATTATTTTATGTACGAGGTTAACTAAAATTAATAGTGAGAACACAACGATTCGTTGCATATTGTATGTTTATAACCTTTAGAATGTAAGTAAAAAATGAAATTGATTTTTTTCGTCAAATAAAGTGATTTTTTTTATTATCACATAGATAATATACGCGGCCTTCGTACTTAAAAAATATTCTTAAACAAAAATTAGTTACAACGTGAAAACGGAACAGACAAACTCGCTTTCGCGTATAATATTAGGATGGCCCACACAGTTAGGCTCAATTTTAAACAATTACTCCTGAACGAAAGGTAAATGTTTGTTCGCCTGTGCCCACACGCAGGCTTGACAGGTACTTATTACGTGCACTCGCTTGTTTTAAAATTCACGATTCCAATGTTTTGTCTTTGTTTGCACATCGCTTTTGTCTTAACTATGTAGGTGATGTTTCGTATCTTTACATATTGTACATTCCTGGCGATTTCGCTTGGAGGTTGCCGCGTTTTTGATAATGGTTTTGAATGCAGTTTTTAATCAAGTTTTAAGTGAATTTTGTGTTTGGAACATAACTTTACATCTTTTAACGTGGAATAAATTGAGCATGCAACAGAAACGAACATACAATATTGTTTTTTCTGTATGTGATTAAAAAGGAAGTGATAAGCTGTCTTTAATTATAATGAGTATTTATTTAAAGATCATCCCATGAGAAGCCTTTTCTTCTTAAAGTGCCATCTCCTTGCAAAGGTTGGCGATCATCATAGCTATTTTAATTTTGGATGCCGCGCTTCTAAACAATGACTTGGTGCTTTGCCCAAACCATTGTCTCAAGTTTTTCAACCAGGACGTGCGTCTGCGGCCAGATCTTCTTCTACCTGCCACTTTGCCTTGTATGATTAGTTGAAGGAGCTCATATTTTTATCATCGTAAAACGTAAAAAAAAACCTTTTAAATATCGTTATAGCTGGCAACAAAATGTGTTTCTTTAAGAATCCGAACACACTCACACACTCAGCTACTTCTAGCACTAACACACCTATAACATTAAGTATAAAACACAACCTCACTTTTAAATTCAAAACTACAAAGTATATTTAAAGTAAGTCAGAAAGTATAATATGTGATCCTGAATCGTATAATTTACTAGCAATTGTAACTCTCAAGCATAGAAACTAGTAAAATGACAAATTGGACCCCCAAATTTTTTGTTTCGAACTCTTGAGCTCTGGGGAAATTTAATATTGCGATGATGAAGTACTCCTACAGGATAACAAAGAGATTCAATGGATTAACTACTATATAAATACTTGATATATTAGGTTTTTAATTAAACTAACATTTGTATAAAAACACAACTTACTTCAACGTTAATTTTAAATATATTTGCAATAAGATAATAATAGATTTTAACAAAATTCGCTTTGTTAACTATGTAATTATTATGTATTAAAGAATTTAGTCCAAACATAACTGAGTAAATGTTAACAATAACACTTTACAGCTTTTAACAAAATCTTATATATTTTATTTATATGAGCTAATTTCTTTCAAATCATCTTACTATTTGAGTAGTTTTACCAAAAGAGTAGTAAATAACGATATCTAACTTACAACTCGTGGAGTTGCTAGTCCAGTTTTGGTACTTGCATTTATTCAAATAACACTTGAATAAATTCATCAATTAAAAAAACAATTTTAAGTGTCCATCTGATACATATTCCGCTGTTTTACTAGTAGTTAACAATAATGACAACACGTTAGTAATAAAATCTAAAACTGGAATTGTAATACATAGTTTTATTTTTTGTGACATAAAAAATAAAATATACTAAAATATTAATACCCTATTTTTCATATTTTAGAAAATATAGCTTGTAACATTAGATATAGCATTATGTATGTTGTAGTGAACTTTCATAAAATAAATAAATAATTCAAAAATAGTTTACCTGCTGTTCATAATCGAGCTTTAACAATGGTATTCTAGCTTAAACCCATTCCTTTTAATTCGCGATTCAAAAGAATTCAAGATAAAGTCTAATAAGGTGTAACGTGTACTGTATCGTGTCTTTATAAAACGACACGTGCTTTAAAAGGAACTTACAAGATTAACATTCTTTCGTCAACCCTCTGTTACACAACAGCGCGTTGTACATGCAGTAATACAAATAAATTTTGACCTGCGCTCTTACCCACATCCACTCTATAATCATACAAATATATCAATCTTTCTGTACCCTTTTAGCTAAAGTACACTTTTATTTCTGTCAAATTGTATTCTATCTGAGTCCGGCTGACTTATAACTTACGAATACTTATAAATTTAAACGAATTTTATTTAATTTAAGTTGTCACTTCGAAACGCATTGTTAAACAATAGTTTAATATACAATATAGATAAAAACCATTATTTTAAATTATATTTGGTTAACTGATGTAATGTTTCGATGTCAATAAAATATATAAGGTTGAAAAATTTACAATTTGGTCGAATTTATTGGAATCAGTCGATTTTAATGTTATTCTTCATAAATTCTGTAGAAAATTATTGTAATAACTCTTTGGAGCAATATCTTTTAATTACCTTTAAACCCGTATGTCTATTGTATCTTGTATATGTCTAGTGTGCAATTTATTAACTTTAAAATCAACAACTAACTGTCTGTTACATACACTGTGATAAACATAGTTCCCCACAAGAAAATCCAGGGGTGATACTTTAGAAATCCGATATCCATTTGTGATTTATTAAAATCTAAAACATCTCGGTGTTATAAATCGTACTTGGGGGAGATAAAGAATCGGCTTACGTTTAATAAATCTTCGTCTGCACTAAAGTACTTATAGAGAGCGAAGTCACATGTCCTCAAAGGGGGCATGAAGCAAACCTACATGAGTAATTTTTCTATTTATAATTCGCACTTTGAACCAATTTATATTGCCTCGAATTTACTAGAAAGCTGAGTGCACTGCTAGTGAGCAGTGTTAGCCTACTGGCGTCAGCGTGCGACTGTCATACCTGAGTCCGTAGATTCGATCCCCGGCTGTGCACCAATGGACTTTCTTTCTATGTGCGCATTTAAAATTTGCTCGAACGGTGAACGAAAACATCGTGAGGAAACCGACATGTCTTAGACCGAATACGTCGACGGCGTGTGTCAGGCACTGGAGGCTGATCACCTACTAGCCTATTAGATTTAAAAATGATCATGAGACAGATTCAGTAATCTTAGGCCAAGACCTAAAGAGGTTGTAGCGCCACTGTTTTTTTTACTAGATAGCTGTAGTTAGTCTGTGAAATTTCATTCAATGGAAATCATTTTCTTTGAATTTTTAATATATATCGTAGGTTACTCATGTAACACGAAAAAGCGCCCCAAAGATAAGGGCGCATAATAGTATTGGGGTCTATATTGTCCCCATTTTGTACCCTTAAAATGGTAAACATTTTAAAATACGCATTATTTCGATTAGAAAGCGTTAATGTAGACATTCTAGATAATGTTATATTATTGTAAATATCTCAGTAAAATTCATAGTTACCAGTATACATATATTTTTTAAATGATTTACATATTTTTATAACAATGTCTAATGACCACATTTATATTTTTATACACATATATAATATGTTTACAAAATTTGCAAGCGGACGTTCTACCCATGGGATCAATATAAAGTAAATAGTGACTGGAGAATAAATTTGATTTTGATTGTTATCATAAATCTGATTTGTGATTTTTTTTCATATTTCATAAGATTAGCTTTATCTCTATTTCTAAGTTTCTCCGTCTGTTATTTACAGCAAACAGGTTAAGATTCCCTTCCAATTTTTAAATTTTAGGTACCTAACTAAGCCCATACACGAAAAAATAAAAGGAAAATAAATATAAATGGATTTGAAACAACCAACATGCTTACATATTTTCATATATATATTCCATACCCTCGCTGACCATGACACGTGAAACTGGTACGTGTTGAACTAATTACTAGAAAAAAATCGCTTTAATATGCCATTCATACAGAAGTAAGTCAAAGAGGGAAACTAGCGCGTACTATAGGCACTAATTAAGATACATAGCATGTGACAGGAATTCTTGGAATTCGATGTGATAAATAAGGACGTAACTTAATTACATTCTTGAGAAATTCCGATACGCTAATTTTCCAAGGAGTAGGCAATTATTTATTAAACTGTTATGCTCTGTGTCTCTGTGTTAGTATATTGGTAGTTCACTCAGTATTATTTTTATTCTAGCATTTGATAAAATGAAAAAGGAAAACACTCAATTTTGTGCAATGGTAATTATTTATCTAAAAGGCTCAACGGCTTAGTTATTGGCCGATAGTTTGTCACTGATTTAAGAAAACGGTTAATAATATGAATACCTGGAACAACTTTCGTGAGATATTTACTCGAGTTTGAACTTCAATTGAGTGTGACTGTTAAATCGGCGAAAAGACGTAATTTTTTTTTACACATACATTACACATTATGCTAGTATATTAGTATATATTTTTTCTTATACAAAACTTGACCATCGTTTAGTCGTAATGCCACCTGATGTTAGTTGAGACGCGGCCTGTTGGATAGCATGTCTGTACAGGAGATGCCTATTTAGCCGCCGCTTGAATGGTCCCATATACACTTTCTTGAATTCTACCTTCCCCGTCACCTATTCATAACAAAGAAAATACCTCTATGCAACGTAATTAAAAGCATCCGGCGTAAAATGCATAATTTTGAGCAATTGAACATTCGGCTATTAACTCCTTGTTATTCAAATGTAAACGAACCCTTCAAAAGGAAGGCCGACAATTAGACCACGTTCCGCTCTGTGTGTCCGTAATTTCATACTAATTATAATTGATAATTCGCCACATTTTTTCCATTTTTATTAGCTTATGTAGAAACGGACATGCTCTCACATAATTAAGCCCGTATCTCGCAAACCCGCACCTACTTTGCATATTTTGTTTGCACAAACATTCGCTGTTTGACTGTTGGAATCAAGGACCTCCGTTTCCAACTTTAAGGGACGGTAACGGCCATTTGACACGTGTTTTTGCTGATGTTTGGTTGTGGGTTTCATTGAATTCATATTCGAGGCACGATTACGAGTAATAATTAGCTTCATGTCTTGGTAATTATTATAATTAGATTTTGGTTCACGGTTGCTGATTTTGAAGAAAGAATATAGCGTCAGTTATACTTGACAAAGTAATGAAATATATACATCATAAAAAAGCGTTCCAGAAGGAAAGATTTTGTTATGAATAAACCTTGCTATACCTAATCTTGGATGTATAGCAAGGTTCAGAAACAAGATTTAGCTCTAAGACTGACTCATATACTCCAAACTGTATTGGATTTGATTCGGGAGTGACTTCTGAATCAAAGTCCTGTCCTCGGGATATGGGTAATTAAGTACTACAAAACATTAGCAAAGGTATAGTATTGTCTTTGATTAACATAACCTTTACACATTTAAAGAAAAAAGCTTTTACCGGATTAAAGTTATGTATTATTATAAATTTACAATTATTTAACATAATTTTAAATTTATCCGACGTTTCGCGTGCTTTAGCAGCAGCGGGCAGCGGGCGTGGTCACCGTGACCATGACCAATAATACATAACTTTAATCCGGTAACAGCTTTTTTCTTTAAATTAGCAAAGGTAGTTCCATAAGTAGTGGGATACTACTTGTTTGGACATGGTAGCCCCGTCTCTCCTGCCTCGGACAAGCTGGGTCAGCCACAGAGCAGACAAAAAATAATAAACGGCTCAAATATAAGAGTCTTCCCCTAATTTTTGATTTTATTCCCTTTAGAGTAGAGAGTCTTGTTCCTTGGGGTTCAAGTGCACAGGCGCTAATTAAACATTTAAGTTGGTGTCTGTTATAAAGTAACGATGACCCCAGAGCTGGAGCTTTATTCACTCGACACGAATAAGTATCATAAAACAGCGAAAATACTGCCAACATTAAAGGGCCACATGGGTGAACTATTTAAATTTGTTTTAATTTTAGTAGGTTAAGAATATTGTTTAATAAGTTAAATTCTATTTCTATATATTTTTATAAATGCGGAAATACAAGAAACAGGAACACATTTATTTAACAAGATATCGTGTATAACAGGAAAAACTGAAGAAAATGTTATTTTTGTCTCATTGTTGAGCATCGACAAAGGACCATAGATTTCCCGAAGAAGTGGGAAATACGTTAGAGGATTTAGTGTTCTCTTAAAAATTATATTGTACAATGTCTATCCTTTGATGGGCATGAAAGGATTCTTTGTTCGAAAGGATTTACGTGCGATTTACCTTTCGGAGATCATAAGGGTCGTTTTTTCGTTACGCCAATTTTATTGGAAACGATAAAAGTATAGAACTTTTAATCGTTTTGTATGGAAATTTTCATTCATTTTATTTATGTATCACAGAACCAGAGCAGTAGTGGGTCATTTGAATTGCCCTGTAAAGAATCCTTTCTCATTAAGTAATTTAATTTACTAGAAAACTCAGCTACTTCAATTAAACAGAAACCCTTGGTCTTCGTAAATTGTATATTGTATCCTAGTTTTAAAATAAATAAAAACATAACTTATATACCAATGGCGCTACATTTTAGGTCTAGGCCTCAGATTTGTTCCGTGATCATTTATAATAGGCAAGTAGATGGTCAACCTTCTGTGCCTGAAACACACCGTCGACTTTTTGGGTTTAAGGCACGCCAGTTTTCTCACGATGTTATCTTTCACAGTAAGTAGCGAGTGTATACGCATAAAGTTATAAATTCCATTGGTGCACAGTCGGGGATCGAACCTAAGACGCCAGGGTATTCCCTCTATTGAGTCGCACGTTGAAACCACTAGGCCAAAGCTGCTCACAACTTATTAATATACTATATTTATTCTGAATTAAAATATATACAATTTCATACGAAAGCATTACAAGTCACAAATAAATTAATTATTTTATCTATCTATCTCGTATCAAACTTTGCAAAAAAAAACAGTTAATAAATATGACAGTAATAATGTTTAGGTCCAAAAAAATTATTTGTACTAAAATAATTTACCACAATATGGTTCGCCAGTGTTTATATAAGTACTAAATCTGATTAGGCTATCTATAATGCACAAGCAAATATGTTAATTCTACGATTTATGCAGCAATAACATTATTAGTATAATATAATTAATATCAGAGGCCATATGAAAATATTATTATCAATTAATATATCATGGTAGTATAGGATGTTATCATCTATTTATTTAAAAAGTTAAAGCTACAAGATATATAAATATATCTAATACATCTCGCTCAGAGCTACAGAGACTTTTTATAGATTTAATACATACAAAAGGTTTTTACGAAATTACTTTTTCACAATGACGTTTACCTATACAAATGAAATGACACATACACAATTACTCTCATAATAAATACTGTTTTAATCTATTCTAAGGCAATTACAAAAATGTTTTCGTACCTCAAATTTATATATAATTTTGCAATACATTAGTGTGACGGTGCCGCATCTAGATT
Organism: Pieris melete; assembly: GCA_963693345.1. Taxonomy (NCBI): domain Eukaryota; kingdom Metazoa; phylum Arthropoda; class Insecta; order Lepidoptera; family Pieridae; genus Pieris; species Pieris melete. Next base: position 1,335,517 of record CAVNZK010000053.1, on the reverse strand, counting down.
GAAAGCATCTTAAACAAATAAAAATTCAAATAAAGAACAAACCATAGAATCTAGAACAATGTATAATCATTCTCTTAATTACCACAGACTATCTTTATTCAAATCGTTATTGTAACATAAAATTACAGTTCACATTTCCCCCGGGGTAAGACCATTAACGCCAACTGTTCACATCACAGTAATATATTGTGCAGTATGGAATATTATGATTAATAAGATTTGTTGCCTTGTGGTGCTTTAACTGATTTAGGTTCTCAAGTGCTATTTGGAATACATATATGACTTTTATTGGGTAACCTAATGATGAACAAAACATTGTATGACGATGAGAAGAAACATGTTCTTTATGAAACAAACAGATTGTATTAGAAAAAGAAAAACAATTATCTTATTATAAGGAAAGCTTGATTCTAAGTTTAGCTATGTTTCTTAAGAACCGAAGCGAGCAATTTTTTTTATAAAAATTATACGGTGTACAGTGTATTATGGTTTTTTTTTAATTCTGCGAAGGCTTTACAAGTCTTCGTCGAATCTGTTGATTTTATCATAATTACTACATCCTAAACTGATTAAATTATTTTTTTTAAAGATCTATTTAAAGTTTGTACAATACATATGCATACTTGTTTATGAAGAAATCAGAAACAAACAAAGAAAAAAGTGTATTTATACCATGCCGCCGTGTTGCAGTTGAAATTTATTGTAAGATATAAATAAAAGAGTACCATAATCATCAATTAATTATACTAATTAATGAAGCTTATTATGAATAGAAAACTAAAATCACGAACCTTCATAAGAATCTATTAAGGGAGTCATTTATAACATTTTTAATTAAAACGTGCTACGAAGACGTCCATTTTTTACTGTACTTCATTAACGACATGCAAATATTCACTTAGAAACTAAATCAACTGACCTCCAGAATAATCAATTATTGCTAAGTTAAACAAGTCTTTGCAATTTAAAATGGCTATTCTGATTGCCTGTTATATATTATGTGTTTTTAGTGGCGCGACATCTGGTAGATAACATTATTTGTATTTTATTTCATACACAGATACGTTTACCATTACACGTTTTAATTTATATCTAAATTACAATATATTTATTGCGATGTTTTTATTTTATCCTGAATATTTAGGTATAATTTTAGGATGCCTAGGACTAAAATACATTTCTGTGTTGATAATTCAATTTTTCATTTTTGTGTTAAAGCGTCCGAAAAAATTAATCTACATTTTTATGCATTAAAAAAATTTATTTGCAAAAAGCACTGTTTCCGCCCGGGATCGAACCGGGGACCTTGTGCGTGTGAAGCACACGTGATAACCGCTACACTACGGAAACTTGATAACTACTTGCGAAATAGGGTTACAGTAGATAAAAATCAATACATGTAAATCTTTAGTACAATAGTGAGAATGACATGTAGCTATCTAAGGGTGCATACACATCTGGCAAATATGCCGCGAATGTACAGCTCGCGAGCCGGTTGTGGACGCACACTTACATGATCGTATCGTATAGGCACTTAAGTTCCAGAGCTAAAAATTATAAGACTTTGTTTATCCACATCTAGTTTACATAACAGTTTAGAAAAAAAAAGATATAGTTTATATAATTTGTTAGGTGCGGCCTCCGTGCGGGAAAAAGTCTCCTCTAACTTTTTAGACTTATTTTTCTTTTGCTCAATTCTCTCTAGCTACCCTTTCTAACTCTTTGGTTCATCAGGTGTGGCCTTGTTTATCATGTCCTGTCTATCTATTTGTCGCGAAGTTTGACACAAAGATTGACACATTTCAAACACATAAAAAAACTTTAAAAATAATTTTAATTCTATTATAAATTACTTATTAATAAAAAGGAATATTCTTTAATGACAATATATGTTTAGTATATTACCTTATAATCAAAGTTATATTATTATTATAATGAAAGTCGTGTCAAGTTCTTCGGAAAAGTGCCGAAAATAGTAGGCTCTTTAGAAAAAGGTGAATGGATTCTACGAGGATTATTCAAAAGGTGTCATAATGCGGTCTCAGCGCATGAGATGACGTCCGTATCTCGGCCTAGATCTAAGACTACTATATCACACCTGTAGGCCATATGACGTTTCGTTAGACTTGTATAAGGTACTTGCTTTTAGCTTGCGTCATCTGGTGGAAGAAAACTGAAAAAATAATAAAAAGTGCGTGCATACAAAGTACACATGTCAGTAGTGAAACTTCTTTGGTAAACAAATTTTTAAGTTTTGTTCATATTTATACAAATCTAAAACTTTAGATCGCCGAGACTTAGAGGGAGGGAAAAAGGAAGATATGTTAGAAATTTAATTGGCATTAAAATATTAAAAGTGTCGAAAAATAATACAAATTATAAATTTAATTTATAAATTTATTTCTTCGATGGTCATTTGAGATTTGAATAAATTATTTTGCAAAAATTATAAATATTTTATAAATTCTCTTTACGAAATTTTAATGTAAAAAATATAATATCGATAACATAACTCGCCCTTCTCACTCTCTCTCAATCGGTCTTTCCCTTTTCTTCGACAAAAACGCTGCACATCTTCGTGACGCTAATATTATCATTATTGCGTTTCATCCGTAAAAATATTATCCTCATGCGCCTAAAGAAGATTCACTTCAAAAGTTACTTATTTCTCCAAGCATCGTATCTTCTTTGTTTTACAGTGCTACAAAACATGCGAGATATTTGTGTGTCTGATCTGTATTTATTACCGGTTCCTTTACCGTACGATATAGTAATAATTGTGCACATAAATAAAAGTCTATTGGTGCACAGCCTTGATTGGAATGCAATGTCGAACTCAGCCTTGCGATTCTGTAACTCACTTTTCGAACTCTCATTTGGCATTCTCATAAATCATAAAATGACTGCTTTACGACTGATTTGAGCGTGACCGCCGCTGTGAAAACCGCTAAAGAAGCTCACGTTCAAGCCACTAGGCCAACACTGCTCTCGTTCTCGCTTTTTATTAATTGTTATTTGTGCGTATCCTCTTCGTAATATCAGAACAAAAAAGTAGTTCGACTTGTGACAATTGTCTGATGATGAAGTTGTTTGATCGAACTCGCAACCAGCAAATAATATTCCGCAATGCATTCGCCTGCAGTGCAATAAATTTCTTCTATTTCACTTCACAACGACCGAAGTAAGCACACGATATGCTAATGAGCGCTGCATTGATAATTTCATAAATTTACTGACGCATAAATTACAATAAAACTTATTTAAAATTTTCCATAAACGCAAGTCGAAGGAAAATCTGTCTTATGATTGTATTATAAGTCTCAATTAGTGACAGAATGTTTATTTAGATTTTTTTTCAACAGAACAATGTAAAAAGCTATTTGGGGATTATTTTATTTTATACGAAATAAATTTTCATATTATAATATATTTAATAAAGTTATTTATCAATTATTCGTTTGTTGATGAAGCGTATATAATGACGATTGCTATGATGATTATAACCAATTTTGTTTATGGGCAAACAGGGGGAGGCTCATCTTTATCATCTTCTCATCTCTCGTTAAGTGATATCTGATGTTGTGATACCGCCGCCGATTAGAAGGCTCGCAAGTGCGTTGCCGGCCTTTTAAGAATTAGTACGCTCTTTTCTTGACCCTTAGTCGAATTGTATTGTAATTATCTAAGCGATATGTAAACGCTTTATATATTTAGATTTTTACATTTTGTATTCTTATAACAAATCGAAATAAAGAATTTGTAGATAGTTTTCAAGATTTATGGAATTTTATATGAAACGACTCAAAACAAGTAGGCTGTAACAGCTGCTGGTAACGACATCACGCGAGAAGGCAATATATCGATGCCGAAGACGCCATTTGCCGCTACAACTTGTTAATAACATAATAATACGTAAATTATTGTGATCGGGCTTCTATAAACTAGGGGTAATGTTCACCTCTCGAAGGTAAGTAGAAGGTAACGTAACCTTTACCATGACAAAGTACGTTGGCAAAAATATGTTTACTGAATTACATCGGCTCACAATACCGACGATATACGAGCATTCTCGTAAGTGCGTTGTTGGCCTTTTAATAATTTTTCGTTTCTTCGTGGTCTCATTATGGTGGAAACGCGCTGTTGATTTTGTCAAAAATATGTCAGCTCTTTGAACCAGAATCACTGGTTTTGGAAGCACATTAAAAACCTCTCAAAATAAAATAAAGGAAAAAGACTAAGATGTATAAATGTTATTTTTAGGTCGTAACTTATATAAAAGATAGATTAATAATATAATAGAATATTTAATAAATAATTACTATCTGGGGGACTTATGATGGGATCCTGAAGAAAACAAATTTTATACGCTAACTTCACGTAACTATTTCAATACATTTATTTGCTTTAGCGAACTTTTTTATGTAGCGTTTTAAACTGTACAGTAAGTACTGTAAGATGCATACGCTTGTTATTATATTTTAGAGTCTTTTGTTGATAAAATTTTATATCATTTTTGCTTCGCAATTGATACTTCGAATGTACGATTGATACACGAGTGTGTTCATTACGCTGAAATTCTTGGTTAAATTATGCTGAAATAGCAGTATTATTGTTTATGATAGCTAGCACTAGTTTGTGTTCCATCGCGAATATTCGTGATTTGCGGCTCGCTAACTGTCAAAACAATGTAACCACAAACATGCCATTTTCTGGCGTGTTGCATACATTTTACAAGCAATCCAATTATTTTTCATGTTTATAAAATAGCGGTATAATAGTGATAAATGACGTGAAATAATGGCTAACATTAAAACTAGTTATTTTGTATTTGCTTTATATTCTATGCTAAAACGGTGTTCAATTAAAAATTCAGTTTTTTTTTAAAGCGAGCACTAAGCGTTGTTATTCAAGAGGTTAGACGATTCTAAATCTTGTTTCTATGGCATAAAATCATAATCCTGAGAAAATAGGCACATACACATAAAATTCTCGTTCCCATACTTCTCCGAAACGACTCGACTTCGACTCGCTTCTTATGAAATTTTTATGCATATTCAGTAAGTCTGAGAATCTGCTGCTATCTATCTTTCAAACCCCTAAGTGATAAGGGCTGTCCACCCCAATGTTTTTTTTTTTATTTTTTGTTTTTATGATACAGCATATAAATATATATACAACCCCTAATTTTCACCCCTCTAGAATAAACCCCTATTTTTATTATTGTAGTATTTTTATTGAACTAAATAAATGTTGCCTAGAAATAATATAAATGGCAAAATAAACGTTTGCCGGGTCAGCTATTACATAAATATTGTTCAATCTTTGATTTTGGTTTGGATTTCATATGTTTTACGAAAAACAATTTCCAGCAAGGTAAATTGAAGTCGCTACAAAACAGAAGACGAATATCCGTGTTTAACCTTAATGGAAGTTTCGAGTGACTTTAACCCTTAATTTAACTTGTACTTTAAACTAATGGCGTCGGTTTCGCTAATTGCGCGTTAGAATAATTATATTGTGTCACGCGTACACGCATATTGAATGGATTTTACGCGGCTCACGTACTGGGCAGGGTTGCCAAAACTTTGTACATGTCCAAAGTACCTGAAGCACGGCTAAACTGGTCAATATTGCATAAATTGCCTGGTTAGTTCATGGTTGAGAATTCCTTTTTGTAAAGCTCCATTTACAATGACAGTTGCCTCAATTATAGATTATAAAAAATAATAATGATCGTAAATTATACTAAACATATACGTACGTAGAATATAGTAATGGGATAGTATAAGTAACATAACAAGTTATTATTCAATAAAAAAGAGAAAATTAAAATGCATGCATGCATGCAATCAGGCAGGAGGCTCACCTGATGTTAAGTGATACCGGCGCCCATGGACACTCACATTACCAGAAGGATCGCAAGTAAGGCTTTTTAAGCCTTTGAACCATGCTCTAATACAATAAATAAACTATGAATATGGTTTAAATAGACGATTGTTAAACATTATCGGATATCTGCTAGCAATGTTTACTTCATCCAAAACACTTAATGTGAAATTAGTTGTATTGCAACCGGTTAGATCAGCTCGTCCTCTGTTTTCTTTAGATTTTACTAATCGTAATATATATGAACCTTAATCACAAATCAGTTGTATGGACCATACTATGAGATTTCATCATTGGAAGATCAGTTATAGTAGTGTTGCAAAAGGAACACACAAACAACAAAGCAAAGCTAGTCATAGTAAATTTAAAATCTTTTTCAAACTAATCAATCAATTTAATTAATAAAAATTTAATAACACAATATCATCCATGTCGTACCTTTTATAGATAGCTTATAATATAAAATTAAACACAAAAACAAATATATTATAGCCGAATTGGCAACCCTAGGGAAAGCCCTAATTGGATCCTCCAAATACTAATGTTACTCTAATTTGTAGCAGTTTTGGGTTTTATCCTGTCTAATAATTTGTTCTTTATTATTTGCGTTAAGTTCAAAGTTACCTACTGTAAACTAAATTTAAATCTATATAGAAATAGTTTTGACTAATTTCTTTATCAATAGTAATACAATATGCGTTAAAACTGTTATAGAAATTATTTCTCATAAGGAAATAAAAATCAGAGTGGAAATAACAGGCATTGTTAAACTTGTAATCAATTCATGAGACAATAAAGTTCATCAATTCGATACTGAAATTCACAATCTTAAAATTTCCAATTCAGAAACAGTAGCCTCCATTCGAGTGGAAAAATAATGAAATCGTTGTACCAATTGCATTAATTTTTCTGCATAAAAATCAGCCAATTATTCAAATATACGAGTGCTGTGAACCGGATTGTATCAATGAATATTAATTGTTTTATAAAAATATCCTTCGCGACTGAGGTCGCTTGAAATCTCTTAATTTTCGAATTCATTTCTAGTTAAATAAATCTGAATTAAAACGAGGATTGAAAGAGTTGTCTGAGTCATTCAATTAGTTGAACATATATATTATTTAAAAATGTATTTTCTGGTTCAAGTGTTAGCTAGTTGCGTAAGGGTTTGAACAGTTTGATCTTCTCTTGCGCGCGATTAAAGACTATTAGGAATTGCGAGCGGTATATAAACGCTATTACAGTAAGTTTTTGTATGACAGTTTTTAAGTAGTTAAAGCATGTTTTTGAGAATTATTGTAAGTTATAGATAGCACGATTTTCCGAAGGTGCTGTTAAAAATCGTTTATACACACTGGTTTTCTCATTGCACCAAGTTAGTGCGGTTTTTGCATTTTTACTATCTAGGGTCTGAGATGTTGTGTTTGTATTAAAAGTAAAGTATTGTAATTCTCACGATTGTGTTTGGATCTTTTCTTTCTTCATTTTATAAGAAATCGTTTTTTTAAGAGACCAAACGATCATATAAATTGTATTACACAACGGACACGGGACTAATTCCTTTTTCATTATATTTAATATGTAATACGAACATGCTAGGATTAATGGCGCTAGCCTCTCAAAGGGACCCAGTCAAAACCTCATTATTCAACAAAACGGACATAATTTCGTATATACATTAGTATATTGAAACAATCATGTCTGATGTCAGTTGGGACGGAAGGGTGCATATGAAATCGGTCAGTCTGTGTCGGAACAGATGCTGTCGCGGAAGCATTTCGAGATTGAAATGCAATATTAATACATAATATTATATGGAATCTGCTTAACTGCTCTGTTCAATATAAAAAACAACAGCGGATACTTCACTACTGTATTCAAAAAAGGAATGCACCTGTTTAAAAACCGTTGTGGCAAAGAAAATTATTAAAAATAAACCAAAGTAACAAACAATGACAATAGGTACCCCACAACAGTTAATCTATTACAAAAAAATACTTATAATTTTCTTCGAGCACTCCAGAGGGATGTTTCCCTCTTCGAATTGCATTTTTCTTGTCCATTTTAATGGTCACTTCCAATTGAAACGATATTGTATGTAGTAATCATGATATTTTATAATAAACAATGTTTTTTATCACATTGGAACGGGTTTTCTCGTATAGAAATCATTATTTTGGTTTAAATGAACACGTCTGAAAAACTTACGCCATGTGAGACAATGCAACTTGTCGATAAAACAGAGCAAGCGCCAACTAGCTGCCCAGACTGTTTTACCGCCATTTGAATTGATATTCAGGGTGTCGGGTTTTTGTGACGGTGTGCGCGCGCATCGTTAAAATTTACTCATCATTTTTTCCTAATGCGCCAAAAGAAGTATAACTTCAAAATAATAGTATGATGTGTACCAACAGCCGTTTAGTTTTATGTATACTAGTATACATTCCTACTACAGTCAAGAAATATTATTAAAAATATTTATCTGTGGCACCAAATATCAATGGAATAGATGCAGCTTTTTAGTAGTCCCGTTTTCCCGTCACATACATAATTCTATTTAACCATATTAAATACTTAAAACCACCAACAGTATCAATTTATATCCCTTTGCATACCCACCCCTTTTATCGCTAAGTAGTCATAAACCGAATAGAAGTTTACGAATTAAGTTACAATGTCCCTATAACATCACCATACCATAGCCTTATAGATTTCAATAACCCTCCAGCTGACATTTCAAACTAACCAGCTATTCGATTTCCTTGCGAATACCTACATAATTGAATTGCAAGCTCAGCACGTGCGGGCTCTAGAGACCGTCCCGACAGTATTTTGTTTTATCTATTTTTAATGGCAGCTTGAGGGTTAATCATCACTGCAGATTTAAAAGCTTGCGGTATGTTTTTTCTTTTTGAACGATGTAATGTTCCCGTATATTTATTGTACTTAACCCTCGTTTTTCAATGTTTTTCTCTTAACCCTTGTGTTTTTTTATTATTTGCGGCTGTTTCGTTTTAAGCTAATGACCTCGTCTGCGTGGAATTTGTTTAAAACGCCTTTGCATGATTCGTCTACTGCTGTATTAAATTCAATGTAGGGCATGAATGTGAATCCATATGTGCAGTGTTGGCCTACTGGCTTCAGCATATGACATGTCCCTGAGGTCGTACGATTACACCCCGGCAGCTGGCCCAACCACCAATGGAGTTTCCGCCTATATGCACATTTAGGACCCGGTTGTACGATGAAGGAAAACATCATGAGGGAACTGGCGTAGCTTCTATCCAAAAAATTTACGGCATGACTCAGACAGAAAAGACTGGTCACCTACTTGCCTACTAAGTAAAATGATCACGAAGCAGATATAAATCTGAGATCCAGACCTTAAGGGTAGCGCCACTTGTAAATGAAGTGTAAATATGTAAATCACATTATACTTTAGATATTAAGTTGAATGATTAATTTAATTGTCTTTAACTAAAAATCGTTTAATTATTAATGCCTTCTAGTTTTAATTCATATTGGTTTCAATTTCATATTAAAGTTGCACCAATCTTTGGCATAAGTTTAGTTACTAGTTTATTATTGCTATATATATAAACTAAAAGCATTCTGTGCTAACACCAAATAAACACTAAGAAATTTCCTTGGTGCCTGAAGGGCTACGCCACAGTACAAATTTTAAATTCTTTATGAACTAAAGAGTTAAATTAATACAAAAAACAAATGAAAACATAACCACAAACATAGAGAGCAAAAAGTTTTTATACATTAAACATAACATTATTACATCTTTATGGAGCCAATCAATCACATCCCAGGTTGGCCAAAAATACCTTTTAAGGGTACACTTGCAATTTTCGGGTGTTATTTTAAGATTTGAGGGTAAACAATTAAAAAGGCGCGGAACAATATATGAAGTTGTCCGTTGTCTTAAGTCTATTAGGCTTTATAGCTGATACTTTTAGCAAATGTGTACAAAGACAATCTAAAGTATACTGGCAAATTATTGTTTCTTTTAATGTACAGTTTCATATTATACGCAGAAGTTGCAAGTAGTTTAATATTCCAACTATAAAGTCTCACATGCGATATTTGATGCTACCGATATGCATCGCGATTGTATCGACAGTCAACGCTGATAAAAAGTGGCTGTTTGTTTTATCATGCGATGTAACATAGTTCCAACATAACGATGCTATCAGAACAAAATATTGTTATATTTGTTTAGAAATGAAGTTTTATACTGAGGGAGCTTTCGTTGCATATTTTAAATATGGAATATTCTGTCAAATCAAATGTTGAATTAAAACAAAACGTTCGACTGTTTACCAATATTAAATCAAACCCACTATTTATTTACAGACTATTAAAATACGGAAAGTTGCATATCTCGGAGACGTTTTTCGTTATCATTGATCATCATCATCATCAACTTGTTGCAGCTTATAATGATGGGCAAAATTCAAGGCAAGAGACGTACGTTGCGGAACGTACGGGTGTGGACAGGCCAAGGAGCTTTTTATACTAGCGCAAGATATCCGGCATTTCAAGTAGTTAACGGGCAACCTTTAGTAATAAAGTGGCACCTGAAATTAAAAGGAGAAGAATGTATTTAAAGAGACTAAGTACTTTTAATGTAAGTAATTAACTAATACTCTTGCACAATGGTTTAAAGAAAATCACTTATTCAAAATATCCATCCAAGAAAAGATTCGTATAGTCCTAATTATAATCAGTCCTTTGCGATACCTAATTCTCATTTGATAGTAGATAATTAAGTATACAATTAATACTAAGAGTATTGTTGGATGTTCGCTAATACAACCCATGCCAACAGATATTATGTTTCTATGGAGTACAATAGATATGTACAGTTCAAATGACAATACGAAAGTAGCAATTTAAAACGTCGTGTAACACGACATCGATATTGAAAGCAATATCTATGTGGGACTATTTGACAATAGATGACGTCACAAATTGTAAAGCCCCGTCATCAAGATCGCTGGCCCGGTGCCAATGCACATATTTTAGATAGTTTCGTGTATCATTTCGGCATCGAAACGATAAAATTTTACGGTTATGACGTACCATATGCTGGCAAACATAAGCTAAAGGCTTAGATAATGATAGACGCGTTTAATGATAACGACAGATATAGTTAATGATAATGATGGTAATATTTGTTAATGCGTAGTTACGGTCCAAATTTAAAAACAATTTAATGTTACCTTTTAGATACGTCTTCGTGCTGACAGAAGAAAACCTTAAAAAATCAGATTTATATAATTTCTTGATATTAATACACTTAGTAAAATACATGGTACTTTGAGCAACTTATTACATGGGTAGATTCAAGCAAGTAAGAGGAAGCTGGTATTGTCTAAATCTAGTTAGTTGTGTGCATCATACACCCTTTGATATAAGATTACAAACGTAACTTGGCGCAAACAGTAATATTAAGTTACTATTTGTGGACGAACTCCGACAAAGACAAATATTGAGTAAGTCAGACAGAACAAGGCGAGCCGCTCCGTGTTAATTAATTCGGATTGCATCAATTTTGTATGTAAGCACAAACATTTTCGAGTTTTTGTGTTACATTTTTAGGCAGGTTCCACGCATGTTGAAACCTTGGCGATTTAATAGAGTGGAGATTTTATAGTTCTCTAACGTTCTACGCTCTTGAATTTATAAGTACCATTTTTTCAGGCATTTATTAGAGTTCAATAAGTTACATATAGTAGCCTAGTCACCAAGGCTTGATTACTCTTAAATAGTTCACTTTCCAAATCAAAATATCATTTATTCATGTAGCTACTAATATTATATATATTTTTGATATCTTAACATATAATTAGCGATGTTCCAACTATGACTTTGGCCGACTAATCGACTTGTTAATTTGTAATAAGTCGGCCAAAAAAAACACAATTTCAAGACGATTCTTTTACAGCCGATTTGCACGCTACTAGCTCCCCGCGAGCATGTCACAACATATTTTGTTTACTTCGCGTTGTTACTTCTTTTTTCGCTTAGCTCGGGTGCTTTTTTTTCAAGATACAGGATCTCATTAGGTCGTGTTAATTAATCTCAAACAAATATCATGACTGATGAAAAGAGCAAAAATGGTAATCACCATCCCGCTTGCAACACTCAGGAATTTTTGGCAATGCCACCAAGTATTTACTTTATGAAAATAGACTTTCAAAATTTCAGCTCAAGCGCAGCTCATGAGTTACCAGTGATAAAGCACGATAAGTGGCAATTGTAATTATCAATATCCCGTTTGCACTGTCCTGAACAGTCTGTTCACCTTTGCTATTACTTGCGGGAAGTTCCGTTTACAGTGAGCGACTCTTTTCAGAGGTTGGGAATATATTATACGAAACAATAGAAATAGATTGCTACCAGATAGAGCATAAGCTTTAATAATTTAACACCACCTTTAATAACTTACTAAGTACTTAATACAAAATATTAGGATTGTTTTTGTTTCTCACAAATGGCATTTGCTTAGGTTTTGTATGGTTATAAATTATTACATTCACAAATTATTTTAGTTTTTGTATTGTATAAAGCAATGAATGTTTAGAAATTTTATAAATTCTATTATCATACATGTACATGTACGTGCAATTAAAGTTACATTTTGATTTTTACCTTATATTTAAAAAAAAATTATAAATGTTTTGTGGATGAAAACATATAGGTATATTGATTTGTTTATAAATGAATAAATTATAATATTGTCTTTAATTGACATAACCTTTTCACATTTAAAGAAAATACTTTTCATTATTAGATCATTATTAGATCAGTATTCTATCATAACATTGTAATATCGCAAAAAAATACTAGAATTTCGTTCAGTTAATTTGGTAAAAATTTGAAAGATACATAGACTATTTAGAGAGATACTATTTACCGTTGTAGTATAAGTCATCATATCATTTTCTAAATTATAAACGTTATATTATACCGAAAAATATTGTTTTAAGCGAATAATTAATTCGTAGCCAAGATTAAACTTGCTTGCAAGAACGTGCCATTATGGGAATAGTTTAAATTGTCGACTAAAATAATACTAAAGAACAACGAGAAACGTTGCGGTATGTTGTGTGAAATAATATAAAAGCGAGTTTGTAGTGTTAACTAAAATTTGCATAGTTCGACGGAACTTTGGCGGGGAAGTTGTAGATCAATGTCCCATAGCGGCGTGAATTTTAATACGAAAACCCGCAATAAAACTGCAACTATGTATTATTACTGTGAGTTTTTGCGGAACAACGTATTTTATTTCTTTTCTCCTGGTAACATTCGACAGTAGGTACGTATATTGCAGCTAGTGAATTCTCTTGAATAATCGTGGACGTGGTTTAGCCGATGAGCGAAGACCGGACGGCCTGAGCTCTTGTGGTTAATAGAATAATTATGTTAAAGGTATATCACCTTATAGGCTGTAAAAAGATAATATATGTCTTATTTTAAATATATTTAGTGATAAAAATGTGTCTACTAGGAATAGACACATTATTTATATAAAGTTACCAAAGATAATTTTAAATCCATTTTTTTTAGATTATAAATAAATTAGCTTTGAATTATACTATATATATATTATAGTACTGTAATTATTCTACAAATATTAAAAAAATATCTAAGTTATAATTTAATTTTTATTATAATAATCGATTTATATCCTTTCTAAAATCATATTTATACAATTACATTAAATATTCAATATAATATGTTCACATTTTTAGAAATCCCTAAAGTGTTCTTTAGTTCCGGTATGAGAGCTTTTTATTCATTTTATTTAATTTATTCGATAAGCTTAATAAAGAAAATACTTCATGTTACAAAAACCGTTGTGTAATAACCTCGTTTTGTTAAGTTTTAATTTCATTTGTTATTTGAATAAAGAGCTCGCATAAGGCTAAGTGGACAATAAAACATGGAAGGTTGCATTCATTAGCGAAGCATAAAGCCAGGCTAAACATCTCCGAATGTAACCCTCAGTTTTATGACGTATATAAAATTTCAAATTTCGCTACTCAGCGCTTTGACAACCTTTGTTTATTAAACGCTTTAACTTTACGATATAAAATATGCGCGGTACATTGCTTGTTAATGCATTTTTTTATTTCAGGCTGGAATAGTACCGGCACGAGTTACTACGTACTGCAGTAGCGTGTCTCAAAGTAACTTACTACTTAGGGACACGATCTCAAATGCCTCCGACTATTTTATAATTCATAAATAATCTGTGAAACCTTTTTAGTGTAGATTCTTAAATAGGTTTCAAAAATCTTCAAAATTTAATTGCATATTTAAGTCGTCATTTGTTTTGCTAATACCAACAAATCTGCAAACCAAACTGTAATGCACTTAGAAACATACGGTTCAATAAATTTTGTTTCACCAAGATAACGCCACCGCGCATATTGTCAGAGCTGCATTCATGAGCTGCCTTCGAATTGAAGGAACATCCTCCATATTCACCGGACCTAGCTCCTAGTGATATGTAATTTCTGAGGTAAAAGGGACAATTTGGAGGCCATACGATATGTTAAGGGATCAGAAATAAGATTTTATTAAAAGGGTATTAGTTTTAGAAAAAATGGTGTATAAACCTGAGGTAACTTGAAATGTTGAAAAATAAAATAGCATTTAATAACAGATTACTTCCTTATTCCCATTGTCACTTTTTATTGAACAACTTTGTATCTTTTACTTAAACTTTGATATGGACATAACAAAAAACATATTAAAAAGAGATAAAAATGTTATCTTGTACTGTAAATGTATTTTATATTAATTATATAAAATATAATACTTATAAATATTTTGAGGACTAACATATAATCCACGTATTTTACTTCATGATAATACCAATATGTATGCTTGCAAGTTTATTGATATTATTAAAAATGGACAAGTTAATACACTTTTAACAGAAGCCTTTTGTGATAGATATGGTAACTTATAAGGGAGACCTGAGCCAAAGACTAATAATGAACGTATAAAATGCTGATTCAAGAGTATATTACGTAAGCAATGTACGTAATACAATTTGCACTGAATTCGAGTTGGTATTACAGCGACAAAATGTTTTTATTGTTTGGATTCTCTTATGGCAGCGTTTTCAGTAAATACACACTGATAAAATTCAGAGGCGAAAACGAGTAGAAATTTCAATGAATAATTATTTACAGTTATCTTTACGTGTTTAATATCAATAAATATTTAAATTGTTATGTATACTAATTGTATTATTATACATCATTGACTGAAGCTTTATACAGCAGCTCATACAGTTCAAAATTTCAGTGACGTGATTTTTCAAACAATGGATAGTGAGAGAACATTCTGGGTCTATATACGGTATCTATTTCTTTTTACTCTTAAAAACAACATATAATATTTTTCTAGTTCACAATGCGTTAATAATTTTTTATGAATATAATTGTTATCACTTCACCTTTTTGTGAATTTAATTTCATTGATTTTAAATTCTAAACAAATGTCAAACTATTTCCGCGTTCTCAAGATTAATAATTCCTCATCGGAAAAAATACATTATACATGCCACGCTACACATTTGTTCGGCACATACTATTAAACTACGAAAACTTTCGAACGTAAATCATCTTAAAATACACTTGCTATTGCGACTCTCTGATATAATGCTATGTAAACAACTCACTATAACAAAACTTTTCACTCAATCGACAATAATAGTATCGTAACGTATGGCAAATTTCCATTGTCATACAATAACTACTATGTTCTGTAAAAGTTTTATGCATAATAGACATATATTTCGTAATATTTATGTTTGATTGAAATAAATTTTAGTTTGGAAATCTAAATTTACGTCTTAGATTACTTAAGTTTTTTTTCTTTTGAATTACTAAAACTCGCAAAATGTTAAGGGCTTGTATAATTGGAATTATAAAATGTATCATAGAAACAATTGCATCATTTTCAGCGTAGATGTCGTCTACGACACTACAATATCATTGCTACGAACTGTACGAACGAAGTGTTAATAACCAGTCAAAAGACTTGATATTATTATAAGCTAACTAGTATGTTGTGTCTAATTTTACGATCCAATTATTTTCTTTTAAAAGTTAAAGTTAATTTTATACAATACCTCTGGTCAACTTATCCACAATTATGAAGAAATTATGAAGTAAGTTGACCAATTGCATTTAGTGATAACTGTCTCCTACAATTTGAAGCGTTATATAAAGCCACAATCGAGATGTGTAGGCGGGTAAAGTGCAGCTGTGTCGGGTATTTAACAAACATACAATATCTCATATATGTCACATGCCACGTCAGGCTTGTGGCCAGCGATGGACGTTACAAGCCTACATCCCCCAAGCAATCATTGGTGGTATTGTAATAGGCGCAAGGCGACTTATTGACAACCAATTATTTGTAAAAAATTGTTTTTTTTAGTTCTCAGTGGATGATTTTATTCATAAGAATTATATTCAGCTATTACATAGCTTTTATCGCGGGATTTGAGCGCGGCGAATCAAGAAATTCCGTAACGAAAAAAACCTATCACACGATGACGTAATATAGGTGCGGCCATACGCGATAGAGCGGGACAGAACGCATACTGTATTCACATCTCTGACAATATCGGTGACCCGTGCAGCCGGTACGCGTTAGAGTGAGACAGAATATACAGGCGTGTTAGTCTGAGTCTGTATATATATATATATATATGTTAAAGTACAACGGTATTAAAATTTCCACTATCGGAAAAATTACCCATTCAAACAGTAATCTAATCTGAATCTGTTAAATTTTCGAATCAAGTATCGCAATTGCATTTGGAAAATAGAAATAGTTTTATCAAATTTTAAACTAGTTTTACAACAAATTCGTAAAATAAATCATTAGTTTCTTATTAAAATGCACGATATTGCTTTTATAGTATAGTTTTTACTACTTGGTTAAATATCGGATAATATAGGTAAATATATTTGTTTTCGCTGAAAGTCATGCCTTGTACCAAAGTGAAAATACCCCTCGTGGAACGGACGACTAATGTATCACGTATGTAGTAAACGCATAGTATAGGATATTCAAAAATCTATCCAAAGACCTTAACAAATATATATATGTATATATATTTGGCGATTTCAATAAATAACCTTTACGCATTCCCCAATGGCACCTCGAACTCGATTAAAATAAAAGACCATTTAATAAATATGTTTTAAATATTACGAAACTGATGAATAAAACAGTATGTGTAATTTTTCCAATTTTATTTTATTTTTTTATATTATATTATCTATATTTCCTTACTGTGCTCAACATATAAAATTAAAATAACATTCTAAAAATTACACAGACTATCGCATCACAGAGCCTCGGAAAATTGTGTCAAAACAAATATACATTTAGTTTTACATTTACATTAAATTTTAAAGAATTAATCGTTTAAAGAAAACACTTTTTTACCGGATTGAAGTTATAGATTATTCTAAATTTACAATTATTTTACATAAAAAAAAAAAAAAAAAATAATTGAAAATTTATAATAATTATTGGTAAAAAAGTGTTTTCTTTAAATGTGTAAAAGTTATGTCAATAAAAGACAATACTATGAATTAATCGTTATACACACCCTTCCTATTGTAAAAAATAATACACCTGAAACATTAATTTCTTATAGTTGACATTTACACTTCAAATATCAAATCCTCTTCTTGCTGACTCGATAATTGCGAGCGATAATTGGAATTTTGGTCATAAAAATGCAAAGCGCGGTATTTGAATCTGAAGGGTGTTTCAGGATACTTATTTATATGTAAATTAACCACTGTAAGGCCACGCACGGAGGTGCACATCTATACAAATAAATGTGTTTGTTTGTGAATCTAAATAACAGCTTAGAACAAAAAACTTACGTTTACTCCAAGACTTAGCCTTATATTGATTTGTAGGTTAGATATCAAAAAAACAACTTTCTTATACTACATAAAACAGTATAATAGCTAACGCTGTGTTAGCTATTATGCATAAAATTAATACAACAATTAATAATAAATTTAAATCTTAAGAATTTCTAAAAATGTGTTTTTCTGTTAATATAACAAAAATGTAGCGCCACGGTTGGTCCTTACTCATATTTCTGTATTTGTTTCATGTTTTTTTTTAGTAGGCAAGTAGTTTATCAGTCTTCTCTGCCTTATACCTGACGATTTTTGGGGACAAGTGGCTTTTAGGTAGAAAAACCGTCGATTCAAACCACAGGGTTGAATGTTGCACTAGACCAACACTACTTATCAGTAAGGAAAAAAAAGAATCTGATAAAAAAACACTCAATATTTAATATGTTTATTGGTCAATTTAAGTTTCAAAACATTCTACGTGATTTTTAGTAACAAATAAAATTAAATGCATACAAGTGACGTTGTGTGTAACAGCTAGTCAATTATGAGACTCCCCTTGTGAATTTTAATACTTGCATTTAAATTGAGCGAAATTTTGCCACGTTTCAACGTTGCACCTTCTGTTTAAGAATTTTGTTGCTAGTTTGTATAAATATTAACTGAAAGCATGTACATTCTGTTACTTATAATTTTCAGGTGGAGTTATTAATATATTTATATTATGTCCTAATATTTCAGTGAAAAAAGTCTACCGTTTTATTAAATTCGAAATATATAAAATGTGTGAAGGCACAAACTTTCAAGCTATTATTTGCCTTTTTAACGGCTAGTGAACAGCAAATAAGAGGGATCTTGTTAAAAATTTGTTATTAAAATAAAATTCAACGGATTAAGAATGGGAATTAATTTTATATTCACGGTCTGCGAATTATCTCTCGACTATAGTTATGATATTCACCTTCATTACATAATCATTTAAATGATTAAATAGTGAAGATAAATTCATTCTATCATTGTTTAATAAAACAGAAATTTTATTTACATATCTTGGGTACACCAAAGACCGATTTCAGAAAATATTATTTATATAGCCTGTCTCATCAATAGAGGTCCCTTGTTGAGATGGGTCTTATTAAAAAATCAAGTAGAAGTGATTACACAAACTTTATTTTAAAAAGACTTGCTTTGACTTGACTATCATCACTTATTCTATAAATATAAATCCAAAGCTAAACCTCGTGAAGACTGATGCCGGTGCTCATTTATGAAATTAGATAGGTGGAAAATTCATTTATTATGCTGCTTTTGTCTTGGTTACATGAAAGATGTATTTACTCTTTATTCCCTTTAGAAGATAATATGAAAAAATATTCTAAACGTAAAAAAGATTATTCCATTGCATTTGGTGAATGTAGCTTCACACCATTATCGTCTCTTCCGTTTGTATTGGTGCTTTCCCCTAAACATTAGTATTCATGGAAGTAAGTCGATTGAGAAAAGAATTTTCACGCCTAAACTTGACGTTAGAGCGGCTTGAGTGGTTCCCATTTCCTCTTTCCTTTATTTTTCCTCTAACAACTTAATGGAAAAGCCGGTATTTCATTAATAATGTTAACTTTATCTGTGGAACGCAAAATTATAAAAGTTTGAAGCTTGATCTCAGCTATGTAACCAATCTGCTTAAGACTTTTTTAATAAAGCTTTTTATGCTCTGAGATTATCTACGTGTTTTTGTATAGAATTTTTATTTCAATATTTTTAGTTGTTAATATTTTAGTTTGAACCCTTTAATCTTTTTGACCTTACATAAATACATTTTTTCAATATATTATATGTAACATCTTAATTGTGCCAAATAAGTAAAATAAATTAATACAAATGATAAATTTGTATTAATTTACTTTACGGTAAATAGTTTTAAGAAATGTTTAAAAAAATATTGGTACTGTATTTTGTTATTTGAAACTCATATTCGTAAAAAAAATATTATCTGTATATAAATTTTAGTACGATACTTCATCCAATAACCAGAGAGATATTCGCAATATGTGGAACAGCTATAGTTTTGCTTTTTTTATGTAATAGGAGGCAAACGGGCAGGAGGCTCACCTGATGTTAAGTGATACCGCCGCCCATGGACACTCACAATGCCAGAACGCTCGCAAGTGCGCTGCCGGCCTTTCAAGAATTGGTACGCTCGTTTCTTGAAGGACCCTAAGTCGTATTGGTTCGGAAATACTTCAGTGGGCAGCTGGTTCCACATAGTGGTGGTGCTTTGGTTTCGAGAGACTATACCATCCGAAAACGTGCCATTTTTTATTAAACTGAACGAATTTATATTCTTAAATATGACTATGTTAGCTATACAGCTATGTATATGAAGTTCCTAGAATCAGTAATAACACATTATTATTACAGTCTACCCCTGAGGAGCCTTATAACGTAACTTACACATACTTTAAAGCCTGCAAAATATGCACCAAGTTTACCTAAGCACTCCTGTAACTTCAAGAATGTTTCTAAAGCAAATCTCGTTGTTCCCGAGTGTAGAAATTTCTGGAACACGTGGAA
This sequence comes from Pieris melete, assembly GCA_963693345.1. Taxonomy (NCBI): domain Eukaryota; kingdom Metazoa; phylum Arthropoda; class Insecta; order Lepidoptera; family Pieridae; genus Pieris; species Pieris melete. The sequence continues at coordinate 1,315,130 of CAVNZK010000053.1, read as the reverse complement.
GTTGCGAAGACAAACCATCGAGTTGATTAAACTTGATGCGGGGTGCAATTTCTCTGCAACCAGCAAATATTATTACCGAACTTTGCGGGCTTAGTGACAATACCGTGATTTTCAATGTGTTCGAACCTGCTAAAAGGTATTCCGCAACCAATGCAGGGACGTAAAAGTTCGTCAAGGTATTCAAATCGTTAAGTTAGAATACGATTGTTATTTTTAAGGATATGAGAGTTGTTGTTCCATAAGAATCGTGAACCTATTGCATATATCCAGAGTAAACACAAATTATAGAGGGAGCAACTTTTATTTATTTATTTATGCTTTATTACCTTACAAACATACACATAACAAAAATACAAAAAAAACATGTTACAAAAGTTATAAGGCAACTTTATGGTTAGAGCGGCGAACAAATTTAATGACTTAACGATTGACATTGATTTGTTCGCTGAGAGTGTGAGGACAGCAAGGATAGCTTTGACACAAAATTATTTCTACCATGATGAATGAAGTGCATTGATAACCTTTCATTGTCAAGTAATTAAATTCTGTTTTTTCTTTATTGTTTTTCACTAAAAATATTTGGCATGTTTTCCTTCTTGTTTTATGATAAAAAAAACTATATGTAAAGATTTGTAATTGGCCTACAATGTTTTATATATATAAATCTATTTATGTTTTGTGCTGTGAATCTTCTGAATAAATAGCATCATTTCTCTTATACCAAATTACATTAAAACCTTGTTGTTTTAAATGTTGACAGAAAAAGAACAACGTTGTCAAAATTTCCGCTTTGGTATAAAAGCTTGAATAAGTTGTAAGTTCGCAACTTAAGCCCTATAAAGTGGCTTTTGGAGATTATAACATTCGTGAATACGCGGTTTTGTCACTAAGGCTGCATTACGACAGCCAAATACTTACCAAAATGTTTTATAAATTTGCAGTATTCATTCTTTTAATAAATGAAATCTTCAAAATTTATACGTAATGTTATACATATTAAAATATGTTTGTAAACATGACCGACAATTTTTCAAGGTACTAGCAATATTACATATGTAATACATGAACATATCATGCAAAAAGAGAATACAACAACTTGGACAAGAAGAGCTAACATTAGAAAATGATCGAAGCAGCTGGAAGAGGCCTATATTGACACATAGGCCTCTTCCAGCTGCTTCGACAGGATACGCTGATCACCAAAACCGGCACCCGACCGGCACACACACGCCGTCGACTTTTTGGGTCTAAGACATGTCCGTTTCCTCACGATGTTTTCCTTCACCGTTCGAGCGAATGTTAAATGCGCACATAAAAATAAAGTCTATTGGTGCCCAACCTACGACCTCAGAAGTTACAACAGAGGTTTTTACTTAAAAATATGCATTTGGAACTGTTTATTTTTAAATAAGTATTCAAATATTTGCGTTTAAGAACACTAGGTTTACTATATGTAGTATATAACAACAAAGTCATATCGAGCTGTACACAGAAGCTGTTATTAGTTGGAAATGCAAGTCGGCTTAAGTAAACTGGGATTTAGTCCAATTTCGGGGCTTACAGTTCTGAACTCTTGGTTACGAATGCATGCATTGTTATATTTTGAGTTGACACAGCTTTGTTTTTTGTGCCATTTTACATTCGTCAACGTAGAATTAGAGTAACGAGCTTATTAATTAATGGATCAACTCTAAAACGGGACAAATTGTGAAATCTGTGCAAACAAAATATATAGTATATATAGTATATAGACGGCTCATTGGTCTAGTGGTTAGTACCCCTGACTGCGAATCCATGGGTCCCGGGTTCGATCCCGGCTGAGACAAACATCGATGTGATGAGCATTTGGTTTTGTACTTAGGTGGTCTTGGGTGTTTAAATATGTATTTATATGTGTTAGGTCTATCTATGTATAATATGTATGTATATCCGTTGCCTAGTACCCATAACATAAGCTTCACCAGCTTAGCATGGGACTAGGTCGATTGGTGTGAATTGTCCAATTAAAAAATAATAATAATAATATCAACCGGGGGACATTTTAAGGGCGCTGACATAGCGAGACTTATTCAAAGAGAACCTTTATTAAAAACTCAACAAATCTTTATAATAAGGTTAAAATGTATAATATTAATACAATTCAAAATTTAATGCACGCTCTTTCAGTACATTGGAAGTTTTTTGACCAGTAAAGCATGGTACCAACCAATGGAACTCAATTAGCACCAATACTAGAAACATTTCAACAAATCAAGAGTTTCGGTCGATGCACGATCGCTCAGCCGCTCCATATTTCCATGGTTGCACCCCTCTCAACAATTACGTAACGTATAATTAGTGCTACAACGTAATTAGGAGTTAATTAGAGAATGTTCACAAAGAACATGAACAACAAGAATGTCTAGTCAACTTTTATAAAAGTAGCTTTAATTAGAGACTAGAAGTAAAACGTTGGCAACAAAGTGTAATTTCTAAGTGAACTCGCTAACTTTGTAATTGATTGCTCCCTGTTTGGATAACAATGGAAATAAAATACGCATTACGTTGACTCTAGGAAAATGTTGGTTTCCAAGATGTTACAACTTACAAAACTCTTGTCATACGTGTTTGAAATGAATAAACATTTAAATTACATAAATATTGTTGGTACATTTAAAATCGTCGCTATTGTCTTTACGCGAGTGGCGCTACAACATTATAGAATGATATTTCTGTATGTTTTGTGATCGTTCGAACTTTTCTTAATTCGTTAATTTTTCAACCTTGTCAGCTTACTCACTATTGCTGTCCTTCACAGAACGCGAGTGTCAAATGCGCACTTAGAATGAAAACTTCAGTGATGCGTAGCCGTGCACCGAATGCATGACGTCAGGGTTGAGAGGCGCATGCTCAAGCCAATAGGCCAACACTGCTCGAACTGATTTAAATAAACCTTTTTGATTATTAATACTGTAGGAGTGCTTTAAAGCAGTCTTCGTCAGCTAGAAGACAATACAAGTATGTTAGTGTTATAACATTAAAGCTTTTTTATAACTTTTTATTTTTTTATCTAAATATTGTGTTAGTTTTCTCAGCGTAAAAAGCGTCACACACTTCAATATAAGCGTAAATATAGACTGCTAAGTAAATTGAATATGCAGCCTAAAGGGTGAGGGAGTTAACAATATTACTACGTGCTGTGGGGTCTGTCACTCAATTGCTTCGTTGTTGCGACGTGCCTGCAATCATTGATAGCATATTTTGATTTACAAATGTACCGTAATTTAAACGTGGATGCACCCCCATTTTGCTGAACACGTGAATTGCCTAAGGATTAATAAATGACACTATTCTTGTTCTATCCCAAATGATGAAAGTAGAATTCACTTTAATTCAAATTAAATGTTGCAATTTCTACGGGTCGTAGATTGTTTCAAAACACGTTTGAAAGATATATCATATTCATAATAATATTTCTTTTCTGTTAACTTTTTTACTGGAAACATAATTAATGAAACAAAAAGCAATAACTAACCCTAAAATATATTATTAAAACTCCCTTTAGGCAAGGTTCCGAAGATACTGGCAGCGTTCCCCCTTTGAACAGCTAGACTAATTCTTTGTCCGAGGTAGTTGCCAGCTTTTCGGTCTCCTGTGATGTCGACTAACCTTTTTGTTATTTCCTTTTAGCGCTAGGACCCCATGGGCCAAGGGTCTCGACACTAAATGGGACAAAATCATATACGAAGCCAAGACCCCTGTATGTGCATGCTTTAGCTTTTTCAGCCGCATCACAAGCCGCACCAGCTGAAATTAATTAATGTTGTAATCTAAACATACGTCATGTAACCCTAAAACGAGCACAAACATTTTATTAACAATCAGGTATCTAATTTAACCTAGAAAATATTTTTTTTTCTCTGGTAATCAAACCAATAAGTTCTCGATTAAATACATTGAATATAGTAAGCGGAATGTAATACCGCACACAGGCAACTAGTCATTAATTAATAACACATTCTAGCCATTCCACACAGCCTACAAGAAAAACCAATTTAGATCCTTAACAAAAACTCAACAAAACAACCTGACAGCTAAAATGTTCTCATTAAGGTCGCAACAAAAGAATTCTACAGAGCGAGAGAAATAAAACATATTAGTCCCGAAATACAATGAGTGTACATACATAGACCCAATTTACTCCGTTTAACCGATTTCGAAAATATCGGAGGGCATTAAAATTTTCTCGTTTTAAACGGGGTTTTTAATTAGCTATTTTACTGGATATAGAATAGATAGTAGATACATGAAGTCATCGTTACGTTTACTTAAATTACAAATAACCAGAAACCTTAAAATCCTTTTTCATAAAAAACTAAATCAGTCTTTGCATCGTCTTAAAAGCTTGGTACTTTTTCATCACAGCGTACAGACAATTTGACAAAAAGAGACGAAACAATTCTAAAGGCATTTTGAGTATTAGACCTTCAGAATTCATCTAGCGTCCAAAATTTCTATAATATATTATTCGTTCGTTGATAATTATTACTTTAATAAGATTCAAATAATAAAACAGGATAGGTTTACTTTCTGATTCCCGAATATCATTATCTATAGATTTGAATTAAACCTCCGAAAAATAAATCCCATTAATATGAGTTGACACGAATCTTCTATCATTATGTAGCTGTTATATTCTAAGTATTTTGAAATGCTATTCCACAGAGCCAGAATGTAAAGAAGAAAAAAGGCGGCGCGAGTCACAAGTGTAACATAAACCCAATTTTCTGAGGGAAAATAAAAGCATTAATTAACGTATCTACTCTGATTAAGTACATTGGAACGCCGGGTCAACTTTAATTGGCCAGCTCTTGTATTTTAGATGCGATACAGACGAGGGTTAATGAATAGGACCAGTCGACGTACGACTGCAATGATTTGTTAAACAATTACATACGTGGATTAATCGAAACAAAATTAGCCTAAGGTTTATTATCTGTGGTAGTAATCTAAATTCTATTGTTATTCGAAAAACAGTATTTTCTTCCATCCGCGTGGTTATTTAGCAAGATTTTTTGACTTAACAATAATCGTAAGATAACCATAACATATGTGTTCGTTAGTTTTTGGGATTAATTCGTTTATAGGTACAGACATTCGAGAATAGATTGATTTTCATAATGTAATGATACAGTTTTGTCTCTTTAATTCGTGTTAAAACATACACATAAACCTCATGCTATGATAGAAAGAAAACGTGTTTATGAACCTGAATTTCATAGATTATACTGCTATTGTATAAAATTGTGGTGCAATTCATGTCAAGACACACACATTTGTTTGTGAACATATGTTTTCCAAGCGTTTGATCCCTTGGCGTTGCGTAGAGATGTGGGGTCACTTTTTATCTTCTATCGCATTTACCATGGAGAGTGATCATAAGAGGTGTTCGGATTAATAACAGCAGATAAGTTTCATTATCGGACGTCGAGGCAGAATACGAAATTTCACCAGTATCACCTCCACGTCCGTCGATCCACAATAAGCGTTTTTAAGGCAGTTCTTGCCGTGCACCACCACTATATGAAACCAGCTGCCCACTGATGTATTTCCAAACCATTTCGACTTAGGGTCCTTAAGAGAAGCGCGTACCAATTCTAAAAAGTGCATTGGCACTTGCGAATCCCCTAGCAATGTATATAGACGGAGGTACCACTTAACATCAGGTGAGCCTCCTGCAACAACATACATACATAGCGATGCTTAACGAATGTAACTTAGGATAGCGACACTGATAATAATAGATGAGGTAAGTAAGTGATACAGAAGATCGAACATTTTCAGTGTCTATGTATGTTTTGTTTAAGTTGTGTATTTTTGTACTTTCTGCGCTGGCCTTAATTAATTTTTGTATTACCTGGAAGAGATCGCTCGAAAGCGATAAGGCCACAGTTGCTCTCCTTATTACTTAATTATTATTACTATTACTGATTTTTCAACAAAGTATCTAATAAATAAACGAACACAAAAACTGCATACTTGACAACTTACTTTATCTTATAGTTAAGAGTAATATAATAAAGGTTTTGGTTTTCTTCAAATCTTTTTTTTTTCTTCGATTAGAAATGATGAAGAAATATGTTTCTTTAAATCACCGATAGAACCTTTCATACGCAAGCGTAAATTAACGATACTAACGAATCTCATCGTCTAAAATTCAAAAAGCGAATAACAAAAAGACGGTAATTTGTGCCCGAAATTAAATTTTAACTGAAAACAGTGCCGAGTGCCTACGCCCGGTTGTATTTTCACGCGGATGTGAATTCTGCCGCATCCGGCCAAAAATAAATGAACTTTCTTCCGCTTACTTAATTTACTGCTATGCCTCGGCTTACGGGATGAATAAATTAAAATTAATATTTTTCATTCTCGTCCTTCCGGTAATTATATATGGAAGTAAGTTTTTATACCTGCTACTTCAGTTCCTGTACGATATTGTTTTCATTTGTTAAAGATATGGGTTACAATAACATTATTATGCAATACACTTATGAAAAGTGAGTTACAGAATCGCAAGGCTGTACAAAACCCCTAGACAGCTAAGAGAAATGTATTCCTTAATACAAACAAATCTTAATCAATTATAAACAAAACTTTTATATTTTAAACTACTGGTTTATTATAAAGCCTTATATTAATAAGCCATATTGTTACAATATTTAGGTACTATAAACTTCGCCTTATTATTAAAGAAGCAATTCGGAAGTATTACAAAAGCCATATTTCTTGTAATCTCATCAAGACAGTCCAATACCTATTCCCAAATTGGCACTAAATGTACTGAAATCGACCGTTAGAGTCGGCAATATTTTCGATGCTTTGGCGAATGTAACATTGGGCCCATTAATTCGTTGGTGGTGTCGTGAATGCTTACACACCCGTCGAACCCGTGATATATTGGTACATGCGTTAGTAATGATGGAATAATCAGAACACCATTTGCATATTAACATGTTATAGGTGAATGCGTTGCATAACGCTCAGCGGAATTAACTTTACATGGAATTAATATTTTCAATTGAATTAATAGTTATGTTAACTCAAATGAAAGTGTATAATAGTAATAAGAGTATAAGTATAAATAATCGTGTGTATACTTGTGTACTTACACTTCTTTAACGTAACAAGATACTAACAAAAGAAAAAAAATACTCACATCACTTTTTTCTAACGCGCGAAAAGAAGTATAACTACAAAAAACAAAAATGTTAACTATAGCTAACTTCAGGGTGTCGGTTTTTTGTGACGGTGTGCGCGCGCATCGTAAAAATTTACTCTCATAATTTTTCCCTAACGCTCCAAAAGAAGTATAAGTTCAAAAACTTCCGGTGTGTTTCTATGGATATAGCTGACAGATTCGAGTTGCTTGGCGTTACCCTGTCGGCTGATCTCAGCTTTGGGCGTTTTATTCAATGTAAGGTGGCAGGCAAAATCTTGGTACTTTGGCTGTTCTTCATGCAGGAACAGCTTCGTAATCTTTATCAAACCCAAGTCCGTTCGTCCGTGGAGTACTGCATCAAATCAAATGTAGGAGCCTTGGATGCTATTAAGAGGCAGGCTCAAGGAAATATAGACGACGATTCACTCATTGAATCTCAAATCTTAAGTCTTGCCTATCGCCGGTCATATCCCCGCCATTCAGTCTTCTATAGATTTCACTCCGGAGAATGCTCCATGGAAGTACATATCCTTTTTCAAACAACGCTCATCTGGAAGAAGCAGGTCCCAGGTACCTCACTTTTGGAATCGTCGTGTCTTGTAAAAACAGCAAAGGAGTAGATCTCCTTGTGAACTTCCATCTTCCCTAGGCAATATGGGTTCATAATTTAAGCGGTAGTTATTTAGACATCTCCTGAACAAGCATGCCCTCCAATATGCCACATCTCACTTAACTTTAGGTGGGATTGTAGCCAAACATCTGTCAAGTACTGTATAAAACTCTCCAACCCTCTGTAACTTTAAATACTGACAGCGATTCCGATATCAATTATGAGGTTTTGTACTGCAAGATGTAAAGCTACCAGCGATAGAATGTTTTATCCCTGAGAACTGCATCAATACACATCAGTACACATAAGCTCGGTATCGCTATCGCTATAGGAATTTATAGAGTACGCGTACAGGTATTGACTAATTAGTTAATTTGCATATTTGTGTCGCCTTTGCACCACTGCCTTTATTCGGATACCGTAGAGCGTTAAGTTCAATAATTTTAAGCGTAAATTAGCTATACGGAAAATATTACATTAAACTAAGATTTTACATACAGAAATTTAGAGAGAATCATTTTATATGAGATATATTTGCCGTACAACAAGATTATTACTACACATGCGAAGTAACACGCTTTAGGTTAATATAGAAAATAACTTATCCATTTCTAAAGTCCTTATCAAGAGGAAGAGAGTGGAGGTCGGAACTAGGTTGCCGTATCGCGACACCGGAGCTTGTATGCAAAGGCACTTCTAAACATACTTAAATAGTCCACTAGATTTATGTAAACGTTTTGCAAATAAAATACTGTTCTAGTTTTTCTTTGAACTCATTAGATAGTAAAAATTTCTGCACTTTTATTTCCCTAACGTTCTGACATTAGATTTCTATGAAGCTATGATTAGGTTAGTGCAGTGTTGGCCAAGTGGCTTCAGCGGGCGACTGACCTTGAGGTCGTTGGTTCGATCCCCGGCTGTGCTTGGACTAATGCACCAATGGACTTTTTGGTTTATCTTACACTCGATCTTACGCTAATGGAAAACATCGCGAAGATACCGGCATGCCTTAGATTAGAAAAATGTCAGCGTGTGTCAGATGCGAAAGGCTTTCCAAAGGAAGCACCTATTAGAAAAACAAATGATCATGGTACTTAGGATGCGATGGTTATCTTCTTGGACTGAATTTATAATAAAGATTAACCGTACGGTATTATTTATTGACCTCTGTAATATTACTGAAACAAGATTAAAGCGGAACATATTCATGTCTTTAAACTAAAAAACAGCAGTCATTTTATGATTTGGCATTCTGTTAAACAATAAACTACAAGCTCTCTCCTCATCAGAATGCCAAATCATAAAATGACTGCTTCAACACTGATTTGAGCGTGACCTCCGATGCGAAAACCGCTGTGAGAGTTCGAAAAGTGAGTTACAGAATCGCAAGGCTGTATTCGAATCCTTGCAAATATTTATCAAATTATATCAAAACAAATTCAGAATATGTCTAGCCCATATAATTCAAAAGTTACAGTATACAGTATTTTATGCAAATATTCAAAACTTAATTTTGAACGAAAACTCTATTACAAAAGGTCGTTATCGAAATGAATATCGGAAGCGTTTAAAAGGCAATCTCGTATTAAATTCAATGGTGAACTATTACATAATAGACAATGCTCCAATTAACGATATCTGAAGGGATATTGCTCGTAAATTAATGAGAGCCGTTGTAAGACAAATGTTCGTGCTACCGGACACCGGCCGTTGCCATTAAAGTTACTGGATGTGAAATGCTTTTAACGATGAACGCTAATCTGAGAATTTACATTTAATTGCGGGTCTATGTTTTACTAGATGTGACTGATTATTCAAGCTGAAAGGTATTACGTTTTACTTAAGTTGGTTTCAATATCCTTTATATATTTATTTCTGTTTAAAATAAATTAAAGAAATGAGATTTACTCGAAGTTTTTCTTTCTGCAAGACAAACCCTATTTTCAGTGCATATTATTCAAACATGAACAAAGTATTACTATTTTGTATTTATAGATACTAGAGAATACACGTAATAAATAACATTATCATAATAAATAATATTATATACATTTACCTATTTTAATAGCAATATCGTAACGCAAAGTCGCCTATCATCAAATATCGTAAGCTGACAGTAAAGGCGGCAAAAACAATTGACAATCCAACTTCAAAATGGAACAAACAAATTAACACCAATTATTATTCCATTCGATCAATTCTATTCCAATTTGAAAATTAATTAGTCAATTGTCAAAAGCAACACTGTTCTCTCTAGAGCAAATAAATCGAGGATTCAAGTAAATCTATTCCAGAGGAAATCAATTTCTCTAGACCGGACTAGAACAAGTTTTAATTAAGGCAAATATCTACGGAATTGCGATGTGGACATTCCCTAATAGTGTTTAGCTCGGGATAATGAAACGCGTGTAATATCGCCACAGATTATAAAGGGACCTAAATTGCTTGAATCTCCCACAGATAGCGCTGAAATTTTCAATTATAAACCGTTTACTTTGAATAATGTCCGCAGTATGTTACTAATGTAGAACAGGCATAATATAAGTAATACAACAGTATGATATAGCCCCACTATTAAGTAAGAGACATTTTACTGTGTACGAAGTATTTATAAGTTATTAAGGAATATAAACAATAATAAATTTAAAAACAAAATTTATCGTGTTATTTAGAATAAATTAATTATCTTGCATACTATATATAAAAGTATTTACAATATAGAATTTTTATTTTCTGTGACGAATATGTACTAATCGTAAATTTTATTTTAATTTTGTCTTTTGCTGTTATAGGTTAACATTTCTAAACATGAATGTTAATGTTCAAAATCCTAGATGATGGGTTAAATTTACCTTCTATATAGGCACATTTTTTTATTAAGGCAAATTTTTACCTTCGCTATACGTATCAGGATAAGTTTCTATGTTGAGTATGAAACATTGACATCCATCTTCATTAGCCTAAGATTCATCTTCGGGACTGAGTTAACATACGCCAACTTCAGTGTTTTTGGTAAACATTTGAAGTCATTAGGAGCAAGTAGCTTTAAAGTAACGGTATGCAGCCATTAATTCTCATATTATCTAGTAAATTATACACATATATACGAAACTTTTACGGTCCTTAGTTTTCTAAACAAGCATATCCTGTATTGTATTCTTCGAACGATAATGACACCGTGTTGAGTTGCTATAACGTTTTTTTTCTTGGTTGCCCATGTTTCGCACTGCTTTACAAATCTAATATCAAATATATAATTATTTTAATTTAAATTATTCTATATTTTAAAATACAAATACGCTACTAAAATCGTGTTGATTTATATGATAAGCATAACACAATCAAACCAATTTGAAAAATAATGAATTCGAAAAAGCATTTTCAAATATTAGATTTTTCCGCACTAAGTCCCCCACTCGTCATTAGGAGGCACGCAAAGGGAAATTATCCTCACTTAACCCTCCCGAAGGCGTTAACTGGCACCTCAGAGGAGGGCCCTCCACAATTATTATACGGATTGAAACAATTTTTCTAAAGCTTTCGATATTTAATGTATATTACCCGTTATTGACTTTATTGAACTTCGATTTGACATTTTTGTTTAATTATTTTGACGTAAATTAAACCCATATTTTTATTGTAGCACTAGCTGATCCGGCAAATGTTTGTTTTGCCATGTATATTATTTTTTAAGAAACATTTTTTTAGTACGATAAAAATAACTATCTACAATAATAAACAATAGGGGTTGATTGTAGAGGGGTGAAAATTAAGGGTAGTATGTATTTTTGTATGCTGTATCATGAAAAAATGTTTTTTTGGGTGGACACCCCTTATCACTTAGAGGTTTGAAATATAGATAGTAGCCGATTCTCAGACTTACTGAATATGCATAAAATAAGAATCTATCGAGCCGTTTCTGAGGAGTATGGGAACGAACATTGTGACACGAGAATTTTATATATTAGACTAGCTGACCGGCAAACGTCGTTTGCCATGTATATCATTTATAATAAAAAATAGGGTTTGATCGTAGAGGGGTGAAAATTAGGGGTTGTATGTATTTTTTAATGCTGTATCATAAAAAAATAGAAATTAAAAATATTGTCTAAAAAATAAAAAAAAAATTTAGGGGTGGACTACCCCTAACATTTAGGGGGATGAAAAATAGATGTTGGCCGATTCTCATAGATACCGGATAAGCACAAAAAATTTCATCAAAATCGGTCAAGCCGTTTCGGAGGAGTATGGGAACGAACATTGTGACACGAGAATTTAATATATTAGAAGATATAGAGATATTGTAACACGAGGAAGATTAAAAATATTATTATTTAAGTCTGGGAACGGGAAAATTTAAAATATGCCATTGGAAGCCTATTCTATTTTATCTTCTTTCAACTTACATACTTTGTCTTCCTTGGACATCCATAAGTCGAGCGGACCCGATGGCATCCCTCCAATTGTGCTGCGTACTTGTGCTCCTGAGTTGGCTCCGGTCCTAACGCGCCTTTTCCGGTACCTTTACACGCTCGGCACTGTTCCGAAGTGCTGGAAGATCGCTTCGATACATCCGATCCCTAAAAAAGGCGATCACTCTGATCCGTCCAACTATCGCCCAATAGCTATAACCTCCTTGTTCTCCAAAATAATGGAAACCATTATTAACAGCCAGCTCCTGAGGTATCTAGAGGGCCACCAGCTGATTAGCGATTCTCAGTACGGCTTTCGTCGTGGTCGCTCAGCTGGTGACCTCCTTGTATACCTTACACATAGGTGGGCAGAGGCAATTGAGTCCAAGGGGGAGGCGCTGGCGGTAAGTTTGGACATAGCGAAAGCCTTCGATCGGGTGTGGCACAGAGCGCTGCTCTCGAAGCTTCCAGCCTACGGGCTCCCTGAGAAATTATGCAACTGGATTTCCAGCTTTCTCGCTGATCGGAGCATCAAAGTCGTCATCGACGGAGCATGCTCCGACCTGAAACCTGTGAATGCTGGTGTCCCACAAGGCTGTGTCCTATCCCCGACCCTGTTTATTCTGCATATCAATGATATGTTGCAGCTTAGCAACATTCATTGCTATGCGGACGACAGCACTGGGGATACTTTTTACACTGGCCGGGCAGGTATTTCTCGGGCTGTTGTCGATGAGTACCGGAACAAACTTGTGTCTGAAGTCGAAACTCTTCTACGTGGAGTCTCGGACTGGGGTAGACTAAATCTAGTCCAATTTAACCCCAAGAAGACACAAGTATGCGCGTTTTCCGCTAAAAAAACTCCCTTTGTCGCTACTCCCCTCTTTGAAGACACTCTCCTTAAAGCCTCGGCTAGCATCGGAATACTGGGCGTTGACATATCGAATAACGTTCAGTTTCGCGGTCATCTGGAAGGAAAGGCTAAATTAGCCTCCAAAAAGCTTGGTGTGCTCAGCAAGGCGAGACGGTACTTCACTCCGGGCCACCGCTTGCAACTATATAAAGCGCAAATTCGGCCCCATATGGAGTACTGCTCTCACCTCTGGGCGGGAGCTCCCCAGTACCAGCTCCTTCCACTTGACCGTATTCAACGAAGAGCGGTTCGAATCGTCGACGACCAGTCACTTTCAGTGCGGCTTGATCCCTTGGCGTTGCGTAGAGATGTGGGATCTCTCTGCATCTTCTACCGCATTTACCATGGAGAGTGTTCAGAGGAGTTGTTCGGTCTAATACCTGCAGCTGAGTTTCATCATCGGACGTCAAGGCAAAATACAAAATACCATCCGTATCACCTCGACGTCCGTCGTTCCACAACAGAGCGTTTTCTAAGGCAGTTTTTGCCGCGCACCACCACTATGTGGAACCAGCTGCCCACAGAAGTATTTCCGAACCAATTCGACTTAGGGTCCTTCAAGAAAAGAGCGTACCAATTCCTGAAAGGCCGGCAACGCACTTGCGAGCCTTCTGGCATTGTGAGTGTCCATGGGCGGCGGTATCACTTAACATCAGGTGAGCCTCCTGCCCGTTTGCCTCCTATTACATAAAAAAAAAAAAAAAATACTTTAATTTTATACTCTCTAATCAAAGTATTAAATAAAATTGTGTATTTACGTGGTTTATGTTGAGATTTCTAAATGTTTTTCTTTCTGCAAAAGAAAATTACAAAGTTTAACTATTTTCTTTGCGCGCATAAACTTGGATGAATTCATAACAATAAAACAACTTGAAACATTCTTACGTTTTTCTTAAGGATTTTATAATTTCTCTTTGCTTTAAGAAAATAAATTTGTTTACATGGCAAATGAAATAATAACTACAATTCTTGGACTTCAGTAGTAATAAAATTAATATACGAATATTATCTAATTAGATTTAGACGCATTCAATAATTTAAGAAATGTGTGTGTTTTAGAAATGTGATATCTAAATATTTATTTTTTTCGTTCGTTACCTTATACAAAAACATACATATAAAAAAGTAGGTTACATAAGTTGTTAGGCAACGGGCGGCAAATTGATTTCCAATTCAGAGTTTCGATTTTAGCAAGGACAATACTTGAACACAAGAGATTTTTAAGTCGGTTAAAAAATATTGTCTTAAACTTCATCAAATTTTGTATATCTAGTATAACATATCATATTTAAGAATTCAGACAAAAATCACTGTTCAACTCGCCATTTTACTTTCTGGAAATAATGAATTGATTTTCAATTCAGAATCTCAAACGCAACACTAGCGGAAGCGTTTCAAAGCTTTAATTTCATCTCTTGAAGGGAGAATAATTGTTTTTCCAAATGAACGGTTCAAAATAACAAATTGGATACCCTACCAACTACCCCTTGTAACCGCTCAAGCCTGTGGTTGAAATGTATTGAAATTTCTTAAGGAAAACATATTGACAGTTTTTATAAACTTTAAAATCCCTTCAGCATGTTAGACATTTCGTTTTTAAATCCTTCGTCTGTGGTATGATTTATTATAAGTGTAATATAGATATATAAGACACGAGGATAGACTACCCGTTCAGTTACAGTAGAATAATTATATCTATATATATGTATAATATAATCTAAATCATGGTATATTACATTAGAAAACCACTGTTGTTTGTATTAATGTAACAATAGCCGTCTAGTAGCAGTCTAAGTAATATTGCACAAATGCAAGCATTTCTACATAAACAGTTTAAAAACCTTAGTTTAGTACTGGTATAGTAAGTTTTCTTTATATCGAGTGTTGCATTTTGTTACGTTTAAATAGACGAATCGATTAACCAAAGGCCTTAAGAGGCCGGCAACGCACTCGCGAGCCCTCTGGCATTGAGAGTGTCCATGGGCGGCGGTATCACTTAACATCAGGTGAGCCTCCTGCCCGTTTGCCCCCCGTTCTATAAAAAAAAAAAACAAATCGATTTTAATTTGCCAATAAATTGAATTTATTTTGCCGTTGTATGTCACATACGAGTAGGAGCGACATGTACATAATTGTACGCTGAAGGGAGTATTATAATATAAAATCAAGATATATTATTTAGATTCCTGCAACCTTTATATGTTTTTTAGGACCTTGCAGGCTAACCTGGGATATTTGAATATAAAACGTAAGACGAAACTATACGTTCCATTATAATTGTCACCGTTTTGGTATAATATTATATAATAATTGTAGTAATATTTTATATTGGTTATAATGATTAAATATGATTTAGTAAGTGAATAATATTTTATCTTGCTTCACAGATCACTAAATAAGTTTTAGTGATAAGAAAACTGTAAAAAGAATAGAAATGATGAAAGTTGTTCTAAATACGATTATTTAAAGTAGACTTTAAACATTTAAATTAATAAATTTATTTAGCGTAGTAAAGTATTTTGAGTTTAATTTTCGTAGTGTGTTAAAGATTAAATTTTTTTTTTTTTTTTATAGAACGGGGGGCAAACGGGCAGGAATTTAGTATCTGTATTGTTTATTACATGAATATCCGACTATGAGTCTGAGTCACCGATTTCCATCTTGACATAAACTTGACCATAAAAAATGTATGTGACAGATTTTGACATACGGGATTTATAGTATAGTGAAGTATAAATTCTGAATCTCTCCCGTGAACGAAGAATTACAAAACGTTGTCGTATTTCTACTGGCTGTCGGCTTTAATATTAAAATCCACTTTACGTATAAGAACGTTTAATGCTTGTTAAATTGAATTACGCTTAAGAGCCAAAACCAGTTGTTATTAAACACTATTAAATTGTAATTAAAGCAAAAGCTTATTAAGCTTATACGTAACGAGTAAACATAATACTTGAGCCTGAAATCAGCATGCCGCATGCAAACCGACAATCCCATTGGTTAAACTACAGTTTAAACCGAACAGTATCTTAAACCTATAAAAGTTTTGTTCGAGACACAGTTCTTCTAGTACTTCACAGCTTTCGACCAGATTTTTTTCTGGTGACAGTTCTCGATCTGGTCACGAATGGGCTGGTAACCTTTAGCTGAGTGTATTTTCGTGCTAAAAACGTTGACGTGACTAAGTTATGCCAGGTTATGCATTAAACTGTAAAAACATTATGCTAATGAATTTACGAAATAATTTATTTGATGCCGTAGTTTTCTGTGAGTGTTAGAACGCTGCAATTGTTATTAGCAGAGACGTTCTGTATCATGATCTGGGCACTTTAAAACAAAGGAAAATGAATGCAGTAGGTAGTGAGGATGTTGGGTTGAAGGCTAATAAAAATGAATAAAGAAATAACCATATCACTTTTGAGTTTGTTGCCTTTTCATAATATGTGTTGATGCTAATTATGCAGGGATAACTATATGTTGATAATTCAGTTAATATTACTGTTACAAGCAGTAGCAAGACGTTGACCTTCATTACATGGTAATCCTAAACTGTTTCAAACAGGTGACATCATTTTTGTGATGAAGCAATTCCAGTACCAGGTGAAACCGGAGCGATGTGATGCGGTGTGTGTTCGAGTTCCGTATCGAGTAGAACAGACAGAGTAATCTCATATTAATATACATCTACATATACATCTTATATTTATTATATTTTATTTGTCGACATCACAGGAGACCGAAGATCTACCTCCGACAAAGAATTACTCAAGAGATTCAAAGGGGAAACGCTGCCAGTATCTTCGGAACCTTGCCTAAAGGGACTCCTTTTAATAATATATTTTAGTTTAAGTTAAGGTTAGTTATTTTTTTTCAATGTATATTATTTTAGTTATTATTCTTCATGTATACATACATATGTACATAATAATATAAAAATACCTACTGCTATAAACTTCTTATTCTGTGGTTGCGGTCTCGTCATTATGTCACTGCTAATATTTGCGCGACGTGGCAATCGCTTGCAATATAACGCAATTCTGCCTCATGATTCGTCGCTAGGAATGTGCTCCAAAATCGATATTACACAATGCTTTTGTTAGACTTCAATATCTGAGAATAAATAAGGAATGAATAGGTAAAAATAACTGCTTAAATAAATAGTCTGTATTTTAAACTACTAATAAGAGCTTTTGTCTGTGATTATTTTGTGACCGTGATTATAATGGTTTTAAAAACAATGATGTTGTCAAATTTGCTAATTTCATTTAAAAATATCTATAATATGACTTTTAGCCCATAAAGTCAAAGCATATACAGTCACATAGTGTGTAATGTCATCGCCTTAAAGTCAAAATCATTTATTCATATAGGTAACACAATGTACATTTATGTCGCATGGCCAGCCATGGGCCCCCTTGCCATAGTCTAATTTTAAAAACTTATTTTTATTGAGAAAATGGAGCTCCTTACGTAGGTGTAACATTTATTCCGCTTTAATCTATGAATCTTCCAACAATTTGTCTATTCTTTACACGTAAGGTCTCGCTACTTTCATCACGTTCACGCTCTTAGAAACTTTTATTACTTTACGTTCCTGTAATTGTTATACCAACTATTTCGAACATTCTAATGGAACGCAATTTAGCTCACCGCAAATCTGATAATAGAATTTTTAAATTGAAATACTTAGACGCTTTGAGAAATTCTTGAAACGTATAAGTTTTATTAAATTTTCAATCAAAAGCGATTAAAAAGCCTTAATGCTATAGAACCTTTATGTATTTTCATGTTTACGGGTTTTTTATCGACGAACTTCGAAGGCTTTTCGCTTTCCACACTTCGAAGAAGTTCGGTAATAAAGGAAGCTCATTTTCTTGTTATGGTTAATTTTCTTCTCGAACAACTGGTGTAAAACTGACTTAATTAGACTCTTAATTATCTATAAAATTGGTTTATTTGAACGAAGAATAGTAAAAAGAAAGAAATTTTTAAGTTTTAAGTAATGTTAATGCTGTACTTTCTAGTGTAAGTGAAAATAGTGTTTTTTTTATTAAATCCTCCGCGAACTTTGTTTCACCTTAATATGAATTTACTAAGCTTATCTTTTTAGTAGATATATACCAGCATATGGTATATTTTGCTATGCTACCCCATAGAACCGTTTGCGTTCACATTTACTTATTTATTTATTTGCTTAACGGTATTCCTACAGCTACTTACGAGTACTATACAATATTAAAAAAATTACACTATACACCAGCCAAAAATGGAATACACATTTAAACACACACAAAGCACAGTTACACCTATACAAATATTATATATATTTATAATAAATTCTAAGATTCATAGTTCATGAGGAATAACAAAGCCATTCTATCTAATAAAGGATACTAGAGTTTTTATATAATTTCGTAAGCATTTTTTAGATACATTAAATATATATTTTTGCTGGTAATTTCTGTTATAATCTGAAGGTTTACGATACATGACTTAGTTACAGCAAAAAAAACTGGTTTTTAGGTTTATACGTGCAATGTTTCCAGTGTTTCTCTCCATCTCATTACCACATTATTAACATTGAAAAGCAAACACGGGATACCAATTTAATTTGGAATTATAATTAAAATGGCATATACGTATTTCAGAACGGCAAATTAGCAATATCTATAAATCCGCCTTTGAACTCACTTAAAAGTATAATAATTAATATGAAAATCAAAATGCGAAAGCTTTCATTTCTATTTTAAAGCCACCCGTTTCATATTCTAAAAATGTGTACCAACTGAATTTCTTAAGCAACACTCGATAAGATGCCAAGTAATTTCGTGAAAACGCATTTTGAAAATAAATTATTCATTGGCGACGAAAGGCCCGGAGCCTCGTATTCATTTCATTTCTCAATCTGAATTCCACTTTCCTCGATTTTTTCTTTATCGTACCTCAGACACTCTCAATAAATTTTATATAAGCGCTCAAATTAAAACAATCCTGTTGAGTTTATTTCGTGTATTGGGAATTTGCTCCGTTTATATTTTATTAAGCGTTTGAATATTCTTTGATTTTATAACAGCCTTGCGATTCTGTAACTCACTTTTCGAATAGCAGGATTCTGATAAGCTTGTAGTTTATTGTTTATTAGAATGCCAAATCGTAAAATGACTGCTTCACGACTGATTTGAGCGCGACCGCCGCTGCGAAAACCGCTGTGTGAGTTCGAAAAGTGAGTTACAGAATCGCAATGCAGAACCGGTTTTCAAGCAGCATTAGATCTCACGACTGGAAGCAATTGCCATAGGTATATATATGGTAGGATATTCCGGGGTATTTATCCAGGGCTACTTAAAGGAAAATAGGTTTTATGCCCTATGGGTATGCGTAAACTTTAAAGAAGAGAAAATAAGTAGAAATGTCTTCTATATGCCTTAATAAAAAAGGATGATTTTTATATAAAAATTAAAAGTTCGTATTTATTCTACTCAAAATTTTAAATGTAATTGTAATGTACCAATACTTAAAAGGCCGGCAACGCACACGTGAGCCCTCTGGCATTGAGGGTGTCCATGGGGGCGGTATCACTTAACATCAGGTGAGCCTCCTGCCCATTTTCCCCTGTTCTATAAAAAAAATGTAATATCGTATACTGACAAAACTATAAATGAATGCGTGCGTAATAACATTTTTTAGTTATTTTATTACTTAATTACGAATATTTAAAATTTGTCAGCAATTAATCATGATATATGTAAGAAATAGGGGCTATAATCCCTTAAATAAAATTAACTTTCAGCGGGTTGTGATTAAAGTTGTCGAGTGAACGTAAAATTAAGTTATTAAGCAGATTTATGGCGCGATTATGTTTGAAAGCATTAAGCTACCTACATTTCGCGCACAACTAAAACCTGTCATTATACAATACTATTTTTACATTAAAACTATTTATACACCTATTCATTTCACATAGAACCTTATTGGTTGTTTCTTATTGATAAATCAGATACAGTTGTAAAAAATCTTCTTCAAGCTTTTTACAGAAGTTGGTCTTATTCTAACTACGTTGTAATGAAATCGATACCTCGAATTACGCTATTATAATAATACACATTTTTTTATATTTTTTATATAACAGCGCCGAACTAGCACCTGCACACTGCGGCACACTTCACCTGATTTCAAGTGATACCGCCGCCCATAGACACTCACATTGCCAGTGGGTGGGCACGGCGTTTTTTGAAAGACCCAAAGGCGAATTAGTTCGGAAATACTTCAGTGGGCAGCTGTTTTCACATTTTTGTAGTGCGTAGCAAAAATGCTTTAAAAAACGCTCAGTTGTGGAAAGAATGACGTCAACGTGATATTTCTGGAATTTCATATTCTGTCTCGACGTCCGATGAACAAACTCAGCTGCAGCTATTAATCCGAACAACTCTTCTAGACTCTCAGTAGTAAATGCGGTAGAAGATGCAGAGATACCCCACATCTCTACGCAATGCCAAGAAATCAAGATACTCGGAAAGTGGCTGTTCGAATTGCTCAACGTTGAATATGGTCACGTGGAAGGAGCTGGTACTGGGGAACACCCGCCCAGTGCTGAGAACAGTACTCCATGTGGGGCCGAATTATACAATTGTAAGCGATAGCCTTCTCATTGAAATGTCCGGGAAACTGAACGTCATTCGATATGTCAACGTCCAGAATCCTGGTGCAGGCTTTGGCTTTGTGGAGGGTATCTAGCGACTAACGCTGCGGGAAGGCTGCATCTTTAGGGGGAAACGGGCTTTAGTAAAGGAGCTTTATTTAAATATATAGGTACTCCGTTATCTTCATGTAAAATGCCAAGCAATACCTTACTCATAATACTTGCCTTTAATTATTAAAGATCTCATCAAATATTGTAATTATAATGGGTTGTAGTTCATGTTATGTCGGTTAGGTTACAGTATAAATATTTATTGCGCTTTTATGCGTTATTTATAAAGAATTTAGCAGTCTATATTACCAATTGCCATTATATAAATAATACTTAATCCACTTACGAAGTCATCACTTAGTTCCTAATAAAAATTACATGTGTTATAAACTAAGAGATAAAACTAAAATCGTCTATTACAAGCTGGAACTTCAGTCATAATTGTTATCAGAGACTATAGGCGATAGGTTCTCAACTAAAGTCGTTAAAGTTACAAAATATGGTTTAATCTGAGTGGATTAGATAAGGCTATGAGAAATGTACTCGTTGTTTTGAATTGGTTTCATACGATGGAATGCTTGTAATATAAACCCGGATTTAACTTAGACTATCGTAAAGACATTTTTGACACGGACGCTAAGTAGTTTATCAAACCACAAACCCCCTTTAAATTCTTTAATAGTAAAATCTAATATATAAAATTCTCGTGTCGCGGTGTTTGTGGTTAAACTCGTCCAAAGAACAAAACGGCTTGACCAATTCTCAAGGAATTTTGTGTGCATATTGGGTATGTCCGAGAATCGGGCAACATCTATTTTTCATCCCCCTAAATGGTAAGGGTAGTCCAACCCTAATTTTATTTTTATTAGATAAATTATTTCATTTTTTTTTTTTTATGATACAACATTAAAAAATACATACAACCCCTCTAACTTCAACCCTCTACGATCAACCCCTATTTTTTTATTAAAATGATATACATACGGTCAGTTAGTATTCTAATATGTTTATCATCATTACAGTAGTTCTGAATGTTTTGATGTAGTAAACATAATAAAATAATGGAGACAAAATATCTGTCGTTCCCTTTCGTTCATTTCAAACATGGCGCTAACGGGCAGGGGGCTCAACTGAAGTGATACCTCCGTCCATGGACACTCAATGCTAGAGGCTCACGAGTGCGTTGCCAGCCTTTTAAGCATTGGTTCGCTTTTTTCTTGAAGGACGCTCAGTTTAATTGATTCGGAAATATTTCTGTAGGCAGCTTCATTCCATATTCCGTAGTAGTGTCTTTATCTAGCTGGTTTCTTAGTCAATGTCAAGTAGGATAAATACATATGTAAAGTAAATAATTAGGTAAACTTATAGGTAAACATATGAAATACCATAGATTCTATCTTCGACTCAGAGCTAAGAATAATCGAAACATGAATAATACAATTACGCTACGCTACGGATACGCATAAGAAGTAATTAATATTTTTGAACTGAATATTAGATGTAAATTAACCCAAAAATGTTTGTTTCTTGTTTATGAACACTTTTCTTTTATGTCTTGTACCTGACTCTGTTAAAACAGCCATTCCTTTTTATGAGACCCAACGTACTAAGAAATTCATTGCCCGGCACTAGTTTTATTCTCAAACAATTTCGTGACCGTTGTACTTTGAAACTTACACAGTTTTATAAACGAACAATAGAGATGTGAAATTATATTTGCAGGATAAAGCATGTGTTTCATAAAGGAATTTCCCCGTTTTCTTGTGAAGCTTCTTTGTCTCTCGCGAGGAAGCTATATATCTATAGTGACAATGGTAAAAATTATTTATAAACTGTCCAGAATACTCAACTTATTGATCAATAAGTTGAGTATTCTGAGTCTTCTATGAGATTCTGGTATAAGTAAAGTGAAAATATAAAGTGTAAAAATACCTTCTTTAGTATATATTACACGATTAATTGATTTGTAAGTAATTAATATACAATAAGGGTTGTACGATGAAGGGAAACATCGTCAGGAAACCGGTATGTAAGACATACCGGTATCCAAAAATCTACAACATGTGTCATACAACCAGCTGATCACCTTGTCTATAAAATAAAAATGATCAAAGAAACGGATGCAATCTGAGACCAAGATCCATTTAGGGTTTTACCGCCAATGGATTATTATTATTATTTATACGACTGTGTATCATGGTCCAATCAAATGCTATCCTATATTAAGGATTGTTGTATATTTTACTTCACTAGGTCTTTCATCATCATTTTATGAGCAGAGAGGAGCTGTTGGCTATCAAGAATAACAAAAGAAATAGACTTTAATTACGCAAAAATTTAATCGTACCGGACAATTGATTTTACATAAACTACACGGCAAGTTAAACGGGTAACCTAATTTAGGGGCGAATTTATTGTGACTGGCATATTGGCGCGGTTTAATTAACAATTTACTGGAAAATACGAGCGAAATGCGCTATAACTCTCGCAGACTTCTGTTTAATGTATTGGCTCATTAATAAAAGTTAATCGTTGACCCGGATTATGTTAGACTAGCTTTCCGCCCTGTCTCACATTGGTGAGAGAACAGAGTGCTTGTAAATAAAAAGATAAATCATGATAATAAATGGACACTTATTAAAAAAGTTCTGTTTTCAGGCAAATATGAATCTTTTAATTTTAAGAGCTTCAATGAGTACAAATTAAACATATGCTGAATTGTAAATATAAATATGAAGCGGTATATGTTTAATGTATATCTACTATTGAACTATCGGTCTTGTAAGGTCTGCTAGGTGAGGTGTATAGGGTTCGATTCCCGGTCAAACCACAAGTTTATTTCTAAAAATTTAAATTTGTTATCTGCCTTTGGTAGGGTTGTGTGGGCGAGGAATTATACAATATACTTACTACATTTAGAGGGAATAAAACCTTATGATGACAGTTTCAAGTGTTTGGCAATTCAACACCGAATAAATGATTCTAAATTCAAGTTTTTTTAAAAGGACGTATTGATACATCCATCCTAAACCTCTCCTTTCTAAGGTTTAATTCCCACTGCATGCCTTAGAAATTCGACCGTGCCCACCATGTATATGTGTCAGTACTAAGTGACATAGATATGTAATGTATATAATAATACCAATAAATGATATCTGCGTCTGTTTCATTGATGTTATTATAGGCATCAAGACTACCACACCTCGTCGGTATTTAAGTCAAAGAACAACACATAGAAATAAAAATCCTCTTGTGGAAAACGTATATAAGAACTTGAGAATAGGCTTAAACACTAGGAAAACATGGCTATTACATTGTTAAAATTAATACTAATTTCAGCAAAACAATTATTATGTATGCAAAAAATGTAGTTCTTTCTTTTATTTGTCATATGTTTTTATACCGTAAACAAAGTCATAATGAAATTTCTTATTATATCAACATAGAAATAGCAAGTATCTTCAATCCCGAGTAGTTAAACTTCTGTGTAGTCTGTTACTTAAGTCGGGATTCGAACTTTCCGTGTATAGAAACTACGATATTAAAAACTTTTCATGCGAATAAATTCACATGTTAAAACTTAATGCTATACCAGTTAAGCAAGTTGTGTAATGCACAAAGGAGAACAACGAAGTAAGTTTTTTGTAACTATACTTACATGAAGCATGTTTTCAGTTGATTAGTATTTAAAATAAACATGGTCACAGACCAGTAAGAAAGACAAGACAATCCATTTTCCTTCAATACATACCTCGGCAGAACTAATGCCTGTGAATTTAAAGATAAAAGAAGTCTTGAAGAATAATGAACACAGGCTAAAAATTTTGTATTTGCCAAAATGGTTCGAATTTAAACACATACATTTTAATTATGTTAAAGTAAGACCCTTTATATATATTTTGGTGTATTGTAGTAGTAATATATGGTAATAGGAAGTAATCGCAACAGGTACCGTTAGTGGCTTTGATATTTGCATCGATTCTTTGATCTGGCTAGAAAAGTAAATTTGGTAGCATTATTTCTTTTATTGCCGTTCACTTATGTGTGCATTGTGTATCTATGTGAATAAATTTTATTTTGATTTGATGGGAACGAAATTATGTTAATGGTCTGTTGGGACGTAATGGGTTTTTGAAGTTATACTTCTTTAGGCGCGTTATGAAAAATTGATGAGAGTGAAATTTTACGATGCGCGCGCACCATGACACAAAATTCAGTATGGGCGCCGAGCGTGCGCGAGCGAGATGGGAATAAGACAAGTAAAAAGAAATAGAATATGCGTGACCTATGACCATAATGACATTTGTAGTACCTTTTAAACAAATAAAGCAGTTTTAATTATTTTTACAAAGAAATTTAGCAAGGCTTTTACACAAAGACCTATTGTTACTTAGTTAAAAGGTCATGAAACATACCTAGTTATTAAATGAAATTAATAATATAGTAAAATAATAAATAATAATTATTATTAATATTAATTAATAATTGAATAATATATTAAATATTAAATATTGTTAGACTATTAACGCTAAATATCTATTATTAATTATTTAATATTTAAAAAAAATAAAGAAACCAAAAGGGTGTTTAGACCGATTCGAGCGCGGCAGCTTAGCTATTGAGTTTTAGCATATACGCTGCTAATATTATGAGCACGAAAGTGTACGTAGATACAGATGAACTCTCTTTATTTCTTTACAGATAATGTATCTGATACAACCAAATATATCAAGAGATCTGGTGCTAAACCGACAGGCATACGAGGCCCGTGGTTGCTAGGTTCTTAGCTAAGGATTACAATAGAAAATTTATTTTTAAAAATGGTGCAAAAACATGGTCTTCCGTATCTGGGTTCATAATCGATAAAGTCTATATACAATGTACGATAAAACGTTAAGTCAAAATGGGCCTCCAATTGCTAAAGTTAAATTAAGGTTGGACGAATAATGTACCCATTTTAGATGACGGCGTCTTTTATACCCACAATAACAGTAAAATTCCCGACTTCATTGAAGTTCTATTTCAAGACAAACAACGATCAGAATGGCAGGTAATAATATTTAACGTGAGATAACTCTGCAATGATTATTAAGCGTTCTTGTCAGAAGGTACGTTTTGAAGGGTACGTTTCGAAGGGTACATATTATCATGTATGAAATCTTTTTTTTTTAAATCTGTTTGTCTTTACAACATAATATGTAAACAAACTCAAATAAGACGGTTCATTAATTTTACTAAACACTGAAAAATATAAATGCTTTTTATTTCATCCACAAATTATTTATACGTTTTCAATGTAATAGTATCACTTATTACAACGTAATATTTTCATTATCACGTTGTAGTTATTATTTTGTATCTATATTTACTAAGTATTTCTTAAACTAAGTTTTTTAAGGTGAAATAGGCTTAAAACGACGAAATTAAGTAATTTCAATAAAATATGTGACGATTATTTATGACATATTAAGCATGAATGGAACATTTAACCAGAGTCTGTCTTTATGATTCTCTAAAATGTACATTTAAATTTCCTGAAAATATGAAAACTAAAGGACAAATACCGGGAAAATTTCAGTTAAAATTTTTCATGGACCGTAACATAATTTGTAATAAGCATATCTCTAGAACAAAGAGAACTCGTTGCAGAAAATTTGTTTCAATGTGGAATTTAAAATCTTAAATTGTAGGTTTCAATTTGTAACTCTAAGTTTCGAAGTCTCGCCTCTAGTTCTACAAATTGATATTTACGGTAACAGCCTGAGTTTGAAAAACTTTGATAAGAGGCGTACCCGGATACTGAATCTAAATGGTTACGTCATGAAGGAAACGGCTTCATAATTTGCGCGAATTTATAATGGCTTTGTATAAGCAAATTTATTATGGAAATTGGCTGTAGAAATTTTGTCACAGAAATATTGTTTTGACAAAATTATTGCTTATTTAATACAAACCCGCACAATTCAGGATTATGTTCTCCTGTATCCTTTACTAATGATCTCAGGGTAAGACTAAGAGTCTGTTTCACAATGTATGGATAAAGTTCCTATGCAACACATAAATTATTTGGAAGATAAATTGTGCTATTTGACATTCATCGGACTCATAACTTATGATGGACTTTATGTGACGAATAGCGCAACAATAGTGCTTATCCTACCAATAAGTAATAAAAAGCTAATTTGGAACTTATGTAGAACTTATCCGTACATTGTGAAACAGACCGTAAGAGTCAAGAATATCTTACCCTTAGAGATAAGTTTAAGTCGTATACTTCCGTATGTCAAATCCAATAAGTTTGACGTTTATTTAGTTATCTCTTATGTTAAGACCACGACAGTTGTACATATTTTAATAATTCAAAACTAATAGTACAAACACGCGAAAATTTATGATTGCTTTGTTCGTACAAGCAAATTTATTATGGAAATTGGCGTAAATAAAAAAAAATATTTTTTCGACCAAATTATTGCTTATAATACAAAACCGCACAATATATGACCATGTTCTGATACGTCCTTTACTAATGATCTTAAGGTAAGATTAAGACTACTTACCTCTTATAGGAGTTACAGTTCGCACTTAGTTTAGTCATTATAAACAGCATATTTAAAGTTACCTACATATTTTAATACGAGCATATTATGTCCAAGTGTTAAAGTCTATACTAGATTTGTAAAGCTTTAATTATTATGTTAAAACCTTTTGTTTAATAGAAAACAATAGAATCGCTGGGACCTGTTCATTGGCGGCGTTGATGGTGCCTTCAAGCTTAGTAATGCTAGTTTATTAAACATGTAGATAAAGGTAAATTTTGATTATAGACATAAATAATCCAATGGTAGTAGGCAATAAATTACGCGGTGGGCCACAACCCCGTGTCCGGTCGCCTGTCGAATCCAACGGGAACCAATTAGTCCCACTCCAGAATATTTATTTGCGGTTTTGGACAAACAGACCGGACTTCGTGACGGGACTTCTTTATTTATAAAAGTATGGTTTCGTGTGTATATTTTGAAGGAAAGACAAAAAGTGTACGAAAGTAAAGACAGTAATTTGATTAAATTGGGGTGGAAATAAAACTTTGTTTGTGTGTCAAAAGATAATTGTAAATAAATCAAAATTGTTCCGTTTACTTAAAACAACTTAAGTAACCCCTCGGAACCATAGATTTAATTAAATGGACAAGGACTGACAAATTCGATCGGTTCAATATATCATCAATATGTCAAATTAGGACTTGCGAGCCTTCTGGCAATGTGAGTGTCCATGGGCGGCGGTATCACTTAACATCAGGTGAGCCCGTTTGCCCTCTCATATAAATAAAAAAAGAATGAAGCCTATTAATAATAAAATAGAGAAATAAATGAATAAGTTTTTGTAGAAGTAATAACATACATATCATTACTTTTGTAGATATTCAGTTTTTTGTATATATGCACAACTTTCGTGGTTTTCTCTAACATAAGATATCAAGGAAATGGTTAGATAGGACCATACAAATTAGAAAAAGATAATTAGATAATAAGATATAAGATAAGATATAATATACCATAACGTGTAATAAACTGAATTATAGTTGACACAAAATATAGATATGTAGTTCTATGTTAAAATAACAAATAAAAATAGAGTAAGTAATGATCACACTTGTTACAAGATAATAATGTATACTATGTATATTGAAAATTAATCAATACTAAACTATAAATTTCAATGAAAACCAACTTTGTTTGAAATTATTAAAACGAAGGGAACACGAACGGGTTGAGTCACGCAAGAGTTGGTTGATCAAACATAATATTTTGATTGATCGATAGCATTTACATAGAAATTCGCAATATTTATGAATTTATTGAAACCTATATTATTCTGTATTTTCTAGTGTTAGAGTAAAAGGAGATTTGTGTATTAGTAATATTCCTTCAAAATGTTCAACGTGTGTTTCAGAGAACCAATTTAAAATTCAACCTTACGTATTCAGCTTTAAATCTTCCAAACGAGAAATAAGGATGCATTTTATATTTAAATAAAGCATACAAAAGCTCTTACGCTGAGAGCCCTTGGTAGAAATTTATTAGTTAAGCATCTCCCAAATATTTTATCCCGCTCTGACCGCACTAAATCTAGAAGCAGAGGGTTTGCGAAACTAATTCATTGCTACCTTACATTTAGTCTTGATGACAAATTGCATCATTTAAAATAAAGGTTTTTACGTTTCTCGTCTGAATAGAAGAAAGATGCCTTTTGTACTAACGTTGGGATATTTTAACTACAAAACGGATTTTGAGATAGTTTCCATAAATAATAATTAGATATGATAAAATGATAGAGAATGGTTTATAAGCACAAAAGCTCCTTCAAAGTGGAATAAATAAATGAATGTCGATATATTACAATTACGCCAACTAAAAGTGTAAATTATTATTCAAGCACATTTTATTCTAATTTCAAATTATCTGCAAATACAAACAACGCTTACCCAGATTTTTAATCAACAAAGAATCACTAAAAATCTATTTTCTACGTTATATTCTCTTTGAAAATATTCTGCATACAACTTTCCTTTGTAGTTAAAAGTTATTGTGTTCATCTCATTTTCCAACTAAATTCATCTAAAACCTTATTAAAAAAGACATCAAAGTTAAAGATGCTGGGAGCTATTTAATGTTCCCGTTGCCCGGAAAAGTCAAAGTTATTTTTTTTAACTAGTGACGAACCCGGCTTTGTCTGTTATCTTCCTGTCTGTTAATAATGTTATTATCAAACCAATAAGCACATGATTACGTGCAGTAACAATAATAAGGGTATATGTATTCTTGAATCTACAGCTTATAATCGAAGGTTTCTTCGCCATACCGTATGCACATGTAGCGTTGACTTGTGTCGTGTTGTGTCTATTGACGGCGGGGCGGTATCACTTAACATCAGGTGAGCCGAGCCTACTTACTGCCTTTATCTATACTCCGTTATATAAAAATGTATTATATTTTATTAATTTATTATTTTATATATTTTATAGTTTATATTTTTTATATCGCTCAAAGTAAGCGTTTGAAGACAAACATATTTATTTTCACTTCACATTCAAAATAATTTATTTAACTATATATATGTACAGAATACGAAAATTAAAGTGGAAAGTTAACCAAGTATTATTATTTTTATATTTATTTAAACTTTCAGGCCACTAATCTATTAACATTATAAAAAGTATTCGATTTGTATTTATGAACCAAAAAACTGCTGGAGCAATTACAATTCTTACACTATTAATTAATATATAGAAAATAGAAGAAAAATGGAAAATATTTTTAAACATAAATGTTCATCCGCATGAAGCTGGTACAGGCCGCGATTTAAAGTATAAATATAATTCTTCTATAATGTTAATATTTCAACTTAACCCTTAAGAGCTTTTTGACCATTCAACCCTCGTCACCGAAGTTAACATAAGCCTGTTATGAAATGCACTTTGACCTGCTTTTACTAATACTCAAGCTATGCTAATTAACAAGCGTTAATAGTTAATTAGAAAATGTATGGAACTGAAAAGCTTTTATTTCGCATTTATTTTCTTTAGCTTTTCCTTTGTGTTATTCAAGATTTGCATGAAATTAGTCTTTAAACTCTTGCATACCAAATGAATGGTAATAAAATATCGTTGACCTAGAAATTATTTATAAGTTATTCAAAAATATATAATATATGTGGGCTAATCAGTCTTTTTACAGAACTCAGCAAACTTTTAAATAATGCTCTCGCGCCATATACAATTTTTTTGTTTGAAAAATAGTGGTACCTGGAAATTTTTCCATGTCCCATTTCGTTTTAAGAAATTGAAACACACATATCTAATTGATTTTAAATGCCATTTTTTTATAAACAAAGATTGAAATGATAATTATTCTTATCGTAGTATTGCTAATATCATGAAAATTTGTGTAATGGTCTATACGATACAAAATTATACACTCAGATCACCTACATAATGTGTTGCGGTCATTGTTATTTGTTTTAAGAGAATGCTAATGAACGATCGAAATGAAACAATCTATTCATGCCATATTTTTAACTAGATCGAGGTAGGGGCTTTTGTAATAAACATAATTAAGAGAACCATAGAAGATCGTCTTTTGTTCAAAGTAACCGCAACTTTGCACCCTTAGATTTAAATGTACCTTCGTAACGGCGAATTTGGCGCGGTCAACTTTTCCACTTCATTAAAGTTGCTCCTTAAATCGTACATAATGACACAAAGTTGGAGACTTCAAAAAGATTTAACAATGCTTGTTTTGAAAGGTCTTTTCCTATGAACAAAGCGACTGAAGTTAGCGAAGTGTAGGTATTTAAATGTTAACGAATCCTGACCTATTGTGACTTGGGAGTATAATTGTTTTCAGATCATTGCCGCCTTTAAAACTTCCGCTTAAAATACCTTTCATAAACGAAACGATACGAACGATACACGAATACAAACGATATTTATGTGAGAAATATTTTGTAACAAAACTCTGTTGTTTGATATTGAGGAAAAAATTCTTAGAACTACGTAACTATTTGACTTATATAATAACAAAAAAAAACAGTATAAGGTAATGTTAGATAATAAAATTGTTTAAAATTTTTACTAATGTATTTTTATCTTAGAAAAACTCACGACAAAATATTAGTGTTAAAGCAATTACACGTGAGAAGGCTTCAATTATTTTTTGTAATATTTGTTTTCATTTCTTTTAAAGAACCAAGGTTGTACACGTTGAGATCCACTCTTCTGGTTTTACCATCGTTCTGAAAAAATATGCACAAAATATTAATTTTAAATATACCCGAAATGAAGATTTAATCAAGCCATGCAGAAAGATCAGAGTATCGGAACTCTCCTACATTCCAGAGTTTAATTATGAAGTTAATTAGCTTGGTTTGATGAAAAATTTTAATCCGCGCTCAAGTTAATTTCCTTGGAAATTCAAGATTCATTTTCTTATTCACGCAGCTCTGAATGAATTTAAGTGAGATAAGAGATGTTTTATATACCGAAATTATAAACAATGACCCTATCTAAATTGCTAAAGATAACATTTTAATTTAATCTGTCAACGCACAGACCAGAAGAGTCTCGATTCGATTCCCGGCCATAAATTCATTCTTTTGGGTTTTGGGTCGGTTTTTCTAATTATGAAGCATACATATGTTTGCCCCTGATTCTTTCACCAACAAAACGATAGAAATAAGGTAACAATATGCCAGTAGGTAATCAAATCTGAAATTAATATACCTATTTGTATGCCTTTCAGCTAGGTGAGGGGTACCGGGTTCGATTCCCGGTTCGAGGGCAAGTTTAAATTTAATTTAAATTTGTTCTCGGCCTTTGGGAGGGTTGTGCGGTACCGGGCGAGTGCTTAAACCGTACAAAGAGGACGCTGTCGAATTTCTAAAAAAGACAAGCACGAATTATAAAAAATCCTATACTTGACGCTGGCTAATGCACAAATCGTGCCAGAGCCATAAATAAAAAAATAAAAATAAGTATGCCTTTCAATTAATGCGATATTTAGGAACCAATAGTGTCACGTACACTAGGTATTATTATACATTTCAGTCATATTTTGATTATAGATTGTATTCTTTCATGATCATAATATTACCAAAGAAATGTCGATAAGAGAGCATTATAAAGCAATATTTAAATAAAAGAAATTGGATCTCAATTGGATGTTTATTTTTTAAACATTCGTTTATGTCATTTTGATCTACAGTTATCGATTTATGTAAAACATTCTTACTACTCTTTGAGATTAGCTTTGAGGCAGGCTATTATAGCACAGCGCCGAACAATTTTCTTGTCGACTAGTTACCATGGAAACCGCGGTCTCACTACAAAAGAGACCGTACTTCTACATTCAAACCTATTCCTTTCATCCTGCAAATAATAATATCGTATATTCTCATAACCATCAGTTCTATTAAGAAATAACGATAGACAAAATTAATTCGAGGCAAGTTGAAATTAATTCAAAGTAACGACATCTTTATGAGTTGTGAGCCCAATAGGGACGGGTATACGTAAAATAAATCTGTCAAGTCCGGTCGGTCACAAATTGTAATTTATTGTCACGTGTTTTTAAATCGTTAGGCGTAATGACATATACCGGTGTCTGATAAGTCACGAGTGACATAGACTATAAATTGGTACGATTTATTTGCGATTTTTACATTCAAATACGATTAATGCAGTAAATATTTCCGATTGATGACATTGAAGCTATAGCCGCCTGAATTATCTATACATAAGTACAGATAATAAATAATTATAAACATTAGTATAGAGTATAGACATTAGACAATAATGGTTAAAAGCTAATGAGTCTTTGAAGCATGCTGATCTTGGAGTGTACTGATTTAAATTTCGTTTTTTTTGTGTAGTATAGTTTAATGGCATAAATCGAAAAAGGTAAACATCTAATCTCTTCAAACATTAAAAATATTTATTTTGAATAGAAATTCTAGAAAGGGAAATATATATTTAGGTGTAGAAGCCATGAAATTTTTTTGTATAGGTATTTATTGCCATTTATAAAAGGAAATGAATTAAAAATAATTTTGTTGGTACTACTTTGTTTCTTGAAAATACAAGTTAAAATCACACAGAGGAAGAACAAATTGTTTGAACGCCTAGGGCTTTTCTTACTACGTAATTAACATAATGACACCTTTAAAATGCTAATAGAGGAATTATAAATCTATTTTAAAACAACGTTTGTTGAGAATATTGTTATTCGCTTTGGGATCGGATAGATATTATTTATGATATATATATATGAGCCAAAAATTACCGTATTATTGGAGACTCGTGGGCAGGAACTCACCTTATGGGTGATGTTACTACCTTTTGAATGCCAGAAGACTATTGAGAGCATTGCCCTTTTTAGTAGTCTTAGGCTTGAGTGGCGCAGAAACAATAAATATTATAGCGTGAAGTCTGATTATTATACTAATTTAATAATAGTTTATTAAGTATAATTAATCTTAAGATTAAGAAACAGGTCAGGCATAGGCCGTGACTAAATTATATTAATTAGGATAAATCTAATAATTTATTAATATCAAAATATTTTTACTTTTATTCAATAATATAAGCAACAAATAAATCAGGCGACAGAAATATACATACCAAAATCTATATATTCTATATCAGTATTCTATATCCGTTGAAATACGTCATTTCCCTATGGAATCCGTCTCCCGGAAATATTTACCTCCATCTCCTGTTGCTTAAAAACGTGTCTTGTTGTTTAATAATACAGTATCTTTTTAAATATCAACTGAAATAAACAAATTATTTTAATAAATTTTTAAAAATCCCATTTATAACTTGTAATGGGATTTTAAAATATTATTAAAGTCATTGGACTTAAACAAGAACAGTTTGGAACTAGTAATTGTTGTTAATTAATACCTTTGCAAAACCGCCTATCTATGAGACACTTAGAAATCAAAATTATACCTAGGTATACCTACAGCTTTCGACATATGATATATTTGTCTTAATTATATTCGATATTATCAAAATCGGATTATAATAACGACCCTGTAATGGCCAATGGACTATATTATTAAACCTTTTAAAACTTGTTCTTACCGTTGAAGTGACAATCTCTGGTAATTACAGTAAATTTTGCACAATTCCTTTAATGAACTCTCATTATTATACCAGTTTATAGGTATCAAGTTGTTTTTGCACCAGGTTATAGGTTTAATTGAGGCGTTTGGTTTATGGTCTTCTCATACAATGAGGGTGCTATGAATTTGACTGGAAAAATATAGCACGTACCTTCATGGCTTGTGGTTACCATTAAGTTATACGCGTATCTACTCTATATAAATATTTTTCTCACTCTCACCATCTGAAAGCATCTATTGCCAGCGTATAAAATCATATGTGACCATACGGCAGGCGTGCCTTTGTACCTCCATGAACAATAAACTACAAGCTCCCACCTTATCAGAATGCCAAGTCATAAAATGACTCCTTCACAACTGATTTCAAAGCGACCGCCGATGCGAAAACCGCTGAGTGAGTTCGAAAAGTGAGTTACAGAATCGCAAGGCTGTTCACGGTCATGATTTTACACGCTAGAATGTGTACACTACAGATTCCTTAACTCATTCATAATAACTAAATCAATCACTCCAGGGTATCTTTCTATCTATGCTTATGCCTAATCAAACTAGACAAAAGAAAACTTTGGTTGAAAACGTGATAGACTGATTTCGTTTTTTTAATAACGGGGTTATTTTTGATCTTTCTTTTTAATGTCATAGTTGAAAACGTTCCAGCTGTATACTACGCTTTCGTCGTTTTTAGTCAAAGTGAAGATGCCTAAGTAAATTAATATTCCTGCCATATTGATGATATCAGTATATACTAAAACTCCTTCATGTGTACATGTTATTTGTAAGGCATGACACACGCACACGTCCTGCTGGTAGAAGGTTCTAGATGTAATTGCAGAAGAACATTTAATATGTGCTTATATTATGTTCTTTCTCATTTAATATAGTGCAAATGTTTAGTTCTGACGCTTAATTAGACCATTCATTGAAATAACAAATACCATTTATAGTCCAGTCAGTCAAGACAATTAATTCATTATAATTCCAAAAGTTTTCAAATTTTGATGTAAGGTCGGGAGTGGTATTAAAACAAACTATAAAATTTTGCAACCTGCTCTGCGGTCCGGAACATTGTTAAAAATGCAATAAATGATAATTTGCTTAGTTCTTGAGACCAAAATTCCAAAAGTTCTGCAAAGTTGGAGTGGTGTTAAATATATTATTTTACATCACGTGTCAAATTTGCAACCAATTTAAGTGTACGGAACATTTTTGTTATTAAAAATTAATGTTGTTCTTTATTAAACTGAAGGAAAACGTTCCAAAAGTTCTGCAAATTTGACAGATATATCGAAAATAAAATAAATAACAAAAAATGTTCCGTACACTTAGGTTGGTTGCAAATTTTATACGTGATATGAAATATTATATCGAAAACTAGTTTGCCCAAGTTTGCAGAACTTTTGGAATTTTTTTCACGACCATACAGACATAAAATTAATTTAATTGCAATTTTAACAATGTTCCGGACTGCGGACAAGGTTGCAAAATGAGATTTATTGTCGTCCCAATGTACCATTCACTTGACCGAAGTTTGAAAACTTTTGGAATTATTATCAAATTTTCGATTTCGAATGTCTATAATGACTGGTGTATTATATGCCTTATTTTTGAATGTCTGGTTTGTCATACAAATATTATGCAAATAAAATCTCAAGTACTACAATATCCTTAGTATTAAACGGGATCTTCCATTCAATATCATCCCAACTATATTGCCCATCCTATCCATTCTTTATCTTTAACAACCCAATTTCGTCAGCATAAAAAGCGCTTTCTTGCCATTTAGCGCTGTTTTCGTCCTTTTACCTCAAAACCGTTGCTATAACACCTCTCCTGGGTGCGGTAATATTTGCATTTAGAACGAACGACTGATATTCCGACCTTATCGCTAGAAGATTGTGTTTGGGGGACTTCTGATGACGTAAGCTAGTCTGTATGAAAATTACTTTTGAAAGTAGTACTATCTCGGTATATTTTTACATGAAATACTACAATAAAAAATTTATAAATATTCCGTACCGAAAATTCAGAAAAATATTTGCAAACTCGAGTTTAGCTTACAAAAATCCCCATCGAAGCCTTATTACGGATAATTAATTGGACCGAAATTTCCCTCGATAGATAATTAATTTTACTAATTTTACAAGCTTAGTAAAAAGCTGAATTCATTATTAAAACAATTAATTTTAATTGGTTTTAATGCATTGCAGTATCGACTAATTGAATAATGTTTATCGTTTATTTTGTATGTGTTTTAATCCGCTTACAAACTGCATTGATATGACCGTATTGACTAGTCAGTAGGTTCTCCACCATAAAAATAATTTCATAATTTCTATTGTTTATACTGATAGAGTATGACAAATATTGTGTGAAACTCTCACTGCAATAACGCATTTAAATCTACGAATCTCCACTCGGGAGATGCTTCTTACGTCCATTACATTAACCTCATTCTTAATCAACTGTCATGAAATTACTAAAACATCTTATTTTGGTGTTAACGACACTCTCTAGAACACATACACACACTCACACACACAAAAAACCGTTTAATAAACTAGTGATTGTAGTTTTGAAGTTATACTTCTTTTGGCGCGTTAGGGAAAAATGCTGAGAGGAAATTTTTACGCGCGCACACCGTCTCAAAAAACCGACACCCTGTAGTTAGCTCAAAGAAAAAGGTCAACATTTTAGTTTTTTTTTATGTTTAAATAAACTTTATTTTACTAGATAATGCGTTAAAATAAAATGTTTAATGTATTATATAAATACTTTTTCTATTGTTAGTGTCGTTTTTTCAACAAACAGGAGAACATTTCTGAAAAGATTTTTATGATTCTTGTTACGCCAAAGAAGTACGCTTCATACGCTTGTACAATAGTACACAAACGTACTTTTTTATATTTCGTTATATATTATGTAAAATCTGCATGACAATGCCGCATTTCAAGTAAAATTTAAACAAAAAAGCCAGCAAACTTTCAGTAACAAAAAGGTGTATTCAAATTAACCACACAGCAGGATGCTCGTTAGGGGGAGAAACAAAAGTTTAACCCTTCATTTGCCTATTAATTTTGATACAGCTTTTTAAAGGTATTATATTACTATTATGTGTGAAGTAACTCCCCCAATTAGTCATACCCACGGAATATGTAACATTTATTTGAATTTTGTACTGAAACCAGTGTCGCCACTTGACAACTATCGTTAAATTTTACACCAAATGAAAAATATATGATTAATTAATATAATAAAATAATGCTGTATATTTTCACCCTTCCAATGCACATGCTTATTTATCATTTGAAGTAAAAATTCAAGAGTCCAAGTCAAAATTAATTATTGTTTTGTCGGAAGTCAAACTGGACCTATTTATTGTGCGTTACATCAAACCAAAGATGTATGTATAATGTACATATTGCACATATATACACCTACATATATGGTGTATAATTAGTATAATAATTGGAATAATGTACGTAATGAATGTATTTATGTTTTAATACGTTAATATTTAGCTGCGTTACTATATATTAAAAGCAGAAACAAATTTAATGTACTTCAGTTGGTTAATATAGACTAATATAGATTTGTAGCCCGAGTGGATTTCTTTTTTACTATTATACACAAACAATAGCCATAAAGGCAGCTACCGCAGCTCATGGAAACAGAAGTTAGTGGGTGACGGACCTTATATTATTAGTATATGAACGGAATATAAATAAGAAAAGTCCATAAACAAAACTTAAATAAAACTTTATCGTTTAGTCAACGAGCATCGAACACGGCAGTAATACGTATTCAAAAACTTTTTAATTAACAATAATTGATAACCAAATAGTTTTTAAATCATAAAATAATCGTACAATTACCAATATAATTGTAATTTTACAAAGGCTCCTTATATTGCAGATGTATGTGCGTGGGCGCACAATCAGAAAGAAACGACAAACGTTGGTCTCTTTTCCATAATTATTTTTGTACCACAGTTAACTACTTATATGTAAATGTATCCTGCATTTATTAAAGTTTTTCAATGTAAATAACAGTTTTGGTTTTGTCAACCCAAAAAGTTTCTTAGTTAGAAAAAAAATATTCATATATTTGCGGCACATTTGCCTCAATCATTTTCAAACAGCTTGGTGACCAGCCATAAGTGCAAAACAGAAGTATTACTTGCCATGTGATACCACTAAACGATGGTAGATGGTACCACACATTCCTTATTTTTAAAACAAAAAAGCCTACATCTTTTTATGACAATAAATAAACTTGAAAACAAAAGTATTCCGCTCGGTAATTGCGGGTAATAACATGCTTCTTGATCGTAAAATTGGAAAGCATATATAGCGTTTAATATAAATTTTATTTAAATTAAAACCACCGTGCTATTAAAGTTTAACAACAGACCATCAAGTATCATGTAAATGAAACAATTTTAAAAATAGAACGCGTTCCTAAAATAACAATTTGCGCTTCTCTTAATTAAATGACGCACACATCAAGTTGCAATGGCACTGCAGGAAAGCTTTAAGAACTTGTTGGTAGATATTCATATGTTATAACTTCTAAGAGTAATAATCATAATACTCAGTGGCACTACAACCTTTTTAGTTCTGGGCCTCAGGTTTCTGTACCTGTTTCATGATCATTTGTATATCTAATAGACAAGTAGGTGATCAGCCTTCTATGGCTGAGACACGCTGGCGAATTTTTGGGTCTAAGGCTAGCCGGTTTTCTCACTATGTTTGCCTTCACCGTTCGAGCGAATGTTAAACGCGCAAAGATATATAATAGACAGGAAGTCCATTGGGGCACAGCCGGGGATCGTACCTACGAGCGCAGGGTTGAGAGTCGCACGCTGAAGCCACTAAGCCAACACTTGTCACAACTTTAAGTTTTTTCTTTTCAGTGAAAAATATCTAATGTTAAAAGGCTGTTTTGTGTTTAACACGTTTAATAAAATGGCAATGATTTTCATACATCATCCAACCGTCAATAGAAAGCTGGGGCGGCAACTAGTTCGTAATAAAATCTCGATTAATGTAACCTCACCTTCATAGTACATTACACACCCATCGTAAAACTTTTATGATAGCATTAAAATAAAAGAGCTGTAATAATATTAAGATCGAATTTATTGTATTGTATTCTTGAATTGTTTAATAAAAATAGAATGACTATCAATAAAACTGCAAGCAGAGAAGCTGATATTACCTATAATTATATATATATATATATATATATATATATATATATATTATATTATATATATTGGTATATAATTGGAAAAAAAATAATTTGAGAATTTATTACTTTACACAGATCTAACACTTTTTATGGACCTGCCGTATGATTCTGTAACTCACTTTTCGAACTCACACAGCTGGTTTCGCAGTGGCTGTCGCGCTCAAATCAGTCGTGAAGCAGTCATTTTATGATTTAGCATTCTTATAAGGAGGGAACTTGTAGTTTATTGTTTGTACCGCCGCTGTGAAAACCGCTGTGTGAGTTCGAAAAGTGAGTTACAGAATCGCAAGGTAGCTTTGCTAGAGGAATTTTTCATTTGCTTAGAAATTAATCTTTACCTAATGATTCTGTAACTTAGACTAGCCTTCATTATTATAATACAATTTTATGGAACAAAAGTTTCAAGTATTGGTCATGTTTTTAATGTTAGTGAATAATACTCCAGAAACTTACAGGGCCAAGTTGATTAGAGCCAACCAATTAAAAACAAAAGTGGTTTAGCATAAACATTTTAATTCGTTTACAAAAAAGCCGATTTTTAGTTCTAGCTTGGATATACGCCAAAGGAAACTCAGCCCAACTCTAATATAATTTCAGTTTAGTTACGAAACAAATCCTATATCCAGTGTCCGAGCGAAATTACTTTTAACTTTCCAGCGCTTTAGCAGGTGAGGCGTAAAAACAAATTTAAATATGGAATTAAATTACGACGAAAACTTTTTAGTTTATTTTGCCGGAAGAGTTGTAAGCACAGTTCGTAACAATCGTACTCAAACACGCCAATGAAATCAGGTATCAGTAGATAAAATATTCCAGGAATCGAACCCAGCATCTCGCCGAGTGGCGACAAACCAGCTATGTGGTATAGCTATACTAATTCATAATACATTCCAATCAATCTAATAATAATATAATATATCATAAATTCCTGCACTCTCGAGTCTTCTGCCAGTATTTTACAGATTAGCCTCCGTTTGCCCCCTATTGTAAAAAAAAGGGTGCGTGTAGGTACTTATGTACGCGCGTAAGAAGTTATACTTCTTTGGTATTATTAAAAATAGTTTTTGATTGCATGCAAATAATTAATTACAATTAAATAATAATAATAAATAATAAAGACTCCTTGTCTTTATAGTCAATAAAGTTCAGTTTTCATTTGAAAAATTAAATAAATAAATATTTATTACTTTTCTCTTACATTAAGTGTAACATAAATTCTATTATTATTCGAATGTTGTTTTTAAATTATGTCCAATGCCGTAGCATCTTCCGTGGGCAACTTCATTCTGTTAATTTTGTGTCACGGTGCGCGGGAATCGTAAAATTTCACTCTCATCAATTTTTCATAACACGCCTAAAGAAGTATAACTTCAAAAATGTGCCTCTAAGAAACATCGTAAGCACACTTCAGAAATAGACACCGTGACTTTTAATTTTTAATTTATATTACACCGCATAGCACTTATGTAATTGTATTTCTGCAATCTCGAATCGAATACAAAAAAGCTTTACCCGCCGAAAATTACGCTTTTTCCCCAATTCAACAGTAAAGCAAGTTATAATGTTCTATCGAACGAATCGCTTTAATTGATGGCCCTTCTGACATTCAAAGTTAATATAATTGGGAACAAGTTCGCTAACGAGGTCTGCATATGCCAAAACACGGAAAACTCAGCAAACTTGCCAGAAGTGCAAACATACATGCCGATATGAAAATATCCTTAGCCATTGAAGAGGATTCTCGACCGCTTTCGTATAGATTTTCTGCCTCGTTACGTTTAAATAAGAGTTACATTTGAATAGATTGTGTAAGCGAGTATAAGTGAAGTTCGCCAATGCATACCTGTGATCGCCATTAAGTCGATTTCCACTGTTTGAATTCTTAGTCATCCATTAATATATCTGTAATGATATATTTAAAGGCCGGCAATACACTTGCGAGCCTATGATAAAAAAATATATCTATCTATTCGGTTTTTATGTGATGTTATAAAGTGAAAATTTAAAATACTAAAAACAACCTATTAAGATAGATTATACGACATTCTCATTCCTATTAAACATGTAAAAAAGGATATGTATTTGTGGCCTCACTCCACGATACGATATTTTTTCATGATTAAATATATATTATGATATTATATACATTTGAAAATAACGGTACAACTTAGCAACGTAATATAACTTGTGTTTATTTTATATTTTGTAAAATACTATAATTGGATACCTTTGGCAACACGAAATCAATTTGACACCAACAGCACTTTAAATTTTTAATGTAACAATAC
Organism: Pieris melete; assembly: GCA_963693345.1. Classification (NCBI taxonomy): domain Eukaryota; kingdom Metazoa; phylum Arthropoda; class Insecta; order Lepidoptera; family Pieridae; genus Pieris; species Pieris melete. The sequence continues at coordinate 1,273,086 of CAVNZK010000053.1, read as the reverse complement.
CTATTTAATCGAATAATAATTTAATGATTAATGTTTATTAATATTGAAATTGAATACGTGTGTTAAACGTTCGATTTAATTCAATCAAATTAAACCATGTTTGAACTTTAGTTATTGACGGAACTCGCAAACGCAAATGTCAAGTTATCAAACTGATAGTAAATATATAGGTGAAATGTACTCGTACTCATACTCATACTAGGTTGAAATGTACCTCAAATAACAGACTTTAATAACCGATTACTATTTATAACTGAGAGTACGGCTATAAGAATCTGTAACACAGGCACACATTCTGTAGAGAAAAGCCCTTTTTAAGAAATATAAGAATAAAACCAACAGATTTTAATTAATAACTATATGGTCAAATTACGACGGTGTTGAATAGATTTTAAAAAAATAAGAAACTTTATTAATTTATAGTGCTATTTAAACGGTGGTTCATGTTAGACTGACTTTTAATATTCATACATCCTTAATGCTAAATACCTTATGTGATAAAATAATAGAAACTAAGTATTCTGCGTAGCAGTTGCATTAACACTTATCGTGCATTGCGGATGACGTAACTATCTACCTATCGTAATTTGTGTATTCGTTTTGTCAGAATCATTCGGTCGTATTCTATTGTGCAATTTTCTTACTTAAATACGCACCCACCAACGACGCTGTAATGAAGCCTAAGTTACGCTCTTTTTTATCTGTTTTTAACTTGACGTACTAAACTAAAGTGCTATAACTGAATTTGGAGCAGATGTATTCAGAATGTAAAGAGAATACCAAATCTGACCAAGTTTAACACAAAACTTCGCAACAACTTGCACGAAGCGCGAATCGCATTGAATCGAGCAATGATAACTCACTTATTATCACCATGAAAATAGATAATAGAAGAGGAGATAATAAAAAAAAATCCCTCTCTCACGTACTTCACGGGTCTACACATATTACTTAGGATAACAACGAACTTTTCCTTGGATTTTGTGAAGCGGACTTTATCGCTATAATATTTAATAAGCTTAGGAAAGTCCAGCACGTAAGAATGGTAAAAATGGTGGCATTTATGCGCACCCAGCTTAGCCTAGTTAACTTTGAGTGGCTTAACTTTAATCTGGTTAAAGTGGAGATCAACCTGAAGCGCTTTTTTATTTTTATTTCAATTTTCTTTCACCGCTCCGGAGATTACAAAACGATTTTTCGATCGGCCATTTGCAGAGTGAAAGTTACGCAAGCCTTCCATCGGTATCTAGATTTAAAATGTAATAGAGTTTTTATGTTAATGCTTTACAATAATCTAGTTTATTAAGGCAAACAGCTGACTTAAAATTTTCATGATGATTGATGATTGACGTAACTGAAAATATGGAATCTTTTGAGATTGATAATTTAGACTTGATTTGATTAGACAGCAAATTAAATTCACACCACATAAAAAAATATGAAACCATTATTTGTACCTAATTGCAGCAAGAGCAGTGTTGGCTTCAGCGTGCGACTCTCATACTTGAGGTCGTAGGTTCGATCACCGGCTGAGCACCAATGGAATTTCTATATAAGTGTGCATTTAACATTTGCTCAAACGGTGAAGGAAAACATCGTGAGGAAACCGACATGTCTTAGACCCAAAAAGTCGACGGCGTGTATCAGGCACTGGAGGCTGATCACCTACTTGCCTAGTAGATTTAATAAATGATCATGAAACAGATTCAGAAATCTTAAAGAGGTAGGAGAGGCCAATACTTAAAGAGATTGTAGCGCTACTGTTTATATTATTATTTGTACCTGCTGAATATAAAAACAGTGTATATTTTTACCCAGAGCGCCTTTAAAGTTGCTTTTAAATTTCACATTTAAAAATTAAATTACAGCGTCGTCACATGTTAAAAACACCAGTGTAAAAAGCAATTAAGTAAATTGACACAGTTTAATATGTTTATTTACGTGAAAAATAAAAAACCACTCTCCTTTAAGTAACGGGTAAGTTGTGTTACTTACAGGCAGGTGTGAAACAACTTAACGACACTCTACAACAAAAATTCAAGTTTTACCAAGTTGGATTTAAGAGATAAGCATTTAATTTGCATGGAATTAATTTCATATAATAAAAATTATAATAGGACGATATCTGAGTATATCTTTCCATCTGTCTCTTGCGTTGATAACATAATTTATGTCTTTACAGCAAAGGCCGAGCTAATACTTATACTACATCAACTTTTAATAAGTTAACTCATAGTACACAACTCATCAGTAATATCGTGAATGTGCGTTGTCCCTTGACAATATAGTTCTTGATCGTAAAACTCACTAATATTTTGTTTCATTGAGCCCAAACCCCATTTAAGTGGATAAACGGGTCAAATTCTAACCCAAAGTTATCTCAATAAGAGAAAGTGCAACACCGTAGCATCGCTAGGGTGTTAGAATGGTAATAAGCGAAAAATTAATTGTTATGAGTAACATAAATAAGGGGAATACAGTCACGAACGAAATTGTAATTATTATGAACGGCGGAAACTCGCAAATTTCTGTTTACATTTCGCTAACGCAGTCTTAAAATGAAATTTCTCTACGAATGTATGTGGAAGATATTTCATATTTGAATAAGATTAAACACGTTTTATACAGTTGAACAATTAATACATTTTCGTACAGTTTAATGTTATTATTGTAGAAAAATATATCGTCAATTAAACGTAAAAGCAAAAATGATGTCTCAAAAATAGTTGAAAGCAACTAGGGAGGCGTCGTTAAAAGTTTTTCGGTTAAGTTGTATTTTCTGGGAAAAACATTTTACTTATTTCCCAAAGTTATTACGTTGTGAAAAAGCTCATAAGTCTTTTGGGAAGTTTCTGATGTATGATGCGTGTATTGTACACATTTAATTTACGAGATATTCCCATGTAAAAAACCTATGTACATGGTAAAGTTTATACATATATTGTATATAGATAGTTGTTGTATGTATTTAAATTTAAAAAAAAAAAATCTCTAATGAAAAAAAAATAGAACACAAGAATAGAGTGTCTTCCCTTTAACTCTATTAAACTGTAAGTAGTGTTATTGGACACTTTCTTATGTAAAAATCCTTATTAGTAAATTAGGTTAGACTTAAATTACTTATTAGTCTTAAGTTAGGCTAGATTGTATTGTTCCATGATGTCTTAGTAAAGACACATTATAAAAAAAAAATATCTGGTACATTCAATCAATTTCACACCTTTACCACTCTTTGAACCATAGTTTATAAAAGTCCCCGTAAGTAGTAAAATACTTTACAAAGTAGTTTTGTACGTATTTCGGTTCAAACTCACTTCACCCAGCTCTTTTATGCGTGAAGGCGCGTAATTGACCAAACCCTTTGCAGGCTGAATTTCGTATGTGAATCTAATAATTGATATTTACTAAATACTACAGCAGTTCTGAGGCAATAATAGCTAAGTCTGTATGTATTCAATTTAACAGTTAACAAACATGAAAAGCCTATGTAAGCAGAAAAGTTTATCATCAGTTACTTCTTTAAAAAATATACTAAGATATTAGTATAAGATCCCGATATACAACGACCTTCACCGAGATGCTTATTTAATTAAACGTATTTTATATTTAATTTAATATGTCAATAAATATAATCCATATGGGTTGCCTACCAAATTTCAGTCCAGAGTATGTTTAATTAATATTTAAAAAAAAATATATATATATATAGTTTGCATATAGTAATTTTTTTTAATTTTTTTCAATCAATATTTTTAATCAGGGTAGTATTATATATGTATCTCTATAACTTTCTTTTTTACTAAAGATGTATATATATATACTTTAGTGTCACATAAAAAATATACACAAATAATTAATTGATTAAAAACAACCTAACGTTTGCATATTCTATGGGAATTATTAGAATTTATCTAATAATCATACCGGTGAAATGTTTAAATTTTTTTTTTTAATATTAATTAGAATACTCTGTACTGAAATTTGCCAGGCAACCCATATTGATTATATTTATTGACATATTAAATTAAATATAAAATACGTTTAATTAAATGAGCATCTCGGTGAAGGTCGTTGTATATAGGGATCTTAGACCATATATTTTTACATTGACGTCAACAAGCGGGATAACGAGCGAATACGGTGTCTATTCGTAATACAAATTCAATTCAAAATGACACAGCCTTGAACTACATTTGAATTTGGAATATGCCGTTCTTGTGAAGACTCAAAGTAGGTTTATCAAAGTGATAATGTGATCCGAGGCCGGATGCAAACCACCGTGTAATTAACAAAGCGGTCTTATTTCTAGAGAAAATTTAACGGTTGATGACGACCCACAGTCCGTCCAAACAAAGGACTACTGTAAACTGGACCACAAGGGAAGGGACGCTGAGTGGTTTAAGCGACAAGCGACATTGAAAGTACCATTATTTTCTCAGTATTGCAAAAATAATAGAAGCGTCACTATTAATTTAGTTTTACAATGTCAAAAATAAAAATATTTATATTATTATATCGGAAAACAGTATCTGTAAAGAATATTTGTCCATGTATACTCAATAGTCTCACTGAAAATCAGAACTGTGGTCAAGGCTTGCCCGCGTATTCACAGCGTACTGAATTTTTGTGGATGTCAATAATAGTTTCCTTATTTTTATTTATATCGATAAAAGTACGTCGGCTATATTAATAGAATACAGATGACGATAACATCCCCTTTTTTCAATTATTTAAGTGTTCTATCCGTACTGGTTTTGTTACGCAACGAAGTGTCAATAAAGTAATATATCTATATATATAAAAATGAAACCCGTTTTCCGTTGTCACGACATTACATGAAAACGGCTTGACCGATTTGTCTGATTTCTTTTTGTTGTGTTTGTAATTGTCAGGAGAAGGTTCTTATTAAAGAAAAAAATTGCGCGGAAAATTAGAAAACTTAAGAATACTTAACCACCATACAATTCGAACTTTTTGATGTAACCTTATGGCGTTTGACATAACATTGACAGAATGCGTGCTGCAAATATCGTCAAAGAGGATGTAAGAAAAATGAATATCGTTTAAAATAAATGCTTCGATCGGAGTTATTATATTGATAATATAATAATATGCGAGCCAGAAAAACGAACAAAGAATGTTGTATAACATAAAGCATTAGAATAATAAACACTTTGTTTCTGAAATATTTTTTACTTATTTAAACCAATTTGAAATCAATATTCATAGTTAATACAGGACAACGTCTGTCGGGTCCGCTAGTAAATAATATTTTTCATTGTGAATAAGAATTACCAGATCGCTAAGCAACAGTTACTGTAATAACGATAAATGAGTAAAGATTTCAAAGAGTTATAAGAGACGGACCTTTTAAAATTATAAAATCGCTATAAGTGTATCACTTGCTTAAATTATGATACCACAGAGGAGCCACCACACCTGCTGGAATTTGGTAGCGGTTACAACAAAGTTTTAAGGGTAAAAGCCGTTTCTGTTTGGAAAAATATACCTTTGTTTTATTATATAAATACTTTTTTGTGTAAATTACCTAATTTTAAGTTAATGAACTCATAAATAACCTTTATTAATACATACATTCGCCCAGGTTAGGGTTAATTAGGCCTACGTTTCGTAGGCTTTGTATAATTTTAGTTCTTCGACAATAAGGCCTGGAGTTCACGTCTTTTTACTTAATTTTAACAATTTTTTTGTTATGTTTTGCAAGCTGTGAGTTGAAGGACAACTTAGGATTGACGTAACATAATTTGATTGGTTTTTGTTTTCTAATAGTTTTATTGTTACATCAATTGTGTCCATTTTTGTTTAGTGTTTTTTTATATAATGTGTGAAGATGTAAACTAAATATCAGTCTTGCTGGTGACATCAACTTTTGTGTGGTCTTAGGTGTTGATTTTGTTTTTTGTATGTTTTCTTTGATCAAATCAATATTTTTTTCTTTCTTTTCTCTTCCTTCTTTCTTTCAAAAAACTACTGTATATCATTTAAGATTGAGTTATGTAACATTATTTCCTGCCTGATATTATAACATGATTACATGCCATATCATGAATATATAACCTATAAAATTTTATGAAATCGATAAAGATACTGTTTCGTATAAACATGAGAGTTTTTGTTGCCCTAAAGGTAATAATTTGTTGGATAAAAATAGCAATAGATATAACTAACTCTGTAATGGTCGTTCACCCCTTGATCTATATAAAAATTACAAGGAGTATTATCGAAGTAAATTTATTTAACTATTTCGTAGTTTGTATTGTTTTCTGGAGATATATTATTGCCTATTAATAAAAACCAAAACAGTATATGGTATTATGATTCATAAGATCCTTGATCTAGTATTTCAAAAATCTTTTGACCTAGTGCCTACAGCGTGCAACTCTCATCCCTAAGGTCATAGTTTCGATCCTGAGTTGTGCACCAATGAACTTTCTTTCTATGTGCGCATTTAACATTCGCTCGAACGGTGAACGAAAACATTGTGAGGAAACCGGCTTACCTTAGACCCAAAAAGTTGACGGCGTATTTCAGGCACAGAAAGCTGATTCAGAAATGTGAAGCCCAGACCTAAAAAGGTTGTAGCTCCACTGATTTATTTTATTTTTTATAGACGCGTATCATATGTTTACATTATTTTTTTATCATATACCTAATAAGACCAGTCGGTCTTATTCTCTTTTTTATGTAATTCATTATGTTATATAAGTGATTAGTTGTGATGATGACAAGAGACAATTCCCTATTTTGAAATTAAGAACTAATTTATTGCTTAGTTCTTGCGAATACTGCGAATTATAATGGTATAGAAATGTCAAAGGGCGATATTAGCAACCTGCAATAAAATTTAGGTTAAAAGTACCTCACGTATATTAAGAACATTAAAAAATCACAGATTTTAATCGATTTCCAAGAGTTTTAAATGCTTTTTACACTTAAATAATTTTCCTCTTTATAGCATACCAAAAATCGCTCCGATAATTACGCGTTCGCATCAGATCCGAATATTATAACATTAACATTAAATTGCGTTCAATGTAGGTCAACTGGAATACTCATTAATTACAGTGTCATAATGGCGATTAAATTACACGGGAGACCGTAGAGCTGTGTCGTAAATACATCAGCTGTACCGCAGAGTGAGCTCGGCTTGCCAATCTTTGTAGTAGTATTGTTGCGAATACAGCTTAAATGTGAAACGCTCTAGTTACTTTCATAGTAAAATATTGTTGTACTAGGTCAAAAAGCGAGTGGTTTTAATGCTACCACCAAAAATTGAATATTTGTGTCACCATATGATTGCAAATATATTATTATTGTCGACACTGTTTATACGTTACTTTATGGTTCTATAGATTCTTAAGGCAAATTTAAGGGACGCAAATGGAAATAGATAGGCCATACTCCGAAGGGATCCCAATCATATTCTCAAGGCGTTTGGATTGGATCCCACAAGCAAGCGGTAGCGTGACTGTCCCAGGCAAACCTGGCGCCGTACAGTTGCAGATGAGACAAAGAGAAAGAAAGACTTGGCGCGAAGTGAAATGCGAGGCTCAAGACCGAACGCGATGGACGCTCACTCTGGACGCCTTCTGCCCCATCTATGGGTTATAAGACATCAAATTAAGGCAAACCTGTGTTATATCACATTTGAAAGACTTTTTTTTTTTTTTTTTATAGAATAGGGGGCAAACGGGCAGGAGGCTCACCTGATGTTAAGTGATACCGCCGCCCATGGACACTTTCAATGCCAGAGGGCTCGCGAGTGCGTTGCCGGCCTTTCAAGAAGTGGTACGCTCTTTTCTTGAAGGACCCTAAGTCGAATTGGTTCGGAAATACTTCAGTGGGCAGCTGGTTATATAATGGTTCCAAGTTAGGCTCTGAATTATCCTATAGATCTTCGGGGTTTATCTATCTAAATGACTTTGTACTCCTGAAATATAATTTATGTGTGTAATGTAATAAATTTAATATAATAAGAACACTAATAAAATTATGGGAGTTCAATCCTTCAAGAAAAGAGCGTACCAATTCTTAAAAGGCCGTCACTGCACTAGCGAGCCCTCTGACATTGAGACTGTCCTTGGCGGTATCACTTAACAGCATGTTGGAAAGTTATTGATGAAGGTATGGATTATTATTATTATATACTTATACAAATAAATTTTATAACGTACTTAATGTCTGTTTGTTTAAGGAATTAAATGAAGAAAGCTATATAACACCACGATAATTAAGATATAAATTCTTATAATATATTTATTCTGTTCCATTAATTACTAAAACCACAGAACTACATCTACTTTTATAAAAAAATATTTAACGTATTTTATAATTGAATTTTACGATTGTTTAAACAATAGAAGGTGGCTAACACGCACTGCAGATATTATTTGCATAATGATAGCACATTTGCATGTATGTCTTGCCTATAACGGTTTCAACTTGGCCTCATTTCAAATAATGAGATTCCATATTTGACGTTGCTGACTTTACAAGTGTCATAGTAAATCTATAGTTTCTGTTACAGGCTAAAATTATAAAATTCTACATTACTGTAATAGGTAGAAACATAAGTATACCTAGATTGATTTATGTACATATTTTAGTTTTAGTTTGATGAATTATTATAAAATTCCGTGTATATTCATAATATTCACGAAGACAACATTTTTAATAATTAATCAGATGGGAGAAAACTTTTGCGCACACGAACAAAATTTCTTTATTATTGTTGACCTGTTATCTAATCTAATATATAAAATTCTCGTGTCACAGTTTTCGTTGCCATACTCCTCCGAAACGGCTTGACCGATTTTGATGAAATTTTTTGTTTTCATCCCCCTAAATGTTAGGGGTAGTCCACCCCTAAATTTTTATTTTTTAGACAAAATTTTTAATTTATATTTTTTATGATACAACATTAAAAAATACATACAACCCCTAATTTTCACCCCTCTACGATCAACCCCTATTTTTATTGTAAATGATATACATGGCAAAACGACGTTTGCCGGATCAGCTTGTACATATATAAAATTCCCGTGTTACGGTTTGTAATTAAACTCCTCCGAAAAGGTTGGACCGATTTTCGTGAAATTTTGGATGCATATCGGCTAGATCTGCGAATCGGACAACATCTATTTTTCATCTCCCTAAAAGGTTAAGGGTGGTCCACTCTTATTTTATTTTTTAGACAAAACTTTTTGTTTTTTTTTATTATACAACAAACTAAAATACATATAACCCTTAAGTTTCACCCTCTACGATTAACCCCTATTTTTTTATTTTAGTAGATAATTATTTTTATTGAAATAAAAAAAAAATCCTAAAAATAATATACATTGGAAACCAACGTTTGGCGGGTCTGCTAGTTGTCTATAATATTGTAAACGCTAGATTTTCTATACGCCCAACAAAACTTGACCCAAATAAATATACCTCTGATCTATTTGAGGTTTGTGTATTTGTATCGTAAACGGCGTCGACTTTTTAAGTCTAAGGCATGCTGTTCTCCTTATAAATTTTCCTTCATCACACAAGTGAGTGTTTAATTCACACATAGACAGAAAAAAAAACTCAATTGGTGCACAACCGAGGATCGAATCTACCAACTTAGGGATAAGAGTCGCTCGCCAACTTTGCTCGTCATAGATTTTATATCCAGCCAATCCTATACCCAAAGAGCAAACACATTCAGAACCGCTTTATTTAAATAAACTGACTCAAAATGTCATTACGTGAAATGAGCCGTAGTTAACGATGTCCAATTACTAAATATTTGCATTTATTGTCCATTGAAATTCCTTTAGGTATAATTGTAAACAAGGGTAGCTCTGTGGTATAGCTGAAGGAAATAAACTACTGCAAATCCACTCCCACTTTTGTGCCCACTTCATGAAAAAAAAAACAAGCTGGCTGCACGATATGACCAGCGCCCTTACAGCGATACTGATCCCGACGTTTTTGTATGCAAGTTCGTTGTAGTTCTCTAATACGTGTGTGTACTTATGTACACGCGTTAGAAGTTATACTGATTTGGCGTAACAAGATAAAAATATTTTCAAAATTTTTATCTTTCGCATTATTTTACGTTTTTAGAAAAAACGACACTAACAATAGAAAAAAGGTATTTAATACATTGAACGTTTTATTATAACGCATCTATGGTAACTTCAGTGTGTCGATTTTTTGTGACGGGGTGCGGGTGTCGGTATTTTGTGACGCATTGTAAAAATTTAATCTCATCATTTTTCCCTAACGCGCCAAAAGAAGTATAACTTCAAAAAAATATTCATTGTTCACTCATTATTGTGTTCGGGATCATTGTCGGCATCGCTAAGTTACAGAGTAAGTGCTCTAGTCAGATCAGTGGTACAGAAGCGTGGTCAATTACCTAATCATTAAATGATGATGAAATCTACAGTCAGACCACGGAAAATTAAATAGCTTGTGTCACATGTGGAGGATATTTGCAAAATAATAGTCTAGGCAAAACCTTTTTATACTTTTATTGAATACCGATCTCTCTTTGAGTCTGACCTCATGACCGAGTATCGTGGTCAGGTGGAAACATATTCTGATTCTTCTTATTCTTATATGAATAAGACTATGAAATTTCAAATTTGTAACGATATATTTAGTAAATTTTAGTAGTTCAGCAGTCGCATTCGTTATCCAAACTATAGAATTTTAATAATACAATAAAGTGCTATCTATCAAAAATATGAATATTCACAATTCACGGTACGAGTTGTCTAGTTCGTACGCAATTGTATAGTTTCTAACTTTTTATACTTTTGATGTTAATATAATTTTACGTGTACAGCCATGGTCTAGTGGTTAAGCGTACGACTCTCAAATCTAAAGAAGTGCGTTCGAAAGCTGGCTATGCAGCAATAGCAATAATATTTTCTATTACGTAACACTTTTACGAGAGGTAAACATAGTAAGGAAACCGGCATCAGGAATCTCAACAAAGAGTTGTAGCACCATAATAATATTATTTAAAAAAAAGATAACTAGTATATATACATATATATTATCTTTTTTCTTTATACAGTGCCTTACAAGTTTTTTACTAGTTTAGCTTGAATAGAAAAGATAGATAATTTATAAAGATTTTATTAAATTCTAAGAGTTTACATTTTCATTAAGGCATCAAAAGCTACAATAGAAACAAACTCACTTCAGTCTTTATTTTGCATGTCGATGACCTCAGGTATGAAAAATGAGAAATGAAGGGTTGAACGTTGAAACAGGACAAAATAAAATATAAACCACAAAGCGTTCTTGTGGCCGCTTTGTATCGTTTTCAATCTACGTTATGAAAGCATCTAACCAGCGGTACCCACAAAGCAATACATTAAAGCATATATATTGTATAATGTTAAAATATTCAAAATTGTTTCGATGTTAGCACATTCCGCCCATGCGAAAATTTTTGTCAAACTAATATCGCTTTATGATAAAACGAATGGACCCATCTATGTTACCATGGTTACAATTTTTATATGAGAACATGCCGACTTCCTCACGATATTTTCCTTCTCCATTCGAGCTATGTTAAATGCACACATAGACGAAAAGTCCATTGATGTACAGCCACGGATCGAACCTACGACTTCAGGGATGAGAGTCGCACGGTGAAGCCGCTAGGCCAACCCCGCTCTGGTAACCAACCATAGAGTATAATTTTCTTTTGTTTTATTAGGCTTATTGCTTTAGTTCTTGTTGTGTCTCACCCTTTTAGGCGTGGTGCTTGTGTTGTGTTAGTTATTAAACTTTAGTACTAAAATAGTAGCATAAATTATGAGTAAAAAGTATTAATGTAAATAACAACAAAATCATAAAAATTATACATTATTTTTGTAACGAATATTTCTAAACAAAATTGAAACAATAATATTGTTTTAATCTGAAATAACTTTTCATTGTTTTTATAAATACAGTTAAAAGTTTTAGTTCAGCTGGACTAACAAGCTTGTTGTGACTAAATTGTGGCCAAACAGGGTTCAATTGAAATACAAAACAATAATTTGATTTTGTGTACTTAAAGTGAACTTCAATTCAAACTTTTAGGTTTTCATAATTTCAGTGGAAAGCAGATATCCTAAAACGTATGTTAAGCTATCGAAACATTCTTCTTCTTTTAGTGCCTCTCCATTACTGGAGGTTGGCCGTCAGTATCTTGAAGCGTGTCTTGTCCTGTGCCAGATGCAGCAACTCTTCTACAGTTGCAATACCTGTCCATTCTCTTACGTTGCGAAGCCATGATTTCTTCCTTTTACCAACACGCCGTTTACCCTGGATTTTACCCATTATAATTAATTGAAACGATGAAACGATCGAAACATATCACAATGTAATATTTAGTAATGTAGTACTCCATCTGGTTCGAAAAAGAAAAAGTTGATCTTCGTTGTTCTTCCCTGACCTCATTTTTTTATATTATTTAAGTTTATATGATGACCGTAAAGTAGGTAGGTGAATAAAGCAATTTGACTTAATACAAAAGGTACTAAATGTTGGAAAAAGGTTTATTAATTTATTTATATTAATTAATTTAGAAATGTGCTCATTAAGATATTAAACGGATAAAGCATGAGGAGAGAAAATAGAATTAATTTTCTATATTTTAGTAACTTTAAAATAAACAGTATTTTAGTTTTAAACCCTTCGATATTAAAACGACATAACCAGCGCTTATAACCATTTAAGCCCCTGTCAGGAAAACTCGGTGGAAAACAATGCAAATTATGAGAAAAATGTTGCGTTATTTTCCTTAAAACTTTAACAAGTGGGGTGTGGGGTAAGGGGACATCAAAGCGAATTAGCGAGTGTTGTCTGGGGGCGTCCGTTTGTAAGCCTCTTTGAAGTATAACTCAGGGGTAATGTGCTAAGCGTTTTAGTACCTGGCATTTCATAGCATTTAGATAGTAAAATTTTGAAAGAGAGACGCCAAAGTTTTATATTATGCTAATGCCCGTCTACGTAGAATTGATGAAATATCTATGCTGCTTCCAAAAGTTCTATCTCTTCAAACTTAGATCTAAATTGGTTTAGTATGTTAAGATGTGTCATGTGTATTTCTTAAAGCAGTTATAAATATTCTTATTTAGCTATCATTAATGTAGTTTATCCTCTTTATAAAAAGTCTGTTTTTGTCGTTCTTTTTTCTGCTTTCTCAAGACCGACTTAGAATTTTTCCTTGTGTTGATATTTTGTTATGACATACTTATATGGGTTGCAGACCAAGTGCTAAGCTAAGTTAGTTTAGCTTAGCTTGCATAGCTGACGCAGTTTTCCATACTTGTGTGCAGACCGCAAACTATGCGAACTAAGCTATGTGAGCTAACTAAAATATGCGAAGCTAAGTTAGTTTTGTATGCCGATGCGCAGCTACTAGAGCTAAGCTAAGCCCCTCCCGCTACCCCGCACACCCTTTGCACATCCTTCGCCACACTGACTGAGCTTTGGCTTAGCTGTTGGTGTGCACGCTATTTATTTCTACCTTAGCTAAGCCTAGCTTGCTTGGCATAGCTTAGTTTAGCCTTGGCATAGCTTAGTTTTCGGTCTGCAACCGGCTTTAGACTTCCTTATAAGATATCTACAATACACAAACATCTACCTTCATTTCTTTCAAAAGTATACATTTCAGATACTTTATTTATATAAACTGAATCATTTAAATAACAATATTATCAGCACATCTTTGTCTATGGCACAAATCCACAGAATAAGCCAATCATATATATCAGTAACGAAATTCGTAAAATTATAATTATTACTATACTTAAGGTATTCGTAAGGAGGAAACTAAATTCTATTTAAAAAAATATTGTTGTCTGCTTTTACCTTAATTTGAGAGAAGCTCGGCTCGAATAGGGTATTATACTTTTAAAAGCTGAAGTTGAGTATTGCTAGTTCTAAAACGGTGTTAAAGGCAGATCTTGTGATAACTTGGAGTCAGGCACTCGTTCTAAATGGTAATCTTATAGCTAAGCGGAATACATTGAATGTTTTGATTTTAATATAATTAAGTGAAATAATACAGCAGTTGGTTAATATCCAACAATACAACAAACAAACATATATATATATATATGTCTTCTATCACTAAAGTATTAGGGATCAATTTACTATAGCAATTGGCTAAAGATTCATTCAGGTAATTATAAAAATAAAACAAACGCAATAATTTTGTTTAGTTAAGAATAAATAAAACACAGTAAGTGTATCTGGATAGTATGAGGGCCTTGATCCTTTGTGGCGTATATACTAATAAATATACAAATATAATTACTAAATATAAAGAACGAATACATAGCCCTACCTAGGTAAGTACATAATACATTTTCACTAACATAGAGGAATATAGGAGTAACAATGTATACATAATGTGTTATTTTAAGTGCAAAGTAGCGACGCTTACTCGGTTACTTGAAATTACACTTGCAGGGATTTTCCTCACTTCCATTTCAAGGCACCGCAAACTTGACTACTTACTTGCATTTATTGAAATGGAGCTCTGTGCTTATGTAAAAATTGTTTTTCTTGAGGCACCTTTGAGTTTTTATGAGAAATATTTTCTAGCTTCAAGATTTCTTAGCAATTGAATACACTTTATTCTTTAAGTTTTTTATAATTTGAACCAATTTGAAGTATTAGTTCGATTTCCATAAAAATAAATAACAATAGTTAAGTGGAGAAACTGGGCTTATTTATCGTTAATCTGGAAACACTTTACTCTATCTCCATATAACTTTCATGAAAACGTTATTCTAAACTAGCTGGCCTGGCGAACATCGTACCGCCTAACAGTCGATTCTTTATTTGTTTAAAATACTTATTCTGCTATTCGGGACACTGGTCTAGCTAGTAAGATAAAAAAAATAAAGTTGATAAGACAACAAATACATTATGTCAAAAAATAAAAGTTTACCTTCCCGGAACCCCTCCACTAACACTTGAACTTTATGCTATGGTATTAAAGTTCAAATTGACTTAAGTATTATTAGAATATTTTGTATGGGAATATAGAAAAGTCTTGTTCTTAGACTTTATCACTCAATTTTTTTAACTTTTCTCCATAAGAACCATCCTCGTATTTCAAGGTATATTATAAAAAAAAAATCAGACAAATCGGTCAAGCCGTTTTTATGTTATGTCGTGAGAACGGAAAACGGGTTTCATTTTTATATATATAGATACATAGTAATAACCTCAAGAATCTAGACCACAACAATTTCTAACAAATCTCATCTAAATCATTTGTAACATATACAAAACTAATAAAAATTACCACAAAGGTAATAAAACTGAATATAGCACTGAAACAATGTATGCGGTAATAAAATAATAGTAAATGTAAAGGAATAACTTGTACCTGCTCGTAGTCCGTGCCAACGTAGGAGAATAAATTCATACACAACTAGAGACCCAATTTTCACGCTCTAAGTAAAACATATACCGAGAGCTGGGAATTGTAAATTAATACAGTATTTCAAACCGAAGGCATAAATAATAAACTATGAAATTGTAAAAATTTTAACTCAACTATTCGTTGCCTATTGTTGTTATTTATTGCCAGCTCTTCTCTCCCGTTCTACGGCCTTCATTTGAGAACTGGCAAAAAATGTAAAATTAGAAGCATTAATATGTATTTCTTTACTGACGAGTCATAAGTGTAAATTATGTTACCTATATGATTAAATGATTTTTTTTACTTTTACTTTACTTTTTACTATGTTTATAACCTTTAGAATGTAAGTACAAAATGTAATTGTTTTTGCGTCCAATAAAGTGATTTTTATTATTTTATTTTATTAGTGAAGGATAAAAAAATAGGTTATTTTATTCGTGAATTGAATTTATAATAATTTTATTCATAAGCGACATTTGATAGATGGTATTGACACTCTCGAGTGATCTTGAAAGTAAATAAAGATAACAAATTGTTTAACTAACTGAGGATTTTCATTGCCTTATAGATTAAATTTTTTATAAATCAATTGTTATGACTTTAACATTCATTAATTAAAAGTACATACTTGATACAAACATGATGCCCAAGAAATAATCGAAAAATCAGAAATTATGTAATAAACACAATTTTAAGAAAACAAACCTTTATTTACACAAAAACTAAATTATTAACAAAAACTTTCCCAAATGTGCAACGAATGATAAACATCATAGCGCTAAAACAATAAAATATAACAAAAACCTAAACCTTGTACTACACTGCTGTACAATAGATAAATATTATTAATAAAAGTAGTGAAAATTCAGTAGTAACAACGCGCTTCTGAAAATATCAATATCTGTGCAGTCTGCATTAATAAGGTTATGTAGTGATGACGTTTCGAGAGAGTTTTTAGTCTGTGGACAAACTCTATAAGCGTCACCATCACATTATGATTTCCCGCCAATAGGTAATATAGTATGGTTTTATAATTATTGGGTACTAGTAAGGACTGTGTAAACTGTGTAAGTAAACTCGTAAATTGGCAAGATTGGTGACCACGACGTCATCGGCTTTGACTGTTTGAGAAAGCACGGTATAGTTTTGGAAGTAAACTATAAATGAAGATGTCCCCTTATGTGTAGTCTAAAAGTGTGCAACAGTGATTGCACCAACATTAATAGCGATAATAATAAAAAAATAGGTTAAAGCATTGTAATATGAGAAACTCAAAGAGAATTCCACGACCTCTTAGACTATAAAAGAATGCCCCATTCCACTGTAATATTACCCGGTTGAAAACGCAAGCCATGCCAAATACAGTTAAGTAAAATTCTGTTGAAACAGAACTTCTTTTGTTATATCTTGGCTTCGTAAACGATTATTCAAGTTTCCAAATGTCATTGCATATTGACATTTTCCGTTGTAGCGAATTTGGGTCGGCTAAACAATGAGTTTATGTTACATATAACAATAAATATACACTCATAAAAGTTAATTTAGCAGAATAAGTTTAAATATGATTTCTTTTTTTCGATAAACACATTTTATGTATTTTTTCCAATTGTGTCGTAATGTGCGTTCGTCAATAATGAATTCAATTTTTATACCTTATTTAAGAAGAATTATTCGTTAACGATAGTATTTTTTAAGATAGGAGCTTACTAAAACAAATTGAATATTATAAATCATCTTTTATATATGGAAAAAATGTTTTATTACCTTGCCGAAGCATTCGACTAATAATTTCAATTTAAGGTGTACTATTTAATATGCATACTTTTGCTGACAATATAAGAAAATTTATTTTCCAATTTATATTTTATCTAACAAGTACAATTCTAGTCAACTGATTATTCAGTATGTAGGAGCTTATACAACGAAACTGAGGAACTATGAGTATTAGAGAAATGAATGCACACCCCCGACATTGTTACAGTGTTAATGCAACATGTGAAGCTATTTTAATTAAAACTTGTGTTTGTGACTTCACTACTAGAACATATTATAAATTAATTATTAACTTATCTATGATTAACTCGAGTAACTAACTCACTTTAATCCTGATAAATAATTTAATACAGTTAAACACAGAGTAAAAAATATATCAAAATTATGTATGTGAAAAGAATAGAATATAATTCCAGCGACCGTATTTTACGAACTGCGATTATCGGACTCATTCTTTGACTTCCTCAGTTCAGCAATTGTGTCAAAGGCAGAACTTATCACTAACAATACCTATAAACAAATTGTTCGGTTAATACAGTAACGATATTTTTTTATGGAAAAGTGTTGTGTGTCGTGTTGTAGTATTACTCTACAAATTCGTGGTTGGTTATTGTGTTGAAAAAAGACGTATACAAGGGCGGAAATTTTAATTGTTATTAAAACAATAACGCTTTTGTTAGTGGACATTTACTCTATAAAAACGATCCAAATCGGTCAATTAATTGTTACATAACAAACACCAAACAACTTGTATAACCTGATTCAGAAACAAGCGTCTGAGTCTTGTTTCTGAATATCACTTTCAGTGCAGAAGTGACTTTGAGTTGATATCCCTTTAAATTTTCTCATATCATGATATAGGACTGCCGGGCCATCATAAACGAAATTATGTCGAGAATACCTTCGATTTTATTTCTACTATCCCCTTGAGTAATAAGCAAAATCCACTTCATTTTTATGTATACGAGTTACAATATTTATACAGCTCCTTGTAAAATTTGAGCATAGGCTAGCTCTGAAGTAAGTCCCGGGGGATACGTAATATGGATGTGGTCCCAATACTACAATGCAAATCTTATCGGGTACAAGAGATAAACGAAACATTTTTGTCATCGTAGCCTTTTAAAAATATTGTTTATGAGGGTTTAGGGTTCTTGTTTTAGGACAGGAGGCAAACGAGCATGCAGGGAGCACTTAAATTACGTGCCCACGGACACTAGGAAGTTTCGAAGTACAATGCCGGCCTTCAAGGTAGTTCTAAGCCCTTTTCTTGAAATCCCCTACATGCCTGGAATGTCAGGCAGGCCATAAAGTGGTGGTTTGCTGCAAGAAATGTCTTAAAAACGTAGGACGCCAGACATCATCGTGGAACAGGTGGAACTTTGCATTCTGGCTCGCCGTCCGATAATAAAATATATCTGCAGGTATTAATCCGAAAAGTTCTTCGCTCTCCATGATAAATCTGATAGACGACGCTGAAAGAGCCTACATCTCTACGCAACGCCAAAGGATCTAGTCGATCAGAAGGAACAAGGTCATCGACGATTTGAGCCCCTCTGCTCAGAATTAGATGTGGTCAAAAGGAAGAAACTGTTAATGGGAAACCCTGTCTTTGATTTGCGCTTTACAGAGTGGTTTAAAAAGCTGCAGCAAGGCTATTCTATGAATCAGTGCGTCATAATAATAACTTGGAATTAGCACTCGCCAACAAGAAACATGATTGATCCTGCTTATTCTAGAAATTTGTTGTTTATGTAGAGAGTAGAAAGAAATACACACCAAGGTAATTGTGCGTAAATATAACTAAATTGCGCTTCTGAAACTATTAACTCTAATATCTTCTATTAGGGTTTCGAAGCAGTAGAGTTTTTTAAAGAAACACCCATACATTGTACAACACTCAATATAATCAATAAAATCGCACCAAGTTTTACATTAAAAATTAAGGTATAGTCTATGTTTTATCTAAAAGCAACATAGATCATAAGAGGAAAAGACAAAAGAGAAAAAAAAAGGTAGGCACTTGGACTCCACAGTTTCCATTTTCATACATTGTAAACAATAACCCAGCTCCTAGCTTGTATAACAATAAAAATAAGAGTTAACTGTCACGTTTACGTAAGTTATTGGTATTGCTGGCGGCAGTATACGTTTATCTGGACCAGCCATGCAAGTTCTTTGAAATGCAGATTGTAATTAACAGTTGGGATACCTAATAAAGTTATTTTATATATTTTGTATATTTATATATTTAAAAAAAATTAACATTACTTAATATGTATCATCATCAATGGCGGTACAACCCCTTGTGGGCCCTAGCCTTCTCAAGTATATTTCCCTGTCGGATTCTATTTTATGCGTTTTGCGTCCAACTTCGAACCCCTACTGTTTCGAGGTCTTTGACAACTTCATCCCACCAACGCAGGCTTTCTTTTGCTGAATGTTAAGTAAGGAACTTGTCCCAACGACGATTTTGGCGTCGTCAACCATGTTATAAAGTTCTTCTATGTATATACATACATATAAACATGTACACAAAACATCCCGTGTGATTCTTGTAGGTTTATAAACCATTGTAAATAAGGTATGTAATGTATCGTTAATACGTTTTATATTTTATTAATTTCTTAAGTAAAAAGGGTTTAATAGCATTTTTAAATAAATGCTTAGCTACACACCTACGTTATTACACGATTGAATACCATAACGATGTCTAGAATAGCAGATATCGGGTCTCAATGGATTTAAGAATCCGATTGAAATAAGTCTGAACAGTACGGAGTGTCGATCAATATTCGATAATCTTGTAAACGACTTTCAAGACCTACTGTTATTTTTAATCTGTGACTAGAAGAGTTTATTAACAGTGCAATAAAGGTGTTGATGTGGAAAACGTATTGCGTTAACAAGCTTTGCTCTGTGTCACACTATTACATTGACACATATGACGATGTTTCAAATAAACCACGTTATTTAAGTTTTAGACAAACTGTTCGCGTAATCACGCTGGTACAAAATTCTCCCAACCATTTTTTTAATGATGTGTATTTGCGAGGTTATATTTAGACATATTTAGACCATACAATGCGAATAGAACTTGGAGTGATCGTGCTAACACAGAAGGACACCGATCAAGTGAAGGACGCGAAAGTAATGCTTTAATTGTCTGTTGAATACTCCTTGCTACTTGCGACATTTTAACCGCGGTTGAATTGGTTTGTGAATGATTTGAGGATGATGATTCTGAATCACGGCAGTGCCCTGATGGTATTACTTTTTTATTTTGCGGAATAAACACGCTCGTTTTTGTGATTACGAAAAACATCGGGAGGAAATGAGCTTGCTTTAAGCCTTAAAATTTACGGCGTTTGTCAGATACATACTGATTACCTTCATGTTTATTAAATTACTACTAAACTACTATAAAAAAATATTACGAAAAAGCTACAGATATTTAAGGGCAAAACTTAGGCCCGAATTATAGAACGTTAATCGTTAATCTTGAAACTAGTTTCAAGAGCTGTCTTACGATTTTTCTGTATTACTATTGACATTTTTGAAGATCTTTGAAATTATGAATTTAGATACGAAGTAAAATATGGACCACGGCGCCACTGGTTTTTCTTAATTAATTTAATATTACTAGGTATACTTACTTAATAATATCATACCTAGGCCTTGGATTGAAACCCCATAAAAGTACGCTAAAATAGAACCTATTATCTCTCTATCTAGATCTCAAGTTAGCAATAAATCTTCATATAACTTGTCGACTGATAAAAATCTCGACTCAGTGAGCCGAAAAAATTTAATGGTACAATTACATTTAACGATTTCTTAAAACATTGCGTCGTTAGAGATGGAAAATTGTATGCAGCTCAGTGAGAAGACAAGAAACATACACGATAGTTATACTATATAGTGTATTCTGGTTTTCGTGGGTAAATAATGTGAACATATTCATATCTAGATGTCTTACGCCCCAACCCAATAATCAATCCACAATCTCAAATTTGTTCAATTTGATAATTAAGCAAATTGAAAACAATCTGAGATCAGACCGTGACAGTCGATCGATCTCCTATCTGCATCCCAATAACCAAACCCTACGAAGACAATCCATTTTTGGCGACGGATAAAATGCTCTTTGTCGTTCCATTTTACCGAGTTTTCACTCATATTTGATAATCAATGTAAACCAAATAAAGTAAATAAAACCATACAAATAACATTAAAATATACATGTGTATGTTTAAAACATAACAAACAGTTTTTTAATTATTTAAAAAACTGGTGTAAGTTAAAATCTGTTAAAATAATTAACTGTTTAAATCGAGCTTTCGTCAACTGTCATTTTCATAAAAAGGTTTATCCACAGACACCGATACGACCTCCCATGGATAGCTTGTATCGACAGATGGATATTACAAGCTCAGATGGTGGATTATGGATTGAGGTTATTGGGTTCGGGTGTTAGTCGGTAAGTATAGGTACTTTTTTGAATCTTTGCAGGTAATTTGTTGGGACAAATTTAATTCTACAATCTATGATGAGGACAAGATGTACACTCCGAAAGTTCTGATGTAGTAGAAAAGTAGTAGAACAATAATTGTATCGGGTCGGAAGTACCTAGGACCTAGGCACTAGGGTAAGGGAGGTACTTGTCTAAAAAAACGACCAATGAAATACACGAAAAATAGCTTAAGCCTAAACACTTATTTGTCCATAACGAAGCAATAATAGTAATGCAATTGACACCGAAATGTGTATTAAGTGTTTTTGACCAAATAATGACTCAATACAGGTTATTTTCTGGACATGGACAAAGTTTTGATGGACGTCGTATCCAGGACCATTAAATAAGGAGACATTTTTGTAGTTGTATATTGTAACTCGAATTAATATTTTTTTGGAGAGAAAGATTAAAATCGATATTTTACCATGGAGAGTGTTCAGAGGAGTTGTCGGATTAATACCTGCAGCTGAGTTTCATCATCGGACGTCGAGGCAGAATACGAAATTCCACCCGTATCACCTCGACGTCCGCCGTTCCACAACTGAGCGTCAGGCAGTTTTTGCCGCGCACCACCACTATGTGGAACCAGCTGCCCACTGAAGTATTTCCGAACCAATTCGACTTAGGGTCCTTCAAGAAAAGAGCGTACCAATTCTTAAAAAGCCGGCAACGCACTCACGAGCCCTCTGGCATTGAGAGTGTCCATGGGCGGCGGTATCACTTAACATCAGGTGAGCCTCCTGCCCGTTTGCCCCTGGTTCTATGAAAAAAAAAATTGAAGTTATGTGGTTAGCGAGATACTTCGAGAGTTAGAATTTAATTAAACTTTTTAATAAAATTAAAAAAAATACACTTGGCTACTTTTTTTCTCTATAGAATAAGAGCAAACATAACGCAAGTAAAACAAATTAAAAGCGAGTTTAATTGTAGAGGCCGATAATTAAGCATGAATGTTTAAATTAATTAACGAATTTCGAGGAATCGACGTGTCGAGTACTCAGATCGGAAGCCCTTACTATCGAATTATTTTATTCTGAAAACAATAAATTACCAATTAGAGAACATTCAAAAATGGCTATTGATAAATCAGTGTGGTACTTATTAATTCTAATTACGATCTTCATTTATATCGTTGAATAAAGCCTAATTAAGCTCTCCAATTAAGAAACTTATCTGAAAGTAAAACGTGAAATTTGTTTATAAATGATTTCACAAATACCGCTGCATTTCTGATTCATAAATTAAAATAACCCATTGAACCCACATGAAAATCATTTCCGACGTCGATAATTAGATTAATATCCCGTTTATATCCAATAAAGAAATTTCACTTAAATGTATTATAATTCTAATCATCAGTACATCGCCTCCAAATGTTGCTATTATTATTCTTAACCCCAATATCAGACCAATCAAAATCATTTATTCATTTAGGTAACACAATGTACACTTATGAACGTCAAAAATACATGTTAAATGCTTCTAATTTTACATTTACGGCTAGTTCCCAAATCAAGGGCGTAGAACGGAAGAGAAGAACTGGCAATAAACTCACCGCCACTCTTTTTAATCGCTATGTTTTTTGTTAAACACAATGTATGTAAAGAGATGCAACCATTACACCATGTTCCACATGACGTCTTAAGTAATTAATATGCCAGCATTAGATTTCGCATCGAGTTGCTTTCGTATGAAATGTCGTAGTAAGGGTATTGATCGGTTCACGATAGGTTCAGCAAGCTTCTATATTTCACGGTTAGTCCTGACCGTCTGATACACATTAAGATTGAAAACAAGTATTTAATTAGACATTATCTTAAACTTAATCTTTTATTGGCTTTATTTACAACGTAATTTCTGTATCAGTATGTACAAAAGAAGACATTGGCAGACATAAAAATATACAGGGTGGCCAAAAAGTCGTGGATCAAACGCAAATAGGGGATAGATGAGGTCATCAGCGGCAAAAAATTGTCCAACGGAAGGTCTCTAAGGTCAACCCCTGCAGAGTTATGATTTATTTTGGTTTTATATGAAAATTGACTTTTTTTTACTAATTCTTCTTAAAATTCGAAAATATCTACATCCTGTATCTTTCTCATAATATCCACTAGATTGGTACTGATGAGTTCTTGCGTTAGACTTACTATTTATAGTTGTTTATTGAGTGTATTCAAGATAATATTAAGTGATACGATATAAAATTTTTTCAAATCATAAATTTTTCTTTACTTTGGACCCCACTGTGAAAAAAAATTACTCCACCGAAAAGTGTCCCTGTACTACAAGTTTTGGCGCATTTAATAGGGATTCTGAAAAGGTATTACACGTGGCCATGAGTTGCTCTAATATCTTTCTAGGAAGAATTACAAACAACGATTGTGAAATAATAATTGTATTAAAACAATTATTTCTCAATGGTTGTTTGTAGGAAACAAAATATTTTACAATAAAATATGCTCAAAATTCCTGACTCTGACCATAATACTTAATCTGCACCGTCTAATTAAATTCCTACGTAACCTTCCAGCCATCTGTCCAATTTTTTGAATCTAGTCCGATTCACACAGTACTGGTCACAGGTAGGTAAATAATCTATCATAAGTCCGAATCGTTGTTGTTTTTTCGTCCTAGAAAGATATTAGAGCAACTCATGGCCATGTGTAATACCTTTTCAGAATCCATATTAAATGCGCCAAAACTTGTAATATAGGGTCACTTTTCAGTAGAGTAATTTTTTTTCACAGTGGGGTCCGAAGTAAACAAAAAGTTTTGATTTGAAAAAAAATTATATTGTATAACTTAATATTATCTTCAACACACTCAATAAACAACTATAAATAGTATGTGGTAAGCAAGAACTCATCAGTACCAATCTAGTGGATATTATGAAAAAGATACAGGATGTAGATTTTATCGAATTTTAATAAGAATTAGTAAAAAAAGTCAATTTTCTTATAAAACGCAAAATAAATCATAACTTTGCAGGGGTTGACCTTAGAGACCTACCGTAGAACAATTTTTTTCCGCTGATGACCTCATCTATCTCCTATTTGCGTTTGATCCACGACTTTTTGGCCACCCTGTATAGAAACTGGCAGAAGATTTATTATAAAAAACTGCTTATTAATCATTGACCATCCCTTAGTCACCCTTGAAAGGTGGTATCTTGTGTCTCACAGCACATTACTTAATTAAATATGGCACGAAATTTTGTACGTTTGTATATGTATAACTTAAAATATTTGGCAATAACTTGTAACATTTTGGTAACCAATAGTAGCGATACTTACATTCTACAGTTGCAATCATCAACGATGGTTGCGAAGTGCGGACTGCAGACAGTCCAAAATGGCTCTGCCAGCAGTTAACCCGCAACTGACAAAGCAACTTCTAAACTTAAACATAACCAATCTCAAAACAATGATAGCGACAATTACGGGCCATTGTCTCCTTAATAAACATCTTTTTGTCCTAGGCGCGACAGACAGCCTCATGTGCAGAGGCTGTTTCAGCGCAGACGAATCAGTCACCCACGTAGTCCTGGAATGCGAGGCTGTGGCTAAACAACGTACAGAAATCCTCGGAACAGTGAGGTCGCTCCGTGAAGCCTGCGAAGTGCTCAGGAGACTTCTGTGCTTCTGGAAGGTGTTAGGCTGGCTTAGTTAGCCAGGACTTTACGCACAACGGATCTACTGAGAGTCGAAGTGCGGAAACTGAGTCCACAAACCATAACCAGCTGCAATCACTGCGGTGTCCATACTCTGAAACGCCCTAACGAAGTTATTTCGGCTTTATTCACACGATTTCAAACTTTTGGTGGGCTTTCCAAACTTCTTTACTATTATTCAGATATAATGAAAATCATGAGATGATATTTACATATCCATTCTCTTTTAATTAAAATTTTTATTTCTAACTACCCTAGTAATATCTATCATTGTGTAAACAATCCCTTTCAGAACAATAAAAACAAATCGATGATAATCTCGGTCTATTGTTTTAAAAGCTGGCAAGCTTTTGTTTCATTATTGCCAATGTTATCTATTTTTAATTGGGACAGTGTAACTGGTCAATCTCATTTTGTTTTATATTTCTGTTAAGAGATAACTATGAGTGAATGTCTGCTTTAGGTCGTACCTGGAGATGATAATAAATGGTTAATGGTTACTGCCGTAAGTTGAAAGATAATTCAATAAAAATTAAGAAAATAATATGGTTTGTGATTTTTGATGATCTATGTAGTCGTTTGGCCATGACCAGTCTAAAAATATCTAATATATATAAAATTCTCGTGTCACAATATTCGTTCCCATACTCCTTCGAAACGGCTCGACCGATTCTTATGAAATTTTTTATGCATATTCAACAACATCTATTTTCATCCCCTTAAATGTTAAGGGTGGTCTTACCCCTAAATTTTTATTTTTATTTTAAGACAAAACTTATTGTTTTTTATTTTTTTATGATTCAACACACAAAAATACATACAACCCCTCTACGACCAACCCCTATTTTTATTATAGCAGATAGTTATTCTTATTGGACTAAAACAATGATTAGAAATAATATACATGGCAAAACAACGTTTCTCGGGTCAGCTAGTTAATAATAATAAAAAATCCTATTATAATATTTAAAATTACACTATTTACTTTATACGAAACTAACTAAATTAAATCGATCGACTATTTTAAGGGAGAAATCCCTTAAAAAACGTCAGTCACGCTTACCACAATTATAACCTTTAAAATTAAAGTATTGTAATAATTAATTTTACGGCTTGTAACTCAATAAATTGACTCAGATTACTACACTTCAGAGACAAAAGTCTTCAATTCACATCGCTATAATATAATTCATTACTTTAATTGATCAATAGAAAACAATTTACGAAAACCGTTTCAAGCTAATTGGCATTATTAATTGTGTAAGCATTGTTTGATAAATGGTTTCAAATGTTTACAGAAAAGAGTGATTATACAATTGAGTTTTGTTAAAAATTATATGTGTATCATAAATAAATGATGGACGTTTTGTTTTCTGCTTTGTATAGAAAGCGTGAGCATGCTTCGAGGGCCACAAAATAATATTAAACTTTCAGTTTCTGCTAAGAATCTCAGTTGCTAAACTGAGATTTTTATTATTTTGTTTTAAATAACTGCTTTAACATGTGATGAGGAGCATGATGTAATAAGAGAGAAAGTGACGGGAAGTTTATT
This sequence comes from Pieris melete, assembly GCA_963693345.1. NCBI lineage: Eukaryota > Metazoa > Arthropoda > Insecta > Lepidoptera > Pieridae > Pieris > Pieris melete. Next base: position 1,246,133 of record CAVNZK010000053.1, on the reverse strand, counting down.
TTCAGTTCTTTCTCTCCGTGCTTGATTGGAGAACTGGCAGTATACGTAATTTAGAAACCATTTCTTTTGAACACATGAATAAATGGTATTTTGATTGTTTATTAAGTATTAATATACTTAATCTAATATAATATACTTTATTCTCGAAGCACATACAAAAGAATTTCCAAAATTTCATCGTAAAATGTAGGATATTAAAAGACAAAAAAGGACGTTAGCAACCCGTATAAATATTATGAAGGAATGAAGAGAGAAAGTAATTCAGTCGGATGTGCGTCAGCTGGACAGCATTAGTTAGGCGATGCGAAAAAATTTAATAAAAGCACTGCTCATACCGTTTGTCTGGACGAAAATGTATCGTACTTTATATACGACAAATTTTTACTCTATGCAACCTTTGCTTAGGAACTTTCACCTTTTAGTCTCATAGTAATAATATTCCAGCTACAACCCTACATGGGTCTAGGCCTCCGATACTTAGATTGCATCCGTTTCTTCGATAATAATTTTTGTGTTATAAACTAGTATCAGCTTGTGTCTGACACATGGCATCGATTTTTAGTTTTAGGACATGCCGATTTCCTTACGATGTTTGCCTTTATTGCAAGTAGTAGTTGCAAAAGAAAATTCCATTGGTCCTTTCTATAGTTCATTGTTAATAATACATACGCTAGGTTAATCTACAGGGTGTTCGCGTCCAACGCGCCTACAGAGTGCACGTGTGGCACGCGTACTGCTTGCGCTTAGCTATGGAATGCGTAAGCGTGTGATGTGATATCTTATGAGTTATCTACATATTATGTGCAGGAGATGGTGACCATACTAGAGTGTCAGTTCTGTTTGGTCCAGATTTAATTCTTGTCTGGATTGATTAAGACTTTGGTGTCTGGGTGGAACCGGACACATGTTATACCTATGTGTCTACGTGTGATGGTAGTGTTTTGAAGTGCGAGGAGTAAAAAGCAGTGTGGTCTTACGCATTGTGTGATTAATTGGCGACCTGGTGGAACCGGGGATACACTACGCCATCGGCGCGTATTGCGTCATCCAAGGGCGTGGAGGAATAAGCTGTGTTGGGTATACACATTGGTACAAGGGATAGAGACCCATTGTGTGTGTGTGTCAGTTGCGGCTGGGTGTAATTGGTGGTACACTATTTGTGTGTGTGATTGCGTCATCTCGACTAGCGGCGGTGATTTTAGCTTAAGTGTATGAATTCTAAGTGTGTATAGATTAAGATAGTTTATAGAATTTATATTGTTTAGATAGTAAGCTTTCTCTTTTCTTTTTTTTTAAATTTCTTTTGGTAATGGGTCTTACATTAATTAGTGTAACACTGTAAGACACATTACTGGACGGGCAAGGCCAGGTCTCCATAAGGGGCCTGGACCAATTTTTTGTCGGCAAAATGGCTGAGTGTGACAAAAAGTGTAGGTCTCGCTCTAGATCCCGAAGGCGGGAATTTTTGCGTGACCCGTCGCCCTCCACTGTTGTGGTGAAGGCGATTAAGAAGAAGGCTGCGAAACACGCTGTTGGCCTTGAGGAGGCTGAGCGGGAGATGGTGGAGCAAGTGGCTCGTTCCACCTTGGAACGCCAATTGAGGAGTGCACGTCGGGAGGTTAGGCGTAAGGAAGAGGTGGATGTCTCTGAGGCCGCCTCGGGTGCTGCCTTAGAGGCTGAGAGGGCCAATAACATAAATGATGTAGTATTTAAAGAGGTGCCTGAATTAAGGGAACGGATGGTAGCTCGGGTTCGCCGTATTGTCGAAATTGCGGCGAAGTCGAATAATTTAAAAGGTGACTTTGTCCGAGACCTCAAGGTCGCAGCAAAAGAGCTAGGTGAGATAGTGGAAAGTCTTGCTGAGCGGTGCTTGGAGGGTGATGAGGGACGGCGTCTCGAAAGAGATAATATCCGGTTGAGGGCACGAGTGTCTGACCTTGAGTCAGAAATTGTTGCCCTCAGACGGGACTTTACCGAGCGTACAGCCCGCGCTGTAGAACAAGAAAGGGAAATGATGGCTCTGAGAATGGAGGTGTCGGGAGGTATAAGCAAGCAGTCGGATGAATTAGCGGGTTTATCGGTGAATGGAATCCGCGAAATTATGGCGGGGTTCGTATCAGAAATAAAAGGGGATTTGTTGGCCGAAATCATGCGGGCAGTGGGAGGCATGATGGATGCTAAGCTCGATGGAATTGGAGATCGTCTCCTCCCGAAGCCGACCATTCGTCCTCCACTGGCGGCTTCGCGGGTGGCGGATGTAGGTCACATTGGCGGAGTCGAGGGGTCTGCTGCGCGGAGGGAGACATATGAGGTGGGCAATGTTGCTATGGAAGGGGTGACTGAGAATTGGTCGACGGTGACGGGGAAAAAGGGAAAGGGAAAAAAATCAAAGGCGGGGTCCGCATCTAAGCCCTCTTGTGGGACATCTGGTGTGGCGTCCTCTGCAACGCCCCTGGTGGTGGCCGTGCCCCCTGATCCTTTGCAGCTGCCAGTTGGAGGACAATCCCAAGCACAACCTGGACTGAGGCAACAGGGTCTTGGGGATGCAAAGTATGGGCAGGTTGAACGCAGTACTGCGCGGGTGCTCGTGGAGCCTACCACTGCCGCAGTTGTTTTAACGTTGCGGAAGGAGGCGGCAGAGAGGGGACACACGTACGCCGCCCTTTTGTCCAGAGCCAAGCAGGACATCAGCTTATCAGGTTTGGGCATTGAAAGGGTGAGCGTGCGTACAACTGCTACAGGGGCGCGGATATTAGAGATTCCTGGTTCTCAGAGGGGGGAAAAGGCCGACCGCCTTGCGGAGTGCCTTCGGGAGGTGCTGGCGGACGTGGCTCGGGTGGAGAGACCAGTCAAATGTGCAGATCTTTACATCCGAGACCTTGACGATAGCGTAACCGTTGAGGAGGTGGTGACAGCCGTGGCAGCTAAGGGTGGTTGCTCTGCTCACCAAATTAAGCCTGGGCAAATTCTTAGGCGTGGCAATGGTATGGGGGACATTTTTATCTTATGTCCGATCTCTGCTGCCAAAAAGGTAGCCGAAGGGAGGCTTCTTATTGGATGGAGCTCGGCCAGAGTAGAAATACAGGAAGACCGACCTCTAAGATGTTTTAAATGTATGCGACTGGGACATACAAGAGAATTGTGTACATCAGACGTGGACCTAGGAATGGCCTGTTATAGGTGCGGGAAGGTTGGGCATAAGGCCGGTGAGTGTGGTTTGCAGTCACACTGCGTGGTCTGTGCTTCGGCTGGAATACCTGCGGGGCATAAGATGGGTGGACGGGCCTGCAAGCCTCCACCGGTTAGCAAAGGGGGTTTTACTGGGGCTGCGGCGCATCCGTCGCCAGAGGTGTTCCCCCCTGGGGAGTCTGGTACAATGTCTGATTAATATGGATCAAAGTTGCACCAGCTTCCTACAAGGGAACCTCAACCATTGCGCTGCTGCGCAAGACTTGTTCTTGCAGTCCATGGTGGAGTTGGGAGTGAAAGTTGCGGTTGTTTCGGAACCATACTACGTGGCCCAGCGGAGCCACTGGAAGGGAGACACTTTGGGGCTGGTGGCTGTTATTGTCAGTCCGACGGGTATGGCTATTACCCTTAGAGAAAGGGGGCCTGGGTATGTCATGGTTGATTGGGGGCCTTGTACGGTGGTGGGCACCTATTTCTCCCCTAACAAGCCGCTTCGGGATTTCGAAAGCTTTATTGGAGACTTAGGTCTTGCGATCCAGCGGGCTATGCCCAGGCCAGTTATACTGATGGGGGACTTAAATGCTAGGTCGACCGCCTGGGGTGACACTTATGTTAATCCCAGGGGGCCGCTTCTGGAGGAGTGGGCGGCAGAGTTAGGGCTTCTTTTTATTAATAGGGGGACGGAGCCTACATGTGTACGACCACAGGGAGTGTCACGGGTAGATGTCACGCTTGCCTCCTCAAACTTCGCATGGAGGTTGTCTAGATGGGAGGTAATCAGGGATTTGGAGACATTTTCAGATCACCGCTACATTAGGTTTGTCGTTAATGCTTCTGTAGGGCCACCTCTGAGGCCACGGACCAGTCGTCGGACTTTTCCGCGCTGGACCGTTGGTCGACTTAACCGGGAGCGAGCGGAAGAGGTTGCCATTGTTAAAGCGTGGTGTGCGGATTCGACCCCGGTTGAATGCGTGGAGGAGGGCGTTCGCAGACTCCAACGGAACATGACTGAGGTGTGCAACGCCTCCATGCCTAAGTGGAGACCGCCACCTCAGCGAAAGGCAACCTACTGGTGGACGCGGGAAATCGAAGACTTTCGCAGGGTATGTAGTGGTGCTAGGCGGGCCTATCTTAGGAGCTGCCGACGAAGAAGTGATGATCCGCAGGTTAGAGAGGGGTTGCGGTTGGTTTACTGTAGACACAAGAAGGTTCTTCAAGTGGCCATCTTAAACGCCAAGAATGAGGCACATAAAAAGTTCCTAAAGGAGTTAGACAGTGATCCATGGGGGCGCCCTTACCAAGCAGCTCGGAAAAGGCTAAAGGGCGCAGGGGCTCCCCTAACGGAGACTCTTGAGCCCGCCTTGCTTGATAGGGTGATTTCGGGGCTTTTCCCTCTGCCTCCGAACATCGTCCCTCCGAGAATGGTGACCTCGGTGGTGGATGGGGACGTCGATAGAGAGCAAGCTCCTGAGGTGACTGACTTCGAAATAGAGTCCATACTTTGTCGCCTGAAGAGCAGAAAGAAGGCACCAGGCCCAGATGGCTTGCATGCTAGGGTCCTGGCGGTAACTTTTCCTTACATGGGGGAAAGCATTCGGGGTCTGTTTGACTTATGTTTACGTAGTGGACGGTTCCCGACGGCATGGAAGGAAGGCCAATTGTGTCTCATCCGAAAAGAAGGTCGTGCGCCGAACAGCCCTGGAGCTTACCGGCCCATAATTCTCTTAGACGAAGCTGGTAAGGCGTTGGAATGGATTATTGCCTCTCGTTTGGGCCGTCACCTCTCGATCGTGGGGCCGGACCTGGACGAGGCCCAATATGGCTTCCGGGCTGGACGCTCTACGATCGATGCTCTCATGGACCTAAAACAGTACACCAAGAGAGTAGTCGAGCGGGGTGGGAGGGCGTTGGCAGTGTCTCTTGACATTGCTAATGCCTTTAATAGCCTTCCATTTGGCGTGATCAGGGAGGCCCTTGAATTTTTCGGGGTTCCCCTGTACTTGCGCCGAATAGTAGGGAGCTATTTGGAAGGACGACAGGTGGCAATTGTGAACGGACAGGGTGAAATCGTTCGCCATCCGGTGTTGTGCGGGGTTCCACAGGGATCAGTTCTGGGACCGTTTCTGTGGAATATTAGCTATGATTGGGTGCTGCGAGGTGCACTGCTTCCTGGGATGCGCCTCTTCTGCTATGCAGATGACACTCTAGTCGTGGCGAGTGGAGGGTCATTTGGGGGGGTGGCTCAGCTTGCGATGGCCGGTACTAGGCTGGTTGTTGGGCGGATCCAAGCCCTGGGTCTCAGGGTGTCCCTTGACAAAACGAAAGCCCTGCTATTTCATGGCCCGAGGATGGGTCCTCCTTCGGGGGCGGCATTGGTGGTTGAAGGCGTTAGGATTTCAGTGGCCTCCTCCATGAAGTATCTAGGTCTTGTTCTAGATGGTCGCTGGAATTTCGAGCCCCATTTTAAATCTCTCGAGGGGAGACTTGTGAGGGCGGCAGGAGCACTTGGCAAGCTCTTGCCTAATCTTGGAGGCCCATGCCAGAGCGTGCGCCGGCTGTACTGCGGAATCATTCGCAGTATGGCCCTGTACGGGGCCCCCATTTGGGACGACGCGCTGATCAGGCGGACGAACCGTATGCTTATACGGAGGCCGCAACGAGTGATTGCGGTTCGGGCAGCTCGCTGCTACCGTACCGTATCGTTCGGGGCGGCCTGTGTGTTAGCTGGTACTCCTCCTTGGGAGCGGGAGGTGGAACTTATCGCTGCCTTATATCGTGCGAAGGCCGAGGTAATAGTTAACGGGAACGTCACACGGGGGGAAATAGTGGGGCATATGAGGCGTCATGCCAGAGAAATTCTTTTCGAAAGGTGGTTTGACGATCTAGCAGCGCCCCGCGCTGGTGCATTGACAATAGAGGCAATTCGCCCAGTCTTAAAAGATTGGGCGAATAGGCGTTGGGGTGCTGTGACGTTTCGGCTTTCGCAGGTACTGTCTGGCCATGGATGCTTTGGGCGGTATCTGCATAAGGTGCCTAGAAGGGAGGTGCATCCGTTGTGCCACCATTGTGGCGCTCCAAATGACACGGCGGAGCATACTGTGGCTGAGTGTGTCACCTGGACAAGGGAGCGTCATGACCTGGTATCAGTCATAGGGTCGGACCTCTCTTTACCGGGTATTATCTTAGCTATGTTAGGAAGTGAGGAGGCCTGGAGTGCAATGGTTACCTTCTGTGAGCATGTAATGCTGCAGAAGGAGGCAGCTGAGCGATTGAGGGAGAGGTCTGGGGATGACCGTAGACTGACCGGTAGTTCAAGGCTGGGGGCTCGACCTCGAGTGGCCCGGAACCGCAGGTCTTGAATGAGCCCTCTATGTCGGATATAAGCCCGGGTCCCTTGGGTAGAATGCCTAGCGAACCCCGAGGGCCCATATGAAGGGCGTGTGAAGGGCTGAGGTGTTTTTAGTGGGTGGGGTCTCGCTACCCCTCTGAATAGCAGAGGGTTTTGAGTGTAGACCCAGCCCCACAGTCCCCGCGTCAAGCTCGACATCGTTGATGCGGGCCTGCGTTAAAAAAAAAAAAAAAAAAAAAAAAAGGTTAATCTACAGATTATGTTAGTACATATTATTGAATTTTAGCAAAATTTTTATTATAACAATACTGTTTGATTAAGTATTACTTATAACAATACTGTTACTAAAGTTCAGGCAAAGATTTGAAACAGCAAATATAAATGTCAAAGAATACAACAACCATATTTCTTGATCGTAGAAGTAAAATAAGACTTAAGCTTTGGTCTGGTGATCATGACGCACAACGCTGCGGTATGCGGTATGCGTTGCCGGACACTCAATCATATGAAAAACGTCGAGAATGTTCTCTTGTTCCGTCGCAGTTAGTCAACGGCGAGGAGCAAGCGCGGTGAAGTGGGGAGGTGTACTGCCGCACAGCGCGGCGTCATTCTAGGTTCAACGCTGCGGTGTGCGTCACTGAGTCAATATGGAATTTTTGTTCATGTTCACGTCTACCTTGGTAGCTGCGGCAAAATCAACTGACCACTTCTCCCGTCTCCGCAGGGATGCTAAATGCTGTGTCGTGACGCTGCGTTGCGGCGCATACCGCAGCGTTGTGCGTCATGATCACCAGACCAAAGCTTTAATAAGTTTTACTTCTCTTAATTTGTTTATATTTAAAATTAGTTCTGCAGCCTACGCGGTTAAAAAAATTCGCTCACTAACTGATGTCGATACAGCTAGACTTGTTTATTTTAGTTACTTTCATAGCTTAATGACTTATGGCTTATTATTATGGGGTCATGCTGCTGATGTCGAAACTATTTTCATCCTGTAGAAGAGGGCTATTCGTGCAATCTATAATTTAAAATGTAGTGAATCTCTTAGAGATAAATTCAAGGAAATTAATATACTTACCTTTCCCTCGCAATATATTTATGAAAATATTATGTATGTATACAAAAATAGTGATAAGTTTACTAGAATAGAACATACGCACAATGTTAATACACGGAACAAACGCAGGCTGCAATTTCCCCGTACTAGACTATCTAAAGTTATTACTTAATTCTTTTTTGGGGAAAGGGATACTCTTCTTTAATAAAATCCCAGAGGCTCTTTTATCACTGCCTTTCAATAAATTTAAGAAATGTATTAAAGAAAAGCTGTGTAAAAAGGCTTACTATAAAGTCAACGATTATCTAGTTGATAAAAGGGCCTGGGACTAGTGCTAGACAGGCTACTTCTAATTAATTTGCGATATTTGTTTTAAATAAGTGTTGTTTGATGATTTGCTGTTTTAAAAGAGTACCGAGAGTTTTTTACGCCGGCTTTTTCTCTCGGCCTACTGTCTTCTTTGCCGATGAGTAGGGATGCCTTCAAATTTAATGACGTGGAATAAGTGATACATGTATCTTATGTTCCATAAGAAACATATTTTATTTTATTTTTATTTTATTATATATGTATTTATATTTTATGTTCAGAAGAGACGATTCATAATATCACTTTAAAAATAACGATTTATCTAATTTTTTACAACAACATGTCAAATCTGTCCCGAATTTGTCAGCTGGACATTTTAAATATTGTTACGAAGACGGGTCGACTGCAATGTTTTTAGATTTTTCCACTAGTTAGAGAAGTTTTCAGCATGCTGAAATGTGATTTCTGACCGTTTCAGGAGAGGGTCAATCACATATTAGAAAATCGTAATTTACTTAATGTTACCATAGTTTTCAGGAGCCTGAAACATTTTTTCAGGCCGTTTCGGAACACGTGTAGTCGAACGGTACACTTTTCAGGAAACCCGTTTTCAGGCGTTTTCAGGCCTGGTTATACCCCTTTGATGAAGGAATGTTCGAGAACGAATTTTCTAGGTGTGGGACAAGGACGGAATGATGCGAGAGAGAGACGGAAGATCGGAACCTTCTCGAAGCTAGACCGAGCACTCTAGAACACCGTAAGACAAGGACGGAGCAATGTGCGAGAGAGATAGCACGCACGTTCTAGAATTGTGCGATCGCTACTCAATAGCGCTCCCGCCTAGAGAGTTCTCGAACTTGCAAGACTATTCCCAGGGATATATAAGCGAGCCAAAACGCGACCGATTAGTTCAGTTTTGAATGCGATACCAAGCGATAAACACCGGAGTGAAAAAGTGCGAATATAGTGAAGACAAGTGGATACAAGTGAATACAAGTACTGTGTGAAGTGCGAGTAATTAACGTAATTAGTGACAGTATTTTGTGTGTGTATTCAGTGAATTTTAGTGCGTAATTTCCAGTTTTTAGTGTAACAAATTCCTCGTAGATTTAATTGAAAATAAACCCTTGAAGAGATCTACGGCGTTTCTATCCGATCCCCTAGCTCGTAACATTTTGGTGTCAGAAGTGGGATAGAAAAATGCCAATTACTCCAAGGGAGAATCAAGAGGAGTTTGGGGCAGAGTCTCCAGCTGCGGAGGGAGTGCAGACAAGGGCGCAATCAGCACGCGACGCCGCCCGACGACAAAGTTTTGATGCCAACCGCGGGATTAGCGAAAGCAACGATGGCAACATCCTCCTTGCTCTGCGCCAAATGATGGAGGAACAGGCACGCCTAATGATGGAAGAACAGGCTCAGACACGTCGTATGATGGAGGAACAGGCACGGCGTCAAGAGGAGCAGGCTCATCAGATGATGGAGGAACAGGCCCGCCGTATCGGAGAAAAACTTGGTGACCTGAAAATACAGGTAGAGAAAAAGATCGAGAACTTGGAATCTGATATGGACTGCAAATTTTCGAAACAGGACAAACGTATTCTCGGATTAGAACAAGAGATGCAGTGCCTGAAGGCCAAAGGTGTCGTAACGACTGTAGCACCATCTGGAAATCTTAAAGTACCTCCCTTCGACGGTACATCTTCCTGGGGCGCGTATAAAATACAGTTTGAGACTATGGCAGAGTCAAACGGGTGGAATGACGATCAGGCTGTCACCGCCCTTATTATGGGACTGCGAGATGAAGCCCTCACCATATTAGAAACCAAGACAGGTAAAGTGACGTTGAAGCAACTGCTGGATGCCCTGGAATCACGGTACGGAGACGCACATTATGAGCACGTCTATAGGGCTCAATTAAAGGATAGAATTCAGCAGACAAATGAAAGTTTGCAAAAATGGGGATTTGAAATAGAGAAGCTGGTTAGGAAAGCCTACGCATCCTCACCAGACGTTGCAGACAAGATGTTGGTTCAAGCCTTCGTCGACGGTATTCGAGACCGTGAAATTCGAATGGCTGTGAACCTAGGTCACCATAAGGACCTCAAGAATGCTCTTGCTCATGCGTTGGAAGTGGAAGCATTTTGCAAGGATTCTCGACCTAACCGCATTAGGGCTATCTCGGAAAAACGTAGTTCCCAACGTGGACCCACCTGTTACCTCTGCGGGGAAGTAGGGCATATGAGGTTTTCATGCCCTAAGAGAGATCTCCGAGGTGAAATGAAGACAAGACGTGGGGAGCCCGATGACGTGGATGTGACTGCCGCTGAACAGCGGCAGGGAAACGAATAGAAGCCAGGACCACGGGGCGGGTGCTGGCCGGTTCTGTAAGGAAGGCCCCAAAAGTTATGATCTCTCAAACTCAGGATGGGAATACCATTGTCATCGACGGAGAAGTTAACGGCACTATGTGTGAATTAACCCTTGATACTGGAGCTTCCCGGACCGTAATCAGATACCAACTTCTGAAGTCATTTTACAAGAGCCTTTCTGGTGGAAATGTACAGCTCCTTACAGCTACTGGTCAGCACATAACCGTTCGAGGAGAAGGTATCGCTACCTTCAAGATTGGTGGAAGAACATACAGACATAAGGTGGTTATTGCTGACATCGTGGATGACTGTATTATCGGTTTAGACTTCATGAAGCATTACAACTGTAAGATTGACCTGAAGAACGGCACATTCAAGTGTAGAGATGAAATAGTTTCCCTAAAAGATAACACAATGAAGAACGGGTACGACATGTATAGAGCTATCATTGAAGATGGTACAGTTAGTAAACAACGAGATATAGTTCAAGCAATACTGGAGGACTGTAAGGAAACCTTGACGAGGGAAGAAATGTCGAAAGCAAAGGGACTATTAAAAACATTTTCTGACATGTTTGCTACACACGATGGAGATCTAGGAAGGACAGGTGTAGTTAAACATCGAATTGAGACTGGAACCGAAGCACCTATACGTTTAAGACCGCGACGAGTACCTGTCGCATATGAAAAGAATATAGACAAGATGATTGCAGAAATGTCAAACCATAATGTTATTGAAGCATCTTCCAGCCCTTGGTGCTCTCCAGTAGTTTTAGTCAAGAAAAAGGATAACAGTTTAAGGTTCTGCGTCGACTACCGTCGTCTTAACGATATCACGAAGAAGGACAGTTATCCGTTACCTAGAATAGATGACACCTTGGATACCTTGAGTGGGGCAAAATGGTTTACAACTTTAGACTTGAAAAGTGGGTACTGGCAAGTGGAAATAGACCCAAGTCATAAAGAGAAAACAGCGTTCTCAACTGGTAAAGGACTATGGCAGTTTAAAGTTATGCCGTTTGGGCTTTGCAATGCACCTGCCACCTTTGAAAGACTAATGGAAAAAGTACTGTCAGGACTGATAGGAGAAGCCTGCTTAGTGTACTTGGATGATGTAGTCATCATTGGGAAGGATTTTGATGATCACATACGAAATCTGCAACGGGTGCTCTCCAGACTGCATAAAGCCAACCTGAAACTAAGTGCAAATAAATGTTTATTTTTCAAGAGAGCAGTGAGCTACTTGGGGCACATTATATCAGAGGATGGAGTTCGAACAGACCCTGAGAAGATAGTTGCGGTGAAGGAGTGGCCAGTACCTAAAGATAAAACTGAAGTCCGCGCTTTCTTAGGCTTATGTTCTTACTACCGAAGATTTGTAAGAAATTTTGCGGATATTGCAAAACCACTTCACAGACTCACCGAACAGAAGAGGAAATTCACATGGGATGAAGAGTGTGAAGATGCGTTTAATGAGCTCAAGAACCGACTGTGTGAGACTCCAATACTAGGCTACCCGGATCAAGATGGTGAATATGTGGTAGATACAGATGCCAGTGGAATTGGCATTGGAGGAGTACTATCACAAGTAAAAGGTGAGCACGAGCAAGTAATAGCCTACTTCAGCAAGTCATTGTCGAAACCAGAACGGAACTACTGTGTCACTCGGAGGGAACTACTGGCTGTTGTGAAGACGCTGCAGCACTTCAGTAAATACTTGCTAGGTCGCAAGTTCCGTCTTAGGACAGATCATGCTGCATTAAAATGGCTACTTCAGTTCAAGAATCCGGAAGGACAAGTGGCTCGATGGATCGAACAACTGCAAGAGTATGACTTTGCTACTGAACATCGCAAGGGCAGAGCCCACGGGAACGCAGATGCATTGTCTCGAAGGCCATGTGAGGAGGATTGCAAACATTGTACAAGACACGAAGGTAGAGAGGTAGCCCATGTAAGGATACTAAGGACAGACACCATTAGTCCAGATTGGTGTGGGAGATTAATTCAGGAAGAGCAACAACAAGATTCTGACATTAAACCAATTCTGGACTGGATGAAATCTTCAGCTATCAAGCCGCGGTGGAATGATGTTGCACCTACTAGCACCACGACCAAGAGTTACTGGGCTCAATGGGATAGCTTAGTTCTTCATAATGGAGTGTTATGTCGCAAATGGGAAAACACTCGAGGGGATGCATCTCATCTACAGTTAGTTGTGCCAAGATCCAAGGTTCGCAACATCTTGGAAATGTTTCATGATGGCTCATCGGGCGGACACTTAGGAGTAAAAAGGACTCTTCTGAAAATTAAAGAGAGATTTTATTGGATACATTGCCGTGAAGATGTGGAAGACTGGATTCGGAAATGTAAGGCTTGTGCAGCAGTCAAAGGCCCACAGACAAGAACTAGAGCAGGTATGAAGCAATACAATGTCGGAGCTCCATGGGAGAGGATAGCCGTTGACATAGCTGGACCATTTCCGTTAACAGAAAAAGGAAACAAGTACATCATGGTTGTTATGGATTACTTTACGAAGTGGCCTGAAGTGTTCGCTATTCCCAATCAAGAGGCGGCTACAATAGCCGAGAAACTTGTAAATGACGTATTCTCTAGATTTGGAGTACCCTTGGAGATTCACAGTGATCAGGGAAGGAATTTTGAATCTCTACTGTTCCAAGAAGTATGCAGATTAATGGGAATTCATAAGACGCGGACTACTCCATATCACCCACAGTCAGATGGAATGGTGGAACGCTTTAATCAAACCTTGGAAAGGCACTTGGCGAAATTGGTGGACAGCCATCAAAAAGACTGGGACAAGTATATTCCATTATTTTTAATGTCATACCGGTCTGCGGTTCATGAAACCACGAATGTTACACCTGCTTTAGCCATGTTTGGGAGACAACTTAGACTACCAGCAGACATTGTAACGGGTCGACCACCTGACACCCCGGAGAGTGTTACAGACTATGCTGCGGATTTGCGTAATAAACTGCATGAAATCCATGAACACGTACGAGCATCACAAAGCAAAATAAGTGAGACTACGAAGATTAGGTATGACAGAAAGACGAATCACATAGAGTTTAAAGAAGGCTCGCAAGTATGGCTCCATAACCCAACGAAACGCAAAGGCAAATCACCAAAGCTTCAAGCTGACTGGGACGGTCCATACATGATAATCACGAAGATTAATGATGTTACTTACCGGATAAAGAAAATGAGTGGTTTAAGGAGCAAACCGAAAGTCGTTCACATAAATCGATTGGCTCCCTATAAAGGAAGTAACGATGCTCGGGACGAGCATGTCTAAGGAGGGGGTAGTGTTACGAAGACGGGTCGACTGCAATGTTTTTAGATTTTTCCACTAGTTAGAGAAGTTTTCAGCATGCTGAAATGTGATTTCTGACCGTTTCAGGAGAGGGTCAATCACATATTAGAAAATCGTAATTTACTTAATGTTACCATAGTTTTCAGGAGCCTGAAACATTTTTTCAGGCCGTTTCGGAACACGTGTAGTCGAACGGTACACTTTTCAGGAAACCCGTTTTCAGGCGTTTTCAGGCCTGGTTATACCCCTTTGATGAAGGAATGTTCGAGAACGAATTTTCTAGGTGTGGGACAAGGACGGAATGATGCGAGAGAGAGACGGAAGATCGGAACCTTCTCGAAGCTAGACCGAGCACTCTAGAACACCGTAAGACAAGGACGGAGCAATGTGCGAGAGAGATAGCACGCACGTTCTAGAATTGTGCGATCGCTACTCAATAGCGCTCCCGCCTAGAGAGTTCTCGAACTTGCAAGACTATTCCCAGGGATATATAAGCGAGCCAAAACGCGACCGATTAGTTCAGTTTTGAATGCGATACCAAGCGATAAACACCGGAGTGAAAAAGTGCGAATATAGTGAAGACAAGTGGATACAAGTGAATACAAGTACTGTGTGAAGTGCGAGTAATTAACGTAATTAGTGACAGTATTTTGTGTGTGTATTCAGTGAATTTTAGTGCGTAATTTCCAGTTTTTAGTGTAACAAATTCCTCGTAGATTTAATTGAAAATAAACCCTTGAAGAGATCTACGGCGTTTCTATCCGATCCCCTAGCTCGTAACAATATTTTAAAAATAAAGTAACTGTTAATTAGGTATCATGTAGCCTATTTTAAATCGGCTTTTACTTAATTCAATACAAACATACGAAAATACAAATCTTTCTTCTTTTTAATATTGGAATAGATAGTCACAGAGAGAAAGTATATAATGCTGATTAAATTGAATGGAAATAAGACCTAACCTATCTTTATTCAAATATTTTGATAAATATATCAAAAATAAAAGCCAAAGACCGATAAAAGAATTCCTAGTTCACCTAAATAGGCAAAGGTACAATACGATCGTTTTAGCCCTTCCGCTTCAAGATGTATTGTTCCTGTTCGAGAATGTTTTGATGTCAATATACGGGGTGGATAATGAAATTTTCATGCAAATTGTGTTGAGCGAATATTTCTCTATTGAGGGGTCGATCGATCTTTTTGAATACAAACAAGCTTTAAAATTCCCTTATTTGTAAAGCGTTGAGTATTTGTGAACGTTTATTTGGCGTTAGACTATTATAAGTCAAATCTATTGTATGTCGATAAACGCAACATTTAATGTGACTACTGACTAATAATCATATTAGCAAAATTTTAAAATCATCTTTATATGAAATATTTGCAACACAAACACCCACAAACCTCAATAAAGCATAATGTTTAAATTATTTAGTTTATTCAACTTCTACCTTATAGTTAAATTTCTCACAAAATATAAATGTATAAATTATTGTTTTAAGGCGCTTACAGCCAAGATTTTTGGCCCAAGTATTAACCTCATGCACAAAGACTTTTTCTTATAATCTAAGTTATTCTTCCCTTACATAGCCGTTTATGTGTAGGTTTTGACTCGCCGATAACTCGCCGTCATTTTATTAAAACAGTACGAACGTCGTCGTAAACTATTTCAATTTAATTAAAACTAACCACGCATGACGATGCGACGTTGAAATGTTAATATAGAAGCTTCGCATGCAAATATTTTTTGGGTACAAAAAATATTATAGCCTTGTAGCGTGGTATTGCAAAACGTTTAAGCGAACATGTTTGCAAGAGAACCAGCCAGTGCTTTGAATGAATATTTTTAAGGTAGCATTTTTATATGATGTGTTTAATGAAACAAAGGATAACGAAAGACAAATGCGGTAGATTTTTTTTGTTTAGGTACGCGATGATGACCGTTGTGTCAGCAAGATTCAGTGACAGCGTCGAGGTACATTGTAATAAAATCGCGTTTCTATTCGTCATAGAAGTTTAAAAAAATGTAATCACAAAGTGATAATGTTAGGTTGAAAAAAGTTTATTCTCATTAAAAATATACATGTCAATTACGTGAGAAAACAAATTAAAAACATTTACTTCACGCCACCGTCGTACGCTGTTATACATGTCCGTCAACCAAAAAACTTCGCTGGAGTATTGGAACCGGCCACTGTTTTCCATATCTCAGGACTCGAAAGACTCGCTCCGAAATAGGTTATATTTTTGCGACCGTGTTTAGTTTTGATTTTAGGTAGACTTATAAGATTAGTGCTATGCCGGCTACGTGTGGGAATACATTTAAATTTAATGCTTGTGTATGGCTATTTAAAATGATTACATTATATACTATGTAACCAAACCTAGAGCGCAAACTTTTTAAAAATACATTGACGTTTAGAGCTGCAACACCAGATCAGATAAGCATATACCACTTGAGTGCTCGTCGACACGAAATGTCAATAAACCGACAGTCGGATTTTATGCAAATTGATAAAGTCTTAAGTACTAACAGCTTTCGTATCAGCAATTACTTTTTCTGTTTTATTATTTCTCATAGCAAGTTGTCGTTAGTATTCAAAATGCAAATGCAACCAGGGCAATGCTCCCGTCTCACATCTTCAGTAATTTCATTAACTGCATAGCTATGCGCCTATACATAGTTCGCGAAAGAAAATTCGGCGTCTATGCATAATGACGTCTAATGGCAAGCACACACGCTGCGACTCACGAAATAAAAGATCTTTTATTTCAAAAGACAAAAGTGTTCCTTAGGTTTGAAAAGACCTTTAAAGAGAATACATAAAGCGCTAGTACCACATAAGCAAACTACATCGAAATGACAATAAATATAACTCGTAAGCAAAAAATATTATTCATAAACATGCTTTACTATTCTATGACATATTCTTAATATAAGATCCATTAAATACACTTGTATCTTATGTAAAATATTATTAACAAATTGCAGAATGGTGACATTTCAATTAGGACTTTTAAAAGGACGATGTAACCTTTCGCACCAATTACGTATAGGGCACATTGCCGTTAAGATAAAAGCTTCCATGACAATACCCACATTATGTAAGATTTGCTGTTTGAGCCTGATAATTCAAATCAATTCAAGGGACAATAAATTACCTGACCAAGTATTGTACGTCACCCGATTCTCATTCTTGAGAACTCCAGACCTTGGCCGACTTTAACTGCCTTCTCCAGTATACCAGTCAGAGAAGAGCTCAATATCATTAACACCGGGATAGGGTTCTATGAGAGCCGTAAAGAAGGTTTCGGTACACTAACGATAAGTCAAAGAACAAAGCATAGTCGAAAAACTGGACGTCTACTAGCGCCCTAAGGCCCCCGTGTTGAGAATATTCCATTATAAGTTTTAGAAATTCTTCAAGTTAATGCAAATTTCATAACTCTAGTACAGTGTAGTTAAGTGCCATCAAGATTTTAATATTATTTCACTTTAAATTCTAGGATATTTTGCATTCTTATTCTTAACGTTTTAAGCAGCCCATTAGGTTCTTTATAATTAGTTTCATCACATTAAACTTGTTAATAAACGACTACGCTGTATTTATTATTCAAAAAATTTGTTACTTAAAAGTTATTCGAAAAAAAAGTAAGTAATTTCGCAAAGATGAGTGATGTGATATTATTTAATTTTACTTGTTACATGTAGTAGTACATTTAATGTAGCTTTTGACTTAAACTAAAACAATAAAATGGCGCTTCAAGTGTTGGTCTTTGCCGCTGATTTCTGTTTCAGTTTCCTTGATAGAGAAATGGGTGATCAGCCCTACTTAGTTGAGATGTGCACGATCATAATAACTTTCAGCTACATTCTCAAATACATGCGAATACTCACCTATTCACACACTCACTCATTCGCTTCATTTGTAACACTAAATTTATTATTAGGTAACTATTATTATTATTTTTTCTTTTTCATTATCATCTTTTTTTTAAAACTAATTTAAACATGTACCACGAAATAATTGTTTTCTAGTTACCCACAACACAGGGCCTCCCTAGTGTGGGGACTAGCGATTTATGATTTCTGTCACAAACCCTTCTGTCATTAATAAAGTTTTTATTTATTTATTATTTATTTATGTTTCCCTAACAAAATTTCTCAAGAATCATTCGTGCATTGTTGCATTTCAAACTGACGACCAAGACGAGAGTCGAGCAGCATCTTGGCTAATTCCAAAAGCCATTAACGCTATAAATTATGTTCAGAAAAAAATTATCACTGTGTTATTCGGTTTCTCGAAATTAACAGTAAAATATTGTCAGATTGGCACTTAATGCAATTCACTATTATCTTATTTACGAACATGAATACGCTTCGCTTACCTTTGTATTTGTCATTCGTTGATTATTCAATATTTATATTATCGAATCATGAAATCAGCGGTTGCAATTAAGTTATTGCGAATGTATTATCTGCTTACCGTTGTATCGGACACCATACAGTTAATATTTAATTTATTTCAAAATTTTTGATAATTTGGGCTATTAGTTATAACACTATTTATATGCAGCAATTAGTTCTTGTTAAAACATTTAATAGATTGAATTTAACTTGAATGTTATTAAAATTTAACTGTTCTAATTTTTCTTTATAGTCGAGTAGGCTATCAATCGAAACAACAATTATTGTTCACCGAAAAAAAGCCCGAAATCGAACGCGTTGGAAAAGAAAGTATTACTCCTATTTTTAACTTTAATATAGGAAGACACCCTTCATGAGACAACCAAATAGTTATAATTAAAGTATTTCTTAGCTAAATGTTTTAGTCTCAGAATTTCTATATAAAATTCCTTATAGTTAATGCTTTACTTAGAGAATTGTTGAACTAGTGCTCTGAGTGTACTACTCTTAATCCTGTGATGGGTTCTTTCTATGAGTTCCTTTAAAGGTGCTGATAGAGTTGAGCATTCACATGTAACAGAACATCGGGCATTCGCTGTTTATATCTTTGTGGAACTGAACAACGAGCCGAGCCAAACATTGCTATGAACATTTTCATGAGTCGATGCTCCTCCAAAGAAGATGTCAGACTTGACTGTCCTGCATTTAAACTCATTGGTTATGTAAAAATAAATAAAAAGAAAACTAGAAGATGGTGGCAAACTCGTCTTAGAAGAGGAAGTGGAGGTGGAGTGGGCGCGGAACGATGACCGAAGCTTGGCTAAAAAGCTCGAAGCAATGCTAGCTAGAATGCTAAAATGTTCTTGTATTTTTCTGTGATGTAACTTTCGCACAAATGCTCATTACAAGTGAATGCTCAAGTTTATCAGCACCTTTAGACTTGCAAAAATTGTGAGGGAACTGACGACATCTGCCAGAATGTATAATGATGAAATAAACGTAATTTTATTATTAGATACGTACTCACGTGATAGGTATTTATAACAATTTACGAATAATTTTCATCGCTTTGGGCTTAAAAAATTCCTATGTATTATTCTAAACGCAAAACATTTGTAATCACAAATTCTGTTTACGTTGTTTCAAAATAGGTGTGTTGTTTCAGACCACTCAAAATATTTGTTGAGTGAATTTTACTTGAATTAATACACTCGCAATACGGAGTTTTCGAACAATAAAGTTGAAAAGCTGTCTATTTTATTAAATTTCATTTTGTCGTTCTCTTCAACTCAAAGTATTATGTCAATATTTTAAGTTTTTATATTTTACCTTTTGGTGCACAATGTTTGGAGAATTATAAAAGCGATATTTGTGTTTTCTTAGAATATGTTATTGTATGAATAACATTAAAGAATCATCCAATTTAGATTAAATATGATTAATAAGTATTGGAACCTTGTTTAATTATTAAACATTAACGAAAGGATAAATGCGTTTGTATTTCTGTAGTGTAATTTTATCATAGATTTTTTTTTCTTTCGGAATGATTTTAGACATTTTTTATATAGAACAGGGGGCAAACGGGCAGGAGGCTCATGTTACCACCCACCCGTGGACACTCCCAAAGTCAGAGGGCTCGCGAGTGCGTTGCCGGCCTTTTAAGTATTGGTACGATCTTTTCATTAAGGACCCTAAGTCGAATTGGTTCGGAAATACTTCAGTGGGCAGCTAATACATATATCATATCATGAATTATATTTTTTTTTGTTTTACTAAATAAAAAACGTATACCTAAACATCAAACAAACACGGTGGCGCTACAGCTTCTTTGACCTTAGCATCTGTTATATACTTTTTTTTAAATCGCTTTGTCGAAAAGCCTTTGTTATTGATTTACAAAATATTTTCATATTATGTAAAATCTGTTTAATATCATTGTTTAAACGATTTGCCCATAGATATTGAATGTATATATATAGTATTTCATATCACATCGACACTAAAAGGTAAAATAAAATTTTAC
Source organism: Pieris melete (assembly GCA_963693345.1). Lineage (NCBI taxonomy): Eukaryota > Metazoa > Arthropoda > Insecta > Lepidoptera > Pieridae > Pieris > Pieris melete. Next base: position 1,226,096 of record CAVNZK010000053.1, on the reverse strand, counting down.
ATTAAACTTTTACTTGGCGTTATCCAAGTACTAATTTTAAATCATGACATCCTCCGTGCCACCGTGACAAATGACAATCTGCAAGATTCACACGCGAGGAAATAAATAACGCATTACAGGCATAAATAAAATACAAATTAGTTTGAATATTAACATAAAAATCAATCAGTTTCCCAGCGAGAACTCGCCCTCATTACCACACCAGACATCAAGACATACACTTGGTAAACACGCAACTGAATTTACGATTTGCCGCTTAGTTGAAATATAATATTTACATACAAATGTCTGAGATTTCTACGTTCGATTAAAATATTATGTTCTTTCATTTATATAGAGGAAATATTAGGGTTTTCTTTGTTATGAATTAAATATCAAGTGGAAAAATCAAATCAAAATTTAAATAGATAGGAACACCGAAACGTACAATAGCGAGAACATTTTGAGGTTGAGGGGATGTCGGTATCTTCTAAATAAATAAACGAATCACAAAATATGTTGCTAAGCTCAAAAGTAGGAGACGGCTGGACCAAGTAGAATATTTTTTTTATTTTAAAAATTTTTTTTCGTATTTACGTAGTTAGCGAACATAGCCAAATAAATGTTCTACATTTTGCTTACTTGGTATGTAAGTACTAAAAAGGTAGGCTAAGTAAAAAAATCGTATTAATGAGAAATTCGTTCGCGGAGGCAGCTGGTATGAAAGCAAATAAGAAACTCAACTAATTGCATTTATGCATACTCAATAAAAAAGATATGAACATCAGACAAATACGGTGGCGCTATAACCTTTGTTGACCTTAAACGTGTCTACATCTGTTTTATTAATATATATTTTTTATAGGTAGATGTAGATATATCTTTGTAACGCTTTTGTTTATTTAAAAGATAAACTTTAAAGATAAACACTTTTCGAACTCACACAGCGGTTTTCGCATCGGCGGTCGCTCTGAAATCAGTGGTAAAGCAGTCATTTTATGATTTGGCATTCTGATAAGGTGGGAGCTTGTAGTTTATTGTTTATCAGAATGCCAAATCATAAAATGACTGCTTTACCACTGATTTCAGAGCGACCGCCGATGCGAAAACCGCTGTGTGAGTTCGAAAAGTGAGTTACAGAATCGCAGGGCAGGTAAGAAATTTCTCTAAAGAATTAGCTCGAAACAGGCTCATGGTTGTTACACTAATTGGAAGAAACGTTCTCTTATGAACATTTTGAATTTGATAACATAAATAATTGTTGATTCGTGAATAATACTTTATATTATCTTACTTTAACAATATAATCAAATCCAAAACAAACTCCTCAAAAACAATACCATTTGCATTCTAAATTCTAAATATATACCCATCCCATCATATTTCCACATATTAACCACGCAAATCCTTACCGCATTGTAAATAATGTATTCAACCGCTATACAGTTTGTATGAAAATTCCGTGAAGTGATCCCCGTATAAATTCTCTTAGTAAAGACAAATTACTGCACCTTTTTTCCCTCTGAATCTCGAGAATGCTTAACAAATCCCTTCCGCATCATTTAATGGAATGATTATGATGCATTTTTGCGGAATTTAAGAGGGTTATGTAAAATAAAATTCTATTTAAGGTTTAGATTTAGACCCGTGTACCCAAAAGAAAATTGTTTTTTTATAGAATGCGATAATAGGCATTTTTTCAATAGCATATTACGATTCGGTACAACTGGTTCTTTAAAATCCAAGCGACAAACTACCTTCGTTTACACCGCCTCATAGATTATACAATTAGTATATCCAATACATATAGGTATAAAAAAAAAGGTAAATCAGTGGCGCTACAACCTCTTTAGATCTTGGTCACAGATTTCTGACTCGTTTCAAGATCATTTTTAAATATAATATAGACAAGTAGGTGATCAGTGCCTGACACAAACCGTCGACTTTTTGGGTCTAAGACATGTCGGTTTCCTCACGATGATTTCGTTCCCCGTTCGAGCAAATGTTAAATGCGCACATATAAAGTCCATTGGTTCACAGCCGGAGATCGAACCCACGACCTCTGGTATGAGAGTCGCACCCTGAAGCCACTAGAACCAACGTTGCTTAACCGACTGAAAAGAGAAAAGAAAAATATAATTGGTTTTATATAAACCTTAAGATTTTACCTTTCAGTAGTAATGTTAAGATATATCAATATATTAACATATTACAGATAATGGTCAGTAACAGCCCGGTCTACTAAAACATAGACAATAGTTTTAGCAAAAAAGTAAATACCAATATTCCAGCCCGCATGAAAGATACGTTTGTTTATCAGGCTTTGTTCTCAAACAACAAGCTACTAACTATTCCCTTAATGAACGCCTATTTGATTCTTTTCGTACGTTTTTTCTTTACAATGATACATGACTGATAACAATTTTCTATTTTGTGTATGTTAATCGTAAATACTACAGAAATACTTAGTTCTATTGCGATGCGATTTTGTTTATTGCTACTTTTTGAACTACATAACAGAGAACAATGAAACTATTTTAATATTTGATCACTCATTGAATATATCCTTAAAATACGAAGATTCACAAAATATAAAGTGACCATCAGAAAACAAAGATCACTAACTCATGTGCTACAGCTGAACTGGCAATGGGCAGGCCATATTGAAAGGTGTACTGATAAGATAAAGAACCTCTAGAAAAAAGAAACGTGGGAAGACCGACCACAAAAGCGATGGGCTGACGAAATAGTTAAGGTTTTGGGAAAGAAATTGAGAGAGGTAGCAAAGAATAGATCCAAATGGAAAGTTCAAGAGGAGGCCTTTATCCAAAAGAGGTCCATACTGCAGAACAACAAATGAACACCCATTTGATATGTAATTTTTAATAGTATGGAATTAAAGTGGCTTTATTATTATTAATCATTGAATATATAATGAAGCATGAACCTTTTGTTTTGTATGTCAATAAACGCTGATTATTCCAAACTTTGGTTTGGTTCATGAAATAATACGATCCGGCCACGACATATATAAAATACACATACACTTTCATTAACTCCCAACAATTCCCCTATAATGCAAAACTTTGAACGCACAATTCGGAGCACGTGCGGGTTCATCCATCGCAGTAATTGCCGACAGTCGGAAGATAGCTGCTGAGTTATGACGTCACATAACGTGCTAATGACGTCATAACTGCATTGCCCTGAAGCGCTCGACCCGTGCAATGTAATTTTCTAAGCAGATACGATGTAGCGACATTTAAATAACGTTAGCACCTGCCATTTCAGCTTAATTCAAATTCTAATGCAGCTTTAAGTTATCCCACCTAAACTAAACCTCTTTGACTAACAATAAACTAAGTGGGAATTGTAACAAATTCACTAATTTTTAAACTGTGTATGGAATAGACTAAAGAAGAGTAGGGTTTTCGTTTAAATTAAAGTCATTGTCAAATAAACCGCCGGTTAACAGGTTTTTAATGAACGAAATCTGTATAAACATTGTGCTGCGTTTTCATTGTTTCGTAACCCCCAAATGGCTTGGGGCTGATATCTCTGAATCATTGATAAGTTTTGGAGTATGTCTTAGACCCAAAAGTCGAGGGCGACGAACGCTCTTCTCCCTCACCGTATGAAAAAAATGTTTGTAAGGTAATAAGTTTTAATTAAGCTAGTGCCACCACTGACAGGTCAGCCCGTAGCGATGTTCTCATGTCCCACACATAAGTCGATAATTGACACATTTTGTCCTCAGTTCTAGCCGCAACTCAGCCGCTTTCTCGTATTCTTAGCGTTACAATTTATTCGTCACATTCTTAGCATATAAATTTATACGTCACATTCTTAGTATTTTATTTTTGTAAGCACTGTGTATAATTAAGTGTTTTAGATTTGTGTTAATTTAAGCCCTTCTTTTACTCCTTATAAACTAGTAAAAAAACAGCGATTAAAAAGATTGGCATAGAGTTTATTACCCGTTCTTCTCTTCCGTTCTACGCCCTTGATTTGAGAACTGGCACTAAATGTAAAGTTAGAAGCATTTCATATACATTTCTTTTTTTGACGTTCATAAGTGTACATTGTGTTACCTGATTATGATTTAATGATTTTTTACTTTTACTTAAGGTTATACGTCATCGTACTGATTGTAGCCATAAGCCTATTGTTACATACAATCTTGCCATTTTCAGTGTAACGTTTCTCTTTGAGTTTTAACTAATATATTCAAGTGCCCTACATATGTCCAGGCATTTGGCACAAACGGAACGTGTGAGACCGCTATAAATCTATACTCGTCGACACACTGTACAATGAATCACCACTATCGAAAGACATTTCATAAAGCTATTCAAAAGTTTTTTTGTATTTAATATTGTCCAAGGTTTGCAGCTACCTTGGACAAAGCATTAGTCTTGCTATTCAAAGGGGGAACGCTGCCGGTATATTCGGAACCTTGCCTTAAGGGACTCGTTTAACGTTTTTATAATATATTTTAGTTATTATATGTTCAGGTTATTTATTTATTTATTAATTAGAACCCTCTAATTAAATTTAATTCAGTTTGATAGCATAAAGTTAATAAAGAATTTCATTCATATACATAGTCAGTAATTAATAATATTTAAGATTTTAAGAGATAGTTACTTGAATTAAGTACAATAAATAATTAATTCGTTTTGATATCGCTAGCTCCATATAAAACTTGACTCTACTCGAACACAAAACTAAGGGTAACGGTCATATTTAAACCTAATAATGTACATGAGCACCCTTGGCCTAGTGGTCTCCCATCCCTGAGAGTTGTAAGTTCGATCCCCGACGGTGCACCAATGGAGTTTATATCTATGCGCGCATCTAACACTCGGTCACACGGTGAAGGCAAATATCGAGAGCATGTGTCAAATCACAAAAACCAACGAAGTGTCAGACAGAAGTCAACGAAATAAAAGATGGTTGTAGAACCACTGAATTATTATTATTATATGTTATAGTCAGCGGAATATACCAAATACCCACTTCGAGGCTATTATAGGGATATTGACTCTAATTCATAATAATATCAAATAGTTATCTGTCAGCTTGATGAGGCAGTCTCTTACTGACCACATTGTAGAGAACTCGAAACGTTAAATTGTAGATAACGTAATTTGTTTTCTTTTATTTTCATTGAGAAAAATACTATCATATAAAATAAAAATATAAAAAATATAATATAAAAATCATCTCTTATCAATACAAATACGACTTGGTTTTTTAGTTATAACGTGATCAAGCAGTGACCGGATTCTTTTGTTGTTGTCCAATTATAATTTCAACGAATTGCTGATTTTCCACGGAACTACCAGCTGAGGCGCTCTGTATAGAAAAATCTAATATTACATTACGAGGCGTATTTGCCTCGTACTTTGTTCCGGCTATAAAACTAAGATGCAAATTTGCAATAAAAAGGAGTAATAATTCGCGTCGCGTGCGTTAATGGCCTTTAAAACTTAAATCTGTTTCATGCTTGGCTCATTCATGATATTTTGATAATGGCGTTTTATGCATCGCTACCTCGTACTGTATAATGACCTGGGTAGACAAGTAGCTTTAGCACGCTTTCAACAAAGTAAATTAATAGAAAAAAAACTTACACAGACCAGGATAATAGGTTCAAGTTTACCACGTAACTGCAATTGTAATTTCGTCTAAACCTTATCGAATTTGATGTAGTTTTTTCAATACGCTATTTTCTAATCACGCGGTATGAAAACTCATTCAGAACCACTGAAACTGCTGTTGCATGTTATTATTTTTACACAACTAGAGCTTCTATAAATATTATTTAGTTTATTGTATAAAGCATCATACTACGCATGATCTATACAAAAAATATATTTTTTTTACAGTATACTACAAAATAACTTTATTCAAATTTTCTTTTCCAAATCACGCTTGCGAATAAGGCATTTGTCACAGACTTCGGGCTTGTTTTATGCTAAGTATAAAGAATATGCAGATCGGTCGCGTGGGAAGTTGCAACAAGTGAAAATAAAATCCTTAAAACTACTCAGACTTGGGGTTACCTTCGTGTTAAAATAAAGTCTCGGTTACAGTCTAGAAAAAATCTTATTCCCACAGTTTGTTCCATTTAATTGTTTGTAATAAGTGCCTTCGCTTTTTGTAGACCAAATCAGTTACGAACGTAAAAAAAAATATGGTTCTAAATTTATAAATACTGCCAATTCTCAAGTCAAGTCAAGTCATATCAGGCTCCTCACTACATGTTCAAACAGTTAATTATTAAACATATATAATATATATATATATGGAGACAGAGGTGCTTAGCTAAATGTTTATTCTGTTTTAATTATTACAACACACTAGATATTAGGTGCGGCTTCACTATTGTAAAGTAATATTATGAAGAGTGACTATAAGAATTGAAGGGCAAAATTACACTTACTATTCTCAAAATTATTAACCGGTAGATAGATTTTAATATTAAAAACTTTGGTAAAGTTTTGATATGTTATTGAAAATGTCACTTAAGAAACTACAGTTAAATACCGTTAATCACACATTGTAATGGGCCTGATTGTACCTCTTTGCTATATTGCATGCCTTGAGTACAATAAAATCCTTAATAAACGAAATTAACCGATGTTTAATTAACGCGGTTTGTAGGCACGAAGCACTTACATCGTATCCTTCGTTTTAAATGAATTGTCGGCTCTCAAATACCGGTTCATATTTCTTATAGTATAGTCACGTTGAGATGGGAACTTTGACATTATAGAGAAATATTGTCTATCAGTTACGCGAGCCTGAAACAAAATACGGAGAAAACGCTACTTAAAACACCTTAGTTTAAAATTATAAAACATCATCTCGAAACAAAAGCTTCCAATATACCAAACCAGGCGGACTTTTACATGTTGTTGTTGTGATGTTGTTGTATTGGAGAATCGTAGAAAATTAATTCATATGTCCGTACATTTAAGATATATCAGATTGCCCCAACCTTTTAACTAAATTTGAATATCGTGTACCCTCTATATGGCCCAGGCATCTTCTCATTCAGAAGAACGCGTTTTGGTCAACACTCCGATGTCCAGATTGAGCCCTTACACATTGAAATCAATTTTCATTTAGTTTTTAAAATTAAATTATTCGGTTTATTTTTTTGTATCTCTTCGTGTTTGTTATGTTTGCCTATAAGTGCGTGTCACATTAAATTTTGTATTTTATTTTTCTTGTTCCAATGTGCCGAATATTTTGTGAAAGGCAAATATTATATTTTATGGCTTTTATAGTCCATCACCTGACCAAGTTTAATTTATTACAGGGAATTCTTTCAAGTTAAATTAAGTCTAATTCTGGATCTACGTGTATTTACTATCATGTGACAAAAAATAACACCAACAAAATTATCTCAAAACGGCATTCGTAACGTGGTTTGGGTATAATGGAGTTCTTAATTAAATTATTCAGATGGCAACAAGAGAAGTCGCCAATTAAAACGAAATTGTATGAGTTATTATCAAGGATCGTATTTTTTGTTTTTTTAGAGAAAATTAAATTATAAAGGAATTTATTACCTCTCTCGTTTCAAAAGTTTCTTGTTCCTTCTCTAGTTATTTATATAGTTTTATAAAGTGACTACAAAGGGTAATTACCTTTGTGAAACATTTCATTCAAATATAGAGAATGGTAAATAGAACTTGTCTTTAATATTTCATATTTTTGCATACTTTATGCAACGATCATTTTGTTTACAATAATTTTCAAATGATATAAAACTCAAACTTATAAAGGGTTTTTTAGTGACGCTAAATGTATGTTAATATTTTTCTCAATAAGTATTTTGATTTACGGTTAACCCAAAATAATTAAAGAGTGATATAATACTTCACATTATGCCTGTGCGCTTCCCATATCAAGGGCATGTAAACGCCTATTTCTTCAACAAAAAAAAACATCGCATTTATGGCACAAATTTTTGGCAATCTCGACATTAAAGAAAATTATCAGACGATACATTAAGAGGCGTGCCGTGATCCTATCAGGGCTCCAGTAATTACCATCCACTTTTCACAAACGCCTTTTATCTGATCAGTATGTTAATATCACATATCCCGAATACCGCCGGTTTGTAATCTCTTTTTCGGAGAGTAAAGATCGACTTTCACTAAAACCTTCCTTCCTGCTTATAGGTCATGCTAATTATGAGATTTATCGCTATGTAAGAAAAGAGCGTACCAATTCTCATAAGGCCGGCAACGCATTCGCCAGCCCTCTGACATTGAGAGAGTCCATATTGGTAAATATTGGTAAAGTATTGGTAAAATATCGTTATTATATTATAATACCTGGTTTTATGAATACGAACATAGAATGTTTTGAGAGTACGTAAACTGACAATAAACACAAAAATTTAAAACTGTAGCCATAGAAATTAGTATTTTTTTATTAATTCCTTAAGGCAATGGATGGTATTAATAATAATATAAAAATACTTTATAACATATCAATTCTTAAATAACTAGAAATTATCAACTTTACAGTGATTTGCGTTTTTTTCTGTATGTCAAAAAGGTTTGGTCTGTAGTTTTTGCAACATATTTCGTTACAACTAAGATATCATAACACAACGTGTACGTCAAGCTTTACATACTACTTGAAACTGAGCAGGGATGTCAAGTTTTATGTAACGATTATGTCAACTTCCTCATTACACGAAAAGTCACTTTGGTATATCCTTTATAAAGAAATATAATACTTATTACCTAGTACCGTGTTTATTTTTTTGCCTTAAATTTCGCAAATGTCACAAATTCAAACATAACCTAAATACTGATACACACTCGTAGTTACAAGTAGGTATTTTTATTTCAAACCAGGCTGTAGGTATTTAATTTTTAAAAATACTCTAGAAATGAATATATAATTTTTATTATTCTGGGTAAGTTCTAATGGTAAAAGAACTTTTGAAATCGGTCCAGTAGTTTTTAGGTAATTCGTAAAACATACAAATCTTTATATGTCCTATATCAATACGTACTCAGTATAATAACTTTGGTTGTTGAACAATACATATAGTTTGCTATATGATTACAAAACTAAATAATACTTGTAAGCTTCCTTCCTTGTTTATTAACTACCAAATCTGTCAAAGAACCGCTGCTCAAATTGTTTTTCTATTAATGTTATTTTTATTATTTTACTGTTATATTTTTAATTCTTACTATGATTACTATATAGATTAAGAGTATAAGAAAGTGTAGTATCCATGTTCATTAATTTCTCATTTAATAGAAAGTATTGTTAATAGAATTGTATGCATTATGTGTGGAAATGGTTGTCTGGAAATGATCACTTGAAAGCGCCGCCAGTTGCCCCCCTTTTCATTTATTTATGTCATTATATTATATTTATGTATGCAACGAAGTGTTTATAGTAAATAAATAACTACAAACTAATTTTGAAATGCTTTTGATAACCAGCGAGAGACTTTATATCTATTGAATAGTTAACAAAAGACCTATGCATCCGCTTAATATGTTTCTGTCAACGTTATTCAGAATCGATAATATAATTATCTAAATACTCCACTTAATTATGTCCATCTCGTTATATTTAATTATATCGTACTTAACCTTTCAAGTGCTCTTCATCGGGTCATCAACCCTGTCAAAATGGGTCTGACATACCCTGAAGGCATACGGTGAAAATGATCAAACGGTTTTGCTTTGAAACACAATATTAAACGGCTTTTATGTTGCATGATTTAAGTTGCAATTATTTCATGTATAAAATGGTTGATTAAAATTTTATGCTTTTTTCATGTATTGATATTTAGTTAGAGAATTTATCTATGTATATAACTAACATCTTTTAAATCTTTATATGGCTACAAACAAAGAAAACAATTATTGTTTTTCCAGGTATTGAACTGAGGTTGGACATGTCGAAGTCATGGATCAAGTATCAAACAAGTAAAGTATTTGAGCATAGTTATGTTTAGGAATTTTGTATCGATTTAATGAGTACTTTTTTACGTTATTAAACTACCCAGACCAGTAACCAGAGATATATACAATACATATAGTTATAGACATTTAATAATATTACGATTATAAATATGAAGCTCAAAATTGTATCTCTTCCATGTATTTATATTTTAGAGATATCCTTATTCGTGCACAGAAACATACATATTTTTAAGTCGAATGTAGAAGTTGAAGTAAGAAGTAGACATGGGAAGAAATTGGCTGTGCCAAAAATCAATCTGGAACTGTTTCGGAAAAACAGCTTTTGTATGGCAATTAAAGTCTACAATAAATAACCAAAAGAATTAAAAGATCTTTCGTCTAGATGCTTTAAAAAGCGACTTAGCGAATTACTTTTAGAAAAAATGTACTATTCAATAAATGATTATTTGCATGAAACACCGTAATTAATATAAAGTTAATGATGTAATGTATATAATATAATAGACTAGATAATATAAGAATTGACTTTGAATAATAATGTAAAATTCTTTAAGACAAATTTGCGCGCCATCGTGTGTGGCAGAATATGCGAACGATTTATAATTGTATCACCTTAACATTTTGTACCATATTCTTGCAATAAATAAATTATTATTATTATTATTATGGTTTATGAACATACGCGTTAATAGGTAATAAATTATTCTTCATCAATACACTTATCGCCCGTTGACACCTTTATACAAACATACAGAGAAATCAAAATCGTTATGTTTAAAATATACACAGTGTAAATTTTACTAACAATTTCACTGGAAACCATCCATAAAAGGTTGCCTATTGTTTTCAGAGCAATAAAATAATATTGCGTTAATTGCGCTGAATAATATTATTTGCGCCATTATTTACCAGATAACTGTCACAACGGCTGTGTGAAATTATTTAATGGCTGCTTATCTAGAACATTACAGCTCCGTATCTCAATGGTTATTGCCTTCTTGATACAGTAGTTAACGAAGTTCGCGTATTACACGTCCTGGGTTTAACCCGGCAAAAAATAATTCTAATTAATAACTACGATATTTATGATGTTAAAGAAGATGTTCTCAATTTGTAAATGTATAACGAATTTCTATTAATTCTTAGATATTTGTTGATAGGCGTATCATATAAATCGAAGATTGTTCTATTGATTTTAGAACAGTCACAGTCAGTGAGTTCTTGTCACCACGACAAGAACACCATTGCTCATTTCCACTCTCGGTGATTTTACCGTTACGTGTGACGACGTATAACGTATTACTAGTTAGTCAATTAATGATTCATACTCCCTATGAAAATATCATAGCCTAAGTAAGTTAAGCGTGAGGAAGATGATGGATGATGGACGCAGCATATGCGAAAAGAATAGTAGGAACTAAATTATTATATATGTATATAAGTTACCTAATACTTCACGATGCCATCTCTACACTATTGAACCCTAAGTGGGAGAACCTAGAATGCTTATGCCTATTTATTAAACAGTTCTAGCGACAATCTAAAATAACTGCCTAAAATGTCTATGCCATTGTTACATATTTACTTACTATTATATCAAGATAAAGTTTGTATTATGGATAATATATTCATGGATGAACCAGCCATAAATTTTAAAGTTAGTTACAAGTTTGAACTTACAAGATCTGATAGTCTCGCATTGGGGAAACTATTAAAAGCCTGAGGGAAACCTTTGAATTTTATAGCCTTATTATTAATTGGCTAAGTTGAAACCACAATTTACAATATTTAAAGGCCTCTTGTAAGTTTGACAATCAATCCACCATCAAAACAGTGGATTCGATCTCCAACAATAGACGATTCAATGTGCGTTTTATTTGCTTGGCCAAGGAAAAGGTAATAGAGATATTTTAGATACAAATATTGTTGACATATGTGAGCCAAAGAATTCTGCTCACCTCACCAAACAAAACTATCAATAAAATGAATACAGATAAAATTATTTTATTAAGAATGTCGATAGATCTAACATATTGAGTTCTAATATATTGAATTTTAGTAGATTGACCTATATTTCGACTTTGTTTGTTCGTGTGACACACACACTATGTGTTATATTACTCACAAAAATTATTACATTGCAGATAAGATAATTATTTAATGAATATTGAATCAGTCGTTTAAATTCCTTAATTAGATGAAGAATGTTTCGTCGTGTTTTTGCATTGTCATACTTCCATATTATATTAAAAATGAAAACAGTAGTAAAATATATTTACTTTTTTTATTATTATTAAAATACAGAATATACCAATTTCTATATCTCTTCGAATTAAACGCAACATTATAAGGATATACTTCTATAGTATTTAATGTACAATCCATTGATATTGCATTATCAAGATTTATCGAACTAGAAAGTGTATTACAATCCTGCAATTTGTCCCAAGACCGTAGAGCATGAGTGCCTTCAGGCGTAAGTAGCTCTAATAGCTCGATTACAGCCCACACACAGCCAGGAAGTAAGATAAGCCAATATCATCCTAATGGTACCTCGAAATGGTACATTTAGAATCCACTCTCCTATATCCATCTTTTGTGGTTATAAAGGGTCAAACAATAACACATTTTTGGAATATTCTATTTACTCGCCCGTATTTAAGTTTGTATTACATGAAAACTAATTAAATATCGGGACCCTGTAAAATACTAAATTCATCCAAGTTAGTTTGATGGTTTAAGTGTGAGGCGTTTCCTGCGCTTCCTTATTTCATACTGAATATATGAAAATACTACATTCAAATTTTTTTTGTTTTACGCTATACTTTTTAAAACTTCTGTAATTATTGGTTTAGACGCAATATATTATCAACGTTTCGAGTGCTTTACAGCAATCGTGGTGAGCGCCAGAGTTGCCAGATAAAAGATATGTTATTATAATTAGCTGAAATGAAATACCGTATATTTCCGTGTATTTAGCGTTAAGTGCAAAATATTTCAATTTTGAGACGTCCTTTTAAAAGTTATTATTAAAAAGGTGCGTTGAATCACTTTAATTTATCTTAATAATTGGAGAATTTTATAAGGCTAAGTCCTATAATATCGTTAATGATTCGTGATTAATGAAACGATTTCAATGAGACTTTGACTCTGAAGCTCGCAAACAAACAATAATAGTGACTGCATGTAAAAATATAACATGGCTGAATTGCTAATATTGAGAAGTTACCTTAATTTATTAGTATGAAGTTCAGTAATCCACCATAGGGTATAGGGCAAATACATTTGTGCGTTTGCTCCATTGATTTTTCTTCATAGCTAAGTACGTATAATGAGGCCTTCTTTGCTTTAAAGAGGCTGTCAATTTTGGTGCTAATAGTGCACGAAGAAAGACAACCCCATTGTATAACAGTCACGTACCTATTACCTCAGCCCTGCGATTCTGTAACTCACTTTTCGAACTCACTGCTCAATGACTGCTTCACGACTTATTTGAGAGCGACCGCCGATGCGAAAATCGCTGTTCGAGTTCGAAAAGTGAGTTACGGAATTGCAGGGCTGCATTGGTCTTATTACTAATCACTAGGCTATAATAAATACAGATACTAGGCTATAATAAATATAGATACACTTCGACAAAAACAAGTATTTTACACGTTTATGGTATTTTTTATTCAAATATTGTATCACACGTGTAACATCTTTCGTCGTCACTAATATTTTTATTTGAGTGTCCTATTTCCGTTTCCTGTCGACGAAGAATTAACGACGCTCTCAAGTACGAGCATATTATATGCAAAGTTAACTTTTATGAAGGCCTAACAAGGGATGAAACGTCGAAAGTAAATAAATCAGGGGTTTATAAATTTCGTCGCCTTCCTCTGGGACCTTGTTATCATTTGTTTATTGTTTGCTCTTGTCCAATTTAATTGTTTGCCATCCCTTCACAATATGACAGTTTATTGTCACGAATATTGGCTTTACGCAATCAAAGGTGAATTTAAAAATATGTTTTATTTATACTTATTGATAAAAGTTTTTATTACACATATAATTTTTTTGTAACTTTTAAGATCGATCGAGAAGAATCGATCTTTAGAAATTTAGTAAACTGTTTATCGTATACGGATAAGTATCAGAGATGTTTATTATGTATATTCTCGCGAATCAACTAAATTCTAATCTAAATGAATCACAAATCATATATTTTGTTTCATTATTTTTCAAATTTTCAAGACATCATTATTTTTTATGACTATGAAAGAATTGGTAGTTTATTAATACAAATATTTATTTATCTACTTGGATGTTCTTAACTTTTTTTTCGAATTTTTGATCAACTTTGGAATTTCCTAAAACATTGTTTAAATAAGACTGCGATTTCACGTGAAAAAAATACAAAGAAATTGGACCGTATTGATTGGTGTATGAGCATCAGGCCTCTGTCTTGAGTTCATGAAGCAACGATTAGCCTATCATCAATCTTGGTATTACAGTAATCCTTTAACTAAGATGCGAGGACATGGGATCAAACAGATTGGACTTAATCTATCATTGGTATCCAATATTTTCATCCATACAAACAACCCCAGTGGACAAAGCGCAGAATTGATAGTACTTTTTGATGTCAAAAATTAATGGCCACTTAGAAATCTTTTTAAATCAAGTAATCTGCGCTGAATTCTATTAGATTGGTTTGATTCAAAATCAATTAAAAATCTTCAAACCTACCAATATTGGAATGCAGGTTTGTCAAACAGATGTTAGCATTAAATCAATTAATATTGAGTCTTTAGTGGTACTCCGTCCGTCCCTAAAATATCAGGGACATAAATACTTAATTTAATAAGCTAAGGGCATGCACAACTATGCTGCCACATAAGGCTTAGCGGAAATATTCACAAGACAAATCGAGTGGGCGAAACAACAAACCTTAATCAAACATTAATAGAATAAGACGCGCGACGCGGCGCGTAGGCAGATCGAATCGATGGCTCGATGCTCGAACATCGATACATCGATACCAATTGATTAAAACCCAGATCAAAGATGTGCTTCCGCATGAGAACCCCCACTGATAGATTAACGAGGCGCTTCCTACACGAATACTTAATCGATATTCAATAACCGAGCTTATTGTACAAATGGCTTATTGCCTAGTATCTACCTAAATGCTCTATTTTAAAAGCACGAAGCTTTTTTTTTCAATTAGAAATTATCTAAATTATAAAGGAAATAAGGATAACTCGGCATTCTATTATCGCAGACAACAAACTTATAAATATTTAAATTAAGAATAATTAAATTTCACAGAATCTCTAGACCAATCGCAGACAAGCGACACAATTCCATTGAATCAATCACAATCAAACGAAACGCGCGATCGTCTTTTGTTTTAAATTCTTACACTCTGTTTTGCTTCTATGCGCCTGCCAGAACAATTATTCTTTATAGAAGAAAGCATTCAATGAACAAGCACTTCATCACAGAAACTATAAACACAATGCTAATGCGACTTAAACCTGTTTGAAATACATAAATGCAAGTTACTTATTAATTTGTTTCTATGTCGAGTTCTCAATTAACCTGCCTTTTGAATATATGCGTTGATATTTGTTTTCCCAGCATGATGGCTTCTATTGAATATTACGCAAGTATTTATAGAGGAAATTGGTTGTTATTAAGTATCTTAAGAAATAACGTGATTGTCAAATGAATAATTAATTGGTATGATGTATTTAATTGCTATGAATGTGGTAATGGTAGAACTTGTGATTTTGTGAGGCTTGTGAACAAGCATGTTATGGTGCGTTGAAACCTCAACTGTGTTGAAGGAAAACATTATAATTGGTGTCCCGTGGATATATTTTCCTACAAAAAGATTCAGAAATGTATTAAATTTTAAACACTGATTAAACTATTAAATTAACCCTCGGTGTTATAGTACATTTTAATACAACATAACAACAAAAGAAGACCTGAATGTGTTATAATAACGTGTATTTGAGGATATTTCATTAATAAAAGATATAGAAATATTGAGTATTACTATCCACATTCACAGATAATTAGGTACTGTTACAAATTCGACATTACCGGGATTCATCAATATATCAGTACTCTAATGAAATCTCTCTGTGATCCCACTCAACAATTTACGAGCAGAAAATTAGGGACTGCCTCACTCTATTTTCGTTTAATTACCTTAAATTTGAATTATTATGTTAATTTCGTAATTGGAAGGGTTGTACGAGTAACTATGGAAGGAAAAGAACTTTAATTACAAGTTACTTCATTCCATTTCTTAATTCATGAACATAAATTATTTCATAAATCGCGATATGAATTAGTAGGTGGAATTAATTATTCAGTAATATGATAAATGCAAATTAAATTGCAAGATTATGTAATATTATATAACTTTAATGACAGTGTTAACAGAAAATCAGTAAGATGAATTCTATTTGCCCCCTTTTTTATATTTATTAATTTTTTTCTTAACTATGAAGGGTCAATCCTTCTAAAGACTAGATTAAACTAAGACTTCTCTTCTTTTGGTGCCTTTTCATTACTAGAGGTAGCCCTCAGTCCCGTGATGCGTGTCCTGTGCCAGATTCAGCAACTATTCCGCAGTCGTAATACCCGTTCACTCCCTAACGTTGCGACGCCATGATTTTTTTTCGTCTACCAAAACTACAGTGTGGATATCTTACACATTGTATGTAGCCTGAGTTATGTTTGGTAGCGGTTGTTGGAGGGATGTTCATGTTCAAATAAATGATCTTTGTTTTATAGTTGCCAACTGGTTTCAATATTTTAAAACATGAGCTTGTTACTTGTATAAAATTATTGGTAGTGGGGTTGCGACGCCAAACTAACAAAAATCTAATTTTGGCTAATTTATGGGTTTTTAAATCTAACTAACATTACTTGTAAAGAATATAAGTGTAGTCGAGTGGACATTATCGGAAACTAGAAGAATGTTACAATTTATGAGTCTGCAAAAACCCAAAGGTCTCATTTTGGCTTCAAATGTAAGATAATTGTTAACATTTGCACTTCTAATTATCAACTTAAATATTTATATATATAACTAAATTTATGTCGGATTATACAACTCACGGCTAATAATAAAAATTCTTTGTACGTGCGTCTTCAAAGTAAACGTTATAAACCAGTAATCTTAAACAGTTATAATATATGCATATAATTAAATTTAACTATAAAAGATAAATAATGACTGCAATTACTTATCTAAATATAAATGATGTATCGATAGATGCGACGTGTTCACAAAATGTCGAGTCGACTGAAGGTTAACTGGCGATCGCTTATCACGATCTCCATCGGTGACCCAATAGTTTTAATGAAAGTCAACCGAGTACTGGAATCGATTAGTCCCATCTCGCTCGATACCATCATTTTCCAGGGCTGAATTGCGAGCATTAAAGGCCTGATTCTATTAAAAATCTCTAGTATGTTTATATGGAATTTGACTGTACACTGTACAGGGTAGACACCCTGAAGTTCATATTTATTTGATCGATTTACAAAAAAGTAAGTCGTGTATCAAAAAAGGGTTAATTCATTATTAATGTACACGTTTTGGGAATTTATTTATATAAAAATAATATCGTCCAAATGTAGACCTCGCGTTCGCGGCACTCATTTAATCGAACAATAAAATTACTTATGGCTCGGCCGGTGGACTCAGTGATGGCTGCCATTTCGTGACGGATATTTTCTTTCAATTGCGCCAGAGAAGTCGGCTTATTAGACTTTAGATTTAAGATAACCATAGGGGTTAAATCAGGACTGCGTGGAGGCCAATTTATGTCACCTCTCAATTTTCCTGAGAAATTTTCACGAACTCATGGCAGAGAAGTATTGAACGTAATTCTCCGTCCTGTTGGAAGATTTCTTACTATTACTTAAATAGTAATAGTTAGAAATTTACTTTCATTTACTTGTGCAATAAAGACGTATTTTAAATATGTATGAAAACCTGTGATACTTTAGAATTACGTTAGTCAAAGGCCCCACTATATACTGGAAGCCTCATTATACTAGAGGCCCTAGAGTAAGACTCTTGCTAAAGCCACTAGTTAGCTATCATTGTCCGTTTAAGCCCCGTTACCGGTAGTCTAGAGATTAATGATAGAAGTTTCATTGTTTGATACGATAGAAAAATCTATTGAATCTACATCGTATATCAATGACAGAGATGAGTGGAGTAATGCTTGTGAATAATTATTCAACATTTTTGCTTTGTTTTGAGTTTTCCCTTGATAATAAGTCAAAATATTTTGTTTATACTTCATACATTATCTATAAATCTAGTTTATTTTTGTGTATTTATATCTTCCTTTTTGCCGAAGGGGTAGTGAGAGACCACGGATCTCCACTTGCTACGGTCCTGATATACCTCTCTCGTTCTCATGATATTCACCAACATATCTGTATGGGTATTAAGAGATAATAAAAAATATCTATGTATACAAAAGTTAGAGAGCAGTGTTGACCTAGTGGCTTCAGCGTGCGACTCTCATCCCTGAGGTCGTGGGTGCGATCCCCGGCTGTGCACCATTGATCTTTCTTTCTATGTGCACATTTAACATTCGCTCGAACGGTGAAGGAAAACATCGTGAGGAAACCGACATGTCTTCTACCCAAAAAGTCAACGGCTTGTGTCAAGCACAGGAGGCTGATCACCTACTTGCCTGTTAGATTGAGAAATGATCATGAAACGGATTCAGAAATCGGAGGCCCAGATCTAATGAGGTTGTAGCGCCACCGATTTATTTTATTTTATACAAAAGTTAGTCTGTAAAAATAGTGAACTTCTGCGGTTTTAAAAAACATAAGTTTTCAAAAAGTCTGACGTATTTATCTGCATTTACTGATTTTAATTGAAGCTGTCAAATATAACATAACAAGAATTGTTTTCAAACATAGACTAAATTTCCAACAAAGAAAATACTTCGTATTAAGAGTTTATAGTAAATTTACTAATTAATTATCACACTCTTACGCATAATCTTTATCGATACCTACTAATTTTCATATTGTTTTCCAGGTTATTTCAAAAGGAAAATGGGAGCCATCAATAGAAGACGCGAGAAGCGCACTGCCGACTGACTTCCGAAAAGTACAACCGGAAAAGCTTCAAATATGTGCCAACCTCTAACCGGTACCTATTTAAAGCAGTATTGAACCGATATTTAAATTTTATTTTTTAAATTAACTTTTTAAAACTAAAGTTATCATGTTTTAATTATTTTAAAATTTTATAATTTAGTAATTTCTATACAATTTTAATGGTATAGAAATTAATACATTCAAATAAAATCCGAAACCGGTTTTATAACACTAGTGCAAAGAGAGCGCTAGGTGCTATTTAGCGTAAGTAGCTCGCACTAATGCTTAGAGTTTGAGGTCATCAAGGCAAGTTGTTGGCTTTAATAAGCTTTATTAGTCTCTCTCTACTTGTGACTTTTACAAACAACGTACAAAATAATTAAGCTTACGAGTTGGTTTTTCAAGAAAAAATGATTAACCATACAATTCTTAATAAGATTTAAGAAGTTTTAAAACCGGTAATTATTAGAACGTTAATTTAGCTATAAAACAAAAAATTCGATAATCCTAAACCGGTTTGCTGTGACATGAACTCCATACGAGAGCCTGGCGTTTTATATTTTCCAGTATTTACTTCTTGAGATTAAATTCAATGCGGCATAGATAGTGGATGCTCCAATCTTCTCTGCGGAAAAATATTTTATATTACATTTTGTCCCATATATGAAGGAGGCGTTCATAATATGCTTTAACTTATAATAGCTTCTTTGATGTGGCTTGGGGTTATTCAAGGTTTTTTGAAGTTATACTTTCAGTTGTCTTTTGGCACGTTAGGGAAGAATGATGAGAGTAAATTTTTACGATACGCGTGCACACCGTCTCAAAAACCCGACTTAGCTATAGTCAACACTTTAGTTTTTTCTATTATTAGTGTCGTTTTTACTACAATGACGTAGAACAAAATTTTTGAAAAGATTTCTATCTTGTTACGCCAAAGAAGTATAACTTCTGACGCGTTTACATAAGTAGTAGTACACACACATTTTTTGTATATAAAAAGTTTAGATTCATTTTAAAATGATGAGCTTTTGATATCTTTAATATTTTTTAATTCGCTTTTAAAACCCCCAAATTATGGATTTGAATTTAGAAAGTGTGTATCCCTCAAAAATGCCCAATGACGTAATTCTAGTGTCATCAGAAATATGTTGTATGGTTGTTGACCGGTTAAATGTCAAATGTCACCCAAAATTATATTCTATAATCGCGCAAAAATAAAAAGCGCCAATACCGATTATCAAATAATTTTAATATCGGTAAAATATTTTAAAAACCGAATTATAAATTCGACTTCAAATGTACAAATAGTTGTTTTTATAGGGTTGTTTGTATGACCTTATTTTTTGGATGATATGATTCATTTTCATTCTGGTGCAAGTAAAATTGCCTAGCCTATCCTATTAGGGCTAGGTAATTAACGTAACTTAGACTTATAAAGTAATATTCGATCAAGTAATAAAGTCTAAAGGTATTAAACTATTTGTAGTTGAAAGTAAGTTATGTGTCAACAGTCTTTGTGTCCCGCCGGCTGTCAGTTCAAAATTAATTTCAAACTTTGATCGAAAAATCCAAACTGAGTTAGGAGGAGCTTCGCCGTCTTAAAATAACAATTGAATCATATCGACAATATTTACTCAATGTTATGGAGCCTTTTCAAAGGTTTTCACTCAGGGGATTGAAAACTATTGCGTTTTGATTTGTTTTATCTAAATCTTTTATGATTTTTAGAAATATAAATGGTCAGTTTACGGCTAATAATGTTTTACAGAAATAAAATTTAAAAGGGGTTATAAAACTTAGAGGAAACAAAACAATGCCATCTTTATGTTCGAGTAACGACTGAATGGATTTACATATGTGATGATACGGGTATACGCTAGCGGATGTACGCAGTTCCTAAAAATCGACGGTGTGTAAGACTCAGAACGCTGATCTGAAGGTTGATCACCGACTTGTCCGTAAGGACAAAGAAGGAAGACTATGGTTTTGTATTTATATCTTTTTATTATTTGTAAAAATAAAATTGCGAAAATATAATAAAAATACAACTTGAACAAATAGGTTAATACACTTTAGTAATCCGCACCGTTATAATTTCCAACAAATTATTGCATTGAGCCTTGAATTCAGCTTTTGATTAAAGTGTTTAATTTCCCGGTAATTTCCACCGAATTTTCGTGAGTCACTCCTAACATAATGAAGTAGTGAATTATATGAAAAGGGTGCTAAGGAACGCCTGAAGTTAATTTATTAACTACGTTTAATATGGGTAGTTTGTAGCTTTTAGGATAAGGATGATATTTATTACGCTACCTTGCTAATAAATGTACAGTCATTTTAGTGTTGGCTTTACGATTGTCGTTTGTTATAGTCTAGCGCCTTTTATTAATTATTTATTGTAAATTAGCCTTCCTAGTTTAGTTGTTTACGAACTAGTTTATTTACACGATAGCATTCCATATTTGAATATATTAAAAAAGGTTTGGTATTGGCAACACTTAGCTGATCATCTCTCTATCGCTGCATTATTGAAGCATACTTTTTGGCTACAAATAAAAATATGTATTGTGATTTTTATACTTACATTTACTACTTTACAATTCAAAAAATGGCTGTGTGTTATTTAACAACCCTATTTTAATTTAAAAACAAAACTATTTTGTCTTCTTGGATTGAATAAAAAACTCTTTAAGTTTTTTTTAGTTTTACCGGCGTCGGGACATGGTAATATCCTGTAACAGAGGTTATTTCATCAGCGCAATCAGTCAACACCTTCCTAGTGGCAGTGCCATGCTGTTGCATTCAGGATTCAGCCAAATGGGCAGGCACCACCGGGGCGGTTTGAGGAGCCCAAACCATCCTCCTCTGAGGACGCTCAGCACCCGGTGGTGGACGCACATGCTGCCCTTCGTAATCTGGGGGGGGGGGAGGAAATTCTGCGTTCTTCGTCCAACATAGGTATTTTTTTAAAAGGCCGGCAACGCACTTGCGAGCCTTTTAAAAAAAAAAAACATCCTATTGAATGGAGAGATCTTAGAGTGGAATTGTTTTTGAAAGCCAAAAAGGTAATTTCATACAAAGGAATTGTATTAAAGAAATATATCTTGAACCTGCCATCTAGCATAAGAAAGGTTAATATTGGTTTTATGTAGATTTTTCTAATTCCACATATGAAACGTATTTTAGCGCAGTCGTAAATCTTCGTAGCCGTAAAATGAAAGAAGCCTTCCCGAGTAGCTACAGAAAGATAAATATTGCACATAAATTTCGCATTTTCAACAATATCATGGTATATCTAATAGTCGTAAATAATCTTGATACTTTACTGCTGTATAACGTTATTTATATTATACGAGTTGTATTAAGTTGTTTAGAGTCTAGTATGCGATTCTCATCCCTGAGCACCTAGCAATATTCCTTTCTATACAATATATAAGCATAACAAACTAACACGTATTTCGCGAGACGTGTGATGTGAAGTTTAGAGATAGAAAAAGTCCCTGGACACAATGGCAGGGGAGTAGAATAGGTATTATAAAAAAACACTTATGAGAATGAATTTTGGAACCTGCAAATTCTACCAAATAAAACATATTTAAACGTTTTAGTAGCTAATAAATACTTCGAAAACGAAATTATAATTATTACAAATTGCCGGGCCCAAATGCGTAGAGATATTAAAATTAATTATTTTCGTAAATACCCCGTGAGTTTACAGAGGGGCTCCTTAAATTTGAAGATCTAAAGCTCACACACGAAGGTGGATTGAAAATAATCCGAGTAGAAAATTAATCCTTGATTACGTACTCGCGTTTAGATTTGAGACGCGGATGTACAATAAATGGAAATGTGTACATAAACTTGCAATTAACTTGATTAGCTATAATATTTATTTCTAGCCTGTGACAATTATAATATTCTTGATTCTGACCGCCTCCGTAGCTTATCTAGCAACGCTGATGACGAGGCTGAAGCTCATTGACCCAATGGAGGGTTCAGGCTACGGAACAAATAGTAATTAATCTGACATTAGTTATATTGCAGATATTCAGATTTTTTCGTCACGAAATAAAAAATATATTTTTATTGTGGAATCTTCCAGTAGTTGATATTCCATGTGTCTTCTGCGTATCTTCACGTATGAAAACGAAGTATTTTGCCCTTCACTAACGACCCCTCAGTTTGAAACCTTTGAGTAAATAAATTCCGTAACGAAAGTTAGGAAAAATTAAATGTCAAGATAAATTCCTTACGGGAGAATATAAGGTAAGTTATTTTACAAGAAGACTTTATGTAAAATTTTATTTTACTATTGTTTAATAGTGGTCCGTTAATGACCTCCTGCTCAAACCCAAAAAATAAAGTATTTTTTAGTAAGGTATAAGATAAAAAACAAAAATACAATTAAACCTTCTAAGGTACGAAGACATGGGCTATTTAACTAACTTTAACTATTTGATATTATTAATGTAACCTATCCCCAACTTTCAAATGCTGGAGGCCTTTTTTAACCAAATACCATTTCATTTACCACTGGTTCATACCACTGCCACTACTTTTGAACGTTGAAAATCCAGCAGATACGATCAAAACTCCTTGTCTGTTAGAGAACTGAGATTTTTCCTATTCATACTCCCGTTTTCTTTCTATTCCAAATCGGACACTTACTAAATGGAGTGTAGATTCCGCTCTTCCATCACACTTGCAATTTGAGTTGCCCTTAAATCTAGACCTATGTATAAGGGCTCCCACACAAAACTGCGAATTCGCATCGCATCGCAAATATCTGCGAATTCGCACGAACGCACCGCAAGAAGTTCCGATCTGCTTCGCATCGCACATTTTTGCGATATACGTCATCCTTGGTGACGCCATTTTAGTCCGCTCTGAGACAGCTTTAGAGAAAGACCCGCGGCGCCTCCACCGCCTTCTTTGTTTATAAAAAATTGCGGAATATGATATGGATTTTTGAAGTTATACTTCTTTAGGCGCGTTGTGAAAAATTTATGAGAGTGAAATTTTAGGATGCGCGCGCACCGTGACACAAAATTCAGTATGGGCGCCTAAAAAAGAAATAGAATGTGCGTGACGTTTGACGATAATGACATTTGTAGTACCTTTTAAACAAATAAAGCAGTTTTAATTATTTTTTCAAAGAAATTTAGCAATGCTTTTTCATAAAGACCTATTGTTGCTTAGTTAAAAGGTTATGAAACATACCTAGTTATTATATATATATAATAATAATTGTTATTAATATTAATTAATAATTGAACAATTTACTAAATATTAAATATTGTTAAATTATTAACGCTAAATATCTATTATTAGTTATTTAATATTTCAAAAAAAATAAAGAAAGCCAAAGAAGTATAACTTCTTACGCGCGTACATAAGTACACGCACCATTTTTTTTTTTATATTTTTAATTGAGGAGCGTCCCGTCTTTTTGAACACAAGTGATGAATATTATAAAAATAAATTAACTAAGCAGGAAGAGCGTCTGTGAAAGTTTGCATCAGAGTTCATAATCGTAATAAATGGATGAACCCAGAATCTTCTTTTTCTTTTATATCTATTTAACAACAGCAGTGCAATAATCTTTTGCGATCCATCTTACGCTTCCTAAAAACACATCCAGTACGGCGTACTACGAAGGAATGGTCGCCCTACCAAACGGTTTGCCGCACTAAATCGCATCGCATCTCAGTTTTGTGTGGGAGTCCTAATAGTCAGAAATTGGGGCATGCATGGAAGTCTGCCGTACTCGGGTGAGAGGACGAGTAGGTACTGCGTAGTCCTTGCCAGTTGATCATCGCTCGGTTTCTGCGAAGTCTTGCTTGCGAAGTGTATACTTTATATTTTATTTAAATAAGATATTTGTATTGTTCATGCCGTCTTAGCTAATAAGGCATACTTTAACCTTTAATGTTAATTTAAGTATTTTCTTATTAAGTATATATGTACATCAATATATCTGTTTCTATTACTTAGTATAGTTATCATAGTAGGTACGAAAGGCTCTTAGGGTATTCAGCGGTTAGTATTACTTCCGTATGCCAAAACCAATACATTTAGTACCGGTGAGCCCTGGTGCTTTCCTCGCTCGACCAATAAGTATCGCAATACAGCGAGGAAATGCTGCCGGCGTTACAGGTACACTGCCACAGAGACCAAACTTTTAAATGTGATTTTTACGGGAGTCGTTAAATCTTGAATCTTACCCTTATTTATAATTGTACGAATTCCCTCAGATTGATTTAGTTTAGGAATATTTTGTTAGTTTTTATGTGTATTTACGAGTAAATGGTGAGTAGGTAGAATAATTAGATGTCCCCTTCTTCAAACCCTATTCAAGACTTTTGTTTTTTATTAAAATGTTTACATTCTGTAATTATAATATCGTGCTACGATTACGTACAATGCACAATGCACATGTTCTACTTTCTTTCAAAGTAGTGCATTGTTCGCTGTGGTCCTATAGGATTTGCTTTGAACCACATTCTAAAATCTAACCTCTCATTGCAATCAGCAAAGTGCATTAAGCCTGTATCAGTCACCATAATGACAGGACAAAATTACACAACTGATGAATGAACTTCGGTATTTCGCATATAGCCTTTCGTGCTGGTGATTTCAGTTGCAAGACAATGGTTCTTAATTAACATTTACTGCCAGTGTTCAAATCAAGGACAAAACGAATGAAACGGGAGTAATTTTATGAAACAATCTGAGAATGAATTATCATACCTAAATATTTGTAAATTATTTATTATGAATTATCGTGGCAATTTAGACAATTTATCCCCTCACAGATCAATTTCGCGCTTCGACAAGTTTAATGTAAACTTAAGTGCTTGGGGGAGACGCCAAATGAAAGTCCCTTGTGCTAACAAATGTCTCTGTTATTCAATTTTTCCTTGTAGAAACATTTTATTAGACTTTAAAATTGCTAAAAGAAACAATGTTAACTTGCTCAACTGACATGAAAAAGGATGTTTAGAGTCAGTCGTTCCTTAATAGTTAACTATTATTTTAGCTATTTGAATCATCTACTCTATTACCCTATTAAGTGATTTTTTTCTTTACGTCGGATTTCTGTGAGGTTATGGTACACTGAAACCCGAAAGTAACAGCATAGTACTATGCTTAACCGATGGAGTTGGAGAAGACTTTTCTGGTGTTTAATTTGAATAATCAATTTGATAAAAATAATACTTGTAGAATGTAATTGTTTTTATGGAACAGAGGGCAAACGGGTTCATCAGATGGTATGATCCATGGGCGGCGGACACTCTCATTGCCAGAGAGGTCGCGAGTGTGTTGCTGGCCTTTTCAGAATAGGTAGCGTACCTAGAAGGACCCTAAATCGATTTGCATCGAAAATACTTCAATGGGAAGCTGGTTCCAAATAGTGGTAGTGCGCAGCAAAAACTGCCTTAAAAACAACGAACGTCAAGGTGATACGCGTGAAATTTCGTATTCTGAATCTCAGCTGGTGATTGGGTGTCATGGGACTTCTATTAATCTATGCTCTAAGATCAATTCATCAATATTCAATCAATCAATTGTCAAAACGTTATATAAGTATTTGTGATTCGATTATAGTCAAACATATATTAAGATAACTTTTATTAACCATTTATTTTCTAACCAACCAGTAGGATTAATTCAGCAATGGTTTAGCTATTACATAGTTTAAAATCGAACCGACTGTGGAATTTGAAACAAATGTCGATTTAATGACCCACTATCCTCAAAAGGGACATTTATTAAGGAATATCTCTTGAAACCAAACCTATATTGCATATGGACACAGTCACGTGAATACATTATAGTAAAGTGTAAAGAAAACACTTTTTTACCAGATTGAAACGTCGGAAAGATTTTTAATTATGTAAAATAATTATAAGTTTATAATAATACATAACTTCAATCCAGTAAAAAGTGTTTTCTTTAAATGTGTAAAAGTATGTTAAAGACATTAAAATGATCTCTCTGTTATCTGGATTATCCATCGGTAAACTAGTATATTTAATTAATTAAATAATTATTAACATACGCAACGTACTCAGATACAGGCAAAAGGTTCATGGGGCTACACGACTGTCAATTTTTTATCGTTTTATCCTAATAGAAAAATAGCCACGTCTTAGAGTTTTTATTACTGAAATACGCACTGTGTACAGTACCTAAAATAAACATATTTTGTAATAAATTTAGTTGCCCATGGGCTGACAACCCTTATTGGGACGTTTATATGGAGGTTAAAAAAACACTATATGTGAAGATTTGTTATTGGCCCACAATGTTATATATGTATAAATCTATTTGTGTACTGTGCTGTGAATCTTCGGAATAAATAAATACTTAGAAAGTTAACTCCCAGAGTCGGTCATATAAAATCTAAAGCAAAATTAAGTCTATGATCGAGTTGAGGTTAAGTTCTCATTTTTTTTAATAAAGGTAGAGGGTTAGGGTTAGGGTTGTAGGACTCCTTTTTCCGCAATTAAACTCCTGATTGGTCCGTTGTGCGTTAAGTCCTGGCTAATTCAGCCAGCCTAGCTCCTTCCAGAAGCACAGAAGTCTCCTGGACACTTCACAGGCTTCCCGGAGCGACCTCACTGTTCCGAGGATTTCTGCACTAATAAAGGTATATTGGTCAATGATATTATGTGTCAGTTAAAACATAATATAAAAAAGTAAACGTTGCATTATGTAAATAGTTAAAAATACAAGAAAATCTGATTTATGTATGAAGATAATCCTAGGCCAAATGTGAAAGCTGTATAAAATATAGCAATCGAATAGCATGCAAAAAATTACAATCAAATTAGCAAAAGTCACAAAAGTCAAATCGTTCAATTCTTACTTTAATACTGAGTCTGAAAAGTTATACTCAGCAAATAGCAGCTTAATCATACCGCGATATGTGGA
The DNA here is from genome assembly GCA_963693345.1 of Pieris melete. Classification (NCBI taxonomy): domain Eukaryota; kingdom Metazoa; phylum Arthropoda; class Insecta; order Lepidoptera; family Pieridae; genus Pieris; species Pieris melete. The sequence continues at coordinate 1,198,065 of CAVNZK010000053.1, read as the reverse complement.
AAACTCCACTTCGATGGAATGGAAAACTTTGATCGAAAACCACACGTTGTAAGAAACTCGTGGAAATCTTGGAAAAGTTTGGTGAATTTTATCAAATATGCTGCATCCGGCGCGCTTCGCAAACAAGAATACTTGTCTGAGTGTCTGACTAAGGATGTGAGACTGAATTTATTTCTGAAGCTTCGTAAGAAGTTATTTTACTTTCCACAATATATGAATAGTTTATTGACGATATTATTTATTCATTGGTAAATACGCGATTACATATTCTAGTAAATTAATCAAATTCTATTTAGATATAACCCGTGTGATTCTAAAAAAAACAGAAAATTGATTTTAAGTTTTTATAATTTATTGTTAATATAAATTATTAAAGAAATAAAATAAATCAGTAGCGCTACAACCTTTTTAGTTCTGGACCTCAGATTTCTTTATCTGTTTCATGATCATTTATCAATCTAATAGGCAAGCAGATGATCAGCCTCCTGTGCCTGAAAAATGCCGTCGACTTTTTTGGAAGCCGTCGTCTAAGGAAGGCCGGTTTCCCCACGATGTTTTCCTTCACCGCACGAGCGAGTGTTAAATGTGCACACAGAAAGAAAAGTTGATGCACAGCCGGGGTTCGAACCTACGACCTCAGGGATGAGAATCGCACGCTGAAGCCACTAGGCCAACACTGTCCCATAATTATTAAATAATGACGCGAAATATATTTAATACACGTTTCATACCACGCAGTCCCCTTTATACTTACGCAGTCGTAAACCCAAAATTTTATTTCAAATTTCGCAATTCCCTCGCAACAAATGAAAAATACAATAATTCACAATAACACCCACTTTATCTCCACGGTCAGGTGGAAAATTTATTTTCATCCCGAATAATCTAAACAGCTGCAAACCGTAACAGGAGGTCATTTGTTTGCCGTCAGTAAACTTCACCTCGTAACCCTAAAATCTAATTGGATTTAATTCCATTAGCGAAGGTCCAAATGGGACCCGTAATTGTGCTGACCAGGGGTCCATAACATCCCTGTTCGGTCTGATAGCAGGAATTCGTTAACGTGTTTCTGTTGTTCGTATAATGCGACTAGAAAAATACTGTGGATCAATGAAGGGATCGGGCAGGTGTTTTTATTATTTAAGGTTCAATTATGTACCGTAATGGTTTTCGATATACAGCAACTGACTTTGTATGTATTATTTGGACTGATTCTTTAAAAGCTTTGAAAAACATTGGGATTATTATGTCTACTTCCTTACATTACATTATTAAACTATTATCGTATTATATATATTAACTTGATTTTAAACTTCAACTTAGACTAGTTACGTAAGTTATTTAGATAAAATACATCATTAAAGTATAATTGATTAATAATCCTCATACTTTTTTTCCAATAATATCAATAGAATCATATATACCGATATCGTATCGTTATATAAATATGATTCTGGATAAGTACAAAGTCAACCAAAATGCATTTTCTCGTAATTTTAAACGACTGCGACGTTTAGCTTATTGTACGTACCAAATATTTCAGTACAATAACCTTTTTTTGTCCAAGATTTATAATATTATTAAAAGTTTTACATGAGAAATTACCATAGTTAGCGATGATTTTTGTTTTTTTAATAATATATAAAAATCTTTGTCCAGCGCTTGCAATTTATTAACGTTACAAAATGTTAACAAAAACACTAAAATATATGAGTCAAATACGTTCAATTTTGAATATTTACGTTTTGCCTAGTAATAAATCCAGGTGGCCATTTACGCGTGCATACATCAAGTATCAACCAACACTAGTAGTTATCTCAATTTCAAGCCTCGCTTAGGTTTAAGACGTAAGAATGAGCGAAATCTATATATTACTAGCTGATCCGGCAAACGTCGTTTTGCCATGTATATCATTTATAAAAAAAATAGGGGTTGATCGTAGAGGGGTGAAAATTAGGGGTTGTATGTATTTTTCAATGTTGTATCATACAAATATAAAAACTAAAAATTTTATCTAAAAATTAAAAAAAAATAATTAGGGGTGGACTACCCTTAACATTTAGGGGTGTGAAAAATAGATGTTAGCCGATTCTCAGACCTACCCAATATGCTTACCAAATTTCAGAGGAATCGGTCAAGCCGTTTCGGAGGAGTATGCAGACTAACATTGTGACACGAGAATTTTATATATAAGATATAAAAATGAAACCCGTTTTCCGTTGTCATGACATAACATGAAAACGGCTTGACCGATTTGTCTGATTTTTTTTTGTTGTATTTGTAATTGTCAGGAGAAGGTTCTTATAAAAGAAAAAAAGAAAAAAATTGCGCGGAATATTAGAAAATTTAAGAATACTTAACCACCATACAATTCGAACATTTTGATGTAACCTTATGGCGTTTGACATAACATTGACGAAATGCGTGCTGCAAATATCGTCAAAGAGGATGTAAGAAAAATGAATATCGTTTAAAATAAATGCTTCGATCGGAGTTATTATAGTGATAATATAATAATATGCGAGCCAGAAAAACAAACAAAGAATGTTGTATAACATAAAGCATTAAAATTATAAACACTTTGTTTCTGAAATATTTTTTTATTGATTATACCAATTTGAAATCAATATTCATAGTTAAGACAGGACAACGTCTGTCGGGTCCGCTAGTATTCAATAATTGTCCAATGTGTTTCTACGCAATATTAAACAGAGTTTTGTGTATTTTTATTTCACTATATTGTATTACAACGTCTGCAATTTACAATACTTTTCAAGCATACAACTGCGTTCATACATTTTGCTTGAACAGTGAAGTAGTGGTGTCGATAGCAGTAGAAAATAATACATGTTCAAACCACTCCAACTGATGAGCCTACTATGACAGAAAACGAACAAATTGCTCTTATTACAAATAGTTTTCGCGAAATTCTTTACCAGATTAAACAGTTTTAAGCGCATTATATACGGGTTAAGATTGTTCATAGTTTTGTAATTAAATTGATATTTATTTATTTATAATTATTAATACTTTGTTGCATTACATATTATGTACCACAATAAGAAAAAACAAATATAACACCATTTAAGGAAACAATGGGCGGCCTTATTGCTAACAAGCGATCTCTTCCAGGCAAACCTAGTAAGGAACAAAAACCAATACATACTATATACAATAAAGAGCAAACAGTGCATAACTAAATTTAATTTTTTTTTACAGATAACAATGAACACAATCACAAAAACAAAATAAAAAAATGATAAGCTTAGGGTTCATGAATCCTAGGTTCTAAAATGCACAAAAATAATTATATTTGTTATTATTGTAATAACAGAAAGTATGTAACAAAAGACTTTTTAAGTAGTTTTTAATTCGCCGTAACTTATCACATAGGCATATTCCCATTCTAAGAGGCTTAACTCCATTAGTTACGGCCAAAACGGTTTCCCTTAAATATGCAAACCACAGCCTACGTTTCAATCGAACCTGTCCAACCTGACTTAAATTATAATGGAGCCTCTAACCAATACCTGCAATTAAAACAACCACAATTAAATTACTATGTAAGTGCTAGTTAGATTCGCAAATATTTGAAAATTATCGATTTATTATTATCTAATATATAAAATTCTCGTGTCGCGGTGTTTGTGGTTAAACTCCTCCGAAACGGCTTGACCGATTCTCATGAAATTTTGTGTGCATATTGGGTATAACTGAGAATCGGACAACATCTATTTTTCATCCCCCTAAATGTAGTGGATAGTCCAACCCATTTTTTTTTTTAATTTTTTTTTTCTTTTCATTTTTTTATGATACAGTATAAAAAACAGATAAAGCCCCTATTTTCACCCCTCTACAATCAACCCCTATTTTTTATTATAAATGATAAGCATGGCAAAACGACGTTTGCCGGATCAGCTAGTTATACGTTATATATAAACACAGTAGCAGCTTAAAAAGTATTATATTTATTGTATTTTGAAATTTGGAGAAACTATCCAATTTTTTTTAAAAAAGTTTAGAGATGGTGCACTGATTACACTTTCCCTATTCCAGTCGGCCACTACTCGGTTTGGGAGAAAGTTCTTTAGGGAATTTGTGTTATGTTGAGTGGTATTAAGTTTTAAAGAACTAACCCTCAAATGTGTATTCTTACTTAAAATAAAGAGCTTCTCAATTCCTGGAACATGGTAGTGGTATTGTAGTTTGTTAGGATATTTTAATAATTTGATTCATCTTCGCCAGAATCTGCAGTCGATGAGACACAGACCATACAAATTCAAATCGTACGTTGAAGTAAAGCTACTTGCTAAGGCCTATTATAATACAAATGAATATTTAAAGGATCCTAGTGCTTGGATATTATTTGCTCCAGTAGAGGTAACGCGACTGAATCTCTAGGCTGCATTTCCAGACTCGGAGGAGAACGTTAACATACACGACTGTTTTAATGTAAAGTGGAGCAAACCGTGATCGTTGTGGTATCACATTACAAACAAACTTGCGCTGCCGGCCTTTTAAGAATTAAAAGACCCTAAGTTTAATTATTTTTGGAAATACTTCGCGTCAAAAACAGCCTTAGAAAACGCTCAGTTGTGAAACGACGGACGTCGAGGTGATACGGATGGTATTTTGTATTTTGCCTTGACGTCCGATAATGAAACTCAGCTGCAGGTATTAGACCGAACAACTCCTCTGAACACTCTTCATGGTAAATGCAGTAGAAGATGCAGAGGGACCCCACATCTCTACGCAACGCCAAGGGATCAAGCCGCACGGAAAGTGACTGGTCGTCGACGATTCTAATCGCTCTTCGTTGAATACGGTCAAGTGGAAGGAGCTGGTACTGGGGAGCTCCAGAAGTGAGAAGAGTATTCCATGTGGGGCTGAATTTGCGCTTTATAAAGTTGCAAGCGGTGGCCCAGAGTTAAGTCCGTCTTATCGCTCGATATATCCTCCACGACTCTGACACGTTCTACTGGACTGAAACGAGACTTCCGAGATCTGCACTCGCTTAATGGACTCCGAGCGGATTATTATTTGGAGATATTTGAGGTACCAAGGTAGTTAAAAAAACACACCTTAATGTATCTTGACTTTACGATTAAGTCAAAGAGGTTGTGAAAAACAAATGTCGCTTTTCCCAACACTTATTACTTTAATATCGATATCATCAGCGATATCATCACCTGTATTTACTAAACGACAAACTGTCCATTAGATAAGTTTTACCCTTTGATCTTCTAATATCGTTACCATTGTCTATAACTATGATATAATGTATCTTGAACGAAACGCGTTTGCATGACTCGACTTTTCTTATCGGCATTTGATTGAAATCAAAGACTTCAAAAATGTTAATGATAAATATATTTTCTAATTATTGTGTTAGTTGAAGTAGATTAGTATAGGCAACTTAGCACACTACACACATAATAAGATTTTCTATACAACGCGAATCATATATTTACGGTATCTAAACGTTAACGAGGGAAGAATAATGACTCTCCATATATGATTATTGATCTGAAGGCTACCTAGAGTTTCATAAGCATTTGAAAGCTAAGGTAAAATATATCTGCGCCATTGTATAAAAAATGTTAGGGCAACTTGACTCTGAATGTGACCTTTTAAGGTCAACCTATGTCCAACCAAGATACGTAGCCTGGACTTGATTTAATTAAAAATACGTCTATTCGAGCCCCGATGCAAAATAGTTCGTCTAGTACGGAAAGTAAAATTAGCCTATACTTTTATAAGATTTATTAATTTTATAACAGAGAAAAATTCATTGGTGCACAACCGGGCTCAAGCCTCCGACCTCAGGTATGAGATTCGCACGCACATACCACTAGGAGAAACTGTAAAAAAAGATGGAATAAATAAAACTGTTTTCACTTATTTGAAATATATTTCTAGGCCTATACCTTTTTAACTCCAAATATTTAATTACATTTACGTTTTTTTAATTACACGTAAAAATAAATTGATTTTACTTTGATCATTTTCAATATCTTGGCCTTCCTAATGTAAGCTACAAATTTTCATAATAACACGTGTATTTAAATTTCCTTATTCTTATTTGATATTCGATAACTTACTGGCACTCAACGGGGCACAATGCCTTAATAAGTGGAAAGAAAACAAAATTGCCAATCTCTGCGATAAGAAAAGTCATCAATGATTAGCGATCTGTTAAATAATTAGATAGAATTTAATACCCGCCATTTATAACACTAAACTCGTAAGAACAAGTGCTAAAAATTTGAATTTACAATAAATTAATAAGTGGCTCAAACGAGATATTATCAAAATGTCTGTGGATCCTGAAATCGTGCAAGGAAGAGAAAATTATCCTCTCAAAGTGTTTCAAGCCACTTTAAATATTCTTTCGCATCTACTAATTGGTATTGTTGTTGGTATATCTCTTATTTTCGCATTTCGTAGAGGATTGCCGTTGGATGAAACCTCGCAACACATAGTTTTGTGTGTACTTGGGGTAAGTTAAATAGCTTTTTATTATGCGAATTTTACCAAAAATTTACACTCTAGATATTCTATTAATATTTGTTATCGATAAATAGCTAATACCATAGCATAATTGTCTTATAAGAAAAGAATGTGTCTAAAGTGATTTCACCGCTTATTTTGTTTACTATTGCCGGCCTTTTAGGAATTGGTACGCTGTTATCTTGAAGAATTACTTCGTCGAATACTTCAATGAGCACCTTGAACAGTAAAAAGTGCCTTAATAAGTGGTCAGTTGTGGAATGACGGACGTCGAGGTTTATCATATAATATGGGAATTCGCAAAATAAATCATATCTCCTACCAAAGACCGTATTCCGATATTGCTGAATTTGTAAAAGGTTAAAATTGTATCTAATTCTTAGTCAAATGCCTTCTGCTCTCGGAAAATTCCGAACGGCGAGAATAAAACTTTTAAAAAATAACAAATTAACTTGAAGAGAAGAGAGCGCCCCGTTCAAATTCAAATAAGCAATTATATCAAAATAACTCGTTCTGAATCACTTTTGTCGATTCCGCACAATTTAACATCATTCCGATTCTTATGAGTTGGTCAAATCGTGCCCAACAATAAAACGCCCTTACACCGCCCTACGTAGCTAAGCAAAGTTTGTTAGAGCCCTCTATGGGCGTCTATTTCGTGGTATGAAAGTTGGAGACGGAGACTGGGAGATATATTTGTTTCCGGTCGCCGATGTAGCTGAATTTCAGATTTTAGCCTAGTATGGCAGCAATCTTGTTTTGGGTTTTCTGGACTGAAGCTTCCACCCATTTTTTAAATTGCCACCAGTTCTTAACCGAAACCCGCCAACTCGGTCTTGCTAGGTGTCACGGTTTAGGCCGTGAATTTTTTTTACATTTAATGAATGAGACGTGGTACCACGTAATACTGATTTATGATCAGTATTCAGCTTCATAAAGTAATCATTTCGTGGAGACGTATCGCCTAAACACGCCCGGACTATGTTTTGATAAAATATTTAATTTTTAAATCCATAAGATAATAAAGAACACTGATTGATATTGCCCAACGTATAAGTTTCGATAAAAGGTTTCTGATCATGTGATTGTGATAATATATGTGTGATATTTTTAGGTTTACCAAAAGTAATATTAACGCCCAAAGTGCATAGGAGTCTTGAAATCGCGCAAACATAGCTCACATAACTAGATTTTAAGTTCAATTGCCGATGAATTGGATCAAGTCATTTTTGCCAAGGAGCAGTGTTTTCCTAGTGGCTTTGGCGTGCGACTCCCATCGCTAAGGTCGTAGGTTCGATCCCCGGGTGTGCACCAATGGACTTTCTTTCTATGTACGCATTTAACATTGCATCACCATCAGGCTATAGGATTGAAAAATGATCATGAAACAGATTCAGAAATCCAAGGCCCAGACCCTCTTTAGGTTATAGCGCAACTGATTTTTTTTTGCCATTAAATTGTACAGAACATGAGCTTGATGTATTTTGTTTATATATATCCTCCAAACTCGTCAAGTCGCATTAGTAATAAAACATATTCTATTACTGTAACATTTAAGAACTCTTTAGGTATAGGTTTTAAACAATTTCATATGATGCTTCTATTTCAGTACCAACTTCTAATGGCAGAATCAATTCTGAGTCTATCAGCTGACAACGGCTGGTCTGGTGTCCTGAGATTCAAAGACAAGAGGAGGGCTCATACTATTCTGCAAGTGGTGGGGTCTGCAATGGCGGTCGCCGGTAGTATCATACTAATGCACAATAAGACTCGGAACTTCAACACACTACATGGGCAATTCGGTAAGTTCTAAATAAAATACTTTGATTCTTCAGCGTGCGAGTCTCTTCCCTGAGCTCGTAGGTTCGATCCGCGGTTGTGCACCAATGGACTTTCTTTCTATGTACGCATTTAACATTAGCTCGAACGGTGAAGGCGAACATCGTGAGGAAACCGACATGTCTTAGGGGCCGTCTCCACAAGCGAGAGAATCGCGACGAGTCCGCGTTTTTATCGTCGGGTAATCTCCACGAACGAGCGATTATTCCGCCAGCGTATCGTCGCGATTCGTAACGGAATCACAGCGTATCCGCAACGACTCGTAACGGAATCGCCGCGTTTCTGCTCTTCTTGCTCTTATTTTGTTCAGTGTTCACTTAGAGTTCAGTGGTGCCAGACGAGACCGAAATAAGTAGTGTCTAAATCAGTCAATAGAATAATTATTTACTATGGATGTATTGTTTTTATTGATGTATGGTCACGCTCGTCGCGCGCTCTCTGCGAGAGCACCACGTTCCGAGGCGAGTGCGCGACGTGCGCGCCACCAGTAGCGACAGGCTCGCAGCGATGTTATGACGTTTCGCGCGCACTCAACCACCCGTCGCATCGCCGCGTTAAGATCGCCGTGTGGAGACACGTTCTATGAGATTGTATAGAAATGCGTGGCAGGACGATTGTATCGTCGCGATTCTCTCGCTTGTGGAGACGGCCCCTTAGACCCGAAAAGTCCACGGCGTGTGTCAGGCACAGGAGGCTGATCACCTACTTGCCTATTAGATTGAAAAATGATCATGAAACAGATTCAGAAACCTAAAGAGGTTGTAGCGCCAATGATTTATTTTATTCTGAAATTTAATGTACTTTTATTTTTTAAATTACAAATTAAACTACATCGTTGTACCGTATAACGTTTACTGGTAGCACTTTAAATTAAACTAATGATACTAAATAATAATTTGGATTGCTTTATAAATTCGATCGTGGTCAGTGCTACTGGCGTCTGTGTTGGCTCCCTGGCCTGGTCTTTGTATCTGTATGTATTAAGTATTGGTCCGCAGCCGTTATTCGAACGTACTCAAGACAACAATCCTGATTGTTGAGAGATAACTATTTGATATTATTTTGAATTAGATTATATTGAAAGGTATCGATGAATTCCGCAAGCATTTATTGCGCTGGATTTTCGCAAAAATAACTTTTTGTGTCCCGTGTACTCGAATCTATTAATAAAATATGTTTTAATTCATAGGTTTAGCTGCCATGGTTTTCACAACTGTCAGCCTCGTCAACGGTGTAACCTCTCTTTACGCATTTGAATGGCGGCGGTTCTGTCCAGGAAACATTTCGAAACTTACTCACATCTGCTTTGGAGTTGTCGCCTTCGCATCAGCCTCTATCAGTTTGTGCTATGGTTTTGACTATGTGTTCTTCAGAAGGTGGGCAACCGATAACTTCACTCATACTTTGATAGGCTGCACAGCCTGTTTCACAGCTATCATTATTATCAATCCTGTTATTAACTTTGCAAAGAAAAGCTACCAATTAGTGAGTAATTAGTTTCATGGTATGCCGAATTCTGGACTAACATATACTTTGAATTCCTGTCTAAACATTTATTGGAAGTTTTGTAACACGACCCTATAAAAGTAAAACAGTATGGAATCTCACTAACAGGATATTAATGAAGTAATAATAGTAACATGAACAGATTAACATGGAAATACATTACATTATTATGTACCATAGATCAAGATATATTTTTATATTTGTATAAATATATTATATTTTATTACTGGAGTAAAACTCGAGAAATACTTATATAATGAATAATAGTAGTTACATCTGTTGTCGAACGTATTTATGATGATAAGTAACATTAACAAAAACGTATTACGTCACGTAGGCGTCATAAAAGGAGTATTTAAATGTTACGTCGCAAATGCCTACGTCATCCTTTTTTTCTTTAAAGCTTAATAATTTAATGTTGTTTTACCTAAAGCTGATCTATCTTTTGCGTTCGCTATGACAAAACGAAACAAAGAACGACTTAAATGGAATTTGCTTGTTAGTATTCCAAACTAAGGCCAATAACCATCTAGACTAACAAAACATAAATACTTCATATGAAACTACTGTTATGCATCACGATAACTAGAAAAACTTAAAAATTGAATTCTGTTTCCGTTTATTATAAAAATGTTCTATTTAATTTTACCGATTAAAAAATAAGTATAAAATTTGTTTCATTATATATCGTTGATAGGAAAATATCACTATACATTTGATTGATTATTATATTATATTATAAGTTCTATAAGAATAATAAATTATTAATACGATTCATACTGATAAATTTGTTTTTTATGAATTTTATGAATCAATGTAGAAATAAATTACATTCATATAATTGAACTAAAAAGTAAGTATTCTTTTTAATATTTAAATTGTTTTTATGTAATATTCTACTTGAAAATAGTTTTATCTATTGTAATTTTTCAGACTATGTAAAATGGAAAATTAATCGAAAATGTCAATTGATATTTCGACCATATATATACACACATATTTTACCTACCTCAGAGTCCCTAGATGTGCAATGATTTGCAAACTCCACAATCGTACTGATCCATTTAAGCCCTTCCATGTCAAATTAATCTCGAACGAGATAAGAAAAACGATATTCGCGCTCTTAAATAAAATAATGGAATTTAGTGGAAACCACTCATCTTTAAGCGCTTCTCGCGGACAGACAAAATGACAGTGGACATCGAGAGTAGTAAGGCCGAAGGTGCGCCATATGTACTGAAGATTTTTCAGGCAACGCTAAATATTCTAGCCCACCTATTGATTGGTTTAGTTGTGGGAATTTGTCTTATTTTCTCCTTTAGAAATGGATTGCCGTTGGGAAGTACTCCGCTACACATAGTGTTATGTGTTATTGGGGTAAGTGGAATTTCAATTAAGATTGTCATAACGTACTTAATTATCATTGTACGAACTAGTCGAAAAATCAAGATAAACAATTTAAAAAAATCTATTTTTGTGTAGCTTCAGTTTATATATTTTAATTAATAAATAATAATAACAATATAATTATACATAAAGTGATTTATAAAATAGACAACAATTTATTGTTTTAGTCAAATCTACAATATTATTTCCATGTCATTTTTTAATCTTTGAAATGAAATGCACTTGAAATCAGTTAAATTACCCAAAACATAGTAAGACTGACATAATTATATACGTAGATTAAGAAATCATCTTGAAAACCTAAAATGCAATGTTACGCAATGCTGAACAATTAAGGAACACAAACTTTTTATTTTAGTACCAATTCCTCATGGCGGAAGCTATACTTAGTTTATCCGCTGACAATGGCTGGTCCGGAGTTTTAAGATTCAGAGACAAGAGACGAGCGCATACCATTCTTCAAGTTATCGGCTCTGTTTTGGCACTCGGTGGTAGTTTCATCAAGATGTCGGACAAGACTCAGAATTTCAACACTTTACATGGACAATTTGGTAATTCTTTAATCTTGTTTAATAAGTTAAAATGAATTATGATCGATCTCTTGTGTGAAGTTTAACGTGCCAATTTTATTTCGGTACTTCAGAGTTTCGTATCTGTTAACTATTCAAAATAATACAAAAAAAGTGCGTGCGTACAAAGTACACATGTCAGAAGTGAAACATCTTTCGCAAACTAATTTTTAAGCCTTGTTCATATATACAAATCTAAAACTTTAGATTTCCGAGACTTAGAGGAAGGGAAAAAGGAAGATATGTTAGGAATTTAATTGTCATTAAAATATTAAAAGTGTCGAAAATTAATACAAATAATAAATTTAATTTTTTCAATATATTTCTTCGATAATAAAAACACGTGGCATTTTAATTTTAATAATCGTCATTTGAGATTTCAATAAATTACTTTGCATAAAATACACATAATTCATAAATTCTCTTTACGAATTTTTAATTTTAAAAACTGATTTTCTATAAGGTAATTCACCCTTCTCACTCTCTCTCTCAATCGCTCTCTCCCTTTTCTTCAACAAAAACGCTGCAAATCTTCGTGACGTTCGTAAATTTTTTTACCCTCATGCGCCTAAAAAAGTTTCACTTCAAAAAAATAAAATATGATAATTGTAAAAATTTCAAAATCGGTCACCAAGTATCACCTACTTGTTTCTGATACACGTTATCTAAAGTTGTAAATCTCAATTCTGGTTTCCTTACAATTTTTTGTTCACCATATAAGGAAGTATTTATTTATTTATTATTTATTTATTTATGCTTTATTACCTTACAAACATGCACATAACAAAAATACAAAAAAAAAGTATTGATTGATTAAAAGAAGTATTTATTGTATTGATCAGTCAAAAACGTATAGGACAGTATGACCCGAGGGTTGAGGTCTAGGCTAACTCTGCTCTGCTTGTAAATAAATGAAACAGTCTTCGGCGACTTTGGCGTTTGATATATAAAAATCATGCTAAATGTAAGTAAAAAGTTTGAATATATCTAAATCCCAATATAAGATAAAATGGATTTACTCGTCATTGTAACGCTACACTACCTCATATTAATAGGTCCAAGGATAAATATTCATGAAGATAAGTAGACCGTATGTATTTGGAATGTGATGTTGTATGAGGAATAAGATACAGATTTTCATACAAGAATGACATGCGCCTCAATAACTTCATGGTAATTAATTGTGTTCATTTAAATACTATTTACGGACTAAATCTCAAATTATAAACTATAAAAATTATATTTTTATCAAATACTCCATAGCACATTTAAATAATTGAAAACGTGCTAACGTGCATTTTCACACATTTAAAGACTCATAAAGATTATATTTAACTCCGTAAAAGATAATACATAAGAACATGTTCATAAAAACATTGTAACGAACAATACCCGGTGACTAATGTCTATATTGCAAAAATGAGAGTTGAGATCCTAGAAAAAAATCAGTATACCAGACACGGTATATCAAGAATCCGATACAAAAAAACAGCACACAGAAAGCATACAATTTTAATTCTCATAACTAAAACAAGTAAACAGCATAATACAGACTAGTCTAGTCTAGTCTAGTCTTTTCGAGAACCATTTAGCAAGAACGAAACAGCAAGAAAACAAACAAAAATATTTTTGTGACAGACTTTTTAATTGCTCCAACCAGCGGTCACGTTTATCATCAATTTACAATTGCTGTTAATGGATGTGTTTAACTTAAAGGTCCCGTGTTCGATACCCGTCGTATCAATAACTGTCAGGTTAGAAGACCGCAGATCATCGATCCTCTTAACGTAAAATAAAACACAGTTCATTCTTGCCCCAAGGAAACAAATAACGACACGAGTAGTATTACTACTTCATAGACTAACTAAATTCTAAGCCCGAATGTAAGGAAGTTCTGCGCAGCACAATATTCTCTCTAACATCTGTTTGTTGTTCCAGGTCTCATAGCCGTTGTGTTCACCAGTGTCAGTCTCGTCAATGGGCTTACTTCCCTTTACGCGTTCGAATGGCGACGTTTCTGTCCCGGAAACATTTCTAAAATCACCCACATCTGTTTCGGAATAGTCGCTTTTGCTGCTGCCTCCATCAGCCTGTGCTACGGTTTCGACAAAAGCTCTTTCCGGGCCTGGGCCACTGAGAACTTCACTAACGCACTCATAGGATGTACAGCTGCATTCACTGCTATCATTATTATTAACCCAACCATCAACTTCTTTAAGAAAACCTACAACTTGGTTTCCAACTAATTTGTGTTTTTATAACTTCTATAGTTACGGGAATCTCAAATGCAGATTACTAAACATTCATAATTTGTTTAATAACAATCGGTTGTTGGCAGACACCGAGAAAAATGTATTTATTAGAGATTCAGTCTTGATTTAGCAATATCTTGTCCGTGCATGACGTCCTTGGCTTACGCGAGTACTACACAGTTCAACAGCTCGTTGGATGGATATAGACGACAATTCATTGCATTGTTTAAATAATTTGACGTTTTGAGTGATTTATTATAACAGAAGTATTTCAAATTTACTACATCTTTACTTATTATAAATAAATGTATAATTAATGAGCGAATAATTAAACAATATCAAAACAATATATAGTTCAATTTATTCACGTCAATTTTAAAATATTATAATTTCATTTAGCTATAGGTACAGTTGAATGAAATACTGGGAAATGTTTCATTTTAGTTGAAGCTTCAATAATACCTGTTTACGCAAAATTGATATGTCGAAAACAATATCGCCTCTGGTTATTTTTATTTTCATACAAATGTATGATTAACATTTAAAAATATGGAAACATTTTCTATATTTCGATTACAATCAATGTAATTACTAAGTACTATTGATATTTTATCAGATTATTATTGTCGTTAATCAGTCAATATTTTACGTTTACAACCCAAAATATTACAGATAATATAAAGTAACCTATGTTTTACATTATCCTAAAATTAAATTTTTTAGAATTCCTTATTGAAAATGGAATATATATCAAAAGTATTTACTCCATTTACAAAAACTATTGATACAAAAAATATTGTATACAAACAATTTTTACCTTGAATAACTAATAAGATTTCTATGTAATGTAACATTTGTTTTATTGTTTAAAAACCTCCATACATTACAATATGGTTTCCGCACAATAATACCGGTATAAACCAGAACTAGTAGAATCAAAATGTAAGCTGTGAATTCTGAAGACCACCGTATAAAAGACTCCTTGGTGAAGCCGAAACATAGGCAAATTGAGGAAATTACAAACGCACTGGTTCTGCAGAAGAGGTGACTGTACTTTACAAAGGAAAATCGGTGAAAAGCGTTGCACAGCGATGTAACTCCGTTGAAAATGCTGAAGAGGGTCAAGATGAGTGCTGCTAACGCTGCAACCAAAAAAAATTCTACGGTTTCATCTTGAATTTCGGTGAGACATGTGAATTATGAGATTCAAAGAGTTTTTAATTCCATTATAATTTAGGTTTAGATTAGTATATTTTATTTATAAAACCTTTGTCATTGTAATCTTTGTTTCTCAAATGGCTTCTATCTTTCTAATATCGTGAGACATTTTATATAATATATTCATTAGAATATAAAGGAATAGAAAGAAAACCAAGCATATTTTCTTTAGATATATAATATGTCGAAATTTGTTGTTCTATTGTTCCAGCTATATAGAAACTAAAGCCCCAAACACATTGTGCAGGTCACGCGTGTGGCTAAGAATTTTGTTAAGGGCCCCCGATAATTCAATTACATACGAAATGTGATAAAAAGTATTATAACATTACCGATCTAAATTATTTATCATCGAGGAAATAGATATAGTCACACTATTTTAGTTTTTATCTAGTAATTTTATTTACCTATTTAATAATTCTTTATCGAAACCAGAAAGAATGTTTAATTTTTATCACTAAGTATTTATTGGCATAAAGCCGCGTAGGTACACGTGCCCGTAATGAGGCTTACGAACACACTTTAATTACGCTCTTTAATTCGATTTCATTCAACATTTTTAATCAAGGAAGTAGTCTTCTGTGCCTGACATCATCGATTTTTGGGTCTAAGACGTGCCGTACGAGATTCTGCTCCATCATCAAGTGTTAAATCCATTAAAGGATAAAACATTTTTTTCTTTTTTATATTCAAATAATTAATTTGGCTTTTATTTGCGAATTCATAGACGGCGTGGACGATATAATTTACACGTGTTGAGAAATTCCTAATTTAAATTTACGATATCACTAGAAATCAATAATAATGTTATCTTGGCTAATTAACCTCAATATTATCTTAGGAAGACGTCAGCAAGATTAACACACACACACACATCTTTTTAAGGAAGGAAAAGTCCGTAGTAAACATCGTTAAAGATGACGATATTGATGTAAGATATTTTGAAATGTATTGACTAACT
The DNA here is from genome assembly GCA_963693345.1 of Pieris melete. Classification (NCBI taxonomy): domain Eukaryota; kingdom Metazoa; phylum Arthropoda; class Insecta; order Lepidoptera; family Pieridae; genus Pieris; species Pieris melete. The sequence goes on along the minus strand of CAVNZK010000053.1, from coordinate 1,181,803 downwards.
GTGTGGTTAGAAACCGATACGCGGCTCAAACATTACAACGTGTTTGGTAGTATTAAACGATGCCGTAAAATCTGCGGCAAATATTTGTATGAAAAATTTATGGTTTGCGCACAATGCGATCGCTGTGAAAATGTTCCTAATATATATATCTTGACGCAGAGACTATAGGTTTTATTGGTTGAATATTATGTCAAACTAATGGCTAAGACTTAAAAAAAAAAAAAAACGCGTTTAGGAGCGAATGCGTTGAATATAAAATATAGTAATTGGACATGTGAGGTAATGTCACTTAAATTAGTGGTAAGTAAGCTGTAAGCATTTGCATATTGTCACAGCCGGCCACTAGATAGATACTGAAATCAAACTAGTACTATTATTATTCATAGATTGTTTTTCTTTCTTTTTTTTCTTTTAGAAATCGGTCGTTTAAATAAAAAAAATGTCCTGGATACATACATATACAGGATATATAGATTATTATAAATGGAACTCTGAAATACTTTTTATTATCTCAATATTTAATTAAGAAGTGGTATCTGAGTAAAAAAAATCAATTATAGTTTCGCCGGGTTTCCAACCCGGAATATTAACCGGTCGGCATAGTTCCCAAAAAATCTTACCTAATTTTCCATGTATAGACGTAAAATTAACCGTTTTCTGCTTTATCATAATGCAGGATCCAAGTATTGCCAATATAGACCCAAAACTTTGTAAAATCCAGTGCATTCGACGACGATTTTTAAGTCTAGAGCTGAACCATCTGTCTCCATGAAGGCAGTTAATTCCGTTGGATATTAACAATTGATACTGAAATACATTCGTTTATACAGTTTGTGTTCGCTTGATTTGATCTTTTTGTGTAAAAACATTCTATAATAACTCGAAGTAAACCAGTAAGCCACTGACTGATTATACATACCCCGATAACGCAAAGTAGTATATGAAGATGAAACGCACTTATGCTGTCTTTCAACGCAAACCAGCTCGTGATAAACACACATATACATGTCAAAAAATGCACTGTACACGATCGCATAATAAAACACAAAACTCACTAAACATTTATGTAACACACCGTTATAATACTTATAACTACTTATTCTTGTCGTTTTTACACTTCAGATAAAAATAGTTAAAGCATTTGAAATACAGAAGATTAATTTTATCTAAAAAAATTCAAATCTTGTGCTTATCATTTATATCATTCAAATTGATAACTAATACTGTGAGGCTGTAGAAAAGTACAAAATGTTACGACAAATTATAAAGATATTCTTAGGCCCTTTCTCCACTGCTCCGGTCCGACGTCGGATACCGGAATGAGTCATGAGAAAAATATCGGAAGGCCGGATTGCGCTTCTCCACTATATCCGATCCGACAATAACCGATACTTGTATATTTATCATGCAACACTGATATTAACTAAAACCCATATATTTTTTTTATTAATAAAACGTTCTAAATTCTGAATATTTTATTGCCTGGCTAGTTTATTACTTTTTTTTAAATTTGCTATCTTGAAATATTATAATCTACTTAATAAATAGTTCACTAATACTTAATGATATAATTTAACTATAAATAAATAAACCTATGAATAATAATTTATAACCTCTTGGATATACTTGGACCGATAAAACACCGCGTTCCGATCTAGCAAGTTATCGGCCCGTTAAAAACCGGATACCGGAGTAATGTTTAAAGAACTTTATTTCTCATTACAAAAAAATTTTTTTTTTATTTACATGAGAAATTTAATATTAAGTATATATACGAACGAGATACACGTCGCCATCAGCTAGCCCAATTCTAGTGTAATGGGCCCATTCTGATGTGTGTCTTTAATGCCCTTTTGAACTGATCAATCACGCTAATGTTACGAACCTTAGACGGCAACCGATTAAACAATTGCACACCCTCATACCTAATAGATCTCTTTAAATAATTTGTGCGCGGCTTTGGCAAGACAAGCAAACTCGCTCGACGAGTATTGCGTGTAGTGGTGTATTTGATTTTATTAAATGATAAGTTACTATGTAGAGAGTTATTTAAAAAATTTTTAATAAGGATACAGGTGCTATAAACATATAGTTGTTTAATCGTCATAATTTTAGTTTCTTGGTAGATTTTATTAGTAGGTGTTAAAAAATTGTATCTGAATAGTGCTTTTATTAATTTATTTTGTAGTGTTTGTATTGTAGAAATTTTGTTTTTGCATGCTGTACCCCATATTTCAATTAGGTATATGAAATGTGGCTTGACTAAACAATTATAGAGCAAATGACGTACAGATTGCGGAATGCATTTAGATATTGACCAAAATCTGCCTATAAGTGATTTTAGTTTGGTAATTATGTGTGATATATGAAAGTTCCATTTAAAATTTGTATCCATTCTAAGACCCAGATATTTCTCCCATTTTTTGTTATTGATTTCAACGTCTTGAACTTTAAGCGGTTGAAAGATAGGAATGAGTTTATTTGTTGCCTTGAATATTACATAAGATGTTTTTGAAATATTAATTGTTAGAAGATTTTGTTGAAACCAAGAAGATACATCATTTAGGTCTGATTGAGCTTGAGCAACCATAGTCTGGATATTTGAACCAAAGTAAAATAAGCAGGTGTCATCAGCGTAGAGAGTGATTCGGCCGTGTAAACCGAGTTCGTGAATGTTGTTAATATATATTAAAAATAACAATGGACCTAATATAGATCCTTGTGGGACGCAGCATGTTATTGGTATTTCTGAACTTTGAGCATTACCTATTTTTACTATCTGGGTTCTGTTTGATAGATATGATTTGAATAATTTTAGTGCACGATCTTTTATTCCTATGCATTCTAATTTTTTAAGCAATAAGTTGTGGCTTACGGTGTCAAACGCTTTTTTCAGATCAATAAAGACACCCAGCACCATTTTCTTAGAGTCAATATTTTGTTTTATGTCGCTAACGAGATCGGCTGTGGCTGATAAAGTGCTGCTTTTTGATCTAAAACCATATTGCCGTTTAAAAATGAAATTCAAAATCGAGTAGTGGAGAAGCACGTAAGTACTGTTGTGAGTTTCTAAATCGGATCGGTAATTAACGTTTGCCGGACCGGAGCAGTGGAGAAACGGCCTTAGGGTCTTAAACTAGGAAACAAATGTGTCTATACTATGACGGTTACAGGTAAAAAATATTCTTTCGACATTTTGATCATCAACGCTCACTGAAATTTTTTGGACATAACATCGCTTCTCTTCATCGCTCTGTCTACAAGAGGCAAGTCTACAGAGGCTGACTTGGCGTGACTAGGCGTGACTGAAGAAGATGAAACGGATAAAAATTCAATTACCTTTTAGCATTAAGTAACCATTTTCTTCTTTGGTTCATGGATAGTTATATATAGTTAGAAAATATTTAATCACAAGCGAGGAACTCATAGTTGACCACGTTAATTGTAAGCACCAGATTCCAATGCAATTGTATGTTATTCAAAGCGAATTGCGATCCAATTTAACCCACCCAATTTTATAAATCATGCATCAAAGTCATTACCTATTTATTATCTTAAAATAATATTAAAATAAAATTGTATTGAATGGACAATATAATCTTGATAATGATTCTCACGTCCACAGATAACGATAAAAAACAATAAACTTTTTTTATTTTATCATGTTTACGTGCTATCATTTTTTCAATAAAAATTTAATGTATTTTATTATTACGTTATTCGCATATTTAACGCTTTCATAATAATAATAATCATTTATTTTAGTTAGATAATACAAATCCGTTTAGTTAGTAAGTACAACTTAAAACTAATTATATTTATTTATTAACACTTCGTTGCATATGTATAAATATAGTACAATTTACATAATTAAATAAAAAGGAGGATCACCAACTGGGAAGATGCAATGACCACAGCCAAAAGGCTTAAATGGAGATGGACAGGACACCTGCTCAGAGGCCAGAGAGCAAAATGGTCGAAAAAAGTCACCCAATGGACACCTCGCTACAACACCAAGCGAAAGAGAGGAAGACCATGTGCCCGGTGGACTGACGACTTTAAAAAAGCCACTGGTCCTCTGTGGCAAAGACTTGCCAGGGATAGGAAGGAATGGAAACAGCTGGAGGAGGCCTTTGTGCAAGCTGTACAAGAGGACAGCTGTGCTTGTTAAACTTTTTTCTTTTTTATATACATTTATAATTTGTTCTCTTGTATTAGTTGAAATAAAGGCTTTGAATCTCTTGAATCTTGAAATAAAAAGGAGAGCAACTGGCGGCCTTATCGCTTTCGAGCGATCTCTTCCAGGCAACCACTGTGAGACGAGAAAAAAAATTAAGTATTAAGGTAAGATTATAGTACCAACATCAACAACAAATAAATATAAATTAAAAATTAAATAAAAACAGCCTACTCGTACACTTGTCTCCCGCGGCACTGCAAAAGCGTGGCAGTCCCAACAGCATCCAAAAGGCTAAATATTATATTGAAGGCACTTAGCGGCCCGGCAGTACAGCTGACCCATTACTAGTGCGCTCGAGTATAAGTTTTGGCAGTAAAAAATAGATAGTTTTACGGGAATACTACAACGAGCTAACCTTAACGCCAACATATTACTCCTTGCCGCCAACGCCCTACACTCTCGTTCAATATAAAGATTATCTTTGAGATAAGGTATTTAAATGTTTCAACCCTGGCAATATGCAATTCATTGATTTGTATAATAGCGAAGCACTCCGTGTATGAGCTGCTAGCCTCAAAGACCATTTACTTACATTTATCTACATTATACACGGGACCATGACTCGCTGCATATGCTGCACAAACCTTCAGCATACTATTGAGGGCTCTGGGAGCCTCATGTCATGTATGTCATGTCAGTACCATGTCATCGGTATAGCAACAATATTAATGTCACCGATCTGCAGTCACCAGGAACACGACTGAGCTCATCGATCAAGTCATTTATAGGTTAAAGAGTTTTGAAGACAAAATTCATCCTTGCCTCACGCCACTCTCAAGCCTATACGGCCTAGAAAAAGAGTTAGCCCACTATGCCGTATTGTTTTGGTTGCCATGCTAATGTCATCATCATTTTAGTAAATCATTTAAGTAAATTCAGCACCTCAACCGGGCCACCAAAGCTCGTCGTTATAAATTTACTAGCTGATCTGGCAAACGTTGTCTTGCCATGTATATTATTTTTAGGAAACATTTTTTTAGTTCAATAAGGGTTGTATGTATTTTTTAATGTTGTATCATAAAAAAATAAAAACAAAAAAATATCTAAAAATTAAAAAAAAAATTTTTTGGGGTGGACTACCCCTAACATTTAGGGGGATGAAAAATAGATGTTGGCCGATTCTCATAGATACCGGATAAGCACAAAAAATTTCATCAAAATCAGTCAAGCCGTTTCGGAGGAGTATGGCAACGAAAACTGTGACACGAGAATTTTATATATTAGATTATAAAGAGGAAAGATGTGTATGTACGAATTGGCTCATAAAGTACAGAACCGATTTTGAAAATTCACTGATCAATATTGGCTATTTTAATTGCAATAAAAAAATAAGGATCCTTACTAAAACTACAATAATGTTACCCAAGGTGTAAAGAAAATGCCTATAAAATATCATCGCATGCGCTGCGAAACCTATTGCCGATAGAAAAAATAATATTCCACAATATTAAAGAACATATCTACTCTTTTTTTTTAATAAATGTCCACCCGTGCGAAGACGGGAAGGGCGGCTAGTCTTGTAAATAAAAGACAAATTATCAAATGATTATATTCTCATTGCATACTTAATGAAACACGTAATCATAATAAAAAACGTATAAAACATAATAAAACCAAGTAAAATGAACACCACAGTCGATCCCGCCCATTCCCTAAACTCTTTAGTGAAAAGTCCAAAACAGAATGAGATAGATGACATCATAAAGGTTGGTATTCCAAATGTTATGTGGAAAAGTTTCAGATTGCGACCACCGAAAAGACCACAAGCACCCGTTAAAAATGCGATGCACGCTAATAATCCAGCTATTAGTCCTGTAAAACGTTTAACAATTTTAAGAACAGATTTTAAATAGGTTGGTTTTACAAAAATAAATTAATCAGTGGCGCTACAACTTCTTTAGGTCTGTGCCTCAGATTTCTGAATCTGTTTCATGATCATTTTTAAATCAGCTTTCAGTGCCTGACACACGCCGTCGACTTTTTGGGTCTAAGACATGTCGGTTTCCTCACGATGTTTTCCTTCACCGTTCGAGCGAATGTTAAATGCGCACATAGAAAGAAAGTCCATTGGTGCACAGCCGGGGATCGAACCTACGACCTAGGGATAAGAGTCACACGCTGAAGCTAGGCGAACACTGCTCTGGTTGGTCAGGTTGGTTTTTAAACTAATTTATTACTACACAATATTTGTTATAATTTATTCACACTTAAATATATATGAATGGTATTAATAATTAAATCACCTGCATCATGAGCACACCCCACATATACACCCATACCCTCACAAACACACTTTTAAACCATCACAAAACACAGAGGAATTATGTATTAGTTAAATGTATTGAATAATTTTATAGATTTTTACTTTTGTAAATGTTTGATCCTTTTTGTAACTATACCTAATGTATTCTTAATTATATTTATGTTAGCTATAGAATTACGAAACGAAATTAATAAATAAATATTACAATCCACTTGGGATGTAAGCGAAACCATATCGTTTTGCAAAAAAATCAGGATCTCATACTTCGACCCTATCTAAAATTGCTGAAAACGCTATTACATAAGTGTACATTAAGTTACCTACGTTCATAAATATTTTTATTTGGATAATCTCAGAAATAGTATCCTTACTAAATTTCATCAAAAAAAGCTTAACACTTTTATAACCAAACTACCGAAGCCGCAAATGAGTTTAAAACTAGTTAAAATTTGAAATTGTGAATAAAACAACGTTGTTTTGCAACTTTGTTTAAAACGTATTGAACTTTGTAACACTGTATATTACGAAACTGGTGAACCATGAAAAGCCAAATCAATATTAAAAATGTAATGAAATGGCTGAGATACGAGATTTTACATTGTATGTATGATTTCCTAATCAGAGTCTGAGGTTTTAGCACGAACTTTAAAACGATAATCTCAGTTTTTTATACCTCAATAGATTTTTCATACAATTTGTGTTAAATACATGTACCTATACATGCTTATGCCTTTTTATTCCAAATACGCTTCTTAAGTTTTCCATACAAAAATCTATCGTTACTTTTCCAATACGATAGCTTTTTTATTTTACGTATTGTTGCTTCTAATCCCTCTGGGCTCAGACCCTTCCATGTATGTAATGTATAAAAATGTTAAAAATCTTTTATGCATACACAAGTAGCGATGTACGAATTTTAAGTACTTTTGTAAATATTTGACTCGTCAAAAGCATATTTGATATGATTGCAAATGGAATTTAGATAAAATTTAAAACTACTTTTAAATAATAAATTGTTAACCCGTTGTACAGTGTACTAACTTTATATTTTTCCTTTAATGTATTACATAAAATGACGATCACAAATAACCGTTTCAGGTTGGCATTTGGATAGTACCTGTTAATCCATGAGGGCTGGAAGATAGTCCTTTGTCAACAGTTATCAGCAATGTACCAGTAATTGCCAAAGCCATAGCACACATTTGGAGTAATGTGTGTGCAAGCCTTCTATGTCTTAATCTCATTGGTGTTGACCAGCCATTTGCGTAGTTAAGACTCAATATTGCTTCCGCTGAGAAAAAATGATACTGAAAACATTTTGAATCTAATAAAAGTCAATAGTTCACTAAGCATAATACTTAAATCATGATCATGATCATCTTTATAGTTTTTTTTTTATAGAACAGGGGGCAAACGGGCAGGAGGCTCAACTGATGTTAAGTGATACCGCCACCCATGGACACTCTCAATGCCAGAGGGCTCGCGAAAGCGTTGCCGGCCTTTAAAGAATTGGTACGCTTTTTTCTTGAAGGACCCTAAGTCGAATTGGTTCGGAAATACGTCAGTGGACAGCTGGTTCCACAAAATGGTGATGCGCGGCAAAAACTTCCTTGAAAAACGCTCAGTTGTGGAACGGCGGACGTCGAGGTGATACGGGTGGAATTTCGTATTCTGCCTCTACGTCCAATGATGAAACTCAGCTGCGGTGATTAATCCGAACATCTCCTCTGAACACTCTCCATGGTAAATGCGGTAGAAGATGCAGAGTGACCGCACATCTCTACGCAACGCCAAAGGACTATTAACTATTAAAACGCCAACGTTTATGTTTCATGTTTGCATGAAAAATATTAGTATTGTACTGCAATGGGTTTTCACCTCAGATTGCATATTTTGGTGACCCTTCAGAGCTAGTTATATATAGAAATAAATAGCCAACTGTTAGTACATCACCGGGTTTGAACTTACCATCTCGGGATCTAAGAGAAGCACTTAATCACTAAGCCCAGGCTTCTTTATACTTACTCCAAAAACACACAAAGGTACGTGTATATCGCTGCCTGTCTTTATTAAATATATTATAACTGTAGTCAAAACTCCACCTATACACATTTGAGATAATCCCACACCTACTGCACAAAATACTACATTCCAATATTCTCCGACAGGATCTATGATTATCATACGCATATTTAAAATTATGTCATAACCAACTGAATTTACATTTTCTTAACTATGACAGATTTGTCAGCTGACAGCCGAAGTCAGTGTCAACACTAACGTCATTAGATTTTTGGCTGCGTCCATTCATACGGATATCCGTATGAATAGTCACTGCGTTATTCATCCGTATATCCGTATGAATAGACGCAGCCAAATACCTTAGTTTTTTTTTAAATTATATACTATTATTTTATTATATACTAACCTAACCGAACAATAATAATAATAGATTTTTTGGGCAGCTCCGGCGCTACGGGAAATGCAGCCCCTCCACCCTTGTGTACCAAAGCACGGCATTTTATTCATGTCTGAGCTTTGTTACAACGACTGGTATCCGTATGAATAGTCACTGCATAGATTCTTACTCTCAAATTTACATAGATAAAAATTAGGTAATCATGAATGATCTCGATGGAATATAAATTAATACGCAACCATAATATTATTTAAGTCAGAATATTTTATAAATCTCCATTTAAAATACTTAGAACATAAACCTGTCTACTAACGGCCCCTGGGAGTGAATTATACTAAAATTCTGAATGTGCTGATTAAGAAAAAACATTATAGAACAGCTAAAACGCTTTACGCCTTAAACTTAAGAAAATGTTTCAATAATCTTGCTCTATTTTGTTAATACATATATTCAATATTTTAAAATACTTTCCCAATTACTAATTTAAATTTAAAAGATACTTACAGCAATAGCACACAATGCGGCATGTGTATCTCCTTTCATCGTAGCATATATTAAAACTGACATATTTGTGGCACCAATTAAAATGTGAACAAGACCCAAACCAATAGCACACCATATACTTCTACAATACCTTCCACTAGGCTCAATGATTAAAATCCTAAGAGGATTATGTCTAGATTTTTTATCGTGCTGCTTTGATTTTCTATTTGTGCCAATATCTTTAATGATGGGCGTTGGCTGCGAAGATTCCATTTAATCATCGCGTATGTTAACGTAAAAATAATTTAAACTGTTTTGTACCATTTTGAAATATCTATAATGCCACTGTCAATGTACTGGCAGACATTCCGCCAAAAGTAATATAGACCAAATACATTACATGTATTTTTGACGTGAATATGTCTTTAAAATGTTACCATATGGGGGCAATCCAAAAAACCTAAACATACCAAAATCGGGAGATATTAAATTGAACCACTAAAGGATTTAAAAACTCATTACGATACACGAGAACAGTGACGTATCGCGCTCAGTGGAGGGGGAAGCGCAGCCATTTTGAGGTTATTATGCTGCGAACACAGATTTGCAATCAGTATTACTTTTGACTCGAAGAAGCACAATTTAGTCTTCGCAACTTGTCAAATTTTTTTTCATTGGTATATATAGTTGATTAAATGCGCACTTAGAAAAACAAAGATCTAGGGTTAATATTCTTAACATAGATAATAAAACACCCAAACAATATTAATGTTCTCTTAACGGCTTATACAAAACAACAAATGTATAACACACACAGAATATAACAGTGATATAAGGTATTTCAACTACTGGAGCCCATTTCACAAATGTTTCTTTCAACAATCCCGAAATAAAACATGCAGATGATACAGTAAAGGCTAGAATTCCTAAAAATTTGTGAGTTTTGTAGCAACATTTTCGCACAGAACCTAATTCAGTGTGATCTATCCTCGTGCCGCTGTAGTCGTAAATAATTATCCCAAATATAGCATTTAAGATAGCTATTAAAGCTACCGCTATACCTGAAATGAAATAAAACTATTAAATTGACATATCTATCCGTCTTTAAATTAAAAATATATATTGTCTATAAAAGATTGTCTTCATGATCCATAAACATTGTTTCTATTATAGATGTTTTTTTTATAAATTGTCTCTGCACTGAGAAATCATTTAACATTACGAACTAACCTAACTTAAGACTAATAATTTAAGTCTAACCTACTTTACTAATAAGGATACTTAACACAAGAAAGTGCCCAATAGCAGTATCTATTAAGTAGAAGACGCTCTGTTCTTGTGTAAGTACTATTTTATCAACTTATCACTATATACCACATAATGCTAACCTTAAGCGCAGTTAAAAACAGGTAACATTACAAAATTAAAAACTAACTTTCCACACATACGAATATCTAATATATTTTCATAGTATATTACATTCAAAGTCTACTGATTTTATAGTTCAAAGCATTTCATAAATGCCATTTTATAATTTCATACTAACCTGTTACAGAATGAACCGTGATCTTAAAATTGCCGAAGAAATAAGATGCCAGTGCCGACAAAATGCCACAAATAATTGCAAAAAATTGAAATAAAAAGTGTTCGAATGGTCGGTGGGGTAGTCTTAATACGGCGGAGGAACCAGCGAGTTTATGCACAGCAAGAATACCCGAAGGCATGCACAGTTGCAACTGTAAATAATACAAATAAAAATGATATTACTTTTAATTGTGTAGCTTTTACGAATTCCCTATCAACAAGTAGAAATACTCTTCTAGTATCTTATACTTTCTTGAAACAACTTCTACCAAATTGTAGAATAAATAATAATAATAATTTTCTAGAGAACAAAAAATAGAATTTAACAGATATTTTCTTTCAATAAATGAGGCATTATTAAATTATTAATGCGTGTCTATTACAGATACTGGCAAGCTTCTTAAGTATTAAACAAGGGCGTGGAGGAAAGTTTGCGCATCGCGGGACACATCACACAAACGTCAACTGATTTAGCAATCACATGATACCTAAAAATCGCCTCTGCGCAGGCAAGGACATTTGTTCAAGATGTTTGCCTGTATCTATATCGAAATCATTTATGCAGATTTTTGAAAGTATTAATCTTAAAAAGCTGCTGTCTTAGTTCTCCATTATGCCACGAGATTCATAAATATTATTGTTTTCCTAGAATTAGTTCATAGTATCTCATTGTATTCCCTTTCAAAAAATATAATATACAGAATTAAGAAAGCAATACCCCAGCTGTTCCTAATACTATATGCGATGCGAACAGAGCTGCATCCTTCTGGTAACTCAATGTGTAGTAAAAAACGGTCATACTAGTTGCTCCCATCATCATGTGTGCCAATACTATAGCCGCAGCAGCAAACCTCTTCCTCATATACAAATTTGTTGGCTGGTCAACCAAAATAATTTTGACAGGACCCATGAATTCAATTACGTCTTTACCAGCATCATCTCCCTTAACGCACTCAAGGTTGCAACCACGTCCTGCCATTTTTATGAAATAAATAATACACAAAAGTAAAAGGAAAATTATTAATTATGATTATTTGCTGTCAAGTTGGCATGTCAAGTGTCTGATAGTGAATCCTTGACGATAAAGTTCTTTGCACGGTCTAGTTGTTTCTGGCTTAGTGAGTCATAGAGAGCTATTACCGTAATCCTACAGATAACGTGAAAATTTTTCGTTACATGAAGCCTTTTAAAAGTTTTCAACGAATATTGTGCGGGCTATACGAAATTTGTAATTAATTATAAGTCCAAATGGTATTGAATTCATCTAAGAGCAAGCAATTTTTAGCTCACTTTAAAAATATTAACAAACACATAACTGCATCAGCCCTGTGATTCTGTAACTCACTTTTCGAACTCACACAGCGGTTTTCGCATCGGCGGTTGCTCTCAAATCAGTCGTGAAGCAGTCATTTTATGATTTGGCATTCTGAAAAGGTGAGAGCTTGTAGTTTATCGTTTATCAGAATGCCAAATCATCATCACTGTGTGAGTTCGAAAAGTGAGTTACAGAATCGCAGGGCTGCTTTATAAAATCTCTGCAGAAAATAGACCCCAACATTTGATTGCAATGCTTTAATGTTTCGTGTACGAGTGTGTTTACGAATTTATCCACCATGTACGAAATTTTAAAAAAATATCTATTTAAAACAACAAAAACACCTTAATCATTATTAGAAGTAAGCCCAATTTGTAGTTCGACCCCATATTTTCGTGAAGCCGCAAGGAATAATAAAAAACATTTTCCATTAACGTTTCCTCCCAACCTTTATAGCTTCATTTATATTTATATGTGAAAAAAGCGAAACCGTGTAGCTTTATAGTAATAAAATGTAATGAGGGTGGTCCGAGATCGCTATTGTTTTGCTTCTCCGAGAGAAAGTAATTTTGTTGGGATTACGCTATCCGCGAATGAGCCCTGAAACACGGTCACTTAATGCCAGGAAACCAAGGGCATGTCTAATGAAGTTTTTATTAGTCGTAAAACTACTGTTCCTTAGAATATGTGTAGTATTTCTTTGCCGCAGTGTATCTGTATTAAAACTATTTACGACTTAACTTAACTTAATATCTAGATAAAAATCTTTTAAACTAATAACATTATATATGGACATCCGCAAATGATAATTACCGGTAACTATATGTATTTAAAATAAAGGCAAATGTTACGCTCGCACTATAAATTTATACTCCTATATTATATATGTGTTATCTATTAGATAATAGGCGAAAAAAAGCAGATATCTTGCCCGCAATATAAGCATTCATGCGTCATATGATGTTTAGATTAGATATAACTTAAAAAAAAAACATCGGTTAAGTCATCATACGTATCAGCCAGTACCCGTCATTTATGTAAAAACATTCAAAACAAAGTCATGCTTTAACAAAAATTAGTATAGTAATTATTACAAATAATTAAAACAATTTTGGTTCATGTAGTAGTGTATCTTTAACGCTGGAAGCATTTCCTCGCCGTATTGCGATATTTAATTGTTGAGCGAGGAAAGCACCAGCTCTGGGGTCAGCTAGTATATATAGCTTAATCTCATAATAGGCAATACCCTATAACCAAGTAACGTTAAAAAATCATAAATAGAAGTAAATTAAATTATATATAAATATATTTTAAGGAATTTATATTTAAGTTTGTTATGGAAGAGCTGGGAACCCTGAAACAGGTATTTTTTACTTAAAAGGGTTCCCAAATTTTACACATTGTAATGTGTAAAAGTTTACATATTGTGCTTAAAATGAATAAACACATTTTTATTATTTTATTATAAATTATTATCATCTTCATTAAGTACAGTAATAAATAATATTATAAATCCTTTTAAAAATTGGAACAAAACATGGAAACTGACTTAATTTACAGGGAATCAAAATTTCTTTATACTAATTGCAAAGCGTAAATCCAATAGCAAATAAAATAGTGAAACCGTAACGAAACAAAACAAACTTAAATTACAATCACTGTTTTCACACTGTAAAGGAAGTAGTTATGCTTATATATCACTAATATCAAATTCAGTCAACTTGTTGTGGCATGACCTCTGCAAAGCACTGCATACGTCGATGTAAATATTATGTAACACAAAATCGTTAAGTTTTAAACCAGTCTAACAAGACTGATCAACGATATGTGTCGGAGGTTCTTAATCTAAAATGTAAAGTACTCGCTTTGTTATTTTTAGTTTAGTATTACTTTAAAACAATAATAGTTTTAGCTCTATTATTTTCAGCTATATTATTTCCAACAATATAAATCTATATTAAATTAAAAGCTATATTATTTCCATGTTTTATGAACTCTTTTTAGTACACAATTTTACAAGTTTCATTCCTCTCCGTTACTATGACTTTACGAACCACGACCGCATTAAACATTTTAAAATATAGCCAGCAGTTACTTATTGATGTCTAGCTCGAATCAATTATTGAAACTCCATAAAATATAACCAAAAGGATTAATTCGATCGAACCAATTACCAGTGGTCACGACGCCATATGATTCATGAAGTATTAAATAAATCAACAACCGACTGTGGTCGATAAATATGCAAATTATTTAAGAAATTTCAATTAGTTTTTAATCAACTTTTTCACTGAAAACACCCACTCGTTTTTCATGCTAATGTTGTAATTTGTTCTTCGTAGAAAACCATTAAAACATAGTAAAACATTGCATGTTGCAGTACGATATTAAAAATATATATTCGTATCGATCATGAAATTCAACAAAAATCGCAGCTCTTTATATCTATATATATAAAAATGAAACCCGTTTTCCGTTGTCACGACATAACATGAACACGGCTTGACCGATTTGTCTGATTTTTTTTGTATAATATTCCTTGAAGTACGAGGATGGTTCTTACGGAGAGAAAAATTTTAAAAAATTGAGTGAAAAAGTCTAAAAACAACACTTTTCTATATTCCCATACAAAATATTCGTAATAATACTTAAAAGTCAATTTGAACTTTAATACCAAAGCATAAAGTTCAAGTGTTAGTGGAGGGGTTCCGGGAAGGTAAATTTTTATTTTTTGACATAATGTATTTGTTGTCTTACTAGCTAGACCGGTGTCCCGAATAGCAGAATAAGTATTTTAAACAAATAAAGAATCGACTGTTAGACGGTACGATGTTCGCCAGGCCAGCTAGTAGTTTATAAAATGGCTTCGAAGAATCCAAAAATATAAATGTTTTTTTATGTATAAAATTAATAGGAATAAAACAACAGAAAAATTACATAACTCTGTAACCCCTAACCACAGATTCATTATTCAAATATATCTTAAAGTTGTCGAAAAGTACTGTATAAGTATTAGGTACCCCTGCATTAGAGGAATCGCTTAAAAGCATTGTCTTGTTTCGTTGCGAAATGAGATGTACGAAGTTCCAAGTGTCTTTGAGCATGTTTAGAAGCTACTGTGCTCATATTCTATTATTTGCAAAGTGAAGTGGAATAAGTACTTAGGAAAATGGAGCACGATTGAAATATTCGATGAACGGAACTATTACGAGTTATAAATTCATTATTCTGTCTTGTAAGAAACTGTATTTTTGGCAATTAATTAAATGTATATAAATTTCACACTTATTTATTTTAGTGATAAATTCATACTTGGTCAATTCTTTTATTACGTTATTTTCGTCTTGTTTTGCTTAGTGTATAGTGTCGGAGGAAAAAAGTATAATAAGGTACACAAGAAAAATGCAAAATAATTTAGATTCTATACCTATCCCTTAGGTGGGGCAAGGGGTATCTATGTAAGTCATAAGGGCTTAATAAAATCTATAATCAGAGCCGAACTTTCCAATAGAATAACAGAAGCGTACTTATTTACTTCTAACAATAACGACTTAAGTCAACTACAACTATATTGTTTAGATTTTAGAAACTAATAAATATGACATTTATAAAATCCTTTTTGCATTAGAAAATAGTCAATTATTTTGAAATATCATAATTAAATAAATAGCTTTTCACAATTTCATATTTCAAACGAAGCTTCAATTTAGTAATTATGGTGTAAAATATCTATTGAGTGTTAAGTTTTCTTCACGTAACATATTAACAAAGTATTTTGTTTAGCGAGTCAAAATGTTTGTGCTGCGTATATTTTATAACATACTAAAATAATTATATATAATCTATATAGTAAATAGTTCATTTCTAAACGTAGGTCTCCTCCATTTTCCTCCAGTACGGCCTGCACTGGCCCACGAGGACCTCCTTGGCACGGCCTTTGTTTTACCAAGGTCTCCATTCAAGAAGCTTGCGAGAACCAATGGTTCTTGTCCATGCGCGCTATGTGGCCTGCCCACCGCCACTAAGATGTTGCGGCAGCCCTTACTACGACGCTTACGCCGCGCTGATCTTGGCACGAATAGGCTCATTTTGTACGCGATCTCGAATTCAGATGCCAAGCATTGCACGCTCTCCGCTGTGCGTTTGTGTGAGTGTATTGATATGAGGCAGAATGCACCGATTGAAGACTTTTCTTTTATAAAGATTATCATGCTAGTAGTGGTAAAAGGATACAGTTTCAAATAATGTAGATAAAACCTCCGAGCGATTAATAATTTCTTGACTGCTTATAGAAAGTTTATAATATATTTAAAAATAAAATAACTTGTTTTTTACGGTTTTCGCTCTTCCAAGTCACCTTTTACGACCATGTTATCTCGAAGATATCTTAATAGGTTTTTATATTAATTTGCATGTAACATAACCTGTGTTGCCATAAAGGCTATGTATCACGCTACTTTATATTTTATCACGTCTATAATCTATGGACATTGTATTGCCTCTGGTGTTGCCATAAATTTCATACCGTTTCAGCAATAATAGTACCTATAAAGTTCGCTTTGACAAGCAAAAAGTAATAAACGCGCATAGTTGAACATTCACCAAACTGTGAAACTTTATTAGCCGATGTAAAATCAAAAATGTTATTACCAAAATACTAATCTCTAAGATGCTAACATAAGAACGAAAAGTAGGTCAATTAAAAACCTCTTGAAGTAAAAAAGGGAGCAATCTTAGAAAATACATTATATATAAACTTCTACTTACGCACTCTCACTAAAATGTGTTACAATTATTAAAACCATTTTTTTTTTCAAATTGCATTCATTTGGGTTTCCTAAAAAGCTTGATGACACGGCAGCCCGTTTCTCTGTGAACCGTTTATTAAATATACTACTTTATCTTATTTTGTTGTTGGCAATGTAACAATAATATAACGTATATTGTATAAAAATATTTACATAGTATTTGCTTTCATTATAAATCATCGAAACACATACAGCTTGCCAAGAAACTAGATTTATTCATGCAAAATGAGAATATTTATATGTATATACCCATAGTATGTATATATAGAGTTAATAACAATGTCGTCCAGTTAAACACGACGAAGCTCTGTTTGTCAATTTATAATCAACATGTGCCAATTTATACCAGGTACACGACCTAATTACTAAACAACACACAAACACTTCACTGAGAACCTAACGATAACATGTTATGAGCTAATGAGTAAATTTTAAGTTTCGCCTTTGACTTCAGGCAACGGACATTTTGTTTGGCTTTTTACAGGACAAGAGACGCCCACGCAGAAGTTTTATCCCATGAATCGCAGGAACTTTGCAATTTTTTAACTAAAGTTGTTTTGAAGATCGCACTGGTTAGGATATACCTTTATAAAATGCTGTGGTTTATGGAAGACACTTGTAAAAATTTAAAAACCTTTAAATATTTGAACATCAACATCAAGTTGATATATTTTAGTTTCGGAGTCAAAATTAAAGCGATGTACACAACCGAAGTCGTCTCCGAAAATCTCTTAAACTTGTAAAACAAGAATGTAATTACATAAGTGTTTCATTTTAAACAATGATTTTTTAACAACCCAAAAGCTAATATTTTTAGTCGCGTATAGAAATATTTTTAGGAAAGGGAGCGTTCAAATATTACGTAACGCAATTTTTGGAGATTATTGACCCCCCCCCCTTCGTTTCTTGTACCACCTAGTAACTCTTTAGTTATTATTATGTGGTGTAAGTCGAAAAAAATATTAACAACAACGCGTAATTTAATCCACGCCCCGTATCGTAACGTTTAACAAAAGGACCCCCCCCCCTCAAAATTCGTTACGTAATACTTGAACGCTCCCAAATCGCTTTACATATATTTTTTAACTGCTATTCAATTAGTGTAGAAATAGTATGGAATAAAGTTGTTAGCACAATCTTAACTGTCATTTTAACTGTTCAGTAAACGTATTCAGGTTTGGTTTCATTTAACCAAAGCGAATGTAGGTTCATTGTTGTCCTATCCATTGTTGTCGAGCTATTTTCATTCAGCTCTTTTATTCTCATTCAAACACTTACATATTGTCTTATTAACGCTAATGCGTCAGAAGAGGACTTTTGAATAGGCGTTACTGCCACTGGCGGCTCGCAATTGGAACGAAGATTTATGATAAAGAAGATTATGGTGAGACATATGCGTACTTCATGGGGTGTTGGGTACATTTAAATAAAAATAATTATAGGGAACTAGTGGACCCCACAGACGTTGTCCTGCATGATATTTCAACCGATTAAGATATTAAACAAAGTATGAAAGTACCGACTGCAGCGCCATCTGTCGGGCTGATTTGTGAATCTAAACCATTCCCAGATCCCCTTGAAGACACACAAAAAATTTCCGGGCTGATTTGTGAATCTAAACCATTCCCAGATCCCCTTATTATTATTTTTTATTATTATTATTATTTTTTATTTATGTAATAGGAGGCAAACGGGCAGGAGGCTCACCTGATGTTAAGTGATACCGCCGCCCATGGACACTCACAATGCCAGAAGGCTCGCAAGTGCGTTGCCGGCCTTTCAGGAATTGGTACGCTCTTTTCTTGAAGGACCCTAAGTCGAATTGGTTCGGAAATACTTCTGTGGGCAGCTGGTTCCACATAGTGGTGGTGCGCGGCAAAAACTGCCTTAGAAAACGCTCTGTTGTGGAACGACGGACGTCGAGGTGATACGGATGGTATTTTGTATTTTGCCTTGACGTCCGATGATGAAACTCAGCTGCAGGTATTAGACCGAACAACTCCTCTGAACACTCTCCATGGTAAATGCGGTAGAAGATGCAGAGAGATCCCACATCTCTACGCAACGCCAAGGGATCAAGCCGCACTGAAAGTGACTGGTCGTCGACGATTCGAACCGCTCTTCGTTGAATACGGTCAAGTGGAAGGAGCTGGTACTGGGGAGCTCCCGCCCAGAGGTGAGAGCAGTACTCCATATGGGGCCGAATTTGCGCTTTATATAGTTGCAAGCGGTGGCCCGGAGTGAAGTACCGTCTCGCCTTGCTGAGCACACCAAGCTTTTTGGAGGCTAATTTAGCCTTTCCTTCCAGATGACCGCGAAACTGAACGTTATTCGATATGTCAACGCCCAGTATTCCGATGCTAGCCGAGGCTTTAAGGAGAGTGTCTTCAAAGAGGGGAGTAGCGACAAAGGGAGTTTTTTTAGCGGAAAACGCGCATACATGTTTTTTATCCCTTGAAGACAAACAAAAAATTTCATCAAAATTGGCCAAGTCGTTTAGGAGGAGTTCAGTCACATACACACGCACACAAGAAATATATATATTAAGATAGTGCTCCATTTTTTATAGAGCAGTGTTGGCCTAGTGGCCTGATCATGACCCTCAACCCTGTTGTGCACTCAAAAACCCACCAATGGACTTTTCACTTGTTTGTACGGTGAAATAGTCGACGGCGTGTTTCATCGACTAATGAAAAAATAACTACCTGAAGCCAAGATCTGTTTTTGTCTTCATTTACAAAATGTATCATGGTATTAAAATGTGTGGTATGAAAAGTTTCAGTCTTTGCCCTTGGCCGTGATTTGGGAATTGTCAGTAAACGTCATTTTATTTTTTTATTGTCGTTCATGTGTTATCTATTGGATATGATTTTTTTTATTTTTCTATCATTTTTGTTTGTTAGCTCTTATGAATGTGTAATCGTAATTAACGAATTCTAGTTTCGAGTCATGTTGAACGTTATGAAACACTGAAGAATTTACTAATTCATAATGCAACTACTAGTAAATTAGCTAGTAGGTATAATAAAACATTATACGTATTGTTATTATTTCTGGACTAAAATTAAATAAAAAAAATATTTTTGATTCCAACACATTTCTTTGGTTTAACAATAAAGACAAGCAAATGGGAACAAATTTTGCATCCTTTTTTAACATTACAAAAAAAACTCCCGTTCCATTTATCGCAAATTATAAAAGACTTACCGATATTATTTTTCCAGTTTGTTGCCCCATGCCCCATCGTTAGGAGCGACCCCAGGTGCCGCCCTTCATTAATCTTATTCGTGAGGAACTCGAGGAATCTTAATTTGAAGTTTCGACGCCTCTTCATTAGAACTATGCGAAAAGAATTTTTCGTTCATTTTAAGGGTGGAGAAATGTGCCTTCTATTACAACTTGGTTTTTGCCGTGACTTCGTTTACTATGGAACGAATTACAATCTATTTCAAGACTAACCATATATTTACGTTTGGAAAAAAAAAATTCAATGGGAACAGAGAAAAGCTTTCATATTTTTCGATTTCATCGTTAAAAAATATTAAACAAACTACTATTTAAAATCATAGCTCTTAACATTTCTTATATTCTAACATCTGTATTTGACTGAAACTAAGTTTTGTATTAGAAAATGCTGTTGTTAATTGGATTTTATACACATTATTATTGCGAACATACTTATTATACCTGAAGCTAAACGTCTTCATTTATGCAAGGCCATCCTAACTTTGGCTACACCGCTGACCACGAAACTCGAAGCCACTTCAACTTTAACAAAGGAAATCTAAACTTATTACCAAGTACTAAGTTCTAGGTTTGAGGGCTCCCAACAAGTTTATTAAGATGCCAGGCTTTCCTCGTATCGGTTAAGTTCCTGCCCGATCAAGCACCTTTCTGTTATATCAAATATTTTCAGTATGCAACGTAAACTAATAGATGAATTTGATACGCCGTTCCCCGTTCCTTATTATTTGATTATATAAAATAGGTTACCAACAATTTCTTCGCAACGTGAGATTACTACATATTTGTCCTAGAGATAGCCTTGGGCCTATATATCAAGTAAGAACAACCAGCCATTTTCAGAAGACGGATTTTTCTTATTTTTGTTCGGATTAATACCTGTAGCTGACTTTCATCATCGGACGTCGAGTCAGAATACGAAATTCCACCGTCCGTCGTTCCACAACTGAGCAGTTTGCCGCGCAACATCACTATGCGGAACCAGCTGCCCATTAAAGTATTTCCGTACCAATTTGACCTTGAGGGTCCTTCAAGAAAAGAACGTACCAATACTTAAAAGGCCGGAAACGCACTCGCGAGCCCTCTGTCATTGAGAGTGTCAATGGGCCGGCATCAAAATCACTTCATGCTTCAGCAGGGTTACCCCGCATTTTTTTTAAAACTGCACGGCCGAAATTCCGTTACCAATATTGAGTTTTCCTACCATGTCCAAGCTGGCATCAGTCTTGATATTGATAGAACTATCGGAATTAGGTCACGTCGATAGATTATGTCATAATTTTCCGGTCTTTGTTGAAGAGTGCTTCAGCTAAAAGCTGTTCCAGACCTTATCCTCACATACAACTAACATTGACTTTACAACACAAGAGTAAAGACGTGCTCTATTACTAATACTTTATTATGAAATAATAGCAAATAAAACTGAATACATAATAGAGCTTTTCAAAAACAATTCTCTACTTCACTCCCCTCATGTAGGATAATATCGTAAAAATTTTATTAACTATAGTAATGCGATATTTATGACGCGAATAAAGTTATTGTTTCATACTAAAGTGGCAATGAATATGGCAATTTAATACTACCCGTAAGCGACTGCAAACTGATGCCACAAATCTTT
Source organism: Pieris melete (assembly GCA_963693345.1). Lineage (NCBI taxonomy): Eukaryota > Metazoa > Arthropoda > Insecta > Lepidoptera > Pieridae > Pieris > Pieris melete. The sequence goes on along the minus strand of CAVNZK010000053.1, from coordinate 1,159,827 downwards.
CATCGTAAAATATAAAACTGGTCTTGACATATTTATCAAAGCAATTCTTAAAACTAAACTATTTCTTTGTATCTTAAGATCTTTGATATTGTTTTAATATTTAATAGGTTAAATATAATTTCTTTATTCTAAGAATTATTAATGGTGACCTGTTACCACAGTACTTCTATAGTGCTATTATAGGCACCAGCCTCTTACAATGATAGCCAATGTTTTATGTAAACTTGTAAAGATGAATAATTGTGAAGAGGAAAATAATTAAACCTTATTATTATTATATTTTAACTGGGTTTTTAAATATATTTAAAAACTTAGTTAATGATAAACATTTAAAGAAATACTGTTATAGATATTTTTAAAAAACAAAAAACAACTGAAAAAAGAAATAAGTTTTTAGTATTTTCAGTCGTGGGCTCAAAAGTTCGTAGACTGACACATAGATGGCGCTGCTAGCAAATAAATATGATTTTTAGTTAGCCCGCACAACTAGTTATAATATATTATTTTCATATCCTAATCAATCTGGAGTATAATAGTTTTGAGTATATGTTTAACTCGTACTTAGATTATTTTATTACTTACTTTGTATTTTAATAGTTATGTTGAAGGGTACTACAATACGATGGATGAGATTATGGCACTAATTCCTTGATTGATGTTCCGACACCCCTTTGCTGACGTATGTATAATAGTCACTATTTGGCATCACAGATTTCGTATTACTAGAAATGAAGTTTAGTGGTAAAACTATATTTTTAGTATCATATGTACATAATAAATATGATGTCGACGTTTCAAATGAACGTAACGATAACGATATAACTATATACTATCTATTCATCATACTTGCTAGTCTGGTTTCTCTTCATTTAATGTTTAATAATAAAACGGATGGACCTCATATTGACATTCATGCTAATAATTTTTCACCATCCCTGAAAATTAATACCAAAGAAACTTCATATATGAATCTTTTAATTTGTGAACAGAATTATGTTTTTTGTATGTTTGTTTGTAATTGAAACAAACAAAAAGTACTACCAGGATTTTTATAAACCCTCATTACAAAAATTAAATTTATAATTAAAATAATAATAATAATTAAGTAAAAAAAAAAACAATAACAGCTGATGACATATTATAGATACACACGTATAATATAGGTATAGTTAAGAGTACTGAAAAATAGTACTCACTTCGGAGCGCTGTAAAACCTTATCTATTGACTTAATGAAAAAATGATGCGAATGAAAGTTGTTCCTCAAAAATCGATCTACAAAAACGGTCAGATATTATTTTTTCGTAAAATGAAAAAAAAAAGTTACATCGAAAAAACATTTTTTTTTTCTCGAATTTCTGAAGATTTTCACTTATAACTTTTTTTTTATAGTTCTACGACAAAAATTTACTGGACCAAAGTTGTAGAGAATTTAATTTGCAACAAAAAATGTTAACAATTTTTTTTATCAAATAAATAGTTTAAGAGATATATTGTAAATACCATTTCAACCCCTATTTCCAAGATGGCGGCCGTGGGACAAGGGTGGCGACCCCACAAACTTGTTTTTAGCTTTACACTGACCCTCTCTACACATCAAAAAAATAAAATTGCGTCCTCTAAAAAACTCAAGGTAAGGCCTAAAAAATGTAACATTTCAATGGACTACATATACAGCTACTAATTACTATCGACAACATTAATTTCGATAAAAAATATTTCATTAATAATTGATTTTATGTGTTATGTTTGTTCTGTAAATGATGTCGGACAACCGAATAGGAACATTCGTCGAAAACCTACCTACTAGTTTGTATAATGGAATTATTTAAAAGCTTTAAATCTGCTTTTCATAAGTCACTTCACACGCGGAGTAGGTGTATTAATCTTGCAGGGTGGCTGGGTCAGGAATTCATCCAATAAAGGTTACATGGAAAACAATTTGTTATTCTAAAATATAGACTATAGAGCAAATTTAATTTCCTTATAACGGGAGAGAATTTCACACGAGAACATTTTAACAACATTCTAGATTTTATTGTTCGTTTATATTTATAGTTAACGAAGAGAGTTCATTAAAGTTAATGAGTCTTGGTTTTTATTTATGTTTTTTTCTGTTTAAAAAAAACATGTTTGCAATTCACACGTGGTAGAAGTGAAACCTTCAAAAATTTTGTTTTCAAGATAGTGAGACGAATTAATTTTAATGTTTAATATCAATTATTAATTTTGATAAAAACTACAATGACCAAAAAGTTTTTATAATTAATAATAATATGTAAATTACACTCTTTTCACTATCTAAATGTAGTATTAGAATTTTCTTTAAATTAGTTTATACACTGTATCTCTTCGTATCTCATTTTCCCCCACGTTAAATCTTATGAATTTATGTGTCTGTCTCTTTTTCGTTTCAAATCTCAACGATGCTAAAGAAGTTTTCACTTCAAAAACGTAATTTGAAAGATAAGACTTTGTGATTGGTCAACAATATATTTAGCCGTTTACCTGCGCGTTGACATGCGACATGATACATATTATGTCAGTTTGTTCATTCACGATCAATCACTAGGTTTCGTCTTTCATCTGTAGTTATACATTCTGACGTGAGGATGTGACAAGCATGCAGTGTTGTTGTAATACTGTAAATTTTTGTTATTGAAACGCCAAAAGCGCTTAATTAATTTTCATGGACCAATTTCCGTATAGTTTCAGCAGATTTTTTCCACGCGTCCATGATTATATTATACTATTAATAACCATATATATAATTAATGATTCACAGACGCTGAAATATATATTTTTATCAGTTATGTGTTCAATGTTTTTCATGCAACCGTTTATCTGTCCAAAGTTCAGCTTCTGTGCCGTTTTCAAGAGTATTTTTATATTTATAAATAAATAATACTTTTATTTAAGTTCTTCTAGATATTTTATTATTTATTCGGTGCCCGTCAAAAGCGGCGTGCGGTTAATATTTCAATGCCGACGTTAAGTCGACGGAGATTTATTGAGCAATTGCCTCTGTTTTAAAATTAACGACTATTCGCACTTACCTCCCAGAGAACATGTAACGACTCGTTATGTTGTATATACTACCACAAACCCTTGATAATATTAGATATAAGCACATTTTTTAAAGGATTTTAATATACAAACTCAAACTCAAAATATCTTTATTAATGTAGGTAAACAAGTACACTTATGAGTTGTCAAGTTAAATTAATTGTAAATTTACATTTACTACCAGTTCGCAAGTCAAGGGAGCAGAGCGGGTAAGAAGAACTGGCAAGAAACTTTCTGCCACTCTTTTTAATCGCCATGTATATTCAAGAAATTACAAGAGTGGGTGTATATTGCGATAGAATTATAAATTAATTAATTATACAAAAACCGCTATCAGCCATATAAACATACGCATGCAAATCTTAAAATTAATAATCATAATGTAATAATATTAAGAACAGTTAAGATATTTAAAATTGGTGTCAAAATTTGCCTTTAAAAATGTAATCACCCTCAGGTAATACATGTGAATGATTTCTGAAGGGAAGAGAAGAATGATAGCATGTTCTTTTTATATATTTTAGGAACAAAATATCTATGGCGCTTTGACCCTTGAACTTAACCTCAGCCCCGGTACTCTGAACCTTCCACAAAATATAATAGCGACAGTGTTCCCAACGGTTTTGTATTTATATACAGTCTTATATCCGTAGCTCTAATTTCGCATATTCCGGTACCAAAGTCTCTGCATTGAAGTAGGAATCATAATCGCTATTGAGAGTTACAGAGCCGCTGCACGTATACTTGATTTTTGAAGTTATACTTCTTTTGGCGCGTTAGGGAAAAATGATAAGAGTAAATTTTTCGAATGCGCGCGTACATCGTCACAAAAAACCGACCCCCTGAAGTTAGCTATAGTCAACATTTTATTTTTTTCTATTGTTAGTGTCTTTTTTTCTACAAACGTAGAATAAATTTTTTGAAAAGATTTGTATCTTGTTACGCCAAAGAAGTATAACTTCTAACGCGTTTAAATAAGTACACACACGTTTTCTTATACACGAGTGAGTAGGTTTACGTGCTTGATACATGCCATCGGTTTAGATGTGCTGTCGTCAAGATATTTTTCTTCAGTAATATTTACAGCGCTCATAGGAAAATCCGTTAGAGCATAACCATTCTTCGATCGCACGACTACAAAGTGGAGACTCACGCGTCTACCCACTAGGCGTACACTCCAGATTGGAATTAAAATTGTGTAAATGTATTTTCGTTACAGCACTTTTTTAAGCATCAAAGCTGTTTAATTACTTAAGCGAAACTTAAGATTTCTTTCATTCGACTTCGCTTTTCAGTTACTAATACAAATACGTATTTGCAAATTTCTTTGAACCTTTGAGTAATTAGAAGCTTTTATTTATCGAATGAATACAAAATAGATTTTTAATTTATTTATTTTTAATTAACGATATTGGGTTTATTTTTATACTAGGAGAATTTTTTTTTGTAAGTAGTGGCAGACTTCCGTATTTTTTCATTTTTTTTATATTAATATTATTCTTTATAAATCCTATATTTTGCACACGACATGGCTTTAAAAAAAGGAAACTAATAATGGAGGCGGCCTGGAAGTAAATGAATAAAGTAGCAATAAATAAAAACCCAAAACAGCTGCGTACATATATCTCTATTCAAAAAGGTATATTCTTAAATGTAGTTTGTCGAAAATTGTTACAAGAGAAGGAATAATTTAAAATTATTTATCAAATTTTGGTCAATTTGTTTAATTATTAAAAATCATTCTATTTATACATATAAATAGTTGTTTTTTTTTTGTGAATCCAATGTTTGTACCCCCTAATATACTTAAAATAAACAAATTTGTATGAAAATGTCACGTGACAAATCGTATGGAAGCGTGTAGCGTAATGTCTTTCCCATACAAATTCATTTAGCATTTGTGAGTCGCGCCTGTCGAAAAGTGATTTTGTCTCAAGCCCCAGTTATGTTATACAATACACAACTAACTAGTAACACAATCTACAAGCTGGGAATAGGCATTTAGGTCTGCATTGACATGCTCGTCCACTAACCACCACGGAATTCTAACTATTTATTGAATCCGATAGGTATATTTGGAAATTCTGTACACAACCAATAAGAAATAATTCTTACAATATTCGATTTTATGCCAATATTCATACTAATATATATTTATAATTCATAAAGATTTAGTCTTAATACACTTTTTTATTAAAGTATTTCTGTCCTATCTTTATGATGTGACAAGACACAGAGTAAATACAGCGCAGTAGACTAATTTGGTTTTTATAAATAAGGCAGTGAGTATCTTGAGATTATCTAACCTTTTATTAAGATTGATAAATAAATAGAAAACACACTTTCATCGCGTGTTGCCAAGTTGTAGTCGCGGGCACCGACTCATCCGTCATCTGTTTGGAAAAACAATTACTTAATAAAAATAAGTAAATGAAATTGCTTAAATCATCCTCACTCCAAAAATAAATTTACTTTTCCAGTTAGTCTATTTTATATATAACACATTTTCCAAACAAACCATATGCTTAATATTACGACGTAGTAGTCTATTCGTGTAGGTATATTCGAGAAGCTAAGCTATATAATAAGTACATTTACTGCGTAGAATATAAATAAGTTTACTTAAAATCGCATTTTTCTCAGCACACAAGTAACCTTTCAACTTTGTTTCTTCGTTGTATCAAAACTTCAAACACAATAACCCACAGCAACTTTTAAAATCTCGAAGCACTTAAGCCAAGCTTACGTCCACAGACTATCAATAGAGCAACTTTTTTATATCGCCTTAAATCGAAGTGTAAATGCACACTCGTTTATTACTTTCCCAAAGAGAGGCGTCGTAACTTCTTAACCCCAGTTGACGTAGGGCGAATAACTCGCGTTGACAGTTATAAGGGCGCGAAACGAGGAAATCTTTCATAGACAAACTTTGAACAGAGTTCCTAGCCACAGGTTAAATTTTATTATGAAACATGTCAATTGTTAGTAGACAACTAAGTAGTGTAGTTTAAAAATAAATTACATAATTTATTTATACGATAACAGTGTTAGTAGCCAAGGCTCCGATTCTTAACCTATGAATATTTTCTTATTTTTTTTATTATTTACTAATGTTTATATTAAGCTAAGCACCATTGGTTATTTTTTTTAATTGCACAATAAACGGATGACAATTAAAAAAACCTAGAAACAATAGTGAGGAAATCTGACTGATTTAGTGTAAACTTCAGAGTTGTAACTTAGCGGGAACTATGACTCAATCTCAAAATCAATAACGTTTTTGTTTTACAGTCATAATTCGAGGACGTCGTAGAACACCGATTTATCAGACGCCGAAATTAAATATATGTATTTTATCAAATATATCTTTTGCATAATATCCATATTAATAAAAATATTTACAATGATCCATAATTATCCTGTGCATGCATATAATCCGTTATTACACTTAAAGCAATTTCGATTATGTAATATCAGCAGGTCTACGAAATAGTTTAATCTATATAAAGCTACTCTGTAAAACTTTTCTTTTTATTGACCTTTCCACCCTACAAAATGCATTTTCCAATACAGGAATACATTACTTTACAGTAGAATTCTTATGGAAATTCAAAAATAGTTCCAAAATAGAGACTTTTCGAAGTGATAAAAGTACGCGTTACGGAATATGAAGAGGGCCACAAATGTAATCTTTGGTTACTGCTTTAGTTTATTCAATAAAATACTGAAGTAACCTGTTCGAAAATACATTTTGAACATACAAAACACTTATTTGCTAATGAAGGTACCGAGGTTTTAATTTTGATATTTAGAAGTTATATAGTAAAAATACACTTAAGTTTAATATAAACGTAATCAAACCTAATTATAAACATTTTATAGTCCACTTCAAACAACTTGAATAATAATTTAAGTACAACGCTGGAATGCATTTTATGGTAATTGCAGAAAATTACGCAAATTTTATAGTCCTTTATCATCAAGTATCTACCAACTCTCAGGCATAGAGGATCTAAAATATTTACATAGAAAGTAAAATGTTTCCTATTTTTATTACATAATTAATTTTATTTCTAAAAAAAATTTAATTAAAATTATTTAAAATATGCTATTGTAACGATGGTAAATTATAAAATAAAACGTAATTTTCTCTCGGTCTTTCCTTAATTCGAAACTATACATATGGGCGGGGAACTATACTTCGCTATATATGTATATTGAGTGATTATTTTTGATTGATTTAACTTTCCGTCTTTCATCTAATTTTTGATACGCCGATGATTTTCAGTTTTCAGATCTACGTTTAATCAAGTCAACCTACAAATGATGAGCTGGCAAAGGTAATTGACTGGAGTAAAGATTTTGGTCTCCAAACCAATGCCATCAAAAGCAAAGTTATCATCATTGGCTGTCCATATTTCACATCGAGAACTGATTGTGACGGTGTGACTTTAAATATTATCCCGATTGTATTGTATTTCTTGCAACGAAGTATTAATAAATGAATATACTGGGCGAAAATTGGATGACTAGCTTAATATAAACCATAATTCTAAATTACCCCCAATAATAAGTAAATAAAAAATCATGATGTTTCATATAGCTGCGTTCTCGTGTTCTTTTTTCAAAACGGTCTAGTTTTCATAGAACAGTAATTTAAAAGCGGACAGGCTGTCTAGTGTCAACTAATGAGAGGTCCTTCGAACCGGAGCCAAGCGACCGCAATTGTGGAAACAAATCGAAATCCCTGAGTGAGCTACGAGCTGTATTACTTTAAAACATTTTTCTACTTTTACTATACTTTTTATATTATACGGTGTTTTAGAGTAAATAGAATTCAATTTCTATAAAGTATTCGTTTCATACCTTAAATTTTTCTTTAAATTATCGTTCGATTCCTTCAACCGTTCCTCGACTTTTAGTTGACAACAATTTGTAATGCTTCATTTCGAAAATAGATTTTCCAGCAACAGCTTTCACAGAGTATGCAAATTATACATATTTTACATCAACCTCTTTTTAATGTAACAGCTTGGCTTTGGTACGACATCATCATTATTCATTGAACAGCACATTAATTCTAAAACATTAGCAAAGTAACACTATGACATATTTCGCTCCTGGAAATTCTGTCTGAATTCGTGATAGTGACAGCCGAAATAGGTCAAGAGCCTGACTATTCAGCTCTGTGCCGAATTATGTATACACTAGGGAATTCCGGCAACGGTGAAAAGCTTGCACTAATGATATACGGAAATGTGGCTAGATTACAATTCTATTTAAGTCTGAAACACGTTGTATACTTTGACCTAACTCTTCAAAGGGAGTTGAAGAACAGGAAATCTTAATTGCAAGTATTGATGTCGTTATTTATGTCTAACTAAGTATCATTTTTAAGCAGTTAAAGTTAGTTATCATTGTAGGTAGTAGACCGGGAGATAGTGACACAAAATATTGGGTCACTTGTTCCAGTATGGCGGTTCTTCAGGAGTATTATTACGCATTAAAAAAAAATAATATGATGATCATAGTGCTGGTACCGGCTGCCCAATCCCGTGGGCATTAGTGGAACTCGTCGGATTAATTACATGTGCCAAACGATTTGTTCCACAAAAATTCTAGTTTTTAGCCAATAAAAAAAAATCAATTTCAGTCAATAAAAAATTAAGAGGCGGCAGTGTCATGCTATACTTCTTCGGTGTGACTTACAGCCCGCCATACCGACGCGGATGCGTTAGTAAAAAAAAATCAACCATTTGTACCAGACTAATTGTTGCACAGTTAACCATCGTCGTGCAGCCATTTACGAAAATCACCATGCCATACTTTTCGGACGGTTCCAAATGGCCGCCATACCGCCGAAATTCATTTTTTTTTTGCCAAACGATTTGTACCAGCCTAAAAAATTTTTCAACAATCCCTGTATAATCAATATGAATCCCTGAATAAATAGATAGTCTGATAATGGGGAGGTGGCGAATGTGTAATTGTAAGATTTTTTACTAGCGGACCATCATTTTTCATTTTTTTTCATTGCGTAATAAGACCCCTGAAGAACCGCCATATTGGTACAAATGACTCAATATTTTGTGTGACTATCTCCCGGTCTATAGGGCTTAGGAATGGGTTATACTCGGCTAAGCACCATCGAAGGGCGGCAACGCACACTCTAAAATAGGGGTATATGGGCTGTAATGACTGCCCTTTTAGGCGTCCTATATGTTTGTCCTCCTATCCTATAAAAAATGTGGCCCTGCCTTGTTGTTTCAGGCAAATCATTCTTGATTACTTGGAAACTTATGTATGCAATGATAACATACAAAATAATTACATTTATTTAATTTTATTTATTCTTGGATACCAACTTAGTTCATACTAACCGGAAACTTCAAACATCTATGGAAGTATAGGTAGTCTGTTACAAATACAATTGCAAATAAATGCTTTAAACGAGTGTTGGTTGGTAATTCAACACGCCAAATACAGTGACAGCAATGTGCCATCTATGGTGTAAGACCATTATAAGTAACAAATATAAACACTTGTTTTTAAGTGAGTAACCAGATTCCTGACCGTAGCGGTGAATTATTATGTTCCTAGTTCCACTGGTTAACATTCTGATTTATATGGTAGTTACCAAGTACGGTTTTGATTGAGATATCAGCGCATATTAACGTACAACTATTAGAAGTACAAGCCGATACGGTATTATTTTGTTAATTAGTTTATTTAATATGACTTTACAGAGGCAATTTTTGCGTCGTCTCATTTTTCTTTCGTTCGTTCGATTTCGTTGCAAAAAAAATGCAAAGGCATTATCTTATAATTATAGGTAAATATCGTATTTATTATCAGATGCTCTCTTACTAAAATAGTCGAAATTGTTGTGAATAAATGATGGACGTATGTATAGAGGGTGACTGGTTCAGTGCCCAGCCTAGGATATTTTGTTTCGAAAAAGACACTCTGGAAACACAAATACAATCACGCTGAAAAGTAACGTGAGGAAACCTATTTAAAGTTTAAGACACTATATTTTTATGTTCTTAGTTTTACCGAACGAGCTTTTAGAAACTTCATTGAAAAGTTAATGAAGACCGTGCATTGACCGCAGTCATGTCATAAAGTCGGGTTCCATTGGGTAGATGCCAGCTGAAAATGCAACTTTGTTATAAACTATGCCAAATGATAAATCTTTGTCGTACATTTGCAGGTGACTAAGTAAATATTTTAACCTTGTTCGTCTGAATTTTTTTACGATTATTATTTAATTTGAAGTGGCGGAAGCAGAATAGTGGAAGAAAATGACTGATCATGTTGTACACGTAGAAAATAAATATAAAGAAAGGGACCGGACAGAAAGATTTAGAAACACAGTGATAACAGCAATGACTCTGATGAATCTATGCATTTTGATTTTTTGGATTCTGATTTTGATTATTCCGAATAAAGTTGTGTTTTATAGTAAATATATCTAATTTTAGTTTTAGTATCAATAGTAAAATACTAAATACGTATAGTATTTAATTTCATAGAAATACAGTTACTATCAATGTAAAAAATAAAATCAAGTATCAAGTAAGTTTAATCCACAAAATATATCAAACTTTAAGGGATACCAAACTAAATCTTTTTTTTTGCCGCGCTTTTTCGTTATCTTCTTTCATTAGCCAGACTATGTATTTACATTGAACATTCGCGGATACTTGGCGGAACACTGCGACGTCTTCGATGTGCTGCGATATTGCGGGCTACTCGATTCAGAGGAAGTTGCATGGATCTAGTTAGCGCTGCGCCTTCCTTTGTCCTTATGTCACACGTGTATATACTTTCTATGACATATTTTCATAAGTATCTGATTGTTCTCACTTTAACATGTGTTTGAGAGCAAAAATAAAATCAAGATATCTGCGGTTCACTATTGTTTTATCAGTTCCTTAATTTCAGTTTTAAATTAAAGGATTTCGCATCTTTAGTACGTATATTAAATGTATTCTTAATTTAAAATTATCAGTCAACTTTTATAGTCTTTTTAAGAATTTAAACATGTTGATAGAAGCTTTTAGTTTGAGTTAATGTGTAATAGGGCACTCTGTCCAAAACTCGACCTGTTGGAAAATCCTGTATAAAACAAGGTCATGGTTTACTCTAAGAAATTACTTCACATAAATAAAAATAAGCACTCAACTCAGATGCGGTTTGTTTCTCAGAGACTCCGCAAATGACACTGCTTTCAATTTTAAAACTGCTCTCTCTTGATTGGCCTTACTTCGCTATATAAGATTTTCTTTAAAGCTTTATTCATAGTAAAATGTTACATTCATACTATATGAACCGAGTTCATCTTATTTAGATAGCTTTTGGTTTTTTGTTCGTAACTGCATCTGCAGAATCTTAAGGAGTTAGTAGTTAGTTAGTTAGCAGTGTCGTATCTTAAATGTACATAATATCTTATTGTCGCCGAGGTATATATGACTATCTACTGTCATTCTTCGTATAGTGACTAATTGATAATTTGGCCAGTGTCATTTTAGGCGCAATAGTTATTTAGGTTATTTCCTAATAAGTACATGCGGGAACTTTTTCACACCACTGGATAACTTCTATGTTGAGACGAATACGTGATGAGTTCAGCTACCGATATTAATCAGAACAACTCCTCGGAATACTCTCCACGTTAAATGTGGTAGAAGATGGAGAGAGAACCAACATATCTACGAAGCGCTAAATTATCGAGCTGCTCGGGAAGCAACTGCTCGTCGACGTTTCTCGTACGTCGTAGGAGAGGGAGCTGGTACTGAGAAGTTCAACTATTGGGAACGGTACTGCTCGTGCTTTACACGAGCTGCAAGCCCGGAGTGAAATACCTATTCATGGACCCTACATACGGTTTATAATAACGGAATAAGTAGAAAAATCGCAAGTAATTTGTAAGAGTCAGAGAGCAGTGTTGGCCTAGTGGCTTCGACGTAGGTTCGATCCTCAGCTGTGCACCAATGTACATACTTTCCTTCTATGTGCGCATTTATCATTCGCTCGAACGGTGAAAGAAAACATCGTGAGGCAATCACCCAAAAAGTCGACAGCGCGCGTGCGTCAGGCACAGAAGTCTGATCACCTAATTACCTATTAGATTAACAAAAGATCATGAAAAAGATACAGAAATCTGAGGCCCAGACCTTTTTTTTTAGGTCTGGTCTGGGTTCTTTAATTTGTAAGAGTCAGGGATAACTTGCAGCTATAAAAGCTGGGTGCGCGTTGTAGACGTTACTTATAATTATTAATGTTCCAATAGCTATCTGTTGTTTAATACCTAATACCTATAGTGTGAATAATTTTACGTAATCTTTTTTGTGTTTTTTAGTCATTTTATTTGTTCCGCCCTTCTATTACAATAGCATATAAAATGGAGCGTACATAACATAAAGCTATAAAAAATATAATATCTATACAATAAAAAAAAGAAAGGTAAGCTCGGGCATTATTTTATTTCGTCCATAAAACGAAACAAGCCTCGCGGAGGTCCACTGTCCCCACGGTGCCATTCTATGTTCGCCCCAAAAATTACACGACCTCAGTAATTTTGTGTTATTCTTTGAGGCCCGGGAGATTCAATGTTATGATCTCATTTTAGTTAGAAAAAGTCCCCCGTCCATTGTCTTGGGGCGTTTACTGAAATCTTTTTGAATTTCACTTGTTTTTCTTTTGCGTAAATTGGCTGGTTTCTTGAATTGTGGTACATCATTCACAAAATTAAACCAAAGTAGGTCAGCTACCTGTTGGAAATTTATAGATCTTTTCGGTAAGAAAACAAACATTTTAGTCGTTTTTAATCATAGAACTTTACAATTTTAACTTTTTTATTGTTATAAGGTAAGCAGATTTTTTTGTTTTCAATTCAATTTCCTTTGTTTATTTGTAACCGACCTCAAAAAGAAGTAAAAATTATGTTTCGTAACTTCTATGTAAAATTCTACATTTTAAGACAAATTTGCATGGTATTATGTGTGGCAGAACATGCGAACTAAAGATTGTACCACTGAAATATTAAAAGCAATAAATATGGATTAATTATTTTATTAGTACCACAATAGAAAAAACGACCTTGAATAACCCATCCCGTCATTTTGTCTTACCATTTCAAAATATAGGGCTATAGCTTGTAATGAAATATCTTACGTAAATAGAAACTTTGAAAGGTAAATTAACTTCCTTTTCTCCAGAGAGAAAAGAACAACAACTAGTCCATAGTTTTATTAAAGAAATAACGTAATAATATTATCGTAATGATTTTGTTTCTACAAACAATCGTAAAAGTAACTCAAACGTATCTCAAGTCATCCCATTTTCGCGCTTAGGATACCTTCGGGTCACACTTCAGACGAATTTTACGACTCCTATTTCTTACTTTATGTACTTTTGAACATTTCGACGTAACATATAAAATTAATTCCTTTACACAGTGTGTCGTTACCTACCGTTCCATATGATGGCTGGCCATGCGTCATACTCGTGAACGGGTGCTACTTGTGGTGACTGGTCGTACTTGAATTCGTGTATGCAAGTTATTTCGACTATGTGTTTGTGTGTTGTTCCCATGAGAATGTAAGCGCGTGCTCCTATTTCACCATGCCTCCTGCTGATAGAAGATAAGTCTTTGTTTTTAATTTATGTTATTATTATTAATTACTTAAGATGTCATGTGGAATATGGTGTAATGGTTGCAGCTCCTTACAAACGTGTAAAAAAAAACATGGCGATTAAAAGAGTGGCGGAGATTTTATTGACAGTTCTTCTCTTCCGTTTTACGCCCTTGATTTGAGAACTGGCACTAAATGTAATGTTAGAAGCATTTCATATACATTTATCTTTTTTTTGACGTTCATAAGTGTACATTGTGTTACCTATATGATTAAATGATTTTTGACTTTTGATAGTTCTAAAGGTTGAGAACGTATAACACATCGACTAATATTTGTATGAAAATTTCGGCGCGTTAGCATCATACTGTTAACTGTTACAGTCAAATCATTAGCGTGAAGGATTTTAATACTCCTTCCAACGAAATTTCCTATATAAACTTTTCGACAACCAATCAATTTTTAACATTCAGCATTCAACCTTGGAAATAATACACACTAAACTTAGGAAAGATAAACTGTAAAAATGTGTATAAAATATTATATACTGACTCAATGTCATGCTTAACAGCTTAACTAAATCCTGAAAATGTAGAACCAATATTCATGGAAATAACATAAAAAATGGTATAGAATTTGGATTCCTAGCCACCAAGATACCGAGAAAGGAGAAATTAGACAATGAGAAATTTGATAAACAAGCTAAAAGCGCTGCATATGAAAGTGAAATTGATATGTCAATAAAATCGTAGCCATCTGAAAAAAAGTATTTTAAACAGAGAATCGAAATTCGGTATTTGATATAGGACCTAAATTGTTTTTGTGTAGAAAAGATTTATGCACAAGTTTACGACATACTAATTTAAATCATATTTCCTTAATAACTAATAGTAATCCAAATAAGTGTAAATGCGTACCGGAATTAACACAGTTGTTGGTAAATTGTGTATCATACCAATATGAAAGAATGCTGAATCATTTAAAGGATTGTCTTAATAATAATGGCTATGAACGAGCAATTCAATTTGTCAAGGCTATAAATATGTATAAGTTGGTTTAGCTAAAGGAACTCAGCTAGTTTGCTATTTATTATTTTTTATTGTAATTTTTCTAAAAACTGTAAATCTTAACACATGTATATATAACTTATTGTTCATATTTATGCCAGAAATGTACCTGTAAGTATTGTCTTGAGATATTGTGTAATATTGAGTATGTATATTTATGTGGTTGTCAAAGCCTTGATATTAAAATGCGACCTTAAATAAATTAAATAAAAACAAATGCAAGTAATAAATTATAAGCGTCTGCGTCGTCCACATTGTAATTATTACAAGTCATTATTTATAACTGTTACTGTCGGTTTCGTAACACGTTGTTACAACTAACAAGTCCATAACACGAGCAAAAACAGGAACATTCATATTGCAAATTGCGAAGTCACGCCCAAGTAGGTATGTACGTAGTAGTGTCACCGCGCATACAACGAAAGGGGCAAATCTGTTGTAACATTGGCTTAACAGCCTGCGATTTGATGGGGCTTAAGTGATAAGCGTTTACTAAACATATCTTGTTAAGGTATACTATACAGGAGATTACCTACATAGCATACATATCTCTATGTAATTCATATGAAAACGTAAAAATTACGAGGTATTTATTACAAGTTTCATGGCGCCCTCGCTAATCTCGAAGAAAATCAATTTTTCAGTATAAAAATAGAATGCTGTAAAAAATATTTTTTTTTGTCTTTGTACTTACAAAAAAAGTATTGTAGCACTTTGGAATTTGCACTAAATGCGCCATCTCTTTATGTCACTTACCAAAATTGCATAATACACCACGGTTGGATAGTTGAATATAAGAAAGAACAGGTTGCATAAAATTCATTGACTGTTTTAAATTTAGATACACTGACAAAAACATTACCCGATTTCGGTTTGATGATGATTAATGGGTCAACTTGCACAATTTCAAATTTCACGCACAAAAACGTTTAGATTCCTATTTGTTTTGGACTACGTACCTATGATTGCAACGCATCTAGATCAGACGGGGCTTAGAAAGGGATAAAAAAAAACGCTATAGCTTTCAACTCGTGACTGGCAAATGCACTCTCCGTTCAGCGCGTCCACTAAAATCACATAGCACTCTGCAAAACTTTTCCCGACATCTACGTAACTATTACACTACAGACAGCTAACTCTATACGAGATTGAATAACAAATATTCTTGAACAATATATTATATCGAGTTCAGCAAGTTGTCTGCGGTCTGTCAGTATGAACTGATGAATATGATTTTCTTAAGATTTTACAAATATAAACTTACGATATAGGCGACTGTAAATAATCGTATTATATATGTTCATCAGTTTAATTAATGTCGTGTATTTTTTGGTTTATGAGTTGCTGAAATCTTCAGTTAAACAATGGGAAAAATTAAGGTCAGTTCTTGTGGTAATTTCTTTAAGAATAAAAATACAATACATCCTTATTTTCATGGATCCGAATACCACTTTATGAAAGCGTCTAATTAAATAAACAAGTTGTAACTCAAAGATGTTCTGAAATTGTTCGTCCAAATGTCGTCTTTAATTATTCAGGGATTTCGTCGCCTCGTACAAACAGTCGGCGTGTTCAAAGATTCAAGCACATGTTGCCAACTTGAATATACTACAGAATATCATTATTTATCCCTTTAGAGAGGTTTAAATATGCAGAATTACCAACACATTACAACCTACTTCCTTTGCTTTCCTTTCCTGCCTTGCGATTCTTTAACTCACTTTTCGAACTCTCACAGTTGTTTTCGCAGCGGCGGTCACGCTCAAATCAGTCGTGAAGCAGTCATTTTACCATTTGTCAATAAGCTACTACAAGCCTCCTCCTTATCAGTATGCCGGTCTTAAAATTGAAACATAACAAAAAACATCTCGGCACATGTTGCCTTTCTCATAACAAAATAAAGTATTAATAATGATACAAGTCAAATCAAGATTCAATCACACGAAGTTTGTATTACCCCGGTGTGTAATCCTTTATTATTTTCACCACGAAAAAATCGATTTGATATATTATTGTCTATGGCATATTACATATTTTACTTCTGTGGCTACGTTCAATCCGGATTTTCAAAGATAAACTTTATATAACTAGAAATATTATTAAAATCTCCTACTAATCTTTCGTTGAGGAATTTAATCAAATTGAAAAAAAAAACTGTGTTTTATTCATTTTATTGTGAATTACAATTAACAGGTTTGCAACAAGACAAAGTGCTACTATATGTATATTAACCGTCGCGCAAATAATAGAAATGCAAAAAATTCATTAAATACCATGACGGGCTCAAATTTCCTTGCTAAGTTTAATCTCAAACGGAGCTTTGAAAAACAATTGGCTACGAAGCCGGGAACAAGATAGATTGCCATATAAATCTTCAGCGTGTCTAATTGACGGCTTGGTACAGCCACACTGCTGATTTACTAACTTTATTTGGAAAAGGTCCTTAAGCCTTGGAAAATTAAGTAGATAAAATCACTTACAGCTGTACTACTCAGAGTGGTTCATTAGGAATTGAGATTAACTAATGCCATTGAGAAATAATTTAAATAAGTTCATCATAGATCCAATTAAGTCTTTCTTGTTTATGGTTTCATAAATTTGTTTTTAAACGGGCATTAACTTTCGTAACTGAATCTTTCGTTAGTTATAGAATTATAATAAAGACTATACGATTATATAAAGACTAGCTGTCGCACGGTGCACTGGCCTGCAAAAAGTGGTGTAGGGTTTCACCTATGAATTAGGGGATAAGATCACATTCCCAAAACGAGGAAGGGTATTCTGCAATTGCGATATCTGTGAAATATTGAATGATTTTAAATGTTTGGCCCGATACCTTCCACTCTTAGCTAATTCTTTATGTAGAGGTTGCACGGTGCGCTGGTCTGCAAACGGCCCGCGTGAACCGCGTTGGAACTAAATTTCAAGTATTTAGAATTTCTTCTACTGCCTCAATTAATTACTTAAAATTTTCTATAACTTTTGTTTAAACACTGCAATTCGATCACTTTCGGTTTATCTAGGCCGTTGGCGTCTCCAAGGAAGCAGACTACTCCAGATTTCATCATTTCTCCTACATCATGAACCTGATGTTAACTTAAATCCATACTCACAATTTTTCCACATAGCGACGGTTGCATCAATTCAGTTTGTATTGGCCAAAACTCGAAAAATTAAGATATGAAACACCACCTATCACCGCCCCAAGTTGTTGACCGGGGACCCCTCTCTATCTGCTACCATTTAGTCGGACCGCCGACTTTTTCGTGGTACGAAAGTTGGAGACAGAGACCGGGAGACCAGTTTCCAGTAGGCCAATGTGCTGCTTAACGGAATAGAAGACGGCTTGCTCTATTCCAGCCATATTCGGTCCACATCGACGATTTTAGCCAAGTATAGTGGCCATCTGGTTTTTGGGTTTTTTGAACTAAAACTATCACTCCATTAAATTCCCACCAATACGCTAAGTATTACCGTTTCGCCAGATAGTTGAAAAAACTTTGGACTTTTCTGGACTTGAGTTTCTTTACGAAATAAAAGACGATTCATTCGTGAATGAATGAATAAAACGTTTTTTTTTTATGTAATAGGAGGCAAACGGGCAGATGGCTCACCTGATGTTAAGTGATACCGCCGCCCATGGACACTCACAATGCCAGAAGGCTCGCAAGTGCGTTGCCGGCCTTTCAAGAATTTGTACGCTCTTTTCTTGAAGGACCCCTAAGTCACGTTCAGCTATATACATATATTATAATAATAGAAATCTAATTAAAGATAAATACGTTAACTAGTTATGCTCTGTGACAGGGAAGAATGTTCATGTTTCGGTGCGGTGAGCTGTCAAGATCTTATTCGTCATTTCAAACAAAATTTTTTAAGCAATTTTGTTCTTATAATTAAAATATGACCGATGCTTGCATTAAAATTTATTAGTAATTGTACGATATTATTTATTTTAGTTTACAGTTAGATGAAGAATTATAAAACCTATGGTTTGAACTTTAGACGCAACTTAAATTTTCTGTTTTTTATCTGATGTAGGATTGGATTATAGTAACATATCAATACTTAAAGTATTAGTAAAATAATTAGTATTAGTAATATTGAAATTAAAAAATACAACAACAATAAGAAGTCACGTACACTGACCGACCACCTCCGTGCTTTAAAAGTGCACATAGCGTAATTAGGAGCTCCTGGTTTTGATTCACGACAAAACCATTATTTTAATATGTCCATAGCCACATTACCTGCTTTACATTTTTTTTACAAGAATTTTACAGAATTAATATATTCTAAATAGTTTTTCATTAAATACTATGTATAACATAATATTTCTAAAGTTGACATTTCAAATTAATTTACCTAGTATAATAAGTTTTTAGGTTAAACAAGTATATTTATCACTTTAAGGGCCTATAAATCCTAATTAAAAATTTATTCTTTCTCGAGTCGACTGAAGCACAATGAAATGAAAAATTTAAGTCGCAAGGTTATTTATTATTCGATGACTTGACATAAATTGTAGAACGAATAAACATTATTTAGTTTAATTTGTTCACGTTATTTTTATACGTGATTTTTCTAATTATACTATTAGTCCGATCTCGACAAGTGTTTAATATTAAGATTAAAAAATAAGGATAATAAGATTTTTTCTTTATTTATTAACATTTGAATTTTTAGGCATAAGTTAATAACAAAGTTCTTAACAAAGTTCTTTATTCATTTATATATTACAATATTTTTAAATCAAAACAGAGATTCGATCGAGATTCCCAATTTATTTTACATTTCCGTCACGGAATCGAAAAAACTCGTATATTGAGTAAGAAACCGCACTGATTGCACAAAGGGGTCCCGTGGGGTCGAATTATCGTCACGTCCCAAACCCCACTTCGTTAGACCACGTCTGATGACGTGTAATACAGATCCGTATCCATAGAGAAACAAATCAATAAAATATCGATACTTAATAATATAAAGCTGCAGAGAAGTTCCTGAGATCAAATTGAAATATCGCTTTTGTGTTATTCCATTAATCGAGGAAGAGTAGGGTGTAGGGTGTTTCCAAATGGAATCTTTATGAAGGCCTTGACAGCTCAGCTTCGGAACTTTCTTTTTCATCTCCTCGTTTCCTTTTTTTCTTCTTCTCAGGAATGGAAAACAGTAGGTTGGTAGGGATATTATTACCTGATGGTAATATATACCAACACGCTACGACCGTATTATTAACGCAGGTGAACTAAGAGGCACAGTTACTATAGCTTAAAGATAAAGTTACGTCTTTATGAAAAAATCGCTACACTCTGAAGACTTGGTATAGACTACAGTAGCCTTGAAACTTGTGTATGTGTTTTGACGTCCGTACCCTATGTACAAAGCAACTTCCAAAAAGTCCAGTATATTATAGACCCTTCTTTTTACCAATATGATTCATTTTATGCCTTACAAGTATCTTGTACGAAACATCCTTCTTCTTGTGCGATCTATTCCCTTTATTTGAGAACTAGCAGTAAATGTAAATTGAACAATTACTGACGTTCGTAAGTGTCCATCAGGTTACCTAAATAAATAATATCTTGACATTTTTCAATAAGGACGAGATTTTTTAGAGATTTGACTAAGAGATGCAGTACGCTTGATACTAGTTACTAGTCAAACGTATCTTACGAAGATTCTCAAGTGTATACAGTCTTTAAAAATCTGCAGTGCGACCTTGCATTTTTTTCCTAGGTCACCCTCACAAATAAATGTTGATTGCACAAAGCCCTCAGCTCAATCCCTCTGATTGCATAGTTGGTTTGAGCTCTTGACAGCAAAACTATAACTAAATCTGTTTTTTTTTACTACGAAACTTTATCAGATTTTATATCTGCAAATACTTATGAATAAATCATAAAGTAATTATTATTTATAATGTGTATATTCGGGATAAAATCTTAGAGACACAAAACTATATTTTTATTTTATTCATTAGTATATTTTTATTCATACCATTACCAAACCTTATTGTTAGAGGCTTTGATTGACATACACCTGATACACTGAAGATTTACATGTAAGATCACATACTTTTAGTAAAAAATTTAAACACAGCCGTGCTCAGTCATCCATTAAATTATCTATTCTTAGAGGACATTGCCATGCTGACTACATCACCTGATTCTTTGGTTTAGTGCTTGGTCGCCACGGAGGTGTGATAGGTCATTTTCAGTTGATTTTTTAGTAAATTAACTGACTGATTAGCTAACAATTCTTATAGGAAAGCCTATGGGCAGCGAGATTTTATACCCTAAGAATAAGTTACGTTAAATCTTTATGAGCATTTATTAATACGACGGTTAGTAAAAATTATAAACGAGAAATTCAGTATATTTTTTATAAAACGTAAAAGAACTTTTTATAGTCTTTATTAACTAAAATTAGGCAGCAGGTGCTCGAAATAATTATGTATTCAAAAGGGCTTCTAATTAATATTGCGGTATTTAATTAGCCAGCCTTTGTATAAAGCGAACATATTATTGCATATATTTTCACCTACAAACTTTTAAAATTGCTTCGCCACAATTTAATACGTGTTTAAAATAAAATTGCTTTGATCAAAAATTTTAAGATTAATTAATCTGTCAGTCGCTTTTAACCACGTGACTACATTTATTATAGGTATACGTTGATTTCTCGCTCTTGGCCTGAAGGGCCTTTATCGTGGCCTGAAGGGTTTAACATATTATGTCTCTATAAGTTCATCTTTGTTAATTGGTGGCATCGCAAGAGAGCCTTGCCGCGATTCGAGAAAATGTATGAAATGAAACGTGGTTATCAGAGGCTGAGAATATGCTTGAAGCAAAAGCTAGTACAAACATAAGAATAAGTTTTCTCGTTACGTAATCTATATACATATATAAAAATGAAACCCGTTTTCCGTTGTCACGACATAACATGAAAACGGCTTGACCGATATGGCCAATTCTTTTTTTATAATAGTCTTTGAAGTACGAGGATGGTTCTTGCGGAGAGAAAAATTTAAAAAATTGAGTGAAAAAGTCTAAAAACAACACTTTTCTATATTCCCATACATAATATACTTAATAATGCCTAAAAGTCAATTTGAACTTTAATACCATATCATAAAGTTCAAGTGTTAGTGGAGGGGTTCCGGGAAGGTAAATTTTTATTTTTTGACATAATGTATTTGTTGTCTTATCAACTTTCTTTATTTTATCTTAGCTAGACCGGTGTCCCGAATAGCAGAATAAGTATTAAAAAAAAATAAAGAATCGACTGTTAGGCGGTACGATGTTCGCCAGGCCAGCTAGTTTATTATAATTTATAGATTGACAGGTTGTATCAGCAAGTTCGAAACATCAAATAATTAATGTCTGTCAAGAATAGTTTTAAAAACATTAAGTACATTGTCAAAGGCATTAAGGTTCAAGTGAAAGTTTTCACGTTACGAATACTTGAAAAGTCCATTACACGCCTGACGGCGTTTGTGACCTTACGCCAACTTGTTTGTAATTACGCAGACACAGCCCGAGATTTCATTTAAACTTTGTGACAGCCGCCAGTAGCAGCTTTCGGCAATACTAAAAATTCCTACATAGCGTTTTAATGGAAAGAATGTGGACTTTCAGTGACAACTATTCTATGCATTAAACCTTCGCTAAGTAGGTTTCTCCGGATTCGATAAATTATATAGAGATTGAGCAGTATTGGCCTAGTGGCTTCAGCGTGCGACTACTTGAGGTCCTGAGGATACCTGAGGTCGTAGGTTCGATCCCCGGCAGTGATCCAATGGACTTTCTTTCTATGTGCGCATTTAATATTTGCTCGAACGGTGAAGGGAAACATCGTGAGGAAACCGATATGTCTTAGAGCCAAAAACTCGACGGCGTGCGTCAGGCACTAGAGGTTGATCACCTACTTGCCTATTAGATTGAAAAATGATCATGAAAGAGCTACAGAAATCTGAGGCCATGACGTAAAGAGGTTGTAGCACCACTGGTTTTTTATTTTATATAGAGATTAGATCATTTTATATATTATTTTTGGACTTCCACCATGGACAACGAACTGTATCAGCATAATATATGTGACAGTCTTAGGAGTGTCTGTGAAAATGTATAAACAATTCTTAGATAAAGGGCCATGTAATTGACGTATAAAATATTTTTTTAAAGAAAAATACTAAAAACGAAATTTGAATTTTATCAAAAAACTGTTCCTAGATTAGCTTAGCTTCCTAGTACGCGTTGAGGTTTTTTTTTTCTTTTTAGAAATAAAAAATGCCATATATTTATAGATTCTTTCAGAAATTTGTTTCATAGCAGTAGTATGGGGCTTTTGATCTGTTTAAAAAAATAATAATTTTTGCCATACGAAGTTCACCGTACTGTATAAAAATAATAAATCCCATCATAGTTTCTAGAATTTTTATTGAATGAATTAAATTCTAAAATGATTTATTTCTTGTTTGCCTTATTGAATGTTAATTGCATATAACGCGGCCCTTTTAGCATATTTGTAATAGTCTTTGATGTAAGTTAAACAATAATTATTCTTTACTATAATATTAACACAAACAAAACTAATGAAAGCAAGGAAATAACAAACCTAAGAGTTTTGACCGAAACATAATTAAACCGCGATTCCAATCCTAAAACAAAATCATTTCATTAAGAGGCTACGATATCGCAAACATAGATACACGATTCAAACTTTTCTGTTCGGGTTAAAATCTGAAGCCAGAAAGTTTCCAGTTAGTTTTTTCCTGTTTTAAACTAATCTTAAAACTGGATGTCGATCTCCAAATTGATCCCAATTAAAATTTATGCGGTTTAAGTGGTAGAGCTAACGATATACTTATGGCTATAATTGCTTAGTCTACTACTTGTTTGTGCACCATAACACTACTGAGACTCACTACATCTATCATTAATTTTAAAAATATCATAGATAAAGCCAATTTGATTTAAGATGATATTATCTTTATTTTATGTAATATGCAAACGGGCAGGAGGCTCACCTGATGTTAAGTGATACCGCCACCCATAGACGCTCACATTGCTAAAGAGCTCGAAAGTGTGTTGGTAACCTTCAGCAGGACATTACAAATTATACACACGTCGATTATATTAGAACATATATAACATACACATATAAGCAAGGAAAAAAACACATAACAGCAATGAACATAAACATAGGAAAAACCGCAAAAATTTGACCAGGACATTTGTTGATTACGAGAGGTTTTTCATTCTTAAAAAAAATTATAAACACATTCTCGGCCTAAATAAATCGTCTACATAAGTATATAAACAATCGCTTAGTATTAGTTTAATATAAACACTAAGCCTACTGACTATAAAAATTGTTTGAATCGAATTTCAATAGTTGTGCATCATTTAATTTAGACTTATGATATATTCAAATAATATTTGTCATAAAAAAGAAAGCGTTAAAACACTTTTTCTCTAAAATATAAAAATGTTAAATTAAAAAAAATCCCGAATTGGACTCGGAGTTCAATGCGCTAGCAAAAGAGCATAAGCGGCAATTTAATTATCTAAGAAAACATTTGAAATATAAACGTACGAAAATATATAAAGGGTCCCTCGAACGAAATAAAAACAGCAAAATGAAGCTGCGAGACCGAGCCGCGAATTTTTAGGACGACCCACTCATTTCTAGAGCCGAAACTCACAGGTATTAAAAAAAAGTCTACAAATACTAACGCGTAATGAAACACGAATCGTGGAAAATGAAAAGCAAAATCCTCTTTTAAATAAACCTGAGCGATTCGTGTTTATTCATAATACGATTACTTTTGTACTCAAATATTTATACGAATGTCGTGTGCGTAATATGCTTTCTCAGGTATTTGAGGATATAATGCCGCTTAGAAGCTTTGAACTGTAAACATGTCTATACATATGCATAGTCCTGTGTGTGAATACCGATTTTTCGATAGGTTAACACTGTTTTTTTTAAATTTAGTTTTGTATTCGATTAATATCACAAGAACATCTCTCGATTGAAAATCAGCTCAGTTTAGTAATGTGGACTTATGATGTGCCGTTAACAAGCACTGGCGGTTGCAATTTTAAGTCTCCTTTATTTATGTTGTTTTATTCTTAAAATGCTCATGTATTCTTCTGTACGCCCACTTATGATCTACATGTAAATTAACAATTATTTGCCTAGTTGACGCGTCACACCTTTTATTGTAGCCCATTTTGAACAAAATAAAATTCAGATTAAATGTTGAATTGCCGCCAAAATAATAGAAAAAGCCAAAAAGAAATGTTCTTCTCCAATTTCTATTAAGGTTTATAAGCAAGATCACCTTTTTGTTCCTGGCACACGCCGTCGACTTTGCTATTGACAGACTGGTCTCTTCACGAATTTATTTTTCATCAGAGTTTATTGCTAATGGAAATTAAAATTGATTTGCGTAGCTTGGATTCAAACCCACTACGGTGGAGTGTAGCTTATTTAGTAGGCTAACACTACTCGTAATCTAATAGTAAAATTGCGATAATTATCTTAACTAATTTAAATAACCTTAACAATTCCTATTCGTCTAATTGAGTATTTTACGTCAACTGTCACAATATTTTAGCGTGAAATCGTTGAGCTACTTTCGGGTTTATCAATTCGAATTTAAGTAATTAGAATGAATTTATTGCGGAACGACATTTAAAATTAAAGTCAATATTCGTTTAGAAGGTAAAATGTCAAGTTTAAGCGGGCCCCAATCAATAGGTGATTGATGAGACCTCTCTCAAAATGAGACAGACTCCGTTTATTTAAAATCCCTTGAGCAAATTAAAATGGATGGACTTTGAAAAATCCATCCATTTTAATTTTGCATGTACATACGTAGTAATAATTTTATTTCCCGTTTACCATTATACACATCACAATTCATATATTTTCTAAAAGGAAACATTGTTTTAAATTTATAAGAGACGTTTTTTTTAATTTTTCGCTGGTTTTGTTTAGTTCTCAAGGTCCGAATCCTTAAAAAACAAAATCTTTTTGGATCAAATTCAATAATTCTCTCTATTAAGTAAAATAACATATAATATAACATTGACTTAAAAATATACATATATGCTAAAATTAGAAGTGCTGATTTTCGGCCAATGTTGAAAATTGCAAACATAGCATAATACTTGGTAATTTTGTAATCCATTCGTTAAATTCAATTTCAAAGTTTTAAGTAATATAAACGAGGTTTAAGTGAATTATGTGCCAGTTGGCCACTGCACCACCCGGAGTTAATCGTTTTTCTACGAAAAGCAACCAAAGAAACGTTATTTACTTCTTGAACGAGTATTTTTAGAACTAAATTTTACGTAAAATGCATAAGCTTTTTCTAAGCCGAAATTCAATTGAATTTCGGCCGCGGCTTTATCATTGTATTAAAACAGGTAATTTAATTTAACTCTTCGACAAAAAAATCAGTGACTTAAGAGCACATTTAGAAATTTACTTTTTAATAAGTTAGCACTAATATAAACATGTTATGGATAGAATAAGAGAGGAAACTTGTAAGAAAAATGCTGCTGGTGAAGATGTGCGTGACGTAATTTGTGTAAAACTGTTGAAATTTCGACTTACAGAGGCGCGATTTCTATGAGTATTTTTCGATTGAATAACAATTCAACTTAAGTTTTGTAGTATATATTTTTACATATTAAAACGAGTTACATATTAATA
Source organism: Pieris melete (assembly GCA_963693345.1). Taxonomy (NCBI): domain Eukaryota; kingdom Metazoa; phylum Arthropoda; class Insecta; order Lepidoptera; family Pieridae; genus Pieris; species Pieris melete. The sequence continues at coordinate 1,133,329 of CAVNZK010000053.1, read as the reverse complement.
AGTAAACAATTATGAATGTATTCATTCATTGCACGTGTACAAGACAAATCAATAGATTAGAGGCCCCGATTTTTCACTTTGGATTTTATTGCTATTATTTCGGGGAATTCCAAGAAATGCGACATTATATTTTACTAACTACGACTTACGAAGTCTCCGTATTGAAATTCGAGTTATAGAGTATAAATATGTATTATCAATACTTATAAATAACATTTTGTTCGAGTCACAAAGTCAAAACAATTCGAGTTTCCGCGTATGGGTTCGACGGAAGGGTATGGCATTTTTTCGACTTTACGAGGTTCGAGTTATAGAGATTCCACTGTATATTATTAAGTATAACTAGTAATATACACTCTTAAAGATAATATATAAATCTTAAACACATAATTGACCTATGTTTCTTTTAGTAGTATTTACCCCCGTTTTATTAAATTACATTTCAGACTGTCATTTATTAGCACTAACGTAATTGTCACGACCATTAATTATTAATCTCCACAAAGCTATTAGTTACACCAATCGTCAGCGATACAGTTGATGGATCTCAGGTACCAACATTCTAAGCCATACATTAATTTCGCTTTGAAACCAACAAGCCTGTTTGTAGAGACTTTGTGGTAAACAAAGCCGACCGTTATTGCACCTCGGTAGTCTGGGCTATTTCCGTGATATTAGATGCATTTACGAGTTTAAATTACAAGAGTTATATGTGATAAATACCCAAAACATAAATACAATAATGATTTAGACTAAAATAATTTCGTTGATTATAAACTGGTAATGGTTCAGTTGTAGATGGTAGTGTTGAGTCCGAGTTATTGGAAAAAAATACCGAATTATATGAGTTTCGGAAAATATGCCTCGTGACTCGTAAACTCAATTTTCCTGTTAAAGAATAGAAGCGCAGATTTTTTACATTATTTAAATTGTTAAATCCATTATATTGTTTAGATGTGTGATGTATATTATTACATTAGGTACTTACTCGATGCTGCCTCTCCATTGCTCTATAGATCTAATATATAAAATTCTTCTGTCACGGGGTGCGTAATCGAACTCCTCCGAAACGGCTCGACCGATTCTCATGAAATTTTGTGTGCTTATTGGGTATGCCTGAGAATCGGACAACATCTATTTTTCATCCCCCTAAATGTTAGGGGTAGTCCACCCCTAAATTTTTATTTTTTAGACAAAATTTTTAATTTCTATTTTTTTATGATACAGCATTAAAAAATACATACAATGCCTAACTTTCACCCCTCTACGATCAACCCCTATTTTTTTATTATAAATGATATACATGGCGAAACGACGTTTGCCGGATCAGCTAGTCTAATATATAAAATTATCGTGTCGCGGTGTTTGTAGTTAAACTCCTCCGAAACGGCTTGACCGATTCTCATGAAATTTTGTCTGCATATTGGGTAAGTCTGAGAATCGGACAACATCTATTTTTCGCCCCACTAAATGTTAAGGATAGTCGACCCTTAATTTTGTTTTATGTTTTTATGATACAACATTAAAAAATACATACAACCCCTATTTTTTATTATAAATGATATACATGGCAAAACGACGTTTGCCAGGTCAGCTAGTATTATATAAAATTCTCGTGTCACAGTTTTCGTTACCATACTCCTCCGAAACGGCTCGACCGATTCTCATGAAATTTTGTGTGCTTATTGGGTATGTCTGAGAATCGGACAACATCTATTTTTCATCCCCCTAAATGTTAAGTAGTCCACCCCTAAATATTTTTTTTTATTTTTAGATATTTTTTTCTGTTTTTATTTTTTTATGATACAGCATTAAAAAATACATACAACCCCTAACTTTCACGCCTCTACGATCAACCCCTATTTTTTTATTATACATGATAGTATGTAGGCAATGTAGGCATGTAGGCAAAACGACGTTTGCCCGGTCAGCTAGTAGATATTATACAATATACATTCTTCTAAAATGCCCTTGTAATCAATGCAGATAATTTTAAATGCTATTTTTTATAACCCAATGACCGCATTCATCAAAACTAGAAGTTAAAAATAAGTTTTCAATGAGCCATTTAACTTTTTTAACTCCATAAACGTAAGCTGTCAACGCTCGCCATTGAAATCGGCCGCCTTTAATTTTGAAGCCAATAAATTCTGTAATCCGCCAACGGAATTTATATCTGCTATTTAATGTCAATAAAAGAAGTTTGCTGACTCACAATCCATTTAACATACAAAGGCAAAGTTAATAATGGTTTCACGAAATATTACTTACCTAAAGTAGAATATGGGCAGCCGCGACGGCTAAGACAAAGTATTTCTAGAATCTTCCCTGTACTTAATATTTTTTATATAACAAACGGTCAACAATCAAACGGTCAATTTTGCTTTTAAAAACGGTTTTTTGAATGTTTGTTTTACATAAGTGCTTATAAGAAATATATATAATACTTTATTACTTTTGTCAATTTTGTATGATGTGCAGAAACTATTGGCTAGATCATCAGGACTCTTTCGTTTAAATTAAACAATGTACTACTTTAACTAAAATTTTATGGCGAGAGAAAATGTTATCGTCATTCAAAAAAGAACTGACTCCGTACGAACATGAAAAAAACTATTTTTTATTCAATTCATCTTGGAATTGCAACAAGACTAGTTCAAGAAACTCTCTTAACTAAGTTTATATATATAATTGCTGATATGTTACAGTTAGCTTTTTTTATATTTTAAAAACTCTTGCTGCTCTGCAACTCTGAAAGATCGTTGAGCAATAAGTGCGGTTAATTAGCAATTGCTGAAAACGAAACTTGTTCTTTGGAATTACTAAACGATAAATAAATATTTTGTGTGTATATAGAGATCACTGAACAATCTATCACAGATACACGCGTGTTCTCAATCCGTCACTTCCCATTAAGCTGATCGGGCTCCATTGAGCCTGGGATTGCGTATGACAGTATACTTGTTCGAATCTAATCGTTCGAGAGTCATGCAAATTGCATCGCTTGTTTACGACAATGTCTACCTAACTCAATTTGCCTACTATTGTTACTGGGGACCGTTAACTCAAGCTTTTATTGTGTCGTGTCATAAACAGACTATTCTAATTTCGGTTTCTACTTTGTTCGTCGATAATGTTGCATCTGTCCTCCTTTGCGATATTGCGGGCTTTTGAGCTAGTCCGCTACTTATAAGTATTCTATGGCGTTAAATCTATTTTTTTAGTTTTATTAATTGTATTTTTTATAGTTTAACTACTTTACTGCAACCATTGGAAGTACTACACATTCCATATTTAAATTTTCAACTCGAAACACGTAAGTAAGCTTCAAGTAATTTGAATAGCGATTTTATTGATATACATACTTGCATCGCCTAACGCTATACCCTAATAATAATATAACACTAAGTAATAGTGGGACTTTGTCGTATACCTTTACATACTGTTACGCTAAGTAAAAATATTGTATACTACGAATAACGAAATATGCATATCTATTATATATGGCACATAAGGCGTGCAGACTTATTTTCAATAAAAGCATTCTTCGTAAAAACTTTACATGTAAGTGCCTAATAATTTCGAACTGAAACTCCCATTCAACAAATGGTGGAATCGTGAGGCATTGTCGTCTGGCATTCGGCTCAAATTGAAAAGGGATTCGCTATCGTGCGACGCAGCTAAACGGCGATCGCAAAGCTGAATACCTACCGATACAAAGAACTAGTCGGAATATTGATGCTTTCACGTCTGGATCAATATAAGGCTTATTGAATTGCTTGAATTTCTAATCAGGGAGTTGTGGTCTGAACTCGAGGCATTTTGCTGGGCCTTTGCATAAGTAATCACGGGGCCCCTTAGGGTGATATCCAGAAACGAGACTTACACCTAAGCCTTAATATACCGGAGTCCCGTTAAGTCACGTGTCTGAAAATCACCCTTAGAGCTCGGACTCCACTTGCTTGCTATATCTTATAGCTATGCAAGGTTAAACGATAAGATATGTAAGTATTTATAAGATCAAAAAACAATTATTTAAATTATTATTAAATATTACGACCTTCATTTGAGAACTGGCAGTCAATGTAAATTAGAAGCATTTAATATACATAATTTTTTTATAAGTGTACACTGTGTTACCTATTTGACTAAATGATTTTGACTTGACTTGACAAACTAAATTTTTTCAAGCAACGCATAGAATATTGTTTATTCAATCGTTTGAAAAATATCAAAGACAATTGTTGCTTTAAGATGTCCAAAGTCATGTACCACCGAATAATACTTTTTAAAGAAATACAAAAAGAACGTCAAAATTGTCATTTTGATAATCAACCATTTCGAGATGTTTTGAATAAATTTTAGTTAAAAGTTTGAAAATGTTGCAAAAATTAAATCTACAGTGTGGTTACTGTTACAGACCAACTGCCAGGCGGTTAGCAAACTTTAAAGTAAAAGACGACTTTGAATGCTATTCGGAAAGTTATATTAAATGTTTCTGGGGACTGTGTGACCATCAGAGAAATGAAAGTGAATTTGTCTCTAAAAAAACAGAGAAAGGTTGTTTTTTTATTTATTAGGCAGAAGAGAATCTGCTATAAATTCAAAAAATATACGCCACCATGTCGAATATATTGTCATACGAAAATATTCTGGTGCCAAATAAAGTATACCACCATGATTCAATCACAAAAGCCCACTGAAGTAATGTTTTTCTTACCGAAATAAATGCGAAATCAAATTAGTGACATCGAGGTCCTATGGTGTAAAGTGGTTGTAATTAGTGAAATAATTTTAACCTCTGCCTCTGTGGTTTAGTGTTTAAGCCTGCAGATTTGATCCCGGCTAAACAAAAATTGTTTGTGGTTGAGAAATGGCTCTAATTTGCTTTAAAAGAATAATCAATCAGAAAGTGGTCTGAATTACCCGTTTAATAAAAAAGTCGAGGCAAAAATCCTTATAGTATTAGTTTTAGTTTTATATTATTAAATAAAACTGTTTTGTTTCAGTGATAACCAAACAACCAAAAAGACAACTACCATTCTAAAACACAACAAAATATATTTAAAAATTAGCTGTTATAAACATATTTGATTTTCATTTAGTACTTGTCGCACATTAACATTAATTCTTGACTCTTCAACATATGCCTGGAACTTTGTCCATTCTTTCAAATTTCTATTCATTGAATCAATTATTTCATCTTCCTTTATGTATTTAAAATTTTCATCAGTTTTTTCAACTGAAGTAGGATCATTCCACGGTTGTTTTGAGCTGGGTAATATTTTTGGTACAGCATGGTAGCACAGACGTGCATCTTTGGACATAATAGCTATATCACCACTTGACAGTAAAATGGCAGAGGGTTCTATTGACTTTTCATGTCCACCGAGTAAAAATATTGCAGATTGACCAAAACTGAAATAAATCGTAATTAGATAAAGTGACGGAGTTTTAAAAAATATATTTTCGTCTATTAAAATAAAGAACAAACATAAAAGTAACTATTTTTTATATGTACCGTACTTTTATCATAAAACAGAATGAGCAGTGGCAGACTGTATTGGTCAAATGAATAAAAATTTTCGATATAAAATTCAATTACTGGCAATAGTAAGATTTAGATTTTACATTAAGTATGTATTAAGAAAAAATTATCTCTGAATTTATTTTCTGGACTCCAAACCAAGGACATTGATGCTTGTATATTTTTATTTGCTTTAAAAAAACTATTGAACAATAAATGCAATATGAAGTGATAAATTGGATTCTCACATGGTTCTCTTCTTTGTTCAATTTTGATGCCTAGGTAGGGTAGTTTTGGGGTACAAACTGTTTTTTAAAAAAACATACTTTAAAATAAATTACTTAAAAAGTGTCAAGACTATGAGAACAACATTCAATTGCTTTTATGTTTAAGAAATATGCATAACACAATAGTAAAATGGACTTATGATTGTGAGCTTAAATAAACTATTATTATTATAACTACAAGGCTAGCAAAGATGAAAATTAAAATTAGGAAATCCTTACCTTAATGAAAATAATGGTGCCTCCAAATTCACTTCAGAGTGATCTGTATGAGCAGATAATGTAGATCCCATGTGGTAATAATTTACAATTGCTGCTTCAGCTCTGAATTTATTGTAGCCAAGACTGAGGGCTATAACATCACATAACTCAGCTAATTCTGCTGGGAATACACCTTTGTTATCTTCAATGTAGACCTGGAATTAGATAGATTATAATGTTTTTTTAAAGAATATGAGAAATTAATTTAATTTACATTTGGATATATAGGAAAAAAGTATATTGTAATATATGTTAAATATTACTATAGTGTTTAATGATTACTAAATTGCTTGAAACAAATATCAGTTACACAAGAGATCTTAAAGTTCTTCATATGAAATGTGTTAAAAAGAAATATTAACATTTTACTTTTGTGTCCCAATCATGATGATATCCTAAAGTTGCCCATCTCAGTTTCTTCTGTAGCTTCCTATCTACTTCTTTGTTCTTAAAGCACTCTTCCCACCAATTATCTACATCAGTGTCTATGTCAATGTTCCTTTTATTGGGCTTTTTAGCATATTCTTCCAAACATTTTCTTATCCAGTACCTTTGTCCTAAACTAGTAAATGGATTTTTAATAATAATAAAACCAGGGTGTCTGCTTAACGAAACTGCTTTCCAATTAGAAATGTCATGTAAACCTAGAGCTCTCGTTCTTGAATCATGTCTTACAGTAAATGTTATGTTTTCGACCTGTAATGCATACGCATTCTATTATAAATGACACACTGCATGTTTTTACAGGAAATTAATGGTGAGAACTTACCTCTTTAGCAAATTTATAGGTTTCTAAAGATATGACCTCCTCTAATGAGGGCTTTGGTTTGTTAGATTTATAGTACTTGAATTTTTTCATAAAGCAATCTTCACTATCCATAGAACGCTTCATTTTTATCTGATCAATCAGAACAAATGACTATTCGGACACTTTAACACACGATAAGGTGAATACATTCATTTCATTCATAACGTCAGTATAAACAATATCCATATAATAAACATATCGTGTAATGTACTTAAAGTACAATTATCTAATTTATAGGTACCATTAAAAATGCTTACAACACAGTATTGAGTATATTTACAATTGAAATTGGCCAAAAAAACACCTCTGACCTTTCAGAATTCAGCCAGACCCTAGACCTTTCAGACATTGACAAAGAATTTGAGAAAAGTCAAACGACAGCTACGAAATACGTAGCTAAGGCAACTTACAAAACAGACAACAATAAATCTTTGGTCGATCCCTGTCTATTTGACGTTAGTGTTACTTTTTTCGTATATGATTATACAGAACAGCTGTGTGTTCATAATTTTTCATACTGTTTAAAGTAAAATACTATTTATTTCATTGAAATATAGGTTTTAATTACTGATTACTACTTTTTTATCAATAAAAAAGTATAACTGTTGTAAGTTTCTTTCATTTACCAGAGGAAGGAAATAACAAATTGAATGAATTACTATGAAGTCTGGTCAAGAAGTTGAAGATCCTAAGGTACTTTGTTTCAAATTTTGATTTATTGCCGCTAAAATTCTACGAAACAAAAACACATGCATCGTGTAAATTTAATTATGACTGCAAAAAAGTAATGAGGGCTTTTGTTTTCAGCTTTGCAAATATATCATATCCTAAAAGCACTTGAAATGAATCTTTAATTTTTATATAAATTAAATTTATATCTTTTCAGGTAGAAGAGTTAGATGGTAAATCAAAGTTACGAAAATGGCTCAACATGAATTTTAGAATAGAAATGACTGATGGAAGAGTTCTTATAGGTGTATTTTTGTGTACAGATAGAGATGCTAATGTGATTTTAGGTAACCTTACTTACTTTTTTTGTAATGTTTTGAGATTATTATTTTTTACAATATGCTATTTTATTTCTTATATTTTTAATTGTTTCCACTTTTTGAAAGCCTGCACGACTATGAAGACCTATATAAAGTTTTGTCAAACAAGTAGAGTACTTTTATGGTCAAATATTATATTGCTTTTTATTGAAAGTACTGTAAATAAGCATAATTATTTAGAAAGCTGAAAAATAATTTAAATTATTCTTTTAAAGGTGCCTGTTCAGAATATTCTAAAAACAGCGATGGAGAGCCACAAGAACCTCGAGTATTAGGACTAGTTATGGTTCCAGGACGACATATTGTGTCTATACAAATTGATGATACAACACCGCCACAGAAATATTATTATGATGAGTAATTTTACTTAGTAATTAGCTACGAACTAATAAATTGTTGTTTAGAAAGTGGTAGATACTATTTTAATTCTGGTCACAGTTCCATTTTTACCAAATAAACTTAAACAAACATTTTACATTTTGTAAACATGGCCTTTATTATACAATGCAAAAAAATATAATAATCTATTCTGTAGAGCAGTCACCATAACAATGTTTTCATACATGTTTTTATAAATATTTTTCTATGATCACAAAGTTCATTTTTGATTCAAATACATACTCATAATAGAAGATGGAATTTTTATTCATATTTTTTACATAGATTATGTAACAAAGTTTTTATAAAATTTTCCTCTAAATATATGTTTTTTGAATCATTAGCAAAAGGATTATAATTCTCTATATCTTTCTCTATAATTAACTCAATAATATTATTCAAATCTGAAAAAATAAGATTAACACCTTGTATTGGTTCATTTAAGACTGAATCCATAAATTCTTTACTTAGTATTTTAATTAGACAAATAAAGGCATGATAATGCTCTTTCTTTATATTTTTGTAAAAAGTTGTACTTGTGTTTCTAATGTCTTCATCTTCGTCTTGTAGTAAAATAATTGCAGATTTTATTGAATTAATTTTAACTTCATCTGATAAATTAATAAATTTCTCTGCAAGCTCATTGTTAGCTAATGCAGCTATATGTCTCATGTCAGTTTCATTTTTGATAGGATCACAAAAATCATAAACTATTTTTGATATGATGATGTTTTGAGAATTTGATAGAATTTTTGCTGCAAAAGGAATTAAATAGCGGATTTTATATAAAGACTCTGTCCCAGTTAACAGCTCCTTTACAATATGAGTACACTCAAGAGCCATTAACTGATTGTGTGTAAGTGTTTTGGATAGTATGTATAGAAATTTCCAAACCCCATAGCAATTTTTGCCAATTCCCGATGATATCATTTTATTTGCAATATCTATTAACACCTTAGGAATATTTTCATCTTCATCAATTTTCCTATAAAGATGTTGACTGTGTTGTTCAAAATCATCAAAAGTTAATAAAATGTGTATATTATCAGCTATTTCATTCCATGTTGCAGTTCTTATAAACATTTGAATTCTATTGTTTGCCCATAGATATACCCCAGGCAAATATTTATTCTTTCTTGCTTCACAACTAATTTTACATATATTTGGAACTTCATCGAAAAACATTTTATCAAATATAGTCCGACTTAAATAGGAACAGCGTCCTCGGAAAAGGCAACTATACTTTTCTTTTAATTCACAAAATTTTTCATCAGATAATTCAGATTTAAATAGTTTTAAAAAACCTTCCAGTAGGAACATAGTCCCATGTAAAGAGTTTTCTGAAATTTTATCGTAACTCATTAAAAATGTGTAAATATCTTGACATGAATAAATATTTAAAATGCAATTGGAAGCCAATCGCCTTACAGTGTATATTTGACTACCAAGCAACAATTTGAAATTCTGAATTTTTAAAATTTCCTTCAATTTGTATGAAAAGTTATAACTTCTAGCAACACTAGCTAGTATATTTAAAATTGGAACCAAATCTGAATGGCTTAGTAAATTATCGTCAGTATTTTCCAATTGATTTTCAATAAAATCCCATAATTTTGGTGAATGAGTTCTAAATTCATCACATGCAACGGTGGATACAGTTTCTTCATCAAGACCAGAAGCCTTTTTCTGCCCTATTAATTTAGGGATAAGTGCCCCATATAGTTGCAGAGCGGCGTTTCTGGAATGAAGGAAAAATGTGTTATTTGCAAACAAGTGTAATGCAACTATTATTTTCACTACAACATGATATTGGATATGACTTACTAAATATTTTTTAAATGTTTGTTTTTCATAAGTTTAACTCTGAGCGATATTTTTATTTAAGCACAGCTAGGTGTTTTGAACACCTCAGTCACCACATTAACATTCCGAAAGATATTGTCAAGTCATTATTTCAACCTATAATAACTGGAATTAACAAACTTGATTTGTACACAAAGTATTTTTGTACGTTGGTACGTGGTACGTTGGTACGTTGGTACGTTCCATGATTTTAGTTTGAAATGTACATTACCTATTTATTCTACACTTAAGTTATATGTATTATCAAAATTAGTTGGCGCGCGTTTCTTGCATTACTGTAAAATTTGCTACTAAGTAATAGTAATAAAAATATAATACTGCAGCAATACTTGATGACTTTGGCTGAAAATTATAAATAAAATAAATATTTAAAAAAAAACAAACCTAATTTGCCAGTGTGAACTTCTTAAGTTATTGAATGCAATTTCTGCTAATTTTGCTGAATAAAACATCATTTCTGAAGCGAGACTACTGTCCATCACGATTCGAGTTAAGAAGTGTATGTGGATGGCTTTGGGCAAATCTTTTTCAGGATTACAATCGTTTATACCGTCCAAATCCTTACAAGCTTCTAGCAAGATATTCATGAAGTAGTGAAATAAAGGCTGTAAAAAATGGAGTATAAAATATTTTGTTTTTAATAAAACGGTTCGAATATTATTCTATTGTATTATCTATGCAATATTTTATAATTATTTTTGAAAGTCCTCATCATATATAAACACACTCAGACTTATTTTCCTTAATCATACTGGTAAAACATATTGCAGAAAAGACGTAAGACGATTATAAAGTAAACAAATATCACCAACCGTTACAAATTTCTCAACAATATAAAGTCTTTAATAAAAACGAAGCTACCTTTCCTTTCTTCATATCGCTGGAAACAATCCTATGTACCATGATAGACAATCCAGCACCCCTTCGAGTAACAGACGCCATTTTGGCTTCCAGTAATAATTCCTTTAGTTTTCTCTCTAACAATATCAATGGTAATTTCGATAAATTAGAACTAACTGGTAGTGAAGTTAAGTGCTGAATGCTCTTTCCTGAAAAGAAATATCTTTTTTTAACCAAAATTATTTAAAAACATTCCAATAATGAGTCATGCCAAATAAGTTATATTGCCGTTTATTTTAAATTTACAGCATTACCATCATTACTATCATCAAAAATTAATTAAATCATTCGAACATTCATCACGTTCCAAACCTAAAAAGGTTCAGCGGGAAATTAAACTCTGGACCAATTATATAAGATATAAGTAACACCAGAATTATAAAGTACCAAAAACATTTATATTTTTAAAAGTACCATCTATTAGACTGGACCTTGACTTCGTGTGCTTTGTAAATATAAATAATAAAAAAGTTATGTTATATCTTAATATATATACATATATAAATTACGTGTCACGTTGTTTGTCCGCTATGGACTCCTAAACTACCGAACCGATATCAATCAAATTTGCACACCGTGTGCAGTTTGATCCAACTTAAAAGATAGGACAGCTTACATCTTAATGTATACCCGCAATATTATTTTATTGCAAAATATTTGTTTATTATTTGATAGTCACAATTCTAACAGATGGCGCTGTGTTGAAAGTACCAACGTTTCACATAAGCTACAATTTAATAGCATTACCACCAAAAAAGCATGGTGGTCCCAATGACTGGTGTTCTCCTACCGTTTCCCTTGAATCGTTTACTACTATGTAATATAACAAAAATCTTAGCCACAGAAACGCTTGCCAGAGTCTGCTAGTATATATATATATAATATATACATTTTTATATCCACATACATATTTTTTATATAAAATATTATTAAATTACCTAACGCAGATCCCGCAGCTTCTATTGCACCTTTATGTCTGCACGTTTCAAGAACGTGGACTATTACGTTTAAACATTTATTGCAGATATTTTCATCTTCCACATACATAATTAATAAAGCAGATATATCACTTGACATCTGAAACAAATTATCGTACATATGAAAAATTATTAGTTCCTTCGGGGTTAAATTCTCAACCATTTCTATCCAAAATTATTAAAAAAAAAACTAAAAATTTGTTACACCGCCATCTACCCACCGCCTTACTTTTCATATATATTACAAAATTGTGTTTGCTTTTTTATTCCACATAGCGAATTTAAAAATTATTTGGTAAAATCCATCCGGAATTCTGCGGGTACATTTCAGCGATTCGTTTTTATTTATTTAAATAAGATTTACTCACCTTCACATTCAACCAAAGACAATTCAGCACAACTTGGTGTAAACCAGATATTTTTGTTTCATCATTATTCTTGATATTTGTATTTGATTTTTCTATTAAAGATTCAACCAACTCATTCATTCTTGAAAAGTCATAACTAACTGCACTACTCTCTTCACTCATAAACTGATTTGAAATTTCTTCTAAAACATCAACTAACTTCAAAATTGTTGTATTCGGTAAATCAAGCTTATATTTATACTGTAAGCAACTTTCAATAATAACAAATAACAATCCTAGTATTGAATGAAGTTGCTTTCCATCGTGTATAGAATCTACTACATTCCTCTTAAGATGTATTTCATTTGTCAGCTCATTATACCAGTGTTCAAAATACTGTTGCACACTTCTGGCACTTCCATCTATATTTTCTTTTAGTAAAATACTAATTAATAACTTAAATATAATTTTTCCACAATCAATATCAAAAAAGAATTTGCTCTCTGTGCATTTTATTACATCTTCAGTCATATAATTAAACATTAACTGACACTTAAGGTCATTAGAATAGTAATTCAATAATACTTGTAGAACAGATTGCCTTATATCATCAGCGGGATCCTTAAGCAAGCTTAGTAATTTCAGAATAAAATCTTTGCTTGATAGGTTCCACATACTTTCATTTTTAAGTATTTCTATTAATGTTTGTGGTCTTAGTTTCGATGACTTTTTAGGAACAGCATTCAAATGTTTCAATATAACATCAATTAGTTTAATTGATGTAATTTTTCTCTGATAGTTGCCATTAAAATTAATTGAAGCTTTGAGTAGGTTTTGCAAATTTAAAAAGAAATGTTTAAGTTCTTCAATATCCTGATTTATTAAGAATGCACTATGTAGATGTGTTAAAAAACTGCTGAAGCTATTTATCATGTTAATTCTTAGAACAGTGCAATCAGAGTTTATATTATTGTATAAAAACTCGAGTATCATGTTATACTTTAGTCTATCCGGCAAACATTTGCCATGACAAACGCAAATAATGTCAAAGGCTTTTATACGTATTAGTGGATTATTATAGCCAAGGCCCAGTTCAATAATTTTCTCTGTATCCAAGCTTTTCTTGAGCAATGCTAGTTTATTACCCTGCTTCATAACACTTAAAGCACTTAAAAGACTTGATTCTGTTTTCACCTTTGAAATAGCAAATAAAAGTTTATCTAAAAGCATAGGGAATTTCTTTAATGTTATCAAGCACCAGTAGTTATAAAAGTTCTCTATTGCCTTATATGATGTGCCATTAAATATAATGCGTAAATCTTTTAAAAATATTTCACACCACTCGTCATCAGATTTTACTTTTTTAAGGACGGCAAAATACATATCAGATCCACAAGAAACAAGGCCAGGTTTATGCAAACTGTAGATTAGACCATGTAACCATCCATTATTATTAAGTAATGCATAAATTGGACTCTGTGATTGTTCAATAACTTCTGTTAACATCAGAAACTTAGCTTTATTCCAGTAAAAGCCATTAATCTCTTTCAAAATGGTGTCGTAAATATCTTTATCTAGTATGGAAACAAGTGTTTGAAATATATTTCTGATCAAATTTCTTACACCAGTAATTGGATTTTCCCAATTATGATTTACTACATTCAACAATATTATTTGATTGTTCCTGTTGAAGATACTAGATTGGAAATTAGTATCAATTACTTTTTTGAATGCTGATATAATTTTAAATGTTATGAACGTGTATTGAGAATATTTATATGCCTCTTGCATAAGCAGCTTAAATGTTGCTCCCAATATTATTTCCATCAGTTGAGTTTGTTGTTTATTTTTCTGTGTAAGATAGGATGATTGAAAGAGACCATACATTAGTGTCATAGCATAGAAAGCCTTGTCCTTGTCGAATTCTTCTAAAGCATTGTTAATGATATTTAATATATTATGTATATGAATATCCTGAGTCTCAGAATGTGTTAATAAAGTATAAAAACATGTAGAACATAGTAGTTGATCATCAAATTCGAACAACTTTGTCTGTATGTGTTCCCATAATTTGTCTAATATTTTTTCTGTAAATTTTTCTTTATCATGTACTTTTTTGGATGAAGATAAAACCTCCTGAAAGCATAAGTTTTTAATAAACATGAGGATCATGTCCAATTTGAAGTTGTCTTTAGTGGATTATATAAAAGTTTTAAGAAAATTTTACTTTCTTTGTCTGGTCCTTCAACCAATTCTGCCGATATCAAATATGTGTATTAGCCACCTAATCTCTTTAATAACTACAATAAATATAAAGTGATCAAATGTTTAGATCATTATTTATCCTAACTTAAGTAGTAACTGAATAGCTTTTAGCAGTAGATTTTGTGGTAGAGAGTTACTCATACATTACTGTACTGTAAGATAATACATTAATTAAATGACGATGATAAATGATAAGCTAGTTTTACCTGTAATATTAAAGTTGTAATTTCATATGTTGGTACAGATAATTTCAATAAAACATTTTCTCCCATATCCATCTCTTCATTAAATGTGGCCTGTAAAAGTAAGATTGATAAATACTTAATTCAGCATAGCCATATAGTATTTTATAAAAAAATATATTTACCTTAACTATGACACTTGGAAAATAAAGGATTTATGTAAAATAAAAGTCGTAATATAAATAATTTACTAAATAACTATATTTACAATTTGAATTTATAAATAGCAACAACTAAGCAGCATCTTTAATAGGTTCAAATCCCTCTTTCTGCATTTGGACTTTGAATATATTGTAATCTCGTTTCCTATCAAAATGTGAGACCCATTTTGGAGGACAAGAGTTTTCAAACAGTTTCCTAAATTCAGCACAGGCTTTAGGGTGTTCAGAATTATCTTTAATGTTATGGTCATCTAAGCATTCCCAGAATTTGTCTCTAGCATCCCAACATGTTCTTCTTTGATGTTTATCAGGGAAAGACATAATTTCTTAAACCTAAAATCAGGAATATGGTAGTTAAAAGGATGAAGGACTAGGATCCCTGTCCGTCGTTCAGCTCTTTTAATCTGATGTTATCGCTTTTAAATATTTTAACTGAAACATTTTATTTTTATACTCACTTTGAGATGTTGTCAACAATTCGTATTTTGATTTAATAAAAGGGTGTTAGCGAGGATTTTCAAGAAATTATATTCATACAGCATTTATTTCATCTACAAACTAATACCTCACGAAATATGAGATACAAATTAATACTTAATCTCTATTCAACTCTCATCAAGTAGAGGTAATATTACGATATTTAAATTTAAATATAACCTAAAATTTATGGCACAGATTAATTCACTTCACTTCACTTTATTTATAATGGCGACATCTGTGTAAATCACAATTCCGCCAATGTCACGTTCTAAGTCTTTACACAGTGAGGATACATTTGATAATTTTGATAGATTGAATTAAATCTAAGCAGAGTTACCCAAAACAAAAATGTCATCACAATAAATACAACACACACAGACATATAATAATATATACAAGAAGTTAATATTTTACTACAAGGTATGGAGGGGAGAATCTTATTTATAACTTTAATTTATTAACAGAAATAAATTTCCCTAAAATTTTGACGATCGAGCTGGATGGGAGGGAAAGTAGGGAGTTAAGGTTACATGGACGAGGGAAATCTGGAGAAAGATGGTCAAATAACGAGTCATTAATTAAAGAACAGTTAAAAAATATATGGTCTGTCGAGCCCTCGTCCATACCAAACTCACAGAGAGAACTGTCTTTAATTTTAATTTTGGCTAGATGAACGGGAGTACAAGCGTGCCCTATACGAAGACGGCAGATTATAGACGTGACCTTTTTGTTTAAAAACTTATATTTAAAAACCACCACGGCGAAGAAGGGATTAAATACTGAATATTAGCATAGTGCCTGCCAGTTGTTACATTAGAAGATTGCCAATCAATAGTCCAGGATTTTAAAAGGTGGGTGTACGCAAGAGCTGATAGGTCGTGGGCCGAGATGCTGGGATGCTGACAAGATCCGCAGAGAATAGCACCTTTTGCACAAGAGTCAGCAGTTTCATTACCCGCTATACCACAATGACTAGGTATCCACAAAAGTACAATATGAATATCTTTTTTACTACACCTAAACAAAGCTTCTCTTATTTTTAGAATCGTATTATGTTTTTTTTTAGACCTGAATGGATTGGAAAGAATTGCCTGTAAACAGCTGCGAGAATCGGAAAAAATTGTAACTTTATTTAGGTTGTGGGACTCAGCATACAAAACCGCTTCTAGGATTGCAAAAGCTTCACCTGAAAAAACGGAGGTCAATGGAGGAAGTTTAAAGCTCAATACTGTTTTGAATGAAGGGACCCATACAGCCGCACCGATGCACTCATTATTGGGAATCTTGGAAGCATCAGTATACATCGGTAACCAACCCTGCCAGTCTTTTGAAATTTTTTCCAGAAAACAAGTGGAAGCTTGGGTGGATTTTTTTTCAATTCCAAAGTTTAAAATTATTTTAGGATCAAAAATGAGGGATTCATAACTATTTAAAAATAAGGGATTACCAGGGAAACTTTCAACAGGATTAGGAAGACGAGAAAGTTTATTAAAACTGTGTAACAGGCATGGAACATTACCTGTACCAGATGGCATCGTGAGATTAGATAAGCGACGTAATTTGGACAAGATGGAATGTGAAGAGTATTGAAGGACTTTGATGAAGAAGCGGTCACTTAAAAATTGTCTACGTAAATACAGGGGGGGGTCAACACATTCTATTTGGAGAGCATTGATGGGAGAGGATTTCATAGCACCAAGGATGATGCGTAAAGATTTCGATTGAATTTTGGAAATTTTATCAAGGGCTTGCTTGTTGCCAGGATCTAAAAGGAAGGTGCCATAATCAAAATGACTTCGTACCACAGCATTGTATAAAAGCTTTTGCGAGTAGGGGTGTGCTCCCCACCTCACACCAGATAATGAACGGAGAACATTAACACCCTTCTCACTTTTTTTAATCACATGGTTAAAATGAGGAACACCGTTTAACTTTGAGTCTAAAATATTTCACGTC
This sequence comes from Pieris melete, assembly GCA_963693345.1. Taxonomy (NCBI): domain Eukaryota; kingdom Metazoa; phylum Arthropoda; class Insecta; order Lepidoptera; family Pieridae; genus Pieris; species Pieris melete. The sequence goes on along the minus strand of CAVNZK010000053.1, from coordinate 1,115,831 downwards.
GAGAATTGATTGGGCCAGAATACCCCCTGTACATATCGACGGTGTGACTTTGAATATTAGCCGTACAGTAAAAAATTTGGGGGTTTTAATTGATCAAAATTTATCCTGGGAGCAGCATGTTAAAGAAGTTAGCCGCAAATTGTACGGTGCCTCCAGTATCCTTCGGCGTCTTAGTAATTTTCTTCCCTTTAGTAATAAAACCTCACTGGCTAAAATATCTCTCCTCCTGCCATTACTGGACTACGCCGATTCTTGCTCTTCCGATCTAAATGAGGAGTTGCTAAATAAACTGGATCGTCTCCAAAATTTCTGTATCCGATTTATATTCGGTCTAAGAAAGTACGATCATATCTCTGAGTTCCGTAAGCGGCTGGGCTGGTTACCCATTCGTCAGCGACGTGATGCTCATGTTCTCCATCTCTTATATTCCATCCTGTTCAACCCTAAAACTCCTTCCTATCTTAAAAATGATTTCAAATTTTTGGGATCCCATAACTATAGCCTACGCTCTTCCGAAAACTATATCCTTGAAATTCCATGTCATAACTCCTCCTTTCTTGGCGATTCCTTTAAGGTCTCTGCAGTTAGGCTATGGAATTCACTTCCAGTCCCTATTCGCTTATCTCCTTCTCTATCTTCCTTTAAATTTCTTCTTTACAAACATTACCTGTCCACTTCGTATCCCTAACTTTAATAATAGGTACCTACTGAGACTGATCTTAATTTAGGAAATTAAAAATGATTCATGTGCACTTTATTATTAGTATTATTATTTTTTCATGTATTCTTTATTAGTTTAGTTTGTTTTTTGTTCCTTGTTTCCAACTAAATGTAATACTTGTATTTTTGCACTTCTTGCCTATCTTATGAAATTAATACTTTTTGTTTTCTCACAGTGGTTGCCTGGAAGAGATCGCTTGAAAGCGATAAGGCCGCCAGTTGCTCTCCTTTTTATTTAATTATGTCAATTGTACTATATTAATGTATATGCAACGAAGTGATAATAAATAAATAATAAATAAATAAGGCCTAAAAATTTTACTTGCTTACAACACGATACCAAGGACCCTTTATATGAAATGTTACACCGTGGAACCTTGTATTTTGTAGTAAACGTGACCGCCGAACATTTGGGCACAGAAATAGAGAGACCATGATCATTTAACCAATCACCCAAATAATCCAAAGCCGAATTTAGGCGTGATGGTGCCTCTTCAATAGAATTTGATGAAAAGTATAAGGCTACATCGTCCGCGTATTGAAGAAACTGACAGAAGGAATTCACAACAAGCTCCAGGTCATAGGTGTAAATGTTGTACAGAAGAGGACTCAAAACAGAACCTTGAGGTAAGCCCCTCCAAATAGATCTAGGAGACAGCTCCGTATTTTGAGATCTTATAATAATATACCTAACGATTCGAAACTGCATTGCAAACAAAACGTACCAACTTCTCAGGAATCGAAAGAAAAGAAAAAAGAATGGAAAGATCGAAAAAACAGTTTACTAAATCTAGAAAGTACCTCTTAGTGCCTAATGAAGAATTTATGAGGAATGAGTAAGGGATTCCATCTTCTCCAGGGGAAGAGTCAGAGAGACCATTTAATGCTTTGTTAAGTTCTTCCAAGGAGAATTGACAATCTAGACTGTTTGAAGAGGGGATGTAAGAATTATACTTATAAGGAAGACAATCATAAAAAGGGACTGATGGAGGAGCCAATTTGTCGGCAAAGGAGGTAATCCAGCTAGACGGATCATTAAATGGGACATCATAAGAATTGAGGGAACAACGGAATCTTCTGATCTGCCTCCAAACAACAGACGAAGGGGTACCAGGGCACATGCTCTCACAGAACTTATGCCAACCAAGACGTTTCTTATTATTTAGAAGTCTGCGAGCAGCTGCAGAAGCTTGTTGGTAGACTAAAAAATTTTCCAAGGTCATGCAAAGACTGTATGACCTTTCTGCCGTTTTTCTTTTTCGAATCATCTCAGTACATTCGGAATCCCACCAAGGAGGAAAAATTTTCCTTTGTGTAGAAGATTTGAGTGGAATATGTAAACTGGCAGATGAGGTGAGGGAGTTGACAAAATCATTGTATGAAGATAGGCAGTTTTCAGCAGAGACTGCGGGGAGCGCAGCTATCTTAGAGTCAATGGAAGATGAAAAGTCTGACCAATTGGCCTGATTCAGTTTAAATTTTAAAAGGGGGGAAGGGCGAGTAACTCTCCTTAAATTGGTTGGGAGATCAATTAAAATGGGGAAGTGGTCACTCCCACAAGTGCTCTTAAAAACACGCCAGGATAGAAAAGGGAAAAGATCTGGAGAACAAAGTGATAAATCCACTGCGTTAGCGGAATTCTGAGATGGAAGACTCCTTCTCGTAGGACAACCATTATTCAAGACACTTATGTTTATATCATCGAGTAAATCTAGTAGATGGGACCCAAAAGAATCTGAGGAATGACAACCCCAAGAAACATGGTGGGCATTGAAATCACCCAACATGACAACAGGAGGAGGAACCGAAAGGATAATAGAACGTATATCAGAAATGAGGTCGAAATGGGGGTGGTGAATATAAACAGAAATAAACGAGATATTAAAAGCTCTCATAGCAACAGCATTAATACCATCACAATGAGGAAGAGATAATGCGTGGAAGGTGAGGGATCGGCTGACCAAAAAGGCACAGCCAGCATAGCCATCATCCCTGTCATCTCGGAGACACCGGTACCCAGAAACCCTAAAGCGGGAACCCGGCAATAACCAAGTCTCCGAAATGGCTAGAATAGATGGAGCGAATTTATTGATAAGAAAGGTTAATTCTGCTTTTTTACTGCGAATACTGTTACAGTTCCACTGAATTACCAGATTCGCCATTTTTGGTGACGAATGAGTGGAGCAAATTAATTTTTTGGGCAACGTGGGACGGTATGGGGATGTCATCATACTTGGATAGCATATTACAAATGACTGCCCATAAGCAGTCAAGAAGATTTTCATTTGGGGAGACTTCATTGTTGATAAGGGAAGGGGAGCTTACGGCACAACCATTGGGTAAAGAGGAGAGTAAATCGGAAGTAATGGCCTCATGGGCCGCCTTATCAAAGGATTTTCCTGATGTTGGTCTAGAGCGAGGAGGGAGAAATACAGTTTTCCAGTAAGATGTAGTCTGACGGGAAACTTGGGAAGGTAAAGTAATGGGCTGGGATAAAGAGGAGGGGGTCGTTTTTACGGAATCTGCATGGAAGTTTTGCCACTGATAGGTCTAAACCGAGCCGATGCTTCGAGATAAGAAATGCTCTCTTGAGACATACAACTCTTTATATTTTTTTGTCGATTATGTTCAGGGCAAGCTTTGTTGGTCGCAAAGTGTGAGGCAGTACAAAATAAACATAATGACTCTGTTTCAGGGATATTACACTCATCACCAGAATGGGCTAGACTACAACGAAAACACCTAGGCTTCGATCGGCATTGTGACTTTACGTGACCAAACCTACAACAGTTAAGGCACTGAATTGTAGGGAGTTGGTACGTTTCAACGTGGAGGGAACTATGACAAGAGAATATTCTCTCAGGAAGGGTTTGACCTTGAAAAGTTAGAACAACGGTTTGTGTTGGGATCCAATTAATTTGACCATCGGAGTTCGTCTTGCGGTTTAGGCGTCTGGCCTTGAGGACTATACCTGTACCTTCGGGAATTTCCAAAGTTTCGACAAATTCCTGCATTGACCAATCAGCTGGGACACCTCTCACAAGGCCCATACGGGAAACATTATAGTTAGGAATCGTAACAGAATAGTTGCTGGAAGGTACAATGGGATTAGACACAAAATTATTCGCATCTAAGCCCGACTTAAACTCAACAGATATTCTATTACGTCCCACTCTCTTAACACCGTCTCGAACAATGTTGGGTATTTTATTTTTTACCAAGAAGTGACCAAATTTAATTGGGCGGATTGATGTACCAGCGGATGGGTCAGATTCAGGGCAAGAAACATGGACTAAAAAAGGGCCCTTGTCATTGACAAGGTATGACTTGGGAGAGCCAGTGAGAGATGGATGGGAGTAAAACCCTGGGTTGACGTCATCAACAGATGACCGGACATCAGTCATTGGTTTTTTGGAAGGTTCCACCAAAGATTCATTGACAGTATCAAGTCTGCGCTTGACACCAGGTTGGGGCAACAGTGGGGTGGATAAATTTATTGATTCCACCGGAGAAGAGACAACAAGAAAAAGGGAGAAATATAACAAATAAATAACAATAACTTACGTAATTAGTTGATGTTATTAATTAACCACCACCAATGGGATAAGTCAACTTATATTCATTAAACTACGAGAAAAAATAGAAAATACTAAATAATGATATCCGAAACACGTGTAAACACTTATACCCGCAACGACGGAATCTCTCTTTACTCTTATATTCTTGAATCCTCAAGGTTTGTAATGACAATTGTCTAATAGACTGTGAAACTACTGTTAAGACATCTTGACTAAGGTAACGAAACCTTTAAGCCAAATCTTATAATCCACAGATTAATTGTTACAGTTTAGAATTGTTAGTTGACATTTGTCACTCTAGCCTACTGTGTCCTAAGTTATGACTTATGAGTTATGACACAATAAATTAATGTATATGTAGAATATTACCAAATATGTATGTACACGTAACCTTTTACACGTAAGTACATTTTTGTATAATTAGCATGTTTTAAAAAAATCTACATAGAATGTCTTAATAATATTTAAATAAAATTATAAACACCATTCAATAATACATGATGATGGAATGAAATGACATAAAAAATACCGACAGTGTCTGTCAAGATGAGTTATAGATAATACACATTATTGAGATTGGCGCAAGATACCACGATGTAATTTTGATATTGCCGAAGAATTCCTGGTGCATGATAAAATAGCTCTTCATTCGACTTTGATACAATTTCGTATATTTTTGTAGCAGTTAGGATATATTTTTCAGTAAACTATTGCCTATTGATGTGTTTATTTTATTTCCCTAATCCATTAGTTCAACGCCTTCAAATGTTAAATAAAAGGTCCGTAAATTAAAAATGTATTCTATTCATGGCAAATGAAACAATTTTTCTGGCTTATTTTTATTAATTAAAAAAATAATGTTTCGTAATTTCTTTATAAAGGTAATAGGCTCTTGATAATTTTTGACGTCTTCTCAAATTTATTCATTGTAAAGAAATGGAAATGCTTCACATGTGTTTCGTTGTAAATCAGATTGACTAAATTCTTGACTTCTTCGCTTGGTAGATTTTTTATATCATCCATTATTTTTGCATCAATATTAATTTTACACAAACTTATAAATTTCTTAACTTCGTCTTGGTTATCGAATGGAAATACACCTGGAATTATAGGCGTTGTAATTCCAGCTTCTTTGCAATTAACAATAAATAATTTGAAAACATTAGGGTCAAAAAAAGCCTGAGTTATAATAAAATCTGCGCCCCTGCTGATTTTTTCTTTTAGGCTTTCTATGCTGACCAATTTCTCGCAATGCCCAGCCACACCAATAGAGAAATAATTTCCTGTATGGTCTCGTATAGATGCGACTAAATCCGACGTAGACTTGAAATCAGATAAGTTTTCGTCGTAACCCTCTGAAAAAAATGAACATAGTTCAGGATACATCATAAAATTCGTACAATGGTATTAATGCATTTGTCTTGTGTGTTCAATTTACTGTTTAATAATAAAAAATGCGGTAGATGCAATTTTTTAAATATTCCTACCCTTTTTTGCCTGACTGCCGCTGTTGATTTATGATCTTAGAAGTACCTAGTGGTTTCCTCACGATGTTTTCTTTCACCTAACCAGGTCTATATAATAAGTTCCATTCTTAATGTAAGATATATGGAACTACAAATCAATACGTTTTTGATATACGACACCCATTATTAGTCTCGACTTTAAAGGAAGTAAGCCTTAGATACCTACTCAGCATAAATAATTGAAATTATACATACCTCCTTGCACGATGAATAAATTACAAATTCCTTTAGATTTTAGAAAATCTAGCACTCTATATAAATATTCTTTCCTCAATTTATGACACGATAAGTTGAGTAGAACATTTTTATTTTTACTAGCTAAAGTCTCAGCTAATTTAAGTGGTTGGATATCTAAATTATTAAAATCGTACAATTTGGCATGCCATGTTATAGCATAAAAGGCTGGTTCTAATTTAATATTGTTTAATTCTTCTTCTGTCACGTTTGGAGTTACTTCAAAGGAATAGGAAAACTTATCAATATTGTTAAGTAAGTCTGTTATTTTTCGCGCCATCTGAAACCCATAGATAAAATCGAGTAAGCGAATGTTTCAATATTATTACAATACTGTTAAAAACAAATCGTATTTAATTGTCTTATAAATTTCGTACAATTTAGTTGACAAAAAACATCCTAAGTTTAGTTTAGATTTAATTAGAGTTTAGATTTAAAATTACCTTTAGTCGGCTGCTATCATTTATGCCGTCGAACACAAACAAATGAAATGTTATCTCTGTTGACTGATATAGTATAGGTTATTATTTAATCTCTTTTCCAGATATCAGCTTAGTGTTTTTATTATTTGATCTATATAATTTTATTACTTATACGCGTTGTGAACAAGTGACATAAATATTGTAGCCTCTACCTACTACTATCTCGTTTAATTAGTTTAAAACTTTCGTTATTTCTTGAAGTAGATTCCAACCAAACCAGGTAAATCTAGTAGTAGTAGTTAAATAAAACAAACTAATGTAAATCAGTTAAATGTATTATGCCGGTCTAAAAACAAACTTTCGTATCACAACCAAAATAGCACAAAAAATACACCCAAAATGCAGACAAATTTCAAAACTAATGCCAAAACCTTATCTTATTATTGCTTAAGTGACGATTGGCTAGTGTTTAAATATCCATAAACAAATGATTACAAAAGATTTCTTAACGAAGTCCGGCAGTCTTCATAAACATAAGCCAAATGTTTTGTCACGTTTCTTATGCAAAGTGACACGAGAGTGATAACTGATAGGGACAAAACATACAATAACGGAGGCTTAGTGTATGAATAAGATGGGTGATCAAGCAGTTACAAACCTACTCGGTATGCTACATTGATTATTTTATAAAATTGACTATTAATATGCTGAATGACGGATTATAATACAATGGCAATATTTGTCTAATTGTGTAAAAGCTTCCAAACACCTACACTACGTTTGCTAAAAAAGATACACGCTTAAATACTTACGTATGTAAGTTATTGTTATGGTTTGATAAAGCTTCGTTTATTATAAGAATCATTTTGTCTGAAATCACCTGAATTCCTAATACGGTTCATATGAATAAAATGTTTAATCGAATTTATGTATTTTAGATATTTCAATGTATAGGACGTCTTGTTGTTATTTTTTACTAGTAAAATACGCCTGTTAATCCGAAAGGACTGCTTTATGTACAAAACTGCTTTTATTCAAATTTAAGCTTACATTTTTTTTTGTAAATGTTACAATGAAGGTCACGAGCATTGCATTTAGGAATTAAATCAACTGGCCGTACTCTGAGTCATCCATAAAATTATCTCTATATAACTAAAGAACGGTACTCACCGTCGAAAGTACATGCCTGATGAGTTGATGAGTGGTTCTAGTTAGCATAGGGCAGTGAGAGCAGATTAGCTGTCATCGTTTCTATTGCAAAATAATTTTATTTTTAATGAACTAATCTGAGTACTGCGTTCGTGTCTTTTTTAATTTAAAGTACTAAGGACCGCCATTTTGCTTAATGCTGCTACTATTACTCGGTTACTTTTGAAGCCAGGTCAAATTTTTAACCAGTTATGACCTAAGATACTTTGATATGTCTATATTATTTTGAAACTACAAAAGAACTACAGAACTTTAACATCACACGGCTACATTATTAATTAGCATCACCTTTGAAGTAAATTAGCAAATTACTTTTGATTTTATTCCATTTTGTTGTAAGGAATGATTGGTTTCGTGGTTATTTAATAATCGATGTAACTTGTTTCGTTTTATTTACCCTTGTTAATAGCTTTTCATTAGAACATTAATGGGGATAAAAACAAGCTCAGTTATGATGGCAACACTGTTAAGCTTTGACAGTTATCGGTCCCTGTGTATCAATACGTATATCGTGTAAACAAAAAGTTTTTAAGCAAATACAAAGTTGTGTATATTACAATATCACAGGAACATGATCTAACAAGGAAAATAAGCCTCAGTAGTTTTCATAAGCCAATTCGTTGGAAAATCTAACAGTGTTGCCAACTTTAATTTTTTACCCCGTTTGTTTTTTAGATGATAGAAAGACGCGGAGCATTCTGAATTGACACAGAATTCAGTCTTGTTGCCTAAAACTAACGGTTATAACATTAGGAGGTAGATTATTATTTACAAGGTATCGCATAGATAACAAAATTGTGGTAACTGATGAAATATCACTATAATATTTGGGCCATCTTCGCCTGAAATTTGCAATATCAAACAGCCACCACAAATATATTTTACTTAAAATGTTTACAAACGAATTAATACGTGATTATTATTATTAATACTAATTTATAATATTGTCTCATTGTTTTATACCTAACCGATGCCCTTCTATGGGAAACGCTATGTTGTTTTTTTCGTGCTATGTTATGTTTACACATTATTGTGATGATTATAATTCTACTTATTTAGTGTCTTAAGTGTAACGGTATATTTTTTCTAAATATGTAACAAACAGTAATACTAATGTAACGGAATGTATTGAATCACATTTTAAAGAACGTCCTTAATTAAAACTTATTTAAATGGTCGTTAAAATAGGAAAAGTTTCTGTATACAACGCCACCTAGGAGTATGATCGCGAACTGCATAAATTTAACACAACATTTATGATAAGAGGCAGAGTCGTGACTAAGGGTAAGATTCAGGGGCGCTAAGAAAATATTTTTTTTGTCTTAGGTCTTAGGACGAATGAGAGATGGTTCGTACTTCACTAAACTCTTAAAGACTATCTGTAGACCTAACGCTAAGAGTAAGAATTCAGAAAAAAATGGATATTGTATTGATAACACACTAAGGCCCGTCTGAATATTAGCCTTAGACTTGGTATGTAACTTTATAGTGAGTAAAAGGTTCGCTTGAGGTTATTTGCCAATGAACTTGTATAAATAGACAACAGAAAATCGTTAATATAGCTTGTCTTAGCATATTGTCTTTGTCCACTCCTAAATAGCGATTGCTAATAGAAAACTGCAGAGTAAAGTCAACAAAAATTATACTTTATATTGACTCCATTTGTTCAGTAAGTTCCAGAATCGGACTTTCACTAAGCGGTAACATATTGGTGTTGGGCGGTAGACTATGGCCTTGCCAGCTGGGCTGAAATTAAAATGATTTTTAAGCAAAATTATACAAAGTTACCTAATATATTATTGAAGAAATAACGATTATTTTATTCTGACATTAATTGTTTCCTTTTGCTGAGGTACCTGAAAATGAAACTTTTTAAGAAATAATTTAAGGGCCTGGCCATGGCATGATCAATTTTAGAAATATTAACATACGAAAAAAGTTGTAGAAAATATATTTAATCGTTATATATTATTTCGCAAATAAATGATCTATATGATCTGGCAATCTAGCATATTTTAAAATGATTATAGTGTCAGCCAATTTAATATGAGGTGACAAAATCTTTATAATTTATCTGTCATTACTATATGGAAATACCGGCAAACCTCCGCATAGAGAAATCTATGCCTAAGACAGACAACAATCTATAATTTCCATATAGCTCTATAATCTAATTGTATCACATGCATGTGTAATCTAACAAGCAAAAAAGTTGCAAAATAAAACAAAAAGATATATAAACTTTAATTTATTTAAATAACCTTGCTTCTAAATAAAGCTATCACATCTTACACATAATACGTCATAACTTAGCAACAAACCTATATGTACATAATATGGATGTCTAAATATTTATACAGCATAATAAATAGATAATTATTATAGTATTAATAATTATAGGGTCTGTATCAATTAGGAACATTGTGATTATCTGTGGTTACCATAAGTTTCATATTGTATAGCTAAGGAATAATTTTATCTATGGCCAAACATTGTTGGCGAAAGATCTGAGGCACCTATTATATTGCTCGTTACTTATATTATAAGTATGTAATCAACCTATTAGATCTTGCATCTCGAAATAATAATTGGTCAAACACACTAAATAACTACAAGACATGAAATTCATAAACAAACCTGTTATTAATTTTAGCCACAAAAAATCATAGCCTTTTCACAATAATACCTATAGGACACTTATGGTTCATGAGTTTAACCTAATTGTGTTCTCTAATATAATATTTGGCAAGGGCATAAAATCTTATATGTAAGTAATAAGTTTTTGAAGTTATACTTCTTTAGGCGCGTTATGAAAAATTTATGAGAGTGAAATTTTACGATGCGCGCGCACCGTCAAAATTCAGTATGGGTATTCAAAGAAATTTAGCAATGCTTTTTCACAAAGACCTATTTAAAAGGTAACTTAGTTAAAAGGTTATGAAACATACCTAGTTAATAAATTAAATTCATAATATAATAAATAATAATTGTTATTAATATTAATTAATAATTGAATAATATACTAAATAATAAATATTGTTAAATTTTTAACGCTATATCTTTTATTCATTATTTAATATTTTAAAAAAATAAAGAAAGCCAAAGAAGTATAACTTCTTACGCGCGTACATAAGTACACGCACCATTTTTTTTTCGTAATAACAAGAACTTGACACAAATTTAATTCCCAATTTAGTATTGATTATTAATTTTTTATTGATATTTGGCAGTTTGCGTGATAATATGTTTAAAGCACTAGTTATTGTCATGCATACATTATTATTAGAATAATATATACTACTTTTTCCTTCGAATAAAAACGCGTATTTCTTTTCAAAAAAAGTTAGTAAGTATACAGGATTTTCCTAATTTATGGAAAAGACACGTCGTTATCCAATTAACGGTAGTTTATTTGATATGTAACTAGCAACACATGTATGCCTAGAGCTAGTTCCACTATTTATTTACTTCAATACTGCGTGCAACTACTGTGCTATATAACAGACAATGGAATTTGGCCTATCTGGCCTTACATAGGGGATATATCTACGTATTTTAAGAGTCGCCAGGATTTAATTAGGTTATATTGCTCTATATACTTGTTTAAAATGCCAGAATAGCTAAATCAACTTTTGTGTGAATAACTCAAGTACTACATCGAGCTGTTCTAACTACTCTACTCAATTGATTTGTTGGAATACCTGAAAGCAAGTCTGTGGTGGAAACAGTGAGGCATTCCATTGTCCTGGCCACAGTGGAGCGTCCAAGGAACTTTCTCCTTCTTGAGAGTCTTTCACCTCACGCCTCGACAGCTCGGAAATCTGACAGGCGGTTTGAAGACTAGATGGCAAATTGGACCAATTCTCGTTACCCAATCTATCCTTCATTATATTTATTTCCATTGAACCTTGGTACGAAAATTTTGCTTCTTCTTCGTCCTCAACTTTGTGCTTCACTCTGTTAGGGTCTTCCACTATTGCCTGAAATGCTAGTAAATCTCTGCTCTCTGATTCAGTCAAAGGTAAGGGTGGTAAGACCGGTTGCTGTTGGGCAATTTTATAGCTTTGTTGGCGAAGCATCTGCCGCCTGCTTAAACCGACTTGTATATTATGTAGAGCGGTCATTTCGTGAACGGGAACATTTGGTGGAGTCATTTGCTTTTGAAGCAACTGACGTTTTTGCTGGAAAAGCCTGTGTTGCATGAGCTGTTGTTGCAAAGGCGGCTTGCTGACTTGAGAAACAGACACGCCGTGTGACAACTCAGAATTCTCTTGCAATTGAGCGACCATTTTCGGACTTGCCGGCATCGGGGGTGACGTGCTCGAGTAATTGAAGGATTCTGGTAGACTTATTCGCTTTGGTGTTGGATTTTTGGTATCTAAGTATGTAGTGAACGAAGCGGCGAATTGATTATGCTGAATTTGCCGCTGCGTCATTTCCTCGGCTGGTATCGTCGATTGGTACTGAGTTTTCAGTTTCTGGGCCTCTTTTTGTACCAAGTGCAGTTCTAGAACACCTTTCGCTTTGCAATTCTCATTCAATTTTTGACTGTTGAATGCCAAACTATTTTTTTGGGCATCGTCGGGTTGTGCGGCTTGTTGTGCCACTAACCCATCACTCGCTCGTCGACCTTCTCTAAAATCGACCGGACTCCGAGTAATCGCTCGAGGACAACTTTTATTAGTGGATTGGTAGTTAAGAGGATTATGTCGCGCTATAAATCCGGTGCCCGCCGTTTTATTATTGTACGACGATATATAAACACATGGATGCATTGGACTCGTATTTACGAGAGAGCTGTTCTCGTACGACAGTCTGTCCTCGTTTGACGTACAACTTGGTAAACTGCTAGCAAGTTCACTCGAGCAATCTGAGAGTTGATAGTCGATACTTTCGAACGCAGAGAAGTTGCTCTGCGATGAATCACAACTCAAATTTTGACTTAGACTCTTATTGTTAAAAAAAGTTACGACACCGCTGCTGGAGCTTGAACTAGCGTAGGAACTTAATCTGTTTTGGACCCCGCTTGAAGCGTTCACATCCTCCATATCTGTTTCGCAACCTTCGTCTGTGGAGGAGGAATATTGCTGCTGAAATTTTGTCGCATCAGTTGATGTTCCGGGAAGGGCCTGTGTATACGTTTGTCCGGTCGTATACCTATTTAAAGAGAATTTACTATCAGGTCTGTACAGAGTATTCTGGTAAAGTTCACTGGCAGCTGACAAGTTACTTTCGGCAGGCATTTGTGGCAAGGTATTTTGTAGGTATGAGTAAGAGGGAATATGATTTATGTAGTCTTTAAATGGCGGTGTGCTCGTTTGTAACCTATTCATATCTTGGGCGGCGACGAGCCTACTCGATTCAAGGGGTTTCGGCTGTTCTAACACACTACTCAGTTTAGTATCAGTAAACTGAGACGGAATCGGGCTAGTGCTTAAATTGACAGTGCCCTTGAGGGGTAAGGGGGACTGCTGCAATGTGTTCATAAGTTTCGCAGCTTCGGAGCACATGGTGAAAGTAGTGGAATTAGGCATCTTCATGGAATCTAAGTTGAAATTAGTTGCCGAAGCGGAGTTTTGGAGAAAATTTGCAATTGCACTATTATCAGCCGCAGACGTTCTTCCGCAATCAATAGCACATTTGGAATCGAAGCTGGACGATGTTAATAGCCTTCCGTCTGCTGTCTTGGGATCAGGGCCAACTGTCGTCGACTGTTGCAAAAGCCGTCGGCAATCTTCACTGGACTGTTTTAGAATGTTTTGTTGTTGCTCATACGTTGAAGTGAGAAGTTTATGCGTGGGAGTATCGTTGAGCTTGGTTCCTAGCCGTTGGTTCGATTGTGCCATGTCGACGTTTCTCATAGAGAGAAGTCTTGTGGAATCAGATTCGTGCGATCGGTCGTTGACTAGGAAACTTCTGTGTGTGTCGGAGGGGTCAGAATTTCTCTGAAGCAGTCTTTGCTCGGTCATGTTGACCCCGGCAAGGGATAAAAGACGCTGAGTTTCTGAAGTAGAGTCAGAAGTTGCAGGCATGTTTGGTCTGTTGAAGTCCCTCTGTTCGCCGCTGAGTAGTAATCTGGAATTGATTTAAGATAAAATAAGATAATGTCAATATTACCGCTTGTAGAACAACATGACTTTAATGAGACAAGAGATCCTGAAGACTGACAAAATCGTATACACCAATTGAGACTCTTAGTCAAATTTAATTTACAGGAATATATTCATAAAATGGTATTATATATAGTACTTAAAGAAACAATAATTTAAATACATTCATAAAATTAAAGTTTTCTCTTATCATATTCCAAAAATATTTTGATTACCTATTATGATGCTCCCGCCTATCCTGAAGGTCCCTCGCCAGCGCCTGGTCTGCGACTGAGGAGGGTCTGCGTGTAGGCCTTCGCTCACTTAGGCTGGCCCTGGCTCTCAGCCGCTCCAGGAGCAGCAGGTAGATGGCCGCGTGGTGGTCGTAACTGTTCGACCGAAGGCTCTGTTGGTGAAACATTTCTGTGACTCCAGGGCGACTGGAGTTTGCCTACATCCTATATTTATTGCTGTGTTACTTTCAATATGACCCACCTTTTCAAGTTTTGTACCGAGAGGACGCACTTGTTTGCTAATAAAAAATTATCAACAAAACAGACTTTGCTTTTGCCGTCATAACATTACGTACCTACTAAAAACAGTCAAGTTTTTAAGTATTATTTATTTTACCAAAACAACAGACAAAGAAATTATCGCATTAACTATAATTGTAGGAAATGATGACGAGTTTCCTCATATTTTTTGTTCACGCCAATTGACGCAAACGAATAATTGATTAAAAATATCTATCAATGAAATATTTTATTGAAATAGCAAAATAATGAGTATATGTTCATTTAAAATATGACAACCTTACCTCCTTAGTTTTAACAGGATCGATACCCAAGCTTTGCATAAGCCGTAGCACTTGCTCGTTGGGTTCATGGCTATGAGCCACATGTGCCGGACTCCTCATTGGATCTCCAGATATGGTTGGCACCACATACGGCTCCGTCGACATCCATCTATGTTTCTTTATCTGCTCAATAGTGTATCGCTTCATTGGTTCCAGGACTAGCATCTTACGGATGAGTGACTCGCATTCTGAAATAGAAATACTTATTTCTTTAATACGTTAAAAATATTTACAATATTCTGAACTTTATGTAGGTGATGAATAATAAATAAAAATTGTTAAATGGAATATTTAAAAAAAAAGTAAAAACTTTGGTCCCTGTGGCAGTGTAACTTTAATGATGGTAGCATTTCCTCGCTGTATTGCGAAACTTATTCGTTAAGCGCAGAAAGAACTAGAAGCACACATTATTTCTTTAAATAAGTCTATACTAAAATATAATGTAATAGTAAATAAGGTTTATCTTATTATCTGGATAATTAAAAATAAATTTCCCATGTTTTTACACAAACGTTTATGACAATGCCTAACTTATAGAAAAACTTCAAGAAACGTCACGCGAAAATTTCTATTAACAATCTGTTTTAGAGTATCTTGTATCTTCTGATAAAATCTCATATATTATCTTTTATTCGATATTATTAAATAATATGTACATATTTACAGAGCCTATTGTTTAATCTTTGTTTTTTATCACTTGTACACACAGAACACGTGAAAAATTATATAGGCTATACTTATGACATGATCGGTACAATTTATGGACAATATTGTAGTTTCATTCAATAAACGAGTTAAGATTTTAAAGTTTCTGAAAATACCTTTCATAATAATTACGAGCGATTTGCGTCATAACGTGTCTAATTATAAATTAATTAATAAGATCTGAGCTATAATTTAGCTTTGATTTGCGTGTATTGTTGGCCTAATTGGAAGGATATTTTTAGGAATCCTTCGCCGAAATTAAACTGCGCTTTCCACTTCTTACTTATAATCCAAGTATAACATAGTAACATAGGGAAAGATATTAAGGCATGTAAGGTTCGCAACATTCCTAAAAAACAAGGACCCAAAAATGTGCTTAAACAGTAGAGGAGAGTGACCAAATATGGAATACCATTTTGATTTTTAGGCATAATTTCCACAAGTGTTATAAATAAAAAACTTTTTGTGGTAATTATTAACAATCATATATTTGCACTTTAGTTTGTAACAAGTTTAGGTTTTATTGATTAGTTTAAGGTAAGAAAAAATTTAAGAAACTAAATAACGATTTAGGTACCTAAATATGGAATAGGTACCCCAAATATGGAATACTATAAACACTATTAAAAATTAACCTTAAAATACACGAGACTGTATAATATAGAAAGGTACACAATTTTTTTACAAAAATCACAAATCCAGGTATCAAACTCTGGCACAGCGCAATCATTACATGCCCAGAGTCCACACATAAGATCCATGTTTCCCCATGAGTATCATTCGAAAACAGCACACCACAGAAAATACACTCCGAATTTTCAGATTCTGAAGCTGTACATCCTATCAAGGCATCGGGTTCACTGTCAGTATCAAATAGCATCACCTCCTCATCATCTAGATTAGGCTTAGTCTTCTCTTTTGGTTTTTTCCTTTTGATATTTTCTCATTCTGTTTTTAATTCTTGTTTTTTGCCAACACGACAGTTTTCTTTCCAAGTGTAGTAGCTGCGGCTTCTCCTGGAGAAAATTCGTTTTTCTGACATAATCAAAACAAAGTAGATCTTGACACATCAAAGTATTTTCCAGCTTTTAAATAACCCATTTGTTTCTCTCTTACTAATTTTATTACTTCCGCCATATGCTCTGAATCCATTCTTTTCGCTTTGTTTTTGAGTTGACGCCCGCCATTTTGGTTAAACATTAATAAAAATCACAATTAACAAAATCATCATGTCAGCTGATACTTTAGAGAACCAATTATGGAATAGTCCATAATTGGATACTGTGATCTGTCCATATTTGGATTTTCCAACGATTTCAAACTGACATTCAGATTTTTATATTTAAGAAAGTAATATCATCTCATACCGCTAACACATACAAAAGAACGTCTAAACGGTCTCTAAAAGCTATAAAATCAATACTCTGTGCACTTTCTTTACGAAAAATACGTATTTTTAACATACCTTAGAAAGTTATGCAGTAGCAACAAAACAAAAAACTGTCACAATGACGAAAGTACTTGCTCAACTGACATGCTACAACTTGTACGCGTAAACGGGAGTAAAAGGAGACAGAAAATCATTGTTTATTGCGTATGTGAGTTTGCATTTGGGAGAAATAGGGGTTCCATATTAGGGATACTATTCCATATTTGGTCACTTTCCTCTATTATATTTTTTGCGTATAGTCCTCAGATAAGTTTACTAAAAATGGTTTTTTAAATACATAGAAAGCATGCGTGAAACAGCTCCAACTTTTAGCCCATAAATTAATTTTCTAACCCTACCAAGCCAATAAAATTACTACTGGGTCAGTGGTTTTACGTGATATTGTTCTAATTAAAAGAACCTTCGAACCAAAAATGGACAGCCGAGCGTAAAATACGAGCGAAATGACGTCACGGTGACGCGCGTTCGGACGTCAACTTAACCCCGCCAAAAGGTCACGAAAGGGATGGGTGGAGGCTTTGGCATTCACACCTTTGAAGGGTGGCTTATAACTCGATTACATTTTTATCATATTGATCGAGTGCATTCTGAGTTAACAGATTAAACATTTGATGTCACTAAAAATAATGTAAGTAGGTAATACCATTATAGTAGAAGTAGAGTATGGGGCAAACACAACATTGCGTCTATTTCGTTAATAATTTTTATCAAATGATCAGCGCTTTGTGCCTCCCGAAACTTTATTTCTATACCGGAACTCGAACTCAATGCGTCCGTGTTTCACGTTATGTTATTAACTTAGAGATAAAATATATAATGCGGAAATATTGGAGATACTGGGGCTGCGTGTGCCAAATAACCACACTCGGTTGTAAGCGGTCGCAATTGCTGGCAGTGCCTCGGACGCGTACAAATTTACGCAGAGAAACACCATTTAAAGGTGTCTTGCCCACCCTAAATATCATTGCTTGTGAGACGGATATATTTAGTTGCACACTGGCTGAATTCACAAGAATTGCATTATTTATAATTAGTTATAAAAAGGTTTAGGTTTTAAATTTGTAATAGCTTTCTATTGTATTAGTATTAAGTTACTCTAAAAATTGTAAATAAGGAAAATAAATAAATAAACTTATACTCCGAGGTGGTAATTTAAACTTGTATACACAACAGCTTTTAATTTTGAATTAGTTTCTTTTTGTAGCATTTAATGGCATTGAATAGCCTCAATCAATGTTCGTTTATAATAAATGACGTATTCCAAATACAAAAATATGTTTAATAAAAATATAGAAGCCACAGACCACATACCTAATAGAAGGAATGTTTCTAAGTATAAATAAAATAAAATCTTCAGACCAATAAGACAATGTCATAAAATAATGTCCATTGTGGCTACAGTATGCGCGTGACTAAACTAATAGTCATTCAATTTTATCACGGATATACTTTGAGCCATAGACGAGGTGACAAGTGACGATAAGACAAAAGCTGACGTCAGTTGTGACGCTTTTCCAATATCGCGTTTGGTTTTTCTTTTAATAGTTCAGTAAAGCTAAGAGGGCACATTTAACATTAATTTGTTTTTAATTTGCTTGAACATATTTATATTGAGCAATGTATCTTATAAATTGGATGCACGTAATTTAAATAATGTTTCTTGGATAATTTTCTTATATAATTTTTATTTCACTTATTCATGAGTGCCTTAAACTCATGTAGGAAAACATCGTTAAGAAAGAACGACGTGTGTCAGACATAGAAGGCTAATCGCCTACTTTCCAATTAAAAAAAATCTCATCACGAAACAGATATAGAAATCTGGTTTTATTCCATATCAAGCACTTCAATAATTGTTCAATTCGAAGGCGTAGTTCCTGAGATCGATCTCAAGATAACGCGTTCAACCAAAAACTCTCAAAACTAAATATTCCTTCCTGTTTTTGCAAAATTTTACGTTTATACTCAGACAGATTTTACGTGATATGAATTCAATGATTAATTGGTACAAATGAACAAAAAAACGTCCTCCTAAATGAGGCGATGGTATAAACTCGTGTAAAGATTCTCCAACACTAATTGGCTAATTAAAAACTATGTGAACAAACTGATACCTCTTTTGTTTTTGACAGTACATCACGAGGTGTAAAAACCAAAAACGTTGTATGACGTACATTAATAACCACTTAAACAACCAAATATTGTTATTGTATGACTAGCTGGCCTGGCGAACATCGTACCGCCTAACTGTCGATTCTTTATTTGTTTAAAATACTTATTCTGCTATTCGGGACACTGGTCTATAAAAAAAAAGAAAATTGATAAGACAACATTATGTCAAAAAATAAAAATTTACCTTCCCTGAACCCCTCCACTAATACTTGAACTTTATGCGATGGTATTAAAGTTCAAATTGACTTTTAAGTATTATTAGGAATATTTTGTATGGGAATATAGAAAAGTGTTGTTTTTAGACTTTTTCACTCAATTTTTTAAAATTTTTCTCCGTAAGAACCATCCTCGTACTTCAAGGTATATTATTAAAAAAAATCAGACAAATCGGTCAAGCCGTTTTCATGTTATGTCGTGACAACGGAAGACGGGTTTCATTTTTATATATATATAGATATAGATATAGACGGGTAGGCATTACAACGGCAAAATAATAAGGCAAAGCAAATAATTGTAACCTTTTAAATATAGTTGTCTATAGATGAACGGGCATCCACATTGCCAAATGGCTCGTGAGTGCGTTACCGCTCTTCTAGATATTGGTACGGTCTTTTTAGAAGTACCCTAAGTCGAATAGGTTTGGAAATTCATCGACGGGGGCTGGTTCCTAGTGATGATGCGCGACAAGAAATGTCTTTACTTAGATATTATAAATAGTGACATTAGGTTATACCGTATATGTAACATAAGATTTGGATATGATTGTCCATGCACTAAACATACATTTCATAATATATGATAATAAAAATATTATTATATATATTCAATTAATCTTCATATGCCAATTTAATACACATAATCAACGTCTAATGAAACCATTAAAAATAACTTAACTAGTTTTTCCAGTCCTCACAGTTAAAAAGGAAATAGATTTAGTAGATATAGAAATGTGTGTTTTAATAATGATTATGAGGAATTAATTTATATTAGCATAGAGCAAATAATTTACATATATTATATAGAATCATTTTAATATTAAAATTAACATATAATTTTAAAAATCTCGAAAGCAAGTCGATCTATTAGTGGCGTAGTGAAAAACTAAAAGAACAAGTAGGCTGTTATTTCGTCCCTTCTAAAGTGAGTAATTTCGTATATTTATTATAAGAACTATAATTAAAATCGCATGCGTCACACAAAACTAAAATACAGTTAATTGCTTTAATGTGCTGAAAGACGCTCGACCGGAATAAATAAGTTCCATAACCAAAATAACCTTCTATAAATATTCTTACAAAACAGTCAAACGGCGAATTCGATTATAAATATTGAGTTTCCGTCCGCGTTTCCTACCACTTTTAATCAATTCTATTTTCAAATGTAAATACGTAAGTGAATTTCAGTATGGTTTGTGGTGCTGTTGTGGATATAATCTGTCTGTACAAGCTTATCTTTTATATTTATGAAACAGATTATATACAATAAAGGGAATAGAGCGAGCATTATGTATACACAAATCCGGAATCAAAACATTTCTAAGTGAATATAATAATAATAAATCATTTATTCTATTACAAAAATGTTGTCATAACCTAACCTAACGCAAAGCTAAGATTTTGTATACAATTTTATATATAAATTCCCTCTCTGAATAAGGTATTTTACTTTACTCTTTGATGCATTGATGTATACAAATAAAATGTTACTACACATTTCTTAATAAAAATAGGGCACAAGTGTAAATTAAGCTTTCATTTATCTCAATACAGATGTATCTCAACCGAAGTAATAGTAACACAATATATCGGTTCAGTATCGCTTACTAACTCAGAAATAGAAACCAAAACATGCCGCTATTTTCCTTCTTTCACTTCCTACAAATAAATGAGTGGTCAATTCAGGCTATTTATAAGTTCAGACGCAGGCTGCCCGATTGACGCAATAGTGTTAAAAATGCGCGGGTGTAAAGTCGGGTATACATGAACTTGGTGCAATTTAACAAGCTACGTGTCGTCTTATTATTCGTATTCGTCATTAAATAATAAATTGCACAAAATTATGCGTTCAAAGAATAGTTAAATACTTAATATTACATAAATTTTCGTGACCGTTTTTTCTTTCTTACCAGAAATAAAATGTTTAACCAGTAAAAGGTTTATGGATTATTGATATATAATTAAGTTATAAAATGTATAGACTAATTATTTAAGAATCAAATTGCCCCAAGATCCACCGGAAACGACATATCGGGATGTCATATTAAAATAAGAAGGAATTAAAAAAATTAACAAAAGAACACTCATTTGACCTATTGTAAATGTGGATAAAAACTAAGATGCCGTGAACTTGGCGTTTGCAACGTACGTCGCGTCGCTTGTGAGACGTTTGCCAAGCGATCCATAAATGTAAACACGCCATATAACATTATTTCTATGATATTTGTGGCAATTTTACGTTGGCAAGCATTAAGGACTTAGTAAATATTGACGCATACTACTAGTTTGTGACGATAGTCAGCTCAAGTTCACCGACTGTTTAACGGTGAACTGAAATAGCTTAAGATAAGTGTAAACGACCGCTGTCAAGACACTTAACTTAGGGTAAAAGTATTTCTATACTTTATAATATTCATATGATGTGGTAATTGCGATACTTTCACAATTTCCCTAATTTGATATAGCGAAATAAGTACCCCATTATACATAGAGATCTTACTCATTACTCTTATCATAACTATGTTTTTTTAAAGATACTATACCTTTCTCTCTTACGATTGCTGGAAAGAACTCAAAATTTCGAGTAATGAATTACTTTGACTTAAAAATTATATATAATATGTATATTTTAATTATAACTAAAAACCTTTTTTAATTATTTTTATTTATAACTAAAAAACAGAATAGAAAGAAAACCATTAACAAAAAGCCATTTTCTAGAAAATAATGGCGTACAACCACAATTAGAATTTCTAAGTTTGGGATTAAACCACAAAAAGTATTCGGAAAAATCACACTATTCCGTAGAACATTTACACAAGCTTTAACTTACTTTTAACTTATCGAATAGACTTTGACAAGATTTTAAGATCCATATATGTATTAGTGACTATATGCAAGTTGTTATTTTAAATTCTGTTCTTTATGGCTTTAAATTATCAAATCACTTATTCATTATTTCAAAAACCCGCGAAAACGCTTCTGTAGACAAGACGGCGTGGCACCAGTCCCAAGTGTTTTACGTGTTTTATTATTTAGTCTATAACGCTTTTTAAAGCCATGTTTTAGACAATGAATATCACTTTATTTTACTGTAAAATAGCCTACTATACTTGCTTTATCTGTATATTAAATGAAGTGTGAATTCGTGTTACTCTTGTTCACTGCGATTAAAAGTGCGGTAACTATTTATAAATTTTGAAAAATGTGAAAGCTTTATTCAGTTTACGTCAATTAGGTTACATAACATTGAATTATGTGTATTAGTACGTACATTGCGTTACAATGTATAAGTATACCTACATAGTTCTTAATCTATTAATATACTCAAGACTTAGAACCTATCTTAATATATATAAAGTACGTGTCACGTTGTTTGTCCGCTATGGACTTCTTAACTACCGAACCGATGGCGATATCAATCAAATTTGCTCACCGTGTGTAGTTTGATCCAACTTAAAAGATAGGATAGCTTACATCTCAATTTATACGCGTAATATTATTTTATTGCAAAATATTTGTTTATTATTTGATAGTCACAATTCTAACAGATGGCGCTGTGTTGAAAGTACCAACGTTTCACATATGCTACAATTTAATGGCATCATCACCAAAAAAGCATGGTGGATTGGTGTTCTCTTGCCGTTTCTCTTGAATAGTTTACTACTATGTAATATAACAAAAATCTTAGCCACAGCAACGCTTGGCCGAGTCTACCAGTATCTTATACCTATAATTGATATTTCTTGAAGAACCCTCAAAATGGTGCCAAATATCCAATAAATTAATTATTGTCGCAGGCTTTGAAGATTTGATAGTAGAACAAGAAAAAAATTAAATGATATATTTATGTACCCGTTCTTTTACTTAATTATAATAAAAATACAACAATTACTTGGAAACTAAAATTCCACGATCGCTGCTTTAATAGAACCTGCAGCACCACTCGAAAGAGTGTTCTTTTGTGTTTATATTAAGTCAGTAGAAAACATGCGTTGTAGTTACATTACTTTAATATCGTGATATTTGGCAGCGTTGCCAAAAAATGGAAGATGGCAACTCTTGCGAAAACGTCATACCATGTATGACATGCACGAATTAAATTATTTTCCTTCAACTACGCATTTGAAGGGCATTGAGTCATACTCACCTCTATGTAGATTTATAAATTGTATTTATTTTAAGTTATGTCATTAATTTAATAAGTTACGTGCAATAAAAGACTAATGTTAGAATTTTATGAAAAATAATACTATAAGACTCAGTGGTACGCGCCGTAGCAAATTATTACTTCCGGAAAGAGTAGTATCAACCTTCGTAGCAATTTTTCAAATGCAGTACAACTTCTATATTATATATTTTCATAACATATTCGTAAATAGTTCTACCTTCTTGGAGATTTTATTTTGTTTAAACACCAGTGAAGAACAAAAGAACAATAATATAAGCTAAGTCGAAATAAATATCTCTTACAAAGAATAACTTTTAAAAGAATTTTATGCGTTTTGCAAAGTTTACAAATGTTTTCTTTGTAACTCAACATTCTAAACAATATTTGAACGCAACTTTCAAGATTACTGTATTATTCATCAATTCTAACATAATCCATAATCTATTGTATACGAAATAGGATCATAAATAAATGCAAGGTTTTCTGGAAAAAAGCTTACCACCTAGAATTTTCGAGTATTTTGTGTATGCTTACTATAGTGTTAGTAAATGAATCTGTAATATCAATAAAATTTATCCAATGCCTGATTTATTTTCAATTTAACTATAAGAACCAACCAATCTACGTTGAAAATAAACTGCGTCTCCGCATCTCATCTGAACAATATTGAAAATGGCAAATCAGTCACAAATAACAGTCAAATGTCATTTTTTCAAACATATATGTAACTAGCAAACTCGGCGAACTCCGTTTCGCCACCAGATGGCTTCCTTTTATGTAACATTTCGTTTGGTGAACCCGATTTTCTGTTGAAATTTTCTTTGCTATAACCCTCACGGAGCCCGAGACCTTTCCAACGAATGCAAAACCGTGGAAATCGGTTCGTGCGTTCTGGAGTTATAGCGTCAGGAAGGAAAACCCGACTTATTTTTATATAGTAGACTAGCAAACTCGGCGAACTCCGTTTCGCCACCAGATGGCTTCGTTTTATGTAACATTTCGTTTGGTGATCCCGCTTTCTGTTGAAATTTTTTCCTGAATTTTCTTTGCTATAAACCTCACGGAGCCCAAGACCTTTCCAACGAATGCAAAACCGTGGAAATCGGTTCGTGCGTTCTGGAGTTATAGCGTCAGGAAGGAAAACCCGACTTATTTTTATATAGTAGATTTACTTAAGTATTGTGTAGAATGTCGATAAAGTGACGAAAGTCATTAACATTTCTTACGTCAAAGAGTTCCGACGTGAACGAGCGTCAATGGTATTATTTCGAGCCCGACGGTCATGTGCTTATTGAATTAACACGAAAATGCAATATTATACAATATACTCGCAATTAGCCATTGAATTGAATTAACTCGTACTTTTAATTGTTTATATTTGTAGTATAGTTTGCATCAAACACTTTTATTTACATATTTAAATTCATATTTATTCATTTTATTTCAATAACAGTAGAAGCGAGGTGTGAGCATCGAAGTTGCGTCAATCAAAAAGAGAGGTCCTAAATGTTGTAACACCTTGTATTGATATAAAAAGGCTTTAACTAAAGAAGACTTTTTCGGAACCGACGCCAAATGTATCAGGTACTATCACAGTCCTTTAAAAAATAACATACATATATTTAATTTATGTATGCACGTACAAGTCCCCAACAAGACGATCCGAAAAATAATATATGGTATATAATCTAATTAAACAAAACTCATCGCACGGATTTCACAGTCTCTATCATTTATGTATATGCAATAATTTATAATTTGCCAGTATTTTATCTAAATACGTTAAACAAAACGTGTATATTGAATTCTAATGCTTTACGTATGTTCTACGTCAATGGCTCGAACTAACAATTCTTTTTCCATTACGTTGATGATAGAATCATTTTCATTAAACTACTTACATTGATTACATACGATTACATCATAAGATATATGCTTCTATATCATATGAAAACTTATGCGCAGAATACTTTAGAATACTTAAGTAAAATGAAGTCAACAACAAATAAATTAAAGTAAATAAGAGGATTCTCCGTTACTATATTCGTATAATAGGAATGTATAGTAACTGACATGTACCTATAATTAATATTTAACAATCAGATAATTTCCTCGTTAACAGCAAATATGAGCTAAACTTTCCATATTATTTTGTACATTAACAATACCCTTATCGGTTGTTATCATTTGCGTCAAACAATCAGATAATAAAACAATGATAATTTTCGTTATTACTACAGGTTTAATTAGGAGTCCTCCAAAGGAAATATCGTTTAGATTATCTATATGTATCCTATTGTACGCAGACAGGTTGTGTTCGTTTTGCATTACCCTTTAGGTAAATATAAGTGAACGAGGAAATTCAAAGTAGATTTTATTATACAAACAGACCGTGGGCGCAGACGGGAAACCGCTAGGCACGGGTTTTGCAATTACGATTTTGGTAATTCAAAAAAAGGTTGGTGAAATATAGTCTTTCCTACGTCACAGTAGTGTTTAACGAGTAAAAAAGGGGAAGTACGAAATCGATAAAGTTGCTTACGTCACAGTTTACTCATGCAGTTACCCTTAGGGACGGCACTTTGTAAATTAAGCAAAAATATATGAAGCAAATATCATTTATGTATAGAAAGTTTTTCTCCTTTTTTTTATTATTATTAAAGCTTTATGAATCCATACAACAATTAGTTAGTTTGCATTCCTGAATATTAGAATTAGAAGTGCTAGTACGTGTTTTTTTTTTAAAAAAAGGGGTGCGTGTACTTATGTACGCGCGTAAGAAGTTATATTTATTTGGCATTATTAAAAATAGTTTTTGATTGCATGCAAATAAATAATTACAATTAAATAATCAAAGACTGGAAAAGGAGTAATTATAGTAAATAAAGTTCAGTTACACTTATTATATTATTAAGTGTAACAAAAATTCTATTATTATTTGAATGTTGTTTTTAAATGATGTCCAATGCCGTAGCATCTTCCGTGGGCAACTTCATTCTGTTAATTTTGTGTCACGGCGCGCGCGCATCGTAAAATTTCACTCTCATCAATTTTTCATAACGCGCCTTAAGAAGTATAACTTCAAAAATATGTTAGATTTCTTTTTTTTCTCCATTTACGGGACATTAACAAAATTTTACTGTCAAACTTTCATTTTCAGCGCAGTTCAAGTATGTAACCTGTAGCTCCGCTACAATAATCAACCCTGCTATTACAATTAAAAATGTTCATTGTTGAAATAGCCTTTTATAAAGTAGGAAATTGCACAATACACCGTTTATTGAGTAATTAATAACAAATAATAATTAACGTGTGCTAGTTATCTACGTTATTTCGTCAGTAGTTACGTATTTAGTTTTACTAGACCGTAACATTCGGAATTTAAACTTTAAAATTGTTTTAATACTAAAATATCGCGGATTTGAAAGTGCATTGTGTTATGTGTATATACTTCCGGGACGTAATCGAGAGTGAAACGTGATCATTTATTTCAATAAAATAACATACTTCATTGGCTGCATGGGGAACTAATACTCAGGGTCTAGAAATAATTACATGTATTTATTGTATAATTAGAGAAACAATTGCACCAACCAACCGGTAAATAAAAGGGAAAGCTGGGAATCAATTTCAAACAAAAATAATATCAGAGCCGAATTCACTTTAGCGGTTTCTTGCCAGAGTTTTGCAACAGTTAATCCACTTCGCTTGGAAAGTCCATAGCAAAGTATTTTATCTTTCGCAGCCGTTGCATAAGCTTTGGGATCTAAAAGTGGCTAAAAAGCAAAAATTAGAGGATACAAAAATACCCTGATTTTATAAGCTTGTGGTAATGCTCGTGAAATTTGATTTTGCTACAACCACTGTCTGGCCCTCAGATTTGTTATGTTTCTCTAATAGACCTGTAGATGATAAACCTTATGTGCCTGCCACACGCCTTTGACCCTCGCAATAGGAGTGAGAGCGAGTACCTAGTAAATGCCAACAAAGACAAAAGCCAAAGATGCAAAGTCGGGTTCGAACCTACGGCCTCAGGCCTTAGTCGTACGCTGAAACCAACACTAATATTCATACGACATAAATAACTTTTTTTTATTCATTAGTCTGGCAAGTATGCTCAATATGTGTGCTATAAGTTTGAAGTGACTGTGTGCCAGTGTCTGTCTACATTGCATCTCCAAAATGTGTTTTTGTTGAAAAACCGACGGGATCAAGATTTAAGAAACAATTTATGAAAGACAGGAATTTCAAGGTCATCAAAACTTGTTAGCTTCGGCAGATATCTCCGGTGGTTACTTAAATATATCAATTTTATGATAATGAGTGTAAATACTTAAAGCTACGCTGGCTAGTTTCGAGATTCAGAAACATATTTTGTCCTGGTTAAAAAGGCTACATTTATAAATGTTATGTAGATATATACGAAATATTACTTTTACTATGACGTCAAGTAAGTTTTCTGGAAGATATCTTATCACAAAAATGTACACATTGTTGAACTAAACTAAAACATAAGAAAATTCTGTTGATAACGTAATAGTTATTTTAATCTATATATATAAAAGAAAGTCGTGTTTGTTACAACACTTATAACTCGAGAACGGCTGGACCGATTGTCATGGTTTTTGATTTGTTGGATTTGTTTCCGTCCCGAATAGCAGAATAAGCAATAAAATATCGGATAAGTCATCGAATAACAATAAATTAATTAATTAATTTTACGAATGCAAAAACCATATGGTGCCATCTGTTGACAAAACTACGCATCATTTTACGTCAAATTCGTGTCAGTTCAAGATATTCCGATCTTGAGGTGAATGAGGAGATGCATAACCATGCTTTGATCCTGATCAAAAGATGTTGGATATCAGAAAGTGCTTAACATGCCTATTGACGCTAGAGAGAAGATGCCTAATGTGTAAAACTACCATTCTTCTTTCGCAATGGCAAGCAATAAAACATTTCTGTATTTGCAAAAAGTTGTATTAATGTAATACTTAACATTAATGAAATCCTAAAATAAGTAAAATTAAAGTAACAACGATATTATAAGGTTGTAGGGCGGAACGAAGTTAGCCAGGTCAGCTAGTTTTGAATAAATACTACCTGTTACTAATATCTAAACAGTTATATTTAATCTAAAATGCTATTTAATTTATTCAAAAGACATTACAAATTAATTCGCGTGATTTTTAACAAATAATTATTTGTTTTGAATTCATTTGCGTAAATAAACTATTAAAGATTATCAATAACGTTCATATTATTTGATTACAAATAGTTCCTGTTTACTATTTTAAGTACGGTAATTTAATAACAGTTTAATTGCCAATTGTTGAATTGTAAAGTTTGTTATAATAAAAATATATTTTTAATGTAAGGGTATCCTTAACTGATATTATTTTGATGGATTTAATTTAGAGGTTACCTATGATTCAGAAGATTCAGAATCGAGACTTAGCTAAGTATGACTCCCGTATGTCAAACACGTTTTTGAGTATTAGTGTTATTCAGTTCTGATTAATTTTAAACTAGACTAGAGTTTAATCGTAGGAAATCCTTGTATAGCGCACTGTGTATCACCAAATAGGAAATATGAGGGTCTAAAAGAGCGGCGAAATTGGACGAATTTTTACCAGAACCAATGTCACCGTGTTAACTCGCGTTCCCCCCACAAGTGCACAATCTATGAGGCATTATTATTTAGTCACACGCCACATTTGCAATGCCTAGATATCCTTTATCGTGATATATGAACTGATTGATGACTGAATGAACGGCAAAATCGATATGTAAATCTTTTTTCAAACTCCGCGTTGTTTGTTGCATATTTTTATTAAAATTTATAAAGTATCCCTGATATAAAATTATATTTAAATTTTTTTAGTGATGTTACAGTTACGTAAATATTATAATAGGCAAACATTGCTAAATTTGGTTTTTTCTCGAGATTTTACCATTGACCGTTACCCGAAGCGATATTATTTCAAGACAAATTGGCAATATAATAATAATTCATAATTTCAATCATATTTTATGATAATTTTATTAATGTAATAAGCCCACAGATTACAGGAGGCTGATTAAAAAATAATGTGCGAGTATTAAGTTCAAGTCTCTCAATGCCCAGTTATTAATAAAAGTACTATAATTATAAAGGGGGCAAACGGGCAGGAGGCGCATATGATGTTAAGTAATGCCACCGCCCCTGCAAACTCTCAATGCCAAAGGGCTCGCGAGTGCGTTGCCGGAAAATACTCCAGTGCCCACTGGAGAGCTGGCATATTGGTAGTACGCGGTAAAAACTGCCTTTAAAAACGCTCAGTTGTGGAATGAAGGATGATGAAGGACGTCGAGGTGATGTGGATGGAATCTCGTATTCTGCCTTGACCTATTATGAAATGAATTCTACTCATAAAACGATTAGCCTGACTGATGCATCGCAGAGCCCAAAGAATGACATACTTAAAAATTTGTCAGGTAACACAATTTTAAATGAAAAGGAGCTAATGGAATGTCAAGGGTAAAATGAAATAAGAGTTGCATTACAATCTGTAAGTTATTATACCATAAGCGAAGTCAACTAGACACTGCATATACAATAAAAATGATAGAAGATAGTTTTAATGAACAACGTGATCGTGCCCTTTAGAAATGGTAAGTTTTGAACATTTTAATTAAAAATCAGAGTTACAAAACACGTATAAAAATAGTATAATACAGCTACCGAGTATTTTTCTCCAAAAGAAAACGGAAATATAGTTTAGTATTGCACGTTCGAGTTAGATAATTAATTTATTTTATCGAATAAAGACTTAAAAATGCCGACATACTGTTAATACATTATTTAAGTGAGAGAAATGTTCTCAACTATGAATACTTCTGCACGTTTTTAAAATTTTTGAAAAAAGTTAGAAAGGGTTATAGATTATTCTGAGTTTTATATTTTATAAAATAAGTCTTACCTTCACTCATGAAGTAGGGTATCCTAAATCTTCCTGAGAGCACCCTATCTCTCAACGATTGTAGAGTAGAGCCGTCGAAAGGCAGTGCCCCGCAAACTAACACGTATAGCACTACACCGAGGCTCTGAAAAAAATAGTTACCAGTGTAACGCTAGGATAGTAACAATATGTAAAAAGAAAAATTATTTAGAAGATATTAATGTATATATCGATGTTCTTATGCAAATTAATCGTAGTAATCATGATTTACGTTTTAATTATAAGCCATATGTACGATATATACTCGTGTATTAGTAATATTTATTTTATAAAGATACTCATATAAATAAGATTTTTTACTAACAATAATGCTAATTAAGCCTTCTATTTATAGCGACATATTTCCAACGAAAATATTTTTGTAAAATCTCATAAAACTCGTTCAAATATATCATCGGATAAATGTCCCTGAACTAATATAAAGTATTCAAAGCGCCATTTACGTAAGCAGGACGTCATAAATTGCTGAAAAATCGAGCATTTTTGATAGTACTATTCTGAAACGGAATTTGCACTTTTGCTAAAGCTTCATTCCGCGAGATGATGACTTAAAACTTTCTTTATAAAAATTATAAAGGGTATTTTTCGGGTTTCCTGAGAGAAAATAGATAAGAACAAAAATAATATAGTCCGACTTTGTCTTACTTGTTAGTATTCATATTCAGCTATTTGGTCTTACAAGATTTAAATGTTGCGGTTCCCGGCAAATAGATTGCTTCGTAAAAGTCGATTCAAAAATTTTCCTACTAGAAGTAGATAAAAAAACGGAAAATTTACGTGCCAAGACCAAAACTTACAATCAAAACATTAGGGTTATGTTATACACAACTGTGAATTCAAGTAGAAACAAGAATAAAAGATGGCGTATCCACTTACCCATATATCTATTTCCGGTCCCGTATACCGCTTGCCTTCAAAGACTTCTGGGGCGGCATAGGGCGGGGAACCGCACCAGGTAGCAAGTAGTTCTCCCTGAGCATAGTAGTTACTGAACCCAAAATCTGCTATCTTTATGTTCATGTTTGCATCCAAAAGCAAATTCTCCGCCTAGATGAGAAAAGTTTTTTTTACCAAAAGCGTAGATACATGTGTATAAAAGGCAAAGGAAAGGCTATAATAGCTATGATAACATCTGCTGTGTAATCTGTGGCATCATTGCTTCTAAACGAAAGAACGGCTCTTTTAATACGAGGATTTAATGGTATGAATTTAATTTGGAATTATTGGGACTAAACTGAACGCCATAATATAAAACTAGCTGATAATTATTATAAAGCCTTAAATGCTTAGTACAATTTTACAGCAATTCTCCGAAAATAAAACTCATAACTGTTTCGTTAATTATTTTTTCAAACAAAACATTTTTGAAAAATCTTATTAAAATATATCATCTGATAAATCCCTGAACTAATATAAAGTATTCAAAGCATCATGATGAGCACCAAAGCTGATCAAAATGTTCATATTACGTTTACGTCTTTCATACAATCCAAAATATATATAAATCATTTCGCAAAAGACCTCTGAGCTCCCAGCGTTATTTTTTCTCTTGATAGGCTAGCCGTAACGAAAAATGATGTGAAATGGCCTTATTTTTTAGATTAAAACATGGTCAGTTGACTTGCCACAGATAGTAGACTCACTAAAAATTACTTATTAAATTATAATTCACTATTAAAAAGAGTGGCGGTGAGTTTATTGCCAGTTCTTATTTTCCGTTCTACGCCCTTGATTTGAGAACTGGCAGTAAATGTAAAATTAGGCATTTCATTTTTTTTTCTGACGTTCATAAGTGTACATTGTGTTACCTATATGAATAAATGATTATGAATTGAATTGTAAACATACCACGGACTTCTTAGTTCTATAAGTTCAATTACAAATTATATAATTTACAATAGTTAGTGCAATTATCTAATATGTACATAATATCAACATAACTATTACAGCCAGCACAATATTTGTATAAAGCCTTAAAGATCAACGATTTTAAATAGTTCCCTCTAAGAAGGCTTGATTTTTATATCTTATGCAATATGTCTAAATATAGCTTTGTACACATTTAATATCCGTGAAGTTCCAACTGCCAGATGCAATGTGCAGCGAGGTTGACGACAAGAAAAGAAAACTTTTGCTTACACAACTTTGAATTAAAGTATTCGTATAAAAGGTTTGACTTTATTACACAATAAAAATACGAGCTAACTATCTTTTTTACGTTCTTACAGAAACTATCCTACATTTTCAAAAGAAGTAGGGAACACCAGTTTCGAAAAAATGCTCAAATGCCAGCAATTTGATTTTACTTCGTTTTATCTACCTTTGTTTGTGGGACATAGTATTTTCACACATGTTATTCTTTTACACTTTCTGTATCATAATTAAAGGAACTTATTTCTCATTCGCTGATAAAGTATGCTTTGTATTTAACTAACAAAAAAATAATAAATTCGTCGTCGGAAAAGCTGCTGAAATATTTTCAGCAAATATTTTAATTCTACTAAACTAAGAACGACTAAAAAAGTAAAAAAAATTACATTTGTCGCCCAAGCCTCACTGTGAATTTAGCAAACTAAGTACTAACTTTGAGGTCTCTATGTACAATCCGCCTCTCGTGACAATACTCCACCGCCGACAGAATTTGCCAAAACTTTCTTCTCGCCGCTTGCTCCGCCATTCGGCCATACCTCGCGATGTAATCTAAAGAAATAATTAATTATTAAAAATATATTAAGAACAAAAAAACAGTAATCTCTAAATTATGGAAACACAAAAAGTTTTTAGTAACAAATGTTCCACAGAGCGTCATTCAATTTATGCAAAAATGTTTTGATTTGACTTTCTATTAACATAGTACGGTTGTACGGATTTCATGTAAGGGACACAGAGATAAAAAATTAAGCATTTTTTAAGAACATTTATGAATTACAGTCGAATTTCAAGTACTTTGCGACATCTGCATGAAACATAAAAATTTATCCGACTCTTCATTTATCAAAAGGATTTACATTTTAAAACTCTCTTTTGTTTTTAATCGCTTTCATGTTAATGTAATGAAACCTCTTTTTAATTTGTTGTTTCGCTCTATACTTTATGCAGAAGGAAATAAAATTAGTGCACAAAGGTTTATCTGAATTCTATAAAAACATCTGTTGTTAAATTTTACATAATTATTTTAATTATAATTTGTATATGATGTATAGGAATTAGTAAAAGAAAATATGAAATTTAGTAATCTTATATATAAAATTCTCGTCTCACAATGTTCGTTCCCATACTCCTCCGCAACGGCTCGACTGATTCTTATGAAATTTTTTATGCATATTCAGTAAGTCCCCCTAATTTTCTTTTTTAGACTAAAATTTTTGTTTTTATTTTTTTATGATACAGCATACAAAATACATACAACCCTTAATTTTTCACCCCTCTACGATCAACCCCTATTTTTAATATGTTAATTAAATACATATGACGAACTCTGAGGTTTATATACAGAAAAATTCACAGAAGTACCTAAAAAGTTCTTTCCGGAAAACCAAACAGTCTCTGGGGTACCTACTATTAAATATAAACCATACAAAACCGTTCCACTAAATCAGTATAAAACATAGATTACAAGCGGAATTATAATCTCGTGCTTATCGTGAAATATGCGTGCTCCTTTATTACTGAAGTTAAGCTTAGAAATAGAATTCCAATATTTTTCATCCTGATATATGTAAATCCATAAAAGGCCACGAACGTAATACAATTCCGAGAAATATTGCTTTCTAAGATGAATATAAAATTGTCATTTTTCTATATAAGAGTATTATTTTAGGATTGATTTTATTTCAGATTTTTGCCTTTCAGTGTAGATGTGTCAGTCTGTATAAGTTGGAACGACAAACGTTTTTTAATATTATTTTAGTAAACCCGTTGATAAAGTAACGTAAATTAATTATATCCAAAATAATTACAAATAATCATAGTATCCGAAGTTAAACTTTCTTAATTCGATTCGTATATGTAGTCTTGGCATAATTATTATAATTATTTATATTATATATTAATGTAATACGCTATATAGGTGCCAATTGACAGTCCCATGGCCAAGCAAGCTCTCGACGGGAATCATCAAGACAAAAGGAAACGTGACCGCCTAAAACAGACATGGCAACGAAGCATCATTGCAGAGGCTTAGGGAGCTGGGATGACATGGAGAGAAATTAAAAGACCTGCCCAGGGCCGACAAGGCTGGTTTTCTACGCTGGATGCCCTATGCCCCACTTGGGCAAACAGCAAAAAAATTACGTGTTCTAACTAAAGTTCTAAAAAGTCACGATCCATCAATTTTAATTTTCAAAACTCAGTTAACCGTAACTATGCTAGTTGTACGCGAATCCTGAGGCCAGTTCGGGTCGGGTCATGGGGTTAAAATCTATATATATAAAAATGAAACCCGTTTTCGTTGTGTTTGTAATTGTCAGGAGAAGGTTCTTATAAAAGAAAAAAAGAAAAAATTGCGCGGAAAATTAGAAAATTTAAGAATACTTAACCACCATACAATTCGAACTTTTTGATGTAACCTTATGGCGTTTGACATAACATTGACAGAATGCGTGCTGCAAATATCGTCAAAGAGGATGTAAAAAAAATTAATATCGTTTAAAATAAATGCTTCGATTGGATTTATTATATTGATATATGCGAGCCAGAGAAACAAACAAAGAATGTTGTATAACATAAAGCATTAGAATAATAAAGACTTTGTTTCTGAAATATTTTTTAATTAATTATACCAATTTGAAATCAATATTCATAGTTAAGACAGGACAACGTCTGTCGGGTCCGCTAGTTATACATAAAAAAACAAAATAAAACACAATTTTATCTTCAAGTGATTGATAAATCAGTTTGCCGACAAAAAGTCCTTTTCAAGACTCATTCGCTTATGTAGATTTCAGTCGTTGTTAAAATAGACTTCCTGTGGAATCAGGCCACACATTTGAATATTTTATATGAAATCTGCACTGAATTGCGTTTTGTGTCCAATAATAGCGTTAATATCACTTTGGAGGTTTATTCTTACTATTTAGTTAGTAGAATTATGTATGTTAGTTATTATTGTATTTGTTTAATTCGTTTTGAATTCCGAGATCAATGTTTTCGGAATGGGCTAAGCAGTTCCATATATATAGCACTTTAAATCCATTGGTAACGTAATTTTTTAAATAAGATATTTTAAGTGAATTCTATATTAATGATATAAATAGTTCTAGAAAATAATTAATATCAATAAAACTCTTAAAAAAGAACGTGACTTAAAAAGTATAAAAAGGTTTCATGTCAGACTTTAGATATTAATGCGAATTGGTGGAGTTTAATTTTCTTCCACCTGCACTTTAATAATCCAGCCGTGCACCTGCGCCGGCCACCTGTCATTTCGGACTATGAATAAGAAATTCTATTCTTCAGAGAATATATCGCTTTACGTAATCAGTAATATTTTTTAATTTTCGTATAAATTTAATTTAAAATTTGAATAATACTGATACGGTTCGATTCGATATATGATATTACTGTATATAGTTGGAATATAAGATATATAAAGATCACCCTAAAACTCTCTTGTTTAAAACAAGGTATGTTTGGAAGAAACTACTTTTAGCAGTTGACCTTCCCTTTTACATATTATAATGTCTACTTTTTGTTATCTTCTTTTATGTATGTGTTTATTATATTCCAACTTCATGAACAGTTCAAGTCTCATCCAAATCAGTACAGTTGTTTTTGAGATATTCTTACACGCATTTCACACACGTATAATATAACCTGGGTAGGTATAGGTAAATTTTTCTATTTTATGAGTTTAATTTATACCTAGGAGCGTCCTCGCTCACGCAGCACCTACGAGGTCCAGGGCCGCTCCAGATCCACCACAAAGACCGCCGTTGAGCGGGGCGCGAACAAGACACCCCCCGCAAGCCTTTGGACGTAACGGGGTTCCCGGAGCCATCCGCGGGTGTAAGTGCGGAAGATAGCGAAGAGAGAGATATTTAATCTAGTCTGTGATTTTAACTTTTGAAGACGAAGCGTTTAATTTCGATTCATCGAACAGAAAGATAGATCGTGTCGCCGTTTATCTGAACAAGTGAGCGGTCGCCATAGTAGTTTTTACTTTTGCTCAGGACGCCCCACAAACGACCGTTATAGATGGACCGCCCCATTAAGGTCATGAATTTTAAGCCTAAAATCCTAACAGACACACGTTGTGATTATTTTTGTTAATCAATTAATGTGTTTAATGAGGCGAACGCTTAACAACTTCCTTATTTTAATTTCTTATCAACCTCTATAATAAAGAAAATACTCAAATAATTTAGCACTTCTGAAGGTAGCAGAAACGAAAATCGTTTATTGTAAATATTGGGATTTCCATTGTAAAAGTTATTATATAATTGTATACTTATATTAGTAACTTTGGTACTTATTGCATTTACCCATTGTCAAGTTTTTAACCGACTTAAAAAACCGAACATTATTCGACGTGTTTTTTTTTAAAGTTGACAGATCTGGATGATCAACATGTGAAATAATTCGGATTTGCATGAAATAGGTCACTTAGGCTTACATTGATTTTTCCCAATAAAACAACCTAAATATTATCTTCGAAGTTCGTCGTTTCACAACAGAGTAGTAGTAAGTTAAGTTAAGGCAGTTTTTTCTGGGCACCAGCACGATGTGGAACCAGCTGCCAATGGAAGTATTTCCGAACAAATGGTTAAAAAGGCCGACAACGTACTTGCGAGCCCTCAGGCAATGTGTGTATGGGGGCGGTATCACTTACCATAAAGTGAGCCTCTTGCCCATAAAAAATATCGTTTAATTTGATTGTCTTGGTAATCAAATTAAAATTAACAAGACCAATCAATAGAAATAAGAGAATAATTATTTTCTTCAGGTAGGTATTCGAATACGTTTTGAATGATAGCATTAATTTTCCATACAATTTGTATAGATATAAATGAACATAGCGTGCTGCTCCAATTTTTTTAAGAAACAAAAAACCTTCGTCGAATTTAACTTTCGGTTTTAAAGACGGTCAAACAAGTGTGTATTACGCTTGATTGTACGTATTATTCTTGTTTCTTCGCTTTTTATACTTATGCGTCTTAAATAAATAGTTATGTAGGTACAACTATTATGATAATTGCGAACTTTAGCATCAGCCACTATCATGATTGAGTCATTAAATGGTTTGTTTATCACTAAAAACAGTTTATTTCCGTATGTTTTGACTACAACCATTTTTAAAAGCAGGAAAATCAAATCACTTCCCGTTACTAACACCTTAAACGCGTAATTTAGTACTTTATTAAAAGTTTCCGAGTACTTAAATTCATGTTAATTGAAATTGTCTAAATCGATGCTTAAAGTGGTTTTGCAACTCTTAAGTCTTAACCCTGAGGTTGTTCGTTCGATGTCCGGCTTTGCATTAACGGATTTTCTATATGCGCAATTACCACTAAGTCATACATTGAAAGCCATATGACAAAAGCTCTCTAACCTAACAAGCGAATTAAAAAAAACTGTGCCAGAGCGCCGTCGACGTTTTTGGTCAAACCGGTTTCCTCGCGATGTCTTTCTGTACCTTTCGAGCGAATGTTAAATGCGCACATAGGAATTCTATTGGTGCACAGCCGAGGATCAAACCTACAACTTCTAGGATGGGAGTCGCACGCTGAAGCCAACATGCTCGGCACTCACGACTTACTCTTAAGAGTCCGTTTTAAGTAAATTCAGTCATATTTTACATAATTCTAATCAAACATCTCTATATCCTCTAAGCCATCGTGAACATCTGCTGCACTAGGTATCAAACGACAATCACATCCGAATTATTGTAAATTTTCCATAGACGAATTTCAGTATCGTCAGCTGTGCGCGAAATTGCTACCCATCCCCTTCCCAGTGACGTCAGCGCCAAACTGCTTACGTCATACAGGGGTCGACAATGGACCGTCCCAACGTTTAGAAGTAATAAATGTTAGTAAAAATTTAAAAAAGGACATTTAAATTTTATGTAGGTTAAGGAATATCTAAACGTGTACCTTGTATGGTTATTGCTTTGGTAACGTCAGGCAAACAGATGCAAAGTGTTTTAGTATAGATTTTTTGTATATTCACACATATGATTCTCTAAAACCTGTTACATGAATATAAGGAAAACTAGGTGTTTTTATACGGATAGAGGAAAGAAATAAACAGCTGTCATGTTCAACAAATGATTCACAAAAAGTTAAGCTTTTAATACCTAAATATATATTTTTTTTTTTTTTTTTTTTAATTTTTTATGCAAAATGAGGTGCGAGTGATAACGCCAAAAATTCCTGTGGATATGAATGGGAGAGATCAGTGTCTCCTAAAGTAGGCCCCACGAATTATTAAAATTATTTGGAATTTGATTTTCAGAAATGTTATAGTAATTTCTTCCTAATATCTATAATTTATTATATGAACAATTAAATTGTTTACATCAATAATAAATGATTATTTCCCTTTGTAGCGTACATAAACACATGGGGCATAATAATTTTACAAAGGCTAAGCTAAGACATGGCGCAAAAAAGGTTGGAAATCACTGCGTAGACCTTAGAATTGAACCAAGTAATACTTCGAGAATATTCTATATTCCGATAGCTTAAAGGTTATACCGCCCATCCTTTGAGTCCTTCAACGTATAGGGACATTTGTGGGTCGTAATTAGTTATTTATATTCAAAAACACCTACGCGTAACACTGTCAATGACAGTACACGTTACGTATACAGAATCAACCCACTCACTAAGATAATAAGAAATGCGCATGCTTTGATGCGGAGACTTTTTTTTAATCACTATTCATCGTAAAATTCGTGTTTTTCGAAAATCAAATTATAATTAAAAAATATTTTCATTACAGATACGATATATTACAGCTTTCTGGTACGTAGTTGTAAAATAGTAATTTTAAATAGACTGGTTTAAAAATAAAGAACTTAGATGTCTGCAAATGTATTAAATACATATTATTTGTTATAAGTTATTGAATATAAACATCACAGATTTATAGGACATAAGATAATATTACTTTCAATAGAAGAAATATATATATATCAATCGTTACTGAAAATTAGCGTTGAAAATGACAGAGAACACAAAAATCTAAAATACCTCGGATTCGTGCGATAAATCACGGGAATGGTGGCTATTTTTCAAATATCAACTCAATACCGTGACTGGTGTAATAACGAGGGTAGCTTTGCCCCGGACAAGCCATTAATATTATCATTCTACCACAATATTGCGAGGTAGATCGAAATTTTTTGTTCAAATTAACGATGTCACGAACTCTAGAAGCAATTACAATCCACGATTTACGTGTTACGAAAAGTATTGATTTCTATGTGTTTCTCTATAAGAACAAATGAATTGATTAGATTTAATAACATTAAGATACATTACAGTGTCAAACACTGATTGAAGTAAATTGTATTCGCCGCGCTTTAAAATTAATAACATACAAAGCATAAATTAATCATTAAAATTATGATCTTTGAAGTTATACTTCTTTATGCGCGTTATGAAAAATTGATGAGAGTGAAATTTTACGATGCGCGCGCACCGTGACACAATATTAACAGAATGAAGTTGCCCACGGAAGATACTATGGCATTGGACATAATTTAAAAACAACATTCGAATAATAATATAATTTATGTTACACAATGTAAGAGAATAATAATAAATATTTATTTATTTAATTTTTCAAATGTAAACTGAACTTTATTGACCATAATGACTTTTCCAGTCTGATTATTTAATTGTAATTAACTATTTGCCTGCAATCAAAAACTATTTGTAATAATGCCAAAGAAGTTTAACTTCTTACGCGCGTACATTAGTACACGCACCCTTTTTTATTAATAAAATATATATTTTTACAAAAATAAGGTAAAATAATAAATTTTAATGTTCTATTAAGCGAGATACAAATGGTGTCTACTATCTCACTCAAAAAACAATCCTACTTAAACCAGTATTTCACTTCGAGGGCAAAAGGTTACCAATTGTCTTCATTTTTGCTATATTGTCGAATTGAGAAATCTAATGCCTTCTAGTTTCTAACGTTACGCAAGTAACTAAATTAGATTTGAATGAAATGTTTACAATGTAAATGTAGTATGACTCACCGAAGATTTCTCCCTTGCTCGCGTACTCCGAGACTATGTATATCATGTTCTTCGTTTCCATGACCTGTAAATAAAATATAGTATTGTTATAAACTTTAAATCCATTTAATTCTAACACAAATATACAGTATTTACAATAATCTTAATCTACATAGTAATAATAAAAATACATTGATAAATAGAAAATTAAAACAAATATAAAAATTTGGTCCCGGCAGTGTAGTTAATGCTGGCAGCATTTGTTCCCTGTATTTCGATACTTATTCGTTGCGAAGAAAGCACAAATTAATAATTAATTAATTATTGACTATTGATTAATAATTAATTATTTTTATTGTTATTGATGTAACAAAAAATTGAATACGAAACAGATAACGAAATCTGAGGCCAATACCACAGGTTTTAACGCCTGGGGTTTACGTTAAAAAAATAGCGTGTTTAAAAAAAAGTGTTTCCTCAGAGCCTCCAATAGCGAAAGCCTTTTTTTATTTCATATTTAATTTTAGTACCAACTACTTCCAATTTGCAATTATCGGTTCTTTCGATAACATCATTTAGTCTTTATGATTACTTAAGTAATTAGTAACTCTTAAGAAAATTTAACTTACTTACTTAATAATCTCAAAATACTTGGAAAATAACTTATAGCCATTTCCTTTTAATTATAGCCAATATAACATACGGTCAGTAACATAACTACAGCAATACACAATATGAAAGTTCATTACAAAAAATAATTAAATCGGATAAGGACAAAATGAATTGAAGTCATTCATCGAAATTATCCCATTCCAAAATTCTTATGATTCTTGACTTAGTCTTAAGATTGGTTGTTCTTAATTTAAATATCCACTTAATGAGAGTGTTTCAAATATTCAAGTTTATTTTATTCACGCTTATCTTAAGACATTCCAAATTTGTTCAGAGATTCACTGTAAAAGGTTTAATTTGTTCCGCAGTTTCTGATCCAATTAGAAAAGTAATTTGTGCTCGCGAATCACTCTAGAAAATAAATATTTAATGCGTTCTAAGCTTAAAATAAGTCTAATCTTTATAATATTATTAAGCTAATAAACTGCATTGTTATCTGTGTAATATTAATTACGATGTTGAGGCTAAACATAAGTTCTTAAAAGAAGAACTGGCAAGAAACTCCGATACTCCAATTGTCAAGTTTTTTTTTAACAAGTAGATGCTCCACATCCGTTTTTCAATGTTCAACATTGTTGTTTTTTTTTATTTGAACCATTGTTATACTCATTTTGCAAAGTTACGGAAATCAATTAGCATGATTATACCCTAAAATAGCCTTCCTTTAAGTCCCTCTTCCTTATACCAGCGTCACTGTAATTAATCGGTATTGCCCATATATTTTAGTATGGAATTCACGCATGACGTATGACAAACAACCCGTTCAGAGTTCTGTAGAATTCGGGAATGCATTTAAAATGAGAACTACAATTATCTTTAGATACTAACTATATCTTTGTTCCGTAAGATTAAGTTGCATTTTACCAAAATATCAAATTAGGCCAGTCAGTTTCCATTTATTATGTTATTACAAATAACATAGTGACAGGACTCTTGTGGCAAGTAGTCAAAAGCAAAAATAAATAAATAAAAGACGTAACATAGACAAAATAGTTAAAATGGAAATGGGCCGCATTGGTGATGGCAGTCGAGTCAAAAAGACCCTTACTTGGAATGGCCCAGAGGGAAGAAAATGAGAGGATACCCACCAAAAATTTGGGAAGATAAAATATAAGGGATAGCGGGGCAAAGTTGGAAAATTTGGACAAGTGAAAGAATTTGGAGGAGGCTTCTTTCCATCGGAGGTCGAGTACTAGTGTGAAACATAATTGACATTGACTTACCTAGTGTAGTTATAGTGTACTCGAATAAAGGCTATTTTTACTTTAGTCAAAAGCAAGACAACATTACCCGTCTACTAATGTCAAGATAAAGTAAGAATTGTATTCTTTTTCATTAATGAAAAACCTAAGGTCGCGCCAATGAACTGTTAGCGGACACGCCAAAAATAAAGTTTAAAAATAAATTTATATGAAATGACGCATCTTTCCTCATGTTTACGATATGCTGAAGCAATTCATT
Organism: Pieris melete; assembly: GCA_963693345.1. Taxonomy (NCBI): domain Eukaryota; kingdom Metazoa; phylum Arthropoda; class Insecta; order Lepidoptera; family Pieridae; genus Pieris; species Pieris melete. The sequence continues at coordinate 1,073,155 of CAVNZK010000053.1, read as the reverse complement.
CGTAAAACACTTTTTCAGTGCGAATTTAATTGCAGTATTGTCTTTAAGTTTATGCGTTAAATAACGTGTGAATTTAGTACATACCTAATTCAATGTATCAATGTGGCATTTGTGCAATGTAACCATTTTAACATCGTACAAATTTAAATATCTTCTGTCTTTTTAAATGTCTTATTAATTTAAAGGCAAGATTTATATATTATATAATAATCGTGGTTTGTACGAATACTTTTTTTCGCAAAAAAAAAATTAATCAATTTCACTTACGCCATTGAAAAATTATAAACCGCATGTTATATTCATTGTATGATTACTGACCTAATTTGTGGCGCACTTACCCACTTCCTGTAAAATGCGTATTTATCAAGCTTTTATAAAAACCGATAGCCATTTTCAAATAATACACTCATTTAACCGGCTTTAGCTTTGTCTTAATAAATTTCATTTAATTATACATGCTTCTAAATTTATTTAACTTCAAAGCCTTTTTTTTTCAATTTCCTGTGGGTTTTTTTTGGGAAATGCATATCAGTTTTGTGAAGGCACAAAACGTGGTTGTTAGTACCAACTACCATGTATGTTGCTACGGCATTTTAAAGAATGGTTATAATATTTAGTGTAAATGAAATTTGTCTGACCTAGCAATACATTTATATTTTTTAAAACGTCACGTCTAAAGAGCGATGTTAAAATAAGTGTATATAAATGTTAATAAAGCAGTATTTATATTTAGATCGCACGAGAATATCACGTGAAAGACGCTTGACGTAAACAATACGTATTCTTCACAGAAGCAAAACCTTATACAAACGCCACCTTTTTCTATAAAAAGAAATGCTATTAGGAAGAACTATGAATATTTAATTTATTCATAGAATTATTATATTGGTGGTAATATAGGCGTGTTGTAAATATAAAGAGTGTAATAAAATAATAATAATAGTACGTGGACTTTGGACACCTCCAAAAGCAAAATGTACAAATAGGAGCGACGATACTAGTTCAATTACAAAATTCAATTCCCTTCTATGATTTATATTTTGTTTTTGACAATTTAACGATTATTCTCTTAAATTAAGAATTAGTGTTATATTGGATTGGGTCATAACAATAAGACAGTTTGTCTTTAGTGCTTTTGAAAGGCTTTAGTTTGAACTGTATGTGATATTCGAATTTAAATCTTTTGTAGGTTTCAAGCACATGTGCGAACTTATCTTACATGTATCCACAAACTCGGTAATTGAAACTAATGTCGTGGTGATGTGATTTAAATCAGAGTAATCCGTAGGGAACAGTAGTTTTATATATGTGGATATCCAGTCATTTCTGGAATTTTTATGGCCTGATAACAAGACCACGCCAAGTTTTATTTTAGAAATAATAACGATTTAAATATTGAAGTCGGTTTAATTTTTCTATGCTACTATTATTTTTTGCAGATGTAGTATGGTCTATGTAGTATAAGTCTTTATAAATGAAGTGCATATATAATGACTAAGATATTACGTCACGTGACTCTACGTACCTATTTGGCTATTATGACGTCATCAATTACGTAAAGACATATTATATTAGTTTATAAGAACTTATCAAAGATATTAATTAGGTTATGCGTTCGCTTCCGGATAAAAATAAATAACAAATCAATTTAAGCTGTATCTGGAATAACAACAAATATATGTCGTTAAGTAAATTTATTTAAATTTTAATGGGTACAGTAATATGTATTATGAGATATGAACATACCAATGGCGCTTTAACCTCTGAAAACTGGGCCTCACATTTATAATAGGCGAGTAGGTGATCAACCTTCTGAGCCTGCCTCCAGTGCCTGACACACGCCGTCGACTTTTTGGGTCTAAGACATGCCTATTTCCTCACGACGTTTTCCTTCACCATCTTGTCTGGTGATCACCTATTTGCATATAAGATTTAAAAATGATCATTAAGCAGATTCAGAAATCTGAGGCCCAGACCTAAAGAGGTTGTAGAGCCACTGATTTAACGCCTAAAAGCTATTATCATTACAATCATTTTTAACGTTTGATAATACCATCGCTCATAACTATAATTATTATATAAATTAGATCGTAAATAATAATTATTTAGGCTTAATTTAATTGGATATGAACCGTAGTTCGTAAATACTCACGAGTTAATGTATTCTAGCAGCGCTCTTAACTTTGTTAGCACCCGACCAAAATAATGATGTGCTTCAAGCTTCCAACTTCACCTTAATTTAAGTTACACAGAGTTTATTTTATAAGAGCTTTTTAAATTAATGTTAACTATTATAAATTAGATAACATTCCTTGCCTTATCACACAATTAATATGATTGAGATTTAGTAAGCTAAAACAAAATCATTCATCATGAAGTATGTATTAAATTATGTTGAATCAGTGTTTGGTATATAATTTTCGATAAACCATTAAAATTGTATAGAAATTATTTGGTTTGCATATATATTATTTAGTTAATGTATTTTATAAGCTTTTAAAATTAAATTAATGTTTATAAATTAGATAACATTCCTTGCCTTATCACACAAGCAATATGATTGAGATTTAATAAGCTTAGACCAAATCATTACACATTGCACAGTGTTTGATATATAACTTTATTTAAATCAATCCATATTATACATACGTATATGTTATTTAGCGTATAGGTATATACGTTAATACATAAATTGTCAGTTAATTCCAAATAGACATCTAAAATCAATTTACGGCTTTATTCATGAAAAAAATCGTCTAATTGCAGTGAGAAACTCTTTTGTTAGTTAATTTCAATTTTGTTTTCGCTGTGATGAAAAGAGATAGATGAGTGAACGTGTAATTAAACGGATTTTATTAGATCTAGATATAATAGGGTCAGAGTTTATTGAAAGTTTAAGAATGCTTTAGTTAACTTAAAAATATGCGTCTAGAATGCTGAGGCAATCTAACTTCTTGATACAATACAAGACGCCTAAAGAGAACGAAACCTTTTAAGTTACTGGAACTAGTGTAGTGTAGTGAACAAAAGTGCAAGTCCGGTATCTCGAACACGAACATAGTGCCAATACATTATAGACCACTAAGACAATACCATTATTTTTAAGCTAATAATAGCCATAATTATTGTATGGGCTAGAATTCATATAAAGTCGCAAACTCTTTTGTGAGCTTTATAGTTCACCTATCACCTTATATAGGCAATGCCACCCATTCAAGCTACAATCATATTATTTAAAATATATATGTATTACCGAGTATGTGAATAATTACATAGTACACCGGTATTCAACTATAAAACCCATGTTATTAATTACACCATTGATTATAACTGTGCTTATCTCGCGGAAAACCACATTAATGGCGATGTAGAAACTAATTTTGAGAAACTATGGCGTAACAATTAACCATGGCAGCATACAAGGTCTTATATATTTTTCATTAAATAACGTATACCTATTTGTGCTAATGTGCTAAGGATGAAATATTTATTAAGTTGTAAGTTTAAAACCGATTATGATACTGCAGTTGCCAGCCACATTAACCTCTAAAATACTCATACGTATATGTTTGTCACAGTTACTAACATTCAAAGTTACATGAAAGCGATAAGGATAAAATATTCAATTGCTATTGTAGGTGAATAAAACGTATAAATTATGTACTAAATACAGGTATTATTTAATGTTTTGTCACATTTATTCGCTTTTAAATTCACAAGAGAGTGATAAGGATAAAACAAATAATATTTGAGAAGACTATTGTTTACTTCGTATAAGACATATACCAACTGCACATTAAGGGATTTAGAAGTTTCGTATTTACGACTCAAACTGACTCATACCATGACGTATAGTGCCTTTTTTAAATCTATTATTAATTTAACCTTTTGGATATAATCGATTTATGTCCAGCACACAAATATACAGTATTTACAATATTCTTAACTTACATAGTTATAATAATAAAATGGCCCCTGTGGCAGTGTACCTTTAATCCTGGCAATCCTTACTTACTATCTACCAGGCGTTAAACTTAAATCTTTTATTAGCGCTGAACCCCACGGCGCGAGAGTCTACTCCAAAAGGAAAAGAATAATTTAATTAATTATATTATAAAGGATATCTAAAAAAATTCAAATGTCTTCAAACAAGTTTCATTTTAGGAACACATACGGTTGTGTAGGGCCAATTACCATAAACTAATATTATAAACACACATATACTGTCCTTTTTAACATTTTATATTTAATTTTATGTTTTATTTAATTTATTTAATAATTTCAAATAATCTTTATATAAAACTATTAACCGTTATGTACCGTTAAATATATAGCACGAACGAGTATCTAGTCACAACAACAGTAATGTCCCGAGTGGATCTAATAAAGTATTATCATTAAAAAGGTTTTTACACTACGAAGAGATTCACTATCATATTATTGTTGCGGATATCCCCAAGGAGGCTCTTGAAACCCAAGGAAAGCGAAAGCTTGACCGTCCCAAGCAAACCTGGCGAGTTGCAGATGAGGGAAAAAGGCGGTAAGACTTGGAGCGAGGTGAAATACGAAGCTCAAGACCGATCGCGTTAATGACTCACTATGGACGCCCTCTGCCCCGTCCAGAGGTCATATTACACATTATCACATTAAGTTAAATATTAAAAAAAATGTGTGCGTGTACTAGGTGTACACACGTAAGAAGTGAAACTTCTTTATGACCTTATTTTTTGAAAAATGATCTACTATATGCAACTTAACGAAATTGGTTAAATAAAGTTTAACAAAACGCTTTTATTATCATAGACATGAATACAAATACAATTATTTCATTTTACCTTATTACTACTAAGATTATTACAGAATTTCATTAATTGTAATAGAATTATTACTATCATTGTTATCGTTATATTAATGGCTTATATTTTTATTATTAATGGCTTCGGATCAACCGTAGTAGGGACAAGAAAAAGATGGCGCGTAACCGAAAAACGTGACGATTTGGTACAAAATTTCTCCCATACATCGATAAAGAACTTTCATTCCAACGCCGATAAAGAAGTTTGACTTCAAAAAGCAACATGGCGCGTAACGGAAAAATGTGACGCGTAACGAAAAAATGTTATACAAATTTTTTTCCAACCCCTATAAAGAAGTTTCACTTCAACTATTTATTTCCAGCACACAAATCGTCATAGTCGTAGAATAGTGACGGATCTGACAAATAGTAAACTTTACAGGGCAGCCATTTCAAAATAATATAATCATGGTAGTTTTTGTCATAACTATTTTAATTCAAATTCTGTTATTATGAAAATTGGCATACAAGCAAACAAAAGGGTTCGTTTCGGAACAATAAAAATAATAACATTAAATTACACAGTTTTCTAGAATAATCACATGTTTCTATCAAATCCGTCACTTTACCGACTGATTAATTCGAAAACACATTGATTTTTTTTAAATGTAGCCGTAATATTTAGTCAACGTAGTATCCAAATATCTACTATATAAAAATAAGTCGGGTTTTCCTTCCTGACGCTATAACTCCAGAACGCACGAACCGATTACCACGGTTTTGCATTCGTTGGAAAGGTCTCGGGCTCTTCGTTGGAAAGGTCTGAGGTTTATAGCAAACAAATTCAGGAAAAAATTCAACAGAAAAGCGGGATCACTAAACGAAATGTTACATAAAACGCAGCCATCTGGTGGCGAAACGGAGTTCGCCGAGTTTGCTAGTGTATGATAAAAAGTGGATTTTGGATTTTTTTGACATCGTTCTACGATCATGACGAAATATACTTTACATACAATATTCTAAATTTTTAATTTTCTGTTTATCAATGTTTACTTATTATTATTACAGTGTAGGTTTTGAATATTTAAAGGGTTAGATTTGTATGTTTGTAGCAGATAAACTCTACTAGCGTAATTTCAAAATCAATTTCGCCATTAGGATGCTGATCTCTGAGCAACAAATCATTTCTCAAACAATTTAAACAATCCGTGTGAAGCCGAGACAGACCGCCGCGGCTGTACCATATGTAATTTTCAAAAACAAATGACGATCCGTTACCGTTGAACAATCAAATCACGTACAAACGATACTAACGACAATTTCACGTGACATTTAACGACACAAGTACATACAGAACGATGCAATAAGCCTAACTGTATAGGCCATTGTGTCGATTTAAATGGTTAAGGCTGTGCGAACGGAAAATTGCACGGAAGTATGTGGAAAAAAAGGGTAATCTCCCGATCGTAGAATCGCTTCATATATCATAAATGTATATCAATATGTTTAATAGAGTCAACATCTGCCTATATAAAATGCTTGTGCCCGTACTCTGCAATTTCGTATAGCGAAGCCGACGTTTTTGTATGCAAGTTCGATGAAGTTCTCTGAATATCCGTAGCGCTGTAGTCGCAACTTTGGGACCGCGTGAAACAAAAACTCTTTATTAAGATCGGTATTGGAAGTTACGGAATAAGGTCCCAGTTATTTGTTCAAAGTTTTAACACAAAATCGCAAGGTTATCAGCGCTACGGAAATTGCAAGATCTACATCGGAATTGTATACAAAAATATTGCGTTATCTCTATTAAAGGTACAAGCTTTTCAGCAATGTTACACGGTAAATTGCTGTTTACCCATTTTTATATAATTGCCATATTTGTTAGAGTTAAATTGTTAAGATAAATATTGAAGCAGGCCTATGTACTAAGATACAATATTCAAAAATCAATAAATCTCACCTGATACAGCTTAATAATATGAGGATGGTCCAGCCGTTTCATAATATCCACTTCTCTGTAGACTTTCTGAAGATTGCTGGCATCTAGTTGTGATTTATCTATTATCTTAATTGCTACCTGTAACAAAAATTTCAATGTTGAATTCATATTACAAACTAAGTATTATAACTTATGAGTTTATTCGTTACACACATACAAATCTAACCTTTTAAATATTCTTAACCTGCACAGTAATAATAATACGTAAAAATTTATAAATAGAAATTTAAACCAATAAAATAAGTTAGAATATTGTTAGTTATTTAGAATTTTGTATTCGCCGATTAGTTTTCCTTAGCCTTAACCAAAATTATCAATGAAACAGAACCTGAAATGTCTGCCCCACATCCGAATGGGGATTTCATTATATGCGGCTCACGTCTACATGTTATGAAATTCCAATAACGTGATGCCATGTAAATCTAATAAATGTTATTAAAACAGGTTTTTCGTATAGCAAATCCCTTTGTTTATTACGTTAACTTGGTAGCTTTTAGGCTTTCATTTCTTGTGGAAATCACTAAAAGGCGCATATAACCTTCCTCGATAAATGAAACGCAACGCAAGTATTCACACTTAAAACCACAAGTAAGGATAGCGTTCAAGCCCTCAGCAAACTCGTTATTATAATTAGTACAGATAAGTAGAAAAACAATTGGCAAACAGTTGCACAAATAAGTCTGAGTCATTGTCTGAAAATGTAGGCGAAATCGTTGATAATGTAGACATGGTAATGACATTCGAATCCAAGTTAGTATTACGACGAAAATCGCCCGCTGCGACTCCAGAAAAAAACGCAAGAACATTTTCATATATTTTTTCCTAACGCTCTAAGATATTCATATAACAAAAGGCGAGTGATTAAGGCAGTTGAGATCAAATGCATCACATTTTAGTTTCGTGTTAAACTCTGACGAGATCTATCTATATGTCTAAGAGACACGTTTAGATTTACAGATAGAACATGAGATGTTTTGCTCTTGACATGTACGAGAAAAAGGAACATTCATCGAATTAATTTATTTTAAAAACAGACATAAACAAATTATCATAGACTGTAGACTGATAAGCATAAACTAAATAAAAGACTATCACGTTCTCAAGAATTGCTAAATCCCCCAAAATCGATAATCAAAATCCATTACAGTATCAAAACAAAGCACGGTCGAAATTCGAATGTACGCTTTTTTCTAAGCTAAATTTTGTTTTCTTCTGATTACTATTAAAAAACAAATAAAACAAGTAACATCAAAATAGAAGTACTGAATCCAACTAAATCTTTAAACGGAAGAAAACAGTTATTCGGTGATTTGCCTTTAGCCGCTGACGTCACGCGGGCGTCACTCGCCAATTGACGCGATTAGAGACGACCTCACGCTCAATAAATGTTTAAATTCAATACTGGAAACTATCTTTCGTTTTTTTTAGTGCTATGTTCAAATATTATACGCCTGAGTAGATTAGGATAAGCACGCATCGAGATAATGTTATTATTCAAAATCTAGTAAATATGTATGAAATTGCAACGATCCGACAAAAACTGTTTTAAGATTCACTTTCGACCCGCCAAATATTAAATATGCGGAGGTAATTTTTATAGTCTTGTCACGTCTTATAATACATAAATTAAGACAAAATGCAGTTTTAAAATTTTACATAAATCTTCCTCAATATAAATTGAAATGGTTTATAATAATTCGAATCTGCTTTATTTCCACTAGGTCATGCTCTTAACATTTTGTTGATATGTCCGCTAGAGGCTCCGACATTGACCTCACTGTCTCGATCTTTCTTCATAGGTTTCTACGTCATAGGAACTAATTGTACTGTACGGTTTATTCAGTACACAATCTTTTAATAATGCAGAAAGTTATGTTCACTAGAAAATCGCCTAGGCCTATAAGAATTATAACTTTATTTAAAAATAGAAAGGAAACATCGACGTCATTATTATTTACGATTCTTTTAAGCGCTATCAACTAACTCTTAAGGATGTCGTTATAAAACTAGTATAAAGATAACACTGACAGAACTGTAATAAAATATTTAAATAGTTTCGATAATTATTACTTAGTTTAAAAAAGGTATTTAATAAATTTTATAAATATTACATTAGAAAGATACTAGAGAACTTATATTTAATATTCTTCACCTCTTGTTTACGTATTATAATTAAAATAGTGACGTATGTTTTTTAAGCGCAGTAGGTCATTAACCTCGTGTCATTCAACCTTTGAGAAGCTAGGTAAGGGTAAAGTTAACAGGTGAAAACTTAAAAAGAATTTTAGCATATATCGGGACACAGAGACATCCTTCTTCGTTCATATTATACTACATATAATAATTTTGTCAAACATTATTTAAATGAAGAATGATGTTTTTATATTCATTTAAAGTGACATAATAAACTGCCGATGCAGAGAGAATATAATAAAAGATTGTTAAACTATACACCACTTGATTCCTTGGCTTTAATCCAACTGTTTCGGTGTTTTTTGATATCTAAACGTACAAAATATCATATTGACGCAAATTAAACGATCACCTACGTATAATGTAATAACGGAATAATTTAACACACAACAATAGTAAACTTTAACTTTGTTTATAATATTTAAAATAACTGTTTAAAGAAAAAGTTTTAAGTCTTTGTTTTTAAGTCACCGTGACCACGCACGCTGTAAAGCATGCGAAACGTCGGATAAATTTAAAATTATCTCAAATAATTGTAAATTTATAATAATACATAACTTTAATCCGGTAAAAGCTTTTTTCTTTAAATGTGTAAAGGTTATATTAATCAAAGACAATACTATATATAACTGTTTAATTTACTGTAAAATAAATACTGAATAGACTCTTTATAAACTAACCTCCCACACATTTTGTAAAACACGTAACATTTAGGGACAACAGATATTGCAATAGCGAACTAGAACCGCGATTCAGCAATGAAACGCTGTCAACATATACATATTTCCAATTTTGAAGTTATAAGTTATCTATACATTATATAAAAGTAATGTATAAAAAATTCAATACGTAGTCTAAATGATTACCTACGTTATAATATCCAATAAGATATTCCAACTCAAAGCTGTCTAAACGTCATATAACAGCAGACGGTTAATGATTTTTTACTGTATAAAATATTCACAACTAGTCTTACTCTTAGATACACAATTGGAAATGAACGCAATTCCGTTCCCCCTTTCCCACTAGCCTGGTAGTGGTTCTAGCTAAAATGCAATTTTCTCTTATTAGAAGTCGTTTGCGGTCTGATCTCTGTCTCCGTAAAATTAATAACAATGCACTATCCATAACAGTCAAGTTCCCGCCAAATTTAACAAGCCAACGAAGAGAACGAACTGTCAACGGTATTATAGTGTAGTCCAGCCTTAATTATATTAGTTTACATCTGTGCCCATTTCTCTGTATTTATCGCGATAAGCGTCCGGTTTATCGTTCGGATACTTAGGTATTTTCTTTCTTGTGCAACAGTGTAATTGAATAGAAGTCTTGCCTACAATGTTTCATTGATTAGTATCAATTAATGTATCTTGTTAATCTCACTCAAGGATGATGTACTTTATTTGAAGTACTTTTAAAGTAGTTTGACGACAATTTGACGTACCACGTGACACAACGACTACAGAGAACAGCGCTTTTAATTAATAAACAATTTATTAAAGAATCAACAGTTACCTTAAGTTTTTTTTTTAATTTTACCCAATCTACACTTAGCTATACCAATACTATAAAGCGTTTGTTTGTACGAAAAACAATATCGTATACAAAAATACCACGAAAATACCAATGAACTACAACTAACATGTCTAATTTTTTTATACGTTTATGTTTTTTGTGTGTTTGTACATTATTTGCGAGTGAAGCCGCAGGAGAAAGTAAAGAATGTACATAAAGACTTATGACGCAAATACTGTCATTGACTAGCTGTCCTCAACAAGAAGTGTGATAATGTGATTAAGTGACCACTGATAATTGTTACTATCAACTATTAAATCTACCTCGTGACTGGCGTATAAGTGCTCTGCCCTGCGATTCTGTAACTCACTTCTCACACACTCACGCGAAAACCGCTGTGTGAGTTCGTGAAGTGAGTTACAGAATCGCAGGGCTGGACAACATTGAATCCACCCAATCGCCTACGTGATATAGATCAAATTGACTCTTAATATGCCCCCAATAAGAAAACCTTAAATATTCCCCATTATTCATACAATTATTTATTAACACTTCGTTGCAAGAAATACAGAGGAAAATAATTAAATAAAAAAAGGAAGCCACCTGGCCAAATCCTCTTCAAAGGATCTCTTTTGGGCAACCACTGTGAGGAAAAAAAATTAAATAATCTAAGCGCAAGATGTGCATAATATATAAAATTACTTAGACGTATATAAGTAATAAATTATTTAGTAGATAATGGCAATGACAACATATTTTAACACTAAAAGGGACAATCAAAAAGGATATATGATTTTTTTTATATAACATTTGGTTCTGCACTTCTCGCACTCATCATGTTTCTTTTTTTAGTTTTTCTCTTTAACTAGGGTTGCCTGGAAGAGATCGCTTATTAGCGATAAGGCCGCCCGTTGCATCCCTTAAATTTTTTATGTATTGTGTTATTTGTGTTTCTTTTATTTTTATTGCAACGGAGTGCAAATAAATAAATAAATATATGAAACACAATAATTTCAGTTAGACCAGTTACGAAAGTTAGGGATACGATGTGGATAGCTAAGCGGCTCTTTCTGTCAAATTGTGTTGATGAACGGTGTAATTAGAACGATTTGTTTATTTATGAATAAGGGGTATGGCTGAAATCCTTTCCCAGTTTGATATTATTAAAGAAGAATCGTGATTATTATAGAATTTTTTGGTTAACCGTCATTGCGAAACGCAGCGTTTGAGCTAATTTAATTATGGTATAGATGTGAAACGACATCTTATTTGGTACAGACAAAAATACGTTTATTTCCAAGTAAATATTTTGAACCTATATTACTATAAGCCGTGGTTGTGTACAGAAGCTGTTGAGTAGGCACAGGTGCGGTTCTACAAATTAGCTCTGCGCGTTGTAATTATTTCTAACATTAAAGCCTCGGTCATGTAAATTAAATTTTTAATACTAAGCTCCCTTAATCTTAGTAATCTTTTAAGTTATCAACAAATTATTACCACATAGCACAGCCGAATTAGGTATTACGTATCCAATAAATTTTATAGATTTTTTCCTTTCGTAAGTATTCGTATACCTTTTTGTATATATTCTTAAATAATGTTACAGAAGTTTTAAGTTTTCAGAAGATGACAATAATAGACAAACTAATTTCATTCATCTGCGTTCTGTTATTAAACAGAAAAACAATAACTAATCTTAAAATATAATAACTAAAATATATTATTAAAATTCTTTTTAGGCAAGATTCCGAAGATACTGGCAGCGTTCCCCCTTTGAATCGCTAGACTAATTCTTTGTCCGAGGTAGCTGCCAGATCTTCGGTCTCCTGTCATGAAGACTAACCTTTTTGCTATTTCCTTAAAAAGCCTTATAGCGCTATGACCCCACGGGCCAAGGGTCCCGGCTTTATATATTATGTATTCAATCTATGCATATATATGTTTATAATAATAGTTTTTGTTGTAAGTATATAATTTATGTTAGCTGTAGAATTACGAAATAAATAAAAATATTTGAATATCGGGATAGTATTATTATTATATACCTGGAAATCATCAACTTCAAGTATTCCTATGTATTGAACATCTCAAATCCAAACAATGATTTGCGTCAATGGTTATCATATAATTATGAGATAAACCGCAACATAAAATACCTATTATATTGACGTAGTAGATTGAAATCTCTTTATGACGACAAAGACTTTACCGATTATCTGTTCTGTTTCCTGACATACAATTATTATTATATTTATTTGATTTAAATATAGTCTTAGATTATAGAATATTTAAATAGACATAGTAATCGATGCGGCTTGGAATAAAAAATGGAAATAAAAATGTAAAACTTCTATCAATTTTTTATTTAAAAAGTAATATAATTTACTAATATAGTAAAACATGCCACGCACGGCAATAAAGGTTTTAATTCTAAAACCCTGGTTTTTACGGCCTACAAAGAAATTCTAATTAAAGACTACCCAGGACAGTCAAAGGACTACTTTAGTTCGCAGGACATCCAACCCTGGGTCAAACAGCTATCAACAAGTCTAGACTACGATCAATATGGTGTGAGCGAGACGGGACACGTGTGAGAGGGAGGCACGCACCCCCGTAAGCCTCCCTATTTCCCGACTTGAGACTACATAGGTTGCATTTTATGTTTACTTTGTATGATCAATCTCGTCACATTTTAAATCAAACATCAAACGATTTGCGCCATAGTGAAAGTATTTATTAAAAGATTCATATTTCCAATGCTTTCTTTTCTATAGATTTCAATAACAAAACCTCTAAATTAACCGCTTTTATTCCTGATTAATCAACTCTAATATCACCTTGATATACTTCATTGAGATTCAAATATAGGCCATTCACCTGTTAAAATTCATGCAAAATATGCCAGGAATATTCAAAATATGAAACGTACGTTTGAGTTCGTAGCCTTTGTTGAGAAAAATCGCAATCTGTCAGGTACTCGTAGTAAGGGGGAGGCGTAGTGCACTCCATTCTAGTACCCCCACCCCGTAGTACATACTACGCCCTGAATTCAATTTACCAGTTACTGTCAGTTTACATTTTTAATTTGTAAGGACTCATACAATTTATTTAACGCGTTCCGTATGGATGGATACAAAATTTAAATGTCACCGACGTACGGATGTTTAAGGTCGAGATCGGCTATTGATCTGGATATATTATTTGCTAAATTGGAGAACGAGGCAGGCTAGCTGCACGATTGTAAAACTTAAGGGTTCTAATTTCGTATGACTAGATTTTTAAATCTATTTTGAATCGAATTTTAATGAAAGAATATCTACATATCTATACGTGACCAACATATATTCATCCTATAAATTTAAAATTATTATTACATTATTTGGTTTATTTCAGTATTATATTTTTTCTTTAGCAGTTTCTTTGCTTTTAGCAGTAAAACGCCCATTTACATTTTTTCTCTTTTAATTTATTTTTGTTCTCTTCTCTGCAAATAATGTATGATTTGATGTATGATATTGTGTGATAGCTTGTAAATAATTTTAAAAAAATCAGTGCCGCTACAACCTGTTTTTAGGTCTTTGCCTCAGATTTCTGAATCTGTTTCATGATCATTTGTCTTATAGGCAAGTAGGTGATCAGCCTCCTGTGCCTGACACACACCGTCAACTTTTTGGTCTAGGGCGAGCTGGTTTCCTCACGATGTTTTCCTTCACCGTTCGAGCGAATGTTAAATGCGCACGTAGAAAGAAAGTCCATTGGTGCACAGCCGAGAATCGAACTTACGTCCTCAGGGATGAAGCCTCCCTGAATAACGCTGAAGCCGCTAGGCCAACACTGCTCATGTTGTAAATATGCTATTGTTATTATTAATTCTGTATACAAGAAAATATACATAGATGCAACTGAAGAGCGCTACTTTAAGAATCCTTTAAAATACTATAGCGCCTCTGGATTTTATCAGATATTTTTCAAGGTAAAACATGCTTCAATATGCGCATGAGGAATTTACTGAAATTACCATTCGTGTACAAGCGAACAAAAACTTAAATCCAAATACATTCTTTTGGATACAGTTATCGAGAGATAAGACAAAGCGGTTTATAAATAAATACGTGACGTCATAAGTACATATGTATCTTGTTGAATAACATTTTCTTGTTTATTTTATTGTAAGTATGTGTTTAAAGAAAATAGTATAACAGGTTTACTTATTTAAAGATGAGGTGGTACATATATTAGATATACAAGCATCTTAAGTAAACGCTTTATGAATATATAAATAAAACCATGAAAGGTACGGTAGTTATGAAACAAAAAAGATGGCTTAACATTTTAATACCACATTGGGAGGATAGATGACAATGTGTGGTGTAACAAAAACCAAATAAAATAATTTGTACATGCATTTGTATTTGTTTTGCTATTAAGCAACTGAATCGGTAGCTGGTGAATAGTTGTGGAGTAGGCTTTGTTTTCTACGCATAATATTGATATATCTCTTTGACCAAACTGTATTCCTTCAGAAAAGAAAGTCCAACCACAAATATAGAAGTGGTGACCGCCAAATCGCGCAGATAACAAACTCTGACGCAGAAGTCCAAAATAGATAACGCATTTGCGTCAAGCGCACATTTTTTAGCGCTCCAGTGTAAACTGAACTGGGCGGAAGATTTCCTGTCAAAGTAAAAAAAACTCACGCAAGAACCGATCGCCTTAAGGATTCTACTCAAAGAGGTCCAATCATACGGCCGACAAGAAACTGCACAGCGGCAATTACCATATTAGGTCGCTGACAAAAGTTTTAGGGTGATATTTACCGCAATCTATGACTCCTGTCTTTCAACATCCAATAAGCTGATTATTATGTACGGGAGTCAGACTTAGCGTAATCGAATTTTCATACACCCCGCCACGTGAGAGGATCACTAAAGAATAAATTTCAAAGTATATTTTAATTTGCGCTTCTAACGTGAATCGATCTCAATATATAGGTCGTTTAGCTTCGAGTCCCCCATCTAACCCATGAATTAAATATATTATCAAATGCTTAAGCTGCTAATATTCGAGCAAAAGTCACGATTAAGCTAATATTTATTAGCTTAAATATGCATCGTATATATCTCACGACTGATCACGCAAAGTAAACATGATCACTTTCTGTCTTTGGTATGAATCAACGCGTGAGATCAATTAACACGCATTTCATGCAATCGTGCTAGCCTAACATTCGTCAAAAGATGGGAAATGCAATGATTTTCTCCTCTAAGGAAGAGGATTAATCGGACAATTTTCCGCAACTTTTAAGATCTTAATACTGCTACGGTCAAGTTTCCTTTAGACTGCGAAACAAAAGTTTATAAAAGGAAGCCATAATATGTCTTAAAACAGTCTTTTGCCTTAAGAAAATCCTCATTAATCAGGTTTTAGTAGGTAAACATAGAACAGCGAACTACACATTTTGAGTCACAAACACAGCACATCCGTGTAGGTTGCTATTTATTTTAGAAGGTTACTTGATCGACAGACGTGTCATTCAATCTGTCGAAGTGATGACACAGTATTGACCATCACCTTGGCGCTAATGGTAAACGGGAAAAAGCCAAAAATCCATGCAACGCACACAAGGCCGCGATATTTCTGGATCGACCTCACGCTGAACCGACTTTTGCTGATTGATGATTATGTTCTTCGAAATATTTCGCAGATGTTAAGTCAGTACTAACCTATTCGATAGAACGAAAATAGTATGCAGTCTGTTTTCAAACATATGGGGATACAATGATAAATACGCATTACCTCCTACCTCTTGTTTTTATTAACAAATCGTTATGCATTGATCGAATTTTCTTTTCGTAATTCTAAGAAAATATCTCTATTTTACACTGTAATAGATTATAGAGAATAAGAGAGTATGCCAGCATGCTGTAACAAATCCTGTTACCCTTGCTATTGTACTCAATAAATACTATTCAAAAATGGAACACTTCATTTGATTACGTTTCGTGGCATATCAACAATGCAAACATCTCGTTCAATGTTCCAACTGAAGGCCGCGACCAATCCGATATTTCAGTGCATTGAGCACGCCATCCACTTGTGTCTGCTGCGGCTTTCTAAACAAACGCGTCTCTAATTAAACATAAATCAAAGTTTGAAAGTGTAGTCACTAGTCGTCCATTTAAATAACGTGAGTCATTCACGACAACGCCGGTATTCGGCCAACGACCTACTTCTTGGATAGGTGTTCAGTTCAAATGCCTTTTGTCTAATCCGTAATAATTATAACTGTATACTCAAGAGCCGAATAATACTCAAGAGTACGTAACGTGGATGCCTTCATTTACCCATACCTCGATTTTTTATCATACACCACATCGTCAATAAATTGTACACACAATAATTATTAAACATAAATTAGGTTAATCAACCAGCCAATTCTTTGGTAGGATTACTTATTGGTTTATTTTCTGATACAACATGGTTTAATAAAAAATGCTTAACTTAAATGTCATTCGAAAAATAAAACTATTCCCATAAAATATACATATTTTTGACAAATTGGTAGGAAGAAGCTAGTATAACTAAAAATTGAACGTTCGTCAATCTAATCGTTACTCAGGTTATTGTCCCATTTAATTAATCGTTGACACTTAATTGGAACGTCGTTGCACGTGACGATTTTTAAAGAACGTATTAATAACAAATCAATTTCTATGCTAACTGAATACGTTATCTCTAATATTATTTGTGGTTCAGTTGCAGACAGACTATAGAAAGGACTACCAGAATAGAAGTATAGAACGTAGGTACGTTCCGTAGGTATGCTACCTTTTTTCTATATTTATATGTATATGGTAAAGATCTCTACCCATAAAGAGCGTACCACTTCTTGAAAGGCCGGCAACGCACTCGCGAGCCCTCTGGCATTGAAAGTGTCCATGGGCGGCGGTATCACTTAACATCAGGTGAGCCTCCTGCCCGTTTGCGACCTATTCTATAAAAAAAAAAAAATAAAAAAAAAAATAAAGTGAAGTCACGTGGTTGAGAATTCAGAACACACGAGTTTCAGTGATCATTCATCGTGACGCATTAACTACTTTACCAGACGGTAGACGGATTACTACTCAACTTAGGTAGTAAGCCTAAAAAGTTTAAGAATACGTCTAAGTAAACCATCAAGATTAACATAAGAGATAATTATGCCAATTGTGTTCTTATTCTTGAAGAATAAAATTCCATGACCGTCTAGAGCGTTATAACAAAGAAACCTAATCTTATGTTTCCTTAAAATCGCTTCATCCGTTTGATGGCATTGATAAATAAAGAAATTTATTTAGTTACCTACATAATTATTCTATCTTTGCAGCTAAAGCTAATAAAGTACTCAATAAAACTTACACCTGGATAATTCTACGTCTACGTAAGACAAATACTATAAGAGGTCATAATAATACAAGCAAATCTTGTGAACTCAGCCATATTACCTACTAGGTAAAACATAATGCATATTAAAGCAGATGAGTTATACCTACGTATATTAGGGGTACCCATGTTCACTTTAATACTGTAAATGTATTATTTTACATTAAGGGTTTCCTTACCTCAGTCTTCGTTATTCGATGTCGTGCTAATTTAACGACGGCAAAATTACCCTTGCCAATGGTTCTCTCTATGTCATAAAATCCCACCCTGATGGGGGTTTTTGCGGGTCGTTCCCGTTCCGCCATTGCCGATTTTGAAATCATCAAAATTCGTACTTCTATTTAGGAAAATTACAACATTAACCGATTGAATTCGTTAATTAACCACGGCACAACATACTAGCACTTTATAGCGTTTGATATTTTTTCACCTTGTATTGTTTTTTTTAACAATCCAAGAATTATTTTATATATTAATATGAATTATTAACAAATTCACTCATGTAATTATCGTTTGTATAAAAATTGTATAATAACGAAGCACTCCTATAAATATTTTTTTAACTCCTAAACATAAATTAAGTCCACCAGATATAACATAGCACAACTGTTGTAAATGTATAAAATTATTTACAAAATTACAGAAATTCACGCAGAGGCGGCGCGCGTATCGTAAGTCACTAAAAACACATAACGCCGCCGCCTCACCGGCTATCATCCCGGTACTGAATAGTGAATACTGATAATTGAACATGAACGCTAAACGCAGCAACTGGCAAGTAGAACACTTGCCGTTTAAGAT
Organism: Pieris melete; assembly: GCA_963693345.1. Classification (NCBI taxonomy): domain Eukaryota; kingdom Metazoa; phylum Arthropoda; class Insecta; order Lepidoptera; family Pieridae; genus Pieris; species Pieris melete. The sequence goes on along the minus strand of CAVNZK010000053.1, from coordinate 1,054,433 downwards.
ACCAGGGTGGCCAGTAAAAACGTAGAAAATTAGACAAGCTTAAGTTAAATACGACTAAACATTAAATATTCCAATTAATTTATAAATTATACTACAAATTTACTTTTAAATTAAGGATGACGATAAATAAGTTTAACGATCAGATATACATCAAATTTTCTACGTACACTACAGCCAAAACAGACTAAAATTATTACACCCAAAACAAATATGTATTACAATCACACGTAGTCCCACTCAGTCACGAACAAACTATCACACAACCTTTATTTTCTGTCGAATTCAATCATCGACAGAAAATGAAGGTATACGCCAATATAAAAAAAACATTTATTTGATAAGTAAACAAATTATCATTAACCTGTAGTAATATACCTGACCATACTATTTTCATTAAACAATAAAGTGTTTGTTTAATAACATCTTTTTTGCCAATTTAATTTCTCCCATATTTTTTAGCTATGTAACATTTACAGACTACGTAGATTTGATAAAATAATATTCGGATTCAATTATTAATATATTTTGGACATCGAATAAATTAGTAAGATAAAAAATATTAGATAAACGATTCGATGTGTTTTTTCTATATTAATATCTGTAATGAATGTTGTCAGGGAAATTTCGTTCTATGTATTCATATTCACTTTCATGTATCATCTATGGTCAGTGTCGAAAATCTATGGCATCTTTTTTGCAATGTGATTGTAAAAGGCTCGTATTAACACTTTTATTGAAATTTTTATTCAATTGAAAGTATTATTTTCGTATGTCTAATTTAGGACGACTAGCTACTTTGTCATTAAATATTATTATAACTAAGGAAACAAAATTTTATGAATAATTGGAAAGTGCATATTGAGCACCCAAGATGTCGGTAATATTCTTCTATGATTTTGACAAGAAAATATTTCACTAATGGGAAAGGTGATGAGTGGATGAGCTTACAGTCGTTGAATGTGTAAATAATTATAAATAGTTAGAAGAACAAAAACATGAGTCAACGTGCAGATGATCACGTAGGAAACGTGAAAGAAAATTCTAAATGTACAAGCGTGAAAAATAAATCAATCAATTCCAAAGATCCTTCAGAAACACCTGACGGAAAGAGTATAGAAAATAGTGAAGAGAAGTTGAACGAAATGATATCACAATCACTTCATATAAAGCATCATAATAACCTAACAAATGGCACTAGTGAACATTCGAAAATTAATAATGAACCTATTAAGGATTCGTCAGAACAACCATCTCCATGTGAAGATACTCTTGTAAATAGTGTACATTGTAGTGACTTAACTCAACACACAGATAATACTAAAAATGGTTCATCTGAACCAAATGAGAAAAGGACTCTTCTGGATAGTGTCCAGAAAGATGACAATCATTTTCAAGATACAGAAAATGATGGAAAGATATTCATTGTATCATATGAATCCGAGTTACAAATGCCTGAAATCATGAGACTAATACAGAAGGATTTATCTGAACCTTATTCAATCTACACATATAGATATTTTATACATAATTGGCCTAAGCTTTGCTTTTTGGCAATTGATGATAAAAATTGCATTGGTGCCATTGTATGTAAGTTAGACATGCACCGCAATGTTGTTAAAAGAGGCTACATTGCTATGTTGGCAGTTGATAAGAAATATAGAAAAAGAGGTATTGGATCTAAGTTGGTTCAACAAGCAATACAGGTGAGTAAATATCTAAAATAAGTTTATCAAAATATTATTATTTAATCATCATTAACTGGTATACATTCAGTTTTTTCATTTTACTAACGAGTATTCAAATTTTTTATATCATATTTCCATGTATAATGTGAATAAAATTAATATATTACATGTTCAATGTATTTTGGTCTACCCATTCCAGGTCATGATTGATGACAACGCTGATGAAGTTGTATTAGAAACAGAAATAACAAATAAACCTGCACTAAAACTGTATGAAAATTTGGGATTTGTTAGAGACAAACGCTTATTTAGATATTATCTTAATGGTGTAGATGCATTGAGATTGAAACTTTGGCTCAGGTGAAAATTGCAGTTGTCCTTTGGGATAATCTTAAATGTTGTGTTGTATTAACACCAACAGTTTCAGGTGTATATTATGTATAATATAAACACTGTACTGTTATTTATATTGATACTTTACCAATGCATCTGCCACCTGGATTTTAGCCAAAAAAAAATTTGAGTCATGTGATTTGTTTTTATGTAATTATTGTTAAAATTTGTTGACAAAGTAGCTGTATTTCTTACTGCAAATCTTAAATAAATGAAATTTGATCTGTATTGACTTTCATAAATGTCATATTAATGTTGAGCAAATAATTTTATTTATATTTTTTTTAATTTATTTTAATAGAGCAGGTTATTCTATTCTAGTAACAATTGAATTTTATCATGGCTTGATTTACTGCTGTAAATATGAAAAAGAATCTTATTAGAATTATAATTAAAAATAGAAGACTATTTACAAATAATTTCATTTCATAATTTATTAAGATTATATGTTCATTGTAATATATATCTTACAGTCCTAAAGTTTCATTTTTCTAAAGTATCGCAGGTAAGTAAAGTATGCCTTATAAGAAAATACACTCTTCAAGAACTACAGTGTACATTTATTTAAAAGGTGACCCCTAAGTTAAAGTAATTAAAAATAAAATTGCTATGATATTAGCAGTGATTTATTGAAAACCAAAAAATATATGATTAGTAAAACTATTAAAATGTAAAAGTTGCAGAATTAGTGGATGCTCCATCATAGACAAATGTATTATTAACAGGATTATATTGCTTAGTAACTAGTTTTATAGCTTCATGAGCCACACAACCACCAAGAAAAGCAGACACACTATGGATTTCTGCACCCCCATAACGACACATTTCATGAATATGATCATCTTTAGGGAATGGGGAACAAGAAACATCAGTCAATATTTTTGAGACACAATTTTTTAGTTTTGCTATATCACTTTCTGGCTCCCATTCTCCTGGAGCACGACAATGTTCAGATCTAAACATATCAGCCGCTCTTAATAGAATGTAATGCACCATCATTACATCAGGTTCTTCTAAATGTCTAGCTATGTAAGATGCTACAGGGCCACCAGGTTGATATTCTAAGGCTATATTAGATCCTTTAATTAAATGCAAATCATGAGCATGCCTACAAAATAGCTTGACATCAGCTTCACTTAAAGTGTCACATTGTAGCTGTGATACTATTTGTTGTACTTTTCTATAAACAATCTCTGCATCTGCTGCAGCCTGAGACCGATAAATATTTTGCAGTTTTACATAATGTTCTGTGGAAGCTGTCATATCTGGTAACACACCTGTGACAGGTAACTTCCCTTTTCCTTCAGCTTCTACAAACCCTCTCAGGGCAGAACTCATAATCCAAAATGCAGAACTATCTTTAGTCAAGTTAATAGCTGCACTGCTATAAATAAGATCCTGTATTTTAACGGGTAGAAATGTAGGAAGCAATGCTGTATTTACTGCCCTTATTGCTTCTTCAAAGTTTTCCTCAGTTATTGGCACTCCATTTTCATCAATCCTTATATATTGCTGGATTATTTCTTTGATTTCATTTTTTTCTTTTCTGCTCATCGGCCATCTATCAAGATTAGTGATTTGCCATTGCTGTACAGCTTTGTATAAAATGACAATCCATGGGACATGGCCATGATCTTTTAGGTCAAGAGTACTGATATTAATGCTATCGAAATACTGGGATAAAATAGGGAATGGAACATCTAGACGGAGATCAACTCGTTCATTATCGGGATGGGTCTCAATAATAGCATGCTCTTTAAACTGTATTCTAAATGAGCCTAAAAACCCAACTGATCTACACAATATTAATGGAATGTTTAAGTCCCATAAGTGTTGTGATAAATCTTTTATTAACTTCTCATTTAATGATGTTGCAATGACTGTACTAAATGATTTAAAAAAATCAGGATTATCTTTTAGTATTTGATCTGGAGGTTCCTGTACAGAGTGACCCTGAACGGCGTCATTAAGTTCTAATAACAATCGTAAAGTTTCAGAGCCTCTGTTTAAACCTTTACTAGAGGTTTCAAGAAAGAAATTACACCCAAAGTCCTCGTCGCTGGTTATGTTTTCATCCACTATAGTTATGGCGCCAACTCCAGGAAGAACTATTGATTTTAAAATCTCTGTACCCAGAGCTGTTGCGTTAATTAGGCAAATATGACCATTTTCAAGCGCTGCTTGTCCATGATCACCCCAAAGTCGTAGTTGCCGGTCGTATTGTTTAGTTTTTTCGTTTTGTTCAGGAGATTTCGGTGAAGGGGAAGCCATTTAAACTTTTAAGGCTTACAAATTAAATGTAGCTGTTTTATTAAATAAATATGTTAGTTTATAATTTATTTGCAGTTATTATTATTTTTGGTTTCACCTCTGAAATCTGAAACTGAATGTATATTTCTAATTCAAATTAGAGTCTTGTCAGTCGACAGTTGACACTCGACATATACAATACATATTTGTATTTGACATTTGTGTCGTATAGAATTAAAATCCGCCAGATCCAGAAAGGTGAATTTTACAGTATACATTTTTTTTTGCTGGTAACAGTTACATTTAACTGTTATTTTTTTAAATAAGGAGAAAAATATTACTTGACTAATTTAAATGACCTTATAATAAACAATTGAAGATTACAAGGATACTGAACTAATAACCAACTGAAAAAATTGGATTTGGCGGTTATTGATAATGACACACGGATCTGACGGAGTTTGTTTCTGACAGAAATGGATGTGGCGGAGATCGATGCCAACTACGCTAGGTCATTGTCAACTTACAGGGTGTTCTAAAATTACAGATTAAGAGAAAGTAAAACTACCAAAAATTATAAATCTGAACTTTAATTAATATCGCAAATATTGTATCAAATACAATTGTCACTTTCTTCAAGCGGTACGCATACTAGATCTTCACGTTCTTCGGAATTGTCATTATTAAGTTCAATGTCCCTATAGTAAGCTAAACTCTCAATAGTTCTCCAGTCTTCGCCAAAGTGCTTCGATAACAGGTTCGAGACATCAGCAATTTTTTTTATATTAATTTTATTCCCCTTTCGTCTTATTACAGGTTCCAATTCCGCGCAACGTCTTCCTTTCTTAGTCACATATTTTGGCTGAGTACATTCGCTTCTGTAGTTTTCCTCTCCTTGTACGCTTACATTCTGGCGTCCTTTGTGCAGTATAAATCGTTTGCAAGAATTAAATTTGAAATGCCAGCTGCCAGGAGGTTTACATACATTAGTCACTTCGTTCTTCCAGTCATACACTTCAACATCCACACCCAAATGTTTCACAATAGTTGCGTGTTTTGTAAATAAATTTACATACATTTGTGGGTCGCATATGACTGACATCTTCTTTACTTCCTTTTCAATTTTCGCGAATACCCTGTCGGGCGGTAAGAACGAATGTCCAACCATGGGGAATATAATTTCAAGTTTTTTTACGTGTGGTGGTGCGTTTGAATACAACCATTTCATGCACATGCCCACTAAAATTGTATTCTTATTCTGACCGCCGCAACCGTCAGCAAACAGTCTTACTCTTGTTTTATCGCTTGGGATATCCAAGCTGATCAATGTGTCGAATACTGCACTTGCGATTTCAGATGAAGATTTTGCATGCTCATTCTCACACCAGTAATAAGTTCGTACGTTATCTAAAGCAGATTTAGAACTACCAATAACAACTGTAAAATTGCTCATATTGAACTGCCTACTAAAGTAAGCCGCTTGGTCGGGCAGTTTAGGCAGCGCGCTGTTTTTTTGGCAATCGAATGACAGTGATATGGTATCATGTTCTTCCTTTCTTAACAAGTCATAAAAGGCTTTGGCTTTCATGCTATGTAACCTTTTTTGGGTTATGTAAATCTGTTTCTCTTGGCCGTTAGTAGTTTCTATTTTCCGTTTTAATTCAAAACATCTGGAGCAAGTATCTTTCAAGGGAGAACCAAAACCAACATTGTACTTGCGGTTAAAGATTTGTCTGAAAAATGACTGTTTTACCTTTAGATAGGGGGTACTTGCAACTTGCTCTTCATACATTTTCCACAGCTTTTTAATATTTAATTCAGGTGGCAAGTACAGTCTTACAGACGATTTGGCCCTGCAGTAATGAGGTTCAGCTGCTTCTATGGACTCAATAAATGTCATTACACTTCTTTGCCTCTGCGCATATCGATCTTTTTTGTGGTTTCCACCTCGATTCTCTTTAGCAACACTGCCTCCATCTTTATAAGATCTCTGTAGAATGCCTGTAACTCTATCTTTCCCCACTTGTAATATTTTAATAAAAGCACTTTTGCATACCCTGACCTGTTTGTGAGGATTTTTAATTGTGACATAGTATTCTGCACTTAAATTCTTTGGTCCTCTAGACTGATCTTTGAGCCTTTTTCTGTGGCATTTGGAGAGACGGCAATGTTTTAGTATAAAGTTGTCTTGGCTGACTTTGTTGTTCAATTTGTAGAAATTCTGGTGAAACCGAGCAACATCTTGCGTTTTTAGTGTAAGGCATTTAAAAGTAGAATTCGTTTTGTGCTTACATTTTGGGAAAGATGGCAGTTTTTTCGCAGAATATCTGAAAATAAACAATACATAAATTAGACACGAATCCGTTTTTAGGGTTCCATACACGAAGGGTGCCAAATGGGACTCTATTACTTTGATTCTGCCTGTCTTAAAATACTATCTTTGGAACCATAATAAGTACACATCCTGTAACACTCTGTATAGCAAATCCTATGGAAGTTTCACTCACCGCTCACATCGTTTTTTCTCACTTTTCCAGTTACTTTTGTTGACCCCTCGCTTCCTTGCATGTTCCGGAAGAACTGATTCTATTTTTTTTAGTAAATCGGACATTTTTTTGATGAAAATTCACGATATAGCCGGCACGAAATCACAAGCAAATGCATGAGCGGCCATTACTATATTTAGTAACGCCATGACGGTTTTCTGTCAAAATGCTTTTCTCTGATTGGCTGAGGTGGATCTAGCGGCTTTTGATGTTGTCTTGTCAAAGATCTGGCGTGTTTTGAAATGAAACGCAAAAAAAGTACGTGAATTAACTAGGATTTAACTGGGTTTGAAAGATTATATATATTATTGGACCATAGAGCTCAAGATACTGAATCCATAGACTACAAAAGCTTATTTTTCCCCAAAACTGGATCTGGCGGATTTTGTTTCTATACGACACATTTATGGTTGACATAGCAAAAAAGAATCAAATTTAGTTAAAACATAAATTTGATTATTGAGATACAAACGAGTTTGTATGAAAATGGTCACGTGACAAAGCGAGGACTAATGTTATTCCCAGGATTCCTATTTCCCACTTAAAATTTCATTTTGGTACAGAGGCTAAAATACGAGGACCAAAAAGAAAATTCAAATCAATTTTAGTCGACAGAGGCCAGTCTTTTTCCTATTGTATTAGTATACTCTTGGATCATAGGACCAAGCAGTGCTAGTGCTCTGTGCTGTCTTAATAAATTCAGCTATCAAGTATCAACATAATATTATATTTACCTGTCTAAAATCTAAATTAAAAAAAATATTATTATATAGCCATTAGCCATACTTTTTCTTTTAGATACTACTATTTCACGCAAGAAGTCACCGTAACTCACTTTTCTAACTGTAAACGATATTCGAGAATCTTGATTCCAAAGTTAGAAGTTGAAGTCGCAGTTCAACAAAGTGCAATGCTACAGTGGATTAAGAATTCTAATTCAAGGTGAATGTGCACTGAAATGAATTTACAAACATTATTCCAGGATTTTAATCCCAGGTAGTTCTTGGAAATTTTATAAAACATATTTACTATTCATAATTTATTATTTAATATAATATCCTTTTTTTCCTAGTAAATTCGTCGTGCACACTTGTTTGTCAATTTTTACGGCATTACTGGCTTTAAAGTTGGACAACACAATTGATTGGTCTTACTGGTCAGTTTTTGCACCAATATGGATTTGGAAATTTCTTGTGGTTCTTGGTGCTACAATTGGAACCTATGTTTGGTGGCAATATCCACATTTCAGGTGTGTTTAGCTTGCTTTGTGATTTTAATTCTGTAATTAAGTTTAATTTCTTTAATTATCTTCTATATAACAGAATTTTATAGAAAAGTATATCAATCTAGCATATATATATTTACAGATTAGAAGGTGAAGCCTACATTCATTATAAGGCAATGCTCATTAGCCTTGCCATACATTTAATATTGCTAATGTTTGAGCTGCTTGTGTGTGACCAATTGACTACATATCGCCATTTTTGGATTCTTATCTTCATACCATTAATATTTATAAGCATAGTATCTATTGCTATTTGTATATGGTGTGTTAAACATGACCGGAGTTATGAGGTATGTATCAATAAGTTTTTATAGTCTCTTGAATTATTATATTATAAACCTAAGTTATTATATCTTATGACAAAGAAATGGTAAATAAGAAACAAACTATATATAGTTAGTTCATTGTAGTGAATGTGATAATTTGATATTGAAAGGAAAGTTATAATTAATATGTGTAGAGTTTAGCCTATATTCCCATCCAATGTATTTGTTCGACATATTTTACCAAAATTAAATTCAGAATTTGAACCTGTACAGTTAGGCTTCGGTGTGAAAGGAGGGTGTGAGGCAGCCGTCCATGCCCTACGCTCTTTCCTAAGTCACGGACAGCCAGAAGTGTTGCTCAAAATTGATGTGAAAAATGCATTTAATTCGGTAAATAGGGATACCCTGCTGACTGAAATAAAACAACATATACCGGAAATATACAATTATCTTCTTCTCAGTTACGCTGATCCAACTAAATTGTTATATCGTTCTAATGAACTTTCCTCGGAAGTAGGTTGTCAACAGGGTGATCCCCTTGGGCCTGCAATTTTTAGTTTGGCTATAAATCCGATAATCAAAAATTTAAATTCTAATTTCAATGTTTGGTATTTGCATGACGGAACCCTAGGAGGTGATGTGGATACTGTGTTTTCGGACCTTCTTTTAATCAAAAATAAATTTGAAGCCATTGGTTTGGAGCTTAATTTTAACAAATGCGAACTTTTCATAAATAACTGCGACTTAAATTTAAATGATGTAAAAAAAAAATTTCAAATTTTGGCTCCAAATATTAAAATAGTTAACAGGAATTCCCTTTACCTTTTAGGTTCTTCAATTTTTAATGAATCTATTTCTGATTATATTCATTCTTCAATTACTAAATTTCAAAATTCTGCTGATCGTCTCCTTGAAATTAGTCCACATTATGCACTTTGCATCTTAAAATTCTGTCTTTTCCTCCCAAAATTTACATATGTGCTCCGTTGCTGCTCCTTTTGGAATCACCCAGATCTTTTAACACCATTAGACGACTTAATCAAAATTAGCTTAGAATCACTTCTTAATATGCAGCTGAATGAGCAATCTTGGACCCAAGCTTCCCTACCCATCCGTTATGGTGGTTTAGGGATTCGCAAAATTTCCAGTGTCGCTTTGCCAGCCTTTCTATCTTCTGTCCATAGTTCAGCAAATCTCATAAGTAAAATTTTAAGGGCTTCCCCTTCAAACTTTGAGATTGCTGGCTTGGAAGAAGCTAGAAACGCTTTCTTGATTGCATGCCCAGGTCAAAATTTTCCATTATCTCTAAATTCACAGAGGAGCTGGGATGACGTACACTGCAAACTGACTTTTGACGATCTTTTGAGTTGTAGTACAGGTTCGGCGCGTGCTAGGCTTTTGGCCGTGGGTACGCATGAGGCCGGCTACTGGCTTCACGCTTACCCATCGTCAAATACAGGAACTTTTCTTGAGCCTGACACGCTTCGAATCGCAACCTGTCTAAGGCTTGGGGTTCCGGTCTGCGCTCCTCATATATGTCCCTGTGGCAGTGATGTCGACAAGTTAGGATGTCGGCCTGTCATGCCAAAAAAGTGCAGGCCGCTTCTCGAGACATGCCGCACTTAACGATATCATACGCCGTTCCCTTGCCACCGTCAACGTGCCAAGTCTACTTGAGCCGAGTGGTATTGAAAGAGACGATGGCAAGAGACCGGACGGTATGAGTTTGATTCCATGGAAGATGGGTCGGGTACTGGTATGGGATGCAACCTGTTCAGACACGCTGGCCCCTTCCCATCTACATGGAACCAACTACAGAGCTGGTGCGGCTTGTGAAGCGGCTGAAAAAAATAAAGCATGCAAATACAGGGGTCTGGGCTCAGAATATGATTTTGTCCCATTCGGTGTCGAGACCCTTGGTCCGTGGGGTCCTAGCGCTTTAAGGCTTTTTAAAGATATTTCAAAAAGGTTAGTCGACATCACAGGAGACCGAAGATCTGGCAGCTACCTCGGACAAAGAATTAGTCTAGCAATTCAAAGGGGGAACGCTGCCAGTATCTTCGGAACCTTGCCTAAAGGGACTCCTTTTAATGATATATTTTAGTTTATGTTAAGTTTAGTTATTTATTTCAATGTATATTATTTTATTATTAGTTTTATGTATCTAATAATAAATTCTCCTTTAAAATAATATTGAAATAGATTATCTATTTTCCGACATCTATTATTAATGGATGATATAAAGATAAACAACATTGATTTAGAACCTATCATATATAACTGTCACACATTATCAATGTTTAGTGCTTGTATTTCTTTTTGATGAGCACAATTACTGACAAATCAGATGCCACTGGGTATTTTGCAAACAAAAATGTTCTAAAAACCATCAACAAAAGAGTATATCATATCCTTAAAGACCCTAATGCCATTAATTGCGGGTGTCCATAGATGGTAAGCATATTATTTTGAATGCCCTGTCTGCTTTGTAAAATATTTATAATAAATTGTTTTTAGCTGGAACTATTTTGTGCTGTTAACATTCTACAATTCATATTTTTGGCTTTGAAATTAGATACCATTATTACTTGGTCTTGGGAAGTGGTGTTTGTGCCTCTTTGGATACTAATGTGTCTTAGTTTAGTTGGTGAGTATAGTTTTATCTATTATACTTTAAAGTATTAAAGATAACATCAAATAATGATGAAAATATATCTTTTCTAATTTCTAACAATTAACAATTGCCCTAAAGTTGCATTGATTTAATCTTATTTCATTTTTTTTACCAAGCCAAACACTATAGCAATACATTTGCGGAAACTCTATTGTCAATTTAATTATTTGTATATTTACCACACACATTTTATTGAAGCAATGTTAGCTTACATTTCCAAATACACTTACAGAGTGCTGCTTAGTTTTCCAAACAAAACACTTTTTTTACCATTCTATTACATGTTGCTGGCGCTGTGTCCTGGAAATTAGCATCACTGTTTAGGTATATGGCCTCAGATAAACACAAGTGTCATGTGCATTAAATACTTATTGGATGCTTTTAGTCCTTAATAAAAATAAATTTCATGGTAAATAAGAGAATTTTATATGAAACATCTTTAAAGCAATACAGCTTTAAAAATGTCTTGAAGCTGTTTAAAATAACTAGATGGCGCCAGCCTCATTCGACTAATTTATATTTTTAATTTGACGTTGCATCACGCGAGATGTATTCACTCGTTTAAAAATAGGAATTCTAGTTGAATAGTTGGAACATTTTAATCTTTATACTCCAACTCCCATGAATCTGCTGATATTTCGTGAATTACTTTAGCAAATGCTTATATATTAGAACCGATTGCTTCGGGCAGGTAGTTGCATTGTATTCTGTGTCCTGTAGACCAATGGCAATTGGAATTAGATAATTACAATACATTTTGAATTAAGATATTTTCTTTATATTTTCAGGTGTGCTATATAGCATAATGTTTGCGGGTATTCTTCTACGTTCGCCCGAAGCCAACATTCAACAGCGGAGAACGAGCTTTAACTCCGCCATGGCTTATACTTTCACTGTTGTGCCTATTTTGGTGTTTCTGGTTAGAAAAGCATTGTTCATTCCTACTTTAAAAACCTTCAGCTGTTCAACTTTATTTTAAATTCACAAAATCAGAAACCGCTAAACCATTTTCATTCTTCTAGCAGCGATTCGTTTATTTGTTACTACGTGTTATGAAATCGCACTGAAAGTTTGTTTTTTCAACATTTTTTGGAAATAAATATGTGCCTCATTGATAAAAAAAGGATTGCGTGGTTTTATGATACCACGGTAAAAGTGAAACTTTTTTTCACATTATAGACATTTAACTAAAAAAATTAAGAATAATATTCTATTAAGGGTATAAACATCGCTTTATCACTCTTAATTTTATACTTGAAAAATTTGGATAATAATGGGAAATAATAAAAGTAGACTGAGTCTCCAACTAATATTTTTCTTGAACTCTGTGTCTTAGAGAGTATGACATACAGTACTTAACAATTATTAAGATTATATACACATATAAAATAACAATTATTTAGATTACATAGACATATTAAAAACTATAGGCGCAGCCATATTGGCCTTGGTTGCTATGACGAGCGCCTTTCACTTTATTCCTACTCCGCGGCCGACCGTCACGCGACATGCAACACACAGACGAAAAAGTTTGAGACGATGTAATAAAAGTTTCACTTTAAAAATACAAAAATTAATCAAAACTTTTTAAAATTGCTCCTGTAATATTTTAGTTTTTGTTTGAAACATACAACAATACTAATCTTTCATCTTTAAAACATGATTAATTTTATATTTAAGAAACCATTTATATCCATAGGTTCTACTAACGAATAAGTTGGATGACAGCCCGGAGAACAGATTTTCATACATTGTAGTGGTCAGCCCACTGTTCGTTACTTACGCTACACTCATTATCATGTCATTCAGCTCCAAAGGAGGTAATAAATGTAAGTATTTATGTAAAAAAAAATTACGATTTCACAATCACATAACACACAAACACGCACTAGTAACGTACAGTACATACTAAAATAATTATATAGCAAGTTGTACATTTACTTTAAATTACTGTTAAACTGGATCGGGTGAGATCTCCCATATATATTAAATCCTTAAAGAAAGCTATAAATTAATATAGAATGTGTAACACAAATAAAACGGAAATAAAGGCGAATTTATTTAACAGGAACAGCTTAAGACATTATCTTATTAATCACGATTTCTGAACTCGTAATTTTTTTACACAGTTCGAACACATCAATCATAGAATATATATTAAATATAGTAATTCCATTTTTTTAGGGTGGTTCGGGATTCGAAAAGACTTCTGCCAGTTCCTCCTATCAGTGTTTCCCTTACTGCAAGAGTACGCAAATATTGCGTATAATAATAACGTGAATCGCGGGTCGGTTCCGAACGAACCGCCTGTTAATCAAGAACCGTATAGAGACGAAGAAAAGAAAGTCCATAGAAAACAGAAGAATCAAAAGAAAAATGAAGCTTTAAAACCCGTCGTACCAGTAACTAGCATAGATATGCCCGATTGAAAATCCAATATACAATCTTGGGTCAATCAAAGAGAATCAAGGTAAATTATACCAATTTTTTATAACTAGCAATCAATTGGTAATGAAATATATTGGATCTTAATTGACGAGAAATTATTTTACATGTAATCAGCAAATGCCTAATTACCCGCGAAAACGTTATCCGCCATGTTTTTTTATTCCTTATGTCAATACAGTTAATGTCAAATTATGATGGCTGACAATTATAGACAATAAACGAAATAAAGGCGCTTATTTAAAAGTGTTAACTTTAATGTTCAGATTTACGTATTTGAGTTATAAGCACACTAAGATTTAGTAAAAAATCTGTGACAGTCTGAAATATTTTCGATTTAGCTATAATGTTACCAAAAATACACTTTTTTTCACAATTTGTATACAGCTTCAGAAAATAGGCATGAACTTTTGCATTAAATGGTATTAAATTATATGAACTGAAAAATGAGCATGATAGTATTTAGTAAATATTTAATTGCACAATTATTTTATATTTTGTTTACTCATAATGTTGTGTTAGAACTGGATGGGGTAATTAAACCATAGACTAGGCGCGTCTGTAGGAAGAGTAGCATAGGTTTTCTCGCTCCCCCAGATACTACCAGTTATATATTATGTCAAACACAGTATGCAGCGAAGAGAATACGAATTCCTACATAATTTGTATTTAGGTGATTTTTGTACCATGGGCAGGAAACAGTGAAATTAAATATCCTTTTTATTTATATAGACCCCGTACTGTTATTTCAATAGTGTGTTCGTTGTTAAAAGTTTGTACATACAATGCAAATGCCTTAAATAGCTATTCAATGTTTTGTCCTTATCACCCCAGTGTGTAAATACTGACAAAATTATAGGGGGATAGGGATGTAGTAATACCAGTGTCTACGTAGCGCATCTTAATCATCTCATTTATTTATAAAAATTAAGCATCTTTCCTATGATCTTGATTTAGTTTTCAGTGAGTAAAGTCAAGGTATATTACATTGTTGGCTTATAACTCGTATGAGATTCGTATTTCACTAATTCAAATGTTTTATTTATTTAATATTAAATTATTTTTTGTGTGTAACTCAGTCTGTGGTCTAGAGTTAATAATGCAAATCCATAAAAATGTAGAGAAAGACAAGAATAATACAGGACTCCAAATGAACAGACTGAGGGATCATCTCTCAGTCAAAAATAATCTTCCTAACGAAATTAAATGTCGTATTCAAAACCTATGTAGGTCATAGAACTCGAGAAGTCTAAGCTGAATTTGATCTATAGAACTGCTATGACGCTATTCAAAATCTCAGAAAACTCGGTTTCGGAAAGTGAATTATTAGAAAATATTTAAGTTAGCAGAAACCTTACGAACAAATATGACTATTAATTATTATCTTTTAAAATGATATGTACCTCAGTCCTCAACCGATTAAGTTATATTTTTAAGAAGCAAAGCCTTTTGAAATTGGAAAGTACCTCGGAATTTCAGTAAATTATGAAAATCAATTTCTTTTAATGCAAGATTTCCTTCGTGACATTAGCTAATAAATCCTGTGTTCTGTAATGGGTGCATAAGTCATTCGTATTTTACTGTAGTGAACCACGCATATTTCCTCTTTATGGTTATTTTTTATAGTAGTTTATGTATCAACTAAATCAGTCTTACGACACTTGTTTTAAAAAAATAAGTTTGGTTAAAACAGCGTAGGTAATAGAATATCAAATTTATAACATATATTTAATTACTGTGCACGAAACTCAAACGTATTCGAATATTCAGTAACATGACACTACACAATGTTAGTTTTTGGATGTTTAGTGCGTGATGAATTAAGGCGGAAACATACTACTAAAACGCGACGCGACGTGTCGTGTCGACATCCGACGTCCATCGTGCACATTACCAACACGCGACACCACGACACGCTTGCAAATTCAGAAGTCATTTAGCTGATTTATTCCCCGCGCAATGTGCCAGCAAGTTTTTACCAATTTGAGGTTCAGATTCGAGGAATGTTTGCAGCGCAATAGTGCACACCTGGATGATGTTATTTTTAAGAAATAAATTTCCCAGATGTCTATTTTAATTTAAATAAAAATTGTATGTGTATCGTATTTAGTTTTTTTTTTATATTTTTTTCAAATTCGCTAATCTTTCTGGCCCACCCTGTATTTTTTTTATAAACTGAATTGATTAGCAGGTTATTTGTATTAAACTAACAACATCCTAACTCCCTGTTTTTGTTCTTGTATTGAGGTAATCTCATGTCATATAAAACGGAATATTGTTTGACCAACTCAATTGTTCGTGGTTCATTTCGCCAAATAAATCCAAAAATATCTAAGTATATAAATTGACATTCGTGTCAAAAACTCGAAAGACTGACGCATGACGTCATCATCACAACATCCACAACACGCCGATCCAAATCGATTGGATGTTACCGCGTGTGATCACATGGCATGTTGTCTATGTGCATCTGACCATATTCAATATATGGGATTGATAAGTACTGACATGCGTCGGATGGCGTGGTGTAGCGTCGCGTTTTGGTAGTATGTTTCCGCCTTTAGTATATTTGTCATAGACATCCGTTTTATGTCTACGGCTATCTGTCATGTCTGATAGTTTACTTTTTTTAATACTAATTTTGTCATATTTTCCCGCGCTTTGAGCATCTGTGTAAATCATAGAGCTAGTTCCAAATGTATAAACGTTCATAGGAGTATGTTGATGTAACAATAGACGTCATTTATAATTTTTGTAGATACAAAATAATTCGACCAATACAAAGAAAGAAAACATTGGAAAGAGATTTGTACACTAATAACTTAAATATTAAAATGCTTAATATAGCTTTTTTCACGCTTTAAATTTAATTCCTTAGGCTATAACTATTTAGTTATAAAGAATACGATAGCTTACATATAATTTTTATACATTAATTATGTTTTGCTTGCGACAAAAAATTGTTTACATCAAATTCCGGCAATCATTGTATATCAAGTATTGCTCTTCATATCATTGGTGTTTTAAATATAAATGGTGCTTTAAATTGTGGAATATATTTGTAAATAATGTTCAAAGTTACGTTAAGGGTTCAAATGATCCAAGTAGAGAATATGGATGTACTTAAAAAGAGATTTAATTTAAAAAATGTCGCGTTAATGTTTATCTTAAAATTATGTACTAATTGCGTCATAAATGTATTGTCATATATTAAAAGCACAGTGAATAGTGATTATGATGGCCTTTTTTAATTTGTAAAATCATTAACAAAACTTTATAGTTCTGAACAAATTTCCGTTTGAATAAAAAACAGCTGGTTTTCGGGAAAGAAATGGAATTCAGAATTCTGTTAAAATCTAATAATCGTGATCATTTAAGTAGATGCATATTCCCTACGATCTTTTTAAGTCATAATTTATGTATTTGTTATTAGGCACTTGAATGTAAAGCAGTAGGTGCAATTAGGTACGAAGTATTTTTTTAATTAGATGTAACTAATTTAAGATTTTTGTTGCATAACAATGAATTAATACTGTGATATACTCTTCCTATTCGCTTCTCAGAATGTTATTTTGTTAATATTTATTGTTTCAAATAAAGTGTGCAGTTGTTAAGCGATATTGTCTTTTTAATCAAATCCCAGTTATAGTTTAGTTTAAAACTTGGCGATTAAAAAGAGTGGCAGAGAGTTTATTGCCAGTTCTTCTCTTCCGTTCTACGCCCTTGATTTGAAAAGTAGCAGTTAATTTAGAAGCATTTATAATGTATATTACTTTTTCGAGTTTCATAAGTATACATTGTGTTACCTTTATGTATAAATGATTTTTGACTTTTCACTTTTATGTGAGATTTCTTACTAAACCAGTGCATGCAGGCCGTATTACGGTGAGAATACGGATTACAACCGCATATGATGACCATTTTAAACGAGACAGTTCTCACTATTCACTACAATGATACGTACAGGAAATTTTCATGTAGATTATTTTGCAAGGTCGCATCTACGCCAATACTCATTGCAGTCAGCTACATAAAAGCAAGGTAAACGACTCACCCCATATAATTTCGGCCTTATGTAACTTCTACTTGTTTCAAACTTCGGGGTTTCAAAGATAATTTAACACGGCTTAATTTATTAGTAAATAATTTTGTTTCATTGTTTAAGCTTGGTTCCATGATATATGATTTTGGCCCTTTTTTATACAAGTATTTCTATCGTTTGGGATAGCGTATATCTAATTTCTGCTCCGAGCTGAACTTAATTAAAATCGCTTCTGTAGCTTGATATATAAAACCTACTATATGGTAACGACGCCAAGATATATTGCATAGAAATATTTAAACCTAAAAAATATATAAAAAGGTGTAGATTTTTTCGAATTGTAATAAGAATTAGTCAGAAAAGTTAATTTTCTTATAAAAATGCAAAATAAATTATAGCTCTGCAGGGGTTGACCTTAGAGACCTCCCGTAGAACAATTTATTGCAGCTGATGACCTCATCTATCCCCTATTTGCGTTTCATCCACGACTTTTTGGCCACCATGTATATGTTTTTTCAAAGTAAAATAAAAATTCAAATAATATACATTTTTAAACTACCCTAAAAGCCTCGTAAACAGCAAGCGGTATTCACTCCAATTATTTCAAGGTCGAGGTTACCAAAACTATTCTCAAGCCTTGGCGCCCAACTTTCCTCACCTGGCACCGACGTCGCTATCCATCGATTTTTATTTTGTTTACCCCAGTCATTAAGATGAACCCGAATAGCTAGCATTACACTATGCTAAATTCACTAAAATGACAGCTAAAAGTAGAAAAATAATAAATGAAGAAACATCAGAGGAGGTGGAACTATTTAACCATTGTAAAGAAATGGAAATTGTTTCTTATGCTATAACTAAAGTGATAGTAGAAGCGAGTAGTAAATGGCACAGATCAGCGAAATCTACGCCTTCACTATCTAATAGAAGTTATATTATGGAATTGGTGAATATACAGGTACGTAGAAAGCGCGTTTACATCTTATTACTTAATTCATTTCATTTTAAACATGTCAAACGTTTAGTTGTAAACAATCTCAGCTCAAACTAATCTGATATAATCTGTTCGTATTAATGAGACATTTTAAAAGTATCAGAATAATCAACACTGGTAAATTTTACGCTTTTATTATATTAAATTGCGTAATATTGTTTTATTTATTTATTAAAAACTACATTTCAGGTACTAGATCAAATAATAGACTATTTAACTAAGCTAGTTAAGTCATTTTACAAATTAAATCCTAAATTAGCTAGATTAAAAAGAGATAATGAATTAATGCTAAGCAAACACGATCATATATTCGATAAGTTGTGTAGCAGAAGATTTATAATGTGTCAATCTATTAACAATTTAATAACGACGATATTATCGACCTGTCTACGAAGAGAAGATTCGAGGAAGATGATCGAATCATGTTTATGGTAAGTTATCTACGGCTTTTTCTTTAATCTATGATAAATGGAAGTCCTTAGATATGTCTGGTGTTCCGGGAGTAAAATTGTGGTATTCTTCTAGAGTGAAATAGAGGTTTTTTGATCTGATCTTGAAAAAAAACTACTCTACAACAATAGTCTATAGAATTAGAATCTTTTATTGACATAACTTTTAGACATAGAAAAACACTTTTTTACTTTGCGTGACCATGCACGCTGTAAAGCACGCAAATTTAAAATTATGTAAAAAAATTGTAAATTTATAAAAAAATATAACTTCAAATCCGTTAAAAAGCGTTTTTCTATAAAAAAACAATATATTTCAGGATTTTATTTCTTGCTTGGTCTATACTAGAGTTCCATCTTGGAAGTTGCATGCAAAGAAAACACAAGTACTAAAACCTCTCGGTATTTCAGGAGTCGGCTAAATAAAAATATTAAAAATTAAATCCATGCAGCATGCTTTCCTTGTCTGTAGGTACACAGATACCTATGCGTAGAATTAATGATTTTTAATGAATTACTAAAAAAAAAATCAAATCGCTACTCATCGTGACCATTTTTACAGTTTAGTGGGAATATATAACAACTTGACGGGCCTCAGTTACAAAAAGTTTTCTGCTAAGTTCAATGTCTGCAGCAATACTTACCCGAACGCAACCAGCGAAACAAAACCCATCACGCTAACAAAGATTGTTCAGGTTAGCATTATTTCATGTTTTGAGGGCGAGACGTTTTTCTTTTATGTCGAGTTCTTTTCCTAACAAATAAAAAATTGATGAAATAAGAGATTTCAGTAACAAGCATACTCCTTTTGAAAAGAAGAGCAGCGCCACACTTGATAGGCCGGCAACGCACTTGCGAGCCTTCTGGCAATGTGCGTGTCCATGAGTGGCGGTATCACTTAACATCGGGTGAGCCTCCTGTCCGTGGGTTTATGTTCACGACCAAAATTAACCGCACATACGGAGAAAAATAAATTATAACGGTCTGGGTTCGAACTCACAAGTCATCAATCAAAATTAGGACCGCGAGCTTAACTTGGCTAACAACTATAATAAAACAGATGAGCAAATCATATTTCATTTAGTACAAAATTATTTATTATCCGTTAGAGACTTCATATAAAGACATCATTTACAGATCCTATCAAAAAGTCGCACGGAAGTGTATTGTCACCGTCTGATCCACTGTCTGGTCCAAATGTTTAAACCCGAAGAGCACCAAGATAACGCGTCTTCAAGTAGCGCAGACAGCTTAGAAATTTATCAGTAAGATATATTATTATTACACCGACTAACAATAACATAACATATTATTGCTTTACACCAATATTATGTATGTGAATGCTAAGCTAATATTAATAAATGTATGCGGTAAATATTGAAAAATCATTTTCCAGATTACTAATATACAAAAAAGCCTGACTCAAAATAAGTTAAGTTAGAAAAATAATCGTTTATTGCTACAATAATTTAATATTAAAAAAAGGGTGCGTGTACTTATGTACCCGCGTAAGAAGTTATACTTCTTTGGCATTATTAAAAACAGTTTTTGATTGCATGCAAATAATTAATTACAATTAAATAATCAAAGACTGGAAAAGGAGTTTACATTTGAAAAATAAATAAATAAATATTTATTATTATTCTCTTACATTAATTAAGTGTAACATAAATTCTATTATTATTCGAATGTTGTTTTTAAATTAAGTCCAATGCCGTAGCATCTTCCGAGGGCAACTTCATTCTGTTAATTTTGTGTCACGGTGCGCGCGCATCGTAAAATTTCACTCTCATAAATTTTTCTTAACGCGCCTAAAGAAGTATAACTTCAAAACTATCCCGACGTTTTGAGTTCTTCATAACAAAATTGTACTAATGTAACGAGTTTATTATATTTCTATTATTTAAAAAGCTTTTAATACTTTCAGCACGCTAACAAAACACATAACGCCGCCATCTTCGTCTGTATCCAATATAGATAGTAACAAACGTCGAGAAGCTTTTATTGAGAACCGAAAAGCTAAAATGAAGCAAGCGCAGAGTCTCATCGAACCTAAGAATGGGCATAAGAAATTGAGTGAAGTTTTAAATCCACAGAATTCTGACTCTGAAATACCTTACACGTCACTTTTGAGTAACGAGTGTGTTTTGGATGTTCTTCTTAATGAAGGTGAGTTCATATTCCTATTTTTAATTCTTATAATGTATAAATACTTTTTCTGTGTGAATTTTTTGTAGTAATACAGCCTCGAATTTTGTTCGTTAACCCCTATCTATGCCTACTATGACTGTGTCTCCCTCTGTCTCAAGTAATATAAATAATAATAACATTCTCCTTACTTCTACTACCTAGTTCAAGTTTCATAGGATTATAGCGGTTGTAATAACGGCGACAATATGTTAGAAAGTTTTTATTAATTAGCGTAGGTGTGGGCTTAGATATCGAATCTATGGAAATGAAAGATACAAAATATATAAGCGAATAGAACTTGTCACGCCATCTATCGATACATTTAAACAACACAGTATGTAGTGCACAGCGAAGATGTGGTATGATTTTGCGCACATTTAAAATGGTTATTTTTTTATGAATCATTTCATTTGGATTATTTTAGAGAACGTGAACAGTATTCTACAAAGTGAAGAAGTATATATTGAAGTACTGTTAGATACGGTGGCAAACATTTCGCCGTTGCTACTAGGGAATAAAGGCGTTAAGAAACTTAAATCAGGTATTTACATGTAAACCTACAGTTAGATTAAAATATACGGCATAATTTTTTCACAAAACGTCTTTTTTCACTTTTTAAAGTCTAACATGGATCAAATAATAATGCGATAAATTTTAAAAAGTACGTTATGGATACAATATTTTCGGCATACAATATCCCTTTTAACTCTATGGCAACCTGGCATCAATCAATATCTGACTTCTAAGCAATTATTACATACATATATAAATTATTTGGACATTCTTCATACAAATAAAATTCATGGCGCTACAACCTTAAGTCTGGGCCTTTCTGTATCTATTTCATGATCATTTGTTTTTCTATTATATGCAAGTAGATCGATTTTCTTTGGCAGACACACGCCGACAACTTTTTTTGGTCTAGGCATGCCGATTTCCTCACGATGTTTGCACTCTTTCACCGTGTTGAATGCACACATAGACATGTCCAGTGGTGCTTAGCAAGAGTTCGGACCTACAACCTCAGTGATGGGACTAAAACGGCTCTTGTGTGAATCTACATACAGCGAATAATTATTGAGCATAATAAAATTATTGAGCAATAATAACTACGTATAATAGCTATGTATAACACGTTGCTAGTGTGAAGATGTGAAAATATTTATCTTCAGGAAGGTTGCAAGCGAGTAAAAAAGCCGCTCAGAAGGTGACGGAGTATTATCAGAACATTCTATGGGGCGACGTTGGTAACTGCCTTGAACACATTGTCTTATGGTGGTCCTCATTTCCTTTAGCTACAAGGTAATATTTCCTTTCCCAAGGTATATACCGACTTATTAACAACCGTTGTAGCTTAGTAGTTAATGCACCTAGCTATGCGCTGGCGTGCGTTATTTGTTTGTCAAAATTTTTCGGTTTGAAATGCGCAGAAGTGGCACCACATGAAACGGTCGCAAATATATGTCTGTTCCTTGGGGCGTTACATTCATACATTACTTTTTTTTCTTGTCACTATGTGTATATATTTTGAATAAAATATATTTCATGTGATTTACAAGCTAAGAGAGCGAATTTATAATATGTCACTAATTTCGTTTGATTGTGAAAAATTAAATGAATGCAAAGATGGTTTGTGTCGCGCTGAGATTAAACTGACGATGGTGCCCAATCATAAAAAAACGAAACGCTCATTCATTTCTAAATACGTTTGCACATTTCCCTTAAGGTTTTTCATCAAATGCAACTGGAGTAATAGATACTATAGGAAATGTTATTCGACCAAATCTATATTTTTAAAAAGAATGTGTATTTTAACTATGTAACATACATTTTTCTTTTAAGGTCACCAAGTGTCAGCCAAAACCTTCGTGAATGGTTATTCTCTATCTTCAATGTTAATAGTAAGTTAAAGTTTTAAACTTAATAAATAGTTTATATTATTTTAATTGGTAATCAGCCTAAAGGTGTTTTAACTCTTCTAGTTTCAAGTGTTATAGTTTGTCATAATTAAAAAACCCCAAAACGAGATCTTAATGAAATAGCCCTAAAATAATGTGTTACTTTATATTCCGTTTACACTATTAAAATGCATCTCTACTTTTAGTATAGGGAATTTATTAAAATGGTTTACTTGTTGGGATAATTCGTATTGTACGCTACAACCGCTGCAACCTTGAAGCTTATTAGAACGAAGACATCTCAAAACCTATATATATTTTCGTAATATTACAAGTCTGTGGTTTCCCATAGACACGCCGGATTTGGTACTATCAGCACTGAGGATTCTCGCCGATGCTTTAGGCTGCCACGTCACTTCTACGTCGTGGGATAAGCACTTCGGGTAAATATCTATGCTCTCTCTGAATAATGTATCTTACGGAGTTTTATTATATATATTATTATTACTATATATATATATATTAATTAAAGTTTTTATGTCAATCACGCCCATACAGAGATTATATACAGTACCATTTTTTGATACGTTTCTTAGTTAACTAAGAGCTTGTAAAAAATAATTATGATTGTAAAATCTTGCTGTTAATCTTAATACTTCAAAAATTCCATTTTTACCTACTATTCATAGGATGCTATCACATAACCAAAAATTTTAAATATTACACAAGGGACGTTCTAGTTTTTAATTTTTATAAAACGAGATTGCTACATATCGTACTCGTAGAAGCGAATCTACAGACAAGAACCGTTATTAAACGCATATAGTAAAATCAACGATTCAAAGCAAATATGATAAATTTTAGAAATAGAAATGAGGCATAATTAATAGTATAAATTCGTAAAGCATTTGTATTAAATCATTCGTAATTTTCTTTGCATATAGGGCAACACTGACAACGAACTTAAGAACTACATCGCTGGCGGTCTATCCAGGTCTCTCCATAAATATAACTGAAGTAAGTTAATAATAGGTGAAGTAATTTTTTTATTTTAATTAAGACTAGTCTAAAAATATAATCAAACCAGTCAGGCGTTTTTGAAGTTATACTTCTTTAGGCGCGTTATGAAAAATTTATGAGAGTGAAATTTTACGATGCGCGCGCACCGTGACACCAAAATTCAGTATGGGCGCCGAGCGTGCGCAAGCGAGATGGGAATAAGACAATCTATAAGTAAAGAGAAATAGAATATGCGTGACGTATGACCATAATGTCATTTGTACCTTTTAAACAAATGTAGCCGTTTTAATTATTTTTTCAAAGAAATTTAGCAATGCTTTTTCACAAAGGCCTATTGTTACTTAGTTAAAAGGTTATGAAACATACCTTGTTATTAAATTAAATTAATAATAAAATAAAATAATAAATAATAATTGTTATTAATATTAATTAATAATTGAATAATATACTAAATATTAAATATTGTTAAATTATTAACGCTAAATATCTATTATTAATTATTTAATATTTAAAAAAAATAAAGAAAGCCAAAGAAGTATAACTTCTTACGCGCGTACATAAGTACACGCACCATTTTTTTTTATTAGGAATATAATAACTAACATTAAAATCGCTTTTGTAGTTTAGTAGTAAGCTTGTAGACTTAACAAGAAATTAAAGTATTACACATTTCAGTCTCAACTTACTGTACCTAAGTCACAATTAGTTAAATAATGTATTAACTGATTTGTAAAATCAGAGTGAGAATGACGAACCATTCAATAGCTATCAATTAATATGGTTTCAAATGTTCGCTTCTTTATTTGTACAATTGAAGTCTTTCCACCAATTAATTGCTTAAAATTTTTGAGGCAACTGAAACCGGAGCAAATTACGCCGTAATGCTGCAAGAGCTGGTATCTCTAAACAACCACTGCGAGGTGACATGGGACTACATAATGGGCGCGCCTTTAGAAGATTTACCTATTGTTGAACAAATACCTATTTTACATAGACTTGGTATGTCAAAACTGTTTTAGAATATTTTTTATTTAAAAGGGTGCCGACGTTTCCTTGAAATTAGACTCGACATGGTTGTGTGTTTAAATAGTCATATTGAGTATTATCAATATTTTATGAAAGTCCGTTTGTCCCATATTTTAATTAATACATTCTATTAACCACTTTGTATTGCCATTTGGTATCACTTAACACGTAACACATAATATTTTAACATTATGGCATGCAAAAAAATTTATTATGTATGAAGTTCCATTATCAGGATTCCAGATCAATGGCTCAATAAATGGATCACGTGGCATTTATTGGTAGAAAAACTGTCGTGGGATTTGAAATTGCTGCAGTGCTAAATTATCATTACAGTTTGATAATCTTGATAATATATGAAAAAAAAATTCTTATATATAATTTTTGTGAGTAAATGACACGTAGTAAATAGATTTCTTGGCATAACGACCAAGCAGGTTCGCGTTCCGAACACGTGATGGGTATATCCCGTTTATACCAAACACCATCTTAGGTCTCTAGATTATGACTTTTAAGCACTGTTTAACAGTTCCTGAGATAAGATTTTATATTAAGTTTGAGGCCCTGTATTGGTCTAAGATCCCGATATACAACGACCTTCACCGAGATGCTTATTTAATGAAACATATTTTATATGTAATTTAATATGTCAATAAATATAATCCAAATGGGTTGCCTAGCAAATTTCAGTCCAGAGTATTTTAATTAAAATTAAAGAAAATATATTTTGTCAAACATTTCACCGGTATGATTATTAGATAAATTCTATACCAATCGAAAGTAAAGCCCATAGAATATGCAAACGTTAGATTGTTTTTAATCAATTAATTATTTATGTGTATATTTTTTATGTGACACTAAAGTATATATACAGCTTTAGTAAAAAAGAAAGTTATAGTGATACATATATAATTCTACCCTGATTAAAAATATTGATTGAAAAAATTTAAAAAATTTACTACATGCAAATTATAAAAAATATTTTATTTTAAAATATTAATTAAACATACTCTGGACTGAAATTTGCTAGGCAACCCATATGGATTATATTTATTGACATATTAAATTAAATATAAAATACGTTTCATTAAATAAGCATCTCGGTGAAGGTCGTTGTATATCGGGATCTTATACTATATGTTTTACAGACCATTCCATACACACTTATCGCTTGTGGTGTCTCGCGGAAACCCGTAGACTTGCGAATAACTGGGCAATGGAGGATTTCTTCCGTATCGCACACAAAGATATGGTCGCATGTATGGAACAACTTAATCAGTTACGATTCGCTGATCATACACTTACTATTGAATCAGGTAAAAAAGTAAATCAGAAGTACACTGTTTAACTAAAGAATCTGCCTACTCATTACAGAGTTAACACAATTTGACCAATCAGTTTATATAAACGCAATATTTTTATAATTGCAGAAATTAGGTTAAAAATAAACAAATTTCAAACATGTACCATTACTGTTTTGTTAGTATTTTTTATATAGTAAATAGTGGTAAGTACTTTTGTTTTCTACTTAAAAACCAATAGGTTCTATTAATTTTTTAGGAAAAATCGGCGTTCATGAAAACGTTTGCGCAAAAATGAGAGAAAAACTAGTGTCCGAAGTAAAAGTCAACATTCAAAAATTTAAGGTAAAATTATTATGTATTTATTAATTATTATTATTTCTATTTATACCAACATTATCGCTGATTTAGTATTAAATTTTATATTTATTAATAGCCACCCACAAATTTTTAAACAAATTCCCTTAAATTCTCGATAAACTCATATATCAGATATGAATACCTTAAATTTATTACCGATATTAACTTTGGTTCGTTTTCGTTCGTAGAATTTTATAATAAAACATATTTCAGGATGCCACAGAAGAAATAATATCGGTGTTATCATCTGTGTGTGGAACGACAAGTCTGGCACATCTCACCATGATGTTCCCAAGCAACGCGGAATGGCGACGCGTCACTGAATCGTTGCCACAATATTCTGCATATGTGCATGAGTTTTTAGGTATTCGCTTTTATCGCTGGAACATTAACAATCTATTTATTTATTTATTTATTAAGGAAACTAAACAGATACATCTCTATACAGTAAAAAAAAATAGCAGTAAAAACACATTGGACATATCCACAAAAAGTTTCACTGATAAAAAAAAATCAACGTATCTACTATCCACGACGTAGCGTCACAAATTTCAGATTGTTCATGAGATGTTTCGGTTAATATCCTGAAAACTAACAAGCTAATTACAAAACCCTTTCTATAATACCTCTTCGCTGGAATCATTTCACCTCAACCATGTAGAGCGGCATAAGAACGGATGAACGGTTGAACATTCACAAACAAATAAGTTTTATTGATAACCTCCATGGATTTTATTAAAGTAAATAAATAAAAGACAACAATTCCGGGTTTAATATAATCAGGTTACTAATATTAGACGTCTTCCATAATGCACTAATAACGATCATTTTATATATAACTTTATTTACTTTACTTTTTTTATTTCTATGAAACATTTTTTTTAGTTTAATAAAAATAACTATCCACTATACTAAAAAAGGGGTTGATCGTAGTGGGGTGAAAATTTAGGGTTTTTAATTACACAAAGTAATATAAATTATCCAAAAATAAATAAAAATTGCGATGGACCCTTATCCTTTAGGGGTTTGATAGATAGATAGTAGCCGATTCTCAGACTAACTGAATACGCAAAAAAGAAGAATCGGTCGAGCCGTTTCGGAGGAATATGGGAACGAACATTGTGGCACGAGAATTTTATATTTAATTATTGGCCTTTAATCAGGCCACACTTTTACGATATGTTTGTTTTTACTAGGCCTAATTAAACCGGATACTTATACCGCTTTAATTTAATTTCTATTGAATATTTCGACACAGATGTCGAAGTACAGAAACTATATTATTTTTAAATGTCTGTTTCAATTTTCTGTACAACAAGGTAATAAATGTTTTCTATTAATTTCCTTATATCTTTTCTTTTTCAGACAAAATGCTACTCCCCGTAATAAAAGCAACTGATGACATTACAACTCTAAACATGGTGCTAAGAATAATGTGCGAATCTTGGTTACACCATATTTATGTGGCTAAAGTGAAATTTACGTAAGTATTTCGTCCGGGCGATATGCTGATTTTTCTTCTTATTAAAGCAAGTAGGTTTTTTGTTATCAACCTTGCAACTATATTACAAATACAACGTAATCGAGGGACCGTAACCTACTTCTGTCTTTGATCACCTTTTGATGTATGTCCAATGCGAAACAATTAGTTTTGTCAGAACCCTTGGATCTCTTAAGTCCTGTACTTGGGGCTCATGAGTCATGACCGACGCTTAGTCTGATGTTGTTTAATAACGCCGTTAGAAAATTTATTTTCAGTAAAGTGGCCGCAGAACAATTATTAGTAGACTTCAATGAGGTTCGTGTTTGGTTAAATGAATGTAAACCACTGACTACAACGGCAAGAAAACAAATGTTGCAAAACGAAGTTTTAAGGTAAGTAATCATTTTTGTATAACCTAACCTTAACAGCCCGTTCCCACTAGTCGAAAGTCGCATAAGACTAAAAGTCGAATGCTCTGGTCACCATACACTTTATATGGAGCTGTTCACATTAGATGAGACGCGACTTTTAGTCGAATACGACTCAAATAACCATCCGACGGGCCAGCGCCCGTTTTAAGACTAAAAGTCGCGTCGAATCGTGCTCGCATAGGTGCCTGCTTGTTGCTGTTCACACTAGTCGTACGTCTTTACGACTCGAGCGCGTTGTTACCTCTCTCCCCGCCCCGCTTCCTAGACACACATTCCTACACATTGCTTGCTCACTCCATTCGTGTTTTTTGTTTGTTGTGTGAAAATGGAGAAAGAAATAAAAGCCGAAGAACTTATTCCATTAGTTGAGTCGATCTTTCTGTTAGGATTGGGTACATCCAGTATTTTCTTGGAATTGACATTTTTTTCAACTTTTTTAATTTTCTTCGTAAGTAGTAGAGCACAACATCGCGAATTCGCTACGTACTGAATGGCGCGAAACTACGATCTATACGACTCGCGACGCAGTGTGAACAGGGACATCAGACTTTCGACTTTTAGTCTTATGCGACTTTCGACTAGTGGGAACGGGCTGTAAGGGTTCATTTAGTTGTTTTTTAAGCCGTTTTGCTATCGAAAAATCTTTTTTATCTTAAGTATGCAATTACTTTTAGACATGTAATTATAAGCGATTAAAAAAAGATTTGCTTCAGTCTTATATGACTATTTTTATTCGTGATCTTTTGTTTGACACGTAAATATGTGTTGTATTAAAATTTAGAATTAATCTTATTTGGTGTTAATATTGCTAGCTCCTCTAATTATACAAATTGCTTATTGATCCAAGCTATTTTATTATATTTTGCTATTAGGCGATGTGAAGGTGTCGGTAGGCTGTTGTTACATGCGCCAGGAGATTTAATATCAATGCAAGAATCCACTATGCCGTCAGCGAAAATACGGAAAGACGGTAAGATTTTTAGTGTTTTTTTTTTTAAATATATTTCGCAACTGGCCGCGACATATTACAAAAACTTACTTGCATAATCTGTGCTCAATAATGAAACTAAACAATATATCCGTAACCTTGAATTGTCTTTGGGGTATTTGAAAACGTTGTCAATATATATATTTTTTATAGAACGATTAGTTATAAATGGCGCAATTTGCGAAGGAAGTTAATAATTTTATATCATAAAATAACAACATTAACAAATAATAAAAATTATTAGCTAAATAATATTTTAATTAAACGTAGCGAAGGTTTATCTGTTGGAACTGAGGACAGAGGTGTATAGAAACTCTATAAACGTCTATTATTTTTCTTTCAGACAACGAAACTCCTGATCAGATGATGCCTGCAGAGATGTATGTTCCTAATCAAAAGCAATGGTTGACGCTTCGTGCGAACAAACTAAGTGGTCCCGTTGCATTCACCCTTTGTTGCTTAGTTTTATATTAATCCCACGGTTTTGCTTGAATTAGGCCTAAAATTGTACATCCTTATAAAATATTGCCGATATTGTTATTATGCACTTTATATTTCTACCGCCTTATCCCAATAACATTTAAATTTAAAACGTATAACCAGTTTTAAGCTATTATTAAAATACATATGTTTAATTTTATATATTTGATTTAAAGAAGAATAAAGATTTAGAAATCCTAAATTTATTATTTTTTCGGTACCATCACTAACTTCCTTATAACATTACAAATCATATATTATGAAAAAAAGCAGGTATCAATAGGTAGCAGGTTAGGTAAGGTACATTATACAATAGATTTTGTCTATGTAGCTTTCAGTATGTTGACGCATACAACGCCCCTCTGTACAAAGAAACCGAGTTCTTGGAGAACACTTCGGATGCTCACCATCGCAAGACTTTAAGTATTTAGTAGGCCAGCTCATGCGGAGCCCAAACAGATAAGTTAAACTCTAACATACTTCCAACCAATGTGTCGTACAAGTTTGAGATGGCCTTAATGTTAGTAAACGTTGTTGTAGTAGCAATATATTGCTTGAGTTCCGGCTAAAGCACAACGTTAGCTACATCCCTAAAAGTAAAAATTATCAGTATGCTGCTTTCCTTTATTACTAAAAGGGAGTCGTTACAATCAAAATAAAAGACAACATTATCCAGAAAGTTAAATATATTTAATCAATTCAAACACTAACAAGTCTTTAATGAAAAAAATTAAAGTTCATATGCATAAAAGTTTATTTGATTAGTAATTTACACACTAATTGTTCGTCGTCTTCGTACTGAAGCAAATCGTTATGGAGCGTCGTCTGTAAAACACATAGTACGCTCCAACACGAAAATCCCGAAAATCCGTCGAATACCAGTTCAACTTCCGAAAACCTGAACTTAACCTCAGGTCACGTTATCTCAAACTGAATATATTAAAACTCAGTTCAAGTTGACCGTTAGTCAAAATCCAAGTATTTATATCTTGCTAAGATGCCATCATACACAAATAGCTAATAACATTGATAAAAAATAACCTAAAAACCAAACTTAGACCTATCACAGTCTTAAGATATGCCTCTTAGGGGGCGTCCATTAATTAAGGTGTTTAAGGGGGGGGTCGAGTCAAATATCACGCAATTTTTTTTATTGAAAAAAAAATTTAGGAAAACGGTTGACCATATCTGCAACTTCCCGCTAACTCCATACCTAAACGCTCAACATTTCACTTATTTTGTTTTTGAGCTCTTCAAGCTCAAAAGTCTGATAGAAGTTTGATCAAACACTATTTTTTTAATTTTCAAACCTCAGAATAATAATTTTTGAATAAATGAAACGATTTTTACGTGGTTGGTGGCATTCGACGCAGTTTTTAAAACCTCATAACGGATTTTTAAGTTTAATGCAATCGAAATTTTTCGTTTTCGATAACTCTCGAACGAATCAACCGATTTTGACGGGACTGGTGGCAATCGACGTGGTTTTTCAAACTTAAAAATGGATTCGATCGGCCATTTATTTATTATTCCAAAAAAAACGATTATTTGAATATTTTATTTTTGTGATTTTTCAAAATTTAGCGAACCCAATGGAGTCAAATTTAATGGCACTATACCTATTTCGATCCAAAATTAAAAAAAAAACTCCTCACGTAATTTATGGACGGCCCCTTACTAGTACACTATTTCCCGAAGTCATAAAAACTAAACTATCCTATTTGAACAACTTACATTACTCAGCTCTTTCGTCTCTTTCCACCAAATTGTGTTTACGCTCTGATGAAAAGAGACAGGTGACTAGTTAAAACGTTAGACTAATGTATTGTTCATAAGGAAGTATACAAGGCCTTTAAATAGGTAATTGATTTTATCTACAGCAAAAGTAACAAGCTTTCAGCAAAATTTAAACTCAATGATTTAGAAATAAAAGTTTAACCCTTAATATCTTTACAATTCATTTTGTAATGAATACTGTCTCTTTTTATCATAGAATAAACATAATTTGAGTGAGTGAATGCTTATAATTTTATTAACAAGAGCATAGTTTGAAAGATCTCGAAATTAATATTATTTATAGAATTAATAAATAGAATCCCCAGCACGAATTCGTATTGCGTCTCTTTCTATCACATTATATTTACGTCATGATCAACAGAGACTGAAGATAATGGATGTAATGACCAAACATAGATTAACTACTACACAACATCTATACTGACTGTTGCCAAATGTAAAAGAAAATCGATAGCAATCCAACTACATATTAGGTATTTATATAGTTAAATGAAATTAACAATAAATGGTCGACATTTCTAGTATTTAATCTGAGTCTGAATCACACTTCTTACACATTTTCTCCTTTAACTTATCATACTCATTCCTATCTATTAAATCTTGTTTGAGCTTCTCCATATCACTTAAAAGACTGCTAACTTGAACATTCTCATACTTATCTGCATTTTCATCACTGTCCAGACCGCAACCTTCACCAGCTTTCTCATTTTCATAATCAGATTTTTCATCATCAGATTTATCATCATCAGATTTATCATCATCAGATTTATCATCATCAGATTTCGGTGCTTCCGAATCCGAAGCCGATTCTTCGGAAGAACTGTCTTTTAATTTGTTGTCAGTTCTATATGCTTTTGGTACGTCTTCCTCTGCTTTAATGAATAGGTCGGGTTTTTGGCGCTTCTTTTTAAGCTGCATGCTTTTAGCAATTACGCGCTTTTGGTGGTCCAATTGTGGGAATAATTCTGGAATTTTTTGAAAATCACCTAAAGAAACCATATTTTTCGAGGATTTATACATTATACGATACCTTGATGGGAAATCAAGTTTTGATAACCCAAATATTTTAAGTACTTTATCCGGGAATCCGGTTAAAACCCGGATTAAGCCTGTCCTTTGATAGCATAAATAAATACTAAACGTATTTTAATTAAAATTAATATTATTTAGAGACTAACTTGTATAGTACATATTCAAAATTAACATAAACATTTAAAAAAAAAAAGAATAGCGTTTTGTCATATTCAAAATTTTATAACTCAAATATAATATACGTTGATCATTATTTTCTAAACACATAATACGTAATTTATTAAATATGCATACATTAAATTTTGTAAAAACACAATGTCTTCGTATAAACATATCATAATTCAAATTAAATTATAACTTCTCACTATGGCGTCAATACTCACCTACTGATAGCAAAAAAATTGACAATTCATAAAATAAAATTTCTACACAAGCGAATATATCAAACTAGGATGAGAGAGAGACAAATATACGTACCCTGTTACGTACAGTGCGACACCATACGCGCAAGTACGACGACGACATTTAGAAAGAGACAGATACATACCGTGAGCACAGCTTAATGCCTCTTTAGCCGCGTTCATTTCGGCCTCTTGTATGGAGTGACCACGTCCCGCCGCCAGTCTTCGTCCGCGGAAGTACACGCCCACTGTGTATACGCGTGTATTTGTTGGGCCGAGGCATTCGATCACTCTAAAACGTTTAATATTCAAATTAAACTTAGTATTTTATTATCACGTGTTCAAATAAAATTATGCTTTGGTTCATAAGTCCATAAACCACTAAACGTCGGAACATTTCGTCATGATCGTAGAACAATGTCGGATTTGAAAAAAATCCAAAATCCACTTTTTTCATATTCGGATACTACATTGACTAAATATTACTGCCACATTAAAAAAAATCCATGTGTTTTAAAATTTCAAATTAATCAATCGGTAAAGTGACGGATTTGATAGAAGCATGTGATTTTTATTTTGTTTCAAAGCAAACCCTTTTGTTTGCTTGTATGCCAATTTTCATAATGACAGAATATGAATTAAAATAGTTATGACAAAAAATGGCTGCCATGTAAAGTTTACTATTTGTCAGATCAGTCACTTTTCTACGACTATGACAATTTATATAGCATTATAATTATTATTTTTCTAGCTTTTAAATCAGCGTTTGTTAAGATATTTTAGACATATGTAACTGGGAATACATGCTTACTCCTGATGCAGTGAGAGCGGCTAGATATTCAGAAGTAATTTAATGGACACAATTAAAAACCAAAATATTATTACATAAACATAAATAAAGCAATTTATGGCAATAAACTATTATTATCCAGGCAATCCCGAACTTTTGGTAGTGAAAAGAACCCAGATCCTCGGGTTAAATGCGTAAATAAAAATAAATACTTGTAGAATGGTATATCCGGTTCCCCTCCCTTCATAGATCGCAGAGTGAGACAGCACTGCTGCAGTTTCGACTTGGGGTCGTTCCAGCCTTGGTTCATTATGAACTCCTGAAGACGAGGGAACAGACACGCATCGCAGAACACCTGGCAATACTCCAAATTCTGGAACGTTTAGGGCGGTGGATAAAAAATTATGATTTAATATTAACTTTTCACTTAGGAACGTATTCTCTTACGAAAAAAATTTTTTTTTTGTATCCTGTCACTGTGGAACAGACTGTCATTCAAGACAAGGGTTGGCAACGGACCCACGAACCTTCCAAGAGTATGTTTATTTGCTCACAGATTACAAATACGGCAAAAAAATTATAGTATGTTAAATATTTGAATACTCTATATATACATATACTCTATATGTATATACATAATACTGCAAGTAGACCGAGAAATAGTAGTAACATTTAAACAATTGTTTGCAAATTGCAAATATACACATTGCTTTACATTCGCATTTTGCTCTAAAAAATAGACTTCATAAAATAACTACATTAGTAGGCATTGAGATTCCTTTAGTATCAAATTATTGCGTGTACATTAAAGTAAAATGTATAATCTTCAACCGGATATCCGAGTACCTTATCAATATAAAGTGCCCCAAGAAACGCCTCTAATAAGTCAGCTTTATGCTTCTTAGCCGTCGGTTTGGCTTTGGGATTGTTGTAAATCGCGTATTCCGACATATTTAAGTCATCACAAACCATCGCTTGGGTACGGTTGTTGACTAGGGATGACCGGAGTAGCTGAAAAATGTGAAATGTTATGCAGTTAAAAGAAATACATTGCCCATACTTCATTCACGGGCTACTACAAAGATCGGCAGGCATTTGATCGAAAGATTAAAGTATCACTAAGCACGATAAGCACAAAAAAAATGTTATTTTATATCTCTGCCTCACCTGGTATGCCTTCATGATGTAGTCGAACATGCTAACAATTATAAGAAAATAATCACAATATTGCCTAAATCTGATGAACATGATATGGAAGTTATATAACGTTCCCAGTACAAAGAATGTTACTTTAAACTTAAAACAATTATTCTAAAAGAGAACATACGAAAATATGTTTTTTGCAACACTCAGAGCGGTAACGGTGCGGTGCGGCGCCGGAGCGGTGCCGCAACGTCATCCTAGAGTCCGGCTAACGAAAATAGATACTGGATTTTTTTGCAAACTTTTTATATGACATTAAAGTTAGTACGGTCAAAATGTCTTGATATTTTTTTATTTTAAAGAAGTACATATTAGTTTTAGTTACTTTAGATAATGTTATTGTTCTTTTACAGATAGTCTTGAGATTATTAGCCAACGGTTATGAATTTAAGAAAACGAAAATGAACGTTCATTATTAATTGAACGCATCACTTTTTGCGTACCATTGCATAGAAACGTGCAGAAGGCAACCCAATAATCTACTAAGATGAAACTTATGTCCACAAAACCTATAAGCGTAGAAATTGCAAGCATCCACTAGTAAAATAAAAATTAATGTCAAAGTGTCAAAGTGTTGTTCCAACTTTCCTTTTTACTTTACGGCTATCATGCTGATATTTTTTTAATTTGCCGCGCTTTTTCAGTATCAACTTTCATTAGCCAGACTCTACATACAAATTAGGCAACGCACCGCACCCCGAAGTTGTGACCTGCGAGACGAGGCCGGGTAAAATATATTTCCACATCGCAACTCTAGCTATAGCCCCCTATAGTTCGAAGTAATTGCAGTGCTGCGCCGCACCGCTACGTTACCGCATCGTGTGGCCGCGCTCTTATACACACACAAGCGATTGACAAATACCGAATAATACTCACAGACAAGTGTCCCTCGTGATGATCAGGAAAATGGCGATAGAGCTTATCAGACACGACCAATTGGAGTACAGTGTCTCCGAGGAACTCTAAACGCTGATTGGAGCCCAGCGTAAGATTCGTGAATCCCACAGAACGGTCTGTGAAGGATCGGGCTAGGAGACGGATGTGCTTGAACTTCACACCTACGTACAAATATTCAATCGATCATTTTAATATAACCTGTTTTGACGCGCAAATCTTATGAAGCACTTATTCGAATTCAAAAACTTGGGGAGGAATGAAGGTACTGCTCTTCTTCCGATATAAAGGGAGAATCGACCATTAAACAACCAATCTGTATGATTCTTGGTGTTTTTGTTGGAGCTTATCGTGAAAAGATATAAAAAAACAAAATTTAATAATTCTTATCAAGAAAAAGGCAGAAACTCTCTGTCATTCCTTTTAAGCCAAGTAATTTTAGCTTGTAAGCTGGAGCTGCACATTACAGTAGTTCACATGATATATGGCATTGAATGGCAATAATAAAAAAAGGGTGCGTGTACTTATGTACGCGCGTAAGAAGTTATACTTCTTTGGCATTATTAAAAATAGTTTTTGATTGCATGCAAATAATTAATTACAATTAAATAATCAAAGACTGGAATAGGAGTCATTATAGTCAATAAAGTTCAGTTTACATTTGAAAAATTTAATAAATAAATGTTTATTATTATTCTCTTACATTAAGTGAAACATAAATTCTATTATTATTCGAATGTTGTTTTTAAATTACGTCCAATGCCGAAGCATCTTCCGTGGGCAACTTCATTCTGTTAATTTTGTGTCACAGTGCGCGCGCATCGTAAAATTTCACTTTCATCAATTTTTCATTACGCACCTAAAGAAGTATAACTTCAAAAAGCTTATACCAGCAGTAAGAAAAATGTAAACACGTACCAAAATTATAATAAGTAAATGACTGTTAGAATTCATAATATCAGAATTAGAATATATTTAATTTACCTATAGATTCCTCAAAAACAGTTAACTTCTGTAGAAATTCAAAGTCCTTGATGTATTGTCG
Organism: Pieris melete; assembly: GCA_963693345.1. Classification (NCBI taxonomy): domain Eukaryota; kingdom Metazoa; phylum Arthropoda; class Insecta; order Lepidoptera; family Pieridae; genus Pieris; species Pieris melete. The sequence goes on along the minus strand of CAVNZK010000053.1, from coordinate 1,017,065 downwards.
ATCTCCTAATGGCTCTTGTTCTTGCAACGAGTGCGCGCGCTCCTTCATCCATATTTCATATAAATTGGTTTCGTTGTGCCACAGAGCTTGAGCAAATACACGGTCTGTTACCTAAATATATATATAGATTGATATATCTCTGTACACACACAAGCGATTAGAAAAATATTCTATAAAAAAGTATATGTTTACCAACATTTATCACTTTGAATTAGTCTTGAAACAAATGTAACAAATATTATGCAAGATGATGGATGTAATGAATTGCTAAAATATATATCGCTCCCTTATAATTAATTCAAGGGCAATTCTCAAACTTTTGTTAAAGTGACATTTTAAAAGCTAAGGGCACAAAAGGTTAATATCCTAAAAAGCGTTTTCAAAAAGAACAATTATTGTTTGATTTGATATATTATACAAAATGTAATTAATTTTTAAGTCGTGTATGTGATAGATCTTTATATTTCCAAAAACTGCAGTCGTTAAGGAAGGAATGATTCCGGACTGATTCTGTAAATTTATAATTTTTGTAATATTTTTTGTACTACATTTTGTAAAACATTTAATCACATAGGTAACATAATGTTCACTTATGACTTGTCAGTAAATACATATTAATGCTTCTAATTTTACATTTACTGCCAGTTCTCAAAACAAGGGCGTAGAACGGGAGAGAAGAACTGGAAATAAACTCTCCGCCACTCTTTTTAATCGCCATTTTTTTAATTTAACAAAATGTTTGTATTCATCTCATGAAATTAATTTTCAAAGCTTCCTAAAGTAAACCATTATTAAAGAACGGATTTGTAAAGTTTCATAATCATGGCTTGAATAAAAACCATTTTATTCACCAAGCACTATTTAAAATATTTAAATGCGATATCCCAAATTTCTTCTTGATCAAAATATGCCCTTGTATTATTGGGGTGGGATATGCAGAATTAAATATCTTGTTTGTTTTAAAAATACGAATACCTCTAAGCCAGCATCGAGAAACAATCCGCCCATGAGCGCCTCAAAGCAATTGGCCATCGCGTGACGCATCACCACTTCACGACATAAGTCGGATCCGTGGGCGTATAACATGTATTGCTCTAGGCCCATGTTCTGAAACATCATAATGTCTTAAATTAATTTTAATGTCTTTATTTATACCAGAAATCACATATAAGATAAAGAAATTTAAAAAAAAGTATTATGTGACAGATGTAATATTTGAATAAACTTAAAAAATATAAACTGTGTTAGAATTTCTATAGTGATCTTTAACAAAAAATAATTAGTATTCTTGTCCGTACGTGAAGATTGTCAATATTTTTTTCATTAGTTAAAAATACAGAAGTTTTAGTAGATTTGAAAAGTCTTAGACGTAGAAACAACATACCAGCAGTAGTGTTGGTGGATGTGTTGTATCTACGTTCCACCATTTATGTATCTGGTTCGAAGGACCAATTTGAGGTACATTCAAATGGCTATAGTAGTTTGTTCACGTGTTCTTTCACTCACAATACCATAAAAATTTGCCATTAAATAAAAACAATTGTTACAATTACATAAGTTATTGTCAAAACATTTTACCTTAGCCAATAGCGCTAAATGTTGATTTTGTACGATGGCAGCTCTATAAGTAGCCAGTCCTCCCTCAGATAATCCCGGGAACATTTTAAATAAATGAATAGAAGATATGAATTCTACAACTGCATCTCCTAAGAATTCCAGACGTTCGTTATGTTTAATCTCCGATTCTGTCTCATTGCTTTTACCGAAACGGGACATTATGTTAATAAGGGTCACGATACCTAAAAAAAAATTTTGTTGTCTTAATATATATACATTACGTGTCACGTTGTTTGTCCGCTATGGACTCTTAAGCTACCGAACCGATTTCAATCAAATTTGCACACCGTGTGCAATTTGATCCAACTTAAAAGATAGGATAGCTTACATCTTAATTTATAGCCGCAATATTGTTTTATTGTAAATTATTTGTTTACTATTTGACACAATTCTAACAGATGGCGCTGTGTTGAAAGTACCAACGTTTCAAATAAGCTACAATTTAATGGCAAAACCACCAAAAAAGCATGGTGGTCCCCATAACTGGTGTTCTCCCACCGTTTCCCTTGAATAGGTTACTACTATGTAATACAGTAGAACCTCGTTAAGCCGAACCTCGATAAGTCAAAAACCTCCAAATCTCGAAAAAATGTTTTGTTCGTCCCTTAAAACACCAAAACCTCCATTACTTGAAATCTTGACCCTCTGTTAATCGAAATAATCACCGAGTCCCTCAAAGCCATTTTGGTACATATTTTCACTCTATAACTCGAAAAATTAAATTTGACCTCTGTATCTCGAACATAGGAACGTTTTATGTTACAACCTTTACTACTTGATCATTTGGAATGTATTATCTCTATTGTTCGAACAAAAATAAGTTACCGACTTTAAGAACTTGCCGACAATGTGAGTACACTATTGTTTCTTAGAAAACATTTTAGGAGTATACAATAATAAATTTATGACTCGTGGAAACACGTGTTTGCTTGCATTGTGTCAGGTGATCAATTTTGATTCCCTTTGAAATTTAGCTTAATTTATAAGAATAAACCTCAAACTCTATAAGTTGAAAACTCTATAATTCGAATTTTTTGGCGTCTCCCTTGATGTTCGACTAATAGAGGTTCTACTGTATAACTAAAACCTTAGCCACACCAACGCTTGGCCGGTCTGCTAGTAAAATTTATAATGCGAAGGTAGATAGAACGTTCTTGATAATGTATAATAAAATGCAGGGTAAACTATCATTTGAGCTAAACTTTTTTTAACGGATATAATAAATGCATTCAATTTCTTAAAACTCAAATCTGTTAAATTATATTACATCATATCCGGTTTGCAACTCCTATTGTTACTATCAAAGACGAACGCCATCTTCTGGGAAAATATTTTATATAAAACAGGTCTAAGAGCCCTCTAGCGATGACAGTTTAAAACTGCAGCACATGAATCTCCATTGGTTACGGTAGTTGCTTTTGCTTTTTATGGCCGTTCCACATGGGGGTGTTTGCCCCCATACATAAAAAAACTGTTTATAAGAATGGATTTCATGAATATACCTTTCTTCCTAGTATAATGTATCCTCCGATCTCCATATTCCGGTTGCCGTATGCCACAATTAGTTAAGGTGTTCCTAGCATGATCTGGGTTAGTCCCAAAGTTTTCCCTATACGATGGGTGAGTTAACGCCGTTTGAAGCAACGCGCGTTGATTGAACTTGTACCCTATTATTTCTTCTAGGCTGTCCAACGATTTGTGGAATCGTAAATGGCGGACGAGTACCGGTATCAACATGGCGTGCTGAAATGTACATATATAATGTATTTCATCTTTAGTATATAACATATAATTTATGTTTACGAATGGAATACGAAATTAATAACAATTACATACGTCGGTTAAACATATAAGTCAAACCCGAAAATTAAACTTAAATCTAGTTTTTCTGAATTAAGAGCTGTGTGCCCAAGACGAAATCGTACGTTGAGATACGAATTGAAGTATCGATGAATATTAAATGAAATTTCGATAAGTGACCGCTTTTAATTAGACGGATACGTTTAACAACTAACATTTTTTACTCCATAGACAACGGCAAATTCATTATAAATTTATATTAGAAATAGTTTATGATGAAATTATTAATTTTATAAGGGGCCAGTTTCCTAAGTCTATGTAAGTTAGTAGAAAGTTTTCTGCCACTTAAGAACAGACTACATGAAAGCACTTAGTGTACACTAAGGCTGCTGCCTCGAATTTTGCGGGCAGCGGGGCGGCGGCGGCCGCGGCGCGGGAGCGGCAGGATATTATGCGTACAATCAAATGGACCGGTTCTCGAAAACAGCGGCGTGGCAGCGGCGCGGAGGCGGGTAACGAGCGGCGCAATCCAGTCAAGCGGTGACCGCCGGCGTTGCGCGTATGCGTTGTAGTATAGTGCTGTACATATTTTTTGTGACGTATCAAAATGACCTCGGACGTGCAAGAGCAAATTATTTCAGAAATCTTTGAAAGGAGACCCATATGGAAGTATATTTTTGCATATAACATATTTTTGCCCACAATAAATCGAGCGTTAGGAATAAATTTGAATCAAAAAGATGTTGTCGCCGTTTTTTAGACATTTCGTTCGCGAATAAAAACAAATATCTCGACTACACAACCACGAACACAACACAACACCGCTATAGTGCCGCGCGATCTGCCCGCTGGTTTGGAGAACAGGTATGCGTTGGCCGCCTCGCTCCCGCGCCGCAGCCGCTGCCGCCCCGCTGCCCGCGAAATTCGATGCGTATCTCAAGTTACAATACGGTCTTGAGCGCCGTCAAATATTTTATTTTTATTTCTTTATTACCTTTTTTCCAATTTATAAATATAAAAATTAAACTAAAAAAATAATATAAAAAAAAAACAAAAATCCTAAACAACAACAAACAAATTATGAATAATGCAGTCCTTGTGAATTCAGCCAGTGGCATATGTCAAACTACATACAGAAACAACGGATTCACTTTTGATTAGATTTAAGTTTGATTGACATTATAAAATACGGGTTTAGTGTTCGATTCAAAGTCAAGACTTAGTTAACTACGACTCGTCAAAAACATATGGGATTTTGACATAGTTCGCTCTAAAGCTTGTTTCTTAATCTTGAAAGGCAAATTCTGAGTCTCGCAGAACGTTTATTTAAAATATCTAATAACAGTACACACCTGTACAACATCACACATGAGCCCCGTAGTGTGGAATCCCTCCGAGGATATAGCTACAGTGACGTCACGCTTCATTTTACTTTGGGTCCTCATTTCTTGTAATTTCGCTTCTTTGGCTGCGAGCTTTTGCCTTTCAGTGAAAGATGGCTTAGCCATATTCGCTATTAAGTGGCGGTATTTTACGTAGTAACGCCATGCTTTTTGGTACCTTAAATGTAGAATTATTGATGATATTTTGACACAGTTAGACCATTATTCGGAACATTCTTGTAATTTATCTAAAAAAATGTCATATTACAAATATATAAATCTACTACCACAGGTAAAAAAACGGCCGTGCTTAAATAACTCTTCCAAATATATAAAGTGACCGCTACGTGCAATAAAGATATAACAAACTAAAATCAGTGGCGCTACACCTTTTTTAGGTCTGGGCCTTAGATTTCTGAATCTGTTTCATAATAATTTGTCGATCTAATAGGCAAGTAGGTGATCTGCCTTCTGTGCCTGAGACACGCCGTCGACATTTTTGGGACTAAAGCAAGCTGGTTTCCTCTCGAACGCAAATGTTAAATGCACATTAGTGCATAGCCGGGGATCGAACCTTAGGAATGAGAGTCGCACAACACTGCTCAACACAATAAATTATTTGTTTTAATTTTTCAAAATTCTGTTCTAATAACGCGACATCAACCAGAAGACTCGCGTACAAACGCACTATTAAAATATGATGTATTAATATCTAAAAAAAATTTTTAATATTTGATTATGTTATATATGTATAACACCACAATATTTAAGTTTTTTAATTGCGGCAGTTTAATTTTGGCAGGGTCAACGTTCATAACTTGGTTTATCACCACATTAATCAACATTAACCAAATTTTGTGTTGACCCTGCAAACAAATATATATTTTCTCATTAAAAATATTAATTACCAAAATTATACGATTAGTAGGCGATTAAGATACTTACTCAGGATTCCCAGCGTAACTCAATTGTGGGGGTCTTATCCCAAAATGTACGATTTCAGGGTAAAACTTCTTAACGTCGTCAGGGTCATTGACGTTCGAGGGTGGGCTTCGATCTATTTGATCCACACGGACCGAACAGGGTTTTCTACCCGGATAAGTCACTATCATTCCTACAAATGAAATACTTATATTGACCCTAAAAACTGATTAGATATCGTTATATATTAGTAACGATACTTATGTAAAAAAAACATCAACAGTCCTTATTTAAACTCCTCCGAAACGGTTCAACCGATTTTTATGATTTTTGTGTATATTTAGTTGGGAGAGGCAGCCAGGCATAATAACGACAGCTTCGTTCGAATAGAACTCGTGTCATTTATTTGTTCGTATAGTAAGCTTTAAAAAATATGACTATTTTTTTAAAAAGTTTAATAAGCATTTTCGGGCAACCGTGACCCGTCAAGCTTGAAAAATTATACATTGAACAAGGAAGTATACATAAGAATCGCTATCGTTTGACCCTTTTTCCTCCGGAATATTTTGCAAATCCAACTAACACTAAAGTCTATGAAACTCATAAATAACGTGGCATTTTATTGGTAGAAACATTTTCTAATTTTTCTATTTTTTTCTAAATTCAGTATATCCAGAGATTACCCTCTACAAAACATTAGCTATTATATACCAATCAGTATTGACAATAAAATAGTGAATATTAATTTCTCTGTATAACGCTCTCTATATTGAAACGAAAAATATTTTTGACAAATACCTTTAATCTTATCAACGAACTTCTGCCAATGATAATGATCCATCCTGTGGACGTCTTCAAGCGATTCTGGTGGAATTAACAAATTGCTTTCCTCTATCAAATATCTCAGTACTTCACACATTGACAAAACCTGAAATCAAATGAAAATCGTAATTAGTCTGGAATCTTCTAATTTTCTAGTAGGATTATTATGAATATAAAATACGAAGGAAATAAATGGGCGGCCACACGATGCGGTAACGGTGCGGTGCCGCGTTGCACCGCAATTACTTCGAGTTATAGGGTGCCATATGGGCGTAGCCGCGTGGCCCTGTGACCTTCCCATTTAGGGGTTTGAAAAATAGATAGTAGCCGATTCTCAGACTTACTAAATATGCATAAAAAATGTTCATAAGAATCGGTCAAGCCGTTTCGGAGGAGTATGGGAACGAACATTGTGACACGAGAATTTTATATATGTATTAGATTAGATTAACTAATGGACCCTACAGATATTGTTCTGTACACACATTTTAAACAAAAAAACACTTTAATCGTAAATCTAAACCATTTTTCTAATTCACTTGAACACAAAAAATTCATTAAATTCAAAAAATCAAAGACGTTGGTAAGATTCGGTGAAAGTAATTTTACGATTTGATGATTGGCGATTTCATGACTATTGATTGCCCTGGTAATCATTTTTATAAAAAAAAAATTGGACTAAAAACAACGCAAACGCACAGCAAAAGAGCGGCAGTCATAAATTTTTTTTTATCAACTGCCGTAAAATACACACAGAACTGTTTGTAATACATACCTCACAACCACCCTCCGGCAAGTATCGTACAAATCTCGGCATAAAGTGAAATTGTGAACAACTCGTGTCAGTTCCTTTACCGAGATCCAAATCGACTAATTCCAATAATTCTTTGAACAAATACTCCTCTGTAATAAGTTAAAAATAAGTGCGTGCTCCTATTTCACTATGCCTCCTGCTGATAGAGGACAAGTCTTTGCTTTTTTTTTAATTTATGTTATTATTATTAATTACTTAAGATGTCATGTGGAACATGGTGTAATGGTTGCAGCTCCTTACAAACGTTGTGAAAAAAAAAACAAAATGGCGATTAAAAAGAGTGGCGGAGAGTTTGTTGCCAATTCTTCTCTTCCGTTCTACCTACGCCCTTGATTTGAGAACTGGCAGTAAATGTAAAATTAGAAGCATTAATATGTATTTCTTTACTGACGAGTCATAAGTGTAAATTATGTTAGCTATATTTATTGATTTTTTTTCCTTAACTTATTTTTTCCTCAAATTTATTGTATTTATTCTTAACCAATTTATGTTATATATGCATCAAAGTGACCTTTAAACTAAAAATAGAAAAATTGACGTCATCATGTTTTACAAAGAAAAATTGTTCTTCTTTGAAGTCAAAAATTAATCTTAGTCATAAAAAGACACGCAAATCCAACGCTTGAAAATTTCAAGTGTTTGATATTACATAGAAATAACATATAAATAGCGATTTAACACTCTTATAGAAAAATTAAAGGTCAGAATAAAACATACCAAACAAATCCAACTCCTGAATAGTGAAATTCTTCGGGGCAGGCTCCTCGATGTATAAAATAGTGTATTCAATATTGAACCTTATTACTTTACATGTGGGTAACTTTGCCAGTTTATAATGGGAAAACATAGAAAAGCCAGAAAATAGAAACTCGTGTTCGTCATGACTTATGATCGTCGGTGATTTTATGAGGAAATTGGTTGGAGGCGACACTGTTATTCTGAAACATTAAAAAAAAAAAATTTGTTGTGTTTTTGCCGAAATACTAATACTAATTTAAAAAATTGTATTTTTTATTAACTAGAAATGTTTAATCCCTAAGGCCTTATTCGCTGTTAAGCGATCACTAATTCGCGCATGCTCAAATACTTAAAGGAACAATAAAATAGGCTAAACCAAGAAGTACAAAACTACAAAAAAATAAAACGACTAAAACAAATACAGACAAAGAAAAGGGCACATGAATCACAACAGTTTATGAATTATGTTAGAAAATAAAAAATGTAAAATTTATATAAAGATTGTATGCATATAAAATAAAACAAATAGATAATAAAATATACATATGGACATACTTTCCAGGTGACTACATATTGCCCAAGACCATATGGCGCCATAATTGGGTTGTACTGTATATTTCGAAAATAAATAAATTGATAATTTAAAGGGGATTATTTCGAATGCTTACCGATAGTGATACAGCTTATCAATATTACTTTGCGTGGGCACGCATTTGGGGAACTGCTTTTCGGCCGCGTAAACTCCATGTCGTATACCGAAACGCCGTGCTCTCGCGCTACACCTACATAATGGGCCACCATTCATTTCGCCCGTATTATTGAACCTAAAAAACAATGTTTATTTTTATAAGGCAGAGAAAATAATTGTACATTGTACATTAATCATAAGTATGCAAAACATACATAGAAAAATGTTAATAATCATTTGTAATTACATTAAAAATTCATGAATAAAATAATGAGCATACAAATGGCTACTTCTATGGACTACACCATCAACAAACATGATCAGTGTGAGAACTATGTGATTTTTGAAGTGAAATTAAACATATTTAATTTGATTAGAACCGAACAGTAATACAAATGACAGTACTCGCGTTAATACTCTACATTGAACGGAACTACTTCTAAATTTACATTAAAGGCCAGGTTCCAAATAAAGGGCGAAGTACAGACAAGTACCCTATTGCATTTTCAAATCAACCAGTTTTCTTTTACAAAATTTTTATAAGAGGCCGCAACTATTACACATTTTTAACCAATTAATTAAAAAAAAAATGGTGCGTGTACTTATGTAAGTTATACTTCTTTGGCTTTCTTTATTTTTTTTAAATATTAAATAATTAATAATAGATATTTAGCGTTAATAATTTAACAATATTTAATATTTAGTATATTATTCAATTTTTAATTAATATTAATAACAAATATTATTTATTATTTTATTATATTATTAATTTAATTTAACAACTAGGTATGTTTCATAACCTTTAAACTAAGTAACAATAGGTCTTTGTGAAAAAGCATTACTAAATTTCTTTGAAAAAATAATTATAACTGCTTTATTTGTTTAAAAGGTACTGTACAAATGCCATTATGGTCATACGTCACGCATATTCTATTTCTTTTTACTTGTCTTATTCCCATCTCGCTCGCGCACGCTCGGCGCCCATACTGAATTTTGTGTCACGGTGCGCGCGCATCGTAAAATTTCACTCTCATAAATTTTTCATAACGCGCCTAAAGAAGTATAACTTCAAAAACAGACAATACTTCATGGCTTTAAAAGACTCACCATAATTCTGGATGAAGTCTCCTTGGATGACTTTGCTTCCTTTGTAGCTCTAACATCATTCTATCAGTATACCCTTGTAGATTCTCTTCATCTAGACAGTCCTCCTCTTCTGAAGACGATGATGATGAAGAGCTATCATCATCAGCTGTTAGAAACAATGTTGCGCATGAATATCTTTATATTGCTAGTAAATATTATCAGCAAAGGGTACATGACATTTTATACTTCAAATATTAAATGATGTACATTTAAAAATATATATATTTATAGTTAATTCCCCAGTATTTGAAACATTAGAAAATTTAGTACATTTTTCAGTTCAGAGACATTATAATACTTACAATGTTTACACCTCTTAGCCTTTTGTGGTTTCAGCGGAGGCAACTCATCCACTTCAGGTCGTGCTTTTTGACCTCTATGTATTAGATATTTGAGGGAGTTTTGACAAATTTTCTCTAGTTTACGAGTTTGTTCTACACCCTCACCACCATTTATTGGTTTATAATATAACTCAGCTGGTGAACTTCTATACCACATTTTTGAGTTCTGTAAAGTTTTTAATGATTTTTAATCATTACTGGTTACTATTACAAAATAATCAATTTCCATTTAAAAAGAAAGGAAACCAACAAAAATAGTAAGTTATTTATTATAACTTACCTCTTCTTCATCAGAATTGTGTTCTTTAGACCACTTCTCCATTTTTTTTATAAAGTCCTCTGATGTTTTACAATAGTTTTTCCTAAAAGATACAAGTTTTTAGTAGACAAAATATTATTTGCTTAATTAAAATAAAATTTAGATATATATATATATATATATACCTATAGTCTTCCAAAATCTTCTCCCTGTCAGTCAATGGCCTATGACTAGATGATCGATATGAGCAACTAGATCGTTCCCGGCTTCTATATGTTGAATGTCTATGTCTATCCTCATATCTATCTCGTTCACTCCTGCTATATGACCTATGGTCTCGTTCACAGCTGCGACGCTCACTTCTATATCTTCTATTGTCATAGTCTCTTGCATCTTCTCGTGATCTAGAATATCTCTCCTCACCACCTCTGGAACTTCTGTAACTGGGACTGCGAGAACGACTACGCATAGATCTACTTCTATATCGCTTTTCTCGTTCATGGCTTCTCTCTCTTCTTGGACTATATTGAGACCTTGAACTATAGTCATACTTGTTTTGTGGATTTTTAAATTCTAAAGTTCTGAGAGGTGATATTTGTGTGCTCATTTCTTCTGCTTTCCAATCTTGATAATATTGATTTTCAGCGGCTGTTGCTTGGTGATAGTAATAATCATTGCTATGGTAGCCAGGTGGGTAAGGAGGTACATATGCCGGGGGTGGGAAGCTGGGTGGTGGGGGTGGCACATAAGGAGGAGGTAGTATATCGATAGGATAGGCAGGCGGAGGAGGAGGTCTTAAAGTTGGAGGAGGATAGTTGAACATCGGCTGTGGTGGCGTTTCAGAGATAGGTGGCGGTTCTCCATATATAGACGTAACTGGCGATGGGGATACAAATAACTGCGGTGGTGGAAATGTATAGTCAACCGGCGGAAAAGACATTTAGAATAATATACAATTTAGTTGTGTGATGTCAAGAAAGTAGGTAGTAGCAATTTATTAGTGTGTGTAAACCGTGACAAACTAATTTATCACCACAAAGGACATATATCCTACAAACTATCATTTATGTAGAAAAACCTTTAATTATAATTTAAAAAAACGTAATTCTTAAGAATAAGTACTGATGACTTAAAATTTGTTTTGGCGAACACTTAACACTACACTATAGTCTATACTCTGATTTTTTAATCCGTAGAATTCTGACATTTCATAAATGTTGCTACTAAAAAAGTTCTCCATCGAAATAGGGATAAATTATGACCATTTAAGGGCTATAATTCAAAATGCTATGTATTTTTTATGTTTTACCTACAAAAAGGTAAATCTTAATATTTACTTACTTAAGTGACCTATTACAAAAATAACAAATATTTCAATATCACGAACAATATATTGAATTCGCTTTAATTACTTTATTTTATTCTTTAGCTGGCATCACTGCCTACTAATTCCAGGTTTAGTAAACCTTAAAAAATATCTTTACTTATGCGTTTTTGAAGTTATACTTCTTTAGGCGCGTTATGAAAAATTGATGAGAGTGAAATTTTATGATGCGCGCGCACCGTGACACAAAATTCAGTATGGGCGCCGAGCGTGCGCGAGCGTTATGGGAATAAGACAATCTACTTGTAGTACCTTTTAAACAAATAAAGCAGTTTTAATTATTTTTTCAAAGAAATTTAGCAATGCTTTTTCACAAAGACCTATTTATACTTAGTTAAAAGGTTATGAAACATACCTAGTTATTCAATTGAATTAATAATATAATATAATAATAATTTGTATTATTAATATTAATTAATCATTGAATAATATACTAAATATTAAATATTGTTAAATTATTAACGCTTAATATTGATTATTATTTAATATATAAAAAAATAAAGAAAGCCAAAGAAGTATAACTTCTTACGCGCGTACATAAGTACACGCACCATTTTTTACTGTTTGTGATGAAAGGGGACGTAATTATCAGTCCCCGTAAAACCACTTTTAATGTCGAGCACCGCTCTTAATAATAATACATTCACTAACAAATAAAATGTATGTATAGAGTCGGACTCATATTGAAATTGAAAAATGTGCCCGGCCGTCCAAAAAGGTTTTAAAATCTGTGACATGTCAAAATTATGTCTGTCACAATTCTACGGAATTAAAAATCAGAGTATAGTTTAAATTAAAATTTGGACTTTTAAAAGTGCGATTGTAGGAAAAGTGAAAACAAGTACCAAAAACTTCAATTTAGGCTCAAGCTCAGTGTTGCCTACTCCTATGTTTCTCCTAGTACCACCTTATAATACAACAAATATAGATTAAAAACCTCGCTTAAAACACTCAATTTGTAAGGTAATTTCAAATATGTATTAATTATACAAACATTCCGGTTATAGTATTTTTTATTAATGCGGGTTCATTTTACACATTTACATACAATAATTAATGACCTAATAATATTAATGATTATAGTGCTCGGGGTTTATATTTGGTTTAGTTTGTTGGTTGGCTTAATATGAATTGTATAGAAATGAGTTTTTTTTTAAATATCCACGTTCCCCCTAAATTTGGGAGTAAAAACCCAAGCTTAAGACCTCTCTATGATGTCTTTATTGTTTTGACGTTAATAGTTAATACTAAAACTTGGTACAATCTGTGATAATCTTAGCTGTTGCTTCATGACAAATGTTGAACATCTGTCATAAAGTTGAAGCTGTTGCCAAAAAGTAAAAAAAAAAATGTCGAACATTAAATTGACAAACAATTGATAAACAAGTTTTCATCCTAAATTAGCTTTTGATTTCAAGTTCTAATTTCTTAAGTCTATAGCACTGTGAAATCGGTATCATGTCCGAGACAACAGAAAAAATTGAAAGTAATGGTGATGCTCGGAGAAGAATACTTAACATAGCTGTATCAACTGTCCTTTTAGAAAGTGGATTCGAAACAGTAGACAAAATTAGCCTAGAGACGTTGACGGAGATGTTACAATGCTGTAAGAATACTCGATTTAATTTTCAATTTATATGGCTGTTTCACATAACACTTTAAGCTTTGTATTCCTCATATTTCAGTTTTTACAGAAGTTGGTAACTCAGCAAATCGCTACTGTGAATTATCTGGTAGAGCGGAACCTGTATTGGCTGATGTTATGTTAGCGCTTATCAATATGGGCAAGTTATAAATAAATATCTATTATAATTGAAATAACTTATATAACATTAATCTTTGGCTAATTTTTTATTGCCAATAGGAATAAGTCTTCAAGGCTTAGAGCAATATGCAGCTAGGCCAAATAGACATGTAATTCAGCCACCACAACAAGCACCTGTGCCTAGAACACCAGCTATGTTGTCAGCTGGTTCAAAAGCTAAGCCATCTCCACACATACCATTCCACTTACCAGCATTTCCTGACCCGCATGCATACATAAGAACACCTGTAAGTATTCCTTCTTATTATATTTATACAATTTTCTGCAACAATGTTAACTGTCTTTAAAATAAAATAATGCCACTGTGACCTTAATATCTCTCTCTATTACTTGCATATATTACAATTTTAAATTAAAAAAATGAAACTGTGAAAACCATTACTTTGTTGGTTGGCTAGTTTGAGGAATAGTAAAATCTAAAGAACCCATTTTCAGACACATAAGCAACCTGTGACTGAGTATGAAGCAATAAGAGAAAAAGCTGCAAATCAGAAACGGGATATTGAGAAGGCTTTGACAAAATTTCTTGCAAAAACAAGTGAAACACACAATCTCTTTAATACGGAAGACAACCAAGTTTTTCCATGTAAGGGGATAACTCTTTGAACATTTCAAATACAGATAATTCTTAAATCAATGTTAGTTACAAATATTTATAATGAAGCCCTGATTTGGTTTTATTTTCAATAAATGTAAGGCAGGTCTGTCCATTCAAATTCTTTCCTGTTTCCTGTAATTTTTGAAGCTCTGGGAACTAATAAACTGAATAACCTAAGTTGATAACACATAATGCAGCATAAATGCTATGGCAGGAGTCAGCTATTATAATTGAAAACACATTGGTAGAAATTATTCCTTGTTTTCATGATTTTCAGTGATTGCGTGTAAGCCAACCTTTCCAGCATATTTGCCATGCTTACTACCTACTGACCAAGTGTTTGACTTTGATGAATTAGAATATCACTTTCAAGTTGCTAATAGAACAGAAGATATTCCAGCTGAGAAAAAAGGTAAATTATTTACAAATCTTCAATCACATTTCCCAACAGCTACTAAAATTGATCACACATAAGGTTATACAAGTCCTCAGTAGTTTACTTAAAAGTTGTTTTATTTTATCCTTAAACTTAATTAAAACTTTGCATGCCATTATTAAATAATAATATGATGGAAATTGGCCAAAAATACAATAAACATTAAAGTAATGTGTATGTTGTTCTTTTAATACTTTCAGACCAATCAGACAATGAAGGAGAGAATGGTGGTGATGGCGAAAATGCTAATAATTCTCAATCAGAAAATCCTGATTCTACATTACCATCTAGTCCAGATAGAATTAAATCTGGGGGATAAAACAATTACTTAAGTTAACTTTTTATTACAACTATGTATCAATTAATAAAGTGTTGTCCATAAACGCATTCATTAATTATCAAACCTAAACCAACCTCAAAACCTAAAAAACTTTATGGAAAAAGGTAAACTCTGTGTTTACTATTTTAATATCAGAAAATAAAGTAATTGTTATTGACTCATTTAGACAAGCCTATTCACATGGGTAAATTTTGGGCACAGATAAAAATTGAGTCTAAATGGTAATTTGTCTAGGTTGTAGGTAACTAAAATCACTAACTGTAAAGTATAACCAGCGGCACGTAAGTCTAGCGCTGGCCGATACGTGGAGGGGATTGCTGCGCATGTGTACTGTCGCGCGGGGGACAAAATGCGACTGGAGAGCCAATCGACGCTCTTCATTCCGCTAGCCCCCCTCAGGTACCTTATTTTTTACTTCTGCGCAATAACGGTCAGCGCTAGTTTCGTGCCGCTACTTATAGTAACCAAATTTGGATGTTTTGACATTAAAATTTATTTTCTTTTTGTTAATCAAGTATTAAATTATTAATTTGATGCTGGAATGTATAATATCATTTTCAAAGAGAAAGACTGCTGCTTGCAACTTCAGTCCACTGAATAAATGTGATGTAACTAGTGATATATGTGAGTGGTATACTTATTCTACTCTTAATAATAAGACCCACTAGGTGACTAGGAGAAGGTAGTGCTTACAATGGTACATCATTTGAATTTCTTTATACACATATCTAGTTAATTATTTATATTTAAAATTGTATTTAATAAATTTTATAGGGGAATTAAAGTGAAACAAAATGACCTTTCAATATGTATTCTTAATAAAATTATTATGAAGATTTAGAATTAATAACAGGCAGGGTTCTTACACCATCATTATTGACAATAGTAACTTGAAAGTTTGGTAAGCTCACAAACAAACGCCGATGCACCTCCTGAACACATAGTTTTAATATATCATATGCTTCTTCTTCAGTTAAATCTGAAATTAATACACAGCCTCATTAATTTTATATCAGTTATACTAGAACTACATGTGAGTTGTAAGCTGGTATTACCTTTTTTATACTGTCGGTCCATGATACTCAAGCTGAGAAAACCTCCAAATCCATGAGCTGCAAATGGTACCTTCACACTGGAAGCGAGGTAATCCATGAAATAAAGTTCTGGACCATTTTCTTTATCATAACCACCCATTAAAACATTCACAAAGTATGGTGTCTGGAAAGAAAACAATTTGTATTTTAAGTGCAACAACATATTTAACCATGTTAAATTTTTAAATCACTGGTCAATCAGTCAAGGCTCATTACTATGCCAGAAATATCATGTAATGGGCATGGTATCTGCATCATGTAAAAATTTATTAATGCAAAGTTTATAAACTATTTACACTGCTGCGAAGGTACTCTGCCAAGTATCTCCTTGTAAAGTTAGCAGCAGCAGATGGACCAAGCTCATAACTGTTACGCATTTTGTATAGTTGTATATTTTTTGCTATGTATTCTGCAAACTGGGTTGTGTCTCCTGAATCACCAGCAACTCCCATGACAAGCTTGTTGGATATTTTATAAATTTTTTCTTCATCTGAAAAAAAAAGCTTTGTTTATACTAGTAATTGAAATACTTATGTCAAGAGGACTGCCTGCATGATCATTTATTAAGTATGCTAAGCCTAAAAAATTGTGACGAGGTTACTCTCACTAAGAGAGCCATAACATAACAACATCGGCAAAGTGAGGAAACCTACACGATTGGCCTACAGATTTATAGGTTCATGAATCTATAAAATTATTGTTCACTAGAAGAACGAGTTATATTAGACATAAAGCACTGCAATTATGACATTTAAGATAACTAAGGTCTTAACGATGGTGATAGAATTTTAAAAATTAATTGAAAAAGTGCTAACTCACCGTCTTTCATGACCATAATACTGTGACTGTTTGTCTGATCAGCAGCTATCATAACGAAATCCTTGCCTTGGATTCCAAGTAGACATTGCAATTGAATGTTCGACATTCTTTCTTGTATATTATAGTCGTATTATAACGCAAGCCGCAAAACTTCCAAACAAATCACGCATAAACTTTACAGCGACGACGGGTGATCGGCGAGATTCTATACAAATGTCAACCTGATATTGTCAAGTCATTTGTCATTATAGATTAAACTTAATCATTTTAAAATTTAAACAGATAAAATACACTTAAACTTTAGAGACCATGTGCGTTTTCCAATTACAGCACTAGAGCGCATTTTGCGACATAATGCTCAACGTTGAGTGTTCCAACTACAGCAACGCTTCGCACAATTGAGCACTCTCAAAACGAATGCTCTCGCAAACAATACCAACACAGTGACAGAAAATTGACCAGTATTTTTCTTTAAGTTGGCATTTATCGAAATTTTCGTTAGTAAATATTATTTATTGTTGAAAAATTTGTAAGGCTTTCGTTTCGTCGTAGATTTTGAAAAGTTATTTCAAACTGCTAAAAAAAATAAATATTAGTATGGATGAAGGTATAAATAGTTACTTTTTTATATTCCACATTTAAAATATGAATACAATTTTATTTTAAAATTCGGATCTGTAAACAAATTTACTTTACAGGATTATACTTTAGAAAAAATTGCAATGGTTTTGAAAAAGTATATAATTTTTTTAGAAATCATTAAAAAATATTACTCAAAACGTAAATGATGTAAACTTCTTACATGAAACTAAATATTTTACTGTTAATCTAGCTTGTTAAAACCTTATATTCTTTAAAGGTTTTCTCTTATTTCAGTAAAAAAAATTTAATGAAATAATTTGATTATTAAATTAATTGTAAAGAGTTTTCAACCAATTATTATTGTTTACCACATAATTTATACATTAATGAGGTCGCTAAGTGCTAACTCTATTCAGACCATTTGTTTGTCAACACTGACTTAGCGCACTCTGCTGATGCATTTGAAAACTAATTCACGTTCCAATTAAGCTTCAGCATTATGCGGCATTGTGCGGCACTGAGTCGCAAAATGCTCTGTAATTGGAAAACGCACGATCAATCGAAAAGGAAGATTGAGCACTGTCCAATTTAATTTAACATCCTACAAATTTAAAAAAAAAATGTGTGCGTCTCGAGACGCCCGACAGTAGTGCCCGTAAACTTAAAATCTTTAATTCTGTTAAAACTATTTAATGTCGGAATACTTTTAGGGAGAAATTCAGAACCCAGTCTTAGCCCTTAGTCCTACCTAGTCTTACGGCAGTCAATGGTATTTTCTTGTTTTAGATATTGAATCTTGCCCTTAGTCTTGTAACCAAAATTATATTCTAAACCATTGTATCAGCTAAAGATCAAGTTTCTTTTACAAAACTATATAAAGGAGATTTATACATTGCAGTATGCATTCGGGTATTGTAATGTACAATTTTCGACGTTCAAGTCCTTTAATTAATAAAATATGAAATATATTTTAACTGTATTTTTTAAAATCTAATCGAGACGAGCATAACTTAAGCACTTCGATACTAACGATTTAGGTCATGTTGCTTATTGTTGTGAAGCAGGGCTGCCAGATGAAAAAAACGCATTAAAAAAACATCTTACACCAAGGAAATTTTGAAATGAAAAGATCGTACAACATAAAAGTGGAAAGTTTTTATTTAGAATGAGTGGCTGCCTTTGCCTTGAAGAGTGTAACTTTAAAACTCCATATTCTGAAACCATTTCGACGTCACAAACAGTCCACCTGGCTTTAAATTAGTTTTTACCGGGCCCTAACCGGTCCGTAAATAAATCAATTTTTTCCCGATCGGGACGATTCTGTGGTCTGTGTTTGTTCCTCTATGTTATAGAAAGTTCGCCTCTTTTGGCTAACTTCATTTTTGGAGTACCTGGCGCAGGTCGCTCTTCTTCATTTTCACTACCCATTCTTACTTAAGCGTATTGAAAACAACACAAAAACACAAAACCCACTACAGACAATATGCACTATGCAGATTAAAAGGGGATAGTGTAATCACTTAGAGCTAAAGACTGATAAGAAAAACAGGTTTTTGACTATTCCAATACAATTCTTAAGAGAAAAATAATACGTTTTGTAACAATGCACACAAGTACAGACTTCATATAAAAAAAGGTCTTTAGGTTTTGGTTTAAGAATAACTTTATTTCTCATAAGAATTGCAAACATAATTCACTTACTGAGTACCACATATTTAAAACTAAGATAAAGGTAAAAGGATTTAGGCGTAAAAGGTCTAGTAACGTATGCCACGTTAGGTTGTTGGGGAAATCCCCGAACATAATACTTGCCGGTGGATTATTATATATTCGTTTCATTACGATCTTGGTCTAGCGATCGTACATGAGTAAAAATGACAAAAAATCGTACAACGCGAAGTGTGAATTGTTATTGTGATTAGTTTATTATCACAGCGTTTGAGCCATGGGCGAAAATTTAAAATAAACAGCGTTTGACAATGTACAATATTGACAAAGGTCGGCAAACCAAAAGTCAGAATTCATTCCCCAATCGCAATTAGGTATTTCATTTTATAATTAAAAGTATGCCATCTTTTAACCAATTACCAAAAATCTTTGATTATATAAATTATAAATATCTAAGACCAACAACATGCTTATTTCATAATTCATACTTTTCAGTTTTCACATTATAACAAGAAATATTAGCACAAAATGTTCAAAAAAGTTGCTGTGGGTATTTCTGGTGGTGTAGATAGTGCTGTAGCAGCATTTTTGTTAAAGAACGCCGGTATGTTTTTAAATATTCAATTGTTTATTGAAAGTATAAAGGCAAAATTTAAAATAATAAAAATAAATATTATTATGAAATAATAATTTCAACAGGCTATCAGGTGGAAGGAGTTTTCATGAGAAATTGGGACAATAATTACGAAGTCGGTTTTTGTTCAGATGAGAAAGATTATGAAGATGCCTCATTTGTTTGTCGTAAGCTTGATGTTCCTTTACACAGAGTGCACTTTATAAAAGAATATTGGAATGACGTTTTCACAACTTTATTAAAGGAATATGAATCAGGATTGACTCCAAATCCGGACATACTTTGCAACAGATATATAAAATTTGATAGGTTTTTTGAACATTGCAGGAAAAATTTAGCTGTAGATGCCATTGCAACTGGCCACTATGCTAATACAACTTTTGGACCATATTTAGATAATTTTAAAGAAGATGAAAGTAAGTATTCTAATAGCAATATTATTATCACTTAGCATATTTTATAGCTATAGTGTAGTCACATATATTTATAATACCTAAAAATTTATTAAGTCTTTTTTGTAGGTGTAAAGCTTCTACAGCCAGTTGATAAACATAAAGATCAAACATTTTTTCTGTCTCAAGTTAAACAATTCTCATTAAGAAGATGTATGTTTCCATTGGCAAGATATTTGAAAAGTCAAGTAAGAGAAATAGCAAGAAAGAAGGGTCTTATGAATATTGCTAGTAAAAGGGATAGTACAGGAATATGTTTTATTGGCAAAAAGAGATTCAAAAATTTCATTCAAGAGGTATAGTGCATTCTTACATCATTAGGCCATAATTATTAGGTAGTTATAAAATGATAAATTTTGTATATCTATGTTTTAGTTTATTCCTGAGAAGAATGGATACTTTATTGATATAGATACAGGACATATTGTGGGAGAGCATACTGGTATCCATAAATGGACAATAGGACAACGATGTTGTTTGCGAAGCTTTAAAGATGCATACTTTATTTTTAAAAAAGATGTAGTTTCTAATATTATTTATGTTGTGAGTATAATATTGAATTCCAATTTATATTAATTTAAGTCAAATATGCCCAAGAAACAAACATGAAAAATATTTTTTTAATAAATTTACAAAACTTGCAAATATTCTTTTCAGGTTGCGGGAACTAAACATCCTGCCCTTTGGAATAATATTTGCTACACCAACCACCCTCACTGGATTTCTGAAGAACCAGTAGATTTAGTTAAGAAATGTGTATGGAAAGCCTATTTTAGATTTCAACATACTAAGCCTTTAGTACCTTGCCGGGTAGTTACTAACTCTGATGGCTTAACAATAATATTAGAGCAAAATTTAAGAGCAATAACAGAAGGGCAATATGGGGTTCTGTATAGTAATAATATATGTTACGGTAGTGCAAAGATAAAAGATATTCATAAAAACCTTAAACTGCCTTCCATTGAATAAGTCTTAATTTTATATAGAACACTAAAACTATAGTCATGTATTCATTGTTATTGTTAATATTGTTATGATAGAAAATTTATTTATAAAATTAATATAATTCGCTGTTCTAAACAGAAAACTTTGTTTCCAATATTATCATCACCTTTTCCAATATTTTAGCTAAAGTGTTGGGTACCCTATCTGTAAGGGCTAATAATTAGTGATGTACGGAACTTCGGACTAATCGGTAAAGCCGACTATCTGGCCACTTTTGTAGTTGGCAACCATTCGGCTAAGAGCGCCAACTATCCGGCTCCTTCTTTGTATGTATTTCTCAGAATTGATGATACATATTTGACCAGGGTCGATAATTTTTGAAACCAAAATAATAATAGTAGGATGAAAAACATTGGAAAAGGAGAAGAATATTATCAAAATTAAAGGAAAAATAATTTACGGGCGATCTGAGGTCGGGAAGGGGGTGAGTTTTTAAGGGGAAAAACGGTTTATCTCGATTTCCGGCAAAACTAAAAGTCCTATGGAAAAAAGTCAAACCGCAAAGTTGTAGATAATAAAAAGATCTAAAACTTTTGTATCTTCACTTTTTTCACATTCAAAAAACCAAGTTTTTGGTTTTTTCTTTTACAAAATAATTTTTTTCGCACGAAATTTGGTGAAAAGTTACCTTTTTATGTCCTAAATACGCTGGAATTTATTTGATACTTATAACTTTTGTATCTTCACTTTTGTCACATAACCTCAAAATTTATGTGAAAAATTCAAAAAACCAAGTTTTTGGTTTTTTCTTTTACAAAATAATTTTTTTCCCACGAAATTTGGTGAAAAGTTACCTTTTTATGTCCTAAATATGCTGGAATTTATTTGATTTGAAATATACAGGGTGTCCCAGAAATAATGGATAATCCATGAACCCCGCACGGAACAGCTCTCCAGCGCTCAGGAAAAAAAAACCAAGTGATACCCAAAATATGTTTTTCCATTCTTTCTGGGACACATAAATGGTAGATCTAGTACATTCGTAAACGTTCAAGTCTAGTATTAGGTAGTTTCTAACATCCATGATCAACTAAACCTTTTGTCAAATGCAATTGTACTGTAGAAGAAAGAGACTCTCTTTTGTTGTTCACAATAAATTCCAATATCATCAATATTGTTGTTAAGGGATTTTCCTGTCTTCAAGTCTACTGTGCAACCTACATCATTCGATATGTCATTCATAAGGTCAATTGTTCACTCTTGTTAACTAATGTCATTGACAATTTAACAGTTGACAATAATGACTGAAAATCAAATAATTATTAAAAAAATTGCTTGATAAAAGAAATTTATAAATTACGCAAAATATTAAATACTATAAAAATATAATCACATTGCTTATTGTAATATTTGGCTTCCCAAGTCTTGTTGTTACTTTAACTGCAGATACATAAGATTATTATTACACGTCGGTATGTTACTTTCACTTTATCTAAAAAATTGTGATTAATAAAATTTAAGAACATAACAATTATTAAACTATTAACTTTTTGCTTAATTACTTTACAGCCATTTAAATATTGATCATGGTGAAGGTATATGGACTTGTAGTTTTGTATAAAGGAGTGACCAGTGCCACAATTTTAAAAGCAGCATATGATTTACAAAGCTTTAGTTTTTTCCAAAGATCTTCTGTTCAAGAGTTTATGACTTTTGTGAGTAAGACAATTGTTGAGAGAACACATCAAGCATCCAGGCAATCAGTAAAAGAAGGTGAATATATGGTTCAAGTATATGTAAGAGCAGATAACCTTGCAGGGGTTCTTATATCAGATCATGAATATCCAAATAGAGTTGCACATACTCTTATAACAAAACTGCTTGATGATTTTTCTGCTAAAGTGCCAGTGGCAATTTGGCAGACTGGGGATGAAACAACTATAGACTTTGCTGTCCTCCCACAATATTTAGCCAAATATCAGGATCCTAAGGAAGCAGATGCTTTGACAAAAATACAGAATGACTTAGATGAAACTAAAATTATTCTTCATGACACAATTAAAGCTGTGTTAGAGAGGGGAGAGAAATTGGATGACTTAGTTGAAAAATCAAATAGTCTTTCTATGCATAGTAAGGCATTCTATAAGACTGCTCGTAAGACAAATAGTTGTTGTAATTTTTGAGGGATTTTGATGTTGATTTCAAATTATTGAATAATATATATGCCTAAAACAGTATGAAAAGCATTTTATATGTAATGTGTTAAATATGTGCATTATAGGTGTGTCACATTGTTCTTAGCATTTTTTGAGTATAGATAAATATATAATCCTGATATATTAAAATAAATGTTATAAATTAGGTAAGACTGATATGGATTTCCATTATGAAAAGCACTTAGCTGACATAATAATATGGATGAGATTAGCATGAGTAAATCCTTTTTGAAATCACCAATCAATCCCACTATCATTGTACCATCTTTATGTATAATATTGTTAAATGTATGAAATCTCAATAAATTATCTTATTAACAAAAATATTAGTGTGGGTCATATTTTCTATGTGTATTATGTATGATCTTCTGTATTGATGTATCTGTAGGATCTATTCTAGTAGATATTGTTATATTTATATTGCCAATTATATAGCATGAATCGATACTGATTATAAAGTAGAGGTTGTCCTTACAATTAGTTTGTTCCTAATATGGTTTAACCTATAGGTTTAAATCCATTGGCTAAAGCATGCTTGCAATATTTTTTCCTTAAATACATGTTAAGAGAACAAAAGGATGTCGAGAAACCACTAATATTTATG
The DNA here is from genome assembly GCA_963693345.1 of Pieris melete. Classification (NCBI taxonomy): domain Eukaryota; kingdom Metazoa; phylum Arthropoda; class Insecta; order Lepidoptera; family Pieridae; genus Pieris; species Pieris melete. The sequence continues at coordinate 992,940 of CAVNZK010000053.1, read as the reverse complement.
TAGTTTAATATTTGTCTATATATAGTTTACTATATGGTAATTTATGTATTAACTATATTTTATTAGCTATAAACTTGGAATGTAATGGTAACATATTGAGAATGTTCTAGATGCAATTGATCTCTGTTGTGTACAGACATGTTCAATCCATTATAGGTTCAGCAGTCAATGCTCCAAAGCATAATAGTTACAAGATGAGAGTTTGCATGTGAACTGTAAAGCCACACTGTAATCAAGTGTAATGTGGAATTCACATTCTTATCTTTCTGTTAATAATTTTGGTCACAAACCATTATATTATCGCTGGAACCTTAGAAACTTAGAACCTTTCCATATAATTACATGCATAATTAAATCTGTTAAGGAGCCAAAAAACATAAAATTAATATCAATATTATCATAATATTTTTATGATTGTCTGTACAGGCTAGAGATGTGAATTGAAACTGTATAAAAATAAAGTAAAATATGTGAACATAACATGTATTTGTTCTGTGATCCATTTGAAATAATTATGAAACTTAATTTTTAGTTAAATATAATGTTATTGTTAGTTCAAAGGATGACTATACATAGATGTTTTGTTTTGGATTACGAATTTTTATTTTATATAGTAAAGTTTGCTTAACCTTTTAAATAAATGTGGCATAAAGATCAGTTGTTTTTAAATTGTTTCTCCTAAAATTATTATCATTATTGTCTTGATTTACGCAAGTACCAAATTTTTAAATAAAACTTTCTTATTTGGATTTCTTATTTTATCTAATCTTTATTTATAATTTTTAATACAGTGGTTATTTGTACGCGCTCGTGATACTATCAATTTCAAAACAACAGTATTTAAAAAAGATATGCAAATCTGTCATTTTACTACTACTACTAAACCCGCCCTTAATAACAAATTCTTCCCTGTTTCACTTTAGTAATTAATTACTCATGCAAATCATTACTAATGCAGGGGTGGTATATGACCACTATTTTTTTCAGGAGTTAACTATGAAACAATTATGAATTATTGAACACAATCACAAGAACAATTTTTGATTCAAAATTAATTATGTGTTTAGTAGGGAGTTTTTTCTATAGAATAGGGGAATACGGGCAGGAGACTCACCTGATATTAGGTGATCCGCCGCCCATAAACACTCAATGTCTGAGGGCTCGAGAGTGCGTTGCCGGCCTTTAAAGAATTGGTACGCTTTTTCCTTGAAGGATTCCAGTGGAGTCTTATTGCTTCGGATATACCTCAGTGGGTAGCTGGTTCCACATAGAGGTGGTGCTTGGCAAAAACTGCCATAAATTTACTATATCTTAATAAAGTTGTGGAACGACAGAAGTTGCGGTGATAAGGGTGGTATTCTGCCTGACTTCCGATGATGAAAGTCAGCTGCAGGTATTAATCCGATCAACTCCCCTGAAGTAGAAGGTGCGGAGGGAGCGCTCAAATCTACGCAAAGCCAAGGTATGAAGCCGCTTGGAAAGTGACTGATCGTCGACGATTTGAATCGCTCTTCGCTGAATACTGACCGTATTAGTATAATAGTGATAAGATTTACTACTGGGGAGCGTCCGCCCAGAGGTTAGTACAGTGTGGGGTCGAATTTGCGCTTTATACACTTGCATGGCCCGGAGTGAAGTTCCATCTCGCCTTTCTGAGCACACCAAGATTCTTGGAGGGTAATTTAGCTTTTCCTTCCAATAGACCACGAAACTGAACGTCGTTTGATATATCAACGTCTAGTATTCCGATGCTGGCTGTGGCTTTAAAGAAGAGTCTTCGGAGAGGTGGAGTTTTTTTAAAGCGGAAAACGCGCAAACTAGTGTCATCTTGGGGTTGGACTAACGGACTAGATTTAGTAGACCCCAGTCCGAGACTCCACGTCGCAAAGCTTTGACTTCGGACATCAGTTATTCCGGTAGTGATCGACAATACCTCGAGAAATACCTGCACGGCCAATCTTAAGAGTGTCCCCAGTGCTACCAGTGCAATGAGTTTCCGCATAGCAATGAATGTTAAGTTGTTGCAATGTTGCTAAGTTGCAACATGTCATTCATATGCAGAAGAAAAAGACTCGGGTTTTATGTCAGACCATGCTCCGTCAATGACGAACTTAATTCTCCGATCGGCCAGAAAGCTGGAGATGCAGTAGCGTAATTTCTCGGGGAGTTCATAGGTTGGAAGCGTCGAAAGAACCGCTATATGCCACACCCGATTGAAGGCTTTCGCTATATTCAGACTAACCGCTAGCGCCTTCCCCATGAACTTAATTGCCTCTGCCCATCTATGTGTAAGGTATACAAGAAGATTTCCACCTGAGCGACTACGGCGAAAGCTGTATTGGCAATCGCTAATCCTCTGGTGACCCTCTAGATAACATCCTCTGAATAACCCAGGAGTTGATAATGGTTTCTATTAATTTGTGGAACAAGGAGAATACCCATAAGCTATTTAACGATAGTAGGACGCCTTTTTAGGGATTGGGTATACTGAAGCGATCTTCCATCAGTTCGTGATAGTGTCGAGCGAGTACAGGTACCGAAAAAGGCGCGTTAGGACCAGAGCCAACTCAGGAGCACAATTATGGGGATGCCTGATTCTCCTTCGCGGTATGGGCCAGCGAGTTATCCTCCCTGTGCAGGGGTGGAGCGCTGACAAAAATTCCCTTAGATAGCTTTGGCGAGACACCAGGAGGACCTGGTAAGTTCACGTAGGGAGGCAGGCCAATGTTTCGGCAAATCCCTAGCATTCTCCTGTTTGAAAGACGTGAAGGCAGAGTTATATGCTTTTTATGTTTGCCGCAGCAGTGACATTCCGAGATACCGATTCTCGGGATGTCGCCACTTCCGCCCACGCTTTAAAGCATTATTGCTTCCAACGCGCTTCCGCCTTGCAAGAACGTTTAAACTTTTGTTCTTCAGCTTTTAAGTATTAGGTACTTACTATAAATGGTGAGATCGGGTAGTGGCAATTTTGTGAGCTCAGAGAGGCGCTTAATCTCACCCACATTAAACATAAACTCCGCCTTTGACTTGCATGTTAAATATGAAGTGGGCAAGTCCTTAACCAAACTATCTAGATTGAACTTGAAAGCCGCGTGATTCCGGACTTATAAGTTATTGCTATGGGTCAAATTCGCGATGATATATTGAAAAACCATATTGTTCCGAAGACGGGTTCAATGAAATGTTTCTTGGTTTTTCTTCAACTTAGGGACGTTTTCATCAAGCTTAATTACGACCGTTTAAAGAGAGGCTGTTTCTCATCTTCATGTTTAAGTTTGGGTTCCAAAATATGTAACATTTTTATAACGTTTCTTTTTTCATCCGAAAGTACTTCTCAAATTTCTCGTCATAGTTAGATCTTCTCTTTCTGTTACCATGGGAGGTACCCAATGTCGTCTATGTATTTTTTCTCGTCTTTTTTTAGCTTTTTATACATGTACCACGCAATAATACATTTCCTCTTTTTAACACTCAACATTTTATACGTCCACAATTCATGGAATGAAAAGAGCGTATGAAGGCGGCACCTCGATGAAACCGGGTTGTGTACAAACCGTGTTGTGTGCAAGCTCGGCCGGTTTCTACCCGGCGCCGGCTAAAAACCGGGCCGTGTTGAAACCGGCTCGTGGGCATGAGCCCTAATACTACATATATTTTTAGTATCTACGTCTTTGAGGATATAAATATGTGTCTTTATGTATGCTTCATAAACTTAAAAAAAAAAGCACAGCCGTACATCGACACCCAAAGAGCTTGAAGCCTTGCGAGTGTGTTATCTACCTTTTAGGAACTGGTGCTCTTTTTAAGTTAAATCGATTCAGAAATTCTTCGAGTACGCTAGTTCCTGATAGCATGCCAAATGTGCTTATACGCTTATGTGTGGAAGGACGGACAAATGAGGTTATACGAGTGTTAATTGTTACATCCAAGGTGTTTTGTCCCGGAAATATAACTCCTCGACAGCATTGACGAAACGACGAAGCAGTTAACCTAAGTTTAACTACTATAAAATGTTTTCTCATACAAAAACCTTGCTTCGCTATCATTACTTTTATAACATTCTTGATATTGCAAACCCTTGGATTCCAGTCCAAACCAGTTCCAGTAAACAATAGGTAAAATATATCAATGTTTTATCTAGTTTTGGTTTTCTTATGCATTAACTGTTATAATTATGAATAATCATCGTATCCTGGAGGCCTCTATGGATAATATGTATGGTAAAGGGTAATAATTTCTCGTTAATATGAAAAATAAAACGAGAGTTCAAATAAAAATACATATATTAATTTTACATCAATATTAAATTACAGCCAACGTAACTATGTAGGTTACAATAATAAAAATATACCTATATAATTTTTATTGAACAAATAAATAATAAAACAAGGTATTTTCTTATGAGTACACCTAAATCTAAAAATCATTATTGACTATAGAGTTTTGCAATTGCTGAATACCAGGTAACATTTAAAACAATCCACCTACAAGCAAGGGAGAGGTCACTTACACTATTCTCTAGTATGGAATTTACTCTAAAATTAACTAATATTGAGTAGTATCAGAAGAATATGCATATACAGGTGTTCAATCAACATTCGACACTCTTTTTGGCACTTGAATTATATATTTGATTTCAGGGTGCACAATAATGGACCTTTCTCCCTTAGAAATAAAGATCTTTTTACCAGCGTTTCACAATTATAGCTTTAAAATGGTAATTAATAATGCTAAGTATAATTATAACTGTATATTTGTGTTTTTATAAATCCCACCTATTGGTCATTACTTGAACATTAAATATATGCATATCCTAATGATTTTAAAATTTTAGCCTTAATCGAAAAGAGACTGGTATATTGACAATATAGATAAGTTTGCAGCAAAATTTTTGGCATCAAGCAAAGAATAAGAAAACTTAAGCTTTGGAATAGACACCAATGAGGTTATGTTAAATAATCTTATACGTAAAAAACGGAGTCTGATTGCACTTTTGTCTTTTTCTGTCAAATAATGTTTACACTGTGATGAAAAGGGACAGATAAGTACTTTAGTTCAAATTGTGCAATTAGATTGATAGATTTTTTTATGACTGGGTTGTGGCTATAGATGTGTCGACAACATAGTACAGCCATAGACATCAGCCAGCACTTGGTGTCCTCGGAATGGGCTTATATAATTTAGACGCCTTTTTTCAAGTGAACTATTTTCTGTTTTTTATAAGAAATTTATATTTTTATGTCTATGGCTACAGCCATTTTATACTAACTTATATAACCTCATTGGATAGTTAAAGAATCAGTATCACTAAAGCTTGATTTTCAATCGTTCCCAAGAATTAGATCTAACACCAGAAATTCCTTTATAATATTCGGCATAAACGATTGAAAAACACGCTCTCACATAAATATGTATATACAAAACAAAAAGAGCCAACGAAATTTGGAGAAACGTATAAAATGAGATATCTCCATGATTTAACATACTTTTGGTGTCCCGGCACCTCCCATTTTACATTATTATATGTGCATTGACCTCCATCAAAACTGGTATCTCCCTTCTATTGACGAAGTAAAATAACGAATATAAGGTACTTAAAGACTCAATATCGAGTACTCCACGTATTACATAATATTGATACACTTGTCTAATTATTTACGTGCAACTAATAAAACAAACAATTTTAGCTCAATTCTATAATAGTTCTTGTAAATAAAATTAGAACTTAGGCACCGGGACATCTACATAAATGCCCTTAATACACGGGAGTAATAACATACTTATAGAAAATTTTATGTTCTACAAATCACCACCGAAATACATGATACAACGCATAAGACATTAGAATTTCAAAAATCTAACAGTTTATTGATAAATTAAAGGTCAGTTCAGACCGCAGTTGTGTCTTTGTAAGAAAAATTGGAGGGATTTTCTAGTACTACCGAATTTTATAACCTTATTCCAATATTAGTCCATGCAAGTGTCATGATCGTTTTCTGACTTCCAAAAGCTTTTTATTTTGCTTTGATGGCACTTATTGATAAAAGGAAAATTAAATTTTATTAAACCGCGGTCTGAACGAACCCAAAAGTATTTTTCCCAAACACGGCAAGTACCAATTTGTTTTCGGTTTGGGGTCGGTACCTCTAAGAGATCGTGCGTGTCTCCACTCAACACGTGTTTAAACTATCTCTAATTATTAAAATATGTTACAATGTTCCCATTTGTTTTTTTTTTTTACAATTAACCACTGATTTGTCAATTGATGTGATGAACTGATAAAATCGTCTAAAATGACCATTTGCAAAATCAGTCTTGATTAAGTTAAAATAATCCTCGAAAGCACAAAATTGAGGATTTCAAATTATTTTGCTCCGCTATTAATAAAATAAATATAAAAGACACGAATAAATATACCACAAACATCTTTGACCGAAACTCTAACCACGACATTGAAATTGATATTTCAAAGTGACTCTTCCTTTTACAAAACTGTCATGGCGGCATCTCATTCTAGTCCCGTTGACAGATGATAAATGGTATATTTGTTCGCTGTAAGTGATTGAATTTGATTGTAATTATAATTGATCATATAGTTCATTAAATATGTGTAACATTAAAATAAACCCAAAAACTCCAAGATTTCTTGATAGTAACTACCATTATTTGTAAATTTATAAACAGACTACAAAAAATTAAATGGCCAAATTCGTTCCAACAGGGCTATTTGTTCGTGCACGCATTTTGTACAATTTGATCATTTTTATGGAATTTTTGTATGTACATAATATTTATATTATTCCAATAAAGAGGTGAAGGGAACAAATAGCTTTTTGTGTTCCTGATATACATAGTTCCTTCATCGATACAAAGTCATTTAGTGGCGCGTGCGCTTCCAAATCAGCCCAAATATCAGATATGAAGAGATGTTAAATTTAGATGAATTCGCATGAGATGTTACATGTGATGTTTACTGGGTCTTTCTTATATCTAGTAACTACATGACGTACAGATTTTAAGCGATCTAAACTGATAATGGAATAAAGCTGAGGTATTTTGGGGTCAATCGCTAAAGGATTTCGCATAAGGGTCTATGTTATATACCTAAACATTACATTAACAATTTTGTGCGAACATCCAGAATTTTTGACACAAGTTTAGAGCGTAAGTACAACCAAATGAATCGCTTCAGGACTCAAAGCACTACTCCGATTACAATAGTTGTTATTCGAAAACGGAAGATTCCGTGCCCACACGTATACGTAAAATTAACTCTTAGAAAGTGACGAAAGTAACGTAAATGCTTTAATGTACTTAATTATTCCACACATACACTTAGTCTACGGAAGTAAGAAATCGGGCACAGTCATGTCACAAGCGAAAGGTTCTATTCACAATAATTATGCATCCTTCACTTAATTCTACTTTACTTTATAAAAGGCATCATTTATCAACATTATTATCGAATAAGGATTAGCAAATTAAATCAATAAATCAACCTCTACGACATTAAAAGCAACGTACCACACACACGCTACTAAAGAAAAGTTTGTACTGATAATGGGATCGGACCCGTCCCTCGGCCATCAATTTGAATCCAGTTGCTCGGATCCAAGGTTTCATTTATTAGGGACGTGTATTTTCTTGGTTCTGAAATCGTATACCTTCCGACAGAAGAGTACCAGCTCGGGGGACACGGAAGGAGGGAGTTTGGTGTCCGTGGGGGCTATGGCAGGCGTCACCTCACTGGCTGGGAAGGGCGGCACGATAGAGGGAGTTATTCTTATACCCTCCTCAGCCGCTTTTAGCCGTTTTCTATAGCTGAAAGTGACAAATGATAAATTAGGACAAGGTGTAGGAATATAAGATTTTCTTTATATTAACGTTTAGTAGTGCTACAGGTATTTTTTCTGACATGCTCACAAAGGTGTACAAAGGCGGGAAATCAAAAATTTACATGGTATGGCAAAATACTGATTTTTAGAATTTTTGTGTATGATCTTACATGACAAACCGTTATTTATATTCTATCTTTGGTCCACGTCTGCAACGTGAATTTAACCAACCAAAATGAGCTCAAAAATATTTTTTTACCGAGAACCGACAAACAAATGAAGTTGTTATTTTTTTTTTATGGCTCTGGCACGATTTGTGCATTAGCCAGCGTCAAGTATAGGATTTTTAATAATTCGTGTTTGCCATAGAAATTCGACCGTGTCCTCCATGTACGGTTTAAGCACTCGCCCGGTACCGCAAACCCTCCCAAAGGCCGACAACAAATTTAAATTAAATTAAAACTTGCCCTCGAACCGGGAATCGAACCCCTTACCTAGGTAAGCAGCTAGCTGCCACTTAATAAGACCGCTAAATTGTTAGTTTGAGCTGTATGTGATATTGTTTAAATATGAACTCTTGGAATAGGCTTATCTACCAGAATTTAGCCTTCCAAACGCGTGTACTTATTTCGAAGTTGTTTAGTCAATATGTTTATAAAAATGTCTTATCGAGATGATCTTTAGGGAATAAATTGAATTTGAGTATCCACGAGGTTCTGAATTACGTATATATATAATGTTGACATGTATTTGAAATCGCATTAATTTTCTAAATTCCTTTTATTAATATAAAACCTTATACTGTAAAGAACGTACCGGCAGTACTCGTTAAAGGTGAGTACATAGCATTTGTCTTCAATACAGGCGACGGAGTTGGCGTCCCTGTGTCGGGAGGCGAACACTTCGTCCGGGGCGTCAGCGGGCAATCGGCCGCGGTCTGTGTGTTCGGGTCGATAGTACCACACAAGAGATACCATCATTTCTCCTAAAATATAATAATTATCTTTTTGAATTGGGCTTAGGTGTCTCATTTAGGAACTCTACTTCGGGATAAAGGTTTATAATCCGTCTTGCGTTCGATTCGCGTCAACAAACAATTGCCTCAAACAGACGCACAAAACGGGGTTTCAATATGCCCTACACCAGAAACGCCAAAAAAGCAAACCGAAAACAGACAACATTAGAAGGAAATGTTTGTGGAAAGTCCTACCTATTTACCCAAAATGGTATTTGCTCTAAAAAAAATATTATCCCAATTTAAGTCAGCTTCTAATACTAGTATCAATAGTGATAGCCCATTGCAAGTTTTAGAGTAAAAAGCATATTATACACTAAACCAATGCATAGTTTTACGGGAGTTACTTCGCTTAATACGCATGTTATGTCGCAGTTACCTTAACTGCAACAACCTTGTCAAATCCTTTTGATGGAAACCGAGAAACGTCGTGTCAATAATCTCCAAAAATTGCGTGACGTAATACTTGAACGCTCCCTTATCAGCTGAATAGTAAAACCTTTTTTGGTGTCAATATAACGGAATGCAACACTGATGAAAACTAACCATCATCAGGGTTTTCCCACAGACTAGCGACCCTGGCGACAAAGGGTTGGGCTCGAGCCTGCGAAGCTCGCAGCAAGACACAGTCACCCCGCGCCACGCGGTCTCCACTGGCGTGGGTCATTCGTGACCAACAACGCGCTGTGCGGTCTAGGCGCGAGTCATTCTGAAAAACGAAATGTAATCTATGGCCTTAATCGGAATTTATATTATTGGAACAGTTACAGCTTTAAGGTTTTATCAGCTATAAATTCGCTTGTGTCTACTATAAGTCTATTTTAGTGTTTTTGTCCCAATTATAAATAGAAAAAATATTTTTACCTAAATACAATCTACAGATAAAATTTAAAGTTATTATTTTTGAAAAAGTATAGAAAACAGTAGGGTTAAATATTCTAAGATCCGTTTAAACGTATATGCTAATAATTAAAATTAAAAAAACTTACATTGAGGTAGACTTTCGAGAAAAAGTATTCTCCGTCCCAATTCCATCCATTGCTCCACCTTGGGGGCGGCCGGGGTTTGAAATCTGGAGGGTCGAGAGGGGGGGCAACCCTCCTAACCCTCCGGCCCACACTGCGCCTTCGCCTAGCGCGTCTCTTCAGCCCCGGCACGGGCGAAGAACAGGCATCTTCGATCACTAGAGCAGCCTCGTCCGTTTTAATAACAGTCTTTTTAGACACTAATAACTTGGCAACCTTTTCCACACTCTTCTTCTCACCGTTCCCGAATTTACACCGTTTCACCTTTTCCTCATCTATGTCTTTGTCCTCTTTCTCAGCTTCCTCTATTTGGGCTTGACGTTTCGACACTAATAGTTTCACTACGTTCTCCACAGCTTTCCGTTTGAGATCACTATCGATGGAGGACGAAATTACATCCGATTTATCTTCACCGCCGTCGATTAAGGAAATGTCGGTTATTAGTTCCAGACCTTCCTTCTTTACACTTTGAGATTCACAACTGCTATCACATATAAACTTGTCCAGTTCGGTTTCTGGGTTTTGGGTAACGAATTTACACTTTTGCGATTTTAACGCTTTCAGTGTTTTGGTATAATTTTCACATTTAATTTTATTCGGTGTTACACTCTCAGTTTTTACTTTCGAAAGTCCACAAATGTCTTTTACACTAACACTTTTATCCCCACATTTTTCAACGTTTGCAAGCACTCGGTTCTTCTTATCTTCTTTGAAGTTTAGAAGGACGTCGGTTGAGGCATTATTGTTTAATACTGATTGCATATTATGCGTTATTTTTGAATCTATATTTTCTAGTTTGTAAGAGTTTTTACTGGCTAACTTTTTCTCAATTAGTTGGCTCACCGCTGCTATAGTTTCCGGAGTCACCCCACTAATAGTTGTGTTATTTTCAACAACATTGTTGTTTATATTTAAAGTTTTCTTTGTACTTTGAGCTATATTTTGATTAGTAGGCAAAAATAACGCAGCAGGATTAATGTCATTTTCAGAGTTGTATCCCTCTACACTATTTTTCTTAATCAGATTATCTAAAACCTCAGCACTTTTTGTTTTTTGTGTAGGACACAAATCATCTTCTATGGACTTATTTTTAGGTGCAGCAACATTTTGGAGTCTTTGGTCATTAGTCGAAGCAGGGTCCAGAAGCATTTTCTTAGCTTTAGGTTCATTGCAAACGGAATCAGATTTTCTTTTATTGCCTTTCTTCTCTGTTGGAGTTTTAGGTGTCTTTTTATTTTGACTTAATCTCTTTTTTGGTTCTTTTGTTACCGTTTCTATTCGAATAGGTTCACTTTGATCGCCCGAAACTTTGCGTCGCTTTTGCAACTTAACGTGCTCTCCTATTCCATTTGTTTTACAAACGTCTTCTAATTGCACGTCTTTCATCTCGATTTCAAGTTTGGATTTAGAATGCCTTCTTTTAGATGGTTTAGCCGAATCCGTGCCTGCAGATTCCGATAGTGCCATGGTAGAGTTGTGTTCTCTGAGAGCTTGCGCATCGGGTTTTCTGCAGGGTGCATAGGTGGGGCCTTCGTTTTCTTTTTTAACGTCAACGAGAGGGGTGGATCTTTCGTCAGATGATGAGAGGTCTATAGGTGCCGATATAGGTGGCGATATGGCGAGAACGTCGTCATCCATTTCCTGATGAGATGAAGGCTGTGGCGTAAGAAGTATAGTGGTGTCGTCTCCAGCTAGAGATCGCCTGGCCATTTCTTTTCCTAGTCGAGCTCTTCTAGGCGCAATAGGGGGCGGTTGCGGAGCGCATATTCCGGCGGATCCTCGCGCTGGTGACGGTGGGCCAAGTGCTTCCGGGCCTGGTAAATCTCCATTAATCCGTAGGCCATCTCGTACGTCGTAAAGCTCTCTTTTGGGCGAAGCCCCACCCATGGCCGGTAGCGGACACGGGTGGGGCGCGTCTGCTGCTGTCGGAGGCTCCGGGGGCTCCGGCTCTAAGGGCGGGTCCTGAAAATATGAAGATAGATTTCAATTATCTGTAAGATATTGAAACGGGCTACTATATAAAAACACATAGCCAACATCGTTTGGTTGATAGACATACAATGTAAACACTCATTTACATTAGAAGAGCAGATGTCAATTAACTGTACGTAATTATAACACATTAGCGGCGAGCGTGTCCCAGCCATAAATCACTTAATTATCTCTTTGATCATTTAAAATTTAAATTACAATCAGTTTGTTTAAAGGTAACGTGGGAATAGTGATCTCGTTATGGAGAATAAATAGTTTTCTTTTTTCGACGCAGTGGTTTAATCAGTTCGGTTATTTTTATAACTATTATCACTTCATTTATATGAGAATAGAATAGCTTTAGTAATACTACCCACAAAACAGTGATATTGTGACGGTTAGGTTAAAATTTCGTCATTAGCTAGGACGAGAGATTTTAAGTGTTGGCACAGTGTGGGTTCTCTCTAGAGAATTATTTAAATCTTGCCTACAAAATTAATTTGCTAAAACACGACTGACCTTTCCGCTGCTATGTTTGTCTGCAGGGTCAAGCGCGCCCGCCCGCACCTTCGGTCGGAAGGCGGCCCCGGGCGGCGCAAGTGTTGAGGGAACATCTGGGCCGCCACCGGTCGGGGCTTTACCAGTAGCGGGCCCAATAAGGACGTTTTTTGGACACGCGTTAAGTGGGCACGGGCATCCTCGATACTCTGAAAATAATGTAATATTAAGTGTTTGTATTTTTGTCATAGTTTAACTAACATATATGTATATATAATTTAATAAATAAACTAGTTGATCATTTGCTTGCAATATACAGTATATTGGAAAGCGGCTTGCAAGAATTCTTAACAGGATTTCATGTGTTACATAAAATAATGTACTAACCAACATATGGTATCCTTTGAGGTGAATGTTGGTAACATGGCGGTGAGCTGTAATACTGCGGTGGATAGGGCTCACTAACACCAACCATCTGGAATTAGAATAGCAGATTAATAAAATGTAAGAACTCTTTCGTCCACAAAAATAAAATTTTGATGTAACCTAATAAAAATACTGCGATATTATAAACAATTTTAGTTTCGCACAAATGCCTCAAACGGAGTAAGAGAAGTTACGTTTCAACAATATTATTTATTTATTTTATGTCATTTTACTAGAATTGTTTTTTCTAAAGACTTTATCTTTAGTCCATAATTACTTAAAACGACGGTCTTCTTTACCGATGTTTAATTATTTAATCGATAATATATAAAATTCTCGTGTCACAGTTTTCGTTGCCATACTCCTCCGAAACGGCTTGACCGATTTTGATGAAATTTTTTGTGCTTATCCGGTATCTACGAGAATCGGCCAACATCTTCATCCCCCTAAATGTTAGGGGTAGTCCCGTAGTAGTTAGTTTTTTTTACACAAAATTTTTAATTTCTATTTTTTTATGATACAACATACAAAAATACATACAACCCCTAACTTTCACCCCTCTACGATCAACCTCTATTTTTTTATTATAAATGATATGGCAAAACGACGTTTGCCCGGTCAGCTAGTAATTGATAAATTGAAATGTGTATATGAAGTTAGTGGCTGTTTAAACGATTCCGTTTTATATTCATTCAGAGGGATTTAAAGAAACGATTTCTAATAGTTATAAATAAAATTGCGTGGTTTATGCAACGAGAAACCCTATACCTACTATAAATCGGTTGTGGATTGTCAGCAAATATAAATATACCTTCGATCGGATATGTAGTTTAAAAATTCATCATAAACTTATTAAGATCAAACATGTTTCTGTGACTCCTTATGCTTAGTATGTTTTTTTTTATTAGCGTTCTATATTGTATGTATAGACCGGAATCGATGTCAGGATCTTCGAGAAAAATTACATGAAACAGAGGCTCTAGTTTAGGAACCTATCGACACGAAGATCGCGCACCACCACTATGTGGAACCAGCGGCCCACTGAAGTATTTCTGAACCAATTCGACTTAGGGTCCTTCAAGAAACGAGCGTACCAATTCTTAAAAGGCCGGCAATGCCCTTGCGAGTCTTTTGGCAATGTGTGTGTCCATCGGCGGCGGTATCACTTAACATCAGGTGAGGCTCCTGCCCGTTTGCCTCCTATTACATAAAAAAAGTATTTAAGAAATCTTACCGGCGAGTCGGGCTGTGGGGGCGGCATGTGGTAAGGTCCAGGCGGCCGGTAATACCGCCCATAGCAGAGATCGGTCGGGTAATATGGACCATACTGTTGGAGAACCTGAAAAATAAAAATTGTTTGTTTAGAGTACTTACGAATATGGAATGGAAAATATGCAACATTGTTTTACAATTTTGGTAGATCTTTGGTGTAATGGTTGCAGCTCCTTAAAACATTTTGTAAAACAAAAAAGTTGGCGATTTAAAAGAGTGGCGGTAGTTTATTTCCAGTTTTCTCGTCCGTTCTACGCCCTTGATTTGAGAACTGGCAGTAAATGTAAAATTAGAAGCATTTAATATGTATTTCTTTATTGACGTTCGTTAGTGTACATTGTGTTACGTAAATGAATTAATGAATTTGAATTTGACATCTATTACAGGTACATATCTTATTCTTATCTTGATTGAAATATGTAACGTTTCATTTGCAAAGTTATAAACCGTTTCTGTGACTGACAACATTTTATTTTATAGAACAGGGGGATAACGGTCAGGAGGGTCATCTGATGTTAAGTAATACCACCGCCCATGGACACTCTCAAGTGCGTTGCCGGCCTTTTAAGAATTGGTACCCTCTTTTCTCGAAGGACTTAAAACTATGAAACTATGAAAACATGTGAGCCAACTGACCCAGGACAATATTCGAAAATACCAATCTCTTAGAAAATATTAGGAATAAAAGGTTCTAAGTTGACTAAGATAGGATCTGAGTTTTAAATTCAAATTTTCACTTACAAATAACCGGAAACGGTCGAGGCGGAAATTGCGCAGACATTTAAAAACGTAATATTTTCAAATGAATTCAGTCCGCAATTGTAAAATGAAGTTTATTCACGTTTATTTGAGTAATTTCAATTGTTATTACTATTCTACTAATTTATAATAACTTTTTTCCGTCTCATCCCAAAACGTTGGTAAAATTTCGGAATTAAGATATTCCTTGTTTTCTTACTACTTTACTACATTGTACTTAAGAATTTAAAATCATTCTTTCTCGTGCAAGTGAATTATATTCTTTAAGAAAAAGAAACAAAAATAATTTCAAAATCGCGCAGCCTGGACATATAACGACCACTATTTAAGCCTTGACTTGTTTAAGCTATCGCGAAATATCCTTCAAAAAAATTAAGAATACCCGTAGCCCAAATACTGACCCTCAGTATATACCCTCACTTTCACACCATCACATTATACAGCCGAATAAGCTTTTACTTAGTTAAATGTTTTTAATCATTTTTATTGGTTTTTTTTTATTTCCACTTCGTTGCAAATAAAAGAAACACAATACATAAAAATTATAAGGGATGCAACGGGCGGCCTTTCGCTAATAAGCGATCTCTTCCAGGCAACCCTAGTTAAAGAGAAAAACAAAAAAAAAAAATTTACCCTGACACAGGTATTTTTTTTTACTTAAAAGAGTTCCCACATCTTACACATTGTAATGCATATGTACTTATAATGAATGAACTCATTTTTTTATATTAGCTGTAGGATTACGAAATAAATAAATAATGATAAGTTTGAACTTTAATATATTTGTAAATACTTACAGGAGGGTGTGGCGCGTGGTAGTGAGGAGTGGGGTGGTACCGAGTCAGCGCCCGCTCTGCATCTGCGCTGCTCTCTTTGATCAATGGACCTGCCGGCTGGTAGTATCCTGGAGACAAAGTTCACATAAGTAAGGCATGTATTAAGGGTATCTTAGATTAGTAGACATTACAATAACTAAATTCCAAGTACATTATATGAAACAAATGATGCTTGGAATTTAGTTATTGTAAAGTTTTATAAATAAGTTTTTTTACGGATAAGTTATTTTGTTGTAATCAATAACTTATACTTCTGAGTTATCCATGCCCTTAATCAAAGTGAATTAATAAAATATTAGTTGTCAAAACAAAGAACCTCAGATGACCCACTTTTTCTGTCAATTACAAGTTTAATTGTTAATACTTTGTTTTTTTATAGATTTCTATCGATATGATTATTATAGTTTGTAACTGACAATGTGTTTTATTAATAAGTTTAAAATTACTTACGTAGGAGCGATTACACGATACCTACGAGAGCTATAAAGATAGGATATTAACCGAGGAAAAATGCTTAGCTGTGTTCGTTTTACATTTTATGACCGGCTTCCTAGATTTAAACGTTGCCATTTAAATTTGTCTTTTAATAGAATTATTGTATGTACGATTTAAACGTGATAACTGTATTGTGATTTATTTTATGTGTCGTTAAGTGTTATGATCTCGGTAATTATCTATTATAGTTTCACACAATGACGACCGGATATAAGTTTTATGTTGTGCAAGATAAATCTTCTAAAGTAGTTATTTATCAATTTATTTCTTGACAGTATATAAAATTGATTACTAACAATTACATTCCTTTCAATCCTAAATATTATAATTTCTCAAATAAATGTCGTACTAATACATGATTTGTTATTAGAACGCCTAGTTGTAATAGGTAATAAGATTGACATTAATAATACATATCCAAGCTAATACTTGACAGCTGACATTTTACAAAAGCTTTCAAACGCGGCAAATGGCAATTGAGAAAACTATTTAACATTCAATAAGAACTTGACTGGAGGTTTTCCGGAGTTAAGGGTTCGATTTAACTTATCTTTTCAATAGAGCAATCCAGCTTATCTAGTATCCGTTAGCATTAATACATGTTAATTGAGCTGGCAAACGTCGGCGCTGAAGCACAGATAATAAATATTGCAATATCTTGATAAACTGTGTCGATACAAATGTTTTATTTTATGTTTATTAATGTGCCAGTATATACATGAATTATTGAAGTATTTGAAATGGAAATTTATAATAATAAACCTTAATGGGGCCTGGCCTGAGATTTGTATTTGTTTTATTAATAATTTGTCTTGGTATGCAATTTGGTATATGAGCCTTAATACTGAACGAAAGTGAAAATATAATAGCTTTAGTTTGGGGATGACTGGAGTGTGAACAAATATCCTCCACAGAAAATAATGAAGTATTTTATTTTAAAGCTCTGACAGAAATTACACCGGTTTTGTGTTAGAGCCATTGGATTTGCAACTTTATTGTGTAAAATACGCATTTTAAAGAAGAACATAAACCATCGTTCGACGAAGTGAAGTTACATTTGCACTTTTATTACAGCAAATCTCGTCACTTAAAGATACTTTTCTTATGTTTGACATAACACAGACCGTATGAAACGTCATTCGAGCCTAATTCTAGTTTCAAGAGCTGTCAAACCAATATGACATTTGACAGCGCTCCTCACGAGATTGTGACCTCAGATAAGAATTAGAATATGGACCAATAACAATAAAATAAATGGCTATAAAGAGCTCTATGTTTTCTTATGTTTAAATATGTCGGCTGAATGAGGTTGTGAACGGATGCGGTCGCCCACCTCCGTTTGATATGGATTCAAAATAGGAACATTAGCAATTGTGATAAAATTCTATTGCTCCACATATTCGCGTCGTGCGGTAAACTTTATTTGTTTTAGTTTGTATATGACATTGAATTTTGTTATTTATTAAGCGTGTTTTCTAATATTGGATACAATTTTAATATCTGCCTACATTTTAATGACATGGCAATAGCGATATTTAACTTCTATATATTTTAATTACGCTTCTTAAAAAAATATGGTCACCTAACGTCAGTTATTGCGGAATTAGAAACCACTTATAAAACCATATTTTAATTGTAAATGTTAGCACAGAAGACACGAAACTTAACGCTTATAGCAACGACTAGCTTTAGCTAGATCGCTTGTGTGCCGCGATACCGTTATTTTCGTGCGAGGGCGGAGAGGCGGCCATAACGTGGACTATTATTGTATTAGAAATGTTTTTTCTGTCATGGAATTAAATAATGGAATAAAAGAAATGCAGCCTCTTTTTGTCTTAAAAAAATACATGTTTCTTAAATAGGGAACAGATAAAAGCTTGCTAGATTGAATATTTTTGCTAGAGTTTCTTGTGTTTTTTTACTGCAAATAATAAAATATAAATAAATTTACACATGATGATGAGATGCCTATAAATATGGGGTATATAATTAGCACCTCATGTAAAGTCTAATAATTATCGGAATCTGTATAACACGGTATAAAAATACATTTTAAAAGTAAATTACAGTAGCATTTGTATAGATAAGAAGAGTGGCGAATCGTAAGTCGTTGAAAAGACACTGCTAATTGGCTACAAGTTCTTGTTTCATCCGATAAACGCGTAAGTACCTGTACAGTTCAAGGTATAGCTTTTAAATATAAACCTTTACTCTCTATAACTGCGGTTGTGAGTTCCTTTAAATGAAAACTAGAATTTCTATACAACTTAGTGTGAAAATAATGCCTCATTAGTAATTGTTTTGTTGTCACATTTTTTTATATCTAATGACAATATTTCATGTTTTAACAGCTGTGATATATTATTATGTAGAAAAATTTGGACAAACAGTTTAATAGAAAGTTTACTTGTCCATTAGAGCAATATAACTTGGAAACTTTCTTTTATAATCTATATGTTAACGTAAAATTGTAAACACCGTTAGATTGTAATCTATCTCGCGAGATTATAAATAATAATACGTTAATTTGTAAGCAGTTCGTTGAGGTTCACAATCTTTCGACAGTTTACAATCTCGCGAGATAGATTACAATCTAACGGTTTTTACAATTTTACGGTGACATATATACGCCGTACGTTTCGCTGAGATTTGAATCTAATTCATACACAAAAACTAAATAAATCGATAGCTTGGCTAAATGTCAAAAATGTCTCCGGACATTAAACGACATAAAAGTAATTTGCCCGACACATCTTTTTATAGATAACAATCACTTCGACAAAATAACGGTAAGTTATTAATAGGAACGGATAAAAAAGTTTAATCGAGTAATAGATTACAGAGGAACGGCCATAAATATGGAGCAGGTGCATTCAGAAACTACACGCGGACAAATCAAAGAAAACTTTTATTTGCTGTCGAGTTACGCGACGATTATAATAATTATGTAAATGATTCTACGTGATAAATGATTTATAATTTTTGTTTGTTATAAAAGATAGCAATATATTTCGTATTTTAATTATGCTGTCTGGTTTTCTGGAATGATATTTATTATGAATGGCAAAGGATTGATGCCTTTGAGATGTGGTGCTGGAGGGAAACGTTAAGAAAATCGTGGACGGCAAAGCACACATAAAGATATTTCTCAGCAGTCATTTGCTTACAAATTAAACATTTTTTAAATATTTTGGAACTCTTTCCAACTTAGAGAACAGTATTAACTTTTATCTAAATTCATTGAGTAGTTTACGCATATGCATATAAGAGCTATAATAACTGTAGGTACCTAGGTAAATAATAATAAACTATGTGGTAGTTTCCAATTGACACTATATGAGGTTGGATTATTATTTTTAATTTCTTTCATTTAATTGTATCTGATATAAAAATAACTAACCACATTTCATTGAAGACAATCATTACAATTGTCATGTATCTAAATCCTAACGCATTATATAGTAAATTTAATACAAAAAGCTTTTAGCGTCTAACACATACGTTCTAAAACTACAAATAGTTACAAAAAGTTTGTCACATTTATTTACTTTTGCTCAGACTAAATCGCTGCGATATTTTTGATAACTTCAATCAATATTTTCACAAGCAATTGGCTTGTATTATGAGTTTCGATACAAAAGTCAAAGGGGCAATATATTGTTATGTGAAAAGTAAAAGCTTCTTTTTGACCAAATTCAGCGAAGGGCTTGTCGTATTGTTAATCTCCAATCCAATGTTTTACTGATTGGCTTGATTCTCTCTCTCTACGCAGAGACATTGCATCTCTTTGCGTTTTCTATAAAATGTACTACGGTGAGTGTTCTGAAGAATTGGGTTGATCCCTCCTTCCTCGTTTCAACACCGTATGAGCCGGGTGGATTCCAAGCCTTCCACAGTCCGTTTCGCAAGGTATTATCTTTTGCGAACTAGCGAACTGTGGAATCGACTCCCGGTGGCGGTCTTCCCTGAGAGATACGACCTCTAACTATTCAAAATTCGAGTGTATTCCCCCCCTTAAAGGCCGGCAATGCACCCACTAAAAATGGGTGTCTATGAGCTGCGATGACTGCCGTTTTTGGGCGTCCCACAGGCTCGTTTGTATTATGTAAAAAAAGTAAAAGGGATATAAAGAATGCATAAATTAATTGTAAATATAAATGTTTGGTGACACTTTCATAAAGGCTAGTAGTCGAAAAAGCTTAAAAAACATGTTAACATTAAAACGCGAGCTCCTCGTAATAAATTATCTTAAAAGTTAAGCTCGTAAATAACTTTTTTCACATCATTAAACTGCAAGTCGTGTATCTAGCGTAAAAAATCATTATTTGCACTCAGCTTAAGATACTGGTTCACCTTGATCCTTTATTCTTTGCAGCTGCTGGGGATATTTATGTTAAATGCTGCTTTGACGGATTCAAACATCTGCAATATTATTTTCATTCATTTTATGGGATTTCTAACGCCCGTAATACTTGAATTTTTATAAAGCGAATCGTTTTTGCAATTACATTCTTGGGTGAAAGGCAACTATGTATAGTAAAACTTTGAAAGATTTATCATAACTATATAATCGAAAGCAAAATATTAGTGTTACTATACTGTAAATTATTTTATTCATTTATTTTATTTTAATGAATAAGAGTCACTATGTTTTTGTGAGTTTGGATTTTTTTTGGAAAAATCACCTAGGCGATTTAAGAGTGAGGGAGAGTTTATCACCAGTTCTTCTTTTTTTATGTAATAGAAGGCAAACGGGCAGGAGTCTCATCTGATGTTAAGTCATAAAGATACAGCCGCCCATGGACTTGCGAGCTTACTGGCAATGTGCAATAATTGGTAAGCTCTTTTCTTGAAGGACCCTAACTCAAGTTGGTTCGGAAATACATCAGTGGGCAGCTGGTTCCTAGTGGTGAGGTGGAGATGGTCTTAAGTACTTGTCTGAACTGGTAGGAAATGTAAATATAAAACCATAAAGTTTTTTCACTGGCGATCGATTATTTTCATATATGAATATAAAGTTTTATTTTTGTCTTTTTAATATAACAAATTGTTTTATGAAACAGCTTATTCTAGTAATATTGCTATATTAAATATTTATGACAAGTGATAAAAGTTTCTACGACTTCTAAGCACGTCTTCTACTTATTGCTAACTTTAAACTTGTCTCTAATAAGTACGAACTACGAACAAGTGCCATAAAGTAAATTGTTCATCAAGTTTCAAATTAATCAGTACTTTTATGAACTATGTATGTAATCAGTAGTTATAGTATAGTACGTGTCGTGTACGTATGTTATTTCGTGCCAACTTATAACAATAATGAAAAATAGTAAATGACTCTAGTTTTTAGTCAACTAGTATTGGCCCCCGATACCCACAAGTTATATAATTAATTTGTTTATATTATCACAGCTTTTTCCCAAGAGGTAGACAGAGACCACGGATATCCTGACATACCCCTCTCGCATCATCCACTTTCATGACATTACAAAGCATGCTCATCGGTTATGGATACTTTTAAGTTGTCCCATAACAAGTCCCTCCTGGATTCGTTCCAGGTATGTACGACAACTGACAAGGCCTTTTTTTTATATAACAGGGGGCAAACAAGCAGGAGGCTTACCTGATGTTAAGTGATACCGCCACCCTTGGACACTCTCAATGCCAGGAGGCTCGCGAGTGCGTTGCCGGCCTTTTAAGAATTGGTACGAAAAGCGATTTAACCTACTACTGCTACTTGTTAACCACTTCTCATTCATCCGTTCTACATGGCCAAACTATCTAAGCATCCCCTTTCGTGTCCTCATAACGTCCTCTTTTAACCCACACTTCTTATGTATCTCACTATAACTCATCCTACATGTTACACCATATATACTTCTTAAGGACCTATATGGTCGCCTCACTCAAAAAAAGTACATTGTTTCTTTCCATTTTTTGTTATCATTTCTTAAAGTAGGGAGAATGAAAAAAATATATGGTGGAGTTGAGTAGTTTATGTATCCATTGAAAGATAAAATCGATACACGATTTAAATAACTTCGCTCGATGAAAAAAAAATCCAAACAAAGCCAATTTTTGACACTTGAATTCATTTTATGACGAAAATCTATATAGAATATGATTTGATATATTTTATCGCAAGCCAAGTAATCCATTTCGGAAAAAAAAAATTGATAAGATTACATTAATTTAATATTTTACATAACTAATTGTTATTACGGACCGGCGCGATCCAGTGCTACAGCTCTCCACTGCGCCCCGCAGTCCACCCCGAAACACTGACACAGCAATTCGTGCTGGGATAGGGGCTTAACGATCTCATTTCCACGGCATTTATTCTACTTTCATTCTCTCTCTGCCACACCCCACATTCACTCCCGTACATTAACGTCGGGACCAGCACTCCCCTATTAATTAATATATAATATAGTATATCTCAAGAATTTGTTTAGTGAAACGCGCTAATCTCAGGAACTATAGATATAGATAGATTTTTTCAGCTAAATTAATTGTGGAACCTAAACAACGCAATGCTAAGTGGGGAGTACGAAGTAGGTACGTATTAAAATAGAAGATCTATCGCAGAATCGAATGAATGTGGCACTCTCATTGAAATGTGCATTTAAAATAACACCACCCTTCCGGAAAGCTATCAGATAATCAGATTAGGACAAATTTAATATGTTTAAAAGAAAAACCTTTGTTCAAAACGGATATACGCCAATTAACATTTTCTTTATACTTCAAGGAAGTTTTTAAGATCAAAAAGATACCTGCTCTTGACATTAAGCAGTTATAAATATTTTATAGAACGATATCTGTCGTATAAATTAAATTTAATGTTACATTAAGATTTAATTAACTCCCCTTCGATATTATGCAAATTATTTTAAGTGATATTTAACGAGCATGTCGAATATTATCGTTACATCTCATTTTATAGTTCGTTTACGGGATTAAATCTTAATTCTGCTAATAAAAGTTTAAATGTTAAAAAAATAATTAAACACTTGTCGAATTGTTAGACAAGGCCATCTCCCGGTAGAAAGTTAATGGTATATCTACTGTATATTTAACTATAAAAGCTATTAACCGTATGCAAATACCTAAAAGTATAGATCAGACCGCATAATCGCTGAGCAAACAGTATCTGCCGGTTGGTAACCGTTCAATTAACGACAGCGTGCAATTAGGTACGCCGCAAAAAGCGCGCGGAGTTTAATATCGCACAGATATCACTAACACCGATTGTGGTGTAAAAGCGCCATAGATAGGGTTGCCATATAGACTTACATTGTCTATTATCTGTTTTTATACGAAACCAAAATGAAAGAAGAAACTCAAAGGTTTCTAGGTTTCTTGCTTGCACCGATATCCTAAACATCTGTTTTCTATTACATGATTAATTTGGCTTGATTAGTTGATTTGTATTTTCACTAACAAACTTAAGCAACATCTTTCCAACCTTACGTATGCTGAAACGGAAAGTATTCTTCTTGTGCAACAGTAGTTTAATTATAAAATTGTAGTGTTGTGAAATTTATTACGTCAAGTACCTAAAACCATGTCAAATGGAAGAGATTAGCGCGACACAGGGAATCCTAGTGCACTTTCTCTTTTAACTATATACCCTTTTTTATTATGTTTAAGAAAATAGAAAAACTTGTGAAATATAAAATAATTTTTTACTACTTTATAAACTAAAAGTTCTTGCTTTTTATGTTCTTTCTTAATATTGTACGTTAGGTAACCAACCACTTTATTTGATAAGCTGCAAATAATTGTTTAAAACAGACAAAATTCTCCAATTTTAAGTGATTAAAATGCAAGCAACAATTTTAATAAAACGCTTTATCTCGCTGCTAAATGCTTAAATTCGTTAATTTAGCATATATCGTGATCTATCGTGAGGTAGCCCTGATAACTGCGACGCAGGCGCAGTCTATCTCATTTTATATAATTAGGGTGTCAATCTTGCTGATAATTTCGTAACGTGTGTTGATCATATAATAAATTATTTAATAACACTTTCGAAATAGGACGTTATTAATTTTACGCACTATAATTATTTTTGATCTTTTGACTTGTGCTTTGAACGTTGTGTGAATTAAACTCTAAATTAAAACGTAGTTTAACTGTGTGTGTAAATATTATATTACACCGAAAACATACTTATGGTAAGAAAAAGAATGTAATGTTAGGTGACAGAAAGTGGAAAGATTAAACACTTCTTAAGTTTTAGGAAATGTAACATCTATCTTAGATATTTACAAATATCAATGTATAAATAATAAATCGCATGAAAGAGTAACTCGTAAAAATATGTATAAAATAAATAAATGTATGCGAGTATTGTAAGTGACAAGTATATTTGGAAAAAGTTGCAATTCATTAATAATACATAAAGACACAATTTCTCGATAAAAAATGTATTTACATTTTTAATAACCTAATATGAGTTAAATTATGCAAATATGTGCAAATGATTTCTTTCAAAAGCATATCGATGTAACCATGTCAGATAACGTCAATTAAAATAATTTTACACCGAATGAAAGATCGTATCGTGTTCATGTCGCAGCCCGATTGTAGAAGTGATCACTTCATAATGTGGCTAATGAAGTAGTGTTAACTTCTTGCCTTAAAACTTGCCAACTAAAGCTCATGAAGTAGGTACTCAAACATCATCACACTGAATAGTTTTGTTTCATTAAAAGTAAAAACATCAAGGATTGCTGACGGTTAATCGGTGTTGCCAGTTTTAGCTGTTCATTTAATTGAATACATTTTCAATTTAGTTATCGGCCAGGCCACAACATTTATTTATTTCAGTTTTAAATCGTTCGGAAGCTATATTCAGAGTTGTTATACCAAATTATATTTGTAACACTGTATTTTATTCTGATAATTAGATGGAAACTTGCTATATTATATATGTAGGTACTCTTACGCGAAAAACCAAGCAGAGTATTTCCTGTAAGAAAATTTAAAAAAAACGAGAGATTTTACATCAGTCTTTAACCACTAGAAAGACTCACGAGAAACATAAGCTACTTCCACCAGTGGCGTTCAGTGGGACGGACCGTTCTTTTGAAATAGATAACACTCCAACAAGATATAATTATACATAATTGGGTAATTAAGTTTATTACATAAAAACCACGCTTTATTTATTTTTATGAGCATTTATAAATGCGTGTTAATTGTGTATCATCTTTAAATGCCTTTTTATAATCATTATAAAGTTAAATTATTTTATTATTTACTTTATTTATATCGTCATAATTTTTCTCAAAGGGACAGCAGATGTAATCCTTCTGTATAATCTAAATAGCACCTCTGTGGGTTATTATTTAATATACACGGTGTACATTAAAGATTAATAACTTAAAAACGAGTAGGCCCGGTGTTATTGTATACCTCAAATAAAGAACGATGATTATGTCCTTAATAAATTAATCGTCGTAGTAAATAATAAAAGAAAATTATGTACGGAATATGTGAAAAGTGATTGATTTAGGAATTTAATACCGTGCGGAGTTCCTTCACACCACTATTGTTTGGTCGTGAAACAATTACTGCTATCGGAACTTCGATCGGAGTGCCATACATGCTATTATATACATAAACTATAAAATTACTTTATTTGGAATTCCGCATAGTAGGTACCTCTTGTTACGCGAATAACAAAGCATTTATGCTTTGTCGTACTATTTATACTAAAATAGAAAATTTATTACCTTTGGTGCCAAATGTAGGGGTATTTAAATTGATAAACATTTTTTACTATATAATGTTCGAACTGGAAGACAGTCGCGTCGCCAAGCGCCACTTAATGCATATATGTGTGTAGTTCTACTACATAGTATACAAACTGTAAAAGAGTTGCCAAACATCGAGACCAGTGGAGGATTATTGTAGAGGAAGCCAAAACCTTGTGAAAAGGGTTGTAGCTCCGGATGTATGTATTTTTAAAACATGTAAAAACTCATGTAAATGCTAGATGGAGATTAAATTTCGTATCATAACTCTATATCTAGTAGTAATTAAAATTATTCACAAATCAGAGAGGAATGTACCCTGTACTTATCTTGTCCGCATTTACATAACTGGCTTCAGCTAGAACGATTGACTTTTTCTTAGTAGATACGTAAAATTACATTAAATAACTCTACATCACACGTTTTAAATAATCTATGCGCTATATTCTGCTCAATTTATAATCTGTAACGTAACGCCATAGACACTTTATTGAATTATAAATTATATGAATAATATAATTATTGATTAAAGATTGGATTGGATTGTTACAAACGCTGTTATCCTTCTTAGATTTTACATCTACGTCGAATATGAAATCTTTATCTCTCTTATAGAAACCGTAAACAGTTTATAAAACAATTTAAAATGTGTACCTACGGTTGAATAACAAAAACATTAACGTTAGGAACGCTAAAGAAAATTACATGCCAAATGAGGTAATGAGCTTTATAAAAAACCAATGGCTTCTTTGACGTAAGCAATCATGCGTTTCATTTTTAGCTGTAGGTTGTTTGCACATTTAATACGAGTGTGTTACCTTTTTTATATATCACTAGCCAAAAGATAATTTAAAACAGATGACTTATGGTGAGTTTTGTTTATTTGTGATTGGTCAAACGATATAACTGCGATTTGGATTACAGATGCTGTTGACATATCACAATCAAACGAGCTGTAAGGTTCCTGGATCATGTTTTAAATTATAAAGGATATGATTTTAACCAGTCACGTTTTCTCACTTACAACAGAATAATGCTAATTTATTAATTGTATTATTGTATAAAACATTTATAACAGAAAATGCTATGCTTATTAAAATGCTTAAGAGAGTTCCCGTGTCTGGCTGTACTCTCGGGGCGCAACTCCGACGATTTAGTTAATAGCCACGGTTATAATACTAAGAAAGCCTTAGTGAGCAAAACAGCCTCGGCTGTCGTCTCATGTTACAATTTTATTCCCACCCCCAGGTCCATTTTAAATATCTTAGGTTTTAACAAGAAAATATTGTTTAGAAAACACCTCTTAAGCTATAAGGCTAAGAGTTATGAAGTTCTTAAAACAAAGATGAAAATCAAACAAATTTTATTCTCGAGTAGAGGATTCCAAACGCAGCCATTATTCCTTTGTAAAAACAAAGGAATATTTAATTGATTGAAAACTTTACGTGTTCGGATTAATCTTTCAAAGAGAACTGTGATGTAAAGTATCCGAATGACTATGACATACGCAGAAACAGAGGTCGCTGACCGCCGCTATGACGTAATACCTAATGTCTCCAAGTCTAAGCTGAACGTAGATACAGATATCCTAATACTAGCTAATTCTATTTTGAGAGTGTCCATGGTATCACTTATGTGAGCCTCCAACCCATTAGCCCCGTTGTATAAATAAAATACATATAAAAGTCCTAGACATTTTCTTAATGTTGGCGTAGTAAATTGCTACTTGTGATACTTTCATACTTATGCTTTATATATAAGGCGCGATAAAGTATTGAAAAGAAATGAATCTATTATAGCTGTATAAAAAAAAATTATTCATCAACGACACGACGTGTTTATTAAATAAACAAGTATTGTAAAATAAAGTTAAACTGTTATGCCAATTAAATGTAGTTCCCGCCATTTTTAATGAAATCGTGTTGGTTTTTGTATTCATAGAGTCAAAGATCGCGAGGTCGTCGTCCTCACTCGCTATAGATTCGTGATTTTTTTTCATACCTTTTTCGCAGCTCTCGTGCATTAACCCTCAGCCAGCCTTTCAGTATACTTCCATAGATAATAACTGTTCTCAACGGTATAGATTAAAAATAGGTTGTGAATGGCATAGATAGAATAATGGCTGGGGCTAGCATAGATATTAGAATGTGGCGTAGTACTTGATTATACTTTATATTGTAGATTCTATAGAACTATAATTAAAATGTATTATATATTCTATAGAATATATTTAATTGAATGTAGCTATTTAAATACGTAATAATAATATACAAAATCAAAAGACGAATGTATATTACCCGCCATCATAAGGTAAAAAAAAAACACGTAGGAATTATTAATTATTTAAAAGCATTTTATAGATTGCTACATACTAAGCATGGTAATTAGTATTTAATATTTTTAAATTTGCATTTTTAGACTAAAGCTTATAGAAATATAACATAACAAAACGCTCACTCGAGTATCATAGGAATGACGTAACAAACAAAGCCGATAGCTTTTCTCGGAAACTGTTAATAAAAAGTAACTCGTTGAAGCATTACATCTGCATTCTGCATTTATATGTATACGAGAATCGATGTTTCTACACTGAACAATTACGCGATATTGGCAAGTACGTGAATAAAAATATAGAGACAAGTGTTCTAGACTTTTTGAAAACTAAAAAAAACTTAACTAAAGTGCAATTGGCCAATAGATTCCTATGGTTACAATACCTACATTCGTGGAGATTCCTGCGATTCGTTATTAAATATGTTATAGTTTTAGTAATTATAATATCGCCAGTTTATATGCATTATTTGTTTATAATCTGTCTGAATCTAGCGGCGGCACTAACCTGGAGAAAGCTTTGGCGTAGAGCTTCAGACAACTGTTTGGAAACTTTCTCAGTTAATGCGGTCGCCGACGATTTGTTGATAATTAGTTTTTGCTGCTCAGCCAAAAGCTTTTATGTATTCCATAAGTTTGTTATGCGGTAATTTGTTTATCTATGACGCCAAAAACAATGAATTAGCTAACGTATTAAACGATGTAGTATTTATATTTTATACTCTTTATTACTGAGAAATGAAATGTCAAATCTAAATCGACATATTATGAAAAATGTTAAACAAAGTTTCATTTTTGTAAAGTATTTTTGTCCGACTACCTGGTGGACCCAGAAAGCCCAAGAAAGGGAACTTTTGTAGGGGTTGGAGGAGGCCTATGCTCTATCATGGGGTTGCTATACCTACTAAAAACTAGAATTATAAATTCTTTTGGAAATAATAGGCTTTATTATTTTGACAAAGAAGAGTGACTAAAACAAACCTATTTCAATGAACATATTGTTTAAACTCAAGTATTAATATTGTATTTATGTTTAAAGTTACATTTCAATGTATTTTACTTTATGCAAAATTAACTACGATTCAAAAAGCTTGATATATCAAACTAACTCTAGTGAAAAGATAAACAAAACGTTTTAAAATAATTTAAAACGGCTGCAGGTACTGTGGGTAAAATAAAGTTAATTGTATCTGCACCCCTTTGACCTTGAACAAACGAAGGGTTGTCCCCTTCACAATCTGTACTATTATAAAACTAAACGATGAACGATATACTTGATGTTGGTTTTTAAATTTTATTTCACACTTTTCGGTTGATTATCATATAAAACGAGGTATTAACTCACATAAACACGGTGAAAAAAATCTCAGTTTTGTGGCAAGACAAGGCAATTTCTTAAATAACTTTTTAGTATTATTAAAAATTCTATATGGAACAAAAAATGGTGTCAATGTGTTCCTTAATACTGTACCTAGACAACCGTTATTTTTACATTCGCATTGAATAGAAGACATCGTTAATTTTACCCCAAAGCCCGTTATTTGTCAGTATATGGACTGTGTTCTTTATGAAAAGGAAATTACCAGCGTTTTCTAAGACATGCCTTTTGAAGCCCTCTTGATCGCTCTACCTTCAAACCTTAGTCTTTAAACCTTTAAAAAAGGCTGAATAGAGACGGGTAGGTAAACCATACACACAAAAATTACGATAAAATTGTATTAAAATTTACACACAGATTTGTTATGCCAATTTCTCTACGCTTTAAATCTTAGCACCACTAATGAATATTTAAGTAGGAAGGGTATTTTATGTTCTATAAGGGTGTTAAACGATGACGCAATAATGGGGATGAGTGGATGACGTAACAGCCAATTTCATGATATCGGAGAAGTTACTGACAAAAACGTCATTATGTACGAGAATATATGTGTAGCTCACGAAATATATATAGTCAAATTTTTGTACTTTTTATTTTAACCATACATTTTTTAACCATGTTTTTTTAGTTTCTATAACCAATATGTAATAATAATAAAATAATTTAGAATGTATAATAAATAATACCTATAAATGTTTAATGCAAAAAGTATTAGTTCTGAAAATTTAGCTGAATTTATTTGTTACACAGTTAGATATTAATTATAAATAATAATATATACATATTTCAATTTGTTGTTATTCTGTTTAAATTTGATTGGTAGTTCCTTGAAAGTTCAAGTTTCGCTTTTGTTTCGTAAGAAACCGCTCTATTAAGCTGGATTCTTAATAATGACTGGTCACTTTGACTAAGCGTCTAGTGGCCTAGAAATTTATTTATTGCTATAATAAAAGTAACAGTCTAATCATTTGACGATGTTATGATTGTATTGTTTTTTTTTTTTTTTTTTTTTATAGAATAGGGGGCAAACGGGCAATTTTTACCTACGAAAATTGTACCTACGAAATGCTTTTAGTTCATCCTTCGTGACATTTAAGAGTTATAGTTACTTAAATACGTAAACGTGTAGTTGCATTAATTATATCTAAGTCCGGAGTTGGCTTAAAAAATTGAAAGTACATCATTCCCATACAATATTGCACCTAGAGTATCACGAAAATATTATCAATACGAATTTTTCACTGTTCGGATTGTGCCATGAATAAAGGAAAATGGGAACTGTTTTTAAAATATTTTAGCTTTGTTTCAATGATAGAGATAGATCAGTTACGAATGTTTTATATACTAGTAAGTGCTATAACAAGAAGTCGTTTTGATTTCTTCCAGACAACCCGAACATAGGAAAATCATTACAATAGTTTAGTTTTAAAGTTGCGTAGCTAAGCCACGTGTTGCGCTGACCTCTGCTACCTCCTAAAATTAATTATAATGGGTAAAATTTACGATAATGGGCATGTTGGTAAAAGGAAAAATCATGGCTTTGTAACATAAGGTAGTGGACGGGTATTGCTACTGCGGATTTTTAAATGGAATCTCGCTGTTGGTCTTAAGGGCCTTTACAGCTCAGCTCGGGCTATTTTGGCGAGAGTAGCTAGCGCAAGGGCGTCTCCTGCGAGACTCGGACCTCGGCTTGGGCCATGCGACTGCGGAAGAGTTGCTGCATCATAATAAAATAAAACAGGATGAATAAGAGGACCGTAATATTAACGGCTGATCGCGTGGCTGGATGCGGACAAGGCTACGCTGTTACCGTGTCCTGCCCCGGGCGATTGCTGGTTTCGCCGTGGGGTTTTAGTGAGTATGCACAACAGCGAGTCCCACATAACCCTTCCCCACCAGGTCAACCATGCCGCGGGAGGGTATGCGTAAGGCATTTCCCCACGGAAAAAAAAAACGTAATAAAATGGCACAAGACAAGATCCGCTTCACGAGACTGACAGCCAACCTCCAGTAAGGAAGAGACACCAACAGAAGTAAGTTGTTATTGCAAAGTAATCCAATGCATGTCCTAGATAGTTTTAAATACGAATCGAGTAACAGAGAAAAACAAGCGAAATTGGCTTAGGTTGAAAAAACACTGCGCAAGCTCGACAGAATGAGATCTTGAATGCGGTCGGGTTGGCCTATTTCGAAATTATGAGCTTTTTAATAAATTGGAAATTGTTACAACCGCATTGCATACATTCTCTATTCAATAAATATCAAGATGAACAAAAGCCTTTGAAAATGTGATTTTAACTGTAAAGTGTTTTTTTTATATTGGAGTAATAAGTTTTGGTATCACGTGGTAGATACATTTCTGTCTGTTTACTAATATTATTACAGTTCATAATAAACTAAATTCATAACTACGTAGAGAGAACATTTGTCAGATTTTGATAAAAAAATTTAGTACTTTTTTGTATACGGGCAATTACCAACACTTTAAAGCAAGAAAATGTTATTTTTATAATATATCGCCTATGTCGGTCGGTCGATAACGACGTGCTCTTGATGAAATTAGCAAAAGTTGGCTTCACTGCGTCATTGATTCGGTTTATGGCAAGTCACATGACAGATAGGGAGCAGTATGTGGAATATGATGGCATTAAATCTAGGAACTATTACACTTGGTCTGGCGTGACGCAGGGGAGCAATTTAGGACCTTTAGAATTTTTGTTAATGGTAAATGATCTACCAGGGGTAGTAGAAGAGGCAAAATGTTTAATGTTCGCGGATGATCTTAAACTATCACGGCCGATTAATAGTGAGGAAGATTGTCTACGATTGCAGCAGGATATTGATCGGGTAGTAAATTGGTGCAGGAAAAATCGACTGCAGCTTAATTCTGCAAAATGTGCTGTTATTTCTTTTTCCAGAGCACGGACACCGATTCTTTATAATTATAACATTGATAAACAGCCAATTCCAAGAGTAGCCGAAATAAAAGACCTAGGGGTTCATTTAAACGTGGAATTAAATTTTCGGGATAACATAAAAATAATTTGTAAAAAAGCTTATAGGAATCTAGGGTTTATTTTGCGTATGGCCAAAGGATTTTCAAATATAAAAGCGGTAATGGCATTGTATAATGCACTTGTTAGGAGCCACTTGGAATATTATTCTATGATTTGGGCCCCACAAGAAAAAAAATATTCTCTAATGGTGGAGCGCATCCAAAATAAATTTATGAGATACATATACATGAGGTTGTATGGAGTGTACCCATTTTACCCAATAATGTATCCAACTTTGTTTGTCTTGGGCATGGTAGGATACAACAAGTTAGAGGTAAGGAGGGACCTTACTATCACGCTATATTTTTTTAAGATCCTTAGAGGTAAAATATATAATGCGGAAATATTGGAAAGACTGGGGCTGCGTGTGCCAAATAACCACACTCGGCGGAGTAAGCGGTCGCAATTGCTGGCAGTGCCTCGGGCGCGGACGAACTTGCTTAGAGAAGCACCATTTACGCGTGTTTTGCGCACCCTAAACACTATTGCTTGTGAGACGGATATATTTAGTTGCACACTGGCTGAATTCACAAGAATTTCATTATTTATAATTAGTTATAGAATTGTTTAGGTTTTTAAGTTTTTACTTGTTATGGTTATATTATGTTTTAAGTTAGTTTTCTATTGTATTAGTATTAAGTTACTGTAAAAATAGGAAATAAGGAAAAATAAATAAATAAATAAATAAATGTCTAGTATGTCTTTGTAAATTGACTTTCAATATATGGAGAAAGATCTATATTTCAAATGGGGGGATCTATACTGCACTGGAGGGGGCAATTATTGTTTCTCCGCGAATATGATAAAGATACTGCTCTACCTATATACATAATAACACCCCAGTTATAATTACACTGTCGGTACAAATAAGTCGGTAAAGTGGGTTAATATATCGCTTCTGACAAACACTCAAGACATAGAACGTATTAAGGTTATAGAAGGTCGATGGTCCTATCTGTTTGTAGAACAATGGCCAAATCGGACGCGACTAAGCGCTGACTATTAACTTTTAGGGCATTTTCGATCATTATTTACGCTACCAGCGACAATGTCATGACCGCTTTATACATTACCTAGTTTATTGACGTGGATTTATTGCCGAGTGTCGAGACTATATAAAATGTGAATTATGAATAAGTTTAAATAACGAATATGCTATGATTTAATAATAGTTAAAATTCTTAATTCAAATTCTTATATTCTGCCCATCTTATGTTCTTTTAATTACATAGATCATCAAATAGTCACGATGTTGTCTTGTTTTTCTTTAATGTGTCATTTTCCTTCTAAATGTTCAACTGACGTAGTAGAATAAGTCACATATTCTTATCTGCCTTGAACTAGTATTCAAGCCTTTGATCCAATCATTCAGATACAAATAATAATCTATATACTATATACTATACTATATATCTACTATTTATTAATTATAATGATATTTATAAATGATAAAAACCAAAATATCCAACCGTGCGAAGCCGGGATAGCTTTTTTAACGATTCCTTGGGCATTAGTGTTGAATAAACTAGGGAGGTTATAAAGTAAAACGTTTTAAATCTAAATATATATTACTACATATTTTTATATATTTAATTAAAAGTTTAACTCTCCGAGACTATCTGAATGGTCATATGTTCGCAGTATTGTGTATCTTATGTATATATATTTTATTTTTAATTTCGACATGATGCATGATGCTACATGTGACTCTAACAAAACTAAAATTCAAAGAACACAAAATTACATCCTTAAACAAATAACCAACTCGCCTTGGTTCATAACAAACGCTGAAGTACATGAACACCTAGGCATACCTACAGTCAAGGAGGAAATAAAAGTATACGCTCAGAAGTACAAGACTAGGCTGGAATATCATCCTAACCACCTAGCTGTTCAACTCACCCTACCGGAGTAGGTATATAAACCGACTCAAAAGACAAAGAACCTTGGAGCTCAGCAGCATTGACTGAGCTAATATTATTATGGTAGATATTCCTAATGAGGAATATCTCCACCCGCAAACCATCCTACAACTCATCTGCTCATAGTCAGAAGACTGATTGCACGATGCGCTCCATTAAAAAAAAAAAAAAAAAATTTCGACATGATCGTATTCATTTTATACTGTAAGGATAGTGTATGAATTTTTGTGAATAAATAAAATTTACACATATCTAATACTATAAACATGGAAAAAACCTTTATCAAATTAAATATACAATATTATCATAGTTATCTCTAATAGTAGATAATATATTTGTTCTAATGTAGAAAAAAGTTAATCACTTTGATAAATCAAATGATGACAGTTCAATCAAAAAGCTTATGTCAGCTCTTTGTATATAGCAGTAATTTTGACCATAATGGTATTGTAACATATGTAATGAAAATGGGTAATAAATAGGTATTACTTTCTAATATACCCAATGATAAACCCTCCTAATATGTTTTAAGTACTGAAGTACTTCCCGTTGGAGCATTAGCCTAGTGGCCCTCATGAGGTCGTGGGTTCGAATCACGTCTGTGCACCAATGGATTTTCGGAGTCTGTGCGCGCATCTAACACACGCTCGAACGATGAACGCAAACATCGTGAAGAAACCGACATGTCTTAAAAATCGATGACATGTGTCAGACACGGAAGGCTGATCAACTACATGTCTATAAAATAAACATTATCGAAGAACAGATGCGATCCCATTTAGGGTTGTAGCGGCACTGGATTATAATTAGTACCTTCTATCATTTCCACATGAACAAAAACTCCTTGACACAGTATTTAAAATAAAAATATATTAGTAAAGTCGTTCTTAATGTTGGTTAATTTGCATTTTGATTACGAATTTAATACATAGATTTTGAATCCAATTCGCAGAATTTCAAGGATATAAAATTGTTACGTGTTAATTTATTGGCATTTGTATTAATAAATACTAAGGTGATTAATCTGTATTCTAATCTAATAATCATAGGTCACCTGTTACGTAAATTGACATTTAGAATTTTAATAGATTGTCGTAATGCTTTATAGAATAACGTAACTTTACTTTTATATATACTGTGATAGACGTTGTACTGTACACACGTCTTCTAAATAAATCTAAACGGAATTCACTTGAACACAAATTTCATCAAAATCTACCAGCCGTTTAGACGGAGTTTAATTACAAACGCACAGAAGATTTATATATATAGACTACATTAAATTTATTTCAAATGTTATCATTCGATTAAGTATGTTATTGTTTTGATTAAAATGCTCATAATTCACCATTAATAAAATTAAAATATAAACTTGAAAACACCAATAACCAAAATCTAATTTTAACAATGTTAATTTATTTAAAAATAATTCAATTTGATACGATAACAAAGAAATAAAATCCACTAAAACACGTGTAAAGATAACAATATGAATTAAACCGCGTCGGTCACACCATAAGCAGAATTGCACTTCACAAATCATTAAAATCAAGATATTACTTACGTGCATAAAGCTTTTTCCACATAACTAGTCGCACGCGCACCGTAGCACAGTAATTCGGCAATGCAAAGAACAAATGACTATCATCGTTTAACTGCGCATATGATATCGGCTCAATGATAACTACGAGGTCGAAACTGCCTCTCGCGAGGTCTCCACGGTGACCTTCGCAAAAATTAGCGATTTACATAACTGTATTTACATTATCTTGAAACTCGGATATTGATATAAAAGATAAGAAACGTGAGATCGCTAAATAGGAAGTGAATGACAATGCGAATGTCCTTGCTATTTGGCAACTTTAAGGCTGTGTATTTTGGATTAAGTAATAGTAATGAGACTTTGAATTTTTTTATATATAATACATAAGAACGGTGTCGTCATCTGGTAGGAACTGGGTTTCCTTTACATACATCTCTTACTAATATAGCTACGCTCTTTCTAGTATAAATACGCTCCAATATACTATAATAATGATTGAAACCAGAAAAGTCAACAACTTTTTACTGTAAAAAATGCGATGTAAGAAAAATAATATTATATTTACAGCCTACATTTTACCTCCAATGTGAGTGAATCCCGCAGTTAGCTAGTTAATTATAAAGTTGAAAATTAAATATATTCATAACGCCGAAACTGTCGATCCGGGTCAAGAATGCTTGTAACGACAAAGTCTGCAAATAGGGACCGAACCGAGGAATTAGGTAACAGTATTTGACCCAAAAAAAGTAGTATCATAAATCTCTCAGCCGAAATTCAATGAACTACTTTCATATAATTAATTCAACGAGATAAGATATATAAATTAGGTGATAAGTACGATTTTTTTCTTAAACAAAACATCGGATACGTTCGCTAATACAATTAAACTAAAGAGAAAATATATTTAAAGGCGAGGTAATGTTTACGACTTGAAGGAAAGGGTCGCTAAGGCTTGTGAATGGTTTGGAGGAAGCCAGGACTCGTTAAGGATTGTAGTCCTCGGATGTATAGGTATGATATATTTACTTTTATTTGGAGACCTGCGTGAGTGCGTAACTTTGTAACTAACTCGTGAATTAAATGTTTAAGTATACTGTTAACAAGTAGTACTGGGAAATAGAGCATGCAATTAATCTTAGATAAGAGATATTATTTGATTTTTTTTATTTTTAACTCTTTAATTATTTATATGAGGTTTTATTCTTAAGGATAATGCCACCCTCATGAAGCTTACAATAAAATATAAAAATACACAAAGCAAAAAAAATCAATGGCGCTACAATCATTTTAAGCCTGGGCCTCAGATGTCTATATCTGATTCATGATTATTTGTTAATCTACTTGGCAAGTAGGTGATCAGCCTCCTGTGCCTGACACACGCCGTCGACTTTTTGGGTCTACGGCAAGCTGGTTTTCCCCACGATGTTTCCTTCACCGAATGTTAAATGCACACATAGAAAGAAAGTACATTAGTGAATCGAACCTACGACCTCAGGCATGAGAGTCGCACGCTGATACAAAAATACATATACAAATCTTAAATATCTTTATGAAAGTCTTGCTGCAACATTAATAAGAGATAATACGTGACTAGAACTTTTAAAGGAAACCATTTCAGTTGCGCTTTATTGAACATTGAGTCAATATAAGAGATTTCTCTCTTTTGTGTGAGAAAACCAATTTTCAATATCATCTGACGCATCTGGCCCACGCAAAAAAACTATTCAGAAATAAAGCGACAATAATCTGTTTATGTGATTGAGGAGAAAAATGTATTAGTCATTCTTAGTGCGTAGGTGGCAATTAGTACAGAAAGGAGACAGACTAATTTGTTTGAATAATATGAGCTGGTTTCCGTCTTTTTGTACGCCCTTAGTACTAATTATTCGACAGTTTCTAATTTACGTGTAAAGTAAACTGTAAGTATATAATACGATAAAGTTATTTGGCACCATGAGCATCTTTTTTCATATAAATCTTTAACGGGGACGTGCTTTGGGACTATCTGATATTTTGTCAAACTATTGGTAGAGATATTGGTACGCTTAACCTTCCGTTTCTTAAATACGCCCATGGGGCGTTGATTAAGTTTTTTTTTGAAGTTATACTTCTTTAGGCGCGTTATGAAAAATTTATGAGAGTGAAATTTAACGATGCGCGCGCACCGTGACACAAAATTAACAGAATGAAGTTGCCCACTGCTAAGGCATTGGACATAATTTTAAAACCAAGATTCGAATAATAATAGAATTTATGTTACACTTAATGTGAGAGAATAATAATAAATATTTATGTATATAATTTTTCAAATGTAAACTGAACTTTATTGACTATAATGAATCCTTTTCCAGTCTTTGATTATTTAATTGTAATTAATTATTTACATGCAATCAAAAACTATTTTTAATAATGCCAAAGAACGCACCCTTTTTTGTTTAAATATAAGAAAACAAAATTTAAAATATGTATATCTTTTTAAAAACAGGAATCTACACGGACGCAAAAGTAAGATAAAATTAGATATCTATAGATTGTTTATAAGTAATATACGGTTATATAAAAAGAGATGAAATCTGTATCTTAATAGTAATTTCTAAAATCTTTCGGGATATAATATCAAAACTGAATTTTAGAGCAAGGCAGTGAATTTGGCAACATATGTCAGGAACATTATATAATTTAAATTTTCCTATGATTATTTTTCTATATCAAATTGAAAATTGGATAGAATGTAAGGAGTAAATTGTAGATTGACATTGAATGCGGGTGTTCAATGATCCCCATATAACCAATTTATTAACCCTAGTGTAATTTTCGTTTGAAATTGGTTTTAACCGTAATCAGACAAATGCACATCTGTAGCAGTTTTTGTTTTTTTTTATAGTTTTAGTACTTCTCGGACTTTTTTGAGCACTTAGACTCTCCAGCCTTCAATTGTTAAACCTTTCGTAAAATAATTCTGCGCTAAAAACTTGCACGTAACTTGAATTTTGCGATTAAGATTTTTCACAAAAATATTTGACGTCGACGTTACTACCAGTGTACAAATAATGCCTAAAATACAATAAAATTAAACCATATGCAAAGGACAAATTGAAGTATTTTTATTATATCATAGTTGACTGTATGATTTAAATTATCATTATTTTACGTCATACGATCACTAAGCCATTAAGAATAACTATAAACTGAATGAATATAATAATGTTGAAAGCGGTATAAAAGTTTTCAATGTTAAGTGAGACTAATATTTAAATATGCTTAGAAGATGCTAGCTAAGATTTATGGCATCACAGCGCAGTGATAAAAGCGGAACTGGATAAATCATACTTTTAAAATAACTCATTTTAACACGTGCTCCCTTTTATTTACACAACTATTTACAGATTTTCTGGAAGAAAATGTATTTTTAAAAGTTTATTATTTATAACATGGTGTTTTATTTATTATAAGTTTTAGTTCTAAATCTGTCAATCAATTAAGCTGTTTAGTTATTTGGCTTTCGAAGGTTTTTCCGCGAACAGCTAAATAAAGCTTTAAAATTCGAACGTTTTCCAGAGCTCTTGGGAAATCGGAAAATCGAGTGAAATTTAATTGATGTCAAGAGTCGAGAGCAATTAACGGATTGGTCCAATATTAAGGACATTATAAAATTGTTTTATATGGTTACATACCAAGTGCCATAGAACTCATAAGCCTAGTACTACAAACGCCTTTTACTTCCAATTAATAAGTAGGTTATTAATAATCGATTAAAAAGCGTAAAATATGACACCGTCCTATTAATAATAAGGTGCATCACCGGATCTGTTCATCGCGAACATTATAAAATAATGTCATATAATAAAAAGTCAGTTCCTTAATACATTATTCAATACGCAATGTTCCCACACTAAAGCTGCATAAGGGTGGAATGTTTATGGACGCTTTTGGAGCACGTGAATAGTGTATATGTAGTGTACATAGTGATTATGTAGTGCGGTGTATGGGAACGATGCGGGCGGAACGACCTGTCGACCTACTGCCCACTTGATTACTGCACTGAATCTAGTATAATACAAACAGTAGGTCAATGAGAAATAGAGCATGTTTGTCTCCTTGATAAAGGAAAACTATTGACGTTTAAATATTTTGATTGATTTGTTTATAATTATTAATCTGATAAAGCTATAAGAAAAATGCTTGATATTATATCATTATAATCTTAAGTAGGTTCGTAATTTAATTTGTGTCAATTTATAATATTTAATAAAATCAACTAACCTTGTAATCATATCGCGGATATGATTGTAATTTGCAAAGATAACACTATACTTAAAACGCAAAAAAGTGTATGAAGGTTACGAACATCCATTTAAAATAACAAATTAAACTAAAATACGTAATAGAATATTTAGAAAGTATAAGTATTATTTACAAAAATTTAATTTATAGGGCTACATTTACTTATAATCATTACCAATTCCGTATATAGTGTTTTCTTTACCAAATTATATTCTTTATTAATAGTTTTTAGATTCAAGGACATTTTACACAATTTGGTAGTAAATTGAAATACTGTTTAAAATTAACTGTGGCGTGTACTGGATTAAATTGGACAAAGGCTGAACAAGAAAATATAATTATGTCAGTCATTCAGGAACGATGAACATATCAAGAAATTCTATGCTTTATCACTTGCCTTTAGAAGTTTCACTTCACAGTAATATAATATTCTGCCGGTTAAGTCTAGTAATAAATTTGTTTTCACTATTTTTACATAATTTGATTTATAAATTAGATCCGAAATGTTATGGAGTTAAAAAGTAAAAACATTACCAAATTAGCTAGACTAAAATTACGTTCTGACTAAAAAAGTATTCAATATCAAAAGATTTAAAGAAAAATTGCCTGTGTCTACCGAGTGTCACAACGGATGTAAGTGCCTGCATGTTGCACTACGATGTATTTCAAAAATTGCTAATAAACTATTTAATCACCTACCTAGAAGTCATAGATCACTGCCGTGTAATGCTTTCAAGGGGAAAGTGATTCGATTTATAAAGGCGAGATGCCCTATTATTATGCCGTTCTTATTATTTTGACATTATGATTAATAATATGCCATTTGCTTGCCTATTTTTATATGACTACTAGCTGACCCGTTTGTTTTGCCATGTAATTATATTATTTCTAGGAAACATTTTTTTAGTTCAATAGAAATGTTAAAAAAAAATTTACTTTAATAAAAAATAGGGGTTGATCGTATTTTTCTATGCTGTATCATAAAAATAAAAAATAAAAAATGTTAAGTACAAAATGAAAAAAAAAAAAAAACTTTTTTTGGGTGGATCACTTAGGGGTTGAAAGATAGATAATAAGGTAGTAGTAAGTCTCAGACTTACTGAATATGCATAAAAAAATTCATAAGAATCGGTCGAGCCGTTTCGGAGGAGTATGGGAACGAACATTGTGACACGAGAATTTAATATATTAGATAGATTTTCTTCTATTCATTCTCAAACTTACCGTACGGAAAGCTTGGCATTTGATCACAGTATGTACACGATGACGGCTTACCTGTAACAAGAAAAGAACATTTAGGTTATTCAAAGGAACTAGTGTAGTAGTACGTCATAAGTCATAACAAATACTCTTACAATTTATTTATTATTGTATATCAACAATTTACAATAGCGTGGTGGGTACATAAAATATAAATATTTTTTCTGTACACCAGGATTTCGAACAATTTTAAAACTTATATATATTAAGATCGATAATATATTACATAAAATTATAATTTGTATATGTATTGCAGTTTCCAGACGCCCACAGTGCTATACAAATAGAAGAGTAATGTTGATTAATTATAAAGTTAAATAAAATTAGCTTCAGTGTGACATAATATGCCAATTATAAAACGCTTTTACGCGTCACAATTGGGTAAATTTGTTTTTAAAATGTTTATCAAATATTCATCCTATTACTATATAATCCTAAATAGTTAGAACTGATGTAGCGTTTTCGTACAGTTTACGAATACTTTCCAAATTTTCCGTTTAAAAACATATTACGTGTCGTATAATTCTTTTACGATAATTCAATTTTATAAAATCAAGTATATTAATTAAGGGTATACAATTATTATAATTACAGTTACGTAGATTTTAATTAGGGATGCATCGGCGATATTTTAATTGCCGATAACAACGATACTTTTCGCGCTTTAAACATTGCAAACGAGGCACGGACTATCTATGCCCGGGGAATCCCCACGTTTTATTCAGCTTGTGATCTCTGCTACAAGCTTTGTCCCCGCGTATTCAATTTCGCTAAACATTTTAGTTGCCTTTTAACTGCTTTCGCGCGTAGTTGTTTTTCGACACCAAATTTAGTAAAATTCAGAATAATCTATTTTTTTAATAGAGTTGGTATCGGTATCGACGATATTTCTATAAGAGTATCGACAAAAAGGTGTATCGATGCATCCCGAATTTTAATGTTTATAAGATATGTATTATCTGAATTGAAGTGAGAAATTAATAGGAGCGAAATATTGTTGGCACGAATATTGTTATTATGAAAACCATATATCAATTTGATATCAATTCGCAATGAATACGTGCAAATGAACGTTGTTATTGTCGATAAATAATTCAACACGTGAATTTCACTGCCCAATATAGTTTATAATCTATCAATAATATTTTTGTTGTTTCATCATCATCATAACCAGCTGTCTATGAAGTATTTCTGAACTAATTTCAAGAAAAGAGCGTTTCGTTTTTAAAAGGCCGGCAACGAAGTTGCGAACCGTCTGGCAGTGTAATTGTCAATGGGTGCCTCCAGCCCGTTGGCCTGCTGTTTCTTGAAAAAAAATATCACCCATCTGCCCTTACCCACGCGGCCTGAATTAGATTCTATGCGAAATAATGATTGTTTCGGATGAAAAACGGAAAAAACTAATCAGTTTAGTCCGTGTGAATTAACGGTCTCAAGCAAATACGAATTAATTATAAAATGTAATAGAAGTACGTACTTACGTACGTGTTAATTACAGTTTTTTTGGAAATTTGTCGTTTCGGAAATTATCGAGAAATAATCATAGCTATATACCGCGCGCGTTTTTATTTATGATCCGACTTTATAAACTATGAAGTTAAGTGTAAATTAATAAAAGGTGTTTTTAAATGGCGTCATAATATTAATGTGTAATAAAATTAGGAATGGTAAGAGCTGTGTGAGGTTGAGAGGATGCAGCAAAAGTCTGAGAAGATTTAACCACTAAGAAGTTTGACTAATCTACAAGCCCAGCATGGACATTGGACAGTAGAGACCCGCAGACCCTATTCATACAATCTTGGGCCGGAATGGTCTCAAAACGGACAATACCACTACTGTTAACTCTCTATGTTCTATATTTAGTTTTTATAGCGCGCATTGCTAATTTGCTTTATCATCGTCACGGATATAGGGAGAACTATTAATACATATCAGAATTTTTTTTGCTCGTAGCAAAAATAGGGAAAACTTGTACAAATATAAAGTCAATTTTATCTAAAAAAATTTGTTGGTTTATAGGGGCCTAATCACTTCTTAGAAAGTTTGTAATTTAACTCCTATAAAGGGTGAGTTTCTGTGAATTTAATCAATGATGTATAATTTTAAATGATAGGGGAAAACGGGCAGGACAATGACCTAATGTTAACTTCGCTACAAAAACATCAATCGAGTCTAAAGGGTTGTGAGTTACTTGCTGAAATCTACCTGTGTTTGTCATATTGGGTTGTCTGTTAAGTGTATTAAGCTGTAAGACCCCATTTTCATACTGGCTTTTTAATTTTTATCTGTTTTGTAATATATATTTGCAAATATATTTTCATGTAAATTAAGTACAGTTAAACCCGTTTACGACGACATCGTTTAGAACAACATACAGGTTATACAGCTGTAGGGAAATCTTTAAACAAAATACGTTAGGTTAAAGCAATTGTTTGTGATTG
The DNA here is from genome assembly GCA_963693345.1 of Pieris melete. Classification (NCBI taxonomy): domain Eukaryota; kingdom Metazoa; phylum Arthropoda; class Insecta; order Lepidoptera; family Pieridae; genus Pieris; species Pieris melete. Next base: position 948,826 of record CAVNZK010000053.1, on the reverse strand, counting down.
GTCAAATGAGAAAACGGATTGTGTATTGTAGAGGATTTGACTACAGATGTTAACGAATCTATGAAATAAATAGCAGTGTTGGCCTAGTGGCTTTAGCGTGCGTCTCATCTCTGAGGTCGTCGTTCGATCCCCGGCTGTGCACCAATGGACTTTCTGTCTATGTGCGCATTTAACTTTTGATCGAACGGTTAAGGCAAACATCGTTAGGAAACCGGCTTGCTTTGGACCCAAAAAGTCGACGGCGTGTGTCAGACACAGGTTGCTGATCACCTACTTTCTATAAGATTGATCATGAAATATATACATTAATCTGAGGCCCAGACCTAAAAAGGTTACGGATTCTATTAAACGAAACGTGCTGTCTTTAGTTAAATATTCTTGTAATTTAGCGATACTGAATTACCCATCCATACTTTCGCATTTTCACCATATAAAATATTTATTCGTACAATATAAACGTATAGCATTATTAATTAAACTATGAATGCTTCACTGGTAGGGGTTACTCAGATCGATATTTTAATGCCAATAAATACAACAATTTTAATTTATTGAAACGCAAATAGTTCCTGTTTTTATTATTATCATATTTTTTAATAAAATTGTTAATATTAGAAGTGTCGTAATGCAAGTGCATTACGATTATAAGCAAATTTAAGTTTCCTTTATTTAGTTATACATAGTGGTGTATAATCTTATATGGGTCTTAGAAAAGAAGTGTGTGCAAATATTATTTTTCATAGATACTAGAATGACATCGCTTATGGTGGAAATTCGTTTCTAAAATGGTTACGCAAAAAGAGCTGGCATAAAAAGGCGTCAATCCACATTGGACTTTACAGATGCCTGCCGAGGATTTAAATCTATGATTATTATCAGCTACTTTCACCATATTCATAAAGGTAAAACGTAATTTACTATGCTTCCCTATTTATGTACTACACCAGGCGTTAAATTTAGCATCTTCTAACGTCTTTTGTATTTAAAAAATAAAAATCATAATTACGATGCACATCACAATAATTCAACAGTTATATATGGCGAGATAACAGGTACAATTTACAAATGATAAGATTAAAATAACATAATGCTTATTAACTAAACAGTAAATCTAACCTTACTTCCAGACATAAAAAAAGTTTGGATAATATTCCGTGTCGCGCCACCATTGATTTTGCTGATTTTTGTTATGACTCATGTCACAACACTATGGTGCTGACTAGTTACTCAGCACCATAACTAGTGTTGTTATGATGGAACATGACCTTTTTTGCCGGAGGCGCGGAGGAAGAGCAGCCCCCACCCGTTATAACAAAGCACAGGCATAATGCAAGCCGTAGCGGCTAAGGCTGGTTTCCAAATACTTTGAAAATTGATTTTTTTTTAAGTCAGGCGTCATCATAACAATACTAGTGTTTGTATGATGTTTACAGATCATAACGCGACTGTAAAAAAAAAATCAGCCTCAAAATCGCTGGATCGATACGGATTATTTACTGTTTCGACTACAAGTTTTTAAATTTAATTTTAACGCCATATTGGATATAACCTAGCTAAAAATACGAATGTATCCAGTCATAGGAACGAATTAGGGGAGACATCGGAAGGGACTCGCTTCACTTAGCATTACTTTAACTTTTTAAAATAGAACAATCAGGAACAATAAACACTTTAGCGGGGTTCAAGCACTCGATGTTACAAAAATAAATCTAGTACATTTCTAAAACTGCGAAGTTTAGTATGGATCATATTTTGTATCTGTGGTTATATACGCAGAGTAAATATTTGATATTTAATCGTAGCAATAATTCGTTATAAATAATGTGAATTGAAAGAATATACCTGTTGTGTGTATTAATACACGTGATTTAAATATATAAATGATTTATTTCAATAAACGGCGGTCTTACACTGGAGCTGTTGCTAGCATTGAAAATGCCCTGCTATTTACGTTTTGTCCGAATCAGAATATAATATTAGACAATCCTGTCCATATTGGAAATATATTAACTGGATGCCTGATCCCTGTGTTTTTCGACGTATTTGGATTCTCCAAGACAAGATCTTACCCAAAAGCTTAATTATGATTGGTCAGCAGCGAGTATCCTATGAAAACAAATGAACAATGCAAAAAGACTACGAAAACAATATAGTCTTTCTCAACAATATGGTATTAAAACTGAAAAAAAGACGCAAATATTGCGCAATTCGCGATTTATTGTAATCATTTTCATTTATGTTGAGTAAAACGAGCCAATTAATTAGGTTAAAACAATTTTGGTGATTAAAAATACATAAAAGATTCTAAAATGACAATATAACTTTATAACGACATCAAATAGAAAAATCATAATACAAAACTGAAAATTGTAGAGTAATAGTATAATTTACGAGAAATCTAAGTCTATTGGGTATTGGTAAGTTGTCATAATATGCTTTGTCTGTAGGCGTATTATATATAGGGGTTTGGTGGTTCTAGCCCACACCACTGTCTAGTATACTCCCCGGGATGTGCGTTAGCGATTTAAAATTTCTAGGGTCCATTGAATATTCCTAGACCATGAAAGTCATTTAAACATGAATTTCCAATAAAAACTGTTCCCAGTTGGGAACTTGTCTATTAAGAAATAAAAGTTATCATTTGGTTGTCATATTGAACGTGAACGTGAGAGATGAAGGTGGCACTAAGTTCACCAGGTCATCTAGTTAAGCAATAAAATTGTCCGACATTGGACGTGTTGCACGTTTCTTGAAAAATTAATTATCCTTAAAAGAGTTAATTAAACGTTTTTATTTAGTGTATTTTCAGCCTTAGAGATCTTAAATGCTTTTTCTTTTTATAGTTTTAACAAAATCAATGTTGAAAACAACAAAGTCTTCTTTCATTACCAACACCTGTATCAGGCTATCTCGTTCCCAGTTAAAATTGCAATTTAAGATATCGGATTAGCCACTCCATCTCGGAGTTTATTCTAAATGAAAACGGTTTTCCATTTTCCTGTTACACTGCGGATAGGATTTCCTGACTCACTCGAGGTGACGTCATTGTTTTTATCTTTCTGTAACCTATCGCGCAAAATAATGATTGTATTATTCATAAATCTAGTTTGAACGAGTTTAAAAAGTTATCGTCACTTTTATTTGTAATATGTGATATAAAACAAAATTCAGTATTAAAAATCTAATAACTAGAATGCATTAAGTACACAACAGTTTAATATTATAACAATACTTTTCTGTTGTTTTTCTATTTGCAAACCTAATAATAATTTTCATGTATTTCGGATAGGACTTAGAGAATAAATAGATCAAATACTTAATTTATGGGGGGCTTATATTAAAGTTTCGTTCTTTCACACAATGCGTAGAGGCATCGAGAAAGAAAGAGATTGGCAAAACAGGAGGCAAAAGCTCGCATGGACGTGCGCCAACGAAATGGACTGATCAAGTCAGAGACTGTCCTCAAAATTATACAACGTTGTAAAATAGCTGGACCTAAATTGGTGTAGGAAAATTAATCCTTTTGTCATAAATAAAGTTTTTATTATTATACTGATGTCGCAACCTTGGAATCGCGCAGTACCAACTCAATATTGAAGCCGGGACGAGTTTCGCGCATATGCTACACCCGACACCAAAAATCTTAAATACAAATATATAGATGAAAAAGAACGGCGAATCTAAGAGGTTTACAGCCTACGGCGGTTACGATTAATACTTTTTCCGACTGGGTCAACGATGAAGTATTTACTAAAAGGTAACCATTAATTCATAAGGAACGACTCCGAGTGTACAGGTGGTAATATAAACGTTAAAATTGAACAAATGCTTTAAATTGTTAGGATTAGGTAAATTCCTATAGATTTTAGGATAATAGGTACTTAGTTACGTATTTTATCGGCTGTCGAATTAGTGTCCTGGTCATCGTCAAAATTAGCATTATGCACGCATATTTAAACCACACATTTTACAGTCTAAAAATAACAGCGTACCTACTATACTTTTTATATTTATCGATGAAGCGTGTGCGCATCTTGAATTTGTCACACAAGTAATAGTAAACTTGTTAGTCGATGTGCGCAGTAATTCATGTACAGCTTACAGTAAACAATAGCGTAAGTATATCGAATTTGCCTTTAATAATTAATGGCTAATTAAGTACCTAGTCGAATTACCTAATAGCAAACTTGAATCCTTACTGAAATAAGTCAGGTAAATGAATACACATTTTATAACTTCCTATAGTTAACTAAGGACAGTGATGGCCATAGGATTCAGCGTGCGACTCTCATACTTGAGGTCGTAGGTTCGATCCCCGGCTGTGCACCAATGGAGTTTCATCTATGTGCGCATTTAACATTTGCTCGAACGGTGAAGGAAAACATCGTGAGGAAACCGACATGTCTTAGACCCAAGAAGTCGCCGACTAAAAATGATCATGAAACTGATTCAGAAATCTGAGGCCACGACCTAAAGAGGTTGTAGCGCCACTGATTTTTTTTTATAGTTAACTAACATCCCGAGAAAAGGAAATTCAATGTGAGGAGTAAGGTTAACACAGATCCCCGTACATCAAATCCAGTGGGTTTTTGACGGGAGTCGGAAGTCATACAATGCGATAAATCACACAGCGTTAAGTCGGACTCCGTCAAAAATGTATTGTCGCGTTCCTGAATATCATCTTTAATCTTACCCTTTTCTCGAAGGGTAAGAAGCTCCTCTGTTAAATATAACTGACGACTACCGAGATCCAAATTCCGGCAAGCTTGTATGTATGTTATTATAGTAAACTCACTTGAGCTCTAAGTCGTGTTCCGGAAATATAAGAACACACGCAAAAAGCTTGATGTATCAGTATGCAGGTTTTATTTCAATATTAGTATTTGGGTGTTAGTATTAACTTAATGTAATTGGCATTGAAGTAATATTTGGCGTAATTAATGGCAATGGCATATAAGATTAGAATGGAAGCTGAGAATGTTTGCGGATGTATTTGGAAGGTCGATGTAGCTTATGCTTAAACCATATTTTACGAACGCTAATTTAAAGTTTAAGCATATATAGGCCTTGTTTCCTGTTTAGAAGGTAGGAAAAAATATTCCTTTTACTACATGGGGGTCGTTCAACTATTATTTAGCCCCCTTCCCCTTGTCAGCAAAGGTAAGCAAAGCTCTTAATGTATTTCATTTTCAAGCATAGACACTGTGTGTGCCATATGTGTAAACAAGTAAATAATTACTGCTAATGTAATCACCAACTAGATCCCCCAAAGACCAACTGCTTAATAGTACTTGCATAATACGAGGGGTGATCCAAAAGTAATGATAATCAATATGAAATAAGGATATTTTAACTAAAAAAAAAAATTATTTCTCTACATAGTCTCCTAGCAAGTCAATACATTTAGTCCATCTTTTTTCTAAACCCATAATTCCCTTTGAAAAAAATTCTTTGCCTTGACCCTCGAAAAACACCTCTACAGCAGTCATCACCTCGCTATCGTCGTCAAATTTTTTGCCTCGGAGGTATTCCTTGAGCCGAGGAAAAAGGGAAAAGTCACTGGGAGCCAGGGCTGGCGAATAGGGTGGGTGTTCGAGCAATTCGAATCCCGTTTCTTGAATGGCAGCCATCGCAACGGCGGCTTTGTGAGACGGTGCGTTGTCTTGGTGAAACAACACTCCAGCTCTGAGTTTGCCTCGTCTTTTTTGTTTGATGGCCTCCCGCAATCTTCTTATTTGGTCTGCGTAGTAAGAGCCTGTAATAGTGGCTCCTCTTTCCAAGTATTCCACCATTATAATTCCTTCGGCATCCCAAAAAACGGACGCCATAACCTTTCCTGCCGAACTTGACACCTTGAATTTCTTCGGCGTCGGGGAAGAGGCTCGTTTCCAAGTCATTGACTGTTGTTTAGTTTCTGGATCAAAATGATGGATCCAGGTCTCATCCATGGTCACGAAACGAAACAAAAAATTTTCCTGATCCGTCTGGAACTTTTCGAGATTCGCCCTCGAAATGTCTACTCGATTTTTCTTTTGCTCGTCGGTTAACATTCTCGGCACCCAACGCGCAGAGACCTTTTTCATATGCAGCTCGTTTGTAAAGATTCTTTGAATACTGCCATATGAGATCCCTGTGACCTCAGCTACATGCCTTATGGTCACTCTTCGATCTGCCAATACGACATCTTCGACTTTTGTAACGTTTTCGGCATTGAGGGACGTGGATCGGTGTCCCTCGCGATGTTCATCTTCTGTGGATGTTCTACCCAGCTTGAACTCCTTTGCCCAGCACGCAACTGTGGAATATGGAGGAGCAGAGTCCCCCAATGTTTCCACTAGGTCGCTGTGTATGTCTTTGGTAGACATTTTTTTCAAACAGAAGTACTTTATGACAGCTCTGATTTCGTTTTTCTCCATTTTGATGTTTACTTTCCGTCTGTTCGTATTCAAATGAATGTACCTCCCAGAAATCGTGTCCTATTTATATAATTTTTTTATGCTGAACTAGTGGATATATGAGGAACCTAAAACAATTTTTTTCATATTTTTATATGGTCTACAAATAACCGATTATCATTACTTTTGGATCACCCCTCGTACTTGAACGCTCAAATAAGTTTTGTTATAGATATTGTAAATTATCCCGCGTAATAATTTCAGTGAATTTATAGATTTGATTTTATATTCATGAAAATATGGCTACAATTAGTTTAATATTTTTTTTAACAACCGAAAATTATTACGACTAACAGAAACAATACAATGGAATAATATTACCAGCTATTAAAAAATGACGCGAATACAAACAATGACCCACGTTACCAAAGTAAACTTACGTAAACAGCTGACGCACTTAATCTTGATACAAATTTTAAATGCTTCACCACAATTTTAGTTAAATTGTAATAAAAACAATGTCACGCTTAACGCCACGTTTTCTTCATGAACATATGAAGGTTTATATGAACGACGAGATTATATACTATAAGCATGTAATAGGTATTGAATGTTTTGTTTTTATCACTCTCGCGTCACTTTGCTAATAAATGTGACAATTTACTGCTTATATACGTTAATGAATAATGAAAGGAAGACGATAAGGAAAACGATAGACGCAAGACGAAACGTTTCGTTCCATTGTGATTGGTCAAACGTTATATGACGTATCATGTCGCGTGTCAACGCCTGACTAGAGATGTTCTTGGGACGATTGGACGAGACGATTCGTTTTTTGTTTTATACCCCATTATACTTTTTACTAATATATAATCGTAGGGGATTATCTGTTACGGATTGTTATAGGTCGATAATGCTATTGCATAGTTTTAAAAATGGCCATTCATTTAAGAGATATATTATATATATACAACGAACAGCATTGTTTATATAGATATGCTTTATTAAACAATGCTGTTCATTTGTCTCCCTAAAACTCGAGAATGGCTGGACAATTTGGCTAATTTTGATCTTGAAATATTTGTGGAAGTTTGAAACGAGAAACATGCATAATTTATAATAATAAAAATTTGAAAAAAAAAACAAATATATGTAAAAGCATAAATAGTTTCATTTTCCAATACAACTCGTTTCTAGTTTGTTTTTTTAGAAATAAAAAAAATATATATTTCAATCTTCTTTTCGATTTACAATTACATGATAATACTGTATAGTGAAATATAAAACAGTCACCAAATTGTGCCTGATTTCGTTCGTGCCATTAAATAATCAAAAATAATTAATGAATAAACAAACATCTTATAAATTTGCGATTAAGTTTATGTATTTTTTCTTATAATTAAGTTAATTCCATTAATACGGTCAAATACCGTCAATGGAATTCTACTCACACGTAATAAAGTGGATAATCACCATTTAAGATACTTAAACCAACACTTAAATTGGACAATAAAGTCAGCAATTTTTTACTTCTTAAATTCTTGTTTAATTTTTTGATCTGCACGAGTCAGTAAACCTCCAAATATTAAGTATATATTAGGGAACATATATATTTGATAGCATTGCTATCGAAAACTATAAAGCCATATATATTATTTGTATAAAAAGGTACGAAAATAGCAGTCAGGCAACAAATATAAAAAAATAATATAGGTATTTTCTATTTACAAGAAAAAATCTAACATGCAGTGAGTATGGTAACGTATGCAAAATTATTTCTACTGTTAGTTGTTGTTAGGTGCAAAACTACTTGAGTGCACGATACTCACCGACGTTGGAGTGGTAATCGTGAAGCGGATATAATGGATAATCACCTAGTTTCAACAGGTATGTAGATAGCAGTACGGCATCAGCCGGATCCTGGCCGTGATGCTGGGCAGCCGGCCTCATCAGGGAGTTTATAGAAAAGTCAGTTGTTCGACTCTCGCACCATCCGTTGACGTTGCACAACTTACACTCCTTCATTGTAAATAAAACTATCCGTTTTTTTTTGTACTCGGTTTGTACTTGGTAAATCACATAGAAAAATATCCAAATACACACATCACAGGAGATATCACAGCATAGTTCTGCACTGTTCCGGTCTATACACTATAAAGGCACTAAGTATTCAGTCGATAACCTAAAAAATAAACGTCACTGAATTTTTGGCTTCAATGTTTAAACTAATAAAGGAATAAGCTCTTTCGCCTATCCCTCCATGTGTGTGTATATATATATATATACACACACACACATTCATCATTAGTGTCACGTCACGGCCGTCTAACACGTGTTTTTTCTAAAGTATTAATAGCTACTTGTAAAAGTTTATAGACAAAAAAACTGCGAAAAACGACCAAGATTCGTTTACGTTTAAGATAAGTTTACGCGCGAAACCATCTGTCAAACAGTGATAGTATTTGACAGCTTAAGACACTTGTCAATCGTAATAGATTTTCGGGTTCTTAGATCAAACGAGCCTTATGTGGTTGATTACCGCATAGACTATCACACGCACATCGGTAACAAATACTTAGAAGTAAATGCTTTTTGACTTATTTAAAACGGCAACCTGCGCCCTTACTATGTAACTTCCATGTTCGATGTAGTTATCTCAATATCCGTAGCGGTGATGTTGCAACCTTTGGGACGCGGGGAACAAAAATTAATTTTTGAGATAGTCGGTACCGCTACTGGAAGTTACATAGTAAGGGGTCTATTTTCTCATTTGTTAACAATTGTCCCTCGATTCAAATCCCATACTTCAGAAGGATCTGTTTCGTTGTATACATATGTTACTGAGAGATTGTATACATACAATCTATAAGTAACATATGTATTAGCAATAGAACAGCTTGGTGTAGGTGTTATGAGAAGACTCTTTGTTCCATACAAAACGCCATAAAATGAAACAGAATTCAAACTCGATTGCACAATATAAGCATTTTTATTTATAAATAGATCATCAACATATAATATGTAAAGTTAGGAATGAAATTGGAAAATCTTTATGTCAGCGAACTGCATTGCGGAGTGTTATTTGATTTTCGAACAAGCGATTCGCTATTGTTATTTATATTATGTTAATACTTATTTTATTTTATTCGTTTGCACAAAACAGTTCAGAGAAATGTGGATTATAAAGTTCTAATGCGACTATTAAAGTGTTTTAAGATTTTAAATATTTCCTATTCCCTCAATAACATGTATGTACTTTGATAATACTATTTTAATTTTTGAAGTTATACTTCTTTAGGCGCGTTACGAAAAATTGATGAGAGTGAAATTTTACGATGCGCTCGCATCGTGACACAAAATGAACAGAATGAAGTTGCCCACGGAAGATGCTACGGCATTGGACATAATTTAAAAACAACATTCGAATAATAATAGAATTTATGTTACACTTAATGTAAGAGAATAATAATAAATATTTTTTTACTTAATTTTTCAAATGTAAACTGAACTTTACTAACTATAATGACTCCTTTTCCAGTCTTTGATTATTTAATTGTAATTAATTATTTGCATGCAATCAAAAACTATTTTTAATAATGCCAAAGAAGTATAACTTCTTACGCGCGTACATAAGTACACGCACCCTTTTTTTAAGTTTATTACAGCACAATAAAGTGAATATGATAAGAATCAACAACTTTTTAAAATGTTTTTGAGCATTAATCTTATTTAATGCATAATAGAAAGTTGACTATCTCTAGCATTTGTCAAACGGATTACATATAAGTGACAAGCGAGACATTTCCTACGTCTTCACTTTTCATTCATAGTGATTTATTTTCGCTTTTATGCATGTACCATTATCTGTACTTAGAAATTGATAATATTTACGAGATACGCTTAACATCGAGTTCTTTATAGCATGGTGCAATTCTGTACCTAAAGTAACAATTTAATAAAATTTAATAGATTGTCTGTAAAACAATTACCATAGAAAACAAATTTTAATAAATTCTCCCGATTAGTAAAATTAACGGTAGTCTAGAATTTTTATAGCTTGATTGCAGGTGCCTTAAAATTTTGTAAATAAAAACATTGGCGATTTAAAAGAATGACGGAGAGTTTATTGCCAGTTTTTCTAGTCTGTTCTACGGCCTTGATTTAAGAACTGACAGTTTTTTACTGACGTTTATAAGTGTATATTAATTTACCTTCATTAGTAAATTATATATTGATTTCTATAAAATCGATAGGTGCGTGTTAACATTGCAAGATATCTGTCTCCTATCAACTATAGAAGTAGTGTTACATAGGAAAATAGTATAAAAATATAAAGAAAGAAGTCTCTCACAAGATGTTTGCCATAAATACGCCACAAATTTTAACAGGCATCGTTATAATTGTTACTACGCTTAGAAATTTTTCTGAGTTGCGAACTAACGTCGCAATATGCAAGCGGCCTTGAATTGGAACAAACAAACGTCATGTGCACACTTATGTCAAAACGAATCAAAAACTGTTTACATTATATAACACATTTTTAACGGGATATTTTACGTTCAGTATTAAGTTAACCAAATATACAAAACAACCCTTTTTAAATTCCTAAATCCAAGTACGAATATATTTATTTAGATTTTATTTTATAATAGTAAAATTAACATGCCAGTTGCGTTAAATTTATCTCTATTTTTATATGCGTCAAATAAATTCTAATTTGTAGTCGTATAACACCTAATACCCGAGAAATAATCTCCTATTGTGTTTAAACACTCGCAGCCATAGTTGCGTTCGAGAAGATTTGGACAATAGAAAAGATGTTTGGTTCCTTGTAACGAAGGGTTCTGTGGGTTCTTCCGTGACATAAAAAATGGCCCAAATAATAGGTATACGCACGTGCATTGACGCAGGGTATCGACAGCTGGCACGGCAGCTGGCGGAAGATCCCCGCCCCGCGCCCCTTACCTGCTTCACTAATTCGTTATGATCAATATTCAGACAATAAATATACCTGTTATACAAATCTATATCTATTTGAATTTTGAAATGTTCCTGATTATTTAAATTTAGCATGTCTTTTTTATATATAACAGGAGGCAAACGGGCAGGAGGCTCATCTGATGTTAAGTGAATCGCCGCATGCACACTCACATAGCCAAAATATTCGCATTTGCGTTGCCGGCCTTTAAAAACAAATGTCTGAAAAAAAAAGTATAGTTTAAATAACAATAGGTAATTTAAAAGGACAAATATTCCTTTAATGAGGCAAACTTTGCGAACACAATATTTAATTACGTTTATTGCCAAGGTTTGACAAAACTCAGTTATCCTTTAATTTATTATATTTCATTTTTTCACCTACTATTATATTTTGCCGGACACGTCACGACATGATTGTTGCCACGAAAGTACATCCATTACATTCAGGTTGAGAATGGGTCGTTTAACTATTAGATTAAAACTGTTTAATAATCATAAAAATTGGCAACATTTGACTAAATCTCCGTCTATGGTAAAAGATATGCGTAGGTATTTTTTAATGAAAGCAATTGTATAGAAATTTAAGCTTGTTATGTTTGTTAATTTACGTTTACTGTCATAGTTAGAACTCTTTTGGCAGTGGTACTTGGCGGGTGCCCAGAAATACACACCGATGTTCAATGCAGTATATTGTTTTATTAGTATACGTTGCATAATATTACTTACAATGTTTTTTATTTTAAAATTAAGTTTTAGCCGAATAGACTAGTGGTGGGTCGGGCATTCCGACCCCGGGCGAAATTGTATGTTTGATGCCACTGAAATGTTTTTATGACTAATCTATTATATATAGACGAAGCCGCGTGAAAGCTTGTTTTGAAATTAAACCCGTCTGCAATCTAATTTTATATTCCCTTAAAGTACCTACAAGTTTGGGAACAGTTTCACAAAATACTTATTTTTGTGAAACTGTTAAAAAAAAATACTATTATTCTTATCTAATATGTCTTCTGCTTCTTGCCTGCTTTTGTACTTTTTTTAATGCAATATACAATTAATTAACAAGCATAATATTATTCTATTAGTATATTTTCTCAAGTTATTGTTGTAATTTTTTTAATAAGAAATACGTATCTTAAACCCTAAGTATAATTTTATATGTTTTATAATCGCCAGAAATAAATACGGAAACATAAAATTTGTAACTCCCATTTTTGAAGTTGGTCGAAACCTGTGTTAAAGTGAGAGTTTTATCACAGATTTCAATTATCACCACCGATTACCGTATCAAGACTGATAATGTGATAAGAAAATTTCCTTTCTATTTTAAATTGTTTATTATCATTTTCCTTCGTTTAAAGCCTGCTTTTAGGTATTGTCTTTTTAAATCTATATCTACTTTTAATTACTTTTAAGCTTGTCAAAAATTTGCTTTTAAAAAATTTAAACGCGTAGCACTTAAACTTTCCGAAGGTATTTTAGTTCAGTTTTAACTAAGTATAAAAACTATTTTAAGTGCATATAACTATCATTTTCAGCATGGTATACACGTTGCGCAAGAGTCGTAAATAACTTACATAAGCAAAGCTTGCACAAACCCACTTAAGAAGCTCAAGTAATTGTAACTGGAAGATAGCTTTGAATTTGTGTACTTAAATAGTTGATTTATTACACACAAAAATTTATGCAATGTCTGATTGACCTACACTCAGAGATTTGTTATAAATGTTATATATAAGGCCTCAACAACCCTTTTTCTTATTACTGGTATTCTCCCATATTATTAGCAACTAAATTAAGTTTTCCCTAACAAGCGATTTCTCTCAGGCAATCTTAGGCGGTGGCCTACAGAATTACAAAGGTGTAAACTGAGTTTAATTTTTATTTATTAAAAACGTCACCACATGAATAGTAGGGGTAGGCGAACATCAAGTTTTATATTGTAAAGAGGAAATATTTGTACTTTTATAATTTAAAAGAGATATAAAGACGGTTTTTAAACTTTATCGCCATTAGAATACTACCTTAAGTAAACTGACGGGAACTTTGATTCTAAAATTAATCTTAGAAACTAAAATATTATTTCGTGTTGGACACGTTCAACAAAGAAGGTCGCGCAAATCAACGCGAATGAACTTCGGCTTCGTAGGAACTAATAATAATAGCTTGTCAAGTTCTAAAAGAAGTTAGTATGTACCTTTTCTTTTATTAGACATACCCGGCTTTTTTCGTGCCTCACTGTATGTGGGTCATCACGATTCTATTGTTCATCTCTGATACTTTTGATTTATTCCTTCCTAATGCTTTCTAATCATGTCTTCCGTTATGTGTTCTCGTTAAGATAATGTATAGTATTAAACAACATAGCGATTTTAAAGTTTGGACTCGTGATTTCGTACACATTTTAGAAATATTCAATAAGTAATGCTTTTATCGTATCTGACCCACCCTTTTAATGTTTTAGGGTTCATAATAATGTATAAATAATAATAGTTTATATAAACAAACTCGATATTGTAACAGTATTACAAATTTTGGCCACGTTGGCAGCTAGCTCGCGTTGTTACTATAGTCGTATTGTTAATTAGACGAAGTCAACTGACGTTTACGGTGTTGTCAGTTTTTAATGAAATAAAAATAGTGTTGTGACAAAGTAAAAACCCCTGAATTAATGACCGGTGATGGCACTAGTCGCCGCGCCGCGCTTTTGTAATAAGCCGTCAAAAAACTGATTGTAGTTACATAGTACTAGTACCTAACTTATATCAGAGCACTTTTATACAATTTTGAAATAGAAATAATATTCTTTTATCGTTTGAAATGATTACCTATTCACACTGATTGTTCATTCATCTGATTGAACAAGAACTATTACTTTAAATATGGCAACATTATAACTGTCAGTTGCTACTGTCAGTTGGCTTCGTCTAATTAAAAATACCACTATAGAGCTCCCTTTGGGCTCATTATGCGAAAATTACGATTAAATGTCAGTGTATGTGGTCAACTGTCGTCCAATATTCAAATTAATAATAATTGTAACTTTCCCTCAGGTAACAATTTTCTAAGTTGTTTATTTGGAAAATTAAATCTAATTAATGAACGAACGTTTTATCCTTTTTTTCTATTCTCATTAAAAAAAGTTATTTTAACAACTAATTATAATTTATTTTCAAAAGAAAACTCAAGTCTTTCGCTTATCTGTAGCATAATCTATGGTCAATCCATTTATAATCTGAGTAACTGATATTCGTATCTGTGAAATTTTGCTAGCAAAGGGCCCGGCCGGAGGGCTGGTGAAAGCAGGCCTTTCACTTCGCGTAAACTAATAAGTAGGTATTCAAATGATTATATATCTTGTTTATCTTACTTCTTGAGCACGAAAACTTTCAATACAACTCATCCTTATTTTTCTCAACTATCTTTAAAGATTGGGTAGCAAAACCAAATAAGTAATACGTAGGTATTTAGATAGTTCTTAGATCAGATTTTTTATTATTTTTGGAAAATACATCAATATTTATGTTTTTAGTTAGTAATTGGTGTAACTCTGTCATTGTTAGTAGTTTATAAAAATGTAAAGGTTAAGTTATGAATACTTCATCAGTTGTAGTAAAAAAAAAATAAGTCTACTCTATTAAAAGTACCAATTAAGTTGTAATTAATTACAGAAAAATATTGTGTTTAGTACAAAACTACAGAGGAAAATTAAAAATAAAACTATTTATCTTTTCCTACCTACAGTTATCGCGAATTCTCTAATCAAACGTATAAACTGATATGGTTCGGCCGAAATTTGCATATGAATACTTAAATTAACGCATAAAATATGTTAATTAATCATTCAAACGGGTCACAGCTTAAAACAATTTAACCAATACAATCCTAGGCCCTAGCTAATATAACGAAAGAAGATCAAAGAAATAAACACACAATTGCGTCTGCCTCATTCTCTATGGTTAACAATGGCTATCTGTTTATTCTCAACACTGTTTTTAATTATATAAAAATATCCAAATGACAGCTATTTTAAAACATCACACACGCCTTTAGTCTTTATCTAGGGCACTAGGTACCGTGGAGATGGCATCAATTGATTATGTTCCAAATCTATAAGTATTTAGTCTACATTCCTGCCAATTTGGTATTAAAGTTAATGATCTAAATTCTAAAACATATCGAATGTGATGATTAACTCAACATTCTAATTTCAAATTTATTTAATAGCTAATGAGAATAAGCTAATAGTTGTAGGTAAATGAATATAAATGGTGTATTTAATAGTTTGTTGACATTTAGAGAATATGGTAAATCGTAATATGACACCGGCGAGCTGTTTCCATTTACGTCACTTATTTGTTAAATCAAAAGCCGGCCGGCGCGACACAACGAACGAGAACCTCTACTCAAAATTTATGTAAAGAAATTGTCAAGTGTTATATAAATCATTAAACTACATGAGATTAATTCACGATTGAGATGTGACCTGTCGAATACTAGTTAAAGCTGAACTAACCATAAAACGCAACAGTACTGTTAACATCCATTCATAATAGCAATCCTTGGACACTTATTATAAAACACAGTAAATCCACTTTGTACACATGAACCGGTGTTTCATTGAGGTTATTTCGCGAACGGAAACGCGCGTGTTTACGCTTGGCGGCGCTTTTCAGTTTGTACGAGACAACCGCTCGCCTCCGTGGTTGTAAGTCGACTGGCGTAAAGAAAGCTGCGTGGCGGGGAGGGAGGGACACCTGCGGGACGGGAGCTTCGAACTACGCAATAAACGCTCGATAGACTTTCTCATTTGGCGCGCCTAACCGTGTGAACATAAGCTCGTTTTGCAAATGCAATACAAGTTACCAATTCACACTTGCCCCCTTAGATAAGACGTGTCCTTGAAGAGCGAAAAGAAAACACTAATCGGTCGCCTTGCGAGCATTTTCTTCCGTCATACGTTTATAACAAAAACCAGCTGTTGTCTCGAGTAGATTTTTTAAAGTAAAGCAGCCGTTTAAATAATTTTACACTAAGGAATTGTCATACACGGCATTTTTCTGCACCTTTGACATTTGTCTCCGCTCCAGTTTATGAACATGAATTCTGGTCAACATGAAAAGCGAAAAATAAGCTGTAAAATAATTGCGATACGCGGGCTTTTCCTTAAAGCTATTATATGAGACCAGGCTTCTGGTGCCGAAAGCTCCGCGCTTGCGCATTGATATGATTAAATATTGCGTAAAATGTTAACGTTACATTACGACAGGCTGTGAAATGTCAAAATATTGTAATGTGAGAAATTCGTGTCAATATTGAACAAAGACCAAGACCCAATAAAATTTTGTAAAGTATTAATAAACACTATTGTTATAGCTTATTCCTTCAATAAGTAGATAATGTAAATTAATAATTTAACATTGATATAATTTTTATTTTAAATTATTGTTAATTAATTTAAATTATTGTATGTTAAATAATAATGGAAACATATAAACCTATTACAGCAGTAGATGTTAAAACAAATAGAAAATTATTTAAATACAAAAAAAACTTTATGACAAATAATAAAAAAGGATTTATAGTTAAGTAATAGCCCCACACTGGGGCATCCCTGTGTGCGTGACTCGTGGGCAACTAGTATCTTCCATTTGACATACTAATTAATGAAATATAGGCTTAAATTATTTTATTGATTTCACAATTACTGCCTGCGGATGTGCAATCACTTACGATAAGGAATCAATGGTCATTACGTCATTTCATATACAACGTCAATTGATGAAACCAATTTAGCTAATGAGAAATATAGCGCAAAAATAGAAAAATAGTTATTCCTGCTTATAATGGAAAAAATATTAATGACCGCCTTCGTGACTTTATATTTCCAAGTCAACGATTATGATATAAAAAGGACTGGTACGCACATAACTGCTGATTTGTTTGACTTCGAACCAATATAATAAACGGAGAAGTGTCACTCCAATGCTACGTTGGAGAGCTACAGAGGGGGTACGGTATGTAAATAAAAGCTATATTTTATCTACATCAAAGATACCGTTTACGAAAACTAGTTTAAATTTTAAAACTCAACACTTATACATATAGCATTATACTGTATCTGGATTAAAATTGGTGACATTAACGACTTGATAATCTAATGTATAAATTTTATGTTGGTTTGTATACCTACGCTTCAAAAACTAAAAAAGTTCTGCACCGATCGAGCCGAAATTTTTGCATGTGTATCTATAATCCGCATTGTTTTTATCTATTTCTTTTTATATTTTTTTGTCACAAGTATTGCAAAATTTAAACTTATATGAATTGTATTCTTTGTTTTGTTTCTCATTTCTCAACCATTCAATCACAATGTACCACAGCGAAGCGTGGCAGAGTACAGCTAGTAAGGATATAAATTACAATTTATTATAAGTAAATATCTGAGTGTTTTAATGTTATTTTGTGTGCAAAAGTCAGTCTATGATATAATTGGTAATTACCGACAAACCTTCGGAAGAATTTAAAACAGAGCCATGCTTCCATACCTACATTGAGTAATAAAATCACAACAATTCGGTTATTCTACCTTCTCACTCCATTTTCATATAACGAAAATGTTTAACACAAATGGGCGCCAAAATGAGAAAAAGCACTCCAAATGAAAGAAGCATGACAAATTCCAAATTTAAATACTGTTCAAATCTGTAACTTCTATGGCTAGACTACATTTATAAAAAAAAATTGAAATCCTATGTAGGTTTAATTTCACTTCCAACTTAAAAAAATAACGACATGTTAGTACGTGCCGTAATTACAAGTTAAAGCCACAAATACAATGTAGTTAATGTTATTCCAACAATGTACACACAGTTATTAAAAGTTAATTAACTTAATTTACCATTCCTCCTCTCCATATCCAGATAAGGAGTGTATATACGTAATCATGTGTAGGACCGCTAAGTAAGGTCGGAGGGGCACGATAACGGAAAGAATCTTCTGGGCAATTTTTGTGTTTACTAAAAAAAACACTTAATTTTGTACTTTTTGCATCTTTTTAATTTAATTTATATTATTGTTTGTTTATTAGAAAAAAACATATCGGAAAAGATCATTCATAAGTAATACAGGACAATGTTATTTACGAAATGAAAAGTTGTATATACATATAAAGAAAAAGAAAAGTTGTGATATCAAAGATGTTCTTTTAAAATATCTTTAGGTCCTAATAACATTAAAGTATAAGATGAACTGAATACTATATATTTATTATAAACCAAATTAAAACAGCAAAATTAAATTAGGTCAGATATTACCGCGTCCTTCGTTAGGAGCTTTCTGAGTTACCTTTTTACTCTTGGGAGCTTTCAGTTTAATTCTAGATTATTAAACTAAGATTTGTTTATCAAATTCAGTGTTCTAGTTAAAAAAATATATTAAACAGGCAGTTTAATTTATTTCTATTTTTGTTTCATTTCTCAATTTAGTCAACATAAATATTTTTTTTTTGCTGTTCCTGATTGGCGCGTACATACATACATAAATTCTTCGGTTCGTTTTAACATTAAGTATTTACATTAAGTTTTACGTTTTACATTAAGTAAGATTCCGCCTTTCGAAAATCAAATTTATATCGTTCAACAAGAGCTTCATCTCTTTAAACTACCAATTAAAATCTTATCGACCAAAAACGTTGATTGGAAAAAATGTATGGGACCTATTAGCCGGCGTGGGCCATTGATTTTGACTCCACATACCGAATAAATAAACGTGCCTTCAAAGACATTTATTGAATTATTTCGTAATTATTGCACATTCTCATGACTCCTGGATTGACTTTGAGACGTGCCTTGCATACGAATGTACTTAATATTTGTTTTGCTCGTGCATCTTATGATTAATGAAGCGTATTTAGACTTTACTTAGACTTTGCTTACGTCAAGCAGGTGAGCTTTTGCGGTGTAATTTTAAAATTCGAATTTAAAGTGCTTCTATTAAAAGAATTTACGGTGCATGCTACGCAAGAATACGTGCCAATTCTTACAATGTTCACTTATAAGTAAAATAAACGTGTATATTTACACTTTTGCCCACAAAATGACAACACAAAAGATAGACATATTTGCTTATACTAATACATTGTAATAACTGTCCTTATGGTCAAGTCGTTAATATGTAACCAATTTTAATCACAGTATTTATTTATTTATTTGCTCAACAATATTCCTACAGCTACTTACTAAACAATATCCAAACAATTACATTGTACACAAAAGCCAAAAACAGAATACACATTCAAACATAAACAAAGCACAGTTTCACCTATATATACAAAAAATATAACAAAGTATATATATAATTCTTAATATATAGTGTTGAGTTTTAAAGATTGATAACTAGCTTCCGTAGACGGTAACTTTGATGCAGATAAAATATAGCTTTTATTTAAATACCGTACCCTCCTTTCTAAATTCTATGTTGTAGACATGTAGATTTTTAAAAGCATCAGAGAGATATTATTATTCTCCGTTTAATATATCGAGTTTAAAAGTAAAAGAAATCAGTTTTTCTGTTTCTATATAAACTACAATGAGACCTCTGTTTGTGCTGGAAAAGTATCTGGCCGGCGATGACGTACCAGAAAATATTTTATTTTTGTAATATTATTTATGGAAAGACTCCTTAGACTATCACGACAGCTTACGACCAAAGCCATGTATCATAGAAATAGGGTCGTAACTGTAAAAATCGTCAAGTATATGATACGGTTTAATGTTTAAGTCTATAATACCTATTCTGATCAATACTTACATTACCTCTAAAAATCTAAAAATAGATCAGTGGGGCTACAATCTCTTTAGGTCTTGGCCTCAGATTTCTGAATCTGTTTCAAGATCATTTTTAAATCTAAGGCAAGTAGGTGATGATCCTCCAGTGCCTGACACATGCCGTCGACTTTTTGGGTCTAAGATATGTCGATTTCCTCGTGATGTTTTCCTTCACCGTTCGACATAATGTTAAATGCGCACATATAAAGAAAGTCCATTGGTGGGGATCGAACCGACGACATCAGAAATTACCTTTTTATCATCTATATTTTGAATATTAATCTTAGTAATTTAGCGTAGGATAAATGAAATTTCGTCTTCTACCTTTAAGTTGTATATAGAAAGAAATATCAATAGAGAATTTCTGTAAAATAAAGCGTTATATTAACAATAATACAGTATAGTGTAACACTGTTGCATTAGTGTTGTTTTTTTAATAAATGTAATAACTTACGCCCATATACTAGATTCGACAACATCAAATAAGTGTTTACTGTCCAGGGATCGTCCAAGGTTATCTACTATTTTGACATTCGAACTGGGTTACATAGACTAAAAAACACAGATATAACATAGTAATATTTTGACTTCAGTCAACGAAAAAGCCGCGGGAAATAAAAGCGGGTAAAGTATAATGACTGTTTCATACTTGTTTAATTACCAATTACCAACGGCACAATAGCCTAGTGATTAATTACTTACAAACCTTAATTCCGATAAATTACAGTAATTTAATACACTCATTAACATTTTCCGTTCCCATTACGGAAACGATGCATGTACGAAACCGCGAACCAAAACTTTTTCTAGAAAAAACACAAAAGGTTCCAGCCAGCTGCGTCCGAGCATCCTGTCTCCCATTGATTACGAAATGTATATCTGTCCTTCTCTTTCATACAGGTGTTGTTAGCGTGAAAAGGGGATGACTATATACGTTAAGATAACGGTAGTGCTTGATAACGTATTTTGCCTTGAAGGGCTGAGGCGCCTGAGTGGACAAAAGGTTGTCAACATGACAGTTGTGATTAGCTTCTTTGAGTTTTTATAAAAAGACTAGTCATGTTAAAGAGACCGTTGGGTCAACCGCTTATGTTAAGCACAAATTAACGTTCACGCCTTATTACTTGATTTGATTGTTACTTGCAATATAATGAACTACTTATTAGTGATGATCACAGAAATAAAATTTACTTGAAAAACAAAAGAAAAATATGATTGTACACCCTTACCTTTTATACAATTTCTCCCTATTTATAAGTTTCCGACAGCTTCTGTATGAACACCAGAAACTCAAAAACTGCACGAATACATAGTGTAATTCTTGGAAGGTAGGTGTATAATCGTCACGGTTTTATTAAAATATAACGATTATTGTTGAACAGATGACAAAAAACTTGCTATAATATGCGAAATCGAGGCCGAAGATGCGGGCGGAAAAGCTTTTGAAAAATTATATTGTAATAAACGGCTCAAATATTCAAGTGTTTCCTCCAACTTCGACTTTGTTCATAGTAGAGACTCTTGGGCCGTGAAGTTCTTGTGCACAGGCGCTAATTAAAGATTTAGGCGGGCACCTGGTAGATAGTACCGATGACCCCAGAGCTGGTGCTTTCCTCGCTCACCGAATAAGTATCGCATTATGGCAAGGAAATGCTGCCAGCGTTAAAGGTACAGTGGCACAGGGTAAAACTTTTAAAATTTGTTTTAATTTTCTTTTTAATTATTTATATTAATAACGAAAATTTTATAACTTTATCTAAGACCTACGTGTGTATAAATAAATGCATGTTCTATGTAGCGTCTTGTTTGTTTTCTAGACATCAACATAAATAGAATAACTGTAGGATAAAGTAACTCTTAGCAGTACGACCGCCCATTTTCTAATACTTAATTTCTTTCATACTATTTTCGATATGTAGATTTAAACCTCAAACCTAACGATATAAAAACATTATCTAAAGCAAACATTAACCTTTGTCTTTTAAAATGGTTTAATCTCAGATCTGTACGTAAAACTGATTTACAAAAACCGATAAAGAGAAAACCTGAACAGTAAATAGTAATTACGGAATTGCAGTTTTTGCCGAACAAAGCTAAAATATCACAGTTTCACAGCGTTTTCAACGCCCGAGTATTCCCAACTTTCGTTTTTGATATTGTTTTGTTTATCAATGGAATATTGGGTATTCTGTGGGGAAATTCCATAAACCAAACCCGAGGATGTTTTTACAAATGCCTCTTTTTACACGATATGCTTTGTTTAAAGTGATAAACGTTTGGAACTTTTCTATAGCTTTTACGATCCTACTATCGCTAGATACAAAAAACTTCAATTTGAAAAGGCTTGTACTCGTATATGTAGTATATATTAAATCAAATATTACGACATATATGATTTTTTAATTTCGAGATAGTATTAGATTATAATACTTTCTCGTTTCACCCTCGACGGCCCCAGCTGTCGTCCGAGTCTCGCAGGAGACGCCCTTACGTCTTGGAAAAACCCAACTTCAGGTCTACGATCGTCAAAACACCCCGAACTGAATTGTCAAGGCCTTTCAGCTAACAGAAAAAAAAACTATCTCGATTTTCGCGAGTTTACAGAATAGAAACACGTTTTATCTGGTAAAAGGTGCATTTTTGTTTTGACATGTACCTTAATGTACATAATAATAAAAAATTAATTGCTTAAAATTGCGCCATCTATGGTCAGCACTTGGAAACTTGACACGTGTCGGCGCCGTATTTATGTGAATACCATACAAGCTTGGCGATATTGAATTTTGACAAGTATTAACACTTTTAAGAAAACAGATTAAGGGATATACTTCTAGCTGGTCCATCAATGCTATGGTACAAAGCTAAAGAGAAAAAAAAGGTATGGTTGTAAAGGGCCAATTATGTTACGAGACAGTGAAAACTTGAGTTCGCATTGTTATCTTTGTATACTGATAACAACGCGCGGTTAAGGTCAGCCTTATCTATTACATGACAAATTTGACAAATACACTCAATCGTTTTTATTGTACTCTGCGATGTTAAACTCTTTTAAAGCGACTTTTATAACCGGAAGGAGGAAGTTTACTGTGTATTTTTTTGGTATGTTCTAACAAAGCTCCTGGGCCGTGGACGGAGATACGGGTGGAATTTTGTATTCAGCCTCGACGACCGATGATGAAACTCAGATGCATGCTTCATCGTAAATGTGCTAGAAGATGCAGAGGGACCCCACATCTCTAAGTAATGCCAAGGGATCAAGCCGCTCGAAAAGTAACTGCGTATGCGATTCGAATCGCTCTTCCTTGAATATTTAAAATACGTTAATATACTCGTACAATTCGTTTATATTTGGCACCGACTTCCAAAAATAAACCTAATAGTATCTTAATAACTTATATATAAATATTACTTTTATTGCATTTTGAAGGCGGCTTTATTAAATGAATTTATGTAAAATTAAAATGATAAAATAAATAATCTAATAGCACTATCAGCTTAAGTCGTGTCTGCAGATTGCTTCCGGTTCTTTGATCATTTTTTATATGCAAGTAGGTGATCAGCCTTCTGTGCCTGACACAAGTCGATATTTACGTCTGTTACCTGTTCAGTGTTCACATAGAAAGAAAAATCAAAGTTCACGTTAGAACCAATCGCTAGCTACATATGGTCGCTGTAATCACTCCTTAGCTTAAAGACAATTTGCAATGTTTTTACCTAAATGATTGTACTAAATCAGTCATTAGATAATATTTATAGGACATAATTTATTTTAATTATGAGACATGATATAAAGAAAACAATCTAACGTCTGCTTTAATATAGATATTGTTTTAATGGATGTAAGTTATTTTTTGTATAGAATAGAGATAAAATCTCTAAGTTTTACGACATGTTTGCCACGAAGGGAATCGAGAAATAAGTCTCAAGCGGAAACTAGTTCAAAATTATACGACGAATCAAACTTTACTAGCGAACAAGGAAGAAACAAATGAAGGTTAAAAATAATAAAATATTTCAAGCATGCATCGCCTACCACATCCGGTACATATGTACATTCCTAGTGCATAATGCAATAGCTTATTGCAATAATCGGATTATCACAATGAGATGAATTGTTTAACTAACAGACATACCTATTAGTCGTAATCTAAACTTATATTATATGTTCTCCTGGTATGTTAACTGCATGTTTTTGGATGTCTTTATTAATATTAAGGCTAAACTTAATATGAAAAAAAAATTAAGGTAATTATAGTAATGAATCTAAATTCATTATTACCATTTATTTTATGTTTTGTATAAATTTTTTATTAAAATTCCTCTTATTTTAAGTTATAGGAATGCCTGAAAGAGATCGTTTAGTAGGGACAAGGCCGGTAATATGTGAATAATTACATAAATAACATGAGATTTGGATTTCTAGAAGATTGTAACGAGTTAACCTAAAAACTACTGGACAGCTTTACAAATATTTTAATATTGGAATGCTACTGATTAAAACAGGCTCTATTTCTGTCGAAAGGGAAATTGTTCAGGAAGCCGGAAAAATTTGTTAAAATAAAAATAATTGTGGGCTACGATTGGACAAAAACAGAAGGATTTTATTTAAATATGTATTTGTTTAACTTATGTTGTAGTATATGTTATTTATAGTGATAAATCAAATACAAATTAAGACAAGAAACAAATACACAAAAAACAGTTAAGGTTTGATTTAAAAAAAAATTCATACTTAAAAGCAAATATCTGTGACGAGAATATAATTTATAAGATAAATAGTTATAATTGGACACTTCACATTTTTCACGTAACTGCGCTTTTCTCTTCACATTTTAACAAGAACCACTGAGAATCTTCGCCGCTAAGAAAAATCAAAGTTTATTGAAGTAAAATCGAAGTTTCAGCTCTGAGAAATTGGTGTTTGAGAGGATTATAGTATGTTACTCGCAAACTGTGTAGTATAAGATCTGAACACTTATTTTATATGACGATAAAATGTAGCTGAAAGGCTGTATCTTGATATAGTCGTATATAATAATTCTACTGTACGTGTGTATGACACTGAACTCCTTTTAAACGGCTTGACCTATTTAAATGATTTTTTTTTGTATACGTTTGGGTGTCGCCCTGGATGGTTTAGATTAACAAATCAGCCCGGCAGATGGCGCTACAGTCGGTACTTTCATACTTTGTTTAATATCCTAATCGCTTGAAATATCATACAGAACAGAGTCTATCGGGTCCGCTAGTATACTATGGTGGAAAATAGTTCCGAGGGCATTGCTGATTACGCTGGATAAAGCTGACGACTGGACAAAAAAAAAATAAAAATGTCGAATACTTTTAACTATGTACTTAGTCCTTTTCTACCATATTTTGTTAATGTTGTGATACACACAAAGGTTCTAGTAAAAAGCAGGGTAATTTATTTGATTTAATTTACCGGAAAGTAGGTCCTACAAATGTATACAGCGTGTGATTTAACTATCATATATCATGAATTTTGTATATACATATATGTCAGATACGACGATTTTAATACACAATTCGACGCATATGTATTCTGTGCCATTATGTAACCACTTAGTCAAACTTAAAGTCTTTTCGGTAGTTAACTGAAGCAGCGTATAAATCGTTGTCTGGATCTTAGACTAGTAAATGCGGAAGCTCGACAAATCACCGCCCTACGGGTTTCATATCGGGCATGGTTTTATGGGAACCGGTTTAACGGTTTAACCGGTATCATTTCGTAAGTAAAAATTAATTTCGTCGCAAATCTTTTACTAAGTAATTCATGGCTGAATTTATAATGCAATTGGGTGGTTTGAGTTTGTTGTCTGGGGATAGAATAATTGTTTGAGGGTTGGATAAATCAGGACTATAATACGCTATAATTGGTATACAGACGCAGAAATGTGTCTGCTATCAGGAGATTATAGACTTAATTAAAAAATGATCGGTTTAGAATATAATTGTAGTACTTAGGTACTATAATGTTTAAAGAAAAAACTGTTTTTAACGGATTACGCACGCTGTAAAGCACGCGAAACGTCGGATAAATTTATAATATTACATAACTTTAATCCGTTAAAAACAGTATTTTCTTTAAATGTGTAAAGGTTATGTCAATCAAAGACAATATAATGTAATATAATGTTTCTTACTTTTGCATGTGTGAAAATACATTTTTATAAGAAATGCAATATACCTATGTTATTTTTGTTGCTCGATTTTAAGGCATTTCAATCGTGGATAGATAGGCCTTGTCGTTCGAACCTATTGGTATAGGAAGTACTAGAGAAGGGACAAGTCAAAAGTACCCACAACAGACGAGCATGTATGGTGAATGTCATGAAAGAATATGAAGCTAAAGATGTTTCTCGGGACCGTAGTATGTGGAGATCCGTGATATTTGCCTACCTTTTCCCGAAAAAGGCGTGGGTGTATATATACACAGGAAGATAGACCAAGAAAGGTTTGGAAAGTTAATAATATGATCCTTCAATATTCACTCAATAGTAAAGCATGAGCAGCTCAGGGTTTAAATTACACCAATTGATATACTGAATCTTTACCTTAATTCAATAACAAACTAATTTATATTACAGCTATATATCTACGTCTAGTTATCATGAGCTTACACAAAGCATAAGCCGTGTGTTGGTAATATCACATCAACTAAATGAATTTGGATAGTTCAAAGCGGTAATATTGAGATTTGCGACGTGTCTATTACAGTAATGAGTAAACAAGGGGTTTGTCTGAGTCAGAGCTCTGAACAAAGCGAGATGAGTTTTTATTTCTCATTGTGCTCGACAAAAACGTCTGACAATCGAGCATTCACTGTAGGGTTGATACTAAAATAAAAATGTAGAACAGGGAGTCTGCTAGATCGATAATACTTTCGACATATAGTAAAATATAACATATTGTATGGGGATTTTAAAAAGTATAATTTTTTTATAGAACGGGGGGCAAACGGGCAGGAGGCTCAACTGATGTTAAGTGATACCGCCGCCCATGGACACTCTCAATGCCAGAAGGCTCGCGAGTGCGTTGCCGGCCTTTTAAGAATTGGTACGCTCTTTTCTTGAAGGACCCTAAGTCGAATTCGTTCAGAAATACTTCAGTGGGCAGCTGGTTCCACATAGTGGTGGTGCGCGGCAAAAAATGATATGTTATTAAACATGTTTTGACCGACTTGGAATGTACCGACAATATGAGTTACAAAGATTAGTTTGAAGAATCGTTGGTCGTCCAGCGGGGTCGCTTCTTTTAATACAAATATCTTTTGCTGGCATTTAATGGTCTGGTAGTGTGGGCCTAGTGGCTTAAACGGACGACTTAACAGGGCCACTCTGTTGCAATCACGACTGTGTAACCAATGGATCTTTCTTTCTATGTTTAACACTTGCTCAGGTATCCGGAGGAAAATTGGCATGTTTCAGATACGGAAAGTTTTCTATCACTATAAAAAATATAATGATCAGAAACAGATGCGATCTGAGGCCAAAACCCATATAAGATTGTAGAGCCGTTGTATCATTATTATTACTCATAAGGAAGACCAGTTTTCACACTATAAAGTTATAGTGTATAATAAAAATAAGTTTAGACTACACACTACAGTAATAACTGCTGGATTGCACACTTGCCTCAAAGCATATAATATATAATAATCTCATTCATATAATTTAAGATATTTACATATTATAAGATTAGATGACATTAATTTATTTAGTATAACAAAATCTTAAAATATACAATCTGAATAGCACACTATCAAGGGTGTCAGATAACAATTTAAAACAATACGTGTGACCTGTCAAAATTCATGTTTATCCAACCCTACACAATGGAAACAGCATCGACAGAGAGCGGATTTCCGAACGCCCCTCGTTTACAGGATGAAAATTCCACGTCATATTAAGCTCACGCACTCATAGTTTTGTATTTTTTTTTCTGTTGATTGATTTAGTAACATATATGGCGTATTTGTACTAAAAGCTACGTTGAACACATAAGATATTAAACATACATACAGTATTAATTCCAGGAAAAAGGTACGTACCTGCAACAAAAATACACGTTAATAGGATGCGTCTTTACCGATGCACACACAAATATAGAACACGATAATAACACGTACTCAGAGTTGTCAACAGTTAACAGATACTTAACCTATTTTGTGAGTTATAAATAAGTTCATCATAAATCTAAACAGAAGCTAGAAAAGGAATGTCACTACCTAGGCTTCCTTAAATCTATTAACTAGTCGTTATTTCAATACCGCTTTCAAATAAATATTAATTAATTAATGTCCCTTTAGAGATATTTTAATAGATGGGAATACCCGCCCAAAACAGACCTGACAACGAAGTATCATTGCAGAGGTTAAGGAAGCTGGAATGACGTGGAATGAAATTAAGAGAGCTGCCCACGAACGATCAGGCTGGTTTTCTACGCTGGATGCCATCTGCCCTATTTGGGGGATAATTTAACACCTTTTAGACGTCATTTGAACAGTGTTGGCCTAGTGGCTGCAGCGTGCGACTCTCATACCTGAGGTCGTAGGTTCGATCCCCGGCTGTGCACCAATAGACTTTCTTTCTATGTGCGCATTTAACATTTGCTCGAACGGTGAAGGAAAACATCGTGAGGAAAGCGACTTGTCTTAGACCCAAAAGTCGACGGCGTGTGTCAGGCACTGGAGGCTGATCACCTACTTGCCTATTAGATTTAAAAATGATCATGAAACAGATTCAGAAATCTGAGGCCAAGACCTAAGAGGTTGAAGCGCCACTGATTTATTTGTTTAGACGTCATTTGGCGTTTTGTATTTATTCTGTCTAAAAAATGTCTTCCATCAAAGTGAAAAATACTATGGTAATTATTCTGATTGAGGAACTTATTAAGACATAAATTGGCCTTTGTGTGTTTGTATAATTGAATAACTATATCTACTAATTCTTAAGTTTAAACTAACTTTGTCTCCATATACAATGTTACTGAACTAGTATGTACTTTCTAAATTCATATCTATGAAAACAATCAAAGTTTAATAGAATTCAAGTAGTATTTTATGTAAGTTCTCAAAGTTCTGAAGATATTCCTTAAGCTGATAGGAATTATGAATATTGCAGGTGAACTTAAAGCTTCTTCGAGGTATGAAGATGAATTCATTCAGCTAGAGCACTTTCGAGTGATTATATGATACATATATTTTATATGATGAAGCTTTTCTATTTAGATCTGAATGTTACTGAAAAAGAATTTCTAAAAGTAAATAACATTTTGGATGTGTCTAAATTGGCAAGGCAGACATATTTATGCATCTGCTTTATTTATACTTTTATTTTTTTAGGCATGTAGGTAAGTTTTGTGTGCCTGGGACACATTTTTGATTACCTATTTCTGAGTTTAAGTCGGTGTCCTTACGATATTTTTCCTTCACCATATTATCATGTTTATAAGGCCAAGATTTACCCTGGTTTCCAAAGGGTCCTTAAGGGTAGCACATTTTGCTAGTGGGCTAGTTCTCAAGTCTGAATATATTAAAAAATAAAAAATTGAGAATTTTAATTCACACTCTCATCGCTGGATAGCTGTCCAATTTCTACGTAAGTTTTCTACCTTTAACAGCAGATGTTTGTACAAGTATTAATAATCAATAGTGGATTAGAGAAACTCTAACAGATAAGGTATAAATAATATACAACGATAAACAAAAGATAACTAAAAAAGCATAGATAATAGCGCATGGATCACGATTACTTCTAAGATATTGGAAATTCGATATGCATAAGTAACGTTTACATGAGAAAAATTCATGCAAATTTACCTAAACATCCTTTAATATGATAACAAACTTGGGTGTACAATGTAGAATATATTACAAAGCCAGGCGGTAATTCAACTATGTGTTAATTAACACATAATGCCTGACACTGGTGTGATATTAGGCGCAAAACTAATCATATATGGCTTAACCGATTTGAATTGTTTAGGCTTACGTACAGTTTAGGGTTAAACATAGTGTTTAAATATGGAAGTAACTGAGTTTTATGATTTTTGGCTGACGTGGGTTTAAGGAAAAAACAAAAAACGATCGCATTCAAAACACAAATGAATCTTTTTTCTATACTGAAAACGTAAATTATTTATCTATCAATCTATACATGCCTTTTTAACAAAGGATCGAGACCACGTATTTGCCGCTGTCCAAACGGACATACCTTTCTCGCTTTATCCACTTTTATGACATTCACCAGTTTGAGTACTTTTGACGTGTCCCTTCTGTAGTACGTTCTATATTGTTCCGGATATGTTCGACAAGTAATTACAATACAATTGTTAATTCATTCAAATTTATTTCAAGAATTCAAAATAAAAGTTATTTTTAATTCTTGTAAAAAATTGCGATTGCGATTAACCTAATTTTTTCATTGTTATGTTTGTGTTTAAATATGTGTTCCATCTGTGGCTTTTATGTCATAACTATTATTATAATTAGCTGTAGAAATACAAAACATCAAATAAATAAGCAAAATTATTCCTTAGTGTTAAATTTCGCCATAAACTAAACTCCTACCTATATTTGATGTTTATTAAGACACAATGTATTGTGATAATACCACGAACTAGTCGGGATATGCACAAACAAACAGTTGAATTGCAAATAGATTTACAAGAATTGGAAGTGCTTATTGCCCGAATACAAAGTGAAGGCAGAAATAACAGCTCAAAAGAGATAACAATGGGTAGATCCTTAAGTATTTGTGGATATGTTTAGCTGAATTAGGTAATAAATAAGACCGGTATAATGTAAAAATAGATTGTATTGCTTTTCAATCTCCACATTGATTTTAATCGGTATGGTAAATCCCTGATAGATAGAGAGACTCTTCGTATGTGCGGAAAGAGAACAGGCGTGGCGATAATTAGAACTAATATAATTCTTATTTGCTACGCGTCATTCATTCACAATAATTTACTTTAAATTTTTCCATACTAAGTTAATGGTGAAAACAAAAATGGTAATCTAGCACTGCAGCGACATCTGATCCTCACAAATTCAAGACTCTTTGTCGTTGCAGCCTTGTCGAAACATATTAAAGAACAATGCTCAATACTGTAAAATAAACAGCGTTTGACAAATTTTCCATTCCCATTTGATATGTGAGTTTATGACACTTTTACTCAAACTAATAATCGATTAAACTTTGGTAGTCAGTATAATAATTAGTATTACTAGTATATTTGAAGTATGAGCCTTTTAACATGAATAAACTACAGGAGTATATCTAAAAGCTATAAAATTGTGTTGCGTCATCTCTGCTAATATCAAGGACGTTGTTTTAAAATACTCCGTTTGGTCGTAAATCGTGTCAGTGTCATCCTGTTATAGCCAAATTATCTAGCAACGGTGAATCATTACGTATAGTCCCAGTTCAGTTAGGTATTTATTGAAAATCCTTTTCATATATTGGCTCCTAGCTTATTATTTACGTCATTTATAATTGTATTTAATACTAGCTGGCCTGGCGAACATCGTACCGCCTAAAGCCTATGATCGACGGACGAGTAAGACCGTGGTTTTAAATACCGACGAACCTGGCTCGCCGCTCGTTGGTACTGATCGATTAACAAGCAAAACAGTCGCAAACATGTCTTGTTCTCTTTCCGACACGCGGTTTTGGATGGCGAGCCGAGTAAAAAATATAGCACGACGACGAGCCGCGAGCCAGGCTCGGCGGTATTTAAAACCGTGGTTTTGCAATGATACACTGGCGAGCTTTACCGACGAGCCATAAAACCGCGGTCTTACTCGTCCGTCGATCAGGCCCTTAACAGTCGATTCTTTATGTTTTTTTAATACTTATTCTGCTATTCGGGACACCGGTCTAGCTAGTAAGATAAAAAAAGAAAGTTAATAATACAACAAATACATTATGTCAAAAAATAAAAATTTACCTTCCCGGAACCCCTCCACTAACACTTGAACTTTATGGTATGGTATTAAAGTTCAAATTGCCTTTAAATATTATTACGAATATTTTGTATGGGAATATAGAAAAGTGTTGTTTTTACTTTTCACTGAATTTTTTAAATTTTTCTCTCCGTAAGAACCATCCTCGTACTTTAAGGAATATTTTAAAAAAAGAATCAGACAAATCGGTCAAGCCGTTTTCATGTTATGTCGTGACAACGGAAAATGGGTTTCATTTTTATATATATAGATTATTCGTGATGTCAAACTGGCAGGAGGCGCACCTGATGTTAAGTGTTACTGCCGCCCATGGAAACTTACATTGCCTTGCCTTTTAAGAATTGGTCCGCTCTTTTCTTAAAAAATATAAAATAATTACTAAGAAATGAAAAGTATATTAACAGAACTCAAATAAGGTCTTAGCATGATGAATTCGTAAAACCGAATAGCTATCGTAACGGTAAATTATATGTATAGGAAACAAAGGTAACCACTCCATCACCGAATGTGTATACATACATATCGTAGGAAATGTCTATACTTTCAAGTTCGTTAAAAAATAAACTCAAATTGACAAAATATATTCGAATTCGTATTTTTAATTAATAGATTTTGAAATCGTACCAACACTAGTTTCATACTACACTCATTCCACTTAAATATATTTCTTTTAAATGCTTTTTTGACCTTTAATTAACACTTAAACTTAAGACATGTAAACAACTTTAACGGACGGAAATCACTTTCATGCAGACACTTAATTGCCCCATTAACAACATAATGATTAATGATATCTTCCATAATGACATTATAATTCTGTGACTGTTAAAGCGATCAAACACGCAAATAATTTAGAAACTAGCCTCAGCCCGCAATGGATTTCGTGTATTTAGACAAGAATTTTTGCGACCGAACTATAATAGAATCACTCAAAAGTACATATAAACCTTCATCAGGAATATTGGTATAAACAAAATTCGTGGAGTTTTTGAGTTTATCGCGTCACTTTATTCACTATAATGACTCCTTTTCCAGTCTTTGATTATTTACTTGTAATTAATTATTTGCTTGCAATTAAAAACTATTTTTAATAATACCAAAGAAGTATAACTTCTTACGCGCGTACATAAGTACACGCACGCTTTATTTTAAATATGGTGGGTCGATATGTGGATTTAATTAGCAAGAGTATCGATGTCAAATTGTTTAACCTATTCGGCCTCCAACAGTTTAACGACTTCCGCCAAAGCCGTTAACTGATCAAGTTTACGTGCTAATCTTAAAAACTACGAGATATTTAATGATTAAAAATATCAAACATTTAATAGATTTAGTCTCAAATATTTAAAAACGTGTATCTTGATTAACTATGTTTGAATATAGGAAGATTTCTTCGAAAGTATGTAACTATGTAATAAGTTCCCATATATTGTGACATTCTGGAAATTGTAATGTTTTAATCAGCGCATCACATCTGCTCTTTCTATTACCACTACTTCATAGCGATCACTCTGTCAAGAGTGTACCGGATAGGAAGAAGAAACAGATCAAGTATTTTTCAGCTTAGATTGTTTTATGTTGTCTATAAGATCAGATGTTCAGATATTATTGAACTCATAACATTCAATGTTCCTGCCAGGTCTCTACGCTCACACCAGAACCTTTAACCTACCGACTCCCAGAACCAACATTTGGTTCCGCGAGCCTCTTCCCAGGATGTTCTGCTTTAGATTCTGTCAATAACATCGACCCTTTTTCGCACTCCACTACTGCTTCATTTAAAAATAATTTAAAACAACTGTTAATGTCCTAATCCTTGTATCTTTGTTTTGATTTTCTTTGCTCTGTATCATATTTTCTATTAGTGAAACTTTTTGTGGATACATCCAATGTGTTAATTTTTTGTTTTATTTTTTTAACTGTTTTTATTGTATCTGTTTTGTTTCCAAAATAAATAAATAAATAAGTTAAATGACACTGTTATAGCTATTCGTTTTCCATACGTCGGCCAGAGTAATTGCATAAAAAAATAATGTTTATTAAAAATTGTATATTAATATATTGGGAAAGCTTTCAACACGTAAATATAGAATTAACACTTTTTAATAAGATTACAATCGTGGTTACAAGGAACATCGCGTGCTGTGTTACAATTAATTACTTTATTTATGGAAAAATATGTTATAAAATAACAAGAGTCGTAGTATCTTATTTGTAATATTTAATGCGGATATCCGGGAAACTAAATAATTATAGTGAAGTGGCGTATATGTGTCGGTTTAAAATGACCCCATTATTGATAAAGTTAAGTCTTAAACAGCTATTTAATGTTAGTCCTTATCACTGTAGTGTAATTGTAGTAATATATAAATGCAACAAATATGAATATAATTAAATCAAGTTAATAGTACGTTATGATTGGAAGAATTATAAACTATGTTTTAAACCCTCTAACAAGGTTATATCTATTGGAGAAAAAATATATTTAAAAGTACTTATTTATTTTATTTTTATTAATTTATACTGCGCTGCAGTAATACAGAAAAACAGTGGGCTACTGGCAGCCTTATCGCTTTCGAGCGATCACTTCCAAGCAACCACTTTGAGGAAAAAGAAAACAAAGTGAGCGCAAGAAGTGCAAAACTACATAAGACATAAAATCACTTATTATTACAAAAATAATTAATAAAGATAAAATTATTAACACATTTTGATTATTTTTAGTTTGTTTACTTTATAACAAAGAAACAATAACGGGAAAAACAATGATTTTCTACAGATGCCAACGATTTATTTAAAATTTTCCTTAATGTATCGTAACACTGACCATAAACATACGAGTAGTTTAAACAACTGAATGCGACAACTATTTATGATAAGAATTATCTTATCTACACATACGCGGGACCTCAATTTGAAAGTTCTATGCAACTTTTATACGATAAATGTATAGTAAATGTTTTGCTTTTGTTA
Source organism: Pieris melete (assembly GCA_963693345.1). Taxonomy (NCBI): domain Eukaryota; kingdom Metazoa; phylum Arthropoda; class Insecta; order Lepidoptera; family Pieridae; genus Pieris; species Pieris melete. The sequence goes on along the minus strand of CAVNZK010000053.1, from coordinate 913,661 downwards.
CTTATTATTTACAATTCGTTGGATTATACTATAACTCAGACGTCTTAAGCAAATAATGTGTAATGTGCGGCCAATCAATATCTTTAAGATAAACCTAGAAACCTAATTTCATCTTTATTTATATACACACAGTGTTTTTATATAAAAAAACAACAATTTTTACACCAATGGAACATACAAGTAACATATATTTATTTCTAATAAAAAATGCGTCTAGCCTTGCAAAGCCTGGCAAGGCCGTTACTTATATAAACATTATTAAAGCATTAATATAATGTTACAACTTATTTAAATGCATTTCATTGCAAGTGGAGTGTGAACTAAAATATTGAAATTTAATCAAGTTAACAAATTGTAAGGTTTAACTGAAAAGACAAACAAACAGATAGAATGAGTACGATGAGCTCAGTTTTAATATAGCGATTCCTACGGACGGATGCTTTTTAATTTAGCTCTCTATGTATAATTAAAAGTTACGACTGTGCCCATTTAAAATAACAATAGGGTTTTCAAGCTGTAACAAATATAAGCATTTTAAACGATTAAGCTTTTAAGTTTTCAAAGTTTAAAGGTCTCAAAAGGCGGTATTGTCGGTGGTGGATTTTTTGTGGGATTATATGTTAATTATCCAATTCTATCTGTAAGTTTCCAGCCAGCGTAGTGTTGGTCTAGTGGCTTTAGCGTGCGACGCTCATCCCTGAGTTCGTAGGTTCGATCCCCGGGTGCACTAATGGACTTTCTGTCTATGTGCACATTTAACATTCGCTCAAACGGAAAAGGAAAATATCGTAAGGAAACTGGCTTGCGACACTGAAAAATGGCGTGTGAAAAATAAATGATCATAAAACAGATACAGGAATCTGAGGCCAAGACCTTTTAGGTCTTGGCCTCAGATTCTATAGCGCCACTCCCTTTTTTCTATAATTTTCATAAATCTTTTGATTCTCTTCAGTCCAACGCAGTAAGCTAAACTCAAATTAACCAGCAAAAGCGTGACTGAAAAAAATTACCACTGCGTCAAGGCGACCAATAAAGAAAATTACAAATTATTTGTAAAAAAAGTACAGTACAGTAGTAGTAAAAGTAGTTGTACCAAGTTAAAACACGATTAGATTCGGCCCACTTTCTCTTTCAAAGGGCTTACTTTCCATACAGCGTATTCATTCGTATTTATTCTCGAGTCATTAAAACAATATTATTAACAGTAATTTAGGTATACTAACCGCCTTATTAGGAACTAAATTCTAATAAAACTCTGATAACTAAAGTAATCAATCTCTATATAAAAAATTGTGTATACACTGTTAAAATAGTGAAATTAGTTTGATGGTGATTTATATTGTATAAATAAGAGGGTATTAATATAGATTATATTGCATCAATTATGTTAAGGATCAGATTATTATTATTAATGAATCCTTACAAAAATTGGTTAGTTAACATTTCTTAATATGAGTAGTAGTTGTTTACAACTTAAAAAATTAAGTTCGTTTTTTTTAACTCTAAAATCTAGTATTGTATGGCCCTTTTTAGGGTAAAAGCCTCCTGGATATTTTTCCATTTGTCAGATTTTTCTCAATGCATTTTTCAGTCATCTAATTTGGATGATAGGGATCTTACATTGAAAGTGCGTATGTAATAAAGGGTGGTGGTCGCTTTCCCCACGGGGACCAGCCGGATTTTAGATTATTTTGCTAACGTGGTAATTGTTATTGTTGTATTTTCTTTGTTTTTTGTTATGCTGTGTTTTGTTTTTAGTTGCTTATTATCGTAAAGTAAATCGCTAGAATGTAGGAATTTTTATTAGAGACGAGATTAATTTGACAATAAATTTAACTAGTACTTTAAGAAAGTTTCAGTTAACGAATAAAAATCAGATTTCCGTTAAGTACGCTCTAAATAGACCTTCATTTTCTCGAGGCAATTTTCCGGTTTCACTTCGACAAAATGAAATAAGTAAGTGTGTCGGTCAAAGTACAAAGGTACCGAGTCAATTATAAAATTTTTAATCGCCATAGAAAAAGAGTGTTATGAATTTGAGGTTTAATAAAATTTTTAATTGAATCTATGACGGCACTTAAAAGGGGAAAACAAATTGAGTTTTATTAAAACGTGGACTATAGATAGTTACGTGTTTGTAACCATGGTAACTAACACTTTTTTAGTTCACGTTTTACAATATGGCCGCCTTAGTTTATGTTCTCATTCAGGATTGATTTTACAATCTAGTCTCTATTGGAGCGCGTCAAGCAATTTGCTTCAGCAAGGAAGGACTTTTTTGCGATTGTCATTGCATATTTGTGGAGCTGTTTAAACGGGTCAAATAACGATAATGTAACGCCGCTTTTACATGACCTAAACAATCCTATTTAAATGTCAATACAAAATGACGGGCATAAGTAGTTTTAAAAGAAATAATATTCTTATACATATTTTTTGTTTATATGAGGTTGGCTCAGTGGCTTCTGAGTGCGACTCTCTTCTCTGAGCTCGTAGGTTCGATCCCCGGCTGCGGACCAACAGACTTTCTGTCTATGTGCGCATTTAACACTCGCTCGTATGGTGGATGCCATTTAAACCCTAATAGTCGGAGGCGTGTGTCAGGAAGGATGCACACCTATTCGTCTTTTAGAAAAGCAAATGATCTCGAAACAGATACAGAATTTGAAGCCCAGACCTAGAAGGTTGTAGCGCAATTGTTTTTTTAAATTGCCTCTTCACAAGTTTACATTATACACGTTTTCGGTAAAGAAAAGAAAGAATTCGTAGAAACTGAATGTTTTGTACGACAAATATATTCTATCAACATCTTTCAGCAATTATTTCTGAAAGAGAACGACCACGAAACCACTTTAAAATTATCTTATCCCGCGTCGGGCTAATTAATATTCCTAACTCATGAACTGTTTGGAGATGTATTTTAATCTGATCGTGAATTGAAAGGAGAAAGCGAGATATCGCTTTCGATAAATAACTTTTAACTAGAGCTACTGTTAATGGCGTCTTTGTCCTGTCACAGTGGTCACGCGATGTTATTGCTATTATATTTTCCAATACCAATATAATTTAAGTATATACAGGTTTATTGGTAATTCGGCGTATTCCTGTCAGGAGGCGATAGCGCGGACTATTTTTATTTATATAATAATGCGATAATATTATCTCCAATATGCAAAAGCGAACCATTATTGTGTTATCCTGTTTTTAAACCTTTTTTGAAAAAAATGGCACATGAAAATAAAAAAGGAGTACTTTAAATATAATTATTTCTTGATTAAAAACGATTAAACACTGGTTATTTATTTTTTATTAGGCGGCTATATTAAAGAAAACAATTATCTGTCCAAATAAAAAATGCGAGACGAAAAACGACGTCATTATTTCAATATTTTAAAACGCACTTATATCGGGCTAAAATTATCACAATTAGTAATCCTATTAAGCACCTTCTTAAGAGAGTATATCGAATAACCAATAACCCTGTATAGTATAACTGTATAACAAGCATTGTCACAGGCATGTAAAGCTGGCATTTATTTCTTGAAGTTTTGTAGAAATATACTCAGGATATGTGAGATACATGTATCATTGGAGTCTATTGAAATGTCTATTGCCGCGAATTTGGTATTTTAGGATATAAGGAAAATTGCTAATACTAATTTCGCGACAATAGATGGCGCTTATATGAAAACATCTCATTAATCATAATATCAAATAGTTATCTACAAACTTGATGTAGCTCGCCATAATCTAATAAATTTGCGCTAAAAAACGCTCAGTTGTGGAACGGCGGACGTCGGAAGATCTTGACGACAACGCACTTGTGAATGCGTTGCCAATGTGAGTGTCCATAGGCAGAAGTATCATTTAACATCAGGTGAAGGCTCACCTGCCTGTTTGGCGCCAGTTATATACATAAAAAAGAAAGAATTGAACGTCTAACCGCTAACACTGATTCCAAAGTTTTCTCGCAAAGCACACATTTTGATATAAAAGATCAATTCACATAAAACTCGCAAACGACTGAACAGTTTTAAAAGCCGTTTGGAAGTTTAAACGTTGGTGTTAAGATACAGCAAGCATAGAAAAAATACGCCTTCGAAATTCAAATCGTGTTAGCTATTCAACGATGTTATAGCAGCTTTTGGCGGCATCGTAACTGCATTGCGGCAGTTAGTTAATTTTAAAGCACTTCTAGGCAGTGCTTTAGAAACCGAACGAAGACATGAGTGAATAGAATTCGAGGAAACCAATTTTCCGTAGAGGAAAACACTTTGATAAATTGACGCGGATATTTGGCTTTCAACCTGGGTTTAATTTGACTGTGCAGATTTTGTGTATTTTTTTTACAATTTTCTTTGTGATATAAACACAATAATACATGTACGTATCAAGCTCATTCCTCCTACCCCATTCGGCAATTTCAGAATGTCTTGAAGAATGTAGAAAATGCAGAATTTTAGAATTGTCATATTTTAGAATGTGTTGGAAACTGACAATATTTAATATTAATTTATTTATATATTAAAATATAATATATTATTATATATATTACTGAACAGTACCAGTATATAGCTATTTAATTTTTTACGGCTTGTGGCGTAATCATAAAAAAGCTTTCTTGTGTAACATTCTTAAACATTAGTGAAGCTTCTCAGTCTTATTTTACGTGAAAATTTGCCCATGTCAATACTACTGTAGTAACACTAATGTAAGTTGTATGTCGGAGTAGATTTAAATAATCAAAAAAATCACGCGATTATCTGGTAATTTAAACATGCCTATTTATAAAAGTTATAATGTTAAAGCAAAATTTAAAATGAATACAACGCTTAGCGTGTAAATGAGTCCTTCTCATGCAGTCGAGTGCAAGGTAGAAAGAAAATTGCATAATTTACGTCAACTTTTATTCGATCATAAATTATGCATAACACCTTCACACTCCGTTGGGAAAGCATAGTCGCTAATCATCTGGGGCAGGGACATATATTTGTGTCTGTTATATTTCCGAAGCAAAATTTTATGTACATGATCATATATATATGTAGTAATTTATGTGAAATAAAAAATAAAATAAATCAGTGGCGCTACAACCTTTTTAGGTCAGAGACTCAGATTTCTGTATCTGTTTTTTGTTCATTTGTCAATCTAAAAGGCAACTAGATGATCCTCCTTTGTCTGACACGCGCCGTCGTAATTTTAGGTCTAAGGCAAGCTGGTTTCCTCACGATATTTTCCTTCGCCGTTCGAACGAATGTTAAACGCGCACATAAAAAGAAAGTCCATTGGTTCACAGCCGGGCATCGATCCTTCGACCTCAGGGATAAGGGTCGCACGCTGAAGCTACTTGGCCTACACTGCTCGATTTATGTTATTTATGTAATAAATTCGCATTTATAATTTATTTTGTATATCATGTTTTATCAGATTAAATTTCATGTAATTATCAAATGAGAAACACTTAGATATGATTGTGTTAGTTTTTTATTTAGTAACGCAACTAAGAAACTGATGATGTCCGAATTCTAGACGAAGGCGCATATGCATTAGCTATAAATATATAATAGTCATAATGAAACATTTTAATGAAGTAATTTAATGAAATGTGCATTTATTACCGTAATAAGGAATCGTATATGCTTCAAAATTCGGCAAATTTCCAAGAAACTATCCCCAAACTTGGTTCTAACTTATCAAAGTGATTTGGCAAAACTGCTCAAAGTTCCAACTCTTTAAGTGAATGTCTCGACGAATCAAGTATTACGTAATTTATAAGCTTCCAAAAACAATTACGAGTATCAATTTTATTAACTTTAAAACGTTTTCTTGCCGCTAGTAATTTGGCTGCGGTAAACTATAAAATTTAAAAAAGAGAAGAAAAAAACGTTGCTATATTTAGACAAAAGTATATTAGTGCGATATAAATGAACTTAGTATTGTCTTTGATTAACATAACCTTTACACATTTAAAGAAAAAACCTTTTACCGGATTAAAGTTATGTATTATTATAAATTTACAATTATTTGACATAATTTTAAATTTATCCGACGTTTCGCGTGCTTTACAGCGTGCGTGGTCACGGTGACTGAAGACAAAAGGTGTTGAATGTCAAAAAGTATCACAGCTGCAGAGAAAGTTGCATTATCTGTATTTATTTCCCCGGAGTTGGTATCGACTAAAAGATGGAGGGTTTTGGCAAAAATGGCTCACGGTGTCCTCTATTTTCGCGGATTGTTTTTCTTTTTGAGATTTTAATTTGGATATTATTGGATCCCAGGTGTTTGGCAATTTTAGGCCGTCTTCTCTATTGAAGTTGGGGTGTTTTTTGAAATTTTAAAATTATGTCAAATAATTGTAAATTTATAATAATACATAACCTTTAATCCGGTAAAAGGTTTTTTCTATAAATGAACTTCTCAATAGGACTATTTTTAAACTAAAACGTGCAGTTATTTAAGCGAATAAAATTGCTCTCCGTTTAAAGTTACGAGTGTAATCTTAGCGCATTTAGTTGCAGTAAACAATGATTTCGAGTGCACACTGCGACATTTAAACAAAAGCAAAAAATGCGGTTTTGCCATATATTGTATTGGATTACGGGTTATATAGCTTCCGTTTAGTTTCTTCCGCGTAATGTCGATCGCGCAAATATAATTTTATAACTAGGTAGGTACGTGCAATTACGATCGCATGTAGTTGTGATTTTTTTTTTACCCAGAACTGGACAGACGCCTGTCCAGGAGATGCCTATTTAACAGCCGCTTTAATGAAAAACTTATTTAGATTATTTTCCCTCGTTACGAAATTACGCTATAATAAAGTCTTTTAGTGAAAATATAAAAAATAGTGCCTTACGTTACATTAAAGAAACTGGCTTTTTAGTATCTTAAAGAATTTCTTGACTACTATACGCAACTACATAATAACAAACATCTATAAAATCTCTTTCAATCTTCTGTGCACATACACAATTGTTATTTTACTCTTAAATAGCTGTATTTTGATCGTGTGTGTTCAAGTGGGTTCGATAATGGGTTAGATTTACAATTATAGTATTATTTGTGTTTAAGACGTGTGAACAGGGGTTTTTTTGTAAGGAATCTCGCTGTTGGCCTTAAGGGCCTTTACAGCTCAGGTCGGGCTGTTTTGGCGAGCGTAGCTCGGCCTCAATGGGCGTTTTCCCGCGGCTGGCGCAAGGGCGTCTCCTGTGAGACTCGGACATCGGCTTGGGCCGTCGCGGGGTGGTCAATCGCCTGAAGGCCAGGACGGAAGCTCACTGGAATGTCCGAAGTACGCAATAAAGGTTCTCGCCTTCCCCGATGAAGGCTTTTTTTTTACCCTAATCTGATTTTAATTATTATTATTGGCCGCGCGGGCGGCTTTTAATCTATTGTTAGCTACGGTAATTGGATCGTCCGGATCCGTTAGGCTGTGGCCTCGAATTTCGCGGGCAGCGGGGCGGCAGCGGCTGCGGCGCGGGAGCGAGGCGGCCAACGCATACCTGTTCTCCAAACCAGCGGGCAGATCGCGCGGCACTATAGCGGTGTAGTGTTGTGTTCGTGGTTGTGTAGTCGAGATATTTGTTTTTATTCGCGAACGAAATGTCTAAAAAACGGCGACAACATCTTTTGATTCAAATTTATTCCTAACGCTCGATTTATTGTGGGCAAAAATATGTTATATGCAAAAATATAGTTCCATATGGGTCTCCTTTCAAAGATTTCTGAAATAATTTGCTCTTGCACGTCCGAGGTCATTTTGATACGTCACAAAAAATATGTACAGCACTATACTACAACGCCTACGCGCAACGCGGGCGGTCACCGTTTGACTGGATTGCGCCGCTCGTTACCCGACCCCGCGCCGCTGCCACGCCGCTGTTTTCGAGAACCGGTCCATTTGATTGTACGCATAATATCCTGCCGCTCCCGCGCCGGGGCCGCCGCCGCGCCGCCCCGCTGCCCGCAAAATTCGAGGCAGCAGCCTTAGTGTGTGTATGTACGGGACGTATATCGGGTCCGCTATATAAATTTATCATAAAACATATATATCTTTCATATTTATGTTCTTATAAGTAGAAAAGATTAGAAATCTCCGTCAAAGCATAAACAGATAGCGAAGTTATTCCAAGTTTATCAAAGTTTCGAAGTTACCGATAACATAACATGTTTGAAAGTCAATTTCTTAGGTAGATAAAACCAGGATAAACGATGACTGACAGATTTTTATTATAACAGAACTAAACTTTTTGTAAGGAACAAAATCACCTTTTTTACTGATAACTTTCTATCTTAAGGACCGGCCTTTCGAAGTAAAGATATTTAACTTAGGGTCCTTCAAGAAATGAGCGTACCAAGTCTTAAAAGGCCGGCAATGAACTCGCGACCGCTTTGCCATTGAAACTGTCCATGGGCCCCCATGGCTTAACTATCACTTATAATCAGGTGAGTCTCCTGCCCTATAAAATAGAGGTTCCTCCTACTTTGTTATACTATTCATTTCTTAGTATTTTAATTTGGTCAGTCTTCTACCAACCCGAGACAAATATTGGAATCGAACAATGTACCTGAATTATACTATGTATTAGTGCTTTAAAATAAGTAATTGTATTGAGTTCTACTTATCAAGTGAGCCTAATGTTGCATTAAAAACTTGGCTTATAAAATTTATTTATAAAGTTCTACATTTTATTACTCTGTTTTATTAAAAGTACTGATTTATATGATTCTTTCAAATTATTTGTATATTGTTAAGAGTCCGATCACTGGTAATTACAATATAGTCAATATAATTGAGTCTCAAAAAATAACAGGATAAAACATTATTTTTCTTTTAATAAGCCTTAAAGGCATTTTTGCGTAAACAAAATTAATTAAGTAAACAAATTAAGCTTGACTAAGTAATTCCATTAAATCCGTTTATTTATATACTGTTAAACATTGTTTTTTGATAAACATATTAATATTGTGTACAATTTATATGGAGCTGGAAACTCTGACACACCTTTTACTTAGAGAAGAAGAAGAATGTACTTGTTGAATAACGGCCTGAGTACGACCTTTTTTTTTAAATGGATAAATAGAAATTGGCCTTAAGGGCCTTTACAGCTCAGCTGGGGCTGTTTTGGCGAAATGGGCTTTTTCGACCCAAGTGCGAAGTAAATAATACGGCCTGTATACACATCGTACTTAAGTATGTTTTGCTTAGATACGACAAAGATTAATTTATTGAAGTACATAGTATATTTATTAAATAAATATCTACTACAGTATAAGTCAAAATCTATTCTAAAATATTAACAACATTAATTACTTCTCCACACTATTTATTTCGTAATTATTTGCCAAACAATGACGATATCCAAACGAGGAAAACGATCCTCTTTAGCCAATATAAATATTGAGAATAATGTGTCGAGAGACAAGTAAGGTTGTGACGATATAAGTATAGCCAATTTATGTGAGTATTGATTTATTTATACTAGTATTACCAATTACTTTGTACGTTCAAGTATACAATTGAAAACAAAGGTTATCGAATATCGATTCAGAACGCGTAAACAATAATTCTATTCCCAGGTGAAATTGTGTTATGGGTTATTGATTGAATTGAAACAGAATAATGAGTTTATAAGAGAACTTAATAGTAAAAAGAAGTAATGCTAACTTCATCAATATAATAGTCTTAGCAACTAAATGAAGGTGGGTAAGGATTTTAGGAATATCCCACCAAATCTTTGCAATCAATCAAAATTGCTAATTGCAAATAAATCAGTTATTATTCAACAATCTATCTGGTACAACTTGTTTGAGGGCATTTCCAAAACTGTTATGTAAATTAATAATTTAAGTTAATTTCCCGAAAAAAAAAACATAATATTCTCATACAAAACTTTCTCATACACTATCCTAAACGTTATTGGTAATACAGAATTTATCAAATAATCTCAATATATATATATAATAAAAATCTTACTCTCATTTGCGTACATACCAATGAAATGGCGACACAACATTGTTGAGTTCTGGGCCTCATTTCTGTATCTGTTCCGTGATCATTACTAATAGACGAGTAAGAGATTAACCTTCTATGCCTGACACACACATGCCGGTTTCCTCACGATATTTTCCAACACCGAACATGCTAGTGTAAAATGCGCAAATAGACAGAAAATCCATTGGTGCACAGTTGCGGATCGTACCTGTGACCCCACGGATAAAAGTCGCATGTTGAAGCCACTAGGCCAACACAACACACAACATTTGCTAATACCCATTAAAATTATATTTATATGTGTTTTGTTTTTAGACCACTTTATATAACGAACATGACACTAGAGCTGATTAGAAAACTAATTTATGGTCTAAGATCCCGCTATACAACGACCTTCACCGAGATGCTTATTTAATGAAACTTATTTTATATATAATTTAATATGTCAATAAATATAATCCATATGGGTTGCCTAGCAAATTTCAGTCCAGAGTATGTTTAATTAATTTAAAAAAAAAATATTTTTTTAATCATTTCACCGGTATGATTATTAGATAAATTCTATACCAATCGAAAGTATGAAGCCCATAGAATATGCAAACGTTAGGTTGTTTTGAATCAATTAATTATTTATGTGTATATTTTTTATGTGACACTAAAGTATATATACATCTTTAGTATAAAAGAAGGTTATAGTGTTAAATATATAATACTACCCTGATTAAAAATATTGATTGAAAAAAGTTCAAAAAATGTACTACATGCAAATTATAAAAAAAAAATTTTTTTTTTAATATTAATTAAACATACTCTGGACTGAAATTTGCTAGGCAACCCATATGGATTATATTTATTGACATATTAAATTAAATATAAAATAAGTTTCATTAAATAAGCATCTCGGTGAAGGTCGTTGTATAGCGGGATCTTATACTATTATACTTCCAGTTTAAAGATACAACTAGTATAAGCTGTCCGAATATAACATACTGTTACGTAACTGATATCGCGTATGCATCACTAGACATCTATTTTTAGACGCGTCGTATTGTGTGCGAATATATCCGTCCAGACATATTTATATTGACACTACAATGGTCATACCGATTTATTCAAAGCCACTTATGAATATTATTTGAAATATATCAGACGAAAATCACCATCAATTGCCATCTATTTATATTTAGAATACAATAATAAAATTCAGAAATTTGATTTTAGATGCGGCAAAATAAACTATACAAATATCAGTATGCTACCTCTTTTGTACATTGCTAAAATGACCGCAAAATAAGTCTCGAAATCTTTGATTTTAAATATTTTCCGTTCTCTTACATTATAAACGTTCTTTGTTCTTAAAAGAGGTATTTAAGAAAACAATTTGTAAAATAAAATAAAAGATTAAGAAAATGAAAATGACAGCGGCTGAAAGTTAGGCTACGGCCTGAAAACAACGTAATTCCCACTAAACAGACGAAAGTAATTACGATTTGGGGTTGATAACATAAACGCAGACGAACAATTTTTTAAATTAAAATAAACACTGGGTATAAATACGAAAAGATGTTACTGCTGGTAGGTCTTTTTGATGCGATAACAATACCTATGTGAATATATACATTTATGGAATAATGTATTAACACAGCAAGATATCTGTTTTAAGATTTTTAGTAGAACTTATTACAGTTACTAATTTAAAAGCACTAATAGTTTAATTACTTGGAGGCACTGTGTTCGATTCCAGGCGATTTAATACCTTTCGGGTTGGTAAGAGGCTGACCAACTTAACACGTCAAAAAAGAAGAATAATAATATTAAACAATGTAATCATAAGCAATTTGTACCAAAATTAAGATAGCATAGAAGTAGTTCAACAAAGACGGATCAACAAGGACTTTTTTAATATAAGAGACAAAGCCTATGAGTATGAACACTCACATTGCCAGAAGGCTCACTAGTGCGTTGCCAGCCTTTTAAGAATTGGTAGGCTTTCTTGAAGGACCTTAAGTTGAATTGTTTCCGAAATACTTACGTATCTATTAACATTATGAGGGCTATTACATTACGTTGTTTAAGAAAACAAAGGAAGGTCGCTTTTGAAATAAAAATTTGTTCTGTCCCGTATAACTAACAATAATTAATTATTAACATACATGCGCTAACGAATTTAATGGAAATAATAGTTTCAATTACGACGTCGTGCTATTGGAAGCCTACTCGATACTTTAAATGAGGTTCTATTAAATGTCAGTCTTACATTGTTCTTCAGTACGTATTAGTATCTGTGAATACAATTCGATGAAAAGAGAATAGTATATATAATCAAAAATATCATGTTGAATTTTCACGGTATCTGTAATTAGTTTTGAAGCTTTTAGTAAATTACATTCCTATGTTAGAAGCTTAATAAAGTTTAACGTTGTGATTCCAAGTAATATGTGCAAGTACTGTCTGTAAATAGTCAAAACCTATTCAAGCACTATTTAAATTAAACTACGAACGATGTGGAATGGCAACCTTTGGTCTTGGTTTCAGATTTTTATATCAGTTTTGTGATTTGATTTTTCTAATAGAAACGTAGATCAGCCCTCTGAACATGACACACTTCGCGTTGACTTTTTGGGTCTATGGCATGTCGATTTCCGTCACCGTACGAGCTAGTGCCAAATGAAAAAAATAAAATTTGATTGGTGCAAAGGAGGAGTTTGTAGTTACGTCCTCAGCCGAAGTTGATTAACTACATAATTTAAAATTGTAAAACTCTTATTCATAAAAATATTGAATATTTTCCCTGATCAGTCTTCTGCTGCTTAGCAAATAAAAAATCGTGTCAACATTATTCAAGTAATTCAGATATGAAGGTTTGTATACTGGTATTGTAGACTGGAAAACCTATAGTTACAGTTCAAACACATTCATATACAAAGACCGAAAAGTTTTTCTTTCTGTTTCTATTCTTAAACTTTAGCAACAAACATACACTTTATTGTTGTGTCTTGGGAATATAGCTTAGAAGTAAGGCTGTTACTCAATTACGCTCGACATTTTAACTGAATTTAAAGGATTTTCTTAATTCGTCAGAACCAGACAGTTTTTTCGATTACAAAAATATATTTTGATGTTTGAGGATATTATTTTTCGGGAACACTTCAAACGATTTGGTTTCCTTATATTGACACGTGCAATTGCTTCAGCTCCAAATTTAGGTCTTCCCTAGGATATATGACCTATAGATACTTAAAATAGAACGTACTCATTCCTTAAAAGCAACGCCCTCTCAAGGCACTACTGCGGTATCTGCTTTTATATGCGGTTTTATATCTAATATATAAAATTCTCGTGTCGCGGTGTTTGTGGTTAAACTCCTCCGAAACGGCTCGACCGATTATCATGAAATTTTGTGTGCATATTTGTTATATCTGAGAATCGGACAACATCTACTATTCATCCCCCTAAATGTTAAGGGTAGTCCACCCCTTAATATCTTATTTTTATTTTTAGATATTTGTTTATTTTTTTATGAGGGGTTGTATGTATTTTTTAATGCTGTAGCATGAAAAATACATACAACCCCTTACTTTCACCCCTCTACGATCAACCCCTATTTTTTTTATAAATGATATACATGTCAAAACGACGTTTGCCCGGTCAGCTAGTATCGTATAAAAAAGTATATAATTGAAATACACAAATTCATAAAACGAAATAATCCTTAAATTGAAAAGATTATTCAATATTCAGCGAGTTTCGACATTATTAACACAAGGTCAGAGGGGCTGAATAAATAAAAACAGTCATCTTAGGAGATTTTCGCTAAATCATATTTTCTTCACACCATTTTAGGAATAATTTTCGGTTTACGACTTAGCCGGGTTGCTCATAAAACAAAATTTTGAAATCCTTATATATACTCTGCGAAAGTGATGTTTTGTTATATATTCAAGTTTATATACCTATATATATTTATTAATTTAGAGATAATTTAGGGAAACCTCCGTTCTCAGTGTATCTTCAATAAATAGCCAATTGGTTTATTTCTAATTATACAACTGAAGGGTTTTGTATGGTTGAACGCGCTGACCTCCACAACGGCTTTTAATTATAAGTCGTTTGTTTAGTCCATTTATCAAGACTATAGGCAATATCACTTTACAACCAATAAGAGCAATGTGTAAAAGAAAAAAAGGGTGCGTAGTTATACTTCTTTGCATTTTTAAAAATAGTTTTTGATTGCATGCAAATAATTAATTACAATTAAATAATTAAAGACTGGAAAAGGAGTCATAATAGTCAATAAGTTCAGTTTACATTTGAAAAATTAAATATTAATAAATATTTATTATTATTCTCTTACATTAAGTATAACATAAATTCTATTATTATTCGAATTTTGTTATTAAATTATGTCCAATGCCGCATGCATCTTCCGTGGGCAACTTCATTCTGATAATTTTGTGTCACGGTGCGCGCGCATCGTAAAATTTCACTCCTATAAATTTTTCATAACGCGCCTAAAGAAGTATAACTTCAAAAAGTTGTCAAAGCTATATACTCGTACAGTTCGATCCCCAGCTGTGCACTAATGGATTTTCTTTCTATGTGCGCATTTAACATTCGCTCGAACGCTGAAGAAAAACATCGTGAGGAAACCGGCTTGCCTTAGACCCAAAAAACGGCTGATTTATTTTTATCTATCCTCTATCGGCCGGCAACGCACCTACTAATAATATGGGTGTCTATTTACTGTGGTAGCTGCTTTTTATGGACGTTTTAGGCGGCAATGTATAAAACAGGAAGAGTGTGAACTCGTACATAATAATGTTATCTTTGATAATTCTTGGGATGTTGCAAATAATTTTATGCATCGGAATACTAATAAAACTTTATAAAAAATATTCTCAAAGACCTATTTTCCTTGAATTTTCATAATGCTTCTCACTAGTGTCAGTGTTTGTATCGAGTTTGCCCCAAATAAATTACGCCTCGATTGACCTAGATAGCGTCGACCACTATAACAATGGACTTGAGCTTTATTTCAAAGTATTCTTTATGCAGCGGTTAACTACAGTTTTTAGATTATTCTCTTTTGTATAAAGGATGAAATGTGTATTATAACGAATAAATAACGAATCAAATATATATTTTGTTACTGAAGTTACGAATAAATGGCGCTTTGTCTATTTTAATTTAAATCAAACTAGTCATGCCCTGCTGTTTATTCAGTGATAACGTTATGTTATATAATACTTAATAAGTTCAAGGCTTCAGGGTGCGACTCTCATACTTGAGGTCGTAGGTTCGATCCCCGGCTGTGCATCACTGCGCATTTTACAGTCGTTCGGTGAAGGAAAACATCGTGAGGTAACCGGCTCGCCTTAAACACAAAAAGTCGCCGGCACAGGCACAGGAGGCTGATCACCTACTTGCTTTTAGATTGAGATTGATTATGTAACAGATTCAGAAATCTGGGGCCCAGACCTAAAAAGGTTGTAGCGCCACTGGTTTATTTTTTATTTGTTTATTTATAACGATAAGTTTACAATTTCTTATTTCGAATCTGTAGTTGCTGTAGGTTTTTTCAATATTTAACATGTGTATATAACGTAACTTCTATACATAAGATACTGTACAGTACAGTAGGTAGTCTGTATAAAAATATATAGCTATGAAAACCCTACTCTGTTTTAAAACAACTTCCATTCGGTTTGATCGCTTCCGTCAACACTGACTTTGTGAACTTAATAACCTGTCGGTTTTTTCGATCGGTATTTATTTAAAGATATTATAGGTAAATCTTGTTTAGACAATTGTATGATATCCTCACTAAATGGAGGTGGATAGACATATTACTCCGCGATGCGTCAGTTTTAGATACTTTTTTATTGAGAAGTAGGTGATATATCTGTGCCTGATCGAATTTGGATCTAATGATGAGATCTCGTATATAAAATCTAATACATTTACACAAACAGGTATCATATTGTGTGTGACAGAGCGCTAAGTATGACTTCTGTATGTAAAAAGTACGATTCCTGTATGTAAAAAGTATGACTCCTGTATGTAAAAAGTACGACTCCTGTATGTAAAAAGTACGACTCCTGTATGTAAAAAGTACGACTCCTGTATGTAAAAAGTACGACTCCTGTATGTAAAAAGTACGACTCATGTATGTAAAAAGTACGACTCATGTATGTAAAAAGTACGACTCCTGTATGTAAAAAGTACGACTCCTGTATGTAAAAAGTACGACTCCTGTATGTAAAAAGTACGACTCCTGTATGTAAAAAGTACGACTCCTGTATGTAAAAAGTACGACTCCTGTATGTAAAAAGTACGACTCATGTATGTAAAAAGTACGACTCATGTATGTAAAAAGTACGACTCCTGTATGTAAAAAGTACGACTCATGTAAGTAAAAAGTACGACTCCTGTATGTAAAAAGTACGACTCATGTATGTAAAAAGTACGACTCCTGTATGTAAAAAGTACGACTCATGTATGTAAAAAGTACGACTCCTGTATGTAAAAAGTACGACTCCTGTATGTAAAAAGTACGACTCCTGTATGTAAAAAGTACGACTCCTGTATGTAAAAAGTACGACTCCTGTATGTAAAAAGTACGACTCCTGTATGTAAAAAGTTTGACTGCTGTATGTAATAAGTATGAATCTTGTGTGAGATCTGGGTATATTAAATCAATACATTTACACATACATAAGTCTAACTCTCGACTCTGAATTTTGCCCTAGGACATGCCGGTTTCCTAGATTCCCTTCACCAATTTGTTGGAGCCACCAAGCATTTGTTGATTGTGAACATAGAAAAACCTGTTGGTGCACAGCCGCGTAACACTCGACCTCAGATGGTTGAGACTCACGCAACACTGGGCTTACACTCACACGTTTTCGCCACACTTCAATAAACTAATCTATTACAAATAAAATTCTTCTATACCCGACTTCGTATATTTCTTTAGCATGAATAGTTGAGAGTCGCATGTTTAAATGTTAGCAACACTGCTTACCTAAAAAGTTAATTTACGTGCATAATTTAATTTTGTTATAATAGATAATATTGGTCTTAATAAATGAGTCATAAATTTATTCCACATCCTGGTGGATAGAAAAACATTGTCTAATTACCATTACAATTTGAACTTCTATACATATAATAAATAAATAAAATAAAGTATTTATAACGATAGAATCCATTAGGTCTGCTTCCGCGAAAACAGTCATTATATAAACTCCAAATTTTAAATATAAAAATTCTACAAATAGCACCTTTTACGCCTTAGGAAAAGTTTTATGACGTCATAGAACCAGATTTTTTAAAATCAGAAGGACTTCCCATTATAAAGGGCGTATCGCGGTGGGCGTTTCACGCGTCGGTCGCCCACGTTCCGAAAGGTCAGACAACTATTATGTAAATTAATTACCAGTCCGGCTAATCAATTACTTTGTTATTGAAAATTGTGATGTATGGTTTACGGTTCGGCTGGTTTTGAATTGACGTAGCGCAAAGTTCAAAGGTCGAACTTAAGTATTTAGCATAAACTTTAAATTGAATTAAAAAAGTAGTAGGCCGTTAGTAGTAGTAGATATATTGATACACGTTTAAAGGATGAGTGCGTGCTTTAAAAAACTAGAACAATTGTTTTACAGAACATTATAAAGCTGTAAAGGTAGACAATAGATTATAATAATAACTTTTTTCTAGATAAGCTAAATCATCATAAATATAACATTTTTATTATTAAATTCCTTTGCATACAACTCAAAGGCTCATAGACTAACCAAGAACTTTAAAACAATAAAAAACTACCGGAAACACGCGTAGTTTAAAAGAATAGCATGAACTTAATATATTAGACGGCTTGGCCGGCGCAAGACTTCGGAATATATACCTACAGCCTTTTGGCATCGCAATGCAAGTATAAATATGGCTATCTAGAAAACTTAAATGTTTCTATAATAACTATTTCTGTATTTGTATCCTTATCTGCGGATTTATGCTCCTGGTTATTCGCTCTTACAATTTAATTACTAACATTAATGAAAATATTGATATTTTCACAACAATCTTACCGACCGTAATTTTGTTTATTACGCTGTTAATGAGGTTTAAGTTTCTATTTAGTTTTTGCCTGTATTTTTTGTGTATGTGTGTAAACTTTTGGCCGTCATATTTTCTAGTATTTTTTAAGTAAGCATGTTTAGGAGTAAGGATGAACAGGAATGGAAATCAGAAACAGAAATATCCTTTAAAATACAACTGTATCTTTTTATAAGAAAATCGTACAGCTATGTTGCTTAGAAATTTTACGGGTGTGTTAACACTCATTTATACTGAACTCATCTTATACTTTACGAGTGTGTGCGTTTCATAGAAAAAATATATATAGTTAATCTGTATTTTGTGTTATGCTATTGTCCTTTTCATATAATAATTGTTAACTGTTTTAAGTTGGAGAATAAATGTGTGTTTACCCAGAAGACCAAGGAACGCCAGTGGAACCGGATAGGCCATACACACTGACCAGATTTCAATCATATCCCTAAAGAAGGCACTCAGTAAGAATGCGAAATCCAAGCAAGCAATCCTGGTGACGAACGGCCAAGAAAGCCGGAAAACGCGATGGAGTCTCACTGTAAACGCCCGCTGCTCCATCCATGTGTATTTCGTTTCGGTTTTTATGTATTGTGTAAATATTATTATAACTAGATGTAATATAAATAAATACAACTGTACATACTCTTTCGTTTAATGTTCTATTCGAAGAGTACTGATTTCGACTTAAACTCACTATACTACTCTGCGTGGCCAAATGTGCGTAACTGACAAATTATGCGTTAGGTGCAGTTTGAGTTCGTAAGTAAACTCGGAGTGAACAGAGTTTAAGGTTGTTACAAATTTTCAAGAAATACTTGTTGAAGTTGAAACTAAACGTATCGACATTGCATCAATTCATCTCGTTAGTGCGGTTACGTCGCACTAATACGTTAAATAGCCTATACGTATGTACATAATCATTAATACATCATACATTAGAAAAGAATTCCTATTTATGTATTTAATGTTCGCCCATACCCTAAAAAAATTAAACCGTTATATAAACTAAATCAGTTTTATTTACTCTCAATCCTGAGGTCGAGGGTTCGATCTCGGGTTGCACCAATGGATTTTCTGTCTATGCGCGCATTTCACACTGGCTCGGTGAAGGAAAACATCGCTAGGAAACAGGCACGTTCCAAATTCAAAAATCGAAGACATGTGCCAGAAGGCTGATCCTACTTGTCTATGAAGTAGACATGATTAAAGAAAGCAGTTATAACGCCACTGGATTCATATTATTAAAATGTCTAACGGCACCATATATACAATAGTTACAAGTAGAACTAAACAAGTTGGACAAAGCGAAATATATGCGAAATGCTCAAAAGGATTTAACTTTATACTAATAGCAATAAAAATCAATAGACTGAGTGCATTTTCCCGAGGACTTATTCCTAGAATTCCTACTGAATATGTACTATAATATAAATAGAGCGGAAAGGGAAAAGCTGAGTTTCAGGAAAATGTAATTACAATTTACAATTCATGGAGTATGCAAAATAATTATCTTATTTGTTTACACGTTAAATTAAGCTCACAAAAATATACAAACAATAATATGTATGTGTTGAATATATAATGAATAACTAAGGGATTAAACTTAACTTTGCACTGTTGTATTAAACCAGCCATAAGTCTGGCTTCGTACGGTTGGATATTAATTTTATTAAAATATAGTTTTTAGACATATGATATCGTGTCGATAATGATGTCTTCTATAAAAGTGCAGTACATGTGTTTGATCTACAGATTTTAATTATTTTTCTAAGGTACGAGTAAGTGTTATTAAACATATATATAGCTCCAATAATAATTGTACGGTATTCCTACTACTTTGACCAAGACGGAGGAACTGATAATGTAATTTTTAAGATCTATTATTAAATCAAAGGGACCGTAGCTCTAATCTGAAGTTATTATATCTCTAGGATTACTTGTAATAAGCTATTCAAATCCCTCACACTTAATATCATAAGTTAAAGGCTCAAAGAATTTTTATAGGGTAATCTATATATATATAATCTTTGGAATAAAGAATTACTCAATATACATTAAATGTGGTGTAATATAATTTGAATTAAATTTTCCTGTTCATTTGTTTTTATGTAAACATATGTATTGGTTAAGAAATCATTACCATAATGATTCTGACATCACGAACGCATAGATTTTTCATACAACTCGGCAGTTTATGAAATGTGTGTTCGTGGTTGCATTTAGTTTCAAATATGCTAATTAATATTAAATAGTAACCCCCTTGGTCATAGAAACGAAATCAGTCTAATTGCAATTTAACGAAAGTAGTCTCTTTCTATCTAATTGTATTTGCGCCGTGATGAACAAGGACGATTACTTTAGTTAGGTAGGTACAACGCGACAGTGCAAATTTGATTTATTTTTGTGTAATGGGTTAAGTAAAAATTCTATTAGTCATTTTTCAAATTAAACGTAGACAAAGTTTAGAAATAACGATAACGAGTAATAATCATATTCATAATAAAGATTTTTCTAATATTATTGATCACGGAATATTTTTTTATTCCGCTACCATTCGAGTCAGTGTTGGCTTAGTGGCTTCAGCGTGCGACTCTTATCCCTAAGGTCGTAGGTTCAATCCCCAGCTGTGCACCAATGTACTTTCTTTCTAAGTGCGCATGAACGGTAAAGGAAAAGACATCGTAAGAAAACCGGCTTGCCCGAAAGTCGACGGCGTTTGTCAGGCACAGGCTGATGACCTACTTGACTATTAGATTGACAAATGATCATGAAACAGAAATCTGAATTTATTACCATTCGAATTTTACAGCATAATCACCACCAACTTCACCCTGGTTTTATATTGGAGAGAACCACGGACCCAAAAAGCTGACCAAACGGATTCAAATAATACGTTTAAAAAATGGAATCATCACATATAGATAAAATTAATAACTCGAAAGATTTGTTACCAGCATAGAGAAATGGAAAATAAAGCCGCACAGGTTTTGAATTTGGGGCAGAGTGCTTTACGGCCGTCGTTAAATTACGTCGCCAGCTAGTCCGTTTTGCAAACATGAAAGTTTTTTCAAACAGTACTTTCGGTGGAATTCACTACTCTACGGGAAAATAATGATGTCGCTATATTGTTACTAAGTGTTTTATAACGCAGAGTTTTATAGTTATAATAAACATTATTGTAACGTGTTAATTGATTTTTTTTTGATAATGTCCAGGATTATTTGCACCATTTCATGTGCTTGAATTTTATATAAACTGGGAAAAGAATATTCTAAACCAACATTTTTTGAATTAATAATTATACTGAATTTAATATTATCACTTTAGATAAGTATTCGTCTGACCCTCAAGGTCTAAAGTATTCTAACCCCAGCTTGCAAAATAGATTATTACTTGCGCAATTATACTTAGCAATACAATCGACAATTGCTTATGATTTTTTTAAAGATTTATTTTCTCAGGAGTTTATCATATTTATCCATGATTTACTATTAAACATAGACGTTACGCCAAATGAGGCCGCAGTGCAAGTACCTGGGCCTCCAATAGCGATACCGATCCCAAAATTGCGATATCAGCGCTTCGAATATTGAGGATACTAAATATGCATATAAACATGTTGCAAGTTCAAAACAAATAGCCCTGATTTTTATGAAATTGACGTACTTACGTGGGTTTGGGATTGCTAATAAAGGCTGTTTCCTATATAAAATAGTAACAAAGCAATCGCATGTGTGATGCCACCCTCCTATTTTTTAAATATAATGTGTAGGACCCCTATTAGCCATAATAGCCGTGGTTACCAACCTGCTTGGTCGCAGATCTGTTGCCGAGAAACTAAACAGCAGGGAAGTGTCTAAGTCCCCTTTCCTAAGGGATTTTATTATCTTAAATATCCTCCTTATAAATAATTTTTCCAGCGATCTGTGCTCTAGCAATATGTCAGATACCAGTGTCGAGCTCCAGATCAAACCGGGCTCCTTCGAAAGTCGGACAGTTACCAAGTAAATGAACCACCGTCCTTCTCCTCTCAATACTATGTTAGACAATTTTATAACGTCTGTAATACGATCCGAACAATTAATATGTTTAAAAATATATTAGATATGGGTTGGCTCCTCCCAACAATACTATTTAAAAATTCAAAGGCTACTTTGATCTCCGTTAAATTCACATTTAGTCCAGTACCAAAAATAAAAATAAAGTTATATTCCTCTTTTAAAAAAAAATAGCTACGAAACTACACACTTAAGCCAAAAAACCTAATTACATGGACATAAATAAAACAATATAGAATTGTATTTTCTAAAATACTGATCTCTTTTCAACACTGCGAAAACACAATTTAAAAGAAAGAGACAAAAGAGTACTTTAGTTGTAAAATACTATCAGACTAATTATTTTTATGAATGGTTAAATGTTTAAGATAAAGCACTTATTATACGCTCAGGTTTCGTAATAAGTTTTACAAGAATTTACGTCTAATAGTTTTTCAATTTGAACAATATTGATCTGAGGATTTGACAGGCGCTGCATTTTAAAGGTCACCTCGACCTGACCTTACTCACCTGTCAAACATATACATCTCAATGTATGTCTCTGTTTGTTTGAAACAATTCAATATTACGTCGTAGCTACTGCGGCGTTCAATTTTAAACTTTAGTTTTTTTTTCTAAGTACGTTTTTGCTACTTGTATGAGACAAAGGAAAGTGTATTTTGAATGCTTGTTGTGTAACATATGATTTTAAAGTATAAAACCTCTAGCGAGCCCTGTGGCTTCGCCTGCATTGTGATATTAATGATGTCTCAGTCGTATTCACTAACTTTTAATAAATTAAAAAATTCTGTTTATTTTCTTTTAAATTTTCTTATATAACATTCGTAATTATTTAAAAGTATTTATCATTTGTATTATTTCACGAAATATCTTCTTAACTATATCAATAGAAAGATAGATATAACATATCTTCTTAGTAGAAATAAATTTTATCATTAAATTGTATAAAGTGGCCAAATGCGTAAGCTGGGCCGCCACGATATCTAAAATAGGAGACATTTACTAAAAAAGTCAAAATTAATGCATTAACATTTGTTCCAACAACAGCGTTCCTTTTCGCAAACTATATTTCTTTTATAAAATCAATATAAAATATAAAATCGGGAGTCTCGACTGATGTTAAGTCATTGCCATTGTTATCGCTAAAATATTATTACATATGGTTAGGAAATAATTCTTGCCCTTATAGATGAGAAATAATCCTAAATATGTATTTTATATATTACGGGAGGCAAACGAGCAGGTTGCTCATGTAATGATAAGTGATACCGCACCATGGACACTCGCACTGCCATAAGACTCGCAAGCGCGCTGCCGGCCTTTTAAGAATTGGTACGCTCTTTTCGGTACGTTTTTTTTCTTTGGGCAGCTGATTCCACATAGTGGTGGTGCGCGGCAGAAATTGGCTTAAGAATCGCTCAGTTGTGGAACGACGGACGTCAAGGTGATACAGATGGTATTTTAAGTTTTAATTGTAAGTTAGTCTAGATATTATTATTTCGCTTTTGCTGTAATGAAACAAATAAATCTTAGTAGTACAATTAAATAGCATAGCATTAATTCGCAGAATCATTAATTTAATTCGAAATCATTTGTTATACTTTACAAAATTTTAGCAACTCAAAATTGGATAAATATTGTTGACGTGTTAACAAAGACAGCTAATAAACTCTATTCATAGTAAATAACAAAGGAAACATGACATTCATTGAATTTATGAATGAATCAGTAAACAGGAAAATGATGCTCCCTTATTGTCAACCCGTCAACGCAACAAGTTGCCACGACCTTACTACGCCATTATGACCTTTAAACTACCCACATCTAAATGCGCAATAACCTCTTAAGTAACATTGCTGACTTTTCTACGCAGTATATAAAAAAATATTAAAGAATAGAATTTATTGGCAATAGATAGTGAAGAAAGTCGATTATTGTATTTTATATATCTACGTTTTAAACAAATGCTTGGTTACATCGCAGTTTAAACATCGGAAAAATATTTGCGCGTTACAGTAATACGCAATGAAATTACTTCAAACTCGAGACTGATGCGCAATAAATTTCAGTAAATTAAATAATAGTTTATTTAAACCTCAATAATTTTAATATCAATTCCATTATTGCTTTATTAATGGTCAAGCTTTGGCGCCTTTTTAGAGTTTATATTAAAGCAACGTATAATACCAAGCGAACCGCGTCTCTCATAAGCCTCCCTGAAGCGCGAAGACAAAAAGCGATAGTCGAAGGTAGCATCTACTTACTACAAGCATACATTGGGTTAATTCATACAAATTTGAAGTAAATTGTCCCTACCGTTTGGGGACACTCGTAAATCCTGTGAAAAGTCAGCAAGCATCGTTTTGTTATGGTTTCGCAGCGTTACCGGCGGCGCGTTGCGATGCGCAATAGAGACTGCCGCGCAATACGTGAGAAAAGGACGGAATATGGAGACACGCATGCGCTCACGAACGCGGGAAGTTCTAGAAAAACGGTGCAGCGGGTGTAGCTTTGATGGGCTAATTGGAAGGACAAACGTTTCAATCCGATGAAAATGGTATTTATGTAATGCCTGCATGTACACATTTGGAACACTTATACATATATAACACACAAATATTTATATATCCCATATATAGAACCATTCTAGTTGCACATAGATAGGCTGTGAAGCAAAATTAATTGAGAGAATTTGGGACGTGTCACTACTGAAAAATCATATAGATTCGTCCCGTGATCTGTAGAAAATCGGATTCTAGAAAAAAAAACGGATATAAGAAAGAAGAATAAAGAAGTTTATATGGGAAGAGGAGATTCACTGCCGTATGGAATTATCCTACGAATTCATTTACAACGTTTATCTATTTCGAAAACCAATTTAACATCCGAAGCGTCAAGATATACAATATAAGGCGCACGTATTATCAATTTCGTATCATACGGTATTAACCCATATTAACTCTTATCGTTTGCGTGACGGAGATCACAGATTATCCCAAGTGTATGTAGATCTTTTATGGGCCACTCAAGAACCTCTATAAGTAAGGACCTCTGTACGAATAATGTCGCCTATAAACGTTAGAGTTCGTATTAATAGTCATTACAAACTAATTAATGGTACGTGTATATATTTGATTAATATTATTTTTCGTGGAAATGCTAGTTATCTACTAAAGAGCAGTTGTTCTTGTGGCTTAAGTGTCCGATTCTGGGGTGGTACGTTCGAATCATAGCTGTAGTGCACACAGATTTTGTGCTATACCAATAGATTTTTCTTTCTATTCAATTAACACTTGGTGAAAGCAAACATCGTGAGGAAACCGGCACATACTCATCTATAAAAATAAAATCATCAAAAAACTAATGCAATCTGAAATCAAGATATCTTTAAATCTACACTACCAATTCTAGAGTCTGAACATGTTAAAAAATAATATGGTCGAATTTCTCGTTCTTAAGAGAACTTTCTTTTATTAAGAGGTGGCCGGTTTAGAAAAACGTTCATATGTTTTAATAAAGAAGTAAAAAGCTTTTTAAAATAAAATGAAAATTTCACTTTCGTTCAAATTAAAAAGTGAAATAAATAATAAAAAAACTTAATTGTGAGGTTATTTTTAGAATATATTTTCTCTCTCGTTGTTTTAGTACAACCAATAAATACTTGTAATTTAAGTGAAATGTCTTTAGATAAGTTTTAGTTATGAATAATCCCAAGCAGTTTTTTCCGCGCACCAATTCGACTTAAGGTCCTTCAAGAAAAGAGCGTACCAATTAAAAGGCCGGCAACGCACTTGCGAGCCTTCTGGCAATGTGAATGTCCATGCGGTATTACTTAATATCGGTTTAGCCTCCTGACCGTTTGCCTCAAATTACATTAAAAAAATACGTATCATCAAACTCTATGAAGAGTAAGTTTGTTTGCTACGATAACTACGTGTGTAAAGCACATACTATAATCATTTACTTGCTATATAGAACTTACCCAATCTAAATCTAGCAATATTCTTACCTGAAAACAAAAACAGAACATTAACATGTGAATCTAACGAACTATGTGAAAAATATTTACAGGAAAACAAATTGTGGTCGAAAAACTTTCCACTCCGATTGAGCAGCGAAAATATTCGCTTTTGCATACAATGCGAATAATTGAAAATAGCCACCGTTTTACTATCGTATTTGTTTGGCATATTTAAATGTACCAACTATTTTAATGTTTAAAACTATTCGTAGCGTGGAATGAAAGGATTATAATTCAAAAATTGGAACTGAAATTGTATCTTTTCAATGTGGTACGGTTTATAATAAAGAATTAAACAATAAACATGGGACGCGCTTAATTTTAATCCGTCAAATTGTATATCAAATAATCTATATATATAAAAATGAAACCCGTTTTCCGTTGTCACGACATAACATGAAAACGGCTTGACTGATTTGTCTGATTTTTTTTTATAATATACCTTGAAGTACGAGGATGGTTCTTACAAAGAAAAATTAAAAAAAGTTGAGTGAAATAGTCTAAAAACAACACTTTTCTATATTCCCATACAAAATATTCGTAATAATACTTAAAAGTCAATTTGAACTTTAATACCATAGCATAAAGTTCAAGTGTTAGTGGAGGGGTTCCGGGAAGGTAAATTTTTATTTTTTGACATAATGTATTTGTTGTCTTATCAACTTTCTTTTTTTTATCTTACTAGCTAGACCGGTGTCCCGAATAGCAGAATAAGTATTTTAAACAAATAAAGAATCGACTGTTAGGCGGTACGATGTTCGCCAGGCCAGCTAGTTACTCATAAAAATATATTTAAACTAGTCAAAATGAATATATAAAAGTGTTGTGTCACAACGTTCGTTCCCATACTCCTCCGAAACGGCTCGACGGATTCTTATGAAATTTTTTATGAATATTCAGTAAGTCTGAGTCTCGGTTACTATATTATTTCAAACCCCTAAGTGAGAAGGGGTGTCCACCCCAAAAATTTTATTTTTATTTTTTTATTGTGTAAAAAATACATACAACCCTAAATTTTCACTCCTCTACGATCAACACCTATTTTTTTGTATAGTAGATAGTTACTTTTATTGAAATGTTTACTAGAAATAATAAACCTACATGGTTAAAATAAAAAAAAATATATAAAAATAAATTTAAAATATCTTTTTAGTCAAAAGATATTTTAAATTTATAATCAGTAAAATATTTTTGGTCAATCACGGTAAAAACTCTTTGCCAATTTCACTTATTTAATCTGTGTAATTAGACATCTCCGTCTTAAAATTATATACATGGCAAAACGTTTGCCGGGTCAGCTACTATATAATAAACTCCCGAAACGGTACAGTTTTCATGCCTTACCGAGGTGAAAAGGATCAACCGCTGTTATTTGAGATAATACCGAGTCTGCCGTTATACGAGTACGACAGAACGTCTCAAGCACTTCTTGCACACTTTATGGATCAAACTACCGCATTTCAGATCTTGCAACCCTCGCTGCAGGTTGTCTAAAACAATTAGCACTTTATTCGAAGTGACCCTGCCCGTTGGAAAACGGATTTAAATTCAACTCAAACACGAACAAGGGCTTTAACTAAACACAGTCTGCTTCCATTTGATTGAATAAACTGCGTATACAACGAATGTATGGAGTACGTAAAAATATTACAGAATTCATCTGGGTATTGGTTTTCTATGATGAAATATTACCTTTGATATTATTGAAAATTCAATATGATTTATACATCTAGATTTGAAAGGATGCTTTGAAGAATACTCGCGATCTGCAGATTATAAATGACTAGCTACTCCACTGGACTTCTTCGCAATGGATTTTGGATTTAAATAAAAGATATCTTTTGTATAAAACATGTCAATTTCAAACTTGACGTTGTTAAATCGTTTTGATTCGTACAATAATTATATTATTTTTATGTTCGCTGTTAATGAATTCGGCAGTGTTGGCTTAGTGGTATCAGCTTGCGACTCTGTCACTGAGGTCGTTGGTTAGAACCCCGACTGTGCGACAGCAGACTTGTCTACGTGCGTATTTAAAATTCGCTGGTACGGTGAAGGACAACACCGCAAGGAAAGCAGTATGGCTTAGACAAGTGTTCCTTAGAAACCTTAGCCTTTCCAAAATAGCTAGGCCCCCTATATAATATATACATAATTTTTAATATTTAAAAATTTAAATGATAGGTTTTAGGCAAAAAATTAACGAAACACAGTACCTAAGTAAATATTTTAACATAATGAAACAGACATTGAATTTACAAATTAAATAAATTTTCGAATCGCCCCCCTTAACAATCAAATTGCCCCCTGTGGGGCGTGCGCACGTTCGGAAACACTGCCTTGACTCAAAAAGTCGGCAGCGTGTGTCACGCATTAGCAAAAAAATAATGGTCACGAAACAGATACATAAATAAGACCACAGAGATTGTAGCGCCTTTTTTTCTGCTCATGCATTCGGCCACCTTAATTATACCCTATTACAATAATTAACTATTGTAAATAAATTTTAGTAAAAAATTACAACTATTTTACGCAAGGGGTGACACTTAGCTAGTTAATATAAATTCAGCTCGCGTAACAGAATATTGCCTTCGTAATAAGCCTTGAGGTTGCCAACTGCAATACTATTTAATCTTAGCTAAAATTATAAATGCGAAAATGAGTTTATTATTAGATGAAACATATTGTTACGAGCTAGGGTATCGGATTGAAAACGGCGTAGATCTCTAGGGTATATTTTTAAATAAATCATCGAGGGATTTGTTTACACTAAAAATAAAATACACTAATTACCACACTAACTTCAATTACGCGCACTTCACATAGTACTTTAATACTTGTCTTAAATTCGCACTTTATCAGTTCGATGTTAAACCCTCGGAATCGCCCTCGAAACTGAATTGATGGGACGCGGCTCGCTTATATATCCCTGGGAATATTTTTTAACGATATTCGAGAACTTTCTAGGCAGGGGTGGTACTGAGTAGCGGTTGTACTATTATTATCGCTCTATTCTAGAACGTACGTACTCTTTATCCCTTTCACACGTCGCTCCGTCTTTGTCGTACGGCGTTCTAGAATGTTCTCTTTGGCTTCGAGAAGGTTCCGATGTTTCCTCTCTTTCGCATATTCCGTCCGTGTCTTACACCGAAAAAGTTCACTCTAGAATATTTCTTCATCAAAGGGTTATAACCAGTTCTGAAAACGCCTTATTCATTTATATTTTGTGATCAGAAACCACATTTCAGCTTGCTGAAAACGTCTCTAACTTATGGCAAAACTTAAAATCATTTAATTTCATTTAATAATATAAATCACTAGATAAATAGCTTACGATTGTAAAATTTGCCGTGACTATTATTAATTGATTTACATGTATGGAATTATAGGTGCTAAGATTCATTAATTAAATTAACACCAAATTGTAAAAGTTGCTCCATAACTTTGCGTTTCTATATATATATATACGGATATATCTTTATACGCAGTTAGTTCCACGTAGTAGTGGAACTAACTGCGTATCGAGATATTTCCGAACCACCTAGGGGGTCTTTCTAGTAAAGAGCGTACACCAGTAACGCACCCACGTACCTTCTGGCATTCCGAGTGTGCATAAAAAGTATCACTTAACATCGGAGCTTCCTGACCGTTTACCCTATTTATATTTATACAAGTAAAAGGTTGAACTTCTAATATGTTTGTCGTTAAATAAAATAATAAATAATTAATAATTAATAATTAATTACGGGTTTTCTCGCCCAATTCGCAACGCGAAGTAGGTGCGTTAAAACCCGTTTATGCACCAATAGACTTTTCTTTCCATATGCCCAATTAAAACTTTCTCATACGGCGAAGGATAAATAAATTTTGACAAGTGTCAATCGCCACTTGGCTAGGGGCCGTTCAAGTATTACGTAAGCATTATAGGGGGGTGGGGGGTTGATTTTCTTATTTGGTGATTACAACAACTGTAATTATTTACTTTTTCACACATTCCTCACATTGTCTATACATAGACAGACTATATTCTAAAAAAAAATAATACGTTTATGTACTATTATTTTACTTACTTTTGCTGACAAGAGGAAGGGGGAGGGGGGATAAATTGCAGTTAATTTGCTTACGTAATACTTGAACGGCCCCGAGCGAGCTAGCTTTATTATCTTACTCCTAGCAGTGAGATCTAGAAAGACCTTTGATATTGATACTATTATTATAAACGCGTTCCTCAGATCTATAGTTATACTGCAGTAGCTAGTTCTAATTCACAACCAGGCCAAGGATTTTCACAATGAAAAACCCTGAAGTCCGTAATCCTCTTATTCAAGAGTTAATTCCTTTAAAATCTCTATTGTGATTCAAATTACAAAAGGAATTCTCGACTAGTGTTTACTATCTCGTTACGTTGACATAATCCGATAACTGAGCAAGGGGCGTTAAATTATTATTGACTAGAAGATTCCGTCTGCGGTTTTCATTCATTTGACATAATTATGTATGTAATGTATAAAATATTTAGTATAGTTTTGGCAGAGAGCAGTGTTTTGGTTTATGGTATAACACAGACATCATGAGTGTGATTATATGCGTAAAGTGTCAACGCCAGATTTATTGCCTATAAAAACCGATATTTTTTCCTACAGATTTACACAGACTTCAAATTAGTTATATGGTAATCAAAAAGCCTAGTGGTTTTAACGTGACGACTCTTATCCCTGTGGTCGTAGGTTCGACCCAATGCATCAATCGATGGAATTAAAGTATATAGTTCATCAACTTCAGCCGTATTAGCCTAGTGGCTATAGCGTACGACTTCATCCCTGAGGACGTAACTTCGAACTCCGGGCCTGCATATTAGAAAAAAACAAATGAACTCGACCTTGAAACAGGCGACCTTAAAACGCTGATGTACTATTGGCCTTTGATATAGTAAAAGCTTAGCACTTTTTCATTTGTAAAAAGATGAACAGATGACCTGGTGAGGGGGAGGGATCAACCTGGAAGTTTAGGGGAGGGCAGCGGACGTCAACAGACAACAAACGAACTGATATATAACTTTAACATATATTAAAATAGACATGTTGAAAGTAAAAAGTAGAACAGATATTTCCGGTTGAAACACCGTGTTCAACTACTTAAGCCGTGTGTCTTGAACTGTAGACGTCTCGAACTCGATTTTACAAAAGAATCCGTCTTTAATGAGAGAGCTTAGCTTAAGCTCCACTTCAGTAAAGGAATGTTACCTGGTATATATAAAATTTTATTCATACAATTGTTGGATTATTAATTTTTCGGCAATTTTACGATTTATGTATGAGATAACGATTACTACGGCACTTAGAAATGTATATCAAGACATATTGGCTTTTAGCGACTTTTAACAGCTTTCGTTCATTCAGCGTCAATAGATAGTTTTAGATTAGTCCTGGCACACAGTGCGGTAAGCATATGCATATATGATAGACCATTTATGTATATCCGTACATATGAAATATTAGAACAATATTTATGGGTGTAATTTAAAATTCGAAAGCACCAATCGGCACCAAACATTATCTCCGTTTAATCTTAGGCTTAACTTACGTTTAAGTGTTAATGTAACTTCATAATGAGTAACTCTGAGTACGACTTTGTGGTTAACGGACGTAACTTGTAACATTATATATTTTTTAAATGAAAAACCACGGATTTGCATACTTCATAACCCACAATTGTAATAAAAACAGTGAATAAAAAGGCTTCATCTTTGCCCTATTAAACGGATCAAGGACACATTATAATCGATATACTTAACCACATCCGGTGTAACTTAAGATTTTTTAAGCGAAATAGACGAATGGGTAATTGTAATAAAATTTTGTCTTTGCTTTACGCTAGTTTACATTAAATAAAACTTAAACAATTATAAACACGAATTAATTGAAATTATTAAGTCCTTTTTAAAATCGTGGTCAAGAGACATATCATTTTATTTAAATAACTGAGTGACATAAAAGCTCAGTTTATATAGATTGTACTAAACAGTTTCACAAATATCATAATGAAATTCTATTCCATACCATTACATAATATATGTCCTTACCAAGTAGTAAATAAAGACAAGAAAAAATGCGTAATTTAAGTACATCCATGCAGGGAAATCATGAAAATAAACGCAAACTCGTTTTCTATCTAATAATCCTTTACGAAGGAAAGCTTGTTTTCATGAACACGATTTTCTCAGCAAAGAGTAGATTTTATTGTATTTGTATACAGGGCTTTTGAAATAATATTTATGATAGCAATAAATTAATCGATAAGGATACATTTAATCAAGTTTGTAGTAATACAAAAAAACTGATTATGGTTGCCTAACCATGAAACGATTCTTTTTTGATATCCATAAAGACACCCGAAAATGCCGTAATCTCTCTCTATTCTAAATACTTACACAATAATTTCTATATCGCCAGATGCTAAATGATCCCTTTAACTATAACGGAGATTCATTAACGCATATGTTTAAAGACCGGCAACGCACTTGCGAGCCCTCTGGCAACGTGAGTGTCTATCACTAAACATCAGGTGAGCCATCTGCCCGTTTGCCTCTTTTTATATATAAAAAAATGTGTGCGTGTAATAGGTGTACACACGTAAGAAGTGAAACTTCTTTATGACCTTATTTTTCGAAAAATGATCTACTATATGCAACTTAACGAAATTGGTTAAATAAAGTTTAGCAAAAGGCTTTTATTATCATAGACATGAATACAAATACAATTACATATTTCATTTTACCTTATTACTACTAAGATTAATACAGAATTTCATTAATTGTAATACATACTATCATTGTTATCGTTATTTTGCTACAAAATTTCTCCCATACGTCGATAAAAAATTCATTCTAACGCCGATAAAGAAGTTTGACTTCAAAAAGCAACATGGCGCGTAACCGAAAAATGTGACGCGTAACGAAAAAATGTTACACTAAAATTTTTCCCAACCCCGATAAAGAAGTTTCACTTCAAAAATAGGTATATTATAATTTATATCAATATATATAATTTATATATATTTATTATCCCTTTGGTATACTCAAAGCTTCTTTATTAGTCCATACAATACAATTACAAAATCCTTTCTATCTGAATCTTGAATCGTCATCAACTACTTAGTGAATCACTACGTAATGAAATAGTGTGGAGTTTCTTGCCCATTCTTCTCCACACGAAACTACCTTTTGGAAGGGGCAACTAGAATCTTCTATATATATATATAAATTTTTTTTTTGACGTTCAAAAGTGCCATTTTAGATGGTCTAATTGAAATAAATGCTTTGACTTTGAAATCTGATTCCAATTTTACGACATAAGCGTTACAGATAAAAGGAATGCCTTCCATCGTTAGATGACGTCAACAGAGTTCTTTGTTAGTAGGTGCAATCCAATTGTTAACTTGTTGAGTCAATCATTAAAATCGCTATTGAAGTGACGCGATAGGCTTTTTGAACCGAATAAATCGACACCGTTACGCATCGAATTGTTAACCCTTCATGCTCTTTTCCTTGGAAATATTTAATGATGATTATTGTTCTTTAAAATCCCACCGACGACGTCGTACTCTGACACTAGCAAGCAGTTTTTCCGATCACTAAGGATCTTCTGAATGACCTTAGTCACTGGTGATTTCGGACCAGTCTGTGGTTGGATTGGTCAAAGACATTTATTATATATTACATCATTTATATTAAATCACATATATATTAAATTATTTATTAGTTTAGGTAACACAATGTACACTTATGAACGTCAATAAACACATATTAAATTCTAAATGCTTCTAATTTGACATTTACTGCCAGTTCTCAAATCAAGGGCGTAGTACGTACGAGAAGAACTGGCAATATTTTTATTTAAAAACTTTTTAATCGACATCTTAGTTAAACATCATAATAGCTAATTAATAATAAAAAATAATAAAAGACAAAGATTTGTCCTCGTGGAATCAATATACACATAGTCGAGATAACTAACATCACCGCAAACACGAATTCAAGTTCGACCAGTCACCACAAGTAGCACCCGCTCGCGTTATACGCATGGTCAGCCATCGGCCCCCTCGCCATTTTTAGGGAGAGAGACAACCCGACGCATGGACGCCGATTATTGGTTAACTATACCTACTACCATTATAGGATGGAGTAACAGTACCTAAAACCAATCCTCCCACATAAAATGTAACCGTAAAAGTTGAAAGCATTAATTTACTAGTGATGAATAGCGAGCTAGCTTAACAAAAATGCTAATGGAAGAATCATCCGTTTTACGTCAGTTTTAGTTAACGGCTAGTTTTCAATTATCCCATAAAGCCTGCGGATACGTTGTGCCCAATTTACTGTTATGAATAAATCGCAGGCAGCGCTGTTGGGTTCTAGCTATTAGTTTGCCAAAATTTCCATGTTAGCAGTAGTACGATTTGTGTATGCGAGGTAAAAATTTGTTTTGGCAACATTCAGCTTTATTTACGACTATTTACAGGGCAACACGTTTTAGTAATCAGATTATAATAGTGTTTATTACAACTTAGAAATATGCGATTATCATGTAGCATGCGATTTCGTAATTCAATTGAAATTTATTTATGTATAAAAAGCCGCGCCAAGAACATAACACATAACAAAAAATAGAAGAAGTTATAAATTTTGCAACCAATATGTGTGATGATATCGTTCATAGATCATTCGGGCGGCGTGCACAAACCGAATATAATAATTATATTAAATACACATATATATTATTATTTTAATATAATAAATACTTGTGATAATTTTATAGTAAAGTGTCAGGTTTATTAACTTCAATCCGAAATTATTCTTGTTTACACGCATCACAGAAGATTCAATTAACTGCGTTTAACCCTGAATTTGATTTCGAGTAAAGAAAAACAAACCGTTTAATGTTTATTTGTACTGGGTTTGTATATACGAGCTGTACCGCGGAAGCACATTTTAGTATTAAATTATAAATTTATCATAAATATGTCATGTATATCAAAGTCGGGATAAAGGTGTCCAGAATTAATATTAAATATTAATTGCACAGTGGTTCATTTATCTGGCGTATATAAATGGTTGTGTAATTGAACTGTCGCCCTCAATCGTTTTTATTCACTCCATTACGCGGAAAGGTCAAAAATAATTACATGTACTGCATCGCTTTTCGGTACTAAATGCATATAATATGCTGATTCGTCATTTTTATTAATTGTTGTTCCAATCTCTTTATTAATCACTGGCTCCCTGAGCTAGTCTTGGTAGAACTCTATAATATTAACTATTTCGCAAAAAAACGGTCACCTAAGGATATTTATGTTCCAACTGATGTTAAATGAAATTTAATAGTCTGGCGTAGTCTGTATACTTATAATCGTGTAAATTAATACGCGTGAAGTGAATTCTGGATTTTTTGATCCAGTGTTCTTTATTGATGTACACGACAATACAATAAGAAATGGTCAGCATTTTTTACTTTTTTTAATTATACAGTCAAAATCTGTTATAACGACATCGAAAGGACTACTCATATATGGTCGTAAAAACCGATAGTCGTAACAGCCGATGACGATATTAAGTACCTAATACAATAAATAAATGAATTCTGTGCATTCAGCCGGGACCTTTGATTTTGGTCAATATAACCGGTATGTTGTTCTAAACGATGTCGTCGTAAACGGTTTTGTCTGTATTAAGTTACAACTAGTTTACTTAAAACGTAAGAACGAGGGTAACCTCCTATTGCTAAAATCACAGCTTGAATCCTTCTGGGCATGCTTTCCACGATGTTTTTTTAATAATGGTTTGAGGAATACGATCCCAGTTCTCACTCTTCTGCAATGACTCTTTTTAGGTAAAACGTTTAGGCATGAAAACAAAAGACAAAACTTCATAGGTTAGTTTTAATCTCATCTTTAGTTTATTGATAAAATGTACTTGACAGATGTTATAAAAAATGACACGTAGCCAACTAAATATATGTCGGGTATTATTTACCGCAATGGCGGTATAAAGGCCGGCAACAATAAAACATAACAAGTTTCGCACTTAAACGTAGATAATGTTATTCTTTTATTACTTCACACTATTGTTGAGATTGATTTAAAATTTAAAATACGCTTTCTGTAGACAAGTGGTTTATTCCAGCGCAAAAGAATTAATTACTTAACCGAATGCGAGTTGTTTCAAACGAAAACCGTGAAGGGTTGTCATGCTGAGTAATTTTAAAATTCTCAGCAGCTGGTCTAGGGTAGACCACACAGTTTCAGGATTCTCTAATTCATACCGAACTCGGACACTATCAAGAAGAGACTGAGAGAACGGTGAAAAAGAAGTATTAGTAACTCAGAATCCTTCAGCGAACATCGCAAGAGTAGGAGTTTCAAATCGTATCTCAATCGGCCAAATAAGCGTATGCCTGTACGTCGAAGTGGGTAGGTACTACTAGATAGACATGACAATGACGGACGCGAGTGAGATTTTTCCTTTCATATGCCAAGATACATTTTGAATCGCAAATGAGTCGCACTAATTAAAACAATTTGCTTGAAACGTCAAATATTTTAAATTAATTAGCAACCCTCGCATTTCACCTTTTGAACTAAATTTTCATCGCAAAGCTAGACGATTTCAATTATACAATCTGCTTACTACGTCAAAATTAAGTTGGTAATTTACGTTCTACCAATTTCCTATAAAGTAGTTATTACATTTTGCCGTGTGTCACTAAACTATAGCAATTGGTAAAAGCTTATATTAATTTTTAAGGAGTCCGGTCTAAACAGAAAAAAAGCGTAATGATAGAAAACGATATATTCAGCGGGCTAACTGTGAAGTTATGAGTTTGAAAGGAGGCAAATTGCTTTAAGAAAGTATAAAAATAATATTCTCCCTACCCTTGATAATTAGGATAGATTTATATAAGGGTGCTTATTAGACCTTTGTTCAAAATTACCTTTTCCTTGACAAATTACTTGATTTTCTAAACTTTACCGTATCTTTTTAATTTGTCATTCTAGTCACGTACTAAAATTATCAAATTGTTTGCTTTAATTTTATAGTTTTGCTATTAAATTTACTCAAAGAATAACACCATCTTCATACATGATTTTACAATAGCGTTACCTCAGTATAAGCAAACAACAATGTAGGTTATTTAAGATTATTCGGACGTCGGGATCATTAACGCAACTCATGTAACGTAATAGAGAGAAGCTTCATCTTACCTGGATCATGATGTGCAGCTGGTGACGGCGCTGAGAAGGCACTCGAACAGCCAGGACGTCGCGCGAGGCCGCCTATTTCCGGCACTGAAAAATATAGAAAAGTTTAAGCTTTGCAGGAAATAACTGTGGTTGCTCAGATATACCGGACTACCTTCAATTAACGTTATTAAAAGGCGTTCAATACACTCGTGTCTAAAAAGTGACTTACATTCTAGTCATTCTCACTACTCTTCTTTCTACTTAGCGAGGTAGAACGCTTTTTTAGATCTGGGCCTCAGATTTATGTACCGTGATAATTTGTCAATATAATAGGCAAAGTGATAGGCCGCCTGTGCCTGATACGCCGTCGAATTTTCAAGTCTAAGGCAAGCCGATTTCCTCCCGATGTTTTCCTTCACCGTTCGAGCGAATGTTAAATGCGCACATAGACAGAAAGTCTATCAACCTCAGGGATGAGGGTCGCACGCTGAAGTTACTAGGCCATGATCAAAAACTGATTTTTATTGATATACAAAAAAGTGCTATAGCCGAGTTTTCGCATTCTATTTATGTTTGAGTTTTATTGCTGTTTGTAATTAAATTTTATAAAATATACATAAATCCTTGAACCGTTAACCCCTAAGTGCACAATACAACTCCAAGTTATAAGCGTTTGTTTTTTCCGTAAACAGTTTGTCTCATTAAGGTTTCTTTAAGAAGTTTGTGCAATAACTTCACAACTTCTGAGCATTTTATAAATTCAAAGCGGTTGACTTTAAATAATTCTTTAATATTTTGTAGAGCTTTTAAGAAATAGGGAAAAACATTTTTACGTTTTACGTATACGAGGTCAAGAAATATCATAATTTACATTATAGGATAAATAATAGTGTATCTTTTTAAATTTAAAAATAAATGATACGTATTTCAATGCGATACAGTAGACCTATATATATGTAGTAATTTTCGATATTTTTTGATACGCTAAATTTAACGCGTTCAAGGGTTATAAAGCAATTCGGAAGTCACTGACTGACCAGGCTTTTACCCTATTGGGGGACACCCGCCATACAAAAGCCTCAAGCTATCGGCCACTTAGTTTTATAACCAATATGAGCGGCGTGTCAACACGTACAACTAACCACTTATGGGAGG
This sequence comes from Pieris melete, assembly GCA_963693345.1. NCBI lineage: Eukaryota > Metazoa > Arthropoda > Insecta > Lepidoptera > Pieridae > Pieris > Pieris melete. The sequence continues at coordinate 875,083 of CAVNZK010000053.1, read as the reverse complement.
GTGAGCCGTTTAGCGATAGAGACCCTTATGTAAACTGTCACAAGCACGTAGAGCTACCATATTCAAGTTTTATAACATTAGGGCATTTCCTAATTCATTTCCCTTTCTAATCCTAATTTAATTACGTTTATTAGCTTGAGTTTTCACTTGAGTGGACGTTTATAGTATCTTTATAATTTGCATTTTCAAGTCATTTTCATAATCATATTGGTAACGTATAGAAGCGCTATTTTTATAAATATATGTTAAGCTCGGAGCAATAGAATCGGCAACTATTGATAATTAATATCCCTTGCCTGTTTAAGACAAAATAAAAATGTCACAAGGGTTGATGGTGAATTTTTCCAACAAAGGATTAAATAAATTAAATTGTAAAAGAATTCATTGCGAATAAAGAATCGCAAGAACAGAAATAAATATTTTGATATCTCGGCGTTGTCAAACAAAACGATGTGAAAGCTGAGAACTGGTATTAACTCTACATTACAATTATTTACTCCGTTTTATCTTTGTTAACAGCTTTGGCAAATATACACCCGCAGTGAGTTTAATTGGTGATACATATAACATACAATAATGAAAATTACTTTGCTCATATAAACTTCCTAAAAAACAAAATCTCACTAAAAGTAAAAATAATAGTGATTCTTTACTGGCCTTTTATACTGGCCTTCATAATAGCACAATTAAATGTATCAATCGTTACATTCTATACACGGGGCTTAAAGATTTTCTGAGGTAACATTTTGGATGTTGGTACCGTACAATTAGATTCGTAGATTTCATGATCATTAATATCGGTCCACGGACGGCTGAAGAATGCATATACCAAAAAAAGGGTGCGTGTACTTATGTACGCGCGTAAGACGTTATACTTCTTTGGCATTATTAAAAATATTTTTTGATGGCATGGAAATAATTAATTACAATTAAATAATCAAAGACTGGAAAAGGAGTAATTATAGTCAGTAAAGTTCAGTTTACATTTGAAAAATTAAATACATTTAATATTCATTATTATTCTCTTACGTTAAGTGTAACATAAATTCTATTATTGTTCGAATGTTGTTTTTAAATTATGTCCAATGCCGTAGCGCCTTCCGTGGGCAACTTCATTCTGTTAATTTTGTTAACGTTGCGCGCGCATCGTAAAATTTCACTCTCATCCATTTTTCATAACGCGCCTAAATAAGTATAACTTCAAAAACATTCAACTTTAACGTTGAAAAATACTTAGATGATTAATTTAAAGCAGCAGTTTTTGGGCTGAAATTTACGTATCTTTAACAATATTACCTGGATGTGGCGCATGATGAGCGTGCTCTGTTGGCGGCGGCTGCATTGAGGAAAGGGCTGACAATGGCGTGTACCGAGTACCATCTTCCCGAGAACATCCTTCCTGTTAATATATTAGTACACATTTATATTTATTCATCAACAAATTTGTCCCTACAAGCGTATATAAACAGCCCTAGACAATTACAATTCAGTACTATTTCATATAAAACTGAATTGTATTAGTTGGAGTATGGGTTTAGAGCTCCAGATATTAAATCAGTAGGAAAAGTTAATGCGACACTTATCGTTTTAGCTTTTTTAGTGTATTGTTCTATTATTCCAGCGTAAGTCATATTTTTAGATCGCAGAATTATAATTATTTTATATTTTATTCAAAATTAGTCAACCGAATGTAAATAGAAATGACAGAGCCTTCCGATCGATTGTCAAATGGTTAATAGCATCTCTATTTCAAAACACGTGACTCGCGACATGATATGTCCGTTTAACCCATCACAGTCGCAACATTACACCTTGCGTCTTTTGTTTTATATTCTCATCTCCCTGATTAATGACCTATCCTCTTTCCACAGAATATTCACAGAGATATGAAACTTGATAATACAAACAACCCATACCACGAGGATATCACTACATCAAGTGTATTATAATATTATATAAGTATATTTTAAGCGTTAAAATCAAATAACACCGTGAAATTACTTTCTGCTCATACAAAGGAATAACAAGAAGAGTACGGATATTTAACATGTAAGACAAAACAATTACTGTCAAGGACATGCGTAATATCCTGTAGAATCATTATTTTTACGTTAAATGAGATTGAATCTTAACATAATAAGGCGAAGGTTGAAATTTATTTAAAAAAGTGAAGGATATAACGGATAAAGTCCCGAGGCATGTTTACGTCGAACTTAGTTCATTACCGTATTAATGAGATCCAAAACGCCTACGATCTTTATTACGCTCCAGTGTCAGACTTTATTTGTTTGTTTTTAATAGGTATTTACACATAATAGTTCTACGTTACACTGTATGACATAATCATACACATACATAATTGCAATCCGATTAAATAACTCAAAATATTGATTTAGCTGGGTGCTCTTTTCTTACAAATCACTCATTTAGTACTTTAGCTACTACTACCGAAATTAAATGTATTCAACATTATGTCAATTATTGTAAAATTCTGTACTAAACGCAGTACTAATTTTATTGAAATAAAGGCCGTCTTTGAATATAACGAAAAATGTTTGCACTCACCTTTTCACAATTAGCAGTGGCGGTGGTCTGCGTGTGACTTGTAGAGGATATGCGATATTGCATGCCCGAAACGGTGCAGAAACCTTCATGATGGTGTGTTGCATACACCCCTGTTATTGTAACATCAGTGTCTTGGTTGACGATAACCTCGACTTTCTGTTTTATATCTGGAAGAACACAGTCCTCAATTTCCTTTTTTGGCTCCTCAGTTTTTACTTCCGACTTCACGCCGGAATCAATTACGTTTTTTGGCTTTTGCGAAAATGATTCGTCGCTACATGAGTCGGAAGTACTATCATCTTTGCTTGATTTTGGAGATCGCTTTTCGTAGCTGGCTGCCAAAATCGCCGTGGCATTTAAGCTGGCCATTCGTTTCTGGACTACCATGTCTTTTAAATCCATAACGACCTCGTTTCTGTTACGTTTCTTTTTAATAGGAACGCCGGCTGTCTTTTTCATTTTTGGCGAAGGTTTCTCAGACTCAGATTTTGGTGCAGAAGTTTTAATTGCAGTTTTCTTACGTTCAATATTTTTAGATTTAGACTCCATTTCACTGTCCTCACTAGAAGAAGTAGATGACTTGGGATCCCAGTATTTACCAGCACTTCTTATACCTGGTACTCCCCTTAGTGTTCTCTGTGGTGGGCTGTCATCAGAACTATCAGAACTATCCTTTTCTTTTTCTTTCTTATTTTCATATTCTGATCCAGATGTACTGTCCTGTTTATCAGAATCTTTTGATTTAACTTCTTTCTTTTTGGGAACAGTGATTTTTGAAGTTCCTGGTATTGGCTGTCTTTCAACTGTTCTCATTAAACCTAACTCTACATGGCTCCGACTTTCATTTTCATATAAGCAGTGTACTTTGGCCAAGGCATTAAGGGAAGCCATTCTATGCTTTTTAGGTCCTGACCACATTGATAATAATTTAAGTCGCCGTTTAGTAGGCTTTTCGTTTCCCAATAAGTTGGAAGTATCCTTTAAATCAATCAACGAATCTTTTGATAGTTCTTTTAATTCTTTAGATGTTTTCTTTTTTAAACTGTCAGTAATGCGTTTATATTTTTTTTGTCTGGGCTTTTTGTTCTTAGTACTACTAGATTCGGAAGAACTCTTAAAATCTTGATCATCGTTTGATTCACTTACACTCTCTTCTGATGAGCTGTAATGTTTAGTTTTAGTGCTAAACGCAAACTTTGATGAATCAATTTCTTCATCTGATAATGTATGGTTCTTATGCTGTTTTTTACCTTTCTGTGTTTTCTTGGGAGCAGAATCATTCTCAGTTTTAATAGTTGAAGACTCCAGAAATTTGGTTGGGCTAAAAGGTTTTCCAGTGACGCTAGATTTTCTAGCAACCATTTTGTAGGATTTACTGACAATAGGTTTAGGTTCATCAATTATATTAGTTGGATTATTCAGCTCACATGTGCTAGATTTTTCTTGTATAGGCTGGCTAGTGTCTTCGGTCTTCTTGCTGGCTTTTAATTGTTTTACAACTTCTTCAATGGGTCTGTGAGGGGAATATTTTTTTCTTTCTGACTCTCCCTTTTTATCAATTACTGTCCCTTTTACTCGAGCTATTGGTCGAACACGTCCAACAGTCTTATTTACAGAATTTCTAAAATCAGACAAAATACTTTTTGGTGAGTCAACTTTCTCTGTGAAAGTATACACATCTATTTCTGGGCCTTGAGCTACGAGTGAGCTAGAAGAAGTTTTTTCTTTGATGTCTTCAGTTTTGGTTTCACATTTTAAGGGCAAAAATCGTTCAGATGCCGTTAAATTTCCTTTAGAATTTTTAGAACACTTCACATCAATATCTACTGTTCTAGGAGATCTAGCAGATGTAAAAAATTTAGGCGGCCTGTCCATCTCTGATTTTGGTGTCTTCGGAGAAAGCATAACTGTAGTAGATTTTCGACTAACGGCTTCATTTTTACTCGAATTACCTTCTTGAGTGTCTGATTCTTGTTCAAATTGAGCAGCCTGATTTTCTGATATATTCTCTAATTTCTTATCATTATATTTTTCTGATTCTGTTGGTACGGTTTCATCGCTGTACTCTTCTTTTGGAACTGATATAGTCTCGGAACTAGATTTGCCTTTACCTATAGAAACCTCAGGTTTGGTATTTCCTTTTTTAGCTTTTGCTTTTGGAATTTTGGAGACTTTTTTGATGACATCCGCGTTACTTGTAGATTCGCTATCAAGAACATCTTTAAGAGTCTGTTTTCCCTTTGGAAGGGTTATAACTTTCTTTGCAGCATTAGAGGGTTTCTTTGAAGGAGGGTTTTTGGTGAGGGTCTTAGTTGTGTTTATATTTTTCGTCTCTTTTGACTCCTTCTTGTTTTTCTTAAGTGAGGTTTCATTTCTAACTGCGTTTGATTTCGTAACAGTTTTAGTACTTTCGTTTGAAGTTGAGGGATTGTCTTGATGAGATTTATTTCCTTCTTCCTTTTTATCAGTGTCGTCATTTTTATTATTTTTGGGATTTTTTAACGATTTTTGAAGCGCTTTAACTTTTTTTGGCGAAACCACTTTCTTTTTGGTTCGCTTTTTGACGTTTTTCGATTTGACAGATGTTTTATTAGATGCTCCCTTCTTTGCAACAACTTTCGAGGCTTGCGACCGCATTGTCCTCAGCAATCATGTGAACTTCCGACATTGACAGCAGATTTTACTTCCTGCAACAAAAGGAAACGCATTTTTTTATATTCATATTATTCCAAAAATAAGAATTTAAATACGGTATACATAAAATTAATAATAAAAATAACCCCTGATCAATATGTTGTATGTTGAAGTTGCTTTTGCTTTCGTGTTAGAAAGATTCATGTAAAAATTGTTTAGTAGAATTGGTTTGTGACAAATAAAATTTTTATTCGTTTCATTGAATTTTTCGACGTTGTATACAGCTGATAGTTCGTCCAAATATAACAGTCTTTAGAAGTAGTTCAGTCAGCACATTCAAACTAAAAATAAAATTCTTAAGAATTAAAGTACGCTCTAAAGAGACTATAATGAAGAAGGATGATTTGTTTGCGCAATAATTAAGCAACGAGTCTGCCTTTTGTCAAGTTAATCTAATAATACGGCAGCTGAAAGCAGATTATGAGGGTCACCTTATACTGGTTGGGCTTGGCAAGTAGTTTGTACTTTATTAATTGTTTTGATCTTAGAGCGCTACAGGAAGTTGTTATTGTTTAAAGAAAGCTTTAAATATATTTAGGTACCTAATTAAAAACCCAAAGAAAATTTTGTCTTAAATTTGACGAATATGGAACCCCGGAGAAAGTGACTTATTAGATTTTATTTAACGTTTAGTAGGAATAATGAGCAATCATACAATAATTGTTATTGTAGGGCTGTGGCATATATTTGCACAAAACCCTTTTTTTTATCAAATGAGTGCGAATACTGGCAATAAATAATTATTTTAGAGTAAATTAAATATCACATTGCGGTATAAAAAAATATTTAAATGCACAGTTACAAAACAATCAGACAATTTTCCACAAAATGTTTTTTAAATATGAAAATACTTATAAAAATATATTATTGATACATAAAAAGTAAAAGAATCAAATTATTTACTAAATTACAAAGTATTTTAACTTCCTAAAACTCGAGCTTCAGTAAGTTAGTAAAGCGGAACACCGAACAGTGTTAAATCCTCTCTCAGTTGATCTTTTTGCTCGTTATTTCAACATTCTCGAGGAATTTGTGATTTACACCGATTCGTGCTTTAGAAAATTACCGGTTATTTTAACGTAAATCGATAAACCACAGCTAAACAATTTACGCGAAGCCCAGTACACATTTTATGAATATTTTGTTTTTTTATCTAACTAGCTTTGGTAGAAGCGCCAGACGCAATGTTAGTAAAATATATACAATGAAGATGTAGTGCAGCCAAAGAATTTACTGCATCCTATATAATTCGTTATAATAAGCGTATTTCGTTATCTAATATATAAAATTCTCGTGTCACAATGTTCGTTCCTATACTCCTCCGAAACGGCTCGACCGATTCTTATGAAATTTTTTGTGCATATTCAGTAAGTCCGAGAATCGGCTACCCCTTATCGCGCCCTATCGGGGTTCGAAAGATAGATATAATTTTTTTTTAATTTTAGGATTTTTTTTTTGTTTTTATTTTTTTATGATTCAACATACATAAATACATACAACCCTTAATTTTCACCCCTCTATTATCAACCCCTATATTTTATTAAAGCAGATAGTTATTTTTTTTGAACTACAATAATGTTTCTTAGAAATAATATACATGGCAAAACAATGATTGTCGAGTCAGCTAGTCTATAATAAAAATTAATTTCAGTTGAATAAAATGCTAACTTTCAGCATCTCTTTCGTTACGCTAAAAACACAACTTAATTATTTCTAAGTTCATCAACCTATACCTAACCGAATTATAACAAAGTTTATCAAATGAATCAAAGTAGTCACAGATATCTAAAGATAACTAGCAGACGATAAAAAGGGACAATGTAAAAACCACATCGGCTGATTGCACATTAAGTATTGCTAACTCTATACAATCGTAAATCTTCTATTTAATCTATTATATTTAAAGAATTTTACAGCTTACGTACTAGACTTAAGGCTCATATTCGTGTATATGAATATACCACCCACATAGCATTAACAAGCGTTTACAAACACGCTGATAGCCGTTTGTGTTGGAACTTAGTACATTTTATTTACTTATTTTCATAGACGCTATATTGATATTTAAAATGGTAATGTAATCTTAAAATCAGTGGCGGTACAACCTATTTAGGTTTGGACCTCAGATTTCTGTATCTATTTCATGATCATTTGTCAATCTAATAGGCAAGTAGGTGATCAGCCTCCTGTGCCTGACACACGCTGTCGACTTTCGGGGTCTAAGGCTGATGCCTCGAATTTCGCGGGCAGCGGGGCGGGAGCGAGGCGGCCAACGCATACCTGTTCTCCAAACCAGCGGGCAGATCGCGCGGAACTATAGCGGTGTAGTCGAGATATTTGTTTTTATTCGCGAACGAAATGTCTAAAAAACGGCGACAACATCTTTTTGATTCAAATTTATTCCTAACGCTCGATTTATTGTGGGCAAAAATATGTTATATGCAAAAATATAGTTCCATATGGGTCTCCTTTCAAAGATTTCTGAAATAATTTGTTCTTGCACGTCCGCGGTCATTTTGATACGTCACAAAAAATATGTACAGCACTATACTACAATGCATACGCGCAACGCGGGCGGTCACCGCTTGACTGGATTGCACCGCTCGTTACCCGCCTCATTTGATTGTACGCATAATATCCTGCCGCTCCCGCGCCGCGGCCGCCGCCGCCCCGCTGCCCGCAAAATTCGAGGCAGCAGCCTTAGACATGCCGGTTTCCTCACGGTGTGTTCACCGTTTGAGCGAATAAGAAATGCGCACATAGCCGGGGATCGAACCTACGACCTCAGGGATGAGATTAACCACCTGAAGCCACTAGGCCAATACTGCTAATGTAATCTTAAAACATATCTAGAAATCACAAAGGTTAATTTAAATCTACGATTAGTTAGATGAAATACAAAATGCTATGCTTGACTACGATGTACTTGTGTATTTTCTTTCTTTAGTCAGGTTCTGATGATCGTGTTGATGTTGCACCACTTCCTCTATTGCCTTCTGTCTTCGGCAAGCATTCGCCTGTCTTATACTAAAAGCCTGAAAGGACTTTAACTTGGTGATCGATCTTTTGTCTTATGACTTTTACTGAAGCGTTTTTGCTCTTCAAAGATTTTTATAAACCAACTTGCTGCATACAAAACTTACTACCTAAACATAAGTATATCATACGTTATAGTTAATACACTAATAGCCGTACTCTCTATTACTACAAATATATATATAACTAGCTGGCTTGGCGAACATCGTACCGCCTAACAGTCGATTCTTTATTTGTTTAAAATACTTATTCTGTTATTCGGGACACCGGTCTAGCTAGTAACATAAAAAAAAGAAAATTGATAAGACAACAAATACGCTATGCCAAAAAATAAAAATTTACCTTCCCGGAACCCCTCCACTAACACTTGAACTTTATGCTACGGTTTTAAAGTTCAAATTGACTTTTAAGTATTATTACGAATATTTTGTATGGGAATATAGAAAAGTGTTGTTTTTAGACTTTTTCACTCAATTTTTTTTTAATTTTTCGCCATAAGAACCACCCTCGTACTTCAAGGTATATTATAAAAAAAAATCAAACAAATCGCTCAAGCCCTTTTTTATGTTATGTCGTGACAACGGAAAATGGGTTTCATTTTTATATATATAGATTATACATATCTCTAAAACCGGTATAATTCATCTACTAAAATTATTTAATTACTTAATATAAAAGTTAATTGCTAATAAACGACTTAGCGTCGTAATCCTATAAAATTAATGCGTACATCAAAAACCTCGCTAAATTTCCACTAAGTATTCATGTCAAAAGCATCAAGTGCTTTCCGAAGATAATACGACACGCCACATTTTACGTCAAACTTTTCCTATCACATCGTTGGTGCCTCCATTCGACAAAGGTTTATAGCTTACGGGCGCCAGATTTGTGTAAAATGTATGAAGACTGTATATGTATTAAAGTTCACTACATCATACATAATGTATGTACTGTATATGTTACAAACTATCTTTTCTAAAATATATTCAGACAATTAGGGTAAACAAAAATGTTACAAAAATAAATAAAATATATCTATTTCTTCTAAAATATAAAATTCTCGTGGCACAATGTTCGTTCCCATACTCCTCCGAAACGGCCCGACTATCTATCTTTAAAACCCCTAACTGATAAGGGGTGTCCACCCCAAAAAACCTTTTTTATATTTGAGACAAAAAAAAAATTGTTCTTTTATGATACAGCATACAAAAATATAAACATTTAAAGTTAAAAATATTTAAAGCAAAATATTATATGCGTGTTTAATAAATTAATACATTTGAAACTCATAGAAGCAGACTGTGTGCAGTGATAGGGAATCTCTATGAAAATCTAGCACGTTAGTCATTATGTATTGTGTTTATTCAACGCTAAATCTTGTATCGAGAGAAGGCAGTCCTGTAGGGCGTGTCACGTTTAATAATACGCAGTGAAGTTTTGTGTCAAATTTTAATTATGACCTAAAATTGTGTCAAGTTTGCGCAAGATTTGTAAGTACGAAAAGCGTGTAAAATTTGACATTATTACATAATCATTTTGAATACTCCGTACAGAAGTTCGAATACGTCACTATGACTTTAACAGTACAAAAACGTTATCGATCTTGAAACCCGTACAAATACACTAACTACCGCAAAACTATTACACATAACATACTTCATACTTTATGTGTAACACAGCAAAACTACAAATTTATAAACCATTTTTAGGGTTGACTACATACCGACCTCCAATAATCTTAATATCTTAATATATATATATATTAAATTACGTGTCACGTTGTTTGTCCGCTATGGACTCCTAAACTACCAAACCGATTTCATTCAAATTTGCACACCGTGTGCAGTTTGATCTAACTTAAAAGATAGGATAGCTTTTATCTTAAATTATACCCGCAATATTATTTTATTGCAAATTATTTTATTTATTATTGACGTTGTGTTGAAAGTACTAACGTTTCACATAAGCTACAATTTAATGGCATAACCAGCAAAAAAGCATGGTGGTCCTGATGACTGGTGTTCTCCTACCGTTTCCCTTGAAACGGGTTCGCATCGAAACTTTGTCGTCGGGCAGCATCGCGTGCTGATTGCGCCCTTGTCTGCACTCCCTCAGCAGCTGGAGACTTTGCTACAAACTCCTCTTGATTCTCCCTTGGAGTAAGCGGGATGGGTGAAAGTAACGATGCCAACATGCTTCTTGCGCTGCGCCAAACGATGGAAGAACAGGCACGACGTCAAGAGGAACAGGCACGACAAATGATGGAAGAACAGGCCCTGGTGGGCTCGTAACATTTGTATAATATTGTTTCGAGCTAGGGGATCGGATAGAACCGCCGTAGAATTCTTCAAGGGTTTATTTTCAATTAAATCTACGAGTAATTTGTTTACACTAAAAACTGGAAATCACGCACAAAAATTCACTAAATACACACACAAAATACTGTGACTTATTACTTTAATTACACGCACTTCACACAGTACTTTATCACTTGTCTTCACTATATTCGCACTTTGTCACTTCGGTGTTTATCTCATGATATCGCATTCAAAACTGAACTAACTGATCGAGTTTCGGCTCGCTTATATATCCCTGGCAAAAGTCTTGCAAGTTCGAGAACTCTCTAGGCGGGAGCGCTATTGAGTAGCGATCGCACAATTCTAGAACGTGCGTACTCGCTATCTCTCTCGCACATTGCTCCGTCCTTGTCGTACGGTGTTCTAGAGTGCTCAGTCTAGCTTCGAGAAGGTTCCGATCTTCCGTCTCTCTCTCGCATCATTCCGTCCTTGTCACACACCTAAAAAATTCGTTCTAGACTATTCCTTCATCAAAGAGGCATAACCAGGCCTGAAAACGCCTGAAAATGGGTTGTCTGAAAATGGGTTTCCTGAAAAGTGTACCACTCGACTACACTTGTTCTGAAACGGCCTGAAAAAATGTTTCAGTCTCCTGAAAACTAGGGTAACATTATCTAAATTACGATTTTCTAATATGTGATTGACCCTGTCCTGAAACGGTCAGTAATCACATTTCAGCCTGCTGAAAAGTTCTCTAAGTAGTGGAAAAATCGAGAAACATTGCAGTCAACCCGTCTTCGTAACAAAAACAACGCTCCCAATTAAGAATAATCAGCATTTACAAATACATAGTTAAACTATCTTAAACTGATTTAACAAAAATTTCAGTAACAAATACTAGACAAAGTAGAAAAAAAACGTAGATTACGGCAAGTACAGCATCAATTCGGACGCTATTAATTTTTGGTTAAGGTTAAAATTTTACAATAAAATTATCAAAATTGTCTTGTTTTCCATTATATTATTACGTTATGTCGATCTCGTGTTTTAATCATCATTAAGTCATCATCAAAATAGAGAAAATGTTTTTCTTAGACAAAAATAGGTCGTTTTCTTAATAACTCTAGCTAGCAATATACTTTATAATTAAACGAATAAGGCAAACCTTAAGAAACAGTTCAGTTGTGATAATCCAAGCAAATTTAAATAATTAATACAAAAATAGCAATTTGAAATTGACTCATTATTTAAAAAGGTTTTTATCACATTAAACGCGTTAGCGTGTCTGACATAATAGTTAATTAGCGAATTTTTCCTCAGTGTTAAGTATTATGATATTGAATAGAATTAGTGCTTATGTGTTTCCTTGCATTTCCCAAAGCATAATGTACATTTAATAAAACCAGTGGCACTAAAACGCTTGGCTTTGGCCTCAATTGTCTGAATCTGTTTTCTGTCATTTGTTTTTTGTTTAATAGGCATACATACACACGCTGTCAACTTTTTGGGTATAACGAATGCCTCCTCACGATGTTTACCTTGACCATAGACTGTTTAATGCGTACATAGAAATAATATTTCATTGGTGCTCAGCCCGGATTCGAAACTTCGACTGGCCACTGCTCATCTACATATACTTAATACACGCAGAGAACTAATAATATTTAACCAACATATCAAAGCGAGAGCTTAACTGTATACGTAACAAAAGTCTAACCGTGCTTATTTGATTAATTAACAAATGATCAGTTTATTTAATTAACAATACACTAATTAACAAACATTAACTATGCCGATAAAAGCAATTCTCAATTAAACGAATATTGACTTTTACTTTAAAACTAACACAGTAAAAAAGATTACTTACTCACAGATGTACCATTTTCATTTCATAATTCAAGGTGACGTACAGTATTTCTAAAATGGACCAAAAAGCTAGCAGAGTCAACTTTTAGCTTACATTTCAGTGTTTACGTTCATTGTGAACACAATGTTGGTAACAAAATTCGAATAGGATTATTTGTTTTGGTATATTCAAGTGCACATTTTATCTCTTTTAAAAGAGTATTTATATTAATATGCTTGGTCTTCACCACTAATAATTTAAGGTGTCTTTGAATTTTAGGGACATTTAACGGTGTATGGACACGGTTCAAAGCGTGTTAGCTTAAAAGAGATACGGTAGGGCATTTCTCATAATTTAATAGCGAACCAATTAAGTTGCAGTAGCGATGATAATTAAGTTTACGCGCCTATTTATATTATATATGCTTTGAGATTGACCGACTATTAATGGAGTTTTAAAGCTTATACAGCCTTTAACAGGCAAATCATTTAGGAACAGCTACGTGTACTATCAAAATTTAAAAAAAAACATTTACTTGAAATATTTCTATACAAATAAAGCAGCAAGTTTCAAGTTGATACAAAACATCAAGTTCCACATACATAATTGTCGATCTTATGATTAGACAAGTGGTAAAAAACAAGGTAACGATGACGTAATGTATGACGTCACCTACGACCTCAAGTAACATGAAGGCTATTCGTTACAAAATCACGTGCCTATTCATATTTCTATTCAGCGTGTTACATATGCAATAATGGCGCTTATGGTACATAGAAATTAGAAGGCATATAGTCCAAAGTCTATAACGACTAGGAAGAAAGAAGAAAATGTAATAGCGTCTCCATTCGTGTAATGTTTAAAGAACTTTATGTATCATTACGAAAAAGAACGTATTTTATTTACATGAGAAACTTAATATGTATATGCGAACGAGATACTCGTCGCCATCAGTCGTCCCAATTTTAGTCTACCATTTCTACCTCAGATATAAAAAAGGCATCATGACCGTAAATTCCTAAATAAACTCCTTAAAAAATTACCGTCTAAAATTCGTAATATTAGCACGTCAATGAGCAGTGATGGCTTAGTGGCTTCAGCGTGCGCGTATCTGAGGTCGTAGGTTCGATCCCCGGCTGTGCACCAATAGACTTTCTTTCTATGTGCGCATTTAACATTTGCTCGAACGGTGAAAGAAAACATCGTGAGGAAACCGACATGTCTTAGACCCAAAAAGTCGAAGGCGTGTGTCAGGCACTGAAGGCTGATCACCTACTTGCCTATTAGATTTTAAAATGATCATGAAACAGATTCAGAAATCTGAGGCCAAGACCTAAAGAGGTTGTAGCGCCACTGATTTTTTTTTTATTAGCGCGTTTAACCAATTCAAAAGGAACAATTGTAGTAAATTAAAAATATAGAAGTTTTGACATGTTTAATACTCGCAGACTGACTAGTTAATTGTATTAATTAATTAATTATTAATTTTTTTATGAAAGAAACAACAATTTACTCTTCAACATTATTTTCGATCACGACAACACTATTATTTGTGTCAATCAAAAGCTTTTGGTATTAGTGTCGAAATGTTTCCCGTCAATCGTTTTTGGGTGAATAACATTTTTATAACCGTCCGTAAATTATTGCTTTACCGACACCCAAATATCAGTAACATTTTTTATTTGTAATTATAGTAAATTTGTTGAGATGTTAATTCCTTATTGGGACGTATCGTATCGCAGTATTTGTTTAATTACCTACTCAAGATTCGTTATTGTCGAAAGAATTTCGATTTGTCCTCGTTCGGCTTATCTTCAACTCAATTATATATATTATATATATATATATGTGTATATATATACATAATATAATATAATATATGTATATATATACATATATTATATATGTATATATATTTAGGATACAGCACATCTAAGTCTCAAAATGTGTAATTGGTGCTAAAAAGTGAGACCGAGTCGAACGCACTTTAGTACAGAGATAGACAACTTTATTTTGGAAAATTAACCCGAACATTTCACTGGCAATACCCGGTGGAGCTATTAATGAAGTAAAAAGTATTTATTCAAAAAGTTTTGTAATTAACATGTAAAAAATTGTAATTTACACTTTAACGGGTACTTAAGCATAAGCATAATAATTAACCCTTATAATTAAACACATCACGCCCACTTAGGTTAATTTCGTCCATAAAATGTTATAAATACATGCAATTACACGTTTACTAATAATAGAACCCTGTTTAGATGTTTCTGTACGAAGCATCTGAGGGTCACAAATTTTCTACATTTTATTTTAGCATAATGAAATAAGTAAAAGAAGTTCATTTTGTGATTCTTCTATCTCTTGTAATGTACATAAATTTATTTACATTTTTCAAATGCATTGACAGATTATAAGCTATCGAGAGATAAGGATTTTTTAAAGATCTCGATTAACATTGCAATTTATCTGGCTCTCTAGGGAAACGCAAACTTAAATAAAACATCTGCGTTCTAATCCTTATAATATATTGCTAGACTGTACATGTCTCACTTTAATAATAATAATAAACTAAGTCGTAGAACTTTTACGTGGTATAATATAACTTTTTAGCAGACTTAATAGTTCTTGTTTCCTAAATACCAGCTCGGCGTAGATAAGCCGACGACCAAACCAAATTGTTTCTACAATAACGAATCTTGAGTACTTTACCGATACTGCGATACTTGCGATACTTATTGTATGAAAATGTACAATGTTTCTGTAATATATTAAGGAACACGTTCGCGCCGCTGGTTTTTCAGAACCATTCATTAGTTTCCAGAAATTTTATACTCCTTAAACAAAAAACATAAATTGATAAAAACTACCACAATTGTTATGCAACTCTTAGTACGTGGTCCAATAAAATAAATATTAATTTAAATAGGCACAAACCATTTTTAAACTGCAAAAAACTTTAAAAATCTAATTATATTAATAACGGAGACTTATAGACGCGTTCAACATTAATTGTAGGTACGCTTTTTAAATAGGTCAAGGGCAATCCATTACCTTTTTAATACTTTTAATATCCTGCAAATAATATATTAAGTTTATTTATCAATTCATTGTCCATACAACATTTTAATAGAAAACAAACTAGACAAATAAGTTAGGGAGTTACATTGGCACAAAGATCTTATACGATATGTGAAAATATGAATACGTACAATAATTCTACGAAAACGAATGAATGAAACGTGAGAGCTAATAAAATTATGCTTGTATTTAATTTTAAACATCTGTGGCAATATTTTAATTATTATTTTGTCACGAATCGAACCCAAGTGTGCGTAACAAAGCCTTTAGACGAATATCTAGATCTAAATTTTATGTGTCCTGATTGTATGTAATAAAGTAAATAATTAATTAAGGTTCGATCGATATATTCCATCGTGGGTGGAGGATTTTCAACAATGCAATAATTATCCTTGAGAACTCATTTCACACGGCTATTTAAACAGTAAGGAAATAAGGATATGACCCCAATGACGACGCTTTGATGCTGTTCCGAGTATAAAGCAAACAAAAGAAACAGGCAATATGTGCAAACGTACGTAACTCCTAGGCTTATATTCCCATTCGTATGTGGAGTTATAATCTTGTTTTCGAACTAACTAAAACTTCAATTAGAAAATTACAATTTTTGAAACCATAATTAGTTTGAGGTTTTAGAATTCAAACTCAAAATGTCTTTATTCAAGTGGGTAACCAAGTACACTTTTGAATCGTCAAGTTAAATTAATCGTAAATTTACATTTACTTAATTGTGTGTAAACATGCAGTTCATGGGCCATGGTTTCATTAATAGAGAAATATAATTTTAGATATCCAAACACAACAAGACCAAAGGAAAAATGGATTAATGAAATAAAAAGAAAAGCTGGTTAAAACTGGATCACCAAAGCAAAAGAAACAGATGTGGAGCAAAATGGAAGAGGCTTTTTTTACCCGTAAATGAATTTTGATTCTTTTCAATTTATTTATCATTTAAAATTATATATGTCACCGTAAAATTGTAAACACCGTTAGATTGTAATCTATCTCGCGAGATTATAAACTGTCGAAAGATTGTGAACCTCAACGAACTGCTTACAATTTAACGTATTATTATTCGGTAGTTATATGAAATTGTTGGAAAGTAAAATTAATCTGTAATTGACCAAAGAAGTTTGAATGATAACTAAGTTAGTGTAGTACAATCTACCAAATAATAATATGTTAAATTGTAAGCAGTAAGCTGAGGTTCACAATCTTTCGACAGTTTATAATCTCGCGAGATAGATTACAATCCAACGGTGTTTACAATTTTACGTTAACATATACATAAAATTGTTAATTATGATTGGAATTTAAACTTAAGGATTGTTAATAGTTATATTTTATTATTTTTAATGCATGCACATATTATGTAATAATTAATCATATGGTATACTTGTTTAATATATTATTCATTATGGAAATAAAGAGGCTATAATAATAATCCAAACACAACACAGCTATAAGCGTTAAGAGTTTTGCCAACGATTTATAATCGCCAACTCCAAACGCGGAGCTGCTGTCTGCGTGAGTACCATAAGTATTTTTAAATTTGGGGTTTGATTTATTATACTCGTACTAGGTACATATTTATAGCCTTGGATGTTCTGCGCATCTTTCACTCATCGCTCAACTGACATAGCACCTACTCTAAATCTGGATAAATAGGTCATGTTACTCCTAGATAACGTTGCTCTGTGTCGATAAAAGAATTGATATGATTCGTCCTTATGTGTTGTGTTCGCATTTACTTGTAACGTAAGTTCATCTTACTTAAATAATTAATAAACGAATTAACGTTTTCTATGTAAATAATCTATAGTTGGCAACACTGGTCGTAAACGTAAACACGTACAAAATTGAGCTCCGTAATTAAATAGTGAAAAGTGACAAAATACTGAACATACAACTACAATTCACCAATAAAGTTATAAGAAAAGTGCAAAGATAAGAAATACAGTTATAAAAACAGTGCGATTAAAAACTATATCGTAAAACAATCCCGAAACAACTTCTGATATCCCAGTAAAAAGTGAAAGTTCATAGTCCGCCATTACACAATTCAATAGTAATTCGCGTCTGACAACTGACATCTCATCTAGTACCAACCTACGCAACAGTGCCGGGCAGTGTTGCAAGATTTAAAAAAATACTAAAAGGTGTTACAATTTATTAATTCCACTTTTCCCTAGAATGGATAAAAATATCGAAATGCTTTGGGAAAAATTAGAGGAAAAATTAAACCAACAAACTCTAACTATAACATCAGCTGTAACCACAAACGTTATGGAAGCGATAAATGATAAGATGGATTCAATTATTCAAGAAAACAAAAAATTAAAAACTCAGATTGCAAAACTTGAACAAAAACTAGATCAAATGGAAATAGATAAAAGAAAAAAGAATTTGGTATTTTTTGGAGTTGAAGAAAAGGGAAAAAGGGAATCTGAACTGGTAGACTATATCAAAGAAATTATAACAGATACAGGTTTACATCTAGACAGCCAAGAAATAAGCAATGTTTACAGAATTGGAGCACAAACTAACAAGAATCGGCCAGTTGTCGTTTCCTTGTCGACAAATTGGAAAAAACATTTGATACTTAAAAATAAATCCAGCCTTCCATCTGGGATCTATGTAAAAGAAGACTACCCGAAACACATATTAGAAACCCGAAAGCAACTGCAACCAAAAGTAGAGGAAGAAAGAAACAAGGGTGACTTTGCATATATCAAATATGATAAGCTAATCGTTAAGAAACCAAATGATCCAGGCCGTGAAAAAAGGAAGCGGGAACAGAGTGGCTCGCCGATATCACCTACACAAAAGAGGTCAAACCGTAACAAAGCAACGATGCCAACTGCAACGAATACAAAGGATGTAATAAAACCTAATTTATTAAATTATATAGCAAGGGGAAGGTCCAGCTCACTTTCAGAGGTATCAAAAAACAACTAACTGCCCCCGACAACCGGAACAAAAACAATGCTAACTGTAGATAAACACCAACAAAGGACAACGAAAGAAAACATGCACCAACCACCCCAAGCCGGCTGGTCACCGTGGGGCTCAGCGACTACTACCCTCCAAATTCACGATTCTTAACAAATACAATCAATTTCAACAGATCTCACCCACCACATCACATCTCTCCCACAACAGAAAATTCCCATATATTTATTTGTACATTTAACGCGAGATCACTATCATCAGACGAAAAACTCCTAGAATTTAAAGAAAGTGTTGCTTCAATAAGGTATGACATTATTGGCTTATCAGAAATAAGAAGAGAAGGATATAACATTGAAGAGGATAGTGAACATATATTTTGTTACTTCGGTGAAAGAAAGGGACACTTAGGCGTAGGGTTCCTCTTAAAGAAAAGACTCAAGCAATACATTGAGAGTTTTATTGGTGTATCAGAACGAATCTGCATTTTAAATTTAAGAATAATAAATTTAGATATGTCCATTATCCAAGTCCCTGCACCCACTTCCGAAGCAAGCGACAATGAGTTAGAAAAATTCTATGAACAAGTACGTAATGCTATGAAGCACTGCAACAAGCAGTTTATATTAGCAGGTGACTTTAATGCTATAATAGGGAAAAGGTTGCCTGGTGAAGAAAGAGTAATGGGTGCAAATTGCTTTGGTAAACGGGATCAAAGAGGAGATCTGCTCCTGCAATTTTGCCATGAAAACGACTTAAAGATAATAAACACCCAATTTACAAAGAAGATAAAAAACCTATGGACCTGGCTTTCCCCCAAAAAGCGAAGAAGTCAAATTGACTATATATTAACAAATGACATGCGACATATACAAAACATTGAAGTGGTGCACAATCTATCTTTTGCCAGCGATCACAGTCTTGTAAGATGCACATATATAGTAAAAGACCAAAAAAAGAGTCGAGTAAAATATAAAAAATCTTATCTTAAATCCCCAGAAGACGAAGAGTCATATTTAAAAACCTTAGAAACCAAAATAAAAGACATAAAAGATATTGATGAAGGCAACGTAAACAAATATTATGACCAAATTAAGACGTCACTAACGGGAAGCATAAGAGCCGTTACATTAAAAACTAAAAATAGATATAATCGAAAAGGTTATATTATCTCAAATCACATAAAGGATCTGATATCCAGAAGAAACGAGTTGACACATAAAACACATTTAAGCAGCGTAGAAAAGAAGGAACGAACATATCTGTATAAAAATATACATAAAATGATTAAACAAGACAATAAAAAACATAGATTACAAGTACTAGAGAAATTTCTAACAGAATCAAGGAGTATAAAAAAAGGTTTTAGAGCACTTAACAGAACCAAACAATGGATACCTCGAATAAAAACCAGTTCATCATCGACAACATACTCTAGATCCAAAATAATTGAGGTAGCTTCTAAATTCTACAAGGAGTTATATGGCCCTAATAATAATATAAATAATAATACAGAAAATTTCAAAATCCATCACAACAACTTATCGACTGAAAGATTTTCAACTTATGAAGTTATCAAAGCTATGGAACAATTAAAGAAAGACAAAAGCTGTGGACCAGATGGCATAACAAATGAAGCTATAAAAGTTGGAAGATTTTTGTTAGCAACCCCCATAACAAGGCTTTTTAATATGGTTATGGATTCACGAAAAATACCCAGAGAATGGGCACGGTCTGACATAATTTTACTATATAAAAAAGGGGACCCGACTGATGTGGGCAACTACCGCCCGATAAGCTTGCAACCAAGTATGTACAAATTGTTCGCTTCCTGTCTAGAACGACGCTTGTCAAATTATACCGAAGAATATCAACCAGTAGAACAAGCTGGTTTTAGAAGAGGCTTCTATACCATAGATCATATTCATACCTTAGACATGATTATAGAAAAATATATCGACCAAAACTGTCCCCTATACCTAGGTTTCGTTGATTACGCCAAAGCTTTTGACACCATATCTCACAAAAGCATGTGGCAAGCTCTTGGCGAATGTAATGTTCCTTATGAAATAATAGAACTCATACAAAATATATACCAGCAACGCGTAAGCCGCGTGAAGTTAGACAGAATTGGCCCAGAAATAAAAATATGCAGAGGCGTAAGACAAGGCGATCCTTTGTCACCTAGAATATTTGTAACGGTTCTACAGAGCGTAATGAAAACCCTTCAATGGGAGAAAAAAGGGTTAGAAATAAATGGTCAGTATCTAAGCAACTTGAGATTCGCCGACGATATAGTTATCTTCTCAAACAGTGCGACGCAGCTACAAGACATGATTAACGAATTAGTCTGCGCAAGTAAAAGCATTGGCCTAGAAATGAATACCTCCAAAACTAAAGTTATGACTAACAGCAAAGAACGACCAATTTTTGTCAACGCCACGTCTCTTGAATATGTACAAAACTACATTTACCTAGGAAAACAAATATCGTTTAGTCAAAACCGACATGTGGATGAAACAAACAGACGTGTAAACCTAGCATGGAACAAATATTGGGCTTTAAAAAAACGACTGAAATCCAACCATAACTTAACTATAAAAAGAACAGTCATGGATACATGCATACTTCCATGTTTGTCATACGGATGCCAAACCTGGATTTTTAACAAGGCGTTAATAAAAAAGATTGGAGTATGCCAAAGGGCTATGGAGCGTTCCATTCTAAACTTGAAGCTTAAAGACAAAATAAAAAACAAGATGATACGAAATCGTACAAAAATAAAAGATGTTGTAACTTATACAAAAAGGCTAAAATGGAAATGGGCCGGTCACATTGGCCGCCTTTGTGATGGCAGATGGGTCAAAAAGACCCTTACTTGGAAAGGCCCAGTGGGAAGAAGAAAGAGAGGACGCCCACCGAAAACTTGGGAAGATGATATAAAAGGGATAGCGGGAAAAAACTGGAAAATTGTAGCATCAGATAGGGATAAGTGGAAGAATCTGGAGGAGGCCTTCACTCCATCGGAGGTCGAGTACAAGTGTAAAACTTAAAAGGCATGGACTTACTGTAGTTATAGTGTACTCGAATAAAGGCTATTTTTATTTTTATTTTATTTATTATGTAAATAATCTATTTACTATTAAACAGTAAGATTACTATCACAATGCAGACGTTCATTATATGTGTGAGTCTCTATATTTATAGCATTGATAGATACATTAACACTACTGCTTTGAAACTTAAAGACAAAGTTAAAATTGGTGTGATACGAAGCCGGACAAACATAAAAGACGTCGTAACACATACAAAAGAGTTAAAGTGGAATTGGGACACACATTGTCCGCATTTGTGGTGGCAGATGGGTGAAGAACACTAAGTACTAATGTTAGAATAATTTTTAAGTTTTAATGCCATGATATAAGGGAGAGTTCAAGTATTACGTAACGAATGTTTTTCCTTTTGTAAAACGTTACGATGCGGGGCGGGGATCGAATTACGCGTAATTGTTAATATTAGTTTGGACTTGCACCCCATAATAGTAACTAAAGAGTCACTAGGTGGTCACGAAACGTTTTACTATACTTGGGTACTGAAAAACGTAACGGCGAGTTACATGGGGGTGTTTTTTATTATTTATCTAAAGACAATAATTAGTCAGATGTAGAAATGTACCTGGAAGACTCATGTATTATATTATAAGACACTAATTTATCTTACAATCTGCGTAGTCATAATAATCAAAAGTGAATAAAAAGAATAAAATAAATTTAAAAACCTCGCCACAGTATGTATTACATATTTCTATTACATCCCCTTGCAATTTTTTATAAATTTTGTAATTTAAAAAGCATTGTTGTGGTTGATTTACTGTATTTTGGTTATATTTGTGAATAGTAATAATAGGGTTTATGTATTTTTACGATTGAATGTCAAAGATCAGTATTTTCCATATGAAAGTGATCAGACTAACGATTTAAAATCTTATTATGTTGAAAAATCGATTTTTGTTCGCGATTAAGTCATCTTGTAAGACTTATAATTACGAAATATACGTAATTGCTGCGAAAAAGCTTTTTAAACCAATAAACAGTAACATCACTTATCAACGTAACATAACATTCCCTTGATAATAAATTAAATTAAACCCACGCCGTACAATTCTGAACCGATATTTTCAATCCATTACATATCTCTCTCATGTTTACCACAATTTTATGATTAAATATTAGTTAAATCACATAATAGTTAACGTTAAATGTACTCTGTGGTGCAATTATACGTGATAGTAATCGACATTTTGGATAATATTAAAAAAAATATGTTGAAACGGGCAGCTTATCTGATGAACTCGATATACGAAGCGAGCCTTGCAGGACTTTGCGAAAGTCTTTTTTAACTTAACTTTAAATTAGCTTTCATGTTGGGTTATAGAAGCGTTGCTGGACTATATACTATCGAAACCAAATTCTTTCTCCAACTTTTCGTATTACACTATTCAAGCCAAAGTAACATAAGTTACTAATGAAGAAAATAATTATTGTTACCTTTCACTTAAGGTGCTTTAAAAAACGCATTAAAATTGCAATTAAGGCTGCACAAAATCAAACATTCGAAAAGGTGAATAAAATACCTTAGAGTGTCCTACCAGGGTTGTCATGATTAAAACAAGTTGTTTTTAGGATTTTGAACTTTTTGTTTTATAAATTAAATTAACTGGTGAATTTTCCATTTCCATTAAAAACTTACATTTAAGATGTCTACAACGAACGAACCTGAACCATTATTCTATATTGGAATCATGTTTTGCAATTAAAGCGATCGTTCTTTAAGGCGCACGTGTATAGTGTAATGTCAATTTCACTTATATTTTTATTACAGTACGTCCACACGCACTGATTATTCAATAGCGAGTAGCGGCTTTGTGAGGACGATCCACTCAGGTTAGGTTAGGGTACCTACAGACAAGTAACATTTGGCCAAAACGAATTTTGCTTTACAGGAATTGAAATTAAGTTATTACTAAGCGAATGTTGTTTCCAAATACAATGGAAACTTTGGTAACAAATTTGGTTCTAATTTAAACATTTTTTGTTGTGTTTTAAAACTGTTTAAATGTTTTTCTCAATTTCGTTCTTGAGGATACGAGCAAAAATAAAGATAGTTTTACGCGCCGTAACAATGCGAAACGAAGTTTCAAAAACATACTTCCTAAATGAAAATTCGATTTAGAATTTCCTTATTATAACCACATTAAACCCAATAGTGAAAGTTCAGCAAATAGATCCTGATAAAATACAGTTAACGTTTGAGTTTGTCTGGCAAACAGTTCAAAGTGACAAACGAGGTAGATTTGCCGGTTTCAAATAACTGAAAGTTGAAGCCAATTCGAACGCGTTAGTTCATTCAAACTTTTTCTATTGGCCTCCTTACTTTTATTTTACACCGTTGCGCTGCGCTTTACATTTTGTTTGTATGTTATGTCTGACTAAATTAATTATAACATCATTAATGAGAGCTGGCGGGTGACGATTTCGAGACCCAAGACGAAACGTTGCGTTCGATTGTGATTGGTCAATTAGCATGACGTATAATGTCGCGTTTTAACGCGTATTGGACTACAGATATGTTCAAAGACTATAAATGATATATGTTGTCCAATGAAAGTAAAACAGAGAGTACAATCTGTGTGAAACTCACTAGCTCAAACTGCAAATTTACTAATACAAGTTTCCTCGCGCTGTAATCGAATAGTTTACAAGTAGTTAAGCATACGAAAATCATAACCCAAACGGTACTCGATTATTGGCACAAACTTTAATGTTGCCTTTCATGAATCAAACGAAAATATTGTCGTTTTGTATAATATGTAATGTTTTTTTAATTTTCTAACAACATCGCACGTTTGCTATGTTTCAAAGTGTTAAACTCTCAGGTTCGCTAGAACGCGTTTGATAGATACACAAATCGTGCAATAGATAAACCAAAATACTACTACGACATTATATTTTCAATTTATTTCTTTCTTTCTGCGAATCTTTATTTAAAAGTTTGTGATTGGGTAGAGTGTAAAGTAAATCGGGAGATATTTACTTTGGTGTGTAATTAATTACTAAAACTTGGGTACGAAGAAAACTACACGAAGCATTATACGACATACATTCAATGTACATACTACACACTTAAATGTATGTCCAAAATTCAATTTTTTTATTTAATTTAATTCTTAATATTATTTAAAAACTTTCTTTACCTCCTTCCTTGTTCATTTTGCTTATAGCTCGTGTCACTTTACACACACATATAAATTAAAAGTGACAAAACATTACTAGAGGTATATAGTTTTGAAGGCCATTATAGTTATAAGGGGTGTCTCAGTAAGAGTGCACTTTTTCATTTTTAAATAAAGACAAGTATTTTATGACAGAGTTCTGATATTTTTATTGTATTGTAAAGAAGACATGTTCCGATTAAGTATGGAATAAAATAAACGGCAAATGACCTCCACGGCTCCGATGATAGGCCATTACACTTTTCATGAAATTTTCCATGACTTTTTCACAGAGATGTGGCTGTATCTCACCGATGACGCGTTGGATTTTCGATTTGAGCTCAGGAATGGTTTCGGGTTTATTCGCATAAACTCGAGATTTCACAAAACCCCAAACAAAAAATCGCACGGCGTTAAATTGCACGATCTTGGTGGCCAGTTGACATCAGGATTTCGTGAGATAATGTGTTCTGTTCATCGGAGAAAATGACTTTTTTCGTAAAATTGGCATAGACTTCCCTTTGCTTCCCATTACTCATTGAAAAAATTGCCGGTGCCTTCCTTGGTCTGCTGGTTTGAGCTGGTTTGAGCTCCTGAGTTAACTGAATCTTGTACGCATGAAGATCTTTAGTCAAAATTTGCTAAGTCGAATTGATGTTTTCGGGTATTCGGCGACACTCTCGTATACAGCAGCAATGTTTTCAAGGAACCGACCGGTACGTTGACGCAAAGGATTCTTATTATCCATACCTAATTGACCCAGTTTCTTCAAATTTTTTGACCACTCTTCGAATGGTTGACATATTAGGTGCACTTTCTCGGCTGAAAATTTGGTGAAGTTTGCGAGCGTTTTCAGCGTTACTTTTGTAATGAGTTTTCACAATTATAACGAGTTGTTTTTTCGAAAAGCGCTCCATTTTTAATAATCGGAATAAACAGAGGTGACACCTGTCAAATTTCAGAGTTGCCACTTACAGGAAAACCAATAATATTACAATTTTAAAAAGTGCACTCTTACTGAGACACCCTATAGATATAAGTATTATAAAGTACAAGTAGCAAGTAAACTACTATAACATATTAATTTTAATAGTATAGTTATAATTTTAATGTCTTTGATTTGAGCGAGAACATTAATAAAAGTTAAATTATGGTAATTTATTGCTTTATTTACATAACTAAACATTTTTAGTACTTTTCAGCAATCAGCGAGAGACTAAAAAAATTATTTAATCAAGCATGACGCCATTTATTCGAAACTTAAAGTTAAGTGATTAATCGGGAGATAATCTTAACCCGTCAAGCACTTGATTAACGGCACAAACTTATACCTCTCGAACTTGAAGCCTTTATGAATAAAACGTGTCGGAAAGTCGGTGTGAAGTTTTCTTGTTAACTTTTCATTAATTGCCAGCAGCCAATGTGAATTTTATAGCGTAGTTGGCTACGCTTTACGAACATTTTCATGTTAAGGTTTTCCTTGTCATGTGATATTAACCTCTGGCATCAAGAGTTTATACTGTGTATAAAACATAGTATAAACTCTTGATCACATCGAGGAATAAGAGACGTGTCAAGAAAAATAATCAATTTTTGTATGAAGTTATAGCTAAGCATGGTTTTGCGGCGGACTGCAACTATTGATATTTTGTAAAGCTGAAAAAGGTGCTTTCTTGTCATTGTATATTGACTTTAGTTATCAAAAAAGTATTTTTTATCATAAAACGACAAATTAGAAATGTGCCGACAAAAAGCAGACATCAGCTTATTTGAATCCCCAAAACCTTTATAAAGATAGGTAATTGGGTCTACCAAATTTTTATATATTTCCACGTCTCTATCATTGGTATTTATCAAAGCAAGTACGTTTAACTGACTAAATTAATTATAATATGACTAAATTAATAATATTATGTAACTGCATTCCTCTGCTGTTTTATTTAAGAATAAATTAAAACCATCGTTATACTTTTTTATTTGATTTTGTACCTTTTTCGTTTTAATAATAATTTTAAGTATAAGCCTTCAAATGTTTGATCTCCTGTATATACGATTGTATACTTATATACCGCTCTGTTGTCAAGTTTGGAAATAATTATTATTTCACGGTGAAATTGTTCTATTTAAACCAAATGCTCAAACTTGATATTTTATTTCTTCTTTCTATTAAAGTGTGTATTATCAGTGTTTCTTCTTATTAAATAAATAACTATGTAGTCAGCCAGAGTGCGAAAATCTCCTGAAAATAAACAATGTTGGATTTATATTATACAATTTTTAAATACGTTTTTACGTAAATACGGCAACGACAATTCATAACTACTTAAAATGTGATAGAATAAAATTATAAAACTGTTTTATATATTTATTTTTGAGCCATGTTTTACAATCTATATGTATAAAAATGAAACCCATTTTCCGTTGTCACGACATAACATGAAAACCGCTTGACCGATTTGTCTGATTCGAGAAAAATTAAAAAAATTGTGTGAAAAAGTCTAAAAAAAACACTTTTCTATATTCCCATACAAAATATTCGTAATAATACTTAAAAGTCAATTTGAACTTTAATACCATAACATAAAGTTCAAGTGTTAGTGGAGGGTTTCCGGGAAGGTAAATTTGAATTTTTTGACATAATGTATTTGTCTTATCAACTTTCTTTTTTTTATATTACTAGCTAGACCGGTGTCCCGAATAGCAGAATAAGTATTTAAAAAAAATAAAGCATCGACTGTTAGGCGGTACGATGTTCGCCAGGCCAGCTAGTTATATAATAAGATGGTTCCACACCACTCTTCAAATTCAGTATTTTCTATCTTATCAATAATTTAATAAAAATATCCTTATAAGAGACGAATATATATAGGTATAAATAATACATTTCAGACGAATGTTAAAATAAATTTGGTTTCATTGTCATTCTATGTCGATTATATTACAGGATAAAAATGTCAATAACATAGTAATAACTACGATTGGTGTTATCGTGTTAATTATTAAATATAAATATAAAAGGATATTTTAAAATTGTACTGAATCGCCGCCAGCCACATACCATAGAGGGCGTAATATTTTCCAATAATTTTGTTTTAAATGTTGCGGTATTTTAAAATTTGATTTTAAACGTGATTCAATTAAACTTTGCTTGATTAAAATTATTAAAACTGCGGTACTCTCTTCAGTAAAATTGTGATAGTAATAAGTACCTACATGTTTATTATATGCATTTTTGGATCAGCACCAATTGTATCAGTGAAGTTTCTCCGCAACTCGAACCGGGACCATAGTTCATCAATGCGTTACAAACTACGCATCGGAATCTCTTCGATTTGAATTGTATGTGATATAATTGCTGTAAACCCTAAAATTTTGTGGAAAGCGTATTTTAGTCATTTTAGTTTTATGTTTTATGTTTTATTTATTTATTTTACAGAATAATAAAAACTATTTCTTGGTGTATTTGAAAACCACTGTGGTCTGTATTAATTTAACAATAGTATTGTTGTCAGGACCGCAACAAATGCATATAAAAAATTCAGTAAAATCTACGACTAGTAGCAATAACGAATGCTTTTTCAAAACCCAAACGTTATTAATCGTTAAATATTTACATAATTTAGTTGTTACATATTAAACCTCAAAGTCCTAGTACCACGAAAACAATAATTAATAAGTTTAATACTTTATAATAAATGGAATGTGGATTTTGTTAAAAGCGAGCACAAACTATTTACTAACTCTGGACGAAATTCCGAAAAGTTCGAAGTTCCAGCTTTATGTTAATACCTTCGACTATGTGCAATGCTTGTAAGCATTTATCAGATAAGGTATTTAAATATTTTATATAAAACATGTATTTCACGTAAATTAACAATATATGAAAATTATCCTTAATATTTGGTGTTCTAGTAAAATAGTTAAACCGCAAAAACTTCATTACATTTCCTTGTCCGGATACTCTATAAAATCGTTATGTAGGTACATATACAATGTATTACCATAACTTTTTCATTCTATTACCCAACACATTTACACTTTAAATAGATTTTTAATAATATTGTCTTTGATTGACATAACCTTTACACATTTAAAGAAAAAACTGTTTTTAACGGATTAAAGTTATGTATTATTATAAATTTACAATTATTTAACATAATTTTAAATTTATCCGACGTTTCGCGTGCTTTACAGCGTGCGTGGTCACGGTGACTTAAGACAAAAGGTGTTTAATGTCAAAAAGTATCACAGCTGTAGAGAAAGTTGCATTATCTGTATTTATTTCCCCGGAGTTGGTATAGACTAAAAGATGGAGGGTTTTGGCAAAAATGGCTCACGATGGTCTCTATTTTCGCGGATTGTTTTTCTTTTTGAGATTTTAATTTGGATATTATTGAGATTTTAAATATTTAAATGCAAATTATATCGCTTTATAACAAGATTACAATAATTATAAAATAAAAATTTAAAATAGGTCCCTACGTTTCGTATTTATATGGCGTACCCTTGGCCATGCAGTATTTTTCCTTTAACTTATATTTGTCCTCTAGCGAGTCGCAGATTCTATAGAAATCTCTTTGGACATTCTTTCTATAGTAAATCTACGTGTCGTAGGAATAACGACTCGTATTTTGGATCAAGAAAACAAAGATTCTAAAACGAAAACTGTATGGTTTCAATTTTAAAAAGTGGAAACATGCACTTAAAATTAGAATGCCTATTATCAGATTTAAAAATCGACATTACACTAATAATAATAAATTATTAGACCTTAACTAATTTAGTTTGTTTGTTTTTCTTGTTTAGTATTTTTTCTTAAATTTAACTATATGTAATATGTATTTTTGCACTTCTTGCCTACCTTATCTAATTTAATAAATTTTTTCTCTCACAGTGGTTGCCTGGAAGAGATCGCTCGAAAGCGATAAGGCCGCCATTTGCCCTCCTTATCATTTAATTATGTTCAATTTTATATTGTTATGCAAAGAAGTGGTAATAAATAAATAAAAATTAATGTTTATGATAGAACAAAATCTGTCAAATTATATAGGCGTGTTCACTATGAATAGAAGTATAAATCCCATGCATCATATCCTCATTCAAGTTTTAGCTCCATCCGCAGCTGAACAAAAGTAAACAGTAAAAATAATCCTAAGTGACAACCTTGATTGACCAATTAACGGCGTTGTGATTTTATTATGTGATCCCAAGTCTTATATTGCAAACACTAAAAGCGTGTTCAAACCAAGCAAACAACACGCCACAAATGAAATTGTTATCATAAAAGGAACGATAAAAGTAGCACGAACGAACACAGTATTGAATTGTTTAAAAAATACATCAACAAACAGAGATAAAACTGCAACATCTTAACTTATATGATCTTTGATATTTATTATTACTACAAATTATTTAAAAGATCTATAAACTATAAGGTATTCGATATAACTGTATTTAGTAAATTCCAAAAGCCGATGTGCTAATATTAAAATTTGTATTTGAGTACCTCATATATCACTTCAAAAAACCTGTCTTTTGCCGATAGCCTCATTCAAGTGTGTTATTTATTACCGTAAACATTACTACTTATGTTTAAATAAACAGCGTATACGTTATAAGTTGTTATTTACGTATCCGTCATTTATATTACATTTGTGAAAAGCCAATATCCCCAGTAAAACGCAATAGACCGTAAGGTAAACAAGGACGTATGTATATTGCGTAGAAAACTCAAACGCAGTCTGCTGCATTTAACGGTTCCATAAAAAATACGAGTTCATTATAATATATATGCCTTTTTAAATACACATAGGGTTTAAAGGTTATTTGAACTCGTTCATGATAACTATAAGAACAAGAAACATAAAAAAAAAAAAACATTTTTGCAATTGAAATTTGGGCACAATTTTGGTATAAGGCGTATTAAGATATATTATAATGTGATTTTAATAATCAACTGAACTTAAGTTGTAATTCAATAATATCTTAAGATTTATCTTTTCTTTTTGAAGCTAATCACGCGAGAGCCAATCAGTTGAAAAAATCCAACACCAACAGCTTGGCCTCAGATTTGTTTCCTTAATCATTTTTCCTTATAAGCAAAGTAAAGTGATCCTTTTGTTCTTTAAATACGCTACCTGATTGTTTTTACAGGGACTTTTAGTTCTTAGATGTGTTGGATTCCGTTCCATCCCCGTATAAGCCAGTCATTGCGCAACATAGGTACATTCATTGGTATTAAGCGACTTAAGTGTTGAAAGAAAAACATTAAAGGTTCAATCAGAGTCGATACTAAGCACTAAGTATGTCCCACTCCATTCCGTATGTCATTGTATTAGATTTTAAAATACGGAAGTCATAGCTCGCGCTAAGTCTAGTTTTTAAATCTTATATTACTCGTAAGTTCGCGAAAGTAAGTTCAACGAAGAGCGATTCGATTCGTTCATGACCTGCCACTTTCCGAGCTGCTTGACTCCTGGCGTTCTGTTTAGAGGTTTGTTTTTATAGAAAAGGGGGCAAACGGGCAGAAGGCTTACCTGATGTTAAGTGAAACCGCCGCCCATGGACACTCTCAATGCCAGAGGGCTCGCGAGTGCGTTGCCGGCCTTTTAAGAATTGTTACGCTCTTTTCTTGAAGGACCCTAAGAGTCCCCGCACATGGGCCACCGGCCACAACCACAAAACGCCGCCACTGGCATATTTCCTGTAATTTTCATACATTTTATGGACTCGCCGCACACGGTTGGCGCCGGTGGCAGCCACACGCTACAAATCGTCGCAGCTTGCTTCTTGTGGCTCGCACCGGCCACTAAACGCCGACACAAAAAGCCGCCACACGCCACTCGCGCGATTCCGCGCCCCTCTCTCCCTTACCTCAGTTAACCTGAAGTCGACGGTAACACACGCACGTAGTCTGTGTTTCATATAGGTAGATAAATGTGGATATAGAATTATTTATATCAGAGATACAATGCGATTTGGGATTCAAAAAGTGATAGTTTTAGTAAAAGAGGAGAAAAAGTGAAGGCCTGGGAAGAAATCTCGTGTTACCATCCTGTACTTTGTATATTTTCGAGTCCCACTATTTTCAAAGTGTGACGAAAATTGAAACCATCCCTTTTGCGAATAAAGTTGTGCAAAATGCAACAAGATTTCACAATGTCTTCTGAGAAATGAACAGAAGTGTTTAATAGACGATGTAATATTCTCCATTTGTTTGCTAGTACGCCGAAGGTACACTCAATGCTACGTCTGGCACGTCTTAACCTATAATTGAAAACTTTTTTGTCTAAGTCCAAATATTTTCCAGAATATGGCCTCATCATATTTTCACTGAGGCCAAATGCTTCATCATGTATAGTTCAATGGTTGTCGATTACCGACCTGTCGTGGTGAGGGGATATTTAATGTCTTTCTGTGTATCCAATAACTATGGTTTCGTCTTCTACGACGACGTCTTTATATCAAAAGTAGCGCAATTAAACCTTCTTCGTCAGAGTCCATTATGATACTGCAGGCCAGGGTTAAAAAAAGTAGCAGCCATCGACCGCAAGTGTCGACCACCGGCCACAAGTGGCTGTCGCGCGCTTCAGTTACCTTTGTAGCCGCTTCTAGCTTCTCGTGGCGGCGTTTGTGGCTGTGGCGTGTGGCCCGTGTGCGGCGACAGTAAGTCGAATTGATTATTGGTCGTATTGGATTGGTTGGAATTGGTCTCCTTGCATCTTCGACCGCATTTACCATGGGAGTGTTCAGAGGAGTCGTTTGGATTAATACCCACACTGGGTTTCACCATCGGACGTCAAGGCAGAATACGAAATGTCGGTATCACATCGTCGTCATCCACAACTGAGCGTTCCTTAAGGCAGTTTTTGTCGCGCACCATCCTATGCTGCCCACTAAAGTATTTCCGACCCAATTCGACTTAGGATCATTAAAGAAAAGAGCGTACCAATTCTTAAAAGTCTTTAAGTTCTTAAAAGTGAGTGTCCATGGGCGGGGCGGTATCACTTAACATCAGATGAGTCTCCTGCACGTTTGCTTTTCCTTTAATTATTATTATTATAATGTATATGAACACACTAGCAGCTTAATAAGCTGAAGCGCGCGAATATAGTGATTTGGAGAAATTATCCAATTTTTTTTTTAAATACTCCAATGAGGGTGCACTAATTACACTTTCCGGAAGCTTATTCCAGTCGGCCACAACTCGGTTTGGGAGAAAGTTCTTTCAAAATTTAAAAATCATTTTATCATATAGGTAACACTTATGATCGTCAAAAAAAAGAAATTTATATGAAATGCTTCTAACTATACATTTAGTGCCAGTTCTCAAATCTCTTTAGGGACTTTGTATTATATTGAGTTCAGTTTTAAAGAACTACCCCTTATATGTGTATTTTCACTTAAAATAATAAGCTTCTCAATTCCTGGAACATTATCGTGACCAATAAGGATTCTATAGGTTTCAATGAGATTTCCTCTTAATCGCCTTCTTCCTAAATCAGTAAGATCAAGCGCTTTCAGACGCTCATTATATGGTTTGTTTCTACGTGCTCTCACCAATTTCGTGGCTATTCTTTGAACCCTTTCAAGCATATTAATATCCTTTATGAAATAAGGATCCAAATACTGTAGACACACTCTAATAGTGGAATAATGTAACATTTATATATATATCTTTAAGAGTATTCTTGGTGTGGCATTTGAATAATTTTCTCACTAAATAGAGCATGTAATTGCTCCGTAAATATATTCTGTATTTATAAATTAATAATTATATTCATACAAAACCACAGATAGCAGCTAGTATTAGCGCAACATAGACTTGCAACTTCAATAGACGAAGTCCTCAGGCATTCAGCCAAGTAACAAACTTACTCCTTATATTAATTTACTTGCCAACAGCTTCATTTAATTAACACATCTTGGCTACATTTATTACGGAGTTTACATACGTGAGAAACTGTATGTGTGAATAACTGGAAACTCTGAATGTGTTCTGAAGAATTGTTTGGGTTGATCTCTGCTGCCTCGTTTCACCGTACGAGCCGTATAAATTCAAAATTTCATCAACATCACCTTGATGGCTGGAAGTCTTCCACTGTCCGTTTTACAAGACACTTTCTTTTGCGAACTAGCGAACTGTAGAATCGACTCCCGGTGGGGGGTCAAGAGTGTACTCCTCCCCCTCAAAGTCGGGCAACGCACCCACAAAAAGTAGGTGTCCATAGGCTGCGATGACTGCCCTTTTTGGGCGCCCGTTTTGCCCCCTATTATATAATAAAAACTAAAGAAAGCAAAACTGGGTTACCTACGTGTAGTGAGCAAATGTCATTCGCACTGCTCAGTAATATAAAGTTTTAATAAAGTATTTTGGCCCATTCGGGGCTAATTGCCGTTGTAATATATGTATATAGTGTTTATTTTATCTCTGATATTGTGCATACATATTACTGTCCATGTACTGTGTAAGTGTCTGTATGTATATTATTAGTGCCTTATAAATAAATAATTTAATGCGCACTACAATATATTTTTTTATTTACTTCTATCTTTCTCTTTGTTAATAAATGTTTCCTTCCCTCCCTAAGCCCTCTTATCTACCGGACCGAGTCACCGCTGTAAGAGTGTCCAATTGCAGGCCAGCGAAAATAATTTAGATTCAATTTGACCAGATGAAGTTTAATCTTACATCTTCGTTTTAATTTTCGATAAGATATGTTATATGTGTGCAAAGAGCAGTGTTGGTCTAGTGGCGTTTAGAACTACGCACACTTATATATATGTTCTATACTCTCATCTGTGAGAGTCCCATCCCCGGCTGTGCACCAATGGACTTTCTGTCTATGTGCGCCTTTAACACTCGTCGAATTAAAACATTGTGAGAAACCGGCATGCCTCAGACCCAAAAGGCGTGTGTCACGCATAGAAAGCTGATCACCGGATAAAATAATGACCACAAAACAGATTCAGAAATCTGAGGCCCAACCTATGAGGTTGCTGTTATTAAAAAACATATTCAGTACTACTGAATGCGTTTTTTAATAGGAAAATAATTGGGTATGAAAACAACGTAATGGGGAATGTCCGTAGGATTGAAAGGTGCCAATTTCAAATGTTCCAAATAAAATTACTGAACTACGAATATCAATGTGAAGGATAAAAGTTATTGATATGAATCTCGCAAAACGAATGTCCGCTAGTCAGATCCGATAAAATATTGAGTAAATCCGATCTAAGCCCAAAGTGTTTCGAACAGTTAAGCTACAAAAAAACGCAAGATACATATTTTTTTTTACTTCCTATAATTTTAGTTGGAATATACTATGTCATAATTTATTTTAAGTTTAATAAAATAGCCCGCCTACAGTTTCTAGTTCAAACATTTTGCTTCAAAGTTTCGTTTTCACATGGCTACTTAAAATTGCTGACGCTCAATTAACACCAAAAGTTAATATATATTGTAAAATATATATAAACACTTATAATTGAAAAAAGTTAGCTAACAAGTTAGCAACAAAGAAAGCATGTCAATCAATGGTCTAAATGTCGAAACCCTCAAAATTCCTAAAATCCAGGCTTAATTAAATTTAAATAACATACGTCGTTTATGGTGTGCTACTGAATGAATAAGTCTATAGCGAAGGCAAATTTAAAACGTGCTGATAATCATCATTTGATAAATCGACTGTTAAAAGAGATCGACTTGAGAAAGTAAATTGCTTTCTATTAACGGTCAATTAAAAATGAATAAAAAATCCAGTTCAGAATCCGTTCGTTTCCATAATACTAATATAAGATTACCCCAGGGCATGTTATCAAATTAAATAATCGAATTAATCTAGTTATCTATATAATGTACAGACATTAAAACCTAAATAAAAATGCTAGAGTAGAAAACTACAGCCGTAGTTACGAGCTCAATGCAAGCCGACAAAATAAACCTTTTTTTTTTCATTTTGGTTTTATTTTTGATTGCAGTAGATAATGAGTACTAATACGATGTGTCACTATTAGAAAGCTTATTTATTACTATGTAATGTTATATGTCTCGCTTTGGCAGTCAAAATCTAAAGTATAAACGCGAATGCAACGTTTTCCACTTATTAGCCTTTAATGAATACGAATATTTTTCGAAAGTGTTATTCAGAATATGCCCACGGAGCACAAGTTTTCCTTACAAATGTAAACATTGCTATTCGGACATTTTCGTGCTACAGATATTAATTTTATTATTATTGTATATTATATAATATTTAGAATATTTGACTAAATCCAATACAAACAGAACATATCATAAATAAAATTTCTTGCTTCGCGGAATTGTTTTAATATCGATCCCATAGGAAGTAACTTTTATCAAGTATCGACGTAGGCTTTTCTACTTCATTCTGCATTGTTAATATAATATGTTCCATGATTTTGGAGTAGTAAATGACAAGTACTTTTTGCTTGCCAACCTGAAAAAAAAATGGTTGTAACTCCCCCATTTATATAAAAAGTTTATAACGTGAGATTTGTCATTGATAATACGCGGTAAAAGTATATTTTGTAGGTTAAGCGGTAATGATAAGCGATTGCGAATACTAAAATTGCTTACTGACGGTTTCATTCATAAACGTTTACAAACATATTTTTACTTACCATTCAAAGTTTGAGCTAAAAAAATTGCTTGATAATTATTTTATACTCGTATATTACACGCGCTGTCGATTTTCTCACGATGTTTAACTAGCAAATGTTAGAAAGAAAAATCCATTGATGCATTGAATTTGAATACACGCCCTCAGGGTTATTAGACTCACGAGCAAACAGTAGGCAAAAGTTAGTATTTGTCATATAAAAAATGAAATATCATGGAATCTTCTCGTAAAGCAGGCGGTAGGATGTGAAATGGGATTGTATGCATTTACTCCATATAACCAGTGTAATCTCCAAATGGTTAGCGACAAATGGAAGTGTAAATTACTAATTGCTGACCTGATAACACAATTTAACGTACAGATTACGAGTTCGCCTTTCCACATGAATTCTGACAGTAAATTAATGATAGTATTTAGAAGTTTAATTAATTGTTTTCTATTTGTGTATTTCTAGTAACAAAGATTAGGCTTTAGGCTACGTATATTTTATTGAATTTTGCCATAGATATTTTTTGACACAGTGAAACACGCATCGGCGTTTGATTCGATACTCAAAGATATCATAATGGCCTTTTTGACCGTTTGAAAAAATAGTCTAATTGAGAGCAATTTCTATAAAACATGCACTTGCGTATAAGAAATGCACTTGCGAGATTTCTGGCAATGTGGGTGTCCATGGGCGGTGGCATCAATTAAAAACAGATGAGCTTTCTGCCTGTTTGCGCCTGAAAATCTATAAATTATATTTAACAGTAACTTAATATATAACTTATTAATATATAATTTACAAACATAGTATGTTTATCTTAACAGTTTTCATTAAATCACGTTAAATTCGTATGTTTTACTAACCGTTTGTTAATTAAAACTGTTTTCATACAAATTGTCTTTGTAGAGACATTGACTTTACATAGAATACATATTTCTATGCAAATAATTGTTGATGGAGACTAGACTCCGGGCAAATGTTGGAATATTCGAAATAGACGTAGAAATTCATATTAGACATTGCATTAGATGAAACAAATGTATATAGTAGGTACATTACATAGTTCTGTTTTATATTAATATACTATGTTATTGTACTTTTTTTTCGCTTTTTTTGTCATCTTATGCGTCGGTCTTACGATTTAGAAGATAAGATCTATAAATTAATAGATATGAATAGATTTTTTTACGATTGTTTTTACTTAACCTCCTTTTATTTTATTTTTATTTTTAACCCGACTTTACTTGCAAACTCACTTATTAACTTTTTTTTAAATATATATTTTTGCTATGACTAATTCCCCGACTATACTGTAATCGAATGTCTTTAGTAACTTATGGGCATATAGATATTATCATTATCAAAATAGCACTTGTAGCTTACTTTTACCTTTTTTTCAGGTTCGTTATAACTAGCTGTATTTTTTTTTAGATTATTAAAAAATATAATACAGCTATTCTGCTATATTTGGTACTGTATATGAAAAAACATTACCCTGTTGTGTAGACCTTTATTCTGACTTTAGCATTAAGTTTATTTTTGCTTGTATGTAAATAACGATTTCCCTTTTGCTCGTTGCTGACAAGAAAATTTGCAAGGAAATGAATTGTTACTTATATATATGAATAAACAAACGTTTTCATATTGCTAATTTTTCTTTTTGTTTCGTTCCAAAGCTTGAAGCCATTAAAAAACAAAAATCAGAACGAACCATCGCCCACACAAACCCACGTGTGTCTAAAACCAACATTTGCTTGCGCGATTCAGATGCGCAGTAACTCCAATAAACCTACGGGTCCTAAACAAAGAAATCCCAATCAATTGAGGTCAAAGTATCCCGTTTCTAGTCCTAGTACTACAATTACATGCACTTCAATACTTTAGAAGCACTAACAGCGCTTGTGGTTGTGGTGACGCGGCAAAAGAAAAACGCGCAATACTTAGGTATACGCCAAAAAAAGGACAGACATATTACAAAATAACTAGTCAGAAAGGGATAAACTGAGTCATTTTGTTAGCTGATAAAGAACAGAGGGGAACCATATTATGGCGCGACTCCGAACATAAATTAAGCTTTAATTTTTTTTTAAATCTACTGTGCTTATGAGAAAGCTCTATGCCATTGTTCTGTCATAAAAGGCGTTACAGTATTCGAAAGTCTTATTAGATGTCTATTGTGATTGTAATTAAGCGTAAGTCATCTAATGAAATCTACGTGTAAAACTTACTAAATGAACCATAGATTTCGTAAGATGTCTCAAGGTTTTGGCCTCGAACAATGAAACGAATAAAATCTCAAAGCTTAATGAAGCTTACATTGTAATTTTATTAAGACAAGGTCTCTTGAGTTTTATAAGGACAAAAATATGTTTAATTCCTGTATATATTCAATTTAGACGTGCAGTCTGGGAACGAGGAACGCACATCACTTTCTTTATGAACCTTTGTTAAATTAAAAATTTATAATATTTTTACCTATAGGTCCAAGTTAGTGCAATGCAATCCATCATCGAATCCTTATCCAATTGCGGCACGCACACAAGTTGGCCGAACGCACACTGGCGCAATCCTTACACGAAGGGAAAATCTTCACACACGACACAGATAAACATGTCAACTGCTAGACATTGTTACC
Source organism: Pieris melete (assembly GCA_963693345.1). Classification (NCBI taxonomy): domain Eukaryota; kingdom Metazoa; phylum Arthropoda; class Insecta; order Lepidoptera; family Pieridae; genus Pieris; species Pieris melete. The sequence goes on along the minus strand of CAVNZK010000053.1, from coordinate 836,078 downwards.
CTAATGTCTTACGTTATTCACCACTAAATCACTATTATGCACATTTCATAACACAAACAATACACAAGAACACAGAAACACACAATTATTTCACAATATCACTCGCGTCCGAGTCACGAACAGGCGTTTCGATTAAAATACGCGTATATGTTGTAAAGTCGATTCGGCGACTGTACTCCCCGCCCTGTTCCAGAGGCGAATGGCGACGCCATATTGAATGCAGTGTTGCCAACTCTTTGAGGGAAAAACGCGCTGCCAAAGATTTTAAAAAGCTTATGAATTAAAATTTACGTATTTTGGGTCATAAAATGGACTGTCATGTACAACAGATTCTATATTGTTATTTCAATATACATAGCAAAATACACAAAGTTGAAAATCAGATGAAAATGAGAAACTTAGAATTTTAGCGTTAGCTAAAGTATTGACGATATTACTAAGATTTTATTTTGTAAGAACTAATGCATTGATGATTCAGAGCTAGCCAGTTAAGTATTTGAAAAAGGCTGACTTAAATTAGAGAAAACTGATTAAGACCTCAAAATAGTATTACATAGCTATTATTGAATATTATGTGCTTTAACAAGCGCTAAAAGCGCTGCTTTGGCAATATGAGGTAACTCAAGCATCTATCGGCAAGTATTGGAACAAATATTCCCTAACTTACATATTTTTCATCAATATATTTACTTGAAGTAAAACAAGACTATTTTTAACCTATGAAGTTGTACACTCCACAAGAGTTAATATTAATTTACGGCTTTAAAAAACGTTTTATAAGACAATTATTAAGTTTCAAGTTAACCGCATAGTGTGGTTCAGTTCAACATCAAGTGATTATCTGCACAACCGGTAGAGTGCGTTGTAAACCATTTTAAGTCAAGTCATATAATATACATTCTATTATGTTTTTATAGACTGTAATTTTGTATGTGAAATTATGATGTTTTAGGTTCCGTTAAGCGACATGGGGCAAACATATTTCTGCGTCCGTATTAATGATATATTCTTAAGGTTATTAGATATTAAGGCAAATCGTGTGCTGCCAACAAATCCATTCAATGCGATTAAAAATTACACACATACCTGTGCGTAAACCACCAAGGAACAGTGCTATGAAATAATTATAGAAGAAGTAATTTCCTCAAATATCTGATCATTTATAAAGTCAATAAATTCCACCCTAACTCTCCTATAGTAGATGACTTGTTAAGCGTAAAAGCGTATCTACCACAATCAAATAAAAGTTCCTTGTAAGAATTTAATTTTCTAATTCATAAATTCTACTCAATGTCAAAAGATTACAGTAACAGTAATAGCCGTGTTTTATTACTTATTGTTGAGACCTTCCTTTCAACGTAGCGTGGTTGTGTGTAATTATTGAACTCAATATGGTTCAATGTCGTATTTCAATCAAATAACTTGATAATTTTATTACGAGTTTTTCGAGCGGAAACAATTAATTTATGACATTTTTTGTATTCATTTTAAAACTGGAATGAAAATAAATAAAAAATGTTGTTTTCTATAAACTATTAGAAACACAATTTTTAATTAATTTAAATAAGGTTAAATGCGAAAGTAGACGAGAGTTTGCAAATTTTTCAAATTAAATAATTGCATCAATTTGTGGCAATTTGTGTGCATTAATGTTACAAAATTGGAAAGAAAATTTAGAATGACAATCTTTAGTCTGTTCTTCCTCTCGAATAAAATAGATTATACATTTAATTGCTGTCTTCAAAGCTTTCCGCAATATTAATGGGTAGATGATTTTTTGCATTTCATAGGCTAATCAATTAACTGTCTTTATTAATTTAATTTTTAATTAAATTTAATTAGCCTGACGGGTAAGAACTTACGACTTCGCGGTTCAGAATCCCATGTTCAGCAACTAAGCTAACATTCTGTTTACCACAACCACAATCATATTCTTTGCGTGATTTTTTATTTAAAAAATTCTGCAACTCATTAGGGATTAATATTTTTTATCAACTAACTAATGTTAATCTACATATTACCTAAATCATCGCACTCCTTGTTTATTCTCCAGAATATCGCACCCCAATCTTCTTATTTACAATTTTGTATCGCAAAAAATTCAAATGCGGTAATATTTTTATACCGTAAGCATTTCTAATATCAAATAAGGACCTGCATATGCGGAATTAACGGAGTCATATCCAGTTTTAGCCATAGAGAAAAATAAAGCTGAGGTTGCAGTGCAGCATTCCTGACAAGGCAAAGAAATAAGAATCTTCGTTAGTTCGAAAGTAAACGTGCGATCGTCCGGACGCTTACGGCTCCGGTACTTTTTATTTTATAAGTGGACAGTGCCATTGAACCTTTGTGAATAAAAACCTCTTTGAAAACCTTTGGATACATTTGGATTTTTTATTATCGCATTGGTATGTACTTACCTATACGTTTCCTTTTTTAATTTTGATATATGTATTATATTTAATTCAATTTGATTTATTTCTATATTTTCACTTTATGTGCACTTAAAACTTATAATAATATTATTCGATTATAATTAATAAAATAAAAGTTTCTTGTTGCGTATACTTTGCCAAATGAGCATCAATTATCTAATGACTATTTCATTTTTAATTTATCTTATTAACGGGCAAGGCAATTAAGACGACGTTGTATGATATAAATAATACTGGATTATAATATTTCAACGTTCGTTGGCATATAAAATATAAGTTCACTACTAGAATCTATATACACAAACACAAACCTTTAATATGTTTATCATAAAGTAATATTTAACCAAACATTTCAATAAAATGTTATTAATCAGTACAAATTTGACTGTTGAATGAACTAAAGTTACGTCTAAAAAATACTACACTTTCAGACAATGTTTAATTGAATCAACGCGGTAAGTACATGTTTTATGTAATCTTGGAATAGGAATTAAGTTAAAAACATATTTGATACTAATCAATTTATTAAAAATAACACCATTGAGAAATTAATTAATTAAAATGCGCAGTGGCTACACAGTTATTGAATTTTAATACATATACAAGTTATTTGATGCTCAATTGTCTGTTATATAGTAAATGACTCAATCATTAATGATTTGGCATTGTAAAACTGTTTAACTCCTATACGCATAAACCCTACTAGAACTTACGCAAAACCCATCAGCAATTGTTGTAACATACATAAGACCAGCTTAATAGGTATATACTTTTGCAAACTAAACAGGTACCTTTAAATCAGTCTAGCTGTACTATAGCAAGCATGTTGAATTTTGGGGGCCCATCAAACGATCAAAGAAAGCCTGTTACAACATTATACAAAGTAGGTAAATAAGACGTATATACATATTTGAAATTTATATATAATATTATAGAAATTTCAAAATAATAACGAAATAAATTTGATTATACTGGTCACAAACTTACCATAGGTTTCGAAGCAATGTTTCTTAGCACTTAAGGAATTTCATAATTGATTGCATCTTTGTGATATTTGATTTGATATCTTCTTTATTGGCTTCGAACCTTGAAAAACGATATACTTAAACCTTCCTCATTAATCATTTTAGATATTGGTGAAAACCACATGAAATTCCGTGCAGTAGCTTTTGCGTATATCGCGAACGGACTGTTTGATATGACAATGTTTTTACAAAATATAAAAGGCATTATCAAGCCCTACAACTTTTCTCTAGAACTCAATCATATATATTATCTCATTGTTAAGGTTGCGTTCGTTTGAATGTAAAGCAATTCTATTCCGACTACTTATTTTTATTTAACAGTGGCTTTCTATTATTCCAAATATATACTATTTTACTAGTGAATTTTCAACAAACGTACTTATTTATTATTATTTAAGTAAAGATTAATTCACAAAACAAAGCAACAGCTAAAAGTATATTATATCTCCATATGCTTTTCACTGTGTTCAAGATTTGTAATTATTTTTAATTGAAGAATTTGTGGCTTGTCACATATAAACTGCATGCTATTCGGATCAAGTTTGCTTATTTGCTCACAATCACCATTTGTATTACTCTCTTTTTATCGTGTATTGAAACGAACCAACCACTCTCTGCATTCCAAAACGTTTGTACAGTGTTTACAAAGTGATTTCTCGGGCGTCCTACATATTGCACTGGAAATGTTACGTGAAAATTGTGAATATACGGACGATTTTGTGTGAATAACCTACATTTAATGTTTACCTGTAGAGCTGAATTCAAAGCGTTATTTTGGATTCTGAATTTGAATTTCGAAAGGGTTTAAATAGTCTCGAATTTTCACGAGATACGACCATTATGTGGCATATGGTCTGTCTTTGTCAGAACTTTGTTCAAGGTTGTTTCCCCGAGTGCTAGAGAGCACTTTCTTCTTTTCTTGGTTTTCTTTATGTTCTTGTTTTTTTTTGGAGTCCATGCGTCGAGTTGTCTCTTTGTTTTTAATTTATTTTATTATTATTTATTACTTAGGATGTCATGTGGAACATGGTGTAATGGTTGCAGCTCCTTACAAACATTGTGTAAAACAAAAAACTTGGCGATTAAAAAGATAGACCGGAGAGTTTATTGCCAGTTCTTCTCTTCCGTTCTACGCCCTTGATTTGAGAAATGGCAGTATATGTAAATTTAGAAGCATTTAATATATATTTCTTTTTTGACGTTCATAAGTGTACATTGTGTTACCTATATGAATAAATGATTTTGATTTTGATAAACTTAACGAAACAGCTCGACGCCTATAATAGTGATTTTATTGCCATCATTACAATTTGTAAATCGGTTTCGAATTCGATTAGATATAGTAAAAGTAGGTTATACTCGCAATATTTACTCATAATTTATACAATTTAATTGATATATATTTTAAAGTAACCAGGAAAAAGATATTTATTTAACTTTCTAACTCCAGTAGTACGGTTTCCAATCAAGTTATGCGGAACGAGTGTTGGTTATCTATCACGAAATACTATGTTAGATTACGACTCACGCGTGCTTACTATTTTCTTATGTACTTTCTTTGAAATTAAATGGCATTTTTTTATAACATCTTCTATTAGTAAATTCCTATTGAATACTTGTGGTTTAATACTCCAAATACGGGTTTCCTACCCGAAATCTCCCTTTAGTCATTGTCAAATATGATAATAGAATATACCTATAAAAAAACTTTTTAAATAACGAATAAATGTGTTGTGTAGGAAAGTTTGACTTTTGATAATTCTCAAAATGGATCAAATTCTGATCTGTCAATTATTGCTTAAAATTCAATTCTTTGAGAGTTTCGGAATGTTTCATTCGTTGCATCGTTATGGAATACGTTGTTATAAATATTTTGTATGATATTCAGTTATTTTATCGAGCCATTAAGATCATTAATCGGCTATTAATTATGTCACGATATAATCGTGTTGCAATGATGTCATTCCATTAAACAGCGGAGGTGACCTCAACTTGTTGACATTATCTTTATTTTGGGATGACTGGGGAATTAGGCAAATGTTGCAATAGGATGTTGCAGAATTACAAAAGCTAAAAACTACTACTTTTTACCAAAATTAACCCAAGTCAACTTCAAATTATATATATACATATAATAAAACTTAAAATGTTAGTATAAAAATTTGTTATTTTAGCAAATAAATAACCAACTACGACTGCTATCACATAATAGGGTTATATTTACGAAAACTGACTCAACCAAAAAATAGATGATAAAAGAAGATACTCTTGCTTAGGTCACATTTTTATCAGCATATGTTTACTAACACATACATTACATACAAGACCATATAAAATTGTTAAAAGAGAGTTATTAGATTACTCAATACTCAACCCTTGTATTTAATAAACTGGGCTCTTTTTAAATTTTCCCCTTACAAGGCTGATAAATAATCTAGAATGAAGTGTATTAACAAAAAGGCATCTTTATATGGCGTTACGATCGCAATAAGAAGTAAAAACTTGTTTTGCTATAGCTGTTTAACGCAAGCGGCTATCTACTATATAAAAATAAGTCGGGTTTTCCTTCCTGACGCTAAAACTCCAGAACGCACGAACCGAATTCCACGGTTTTGCATTCGTTGGAAAAGTCTCGGGCTCCGTGAGGTTTATAGCAAAGAAAATTCAGGAAAAATTTCAACAGAAAAGCGGGATCACCAAACGAAATGTTACATAAAACGAAGCCATCTAGTGGCGAAACGGAGTTCGCCGAGTTTGCTAGTATGTTATGTAAATAAAAAATATACATTTTAAGCGTTTTCTTGCGTGGCATTCTATATAAATCACGATCAAAAGAATATATCAAATATCAGTGCTCATTGAACATTATTGAATCCGATGTAATATTAAAAAAACAAATTTATAACGACCTCTATATTGAATTTGTTTTTTCACAATTTTAGTTTACAGTTTCAACATATTAAAACATAGTAGGTATTGATCTGACCGTAGTTTCATATAAACATGAAAAACTTAGAGCTTATTTCTTTTCTTTTTTTCTGTATCAGGGGCAAACGGGCAGGAGTCTTATCTGATTTAGCAGCCCATAAACACTCATATTTTGAGAGTGATCGCAAGTGCGTTGCCGGCTTATAGCTTGCCCCGCTTCAACAACGTATGCAACACAACGCTAATTACCGACCAATCTTGTGCCTTATTACATTACGTAAAGCATTTCCTATATCCATTCTTCTGTCTACTATTTTTATGTAATAGAAATTAAGAAATCCGGTCAAGCAGATCATCGTTATACAACTTTCATGCACATTTAACATCGCTGTTATGTAAAGGTTGCATATAGATTAATTAAAATTGTTCCTTTATATTTTTAATTAATTTCTGCCAGTAGTCACCGAAAACATATTTAATTAATTCCATAATAGCCATTTACACTATGGAATTCTCGATAAAATGATATTTCAATTGGTTAAATTAGCATTATTATTAATGATAGTGGTACAAATTGTACGGTACAATAGAGTCGTGAATTATCGCTAAGTTGTTACATTTGGATACATTTAGTACTATGGAGACTAACAAAATATAAATAACAAAAATCTAAAGCCATGTTATGAATAGTTTATTTGTTTTAAAATGACATTCTTAATATGGACATGCAAGAATGGAGATCTTAAATTAGGGATCTTTTTTATTGTGTCTTCTTCTGCCGTTCTTGTTCATCCTAGCGTGTGCCCTGGCCTTTTTAGGTTTATGTATCGGCGAGATAACGTGAAGAAATGGACCATAAATTAGACAAATTACCAATAAATTAGGCACAGATATATCTCATTATATTGTAAAAGGACTTATCAGACATACATAACATACAATGAAACGTACTATTCGCCTTTTTTACATACTCATTAAGTAAATGTCCCCAAATGTTACTTTCACTAAAAACACAATTTCCCAAGTTTTTACGTTCGCGCTAATAGTTTGAAAACTTTGTACCATTCATTAGGAGTGCACGGTTCATTAAAACCCGAAGTCACGGACGTTGTGTTAACCTGAATAGGGCGTGACTTGGATAACAAAAAATACATCCTTTTTGTACCAAGTAGCAGTATTTGTTTGATGAGGCACTGTAGGTGGTGTCTGGTGACTTTTTATCTAACGGGGCCTGTGGGTGGTATTTGAAAAAACATAGGATCAATAAATTGCTTTGTCATAGCTGTAACATATTGTATCTTATGTGTCAGATATACCTAAAGTACTTATTGGTGATACCAATAAAGTCGTAAAATTTTTGGAACACACAAACAATTCTATATGTTTAGAAGATTCATAAATTTGTATTACTAAGTTTAGCATTTTACAAACTATATTTTTTTCATTGAACACTTTAAATACCACATCTAGGACAGTAGGTGGCGCTAGTAACTAAAACCCGTATTTCAAGTATATCAAGTTACATCTCATCTGGAGAACTGACAAAATATGTATATCATATACAACTATCGGTTTAACTGACAAAGAAAAATTACGTTTTAAGACATTTTTTCATTACGAACATTACAAATTTCACTTACCTACATGATAAAATATACTTATACATTACGCTTATTAATTAAGTGTAACAACAGTAATAAAAGTACAAAAGCATGCAAGTAACAGAATACTTATTAGATGAAAATACAGCTATTAAATTGTTTAACAATTACACAACACAAAAAAGAAACATAAAATAATACAGAGAAACAACAACAATGAAAAACAAATAGAAGTAACTTAACAAATAACACACATATCTACAAATATTGATTGACGTTTTGGAATACGGGCCTAACTTTAGCTGACAATGCATTGCATTTAGCACTTAGCTTAGCTACTTTGGCCATATTGGAATGAACCGAATAGTCCTGACAAGCTGGTAATGGTAGGGAGGAATGATGGTAGGAGAAGGCAAAGACCGAATTAAGACAATTATGGCTCTCATCCCTAATGCCCTGAGACAAGCAGAGGATAGAGTGGTATGGAGGCAGCAACTCGACGTATCGGAAAGGGCCTTTCAAGACAAGAATCTTCAATAATACTACGAAAAAGAAGAAGTAGCGTAAGTAGTAATTATATAAATAGTTGATTATAAATTAAAACTACAATCTCGTAGAATGAGTTTTCAAATACTTTGTTAATAGCTTTTGATATATAATTTCAAACGATGAGGACTTCTCCATTAATTTCCAGGAATAAAGCCCAAGTTTATATAAAACATTACGTCGAAGCAGTTCTTGCTAAGTAGATAGAGAATGTTTACGGTCGTGAAAGCGGAAAAGTCGTTTGACGATCGACACGACGTGATGTCATTAGCAATCTATATGTTACCGCTAAAGATAGTGAAATTATATAGCGACATAGCAAATTTAACTTTAATGTACGAGGTTTACGAGTTCTAATCACGTTTTCCAGCTTGGAGGGTCTTAAATAGGATTAGGTTCATAGATATTTAACCTAAAAATCTCGTCTGGTATCTGATATTTACTAGTACACAATGTACTTTATATGTATTCACGAAATACCATATAATATTATTATTAATAATCCTTAAAAAGTTTCTTTAATGAATCATGTTTCTTAGATAAATTAAATCGACTCAGGAATGTATAATATGTATATCCCTGTTATATCACACATAAATAATTACTTTTTAAGGTTATATTTCCTGCATATATAATTTAGTATTTTAAGTTATTTAAATTAATTAAATACTTTATTTTTAGTAAGCTACACCTATTTATCCGTAACACATAAGCCAGCGACTCGTGAAAATCTTTATTATTTAAATAACGGAAATTGCGGTAAATGACCGCCTATTTGAATCTTGTTATTTTACGGTAAAAACGAAGAATATTTAACACTTCTAATAGTATCTTGTTGGTGTCTCTTAGTAGCCTGTGCGAAAAGCAAAGTGCTAAAAACACTTACAATATAACTGTTACAATTTCTATTTACTTTTATTTATTCCTATAAAAGGTTACACCTAAACAAAGTTATGTATATGTATGTATATACAAATTGATCAGTTAAAACGTATTCAGAATGTGCAAAAATATTGTCTGAAAAGAATACAATACCATACTTATCCTTTTACTTTTATTATGCAAAATTCATCATATTTACTAATTATTTACATCATTAGTACACATCGTATCACAATATAAACAAGTATCAATAAAAATGTTCTACTATAACAGTTTTTTCAGTAATTACACGCGAATTCCAATTAGCAACGAGTTAATAGAAAAAATCAACTTTCAATTTATTCTGTTTAATAAATAAATATTAGTGTTAAAATCTCACGTAAAAGTGCTGTTAATGCTCATCTCGATTGCACTAATTGCTACTATACATAGTACGTACATAATTACGTGACAACAAAGAATTTCCTAGAGATTGCTGACTTTACTAATTAATGCTTTTCATTTAATTGTTATTTATGTAACGTTATATATCTTTCACTACGAGTAAATGACGTTGAATAAAAAACTAAAAAACCTTATTTGTAAGAAGTAATGTAGCGTTTTATTTGAGTGTTATTCGTCAACAAAACCTCCAGGGCGCGCGTAGGAATGCGACGTTATTCCGTTTAACCAATGGTATATCAAAAGTACGGTTTCGTACTTCGTTTGTCGTACAATTTCACCCCCTAGGAGAGTTTATTTGTAAAGCGAAAGATGAAATAACGTCGCGTTTTATCAAGGTATACCTATAGATAAAATATGGATAACCGAAGCTGGATGGTGCCTCCAGGAAATAGAAACGTGGGAAGACATAACACACATATGTTTCTGGGGAGAAATGGATGGAGGAGCAAAGAACAGATCCAAATGGAAAGTTTAGTAGGAGGCTTTTAACCAAAAGAGGTTTATACTCCAGAACACGAAGTAATGTAAATAACAATAACTCACATCCATCTGATTTATAAATTGTATAGTATTGAATTAAAATGTCTTTATTATTATTATCGGATAAGTGTGATTAACGTAACGACGCGTCCAGTAGTCTGTGTGGCCAATGCTAAAAAATCTCAATCGAGAAGCACCCTCGTATCGTCTTTTGTTTTACATTCTTAGACATAAATTACGAGTTCAAAGTGCAGCGAAACCTTTGAATCCGGATTAAAATAGTAACAGTTATTCATTCTGATTTAAGTTTTGTCTGCAGTCTCATTTATATGCTAAATTACTTAATTAAATTAGATATTTGAATTTGTCTATGTAATTTTGCATGCTGATTTGACATAGCTGATTGTGCTCTGCTATTAGCCGTCCTATGTACCGCTTTCATGGCAAATTGAGACTTGTTTCGTATTTACGTTAATTGAAGTATGTCTGTCCCGCTAAGACCTAGATGCAATTAGTGAAGGAAATAGACTCCGTATTACTCTTTCGTTTGTTCGATAATGATTGAGACAATATAAACGACGAGAAAGATATGTTAGGTTCGTTTCGATACACTACTGGAACTATTAAAACGTATTTTTTTCTCGATATCATATACAGTCGACTCTCGATAATTTGAAACTCAAGGGACCAGAGATAAATTTCAAATTATCAAGAGTTCAAATAACAAGTGTTTTGAATAAGCACGAGGGGGAGGGGCGACTGAAAGAAATAAGAATTTGATCAAAATTTGTTACTTATTATTTCTATATTCTTATTATGTATTAACAATTATTATTACATATAACAATTATTCACAAATTTTTAGTTCAAAAAGAAGTCTGTAATCTTTTTTTGAGTGAGTGATTTCAGTTTATCATTGCCCAAAGAATTTTTGATAGTGGTGAGAGCTGCAAAGTAATCGTCACTTGTGTCGGCAACAATTGACAAGTCTGTGCATGTATGTAAACAAACGACAGGTACGTGCATGATAAACGCTTCAAATAATAGGGAGTAGGGAAGACTGGATTTCAAATTATAGAGAGTAGGGAAGACTGGATTTCAAATTATAGAGAGTAGGGAAGACTAGATTTCAAGCAAGATAATACTTTTTCAACTTCAAATTACCGAAGGGACCAATTACTATTGATTTTATTCAATTTATCGAGTGTTTTTCAAGGGACCGGAAATCAAATTATCAAGAGATTCAAATTAACGAGTGTCAAATTATCGAGAGTCGACTGTACTAGAGTTATTGCGAAGATAATTTATACTTTTGACAAAGCGATGAATCAATATTATTATTAATCGCTGAGCACAGAGTATCCATAGCATACTTACAACATTCCGGAAACACGCAAGGAAATCCACTCGGAAAATGCAATTATCTATTCATTATTCAAAACAATTTACATATAGTGTAACTGCACTTTTGCATGCAATTTATCAGTTTTACCCGATTAATTCGTGTTTATTCAAATTTATTTACAGCTAATATAAAAGTTATGATAAGCGTGCAGAAGACTTACGCTGATCACCTACTTGCCATAAAACCGTTCAGTAACCGTTCATTAACATCACCGATTAATTTCTTGGCATATTTTTATGGCTTTTTGAAATTACTGCTACATTCAATTGCTTGAATAGGTGTATAAAAATGTATTTAAAAACAAACCAGCTTAGTCCATCCAACCGGAAACATAATGAAATCACAAAAGGCGAAAGGAAACACGTTAAAAACGTGTCACTTTGAATATCCTGTTATTATTGTGTAATTAAATATTCAAATCGTCGTTTACTATGGTAATCCGTTTCTTTGAATACGAAATCAATTTTATTTGTGTTTTTACGCTGACACCGCTGCAATTACTTTTTCTTTAGCGCTTTTTTATGTTCGGAAAGGAAACCGAGGTTTACGGCAAAAGTAAGCACAACTCCACCTAAGTAAATGAATTAAAGCGTGGGGAAAAAATAGTGAAGCTTTATAAAATGTAAAGCCTTCCCTAAAATTTACGATTCATTTCTATGGATCTTTCTCATCCAAGTTATTCTTACTTGTTATAATTATGTCACGCTAGGGTCTCAAATTTCAATTATTAATGTAACTCTGAAGTTAAGTTGTAGATTATTTAATATACTAATAACCAATACTTTCAACCAACCCGCACAAAGTGTTTAAATCCTTGCTAGCATCTGTCATAGGTCTAATACCTAAGATTCTAAAAAAAAATCATTGGCACTACAATCGTTTTAGGGTTGGGCCTCAGATTTATGTACCTGTTTCATGATCATTTGTTAACCTAATAGGCAAATAGGTGATCAGCATTCTGTGCCTGACGCACGCCGTCGACTTTTTGGGTCTAAGGCAAGTCGGTTTCCTCACGATGTTTTCCTTCACCGTTGGAGCGAATGTTACGCGTACATAGAAAGAAAGTCCATTGGTGCATAGCCGGGGATCGAACTTACAACCTCAAGGATGAGAGTCGCACGCTGAAGCCACTGGGCCAACACTGCTCATCATCATCACCTAAGATTCTATTACCATGAAAAAAAACAAAAAATGTCATTAAAGATTTTTACAAAAATACACTTCTATTTTTAAAAATCAATAATTATCAAGCAATAATACATAATAATAATTAATTTAGTGTAAATGTTCAACTTTTTAAGCAGAGTAATGGATATAACTACGGCGAGCGGTGGAGCAGCAAAATAGGTCGAAGAAACTGATGAGCACATGTTTAAAAAAAATTGTTACTGTTACGATAAAACAGAATTCTAGTGTAACAAAAGTTTTTTTTTCAAATGTTTTTTTTCATATTTACTTTCTTGAGTAGTCCAAAGATATTCTTTACGCAAAATTGCTTAGTAACTAGTTCAAACCAAGGCTTTTTTGTTTAGCATTCTACATACACAAATACATCTTGTTTGCGGCGGTGAAAATTAATAATTGCCAATACATAATGTATTATACGAGTATGTACACGTACAGCGTAATACAAAATTGCAGTTTATGCAAATTATTACGCAAAATTTCGTGCTCAACGTAGATTATGTTAAGCAACGGTTAACGCCAACATTTCCTATTTCCATATAATATTCATCAATTACTGTAAAAACTCAGCAGCCTGGTGAACAGACGTTTCAGCATATTACTACACAATTTTGTAGAGTTCTTAAATCAGCTGTTTTATATGAATTATAATAATAATAAAAACTTTAGTCATGACAGAAATGTGATTGTGGCAAAATTTATCTATCGCTATCCCACACTAACTAAATTACAATTACTCCGTTGTACCTTCATGGTGCGTCGCCGCGTCTCTATACTATTTTTTGTCTTATTGATACATCTAACAGAAACAAGAAGATTTAGTTTAATAAATCCTTAGATTCGCCATTTTACTGGATAGAATATTATTAACATTTTATTTTATACCTAATTACCTACTCAGTATCAGCCATTCAAATCGACACAAAACGTTTTAGTTACGTGGTTTAGGTTTGCTATAAGAAAATTCACATTTTTCCGTCGGCAAGTAATATGTTTGTATTTATATAAATAATAGATTAGTAGCCACGTTATGGTACACGGCAGACCGGAGCTTTTGTATCTACAGATAATCAGTATTTCCAATAAAGTCTTTTAAAATTTTAAATGTAAATATATCCTTGATATCACGTTCCCTTTAAGATAATCTAAGCCACTTATTTCACTTATGCGATTACCATAATTATATTATGTGAAATGCAAACCATATTTCTTGCTGGGATTAAAATAGATCTTTGTTATTTTATAAAAAATATTGCATATTTCATTACAGGTCATTTAATTATTGTAACCAGCCGTCATCTTTTTAGCAGGAAGTGAAGTGTGGTTTAAGTGAACGAAAATACTTATAATTTTAACTTGTCATATTATTGAAACGTCACGTTCTTCACTATATTGATGAGAGAACTCTATTTTTATCACGCTATTTCCTCCATCACACATTGTAACCACAACATTTTACCAGTATTATATATAAACAATGTATAAGATCTGAGATTGAATGACCTTAATCTTAGACTAGCTAAAACTGATAACACAAAAACGTAATTTAAATGTCAGTTTATTTTTTTAATAAAAAAATAAATCAAATGGAGCCCTTTTAAGACTTAGATTTCGTATCTGTTACGTGATCATTTTGTAACAGGTAAATTGGCGATCATAGTTTTGTTCCTGTTAAAAAAAACCGATTTCTCGCGATTTATTCGTCCTAAGAAAAGTCCATTTGTGGCTAGCCAATATTCGAACCTTCAAATTATTTGAGACGCACGCGCAAGACACCGTGCCAACATAACTACACATAATTCAAAAACCTATTTTTATATAAACGATATAGTCACTTTAATTCAATCCAGAATTATTATATAAGAAGTGCATGGATAAAGTCGCATTCAAGGGCCAGCTAACTGCTATAGTTACTTTACGATAGTTTTGCTAAGTACAGTCAAAATCTGTTATAACGACATGGAAGGGACTACTCATATTTGGTCGTAAAAACCGATAGTCTGAACAGCCGATGACGTTATTATTAAGTACCTAATACAATAGAATACCGTTAGGTATGTTGTTCTAAACGATGTCGTCGTAAACGGTTTTGACTGTCACTACCACAGTACTTAACGAACGTATCGACTGTTATACAATTTGTATAGTTTACTACACCAATTCTATCCAACGATATGTACGTGCTTTCGTTTAGTTTCAAAGGTGTACTTGTAAATCGTTAGTATTATTATTTATCTTAACTATCCGATGTTTTTTGTTCGTGCCACGAGTCGCTCACTCGATAAAAAACATGTACTAGATACTTTGAATGCGTGCCGAAAGCAATTTCAAAAGATCGCCTACGTGTACGAAGATTCACGCTTCAAAGGATGGATTAAATGATTCATCTCAATGCGGTATGCGTTTCATAAATGTTTACTCTCAATGGCAGATTAATTCTGATGTATTGAAATATTTCACGCTTTTTGTTCGTGTTATATGGAATTTTTATTATGTTTGATTTATTGCTGTTGGTTTCTTTAGGAGTATGTTATCTTTATTTTACGGTATTATATCGTGTTAAACAGGGACAAAAACTATTAAACTAATGTGAAATCTCTCAAAAAATATCACCTTAACTTATCTTGCCATAATATATTATGTTACAGGAAATATACTGTTAATTTTTAGCATCCTAATAAACAAACAGTGCCGCTACAACTTCAACATTTTGGTCTCATATCTGAATGTGTTCCTTGATATTTTATTTTCCTAATTGGCAAATAGATGATCAGCCTTCTGTGAATAAGGAGATTGATTTGCCAAACCACAAGTCTAAGGTTCATCAGTGTACAGCCGTGATACGAATGCAGGACCACTAGGCAAACGCTGCTCAAACACCTCAATAGACAGTATTTTAATGTTAGGTTAACACCCATGATTTTGTCGTCGAATTCTTCGATACAGATAAAAATACATACTTCTTCGATGACCCTCAGAACTAACAGTCAAAATATAATTTGTACATAAATTAAAAATAATGTCTTTAGTAACCTTCCTTGACCGTTCGGTATATATTCTTAATTAAACAACTGAAAATGATGATTGACCAAGGACTGTTTGTATGTGATGCTTGATTGTGGGTAAAAACTAAAAACATAAAATTCCGAACACGAATATATCTTACCTTGGTTCATATAGGTAAAGTTAAATCAAAATTTGTTTAATCATATTGGCACACTAACACGTCAATATTTAAAAAGCCCGGTTATAAAATTCGTGTAAAAAGTATAACCATGTTCAAATAAACTTTATTTCTGACAAAAATACCATTGAAATTTCAAAATAAGTATAATTTAAAATTAGTTTAAAAATCTCCAAAATCAAAGATAATCTCTGTCCAGCGTAAATGAAAATTAATGTAGCCGTACCCTACGTACGTAGTATTTATAATGAGAAAAAGACTAAGTACATAGTTTTTGTCTTTGTGCTTGAAGGGTATGTGTTAATTACTCAATACTATGCAAGTGGGACAAAAACATTTCAAGGTGATCGCACCGACCGCTATGTAATGTCTCAGAATTATATATGAGCTAGCGATTACAAATGTAAAACCTGCGTGCTATTTGAAATAATATTTGTATTAAAAGGGAACCTATAACTGGGACGCATGGTGTATTGTGATACTTAATAAAGAAAAATTATAGAAATATGTACATAAACACTTTGAAAGAATAAACAAATCAATATTATTATTATTATTATAGCTTTATTAATCCATACAAAAATTGGTTAGTTTGCATTCCTTAATATTAGTATTAGTTGTGTTACTATAAATAATTTATGTTAGATTTATTGTTTAGTGGTCTAGTTCTTGTATAGCCCCTTTTAGGGTAAAAGCCTCCTTCATATTTTTCCATTTCTCTTTGTCTTGAGCAACATTCATCCAGTTTTTCCCCGCTAATCAAATCAATATACGACTTACTAATCGATATAAAAACGTTGGTACATCCCAGTATTATCAGCCATGCATGAATCTCATGCATTTAGTTCCAAAATTTCACACGACTTCGTAAATTAATTACGTTAGCTATCTTCATTCAATATTTATACAATGGTTAGTATTGCATAGAAGTATTTAATACAATATATTTTTTTCAATTAGTTAAATATTAAACTTTGGCAGGAATAAAAATTAATTTTTTACTTGAAACTTGGAGAAAAAGATAATTTTACCCATGTTTTTAATTACGAAAAATATCATATAGACCTAACGTATTTGATAAGTTTTAATTCACCTCAAGCACGCCGTTAATTGTAGTAATTAAGCTATTTATCAAGTTTCGCTATTTATACACCAATTAATACTAAATATTACGGATGGATCATGCAATTCACTTTTAATTGGCCGAAAATTTTGTTTACGTAATAAATAACAAGTCTTACAAAAGTGTTTTGGTTTAAAACTATTTAAGTTATTACTATTTGTTTAAATACTATTGAAGTAACCAATTAACAAGAGAATTATAAATTTCCCCTTTGAGATAGAGTGTAACAAATATTCTACTAACCAATGAAAATGGGATAGCTGTCATGCTCCTTCTACCTCGCCAGTTTTGTCTATGTTCTTATTGTTCTCACTATTTTCTAAATGAATTCAAATCATTGGTCATATAATATTGAAACTGTGTTTAATAGCCCTCATACTACCTTCATCTAAGGTTGTTAATAGTAGTGAAATCTCGTTAGTATAAATCATTCAATAATGGAAAGCCGTTATATTTAAAACGAAGTAAGCGCGTAGTGAATAGCTTGTGTACATTAGTCCTAGACATTTCTATCATTACAAAGTAAGCTTGTAATCCTTTCGACGTCTGTAAATTTCACGGTTTGGCGAATAGCCGACACGGTCCACAAATTACGGAGTTAAAACGTAACTTGTTGCGAAATTCGATGTGTAATACTTGTAATGAACGCATAATAATAGCACTAATAAGTGTATATTGAAAATTGATGCCATAATGGTTATGTACAGCGTTTAGTCTCAATTTGTAAATTACTCGATTCTCTCATATTTCGTAGCGATTTAAGCTTCCTTCAAGAACGGAGCTTAGCAGTAAAGTTGGCAATTGGTGTGGTTGCGTGCGCGTATTTAGTTTTAGTAGCAAAAGACGTAACAAACTATGTACTTATATTTGAAATTGATAACTCCTTGGGTCTATTATGAAGTTGGATAAAAATGCGGGACTAACAAATATAAATAAATCAGTGGCGCTACAACCTCTTTAGGTCTGGGCCTCAGATTTCTGAATCTATTTCAAATCTAATAGGCAAGTGGGTGATCAGCCTCAAGTGCCTGACACACACCGTTGACTTTTAGGGTCTAAGACATGTTGGTTTCTTCAAGATGTTTTCCTTCACCGTTCGAGCGAATGTTAAATGCGCACATAGAAAGAAAGTCCATTCGTGCACAGCCGGGGATCGAACCAACAACCTCAGTGATGAGAATCGCACGCTTAAGCCACTAGGCCAACACTCCTCACTAACAAATACATATATCATTTCACAATAACACATTTGTGGCTTGGTGACACTTGGCGGTTTAATGCATTACGGAGAGATCCAGGTCGAGTAACATACTCGTATATATTCGGTTTAAAAAATTTAATAGAAAATTAAGTGCCTTCTTTTAGTTTATTATTCATCTATAACAGCCTATGGTTAACAAATTTTTTTCGTACTAAGAAAGGAAAAACAGCTATATATTGTATCAAGTACTGGATGGCGTAATCATAAAAATGCATTTTCTGCGCCTTATCGAGTTAATCTTACCGGTAGAGTCGTTATGAAAAAGCCATTCAACTTTTCTTATCTCCGATCGTGAGCGTTACATTCGCACATCATCGTGATTTACTTTAATATTGTTCTGCATGCAAGATATTTTTGTTTACAATTCCTGACTCAATTTTTACGTACAACTGTTGTTTTGTTTGCGTGTTACATGTTTTGCTTCTTGCTTTGACTCCTTATTTTACCCTATTGGAGTGGAATTGTTGTTGTAAGTTTTTTAGAAACATCCTAACTCTCTTTGTGTATGAAAGGCGGATTTACCAGCAGGTTGAGTAGGCTGGAGCCTAGAGCGTCGTCGAGTGTTTGCTACGTCCTAGAAAACAAAAATATTTCTGCATGATGGTTTTCTGATGTGTTACTGTTGTTATGATAGACTGCAACACATTTTGCGCATGACTATTCCTTCTTCTGCAAACTTTCATATTCTAGAGTAAAACAGCTAGTTCGCTGCCCACCAGCCAGTAATAGACCTCTGCGCCCTTAGCTCACACTATGAGTGAAAAGAGCGAAATTACAAAAATGTATTGCAGTCTTCCCCCTATCAACCCATACACGTCAGTCCTATTACTGGTTGGAGGCTGCGAACTAGATGGTTTGTGTATAATCAAAAATCAAACCCAATAACAATAGTTTACGTGCAATTTCAATGAAATTGTGGTATTGTAAAAATAATCTTGGAAATAACCATTGTAGAGGCAAGGGCGGCAAAAACTTCACAGCATATAATCTTGAAAATATGTAAAAACCGCCCAAATAAGTCGAATTACATCGTTTTAACAAAAGTATTCTGTCTCTTTTCATCACAGCGTAATCTATATTCAAGAAAAAAAGTAACGTTACTTATGTTACGACTTACGAGAGCGTATATAAAACCTACACAACGTAACATATATACACATAGACATAGACGTGAATACATTAATAATGCATACAATTTATTCTAAATATATTTTATTTACACCGCGATCACTATCGGGTATAATCGGGATAATTTTTTGAAGCACTTGAATGAGAACGTAAAACATTTATTTTCATTTAAGTGTTTATGATAAAATCGTACCGTGCGTGATTTTATCATCAAACCTCAAAGGTACGCCTTGTGTATTGATTAACTGCGACCTTCTACAGCCAATCAGGTTTTGTATGTGATCTGTTTATTTTATGTATGCCATTGTTTCCATTGTAAAATGATAGAACTACTGAAGTAACCGAAATTGACCCGATCGTATCAAATCAAAAATTTTTGTTCATATACGTAACACAATTTACACTTAAAAACGTCAAGAAATAAATATATATTAAATGTTTCTAATTTTACATTTACTGCCAGTTCTCAAATCAAGGGCGTGGAACTTTTAATCGCCAAGTTTTTTGTTTTACACCACGTTTCTGAGCTGCAACCATTACACCATGCTCCACAAGACATCTTAAGTAATTAATAGTTAATTATTCATAATAAAATAAATTAAAAAACAAAGATTCGTCCTCTATCAGTTGGTTTTCACTTTACATTAAAACAGTCGTGGATGTTGACGATCGCCCCCGATTCTGGAAATGCAGCCGAGAGATTCAGTCGCGTTACCTCTTTATACATATCCAACTAGGACTGTTTAAATATTCATTAGTATTATAATAGGCCTTATCAAGAATGGAAGTTTAATTCAAAACTCTATTAAAAATTTACAACATAGATTTTTATTTCATACACTTACGGATACTCGTGTTCTTCGTGGTTCATTTAAATTGAATTTAAAAATCATACGATTAAATAATATCTACGAAAAGCTTCATACAGTGTTTTCTTGTAATAAGTACTTGTGTTGTCATCTTTAAATACGTTTTAATAGTAAATTAATAAAATGCTTTTGTCCACGTCTTAGGTAGTAGCAACCTCGTCAGCGCAATAAATAAAATCCATTCAGGTTTTTTCGTTATTAAGTAACCAACAAGTTTACATTCATATATTATATGCAAACGCTTGCATGACTCTAGTAAAGAGGTCTACCCTGCGAGATCGGCGGTCGCTCTCAAATCAGTCGTGAAGCAATCATTTTATGATTTGGCGTTCTGAAAAGGTGGGAGCTTGTAGTTTATTGTTTATTAAAATGCCAAATCATAAAACGACTGATTTCAGAGCGACCGCCAATGCGAAAACCGCTGTGAAACCACATTGCTGGTTGGTTTAAAAAACTAATTAGGAACTGGCACCTACTATGCCGTACAGGTTGCGGCACTTCAAAAACAACACGTAAATTACATACATGTACTTGTTGCGAACGGTTCGACATTGGATCAGGAAAATAGAATAAATTGAATTTGTGACAAGGTGACCTTTGTCCCACTTTAGTTTCACCTCGACATAATATGACTATAATCCTAACTATATGCGTGAATATATTTGTTTTTTTTCGCATTTTCCATAAAGTATAAACTAAACGAATTTTCTATTAAGAATATAAAAATATAGAATGAACACGGAATTTTTTGTTAAAGTTTATTGTTTCTTTTTTATGTTGCTTTGTTTATATATATACCAAATAATAAATTATTCATATATAGAAAAATCTTTCCTCAAAAAGTTGTTAATATAAATCGACTAGCACCATTTTGACGAAGTAATGATGTTACAACCCTGAAGGGTTTGCTTAAGCAAGAAAATCCATCTAAGTCAAGAAAATTTCTAATGTTTAAAATATATGTGTATATATAAGTAAATTTTTATATTTTTTAACATTGATACAATTGTTATCCGCAAATTAGTTAAATGTATTTTGCTTTATATCGTACCAGTATAGCTACCTACATATATTAACTTATTAGACCCTCAAATAACGTTTAAAAAGTTTATAATTTTAGTCAATATTTTATGTATTTCAAAACGTATATGTTTAATAAAGTACTGCAGAATTTTGAAACTGGACACAGTCAAAATCGGCTATCAGTATCGCCCCAAGCTCATTACAACAGGTTTTCAGTCAAGAGTTGATTTGCAATCATATCCATGTACGATAAATTTAGCAATGTTAATAAGGGTTATATAACCACATCATATTTTTTATAATACAGTACATTATACAAAACATTCTCCACTCCATACTTAATTGGCTTCTTTGCTAAATATTTTATTAATATAATTTTTCTATAACGTAATAAGTTATTACTAATAACATAATGTCACTGTTATGGAATTAAAAACAATACATTTTGTAGCTTAGATGACACATTTTGGCAACACAATCTCGTGCCCCATTGTGTTTTGACATTACTTAAGTAAGGTGAGCTTTCTGCTTATTTGCTCCTTATTCTTTAAAGCTTTATTAGTGAATTTAAAAACCAACTTAAAACTAAACGTAAACAGGAACTTCCAGTAGCTATACCGAAAGCGATCCTAACTTCAATATTATTGTACAACGCGATTCCAAGGTTGCGATATCAGCTACAGATTGAGAGAACTACATCGAACTTGCATACAAAAAACTTAAACTAACTTAAACGTAGTGCTGTCACTATTGGGAGTTACAAAGTAAGTGCGCAGGTTCTAGCAAGCAATTTATTTTTTATTTCATTTATCATTGCATAGTTTGTGAACGTCACAAAAAATAAGTTGACAGCCGCGTTCAAGAACGCGCCCTAGTCTGAGAAGAACGAGCCTTTTTTCGATCATGTTCTCAATTCGGCGTTTAATTTACCGTCTCAATTCACTTATTTTTGTTTATATCCGAGCACTTGATGACAACTGCGCCTGTTCTCTGTAACTGTCCGTACGACCATACGTAGCAATGGAGCGACGTTCTGATCGCGTAGTAAAACGCAATATTGTTATTGTTCGCTATTGGAAGATACAGAGTGGCGGTGTTGGACCAGTGGGTCCTTGTTTTAGTTCAATGAGCTTTAAGGACAATTGGTCATCAGAGAACTACTTGTGGTTCTACTTTTAGTTTGGCGTAAAAGTGCGAGTCTAATATTTGTATGAAAAATCTTAACTAAGAGGCACTGTAACATTCTTCATATTAATGAAAGTAGTTCACACAGAGGACAGCGTGTAAAATAACTCTAAGAAGTACTAGAGAAGTATTAAACTATTTAAGTATTATACTGCTACTTATCTGTTCTTCAGAGAGTTGATGAAAAATATTCATCATAGATGGCATAAAAGCGGTTATAAAATCTAAATGACATTTAAACCTTATAAATCATTTTAAAAGTAATTATTTTTACATTAACTCTTGCGTGTATATAGTGATAATTTAGCTGTGATTACTCGTAAAATAAATCAAAGTAATGGCCTCAATCTCACAGAATGAGGCCTCCGCTAATATTCGTTAAACTTGATTGCGTGTATAGAACTTGGACGCTTCTATCTGTTTAGGTCAAATGGCTAGGTAAAATTCTTATTTATTTTCTTTGTTAACTCATCAAATATTTATTTGAAATTAAAAGTAAATATTTATTTATAGATTTTTTTTATCGATAAAATTCTTTAACACCTAAATTTTATTGCAGATGTTATTCATGACATTTTTTATTATTAAAGTTTTTTTGTGTTATTACTACACAAAAAAAACTTTGATTCTTATGTCAGTAAGACAGTGCTTGTGCGACGAATCGATTCATTTTCCGTTGTATTATATATAATCATAGATATTATAAAAAATAAATCGGTGGCGCTACAATTCTACAAAATTTCCCGGTTGGGCCTCAGATTTCAGTATCTGTTTCATGATCATTTGTCAATGTAATAGGCAAGTAGGTCTGAAATAATAATAAATAATAACTTCAAGTATCTCTTTAAAATTTCTTCAATGTACCATCAACGGATGTAATTAACTCGTATGAGTAACTGTCGACCTTGACTCCGTATAATTGCGCTAAAGCCTCCCACGATTTTGTAGCGGTTTCAATAATACGTTTATTTGGTGTAAATACTCGTATACTATGCCGGACTCTTTTATTATGAGGGAAACGGTTGAAACTTTTACCACACAGTATTTAAGCATTCAATGAGGAGGATTTCGTTTCGATTTGTGTCAATTGTTTTGTTTTAGAAGGCTAATTGCAACCTACATGTAGACTACAGTAGAACCTCGATAACGTAAACCTCGGTAACATAAAAACCTCTGTTACTTCAAAAAATACTATGTTCCCTTCCCATCAGAGCCCAAAACCTCTATAACTTAAAATACGCAACCTCTATAACGTAAATAAATAATCTCTGTATAGGCCCTCAGTAACTAAAAGAAATGTTTCCACAACCTCTATAACATAAAATTGTTTGTGAATGAGTCATTTTATAAGAGTGTCAAAACAAATGGTTTCGGTATTTATTGCTTGCACGTGTTTACTAATGTATTGTTAACGTAAACAATACATTACCTATTGTTTGCTTTATCTAAATTCTTCAAAGCTTTGCGGCGGTTAGCTTTGTGACAACGACTTACTTGCATCATAAGTTAATGTGTTAATGTATTATCCTCTCTATTTGTCATTGAAAATCAAATCGATTATAAACAGTGAATTTTTTAAAACAAAAGAAAATCACAGTTTTTTTTAAGTAGACTAAACCTTTAGTTGTTGTTTTATTTTTATGTAATGTAAGTAATGTGAATAAATATGATTAAATATTTAATTTTCCATCCTTCTGATGCATTCAAATAAAAATGGGAGGAAGGGTACATAGAAACATGTACATACCTCTATATTAGCCTTTACCTGACATAGAACCTTGATAACTTAAAACCTCGATAACATAAAATATTTTGTGTTTCCCTTGGACTTTATCTTATCGAGGTTCTACTGTATTATCAAAATATTAAATGGAATTGAATCTTAAATGTCTGATCAATATATGTATATAAAAATGAATAAGTGTTCGTTTATCTCTCTAAGACAAGATGATGACTGCACCGATCTTTAAATATTTGTGGAAGCTCAAGGAAGGTGTAAACCTTGAGAAACATAAATAATAATACAAACAACGGCAATTAAATTTTCTAACAAAAACTGTTCCTTGCTGGGAAATCTTTGATGGTTTGTAATAATATAAAAAATTGCCACTTTGTTGTCATATATTTATAGAAGCCTTCACGAATTTGTGTTTCATAGCTATAGTATGAAGTCCGATCTCTTTGGTATGTTAAAAAATGTTGTATTAAGTTTTAACTCAAATATTTGTAGATGATTCGAAGTTCATCGGGTCATCTGGTAATACTAATAATACTAATTTTAGGTACATTATATCTAATACAAAACGATGTACTTTAGTTATTGTTGAAATTTGTCTCTCACAAGAAATTTCAGACCCTACTAAGAAAAAAAAGCGATTGAAAATTTATTTACTTTTCATTAAGTTTCTTGAATATGTTTTCTTATTAGTTAAATCCACGTGCTAGATCTTAGAGCGCAAAACTAACGGTAGAACTCAATCAGTAATACCGTTATTATTTGGGCCTAACACCCAAATTGGTTCAACTTGGCCAAACGTTTACGGATAATCAGACCCAGATAGCTTTATTTGTCTTTTATGAAAGATTTCACTGCCATAACCCGAATACACTATACAATCTCCTATTATAAGCGGATAATTAGTATATTTAAACTGACCAACTCCATGGCTTTCAAAACGTCACGGACAAAATAGGTACTTCAATAAGTGTAGGTATATATTATATTATAGAACACTTAGGAGATAGATCAACCTTCCAAATAGTTATTACTTCCATGCCAAGTTTTTATTAAATAACGAAATAACATTCATGTAATTCTCTTATAATCCGGTCAAATTAGACTAAAAAATAGGGGTATGGTTACAAACATTCCCACTTGGCTGAATATTGGTAGGATTGTTCAATACACTATTATAAAGGAAATGGTAAAGTAATGTGTAAGTATTAGTAATCTTATCTTTATATTTTACATGGAAACTTAATGAGAAAGGTAAAAAAATTATTATGTTTCATATTATTCCCTTACATAAAAAGTTAATATAAAGAATACTCGTTTAGATCTTAGTGTACTTGTTTAGATATAGTATATCGTATGTTTGCAATGCAGTGTGAAATCAAAGTATTTGTTTTTAAATATAATTACTTTTTTATATAACGATTATGTGAAGTGATAACAAGTTCATTACATTAACACTTTCTCAGTGACAAAAATACTTTCTAAACATTACTAAGCAACGCACGATCAGCGCGCAACGCTTACAAAACAAGTACCTGTCAGACCTACAGTTCAAATTGGCGTGAGCTTACTATACACAAATTCCATTAAATAAAAAAAAACTACTAGTGGCGCTATAACAGTTTAGGTCTGGGCCTCATATTTCTGTATCTGTTTCGTGATCATTTGTATTTTCTTCTGTAACTGATACACGCCGATTTTTTCGTTTCGTTCTTTCCTTCACCGTACGAACGGTTAAATGCGGACATAGACATTGGTACACAGCTGGGGATCGAACCTATTATCTCAGGGATGAGTCACGCTGAAGCCTCTAGCTCAACACTGCCAAGACAAAGTATTTTTAACCAACTTTAAATGGTAGTAATGATTCTTTAACTCAATCATCACGTCTATTGTTTCGCGTCTTTTGTAGATAGTTTAAAAAAGGATTATTTATGTTCTGTACCAATTCTTTACACCAAATAACAGTTTTTCATCCCCTTTACCAGTTATTTTACACTCATTATAACTAATAAAGTGAGAAACAAACTATAATAAATCTGAAACAAACTAAAATAATATCCAAGAAAATACTTGTTTGATGTTTGGCTACATCTTTTGTGATATTTTCCTTCAATTCAATTACTTGGATGACCTATGTAATCTTTATATAAAATACACTTAGCGACTATTAGAAATAATAATTTAACGATTCTTAGGAATGCAGTTGTCAGCAATAAATTTAATAATAAACCAGAGACCGGTATGCTAATGTTTGTAAGCTTGAGATGACTCAGCAAATAGTAATACTTAATTAGCGTAAAGGTATTCGATGACATTTAATTCAATTATTCAATCAAGAAATATTAGATGAAGTAATTAATTTGTATTTTTTGTTGGAAATAAAAATTGAGTACTATTTATATTATATATATGTTACTATTTAATAGGCAATATCGTAGATTCTTACGAAGAACATCATGCGACTGACCCTAGAGAAATCAAAGTTTCTTCGGCATTAACGCTGATTATTTTTATTATATTGCACAGGCACTGATTAAGACAAGTGCGATTGCAGGCGGCCTATTATACCCCGAATTTTGGCAATTTCATTATTTAAACAATATACCCAATGATTTAATATGTCCAATAATGTTGTGACTAAACTAGTAAATAAATGTTTTGAGTCCTGTAACATATATATTATAAATAGAAAACTTACATAAGGTAAATGACGCATTACCCAATTCGGAATAAATAACTTAAATGCTTATATTTAATAGAATAAGTTATATTTGATTACATAATATGTTAGTGGTGTAGTTTATATTATCTATGTATATTAGCTATTGTTCTATATAAGATAGGATTGCAAATCACCGTATGTTTAAAAAACCAGTAGTACTACAAGCTTGGCCTTGACCTTAGAGTTCTGTTACTGTTCTTTTATAAAGTTTCCTCGATTTTTGGGTCTATGGTATACCGATGTTTTTCCTCAGAGAGTGTCAAATTGCGTACATGAATGCACTCACTCAAGAAAGTTTCATTTCTCACAACGTTTAATACAGAAAAATCCACAGTAGTAGGGAATGTAAAAACTGTTATTCGAAAGTACATAGGACGTAAAGATCTTTTTTTAACTGGCTACAAAGGACGTCAAACAGAAGGCTTACCATTGAACGTATTTTTTGTCTAAAGCTAGGCTACGTCATAAGCGGACCGATCAAAGTCAAAGTCAAAATTCATATAGGTAACACAATGTATGAACGTCAAAAAAGAAATATACATTAAATGCTTCTAATTTTACATTTACTGCCAGTTCTAAAATCGGAACGAAAGAGAAGAACTGGCAATAAACTCACCGCCAATATTTTTAATCGCCAAGTTTTTTGTTTTACACAACGTTTGTAAGGAGCTGCAACCATTACACCATGTTCCACATGACATCTTAAGTAATAAATAATAATAAAAAAATTAAAAAATTGTCCTCTATCAGCTGGATCTAGATGATTGATGGATTAAAGAAAGGTTACTACTATATTCATATTGGAATTTTAAGTTGGTTAAAGGAATTTATCTGGGCAGTGTTAGTCTTTCATTAATTCAGTTAAAAGTAGCACCAGTATTAAATAAACAAATATTTCAAGTTATTAAGCAAGTTGAATTCAGTTCAACCGTAATAGTATGTTATAAAAAAATGTCTTACAAAAACATTTACCCAAGTTGTTAACACGGTGGTTCTCCTTCTGTATGTATGTCATGCGAGTTGACGGAATGTAAGGTGTGGCCTCACGAATTCATATACATAATGCTATTAGCTATGGTGAGCTCGGTAACATAGTAAAAACAGTAATTCGAAACGGTTTTGTTCATCGCTTAGACTAAAACGCTGATTGAGTAGCATTATGATGAAATAAAATTTTTAACAAAGACTTAGGTAATTTATGGAATGGAGCCCTAGACATAAAACGAGATGTAGACAACATCGTAGATGGGAAGATGATATTAAAAAGGTTGCAGGAGCGATATGGACGTGAAAAGCAAGATATCTTTGTGGAGAACACTTGGGGTGGCCTATGCTGAAAAGCAAGACGATCAAGAAACCGGTGTCTAATAGGAAATAATAAGATAATATTTACATTTACTTTAACTAAATTTAGTTATTAACTAAGTATATAAGATAAAATTTAACTTACAAGATTGTCAATAAAAGCTATATTTATTTAATTGCACCCGTATCTATTAGTATTACTGGATATCATATCTAAGTTTTTAAAGCCACTCTTTCCACCACCACTACGTGGATCCATAAAAATACTTATTGCCAGACCAATTCGAGTTCAAGAATATCATGCCGTCACCAGTCTTCTAGCAACGGCTGTATCACTCATCAGCAACCTGTAGCTTCATATAGCAATCCCGCCGTGTGTTTGTAATATTTGTAGTTCTCTCAATATCAGTAGCGCTAATTTTGGAAACGTCGAATCGAGCCGAACAGAAACTCAACATTCAAGTTAGGATCGCGATAAATATGAGCTATACACATATACCGCTTTAATAAATATGAACGCTGAGCCATCCAATGACATTTTATTACTAAAATTTCGAGCGATTTTGCCCTCATCATGCTAAATCTGGCCGTTACGTGCCGAGACTTGTAACATTTGCGAAAAAGTTGTGTGTAACGTTTTGGAATGTAGGTATGACTACCGTTCGTAAAAAAATGTAATTAGCTTGATCAGTGTTACTCGTTTAGCAAAAAAGATACTAATATTTATATGAAATTTCCAAAATTAATAATATTATTGGTATTTAAAGGGATTGACATCTGTGAGAGAATTAACTGAATTTATATTTGGACAGTAGACAAAATCTGTTTACTCTCATTCCAAAAGAATTTTAATTTGAAACAGATTTTTACGCTATTTAGGGCGAATGTTACTTTTAGTATCAAATAGTTTTGTAACATTTTTTACAAATATCTCGTTGTGTTGAATACATAATTTTCTTTAAATAGTATAGTCTAATATTTACTACAAAATAAAATACAAAGCAGTTTTTGTCTAGTAGGTACTTTCAGCGTGCGACTCTCATCCCTGAGGTCGTAGGTTCGATCCCCGGCTGTGCACCAATGTACTTTTATTCTATGTGCGCATTTAACATTCGCTCGAACGGTGAAGGAAAAGATCATGAGGAAACCGGCTTACCTTGGACACAAACAGTCGAAAGCGTGTGTCAGGCACAAGAGGCTGATCACCTACTTGCTGCTCGCTTGATAGTTGTGCAGATTCAGAAATCTGAGGCCCAGACCTAAAAAGCTGTAGCTTTGATTAATTTATTTAATTTTATAATAAGGGAAACATCCCCAATCAATACGTTTTAGACTAAAAGGAGACACACCCACAGAAGTCGAGTACCCAATGACGCCACCTGGTGTCGCTGAAGCAAATGCTATGCTCCAAAACTATAGATGGGCACTTTCTGGCCCTGGACTTACATTTGTATATGAAAATAGTGTGTATTACGAATCAAATTTAACAAAGATGCTATTTATAACGAATCCTCCACTAATTCTAAGGGTTACTCAAAATCTCACTCTAGTATTACCGACAATGATTTTCATCTTGTGTCCAAAGTCCATAAAAATTCTATTTTAAATAATTAGATACGTTATGTTATCCGTGATTGGAGACTTGTTGAATATCTAGAATAGTAATAGTCAAATGCCATCAAAAATTAAAAAAATACTTGTTTTATAACCAAACAAATACTTAATCTATTGTAAGTATAAAGTAGAATCGATGCAATGAAGCGTTAAATTAAACGCAAATCGTTCAATGATGACTTAAATCAATTTATTTGGAAACGTTTTCTTTTTTAAACTTCTTTTTGGTTTTACGATACGATAATTGTTTATGGACTTCTTCGTAAATAAAAGTCCACCGCGCTTAGTTGGCGTACACCCCGTAGGATGTGGATTCCATTTACGGTTAGACAATAATTAGGAGTTAGTATAAAGAGTAGGTAGAGTAGTGTTTGTCTAGTGGCTCAAGTTTGAAGCCCTTAATCCTAAGGTCCTTTGAATCACTTTCACGCTGACAGTAAACGCAAACATGGCGTGGGAACCGGCATGTCTCACACACAAAAATTTATATGTGGCCAACACACATATAGGGTTGTGTTGCTGGATTAGTATTATTGTTTTTAATAAAACCGACGGCTCCTTGCCTATTGGTCAGTATACTAACAAATAGTTCGATGGATAATTTCACTGAACTATTCATTATGACTGATAAAAGTTCTATTATCTGTTAGAGCTAATAGTTAGTAAATCGTTTGTATGTTTTTGTTATGTAATTTTGTAATTCTTATATTTTTTGTTTCGTGTGTAAATTTCATTAATTGGTTATGCATTCTTGTCGAGGACACCTTTAGGACGGGATTATTTTTATATAAATAAATTAAAAAATATATTAGTAATGGCAGTAAGACTAGTACTTAGTAAGTTTTTGTTCAACATATTTAAAACCTTATTTTATTAGATCTCAATTTCCTAGGACCGCTTTCCTGAGTCGCGTCAGTTCAAGCATGTAATTGTTTGTAGGCGGGTAATGATCCGGTCGGGCCACTTACCGGGTCAAAACAGGCTATTAGCTTAGTATGTGAAAGTTTATATATCTACCTAATCGCACTATAACAGGATAAAAACAAGGGAGAAATTAAAATAATGCAAGTTGCGTAGTTCGCAAAAAATGTAATTGATGAATTTGAAAAATTTATGTTTGGTTGCACCGGCAAAAAATAACCCCTAATCGACTGTAACTATACATAATTTCTGAGTCTGTATAGCTTATAAGCTTAGACGATCAAATTGAATTTAAACTAAAATTATCGTTTCGCCGGGAAGTGAACCTAGTGCTTCAGGCCTATACGTTAGAAATGAGAGCTATAACGGATGTCATAAACGATAAAATTTTAAGGAAACAAACTTGAAAGCGATGACGTGAGATCAAAAGAATTTTCTATTGAATGAGTAGCTTTCTAAGGAAATACAGATTTGCTTAACAACCCAAAAATTTAAAACAACATAGATTAACTGATATACAAGTAAAATTTAGTAAACAATCAGAAACATACTGAGATAATCCCATATACATAGTTCTTACTATCAATCAGACAATAGCTATCCAAAGAATTGATACTAACAATAAGACAGACCATTGACTACGCGATTGTTTCCTTCCATTCTTTAGTCTTCACCCAATCGAGGACAATCACCTTAGCAAGGTTTCTATTTTTTCTGGGACGGGGCAAAAGAGCAGGCACAGTTTTGCCGACCTATACGTAAACTTAAACGTACACTCTTTTCTTAAAGGTTCCTAAAGGCCTTATCGGTTCGGAAATACCTCTATTGGTTTGGCAGGCCACGTGCAGCAGAGCGCTTTGTTATGAAAGGTTTTCTAAGGTCCATCATGACTATTTATTTTTACATAGAATATCAAAGGATGTAAGCTAGCTGCATATCAAGTATTGTAATCAATAGTCTCCGATTTTCTTTGCCAAATGATAACGCATTGGTGTCAATCATTCTCTTTTATAGTCATTACTTTTATCTACAACATAGTACATAAAATGTTGAACAAGGTTAAAAAAAATCATAAAAACAATCAGTACAAATTATAATAGAAAAATAATAAGGGAGGGTATTACCTTGATCCAGGCAACCACTTGTTACTAGATTGGAGATTTTAGATTGGATTACTTGTTAGTACCCGGTCAATAGAAAACAATGAACGCCTTAAGACTGCCTCTAACTGTCTAACATCATATATTGTAAGGTTTTAGTCTCACTTAATGAAGTTAATTTCCTGTTATAAGCAACCAAATCGGTTCTATATACTTTTGTCAATGGACACGTGCGAAACACGTGCAGTATGGCTTTGTCATGCGTCTATGCAATTAACTTTCAAATAGAATACAATTGTTACGTAAGCTTTATCATCGGAAAAGTTTAAGCTAAGAGTTCTTCTATTTATTATTACCATCGTAAGACACGTGATTGTGTTAGCAAAAATTCGCGTAAAAGTTAAATAATGTTTAAAGAGCCTTTGGCGATGGATTTTGTTACTGGAACTTTGAGGCCTCTACGAAATTTCAAGGATGAACTATCAGATTATAACACAAATTACCAGCAAATACCTAGCTATATTTCAAAAAGTATGTAATAATTGTTAACTGTGTTTTATGTTTATGTTTTAAAGTGAATTCCGTTTTATTGTAATTGTTTAGATGTTACATAATAAGTGGCTGTAGGAATACTGATGAGCAAATAAATAAACTATGATTGTTTCCATCTACCAGGCCGACTTTTGCTACCTATATTGTCCTAGATAAACAGAGATTGAATCCTTGTTTATCTAATACGATCCAATGCTTAATTAATAGGCAATATAACTGTAGATTTTAATCAAGATCTCTTTAGTTTAGGTCTAGTCAATGTAAAAGTGCAACCAATTCCAAATCAGCTTTTATAAAATGAAAAATAATTCTATTATTCCATGTCCGACAAACGATTTGTCAGAGTTCGCAGAAGTCTTCCTTTTTTTATAGAACAGAGAGCAAACGGGCTCATCTGATGTTAAGGCTACGCGGTATTACGATAGGTACGCTCTTTTCAAGGACCCAAAGTCGATTGGATCTGGAAATAGTTAATAGCTAGTTCCACAATGCCTTAAAGAACGCTCAAATTACACGCGAACACGTTCCCCCACCGCCAAAATCTGACCAAGTAACGTGCCGAAAATAGACTTTAAATAAAATATAATAAAATTTATAAGAATTTTTACCATATTTAGAGTCAGATAAATATGTACATTTATTATATAATTAATTGTATTTTAAATATGTACTGTGCGTGCTGCACAGCAATGTTCAAAGTTTAATCGGGGTTAAGTATGTTTTCTTTTAAATATTATATAGCATTGCAATCACGAATGCATTTACGTATAATATACTTTTTACCGATAGACGACTCTTCAAACTTTCAACTTTCACTCATTGGTTGCCAGTAAACAAACAATAGTTATGTCATGTTAGACACAACTTGAGTATAATTTAAACAAATTTAAGTATTTGTATTAGCTTCAGTAGGTAATATTAGCATATAATTTTTAAAAGCTTAATTCTTTTATAAAAACATATTAATATATATCTTCTGTACCTCTTTCTGACTTAATATATATCTTTATGCAATACAAAACACGATAACATTTATTGATTTTATAGAGATCTATATAAAGAAATGATAAACTTCAAAAAAAATATAAAATTCATGTTTATTTTAATCTTACTTACCCGATTAAATACATTAAACCATGCATTAAACCATAAAGCAAAATTTGAACATTTTGATAACGAGCTATGTATATAGTCCAATAGTTTTAAACCCTAGGTCTCCTCCGCTTCAGCTTATTGAGCGTAGTGATGTTCCACCACGTTGGTTTGTTCCAACAGCGCTGTTTCTATATCTGACGATCTCCAGCTTGATAGATAGCGTCAGAAAACCATTACATCCATTTTCCTTAAACCCTAAAGCTGTTTGACTGTCAGATGTCTAAACAATTCGGATGCAATAAGATAGTGAATCGGCTTTTGTAGGAGAAATGGTACATTCAAAATCCTGATTGACAAAAGTATTCTAAGTTTTTCCAAGAAATTGTAAAAGTTAACATCGAATCATTTAGGACAACTGTCTTTATACTAAAAATACTACAAGTAATTACGTCGTTGCATTCACTTTCTATTTTACGCTTTTCAAACAAAAACAAGTAACAAATACATTTGATTCGATAACACGTTTAACAAGTTATTACCATCGTAAGACACGTGATTGTGTTAGCAAAAATTCGCGTAAAAGTTAAATACTTGAAACTACCGTTAAAAACTACTATTTTATAACTTCCCTCAGTAACCGAATAAAAACAGAAAATTAATTTTTAAAAGGTAAAGCTAGTTTTGACCATGGTCCCTAATTATTTTACAAATAAATAATCGTAAAAAATAATATTGCTTACAATGAGTATGAATGTAAATGTTTTCGTCTGTTTAATGAAGTGAAAATAAATATGAACTTTGTTTAATTATATCTATACTAATATTATAAATTTTCATCATTCCATTAATTAATTAACTTACTTATTTCTTATATGCTATGATTGCCTGTTAGTGCTTGACACATTAAAAATTGTATTTTATTTTTCTTTTATCAATGTATTAATAGTGTTGGCAAGCTTTTCTAAATAAACTAGCAAACTCGGCGAACTCCGTTTCGCCACCAGATGGCTTCGTTTTATGTAACATTTCGTTTGGTATTCCCGCTTTTCTGTTGAGATTTTTCCTGAATTTTCTTTACTATAAACCTCACGGAGCCCGAGACCTTTCCAACGAATGCAAAACCGTGGAAATCGATTCGTGCGTTCTGGAGTTATAGCGTCAGGAACGAAAACCCGACTTATTTTTATATAGTAGATAAATAAAAATAAAGAGGGCCGAACGATGTGTTTGTAACGTAAAAAAATATACGTCGAATGCCGCGATATACTGCTAATATTAAATAACACAATATATTGATGACATATATAAAAACAATAATATATACTACGTGAAAATAAACTATTTGAAATGTTTCGTCAATGACCTTAGCGTTTCTACGTCATCGTACTAAAGGAAACGACTTGAGTAACGGCAATCTGTCTATTGATTTGCATTAACCCAATAATTATAGATGCATATTCAGATTCATATTTAATTTATTTAAGTATAAACAATCTCTGCTTGAAATGCTTTGCCGTTCTTTAAGTATTTGCTAGTAGATCTAAAAAAAAGTAAATCTTGCCATATGGCGTCGTATACGAAGAAGTTACTTGTGCTACAAAAACCAGATGTATTTTTCTTTGCGTAAAATCTTATTCCCATGTCAGAGCAAAGTTGGCGTGAGTATCAACTATTTTTATTTAGCACTTTCTGACACGATCACATCTCAGAAGTCTCGATCGATCTCGCATTGTAAGGTGTAAAATCACCATGATTCCAACGGATTAGTAACATAGGATCCAGGATTAATCGGGGTTATTCACCGCTCAGAGGTCAGTTCATTAACAATTGAGTCATGTAAGTTTGTTAATTATTCTTCTTTAACGTAAAGAACTCGAAACTTCAATAATAATGTAAGAAAATCGCGTTTTTATAAAATATTGAAATGTAAAGTGCTTGCGTAAGCTAAGAAGAAGAATATGTATCAGTTCCTTTGGAATCAAATAAGAGTAAGAATAATGAAGCCCAAGCTCCATCTCTCTCTATCTTGAGCATTTATCTGCCAATCTTCCCCACCAACAGAACCGTCAGCCCACAATGCAAGAGGGCGACCTCTTCCTCCTCTTCTTTTCCCTGGTATTTTCCACCTAGTTACCCTGTTTGTCTATCTGCCATTATTCCTACAAGCGGTGTGGCCAGGCCCTTTCCACTTATGTTTTTGGCAATGAGATATTCCATGAATAATTTTTGCTTTACTTCTTATTCCTGTCCTTTAGTTTAATACTAAGTACACTACGTTCCTTTCTCGTTGACAAATTAAATATTTTTGTTTCGAGTGATATTAGAGAATTAACTACTACTAATAGAAAATATATGTTTTATTATATTGTTCATTCTACCTTCACGTCGCTAGTCATCCGAATCTTATGAGCCGAGTTCGTTCACCTCTGACGTCTCAATAGGTAATAATTGAATTGCTTTTGTACAGACAAAAAATTAACAAATCAAAGTTATATAAAATGCAGTTGAAAAATATCACCATATTTTTCCGCCTTCGTGGTGAAGTGGTTAGCACAAACTGCGGTTCGATTTCGGAGTTCAATTAATAAAGGTGCTCTCCAATTTTGTTCATAATCGTATAAGACCAATTTTTGATTGGTCTTAAAATTGCACATAAATTTCAATATGGTCTTGGAATACGGGTCTAAGTTCGCGGTCAGTATTAATTCCGAAGCCAACTTTATATTAATTCCTACCTAGAAATCCATTTTTTTCTTAACAATAATCATAAAAAATTAAAAGAATTATTTGACTTTGGCCATGATCTTGCTTTGTTGTGTGTAACAATAGGTTATTAAACTGAAATTTCACACGTTTTTGTCTGTTTTATGTAAGCGACGTTTTAACTACCAACATCCGATATTTTTATAAACAAAACAGTTTAAATTATAACGGTCTATTGTACGTTGTATTGATATCGGCACGAACCTGGTTAGATTTTGACTTGGTGGAGAAAACGTCGCACATGTAGCTACTCGTAGTCTGAGTAAGAAGGAAAGTAGCATAATACCTATAACATGACTTCTGCGTAGGTACAAAAACAAACGAAAATCTTTACGAAATACCTCAAAATTTTAAGTACATTTTCTAAACAATCTACTATATTTTTTTTACTATCGCAAAAATACCAGCTGTTATTGTAACGTGTTGTTAGGATATTGAACGAGTGTGAGATCAAAATTTTTCAACAGACAAATTTTCAAGTTTCATAGAAATTAGAATGTGCTGTAAAATACATTCAATAGTGCCTAAAATCAAAATCGTCGATATGCGATACATGTTATCACTTAATACGTATATATTAGAAATAAAATAAAACGCAGGCGGATGTATACTTTCATCTTTCCTTAGCTGCCTGAAAGGACTTTCATTTTTAAATTGCAAGTTTCGTTTAGAAAATGCTTTTGTGCGTAATACATACGTTTTATTATATAATATTATACGATATAAATTTCACAATATGCTACTAAGCGCATAACTCGAACACGGCTTGACCAATCGAGTATTTGTTTTTATTTATTCCTTAAACTCTGAGGAAGCTTTTTATGGAGAGAAAAATTGGGAAAGGCAAAACGAATTTCGCGAAGGCAGCTTCTTTACACCTAATATTAATAACTTATACTTACTGTTCTACCACCCTGTCGTGGTTTTCTCTAGTCCAAAAAAAAGTACCAAAGACGGTGACGTTAGGTATATGTATGAAAAGTTATACTGTTAATGTTACGTTTTAA
Source organism: Pieris melete (assembly GCA_963693345.1). Taxonomy (NCBI): domain Eukaryota; kingdom Metazoa; phylum Arthropoda; class Insecta; order Lepidoptera; family Pieridae; genus Pieris; species Pieris melete. Next base: position 798,557 of record CAVNZK010000053.1, on the reverse strand, counting down.
GAATATTTTATAAGGCTTTTTTTACATTTTTTTTCATATAGACGTGATAAATACGTGATAGAAGTATTGAACTGTTTTGCTGGCCGCAATCGTAAAACTTTTTTTTTTTAAATTTCCTAAAAATCACCTCATCAATATCGGAGTCTAAGTAACATACAGTATTATAGATTATATAGTTATTAATAATGATTAACCCAGATTTCATTAGTGCGCGGCAATTTCTTTTTAATATCTTGCGTTATTAAATTACAAGAAAACGCAAACTTAATAGAGCGTAAACATTAGTTTTCCTTCAATAACGGTTTTAATTTTTTATTTTATATTTGCGATTTTAATTATATAAAGTGACGACTGTTTCACGGATTCTTTATAGGCATGATACAAACTTTTTGTTACTTGTAGAAGTTTCGTCTTAAATCCATAATCCTCCATTCAATCGACCTCACTCTATCTTCTCTAAGGTAATCATGTATTGTTTTTGTATTTTGTATGCATTTTTGAGGGGCGCGACGCATAGACATATAATGCGTCTATATATATATGTTTGTCGTCCTTGCGTTAGACCATACCTATCATTGCTTTATGTTGGTCCCCAGACAGTTAAAAATACTTACGAAAATACCTTCAATCTGCTACTTACATTTTATAATGACTACAAATAGTACTCTACCTACCTAGCAAAAAGTTGTAGAAATTGTCTAAAATGTATTTTGTTACAAAAAAACAATGTTGTAACGAGTCGGGAGCCTTAATATAGCTATCAGCAGACATTGTAAATACCTATTGAATGACCATTGTGATCTTTGTTTACTAATCGCATCCGCCGTCAGCCGGGTTTGTTGACAAACATCATAAATCCCATGTCAAACAGTCAGTGCTGTTGAAAGTTTGCGAGGTAGTGCGCGTTGCATTACATTGTATCGTGCTGCAAAAGTATCTATCTAATTGGTATTTTTTTTTTTACAATTTTGGTTTAGTTTCGATTGCATCTTGTTGCGGCGCTGATATGAATACATAAGAATAATAATTTATGTACATGCATTCCGTGATACAGACTAAGAGTAAGCCACTTGTAATAGGGAAGTCTTTAAATACAATATTTATTATAAGCAACCAACATTCTCACTTAAATAATAAACTAAAACAATACCGCCTTGGTAATTAAACACTATTATATCAATATTAAATTTACAGATTAATTCTAAATTAAAAAAAACATAGAATTTAAATAATACACTTTTTTACCGGATTGAAGTAATTACCGGATAGAATTATGTATAACACATTATAATTAACAAATGTTATATAAAAGATACAAGATTTTTACTGAACTTGAAACTTCTTGTTACAGATAAAATGCACAAGTAATGGATACGCTAACCTGGTTGTCGCTCGGGCTGCAATTGGCAGCATTATGCTCCATCGTCGGTGCTCTACTTCTTTATTTGCTGAGGAAGGTGAAGGTCGCTGAAGTTTTACCTGTTGCAAGTGCCAAGACTGTACTTGTGACCTCTGTGGATTCAGCATTGGGGTTGCAGGTATGATTTGAATAACCGACGCAATAAAAAACGTTAAGAGATTCTAAAGCGATAACTTTTAATTTAAAGGTTTTATTTTTTTATATGATATAAAAACTCAGAACACCAATAAATTACAGTGAAAATACAAGTTTAGTGTGATTCAGAAACTGGACTTAGCACTACCAATGTCTTCCGTATATTCTCGTGGTATCTTCATTGTATTCCATCTTAGGTTACGCACGTCAAGGCTGTTGTTCGCGCTTTGACTACCACATATGATTGCCAGGATTATTTGAAGAAAAAATTCTTAAGAAAAATAATTGCACCCATGAATATATTTCTATGTTTTAGATAGCAACATACCTAAGTAGTCGTGGCTGGCGAGTAATCGCTGGCTGTCGCCCTGGAGGCCTCGGATCTCGTCTGGCGGAGTCCTGGCTGCAGAACAATACTCCCGAAAACCAGCCCACGCCACGATTAGTTACCTTAGAGTTGGATGTAGCCAGGGAAGATTTATTGGAGGAAGCTGCGAGAGCTACGGCTCAGCATTTGCCGGCTGGTGAACATGGTATGACTTAATTTGTGATTCCGCAATTACTTGGAAAAACTTGACTTTTAATATTTTATTCTTAAATAGTTTGCAATAGCCGAGAATCGAACGCGAATCGCAAGAATGGGAATCTTGCATAATGCACTAGAAGTGCCCAGTGTCATGGAAAATAATGTTTATGCTATGTCTACTAATAATATAATTGTAGGTATATGACCTACATATGATTATATTATTAGTAGTTTATTAAATAATATAAGCTTGCAAGATTTTTAAATATTTTAATCTTATTGAGCGCCATCTTTTGAGAAAATTAAATATATTAAGCACTGCGCATAGTTGCTAACGGTTAAGTAAATTCCGATAGATGGCGTTAAACTCAATGCCTTAGTAATGGTCTTCAATAATAAATGTCATTTTAGTGTACTTTTTTTGGCGCTAATACATATTATAAACCTTTTGCAAAAAGCAAAAGAGATCGAAAGGATCCAAACTTCTCGCGTCTACTCTTTCACATCACCAGAAAGGTGAGGGTGAGCATTAAAATAAGTAAATATACCTTGTCTTTTTTGCCGACCACTTCTTACTCTTTTGCCGATCGGTTTTAAAGAATGAATTAACTTACACAAGTATACAGAATACGTGAGACAATTAAATTTCATTTAATTAACCGAAATCGACCTTTGAAATTGAGTTTATATTGAATTGTTGTAGTTGGACGTACCAAAATTATATTAAAGCTAGAATACTTCGTATCTTGCAGGCGTATGGGCAGTGATCAACACAGCTGGAAGTAGCGGTCGTGGTGGCGCTACTTGCTGGGAGACGGCGCTTAAGGGAAACGTACTTGGTGCTTTACGAGTGGCTAGGACTTTCGCACCTTTATTGGCCGCTGCTGCATCAGATCATCCTTATGCTGGTCGATTGTTTTATATAGGTAAAGAAATGAAATTATCTTAAATCTAATAGGATTTTTTCTTAGAGTGCTCAAATGAAACATTCCGAGTGAGGGCCTTAAAGCAAGAATGCAGAGTGTGAAAATTGCTTCATTAATAAATACACCACTTTCACTGAAATATTTTCTAAGAACGAAACTATCAAATTTATAATCGAATATTTTCCAGGTCTAACATCAGATACGGCATGCGAAAGTCTAGCGCGAATGGATGGCGAGGGTGAAAGTAGTGCAGGGGCAGCTGCTGTACGTTGGGGCACTTGGGGCGCTGCGCGTGCGCTGCGGTCCTCTCTTCGTGCGCGCAGGCTCCACGTTGTACTCTTGCATACACCGGATTTGTCTTCAGCTGAGCTGTATTCGCCTCCAGTGCAATTGACGCCAGCAAGTCAGCCAGCCAGGTATGTTTTTATTTAAAATATTAACTGTTACCAATTATACCCAAAATTTTGAAAGATTGATTTGATTTAGAGATGTGAGTTTTTTTTTAATACTTTATACCTTCACTTATTGTACCTACCCAATATAATTTTCTCTTTACGAAATTTTAATTTTAAAAATAGAATTTCTATGAGATAATTTGGCCTTTCTCACTCTCTCTCAATCGGTCTCAATCGCTCTCTCCCTTTTCTTCGACAAAAACGCCGCAATTATTATTGCGTTTCATCTGTCAAAAAATTACCCTCATGCGCCTAAAGAAGTTTCACTTCTGACATATGTACTTTGTACGCACGCCCTTTTTTTATTATTATACTTTAAATCTTTTTAGCCGACCAGATACTCCGAGCTCTGACGTAAGTTCTTCAACATGCGCGGTGACTATGCCTGGAGAAGCCGCGGAGTACAGCGCTAAAGTCCTTCCTACGAACGCCCTCAAGGTGTTAGAGGAAGCCCTGACTTGTCCATCCCCCAGGGACGCGTACTACCTTAAGATGAAGCAAGACTCTTGGTTCACAAGAATGCCATCTTTAAGAGTCGCATGATTCAAATTATTGGTTATGCCTAACATATTTAACGATACCAAAATATTTATAAGATTCAAAATCATATCTAAAATTAAAATCGGGATCTTTAACGACTAGTCTGAGGGACTGTCGATACAACTTTATGACATATAAATGATATAGTATAATATCTGTAAACGATATAAGTCTTAAGTCACAAAGTACGGCTAAATAACATTATATCGTACATAATTAATCTAATTTATAATAGATTATCAATTTATTCTGAATCACCGACCCGGATGAATTATTATACATTGTATGGTTACTTTTTCGGTACTAAAATCAACATCCTGCACAATATTTTCTTGATATTTATTCCTTATAATTAATTTCAATTCTCCGTTCTTCAAGGGGGGGGGGGGGCTTTTGAAGGACAATTAATAAAGTTGTTGTAATGAACCTCAATGGCCATTATGTGTGTAGGCTCAAGTTAAATTGATTGACTTCACTTAGTAATTATGGAATTCACTTACAAACTCACACTGCGCCGAGACATATCCATCGCAACGCAGCGTAAACTGATTCCGCATTGGAGTTTTAGGTAATTTCATCAAATGCACAGCTTATTCTTTTATTTAAAAATCTTTTGCTATATTCAAAATCTCATACAAAAGTTATGTGGGATAATAACTGTAGCGCGAAACTAGGGCGTTGTATCCTTTCATCAATTTTGCGTGCGTCATGATTGACAGTGTAATATGTAACTCGTATTCAGTAATTAGTTAGATTTTAGGAAGTTGCGCTCTTTGTGCAAGTCCAGAGAAATCGATGTATGTATATGGTTTCCAATTATAAATGCATGTATTGGATGACATTCGCTTGTTGAAGCAATGTTTTGTAAATAAAATTGTTGTATACATATTGGTATTTTTATGTCTATTTTCCCCTGTTTAAAATTGACAATCTTTATACTTTATTTTGAACTTGTGGAAGAAGGTACTTGTTGCTCTTCCTTCGACCTAAAAGGATGATCCTCGACTGAAGTGGCTAAGGTCGAGGATCGTCGTAATGATTTGTAGCTGCAGATTGTATATTTTATTTTATATTAATTATCTGAGGAATTCAAATACTACTTTTAACAATCACGACGCAACTACCTAAGACGTCAAAAATAAATAAAACATGTAATATCATTAAAATAAGTATCAATTTAAAGTTAATTACTTTGGAAATTGTTCCGAGAAAGTAATACAACATATAAAGATTATATAAATAGAAAACTTTAATTTTAAACCCTAATAAAAATCAACATTGCGGCTCCTTTATTTTCAAATTATCAAACGTCACCCACACCTCATAACTGTTGAAGCAGAGCAGATGTCCGGCCATCCCTGACTTGCCTTCTTTGTCCAAATTACTCAGACAAGTCCAATATTGAATTGGACCGGAACCAAGTCTCTGCCAATGAGCTGCCGTGCTGACGGCAAACCTCATTCGTTCGGTCATATTATAAAAGTAATAGACGCGTTCTGGCAACTTAAGCGATATGTTTTCTATGTTGCGAATTCTGGAAATTGATAATAAATTGAATTAATTATAGATATAAGGGTAACCTAACTACGGACTATATCTTTCTTCATAAAAAGTTGACCTTATTTGACTCAACAAACAATATTTCCATTAAAAGTCCAAACTTGGATGGATGCTGTAAAACTCTCTCTATGTTCTGAATCTTCATATAAACCTGCGTGTTCGGTTATGCTTTATTTAATTCAATATTCATCGTGTGTACGCAAATTTAGAGAAGCAAATATTCAAAAAATCACATCTTAATCACCCATAACAACACTGAAACTGTCGAATTCTAGGGAGATTACCGAGACACTTTTCTTAAATTTGATACTGAATATTTATAAAATATACCCATAGCGTTTCCCACATATCGTTGTCAAATAAGCACTATCTGTTTGTCCATACACGTCTAGAAATATTCCCTTGGATTGAGCAAAAGATGTGTACAAGCAGCGTTTATCTTCTGGTGGTTTAACAAGAAGTTCAGCCTTTAGGGTGTTGTCTTCTGTGGTGAATGTTAAGGGTTTTTCTGGGATCGAACTAAAAAGACAATGCAATATATGTCATAGGTACCGCTTGTAGGTACCTACACAAGGTGATAAGCAAGATTCTAAAAGCGCGTCAAGAAAACCTATATATAATATATATATATATCAGAATCCCAGGATAATTTTCAAGGTTTTTTCAAATGGCAGTCCCGAGCTAAAAGGACTGTTTTATAATAAAAAATGTTATGATTTAACATAATAAGTCAATCCTATAAAAAGTGTTTCAGTGTCGAGATATTAAGACATTTTCTTTATGAAATTAACGACAATGTAATCGTACAACAGAATTTATAGCATCAAAAACAATTAATGATTGTTAAAGTAAATAAATTAATATCGTTGAGGCGTTAGGAAGAAAGTTAGGTGGGGTTAATTGATATACATAGTATAGCGAAGGATAATATGGGAACATTTGAATGAGGCTTTTGGCGAGAGACAAGCTGATTAGTGGTAATAGTACTAAATAATATATAAATTAATGACAGAAAAATACTTTAGACAAATACAGCATAAAGGCTTATTTAATTATATTTAAACACGTTTTAGAACAATGGCATATTTTAACGTTGCGAAGGCAGAATGTTTTGAGTGGGCGATATTCTTTCATTTGCAAAATTGTTAGGATAATAAAATTAATTATTTTCTTAGCTGTCAAATAAAATTACCTAGTCAAGATATTTTTGCAGTGCTATTTTACTGATTCATTTTATTTAATTTCTTCACAAAATTAAATACAATTCTTCACTACTTACGTCGTTATGGGAGTATGAAAGTCCCACTCAGGTAATAGATGTACCAAATGTTTCGGTACGCGGAAATGTTTGATATACGGCGAAGTATGTTTCAAATACTTTGCAATTTGGTTTATTGTTTTTAAATCTACTGACATACACACAAACGAATGACCGTTTGGACTCTCATCGTCAGGAAATAATGGACGACCACCTGTAACACCGTGTTAATATATTAAATCGTATGAGAATTCAGCATGCGACACTCATCTGAAATCGTAGGTTTCATTCTCGTCCATGCACGAATAGACATTCTGTATGTGCGCATTAAACACTCGGCATAAACGTATGAAATTTTATTAGTTAATATTGCTTATATAATCTGACGTTATAAAGTTTCATTAAATGAAGTAGGTATAAAACTAATGTAGGGTTCAAATAGCAATCACAATAAAGGAAAGTTTGTGCTAGCGGCTGGATTAAAATGCAACTATGTATTATCACAGTTGCGGCATTATATTTAACGACCATTAAAACTAAGTCCGCATGGCAATAAATGTATCGATATTAAGAAAATTTGATTTAAGTTTATTAAAAGAAATTCCTCAAGCTTTTAAAATAATAAAATTAGCGGTAAACTAACGTTCAAAGTTTATAAGATCTGGTACTGTATGTTCTACCCACACTCCGCCTACTCCATCAGCCATGAGTATACCATGAGCAGAAGACCCGAGGGAGTCTGCCTTTTGAGCGTCATATATTGCGACAGCTAAGTGGTCTCTATACGTTCGCTGAAATTTAGATGATAAATATTTTCTTCTAGTTTTATAAAAATAAACTTAAAAACCTACATCCACGGGCAAAAGAATTTCTGTTACTACTACACCTCAATGCCATTGAGAAGCAACCTATAACATTGTGCCAAGGGAATAGGTTCGGTTACGGTAATTCTTTCATAACAAGTTTTACTAAATAATGGAATTCAGGATTAAAAGGTAAGATTCAGAGACGAAACTTAGCACTGTGAAGGAAGGTGCTGCTTTTATTACCATCTGCATTCACCGGCAAATGCACCATGAATCGATGGAAAAAGGATTTGATTGAAAATTAAAAATATGATTTACACGTTTTATGTGTTTATTGGCATTACGTTACAATACAACTTTACTAGTGCCATGTCATTTCTTGATGAGTCATACGAAAAATTTCTGAGGTAATCGTCCAAACTGAAACCCCAGCCTTGCGATTCTGTAACTCACTTTTCGAACTCACAAGAAGGGAGCTTGTAGTTTATTGTTTATCAGAATGCCAAATCGTAAAATGACTGCTTTACGACTGATTTAAGCGCGACCGCCGCTGTGAAAACCGCTGTGTGAGTTCGAAAAGTGAGTTACAGAATCGCAGGGCAGACCTTGTAGTAGAAATATACCTCACAATACTCCCCACAAAACGCAGAATAGAAAACCTAAACGCTAGCTGTATTATACCTCCCATTGTCATCCCAATATATGTAATATCTTATATGTATTAATTTAGAAAAGTAGGGAAAGTATAAATGAGAAACCATGTTATTTATAATATTTTATTCTGTTTTATTATTCTCAATTTAATTATAAGTAAATAAAAGTAATTTCTTAACTACTATCATCCACACATATATTTCTGTTTTTATCTATATAATATATCTAGCGCGTAAAGGTAACAGTTCTGACTTCCTTTTGTAAATATATCAACTCTACCGTCAGATTCCCTCATTAAATCATCTATTATTATCAAATGAGGATTTTTACCATCAAACATATGAAAATCAGGCAGCCCTTTATGATAACTTATGATAACTATTTACTCCAGGTATATTATAAAGGTGTTATGATGAAATGCAGCCAGCATTTCATCATAACACCATGTAATTTCAGAAAAAAATTAATAGCATACATGCTACTACTGCATACTACCCCTGTGTTTAATGAATTGTGCAACAAAGTTTGATTTTCCACAACCAGCAAATGGAAGAATAAAATTATTATCTTTATTATTATTACACTTCTCTCTTCTTTGGGTGTCCCAATAAAACTGAATATTTTCTCTTAAAACATTTTATTTATACATTTAAGTTACAGTAAAATATAAAACATTGTCTTACAAATTATTACTATGTGTTCTACATTATCAAAAAATAATAATGAGTAATGAAATTATGTACAACTAAATTTTATAATTCATTAAATTTTATTAATTATCTAGTTATAATTATTTTAGTTAGAATTGCTAACGAGTTTATAATGACCCAGCGGTAACGTATCTATATTATTTGGTAGAATGTATCGCTTTGTGTCATTAAAAGATGTTTTATTTACTTCTTGTGTGAAAATTGTATGTTTTAATGATTTAAATCGATACATTTTACAATATTGAACATTTTTATTAAACCAACCAGACTTATAATTATCTAACGTTAATGTTTTCGCGACACACTTATTAACACCCTCCGCCTTAGTAATAATTTTATCATCTACCTGTAATGCATACATTTTTGATCGCAAACACACAAATTCTGTAAAGATTTTACCGCAATTTTCATCTTTGAAATAACCAATTTTTTTCTTATTTACTTTAGGAAAGTTAAAAACATTGTTTGCATCATAATCTGATGTATCGAAATATGTACAAATGTCTGGTTTTATATCATTATAAAAATTACTGGTAAATATTTGATAAATGAGACTGTCGGTATCTGTGTACAGCAGTTTCAGATTAGAAGCAAATTTCTCTTGCATGTAATTATAGTGAAAATCATACATCAGCGTTTTAGATATATCTAATATACAAAATCCGAGATAAATAGGTTTATTATAAATTAACTTCACTTTGTTTGATTGAATTGCAACAAGACTATCAGAAAATATTGAAACACTGTGAAAATGTGGTTTAGCAATTAAATCTCCAGCTCCCAATACTTTGCCCCTATTTTCCCAGTGGGTTAATAATTTAACGTTTACACGTTTCTCAATATTTTCCATAGTCTTACCAAAAACAGCGTTGTTCATGAGTTTATAGAAATCTTTCTCAAAATCAGAATTAGCTCGGGTTCTCAATTGTGTATTAAGGTCTATATATTTCTTTAAACATGGACTCTGCTTAAATTGTAATATTCTATAAACTTTTAATAATTTTAATCCCATTTTCAAACATTGAATTAAATTTCGATAATGAATAATATATTTTGATTTATTTATTAAGTTTGGAATCAATCTAATTTCCTTAGCGTCCCCAACTGGTATATTTTCTGGACAAAGAGGTAAATCTGAATGTTTATCATGTAAATCCACCGGATACTCCAGATCTACTTCTAAGATAAAACCTATATCTGATGAACAACTAACATTAAAATCTGTATCAGCACTAACCCACTCAAAACCACCTGTAGGTAGATATTGCGACATAGCCCAACCATATAAATTATTTGCATCGAAATACATTAAGAATGACTCTTTATCTTTCGCATTATAGTCAGATATGTAAACATTATTTGCTTTTGCATAGCGAGTGCTACATTGCGAAACACCACCACGAATTCCTGATTTAATAAAAGCAATCATATCTATATCAGTAAGTAATTCTATTTCCGTTTTAGTATGTTTTAACATAGCATCCCAACTTAATCCAGGTGCTGTATAGTAATGAGCCGGATCTAAATCGTATGTTTTAATGCAAACACATCTAAAATTTTCAAAAATATCTGCTAACAATAAAACATCAGTTTTTAAATAAAGATTTGAATAATCCAACATTTTTTTACAATTGAAATGATTCCAAACATCTTTGGCATGGTTGTAATCTTCATTAGAAATAATGGAATCTGTAAGAGTACTGTAAAAGTGCGGAAGATCTGGAAGTTGATTGTAGTTTAATGTATCAAAATCTTTAATGAATTCATATGGAAATACACCTTTTTTAGTCAGCCGTTTAAAATCTTCTGAATTGGGAAAGCATTTTGATAATTCATTAAAAGTATTGTTGTTTAAATTTTTCGCTAAAGTATCTAAGTTACTGGGTAAAAATTTTAGAGAATCCAAAAAACGTAAAGTTACATTACTGTCATTAATTTTAAGTAACTTTGAAAATGATATGTATTTTTCCTTATTTTGCGGGAGAACTTCTACCCGACCTTCATCAAAGTTTAAGGCGTGAACGATAAAATGTGCATAATGGCTTAAATTGTGTAAGAAGACTGGTATAGTATAAGGTACTCTAAATTTTTCTGAACAAAGTTTATGTATGACCCCAACAAATTCCCCAGTAAACCAATTGTGGTAAATCATTGAATCCCCACACAAAACTTTATTACAAATATAACAATGTTTAGATTTGCTAACTATATCTTGCTCTATTGGTGATATTTTATTAGGGACACTTTGGAAACCAATTTCTTTAACAATTGTTTTTAGATTATCTTTTATTGATTCCATAAATTTTAAAGCACAATTTTCACCAGTATATGTTACATATTTAGACAATTTATCATCGTATGAGCATTTAATGTAGTATCCAAAACTATATACATTATGTTTTTGTACATTTATCGTATGTGATTTTGAAGGATCGTTTGAACATGATGCTAAAGGACTTAAAAAAGCCTCAAAATCCGCATATATGACAAAAGGTAACATCAATTTGCGTTGAAATTTATCAAAACTTAATATACTTTCAGATACGTTATCACCCCACCAATTTTTTTTATTTTTATCTACGCTTGGTAATTGTGTACAAATATGGCTGCAATCATTTTTTTGATGGTTATTTAAACGTTCAGATGTTAAAAAATATTGTAAACAAAAGTCACATAGATATATAGCTTCCTTGGATTTCGAAACTTGACTACTTATTAATCGTGACATATTTTTTATATAACAATAATGACCGATTTTACCCTGTGTCAAATATAGTAAATTTATATGAGTCTGCATTTTATTCTTTGTAAAATACAATGGCCCAACAATACAATGTTTTTTTCTTTGTTCATTATATTCTAACCCAAAAACATTAATGCTAATATTATTAAGATTTTCAATTTTCTTGATATCGTTTAATTTAATTGGAAATTTAATGTTACCGAACTTTAATTTATGATTGTGTTTGGTGTACGATGATACTCTATCCGAATTTTTATGTATTGGGAACAAAGCAGATAACAGTGCCCACTTAAAACAAGCGTCATCAGTGTTTTTAACATTTATCACAGCTTTTTTTATTTTTATATCATGTGGTAACTCAATAAAGGATTTTCCTCTTAAGGGGTTAAATTGATTTAAATTCATATCCAAATATAAAATTTTGTTCAGACTCCACCCACTATCTCTTCTCTCGAATGAACTTACATAGTTAATTAGAGAATTCGTGAGAGTTGTATAAAATATATTAAGATCATCACCAGTACAAACAATAAAATTTATTGATTGGAAATCAAAAGTGTTGTTTATGTTTTTTGTCTCCTGAACAAAGTCACCAAATAAAATAAAATTTATTTTTAAACTTGTGTGATATTCTATAGATTTATTTATTAATGTTAATATTGTATCTTTGATTGAAGCAAGAAATAAATCTGGTGTCTCAAACTGTAGATCATTTTGATTTTCTAAAGTTACTCTATAGGTTATTATTCTATTACCGAACGCAGTCTCAATTATCTTAACATTGGGTGTTATTGAATGTTGTATTTTCGTGCAAAATTTCGTGTTAGAATTATTACCTTCATTCGATGTTGATGGTTCTTGTGAAGACCGTGAAAGATCCATGTTCGGTCCAGATTTTATTATTTTGATGTCAGCATAGTTAATATCAACATCTGCTTTTCTTTTGGTTCCGCAACCCATTTGATCATCCCTATCGAATAAAATTTTATTTTATTGAACTGTTATAAATGCGAATAAAGAAATAAAAAAAAAATATGTTTATTAAATATACTCACAATTTCCCATCGAATTCATCACATAGCACCATCATACTTTGATCATAAAATGGGTGATTTAAATCATTTCTTTCTATTTCATCACAAATATTGAAAAGTTCAATTGTATCATCAATGGATAAGCTTTCAAATTCATGATCCATTGTATACATATATATATTCGTTCCACAACAAATTTTTTTGTAACACACTTTTTACCTTAATGCGCAAAGGTCTTCAACAAAATGTTTAACTTTGTACAATGAAACATAGTATTTATACTAGTGGATAACAGACTCATTACTTAATTATATAAAAATATGGTATTAGAATACGGTAGTTAGTTAATTAATTACTAATTAAGTCATCGCATTAAGAAACTAAAGGAACCTAATTTTTAAAACTGTAATGTTTTGCACTATCTTCCTCGGATATCGCCAGTGTTATGTTATACACTCTACTCCTTTATCTGAAGATCAATGTTAAAATTGTTTTTCAGGTAATACTTAACTCGAATATTATCTACATTTTTCGAATATTGTAAGATCGGGATTTCTTTCAACTTTTTTAAACTTTATAATTCAATTTTCACAAATATATATCAGCGTCTATTCCATCATCTTTGTACGTTGATATATATGAAATGCCCTCCTTCCCTGCACAGCCAACAATTTAAGAAAGTTTAGGTTTTTTCTTTATCTGGTCGGGTTCTTGAAGTAAAAAGTCATCGAAACGGTAACTGGTCCTCTTATTTTTATTTACTGTTACGTTTAAAACCTCCTATTTATCACATAAAACAAATAAGAATAATTAAAGAATTTACTGACGCCAAATTTAAAAAATATAAATAACTTCCAACCACTTCACGCATGTCGAACTTAGAGCAGAATACTAAATCGTTCTACAAGTATCGGGTTTTATAAACTGGTAACGGATATGGTTATCTAGTTACCGTATTCAAGTCGGCTGCATGTTTGAACAAGTATCCGTACTTATCAGTAAAATGGGGATACTAAATACAAAGCACTCTAATACCCTTTGGAATGTTATCATTGCAATTTTCAAATATCCCAGAAATAGATAAGAACAGAAATGTATGTGTGGATTACAGTAGTTAGGAAATGGCTTTTATGTATTTAAAATTAAATTGAGAATCATAAAACAGAATGAAATACAATTAATAACAAATGATTTCTCATTTATACCTTCCCTAATTTTCTAAATAAATATATACAAGATATTACATATTATATTGGGATGACAATACAACGTGAAGTTAGTTTAGGTGGATGATTGGAATTGTATTTAGTGCAATATAATATAACAGTAGTAGAAGGTCAAACGCGTTGGAGTAAAAATGAATACATTAAACCTGCAAATGAGTCTCCATAGAATACATCCCAGCCTCCAGTATACCCTGTACCTACCTCGAATCGCCTAGCAATACACATACACTTACCCGCATTTATTATATGCAATCTCGACCCTGACTCACAACCAGGCTCTCATTGGGTAGCTATTCAGTATTCATATCAACCACGAAAAAGTTGGATAATATTTTGATTCCTTTGGAGGTGAACCGATTAGAGTAAGAGCGGATCAGGATATCTATTCTGCGTTATGTGGGGAGTATTGTGTGGTATATTTATACTACAAGTTCTGGCGTTTCAGTTTGGAAGATTACCTCAGACATTTTTCGTATGACTCACCAATAAATGACATGGCACTAGTAAAGTTCTATTGTAACGTAATGCAAATAAACATATATAGAAATCATATTTTTAATTTTTAATCAAAACCTTTTCCCATCCATTTCTGGTGCATTTGCTGATGAATGCAGAGGGTAATTAGCTAATGATAGGTACGAAACTGACTCGGTAATTAGTAAATGAGGGTAACGTATTGGATGAGACGTTACGTTCGTCCTTGGGAATTTGGTGCAGGAAATAGTAGCTGATAGGTGATAAGTATTTTAGGGTTTTGGGAATGCTATCTCTGAAACGGTTGGAGATATCGCTTCGGGAGTGCTATCGACTTAGCACGGCCTGTTTAGTGAGGAAAGAGTCTAAACTTTTTTTTTAGGTGGGTGCTGCGGCAGCTTTTGAGATAGTCCCCAGAAATCCATACTAATGCCGGAATAACTTTGTTTGCGCGTTTTTCAGGGTATGACGTCGCGGCAGTGATTATAGCCATAGATTGTATGTGTCGCTATAGCTCTAAGATCTGTGTTAAAATAGGATTATGTCAATTTTAGGTCGGTCAATCTTTATACGTAAGTCATATTATATATGTACTTAGGCCTATCGAAAAAAAACAAAATCCACTTTTTATCATATTTGGATACTACATTGACTAAATATTACAGCTACACTAAAAAAAAATCATGTTTTAAATTTCAAATTAATCAGTCGGTAAAGTGACGGATTTGATACCTTGACGCTCATTGATGTTTCTATAAAATCGTGGGTATTTAATTTTATTATGTTTGTTTCAAAAGAAACCATATTGTTTGCTTGTATGCCAATTTTCATAATTACAGAATTTTTTAAAACAAAATTAGAAACTAACATGATTATATTATTTTGAAATGGTTGTCCAGTAAAGTTTTCTATTTGTCAGATCCGTCACTATTCTACGACTATGACCCTATGTAGTTGCATACTTAAAGGTCTACTGTAATTTAACCTTTATAGTTGCAGACTTCAGTAGATATTATACAAATTGGCGGCGTAGTTTATGGGTTTGAGTTCTTAAATATTTTCAAAGTACAATGCCTCCCTAAATTTAATAACATACCTTAAACACTGGCGCTAAAGTATTTCGTAGTAAAGTGTGAGAATTAATATTCATATGGTACGGATTCCATCGGCCAAACTCACTTGAAGTTATGAATGTAAAGTTTCTACCATGACCAAGGAATGGAAGGTCTTCGCTTGGGGGTTTGTAAATAAACCACCTAAAAAACCTATTCTTTAAACATCAAAATTTCTAGTTTCGTGCTATTTATCATCATCGTAAAGCGTTTCTTGATAAAGTAATATTTAAATGGATTTCGAAATACAATACATGGCCGTATCCAGAGAGGATGATGGGGTCATGACTACCCCGGGCAATAAACACTTTATCGAAGTTTTTTGATACCGTTACAAGATAGTTCTTATATATGGATATTTACGAATTCTACATACAAACGTTCCAAATCGGTCGCTTTATACACTCATTATAATCACATAAATGTGTGAATATAGTTTCATACAAAGAAATTTAGGTTTCAGCGACTTTACCAGACTCTTACAGATTGTTAGAGCAGTGTTGGCCTTGTGGCTTCAGCGTGCGACTCTCATACCTGAAGTCGTAGGTTCGATCCCCGGCTGTATACCAATGGACTTTCTTTCTATGTGCGCATTTAACATTCACTCGAACGGTGAAGGAAAACATCGTGAGGAAACCGACATGTCTTAGACCCAAAAAGTCGACGGCGTGTGTCAGGCATTTGCCTATTAGATTTAAAAATGATCATGAAACAGATTCAGAAATCTGAGGGCAAGATCTAAATAGGTTGTAGCACCACTGATTTTTTTAAATTAATAAATACCGTATAGAAAAAATATTTTTTACCAGTCAATAGGAACATCATAGTTATCCCTACAGTGCAAGTTTACATAATTCCATCCTTCTTTTCCATATACATTATGTATACAAAACACAAATACATAAAAGCGAATGTCCATGTTACACTGCACACCTATGACTAAAAATACTGAATATGCATATTTCTATGTCTACACTCAAGAATGCACATAAGTAATAAAACATAATAATAAAAAGCTTTTATTATACACAATAAAATGAAAAATTTACATTACAAAAGAAAATATTTACAGTAATAGAAAAGACTTCGACTCCCAACGAAAACATAATTGTTTTGAGTTCATCCGACAAATTCTGACAGATTCTGTGCCCCCCCATTGTTAGACTCTAATAAGTCGCTATCATCTAGATAAGTACACTCTATGCGCCTGCGCTTCCAAATGGATATACACAAAATATAACTATGTATTTATAAATTTAATAAAAATTTTCATTAATTAAAAGATATCTTAACTACGCCATATTTACAACTTTGCTTAAACTATTTATCACAGAAAACATATCCTTTGATTAGAGAAATCTTATTCGCCTCTATTAATTGCATGAACAACTAATATACTTCCATTCTTTATAGTACTCTTTTGTCTCTCTCTGTCAAATTGTGTTTACATTGTGATGAAAAGAGACGGGGAGACTAGTCAAAATGCCGCAATTCAATGATTTATTTTGTCATAATATTTAACTTTTGTCTTAATCGAAGGTAAGTAGTAACATATATTACTTAGTTACGTAGGAATCTTTAAAAAAAGGACTTTAATAATAATATTATAGAATTCTTCCTCCACTCAACAAAAGTCTATAATAATAAAGTATATCTACGTACTTAACTATTGTTTAATATCGCCGTCAATTTTAACTTCTCTAACCAAAGGTTTAAATCTAATTATTACAAGATTGAACAGATTCAATTAAATGCGCGAAATTACCCCAAAGTATGGGACCAGACGTACAAACTGTTCCACCACCACGGGACTCTTGGGGCAACTGAAATAAATCAAATATTTAGCACAAAGCACATTAAATATTTATACATATATGTTATGATATATGTTATGATATATGTCAAACATATATTTAACCGACTTCAAAAAACCGAAGGAGCTTATCTAGTCTTTACTCTGATTTTTGATTCCGTAGAATAATGACATTTCATAAGTATTGCTACTAAAAAAGTTCTCCACCGAAAAAGTGACAAATTTGACTTATTTGAGGGCAATAAAAAAAATGCTACGTATTTTTTATGTTTTACCTACAAAAAGGTATATCTAAATATTTACTTACTCAAGTGACCTAATACAAAAATAACAAATATTTCAATATCACGAACAATATATCGAATTATTTAGCTGGCATCACTGCCTACTAATTCCTGGCTTAGTTGTGATGAAAAGGGACGTAATTATCACTCGCCATTAAACCACTTTTAATGTGGAGTACCGCACTTAATAAAATGAATACATTCACTTACAATAAAATGCATGTATAGACTCAGATGTTCAGACTCGTATTGAAATTGAAAAATGTGCCTGGCCAAAAAGGTTTGCCATCTCTGACATGTCAAAAAATGATAGCTGTTAGAATTCATCGGAATTAAAAATTAGAGTATAGGTAGGTCAGATTTTTGTATGTTTCGTGATTTTTTGTGAATAGGTATATAAATGTTGTATTTTTATGTAACAGTGAGCAAACGGGCAGGAAGCTCATCTGATGTTAAATGATACCGACGCTCAGATACTCAAATTTCCAGAGGGCAAGTGTGTGGCCGGCCATTTAAGAATAGGTAAGCTCTTCGCGGCAAAAACTGTCTTAAAAAATGCTCAGTTGTGGAACGACGGACGTCGAGGTGATACGGGCGGAATTTCGTATTCGGCCTATTAATGAGGTCTAAGACAGTTTAAACGGGATTTTTTCCTTCACCATAAGTATAAATTACTCACAAGATACTTACAGCTCTATTAATATCTCCGACACACACCCAGTAGTCTGCTACTTTGGTATCCTGACTATTGTGCATCTTGTGAGCGACGGCTACGGCCCACTTCGAGTGGTCGTTGTGAGAGGTAAACGACATCTTGGCTATTGGAAATTTTAGGCGTTCGATGTTTCGGACCCTGTACATATTTAAAAAAAGGTTGTTATTAAACAAATAATTAAAAAAAAGTAAATGTAAATTATGAAATAAATGCAAAAATTCACAATCAAAAATCGAGTGAGTAAAGTTCTATTATATCTGTCCTGTAGTTATATAAAGGTTATAAAAAACTTGTGTGTATTTATGTACACACAATACACATGTTAGAAGTTATACATCTTTGGCGTAATAATTTTCTTCAAGCACTTTAGAGGGACGTTTCCCTCTTCGAATTGCATTTTTCTTGTCCATTTTAATGGTCACTTCCAATCGAAACGATATAATATGTACTAATCATGATATTTTACAATAAACACAATGTTTTTTATCTCATTGGAATGGCTTTTCTCGAATAGAAATCATTATTTTGATTTAAATAAACACGACTCTGAAAAACTACGCCATGATAGACAATGCAACTTGTCGATAAAACAGAGCAAGCGCCAACTAGCGGCCAAGACCGTTTTACCGACGTTTGAACAGATATTCAGGGTGTCGGTTTTATGTGAGTGTGCGCGCGCATCGAAAAATTTACTATCATAATTAACTATGCTTGTCCAGCCTAAAAATCTGTAAAATGAAACTCACTGGAAATTCCTATTACATTCCGAATCCAGAGTTCCCGGTCCATTCATCCAAGACTCAACTAAAAGATCAGACTGCAATACTTCAGCCACTAAACCACTGTACAAATCGTCGTTGAACATCGCACTTTTCGCAAATGACAGGAATTTGCGACCAACCAAAGTTTCGAAGCTTTCTATGTGGTACCTGGAATAATTAACACGAAAATTAATTCTTAATGTATATGTCGATGAATTATTGATATCAATCTTAATATTTCTGCATGTAAAGCTCATAAATATCTTTATTTATTTTTTTAATTTACTAAGATTTATATTCCTTCTCGAAACTACGATATCTAGATTGATTGACAAAGATTGGTGAAAAGGGTGACCATAGCATCGAAATCCATTGTAGAATTGAACAAACGCCTTGGCAAAACTAAAAAAGGACATTGTGACAAGCGCCTAAAAAACTGGAAGCGTCTGGAAAAAAACCTGGAAACTGGAATCCAGTAAAAAACTGGAATCTGGGTTTATCGACGTATGCTTAAAATATCACCGGATAATAGGTTTGATATTCGTAGTCGTTAATGTAGTACTCGCTGCATCACTAGTAAATGTATTTAATGAATTTATTGGTGTAAAAACGATGTATTCTAAGATATTTATATTTTTTCAACCAAAACAATATGATTAATTCAAATATTATTGAAAAGTCCAACTCATATCTCTCATCGACTCAAACGTGAATAAAGTCCAACTCACCAAGGCGATGCATCCACAGTCTTATTTCGAATTACATCTACTAAATTGGGTAATTCATTTTCAAATTCCTGCGGCAAACGGTGATATACTATTGATGGCTCATTGTATTTCAACTGCATGCCGATTTGGTTAAGTGTGGCCGTTTGGACGGACACACAAAGGAACGATTGCCCAAACTTCATGCCGCTTGTTGGATAACTATATGAACTTGTGTTTAGACCATTACCTAAAAAAAGCATTGTGTTTGTTTAATTAAAATAAAATATAAATCAGTGGCGCTATAACCTCTTTAGCTCTTGGCCTCAGATTTCTGAATTTTTAAATCTCATAGGGAAGTAGGTGGTCAGCTTCCAGTGCCTGACACACGCCATCGACTTTTTGGGTCTAAGACATGTCGGTTTCCTCACGATGTTTTCCTTCACCGTTCGAGCAAATGTTAAATGCGTAATTAGAAAGAAAGTCCATTGGTGCACAGCCGGAGATCGAACCTACGACCTCAGGTATGAGAGTCGCACGCTGAAGCCACTAGGCCAACACTGTTTGTTTGTTTAATTACCATTTTCAAAAAGGGACACAATACACTACTACTATGGATATGTAATTTTTTTTAGTTAGTTCTGTGTAAGCAAACAGATAAACTTTTTATGAATTAACTAAGTACTTACTGTCTGGTACAGGTGGGAACCGTGGTACAGAATGAACAAGCCATGAGGAAGTGAACTTGTCACCGAGAATAACACCTTTAGTATGGCCATTCTCTACTCTAGTTTTCATGAATTTCGAATGCATTTTACACATTTCAGCTAAATCATAATCATCATAGTATTTGTCACCAAGTTTGAATTTTTTATATTTTTTCATAGTAGATTGGTTCTGTTGGCCTGAAAATGTAACAATAAGGGCTAAATAAATCTGAAACTGAAGACATTTGAATTTTATATTGGTATAAAAACTAGATGGAGCTATCAAAAATAGGAGCTATATATATTACTTGTAGACCTGACCAAGCAGTGCTGTGGCTAAGATTTTTGTTATATTACATAGTAGTAAACTATTCAAGAGAAAAGGCAGGATAACACCAATCCACCATGCTTTTTTGGTGGTTATGCCCTTAAATTGTAGCTTATGTGAAATGTTGATAATTATTTTGATAAGGATCAATACCTAGGTACGAATAAAGAGCCTTTTCTAGGTATTTTGATAAAAAATAATAATAAAAGGACGCTTATCGTTACGTAACTATAAAAGATAGAGACATGCTGTCGCGAATTTTTTTATAGATAGTGATCTGTCCTGAAAAATTGTAATAAGTACATCGTTTGTTCTATTAATAGTTTTCGCAGCGCACGCGATTGAAGGAATGTAAGCATCCCTAATTTTTTTGAAAATGAAACATAGCCTATGTCACTCTTGAATAGTGTAGCTTGCCAACGGTGAAAGAATTTTTGAAATTGGTCCAGTAGTTTCGGAGCCTATTCATTTCAAACAAACAAAAAATCAAACCTTTCCTCTTTATAATATTAGTATGGATGATAATAGGAAAATAATTAAAAAGCTTTGTACCATAACCCCCTAAGGTGTTGATGTGTCTGGTAATTCTTATTGCATTTACTGTATAAGCTAGTAGGTCTTCCACACCTTCTAACTCAAGATATAGCAATAGATTCATCATAATATCTTACCTTTTTTACTCTTAGAATACATTTCTGCCACAGATTGTAATAAATCAGGCTTATTCTCAGTTGATGGCGGTTGGTCATTGTAAATTACTGAAATTGTGTTTTTATCCTGAAATTACAATTATTTTCATGAGCTGGCACCAATTAAATAAAAACTTACAGAAGTGTAGGTTGTGTTGTTGAATCTTTACCTGATATAAAGGTGCTAAGGTTCTGCCAACCATTGAACGAGGGTCACCAATTGATAAATCTGACATAATCCAACCCCCTCTAAGCTTAGATGGTGTCAGATGCATGTAAGCTACACCTCGTCTTACTAACGGATTCAAATGGTTTCTTTCCCTGGGTAACTTGTAAACATAGAACCTGTAGTTATTACATATGTTGATTATCCAGTCATAGATTAAACTTAATCATTTGAGTTAATTAAACCAAATATTATTTATATTGTTAAAAAATACATACAGTTAGTAATAATAACTTTACCTTAATATCATCAGCAGAAATAAAGGTTAGCTAGCATTATTTACATGGAATACTTGAATGAGACATAGTTTCTTGATCAAGCATACAGTCAGTCTCTTACTCATATGTAAATAGAAACACAAATTTAATGTAAAATTTACATCTTAAAACGACAGTAATTAAAAATACTCATATAAAACAATAATATAATATAAAGAACCTTTGTTTTTAAATAAACTAGGTAGATATTTGTTTAAATACTTTGAGCCAGTTTTTTAATTTAAACTTACCAATCTACTGGCTCTCCTCGTTCATTTCTGCACTGCGGAGTCAATCCTAAACTATTTGTAAGGAATAATATTAACACTGTGACACTGGTATTCATTATGAAACGTGTTTGGCCCATCATTTCTACCGATCAAGTAACAAAGGAAACTCGAATTGCTAGAATAACATGATGTCATGTTACGAACATTACGATTCAACAATGTGTGTTTACAAACACAAATTGCTATTGCTTTAGTATGTATCATAAACAATGAAATA
Source organism: Pieris melete (assembly GCA_963693345.1). Lineage (NCBI taxonomy): Eukaryota > Metazoa > Arthropoda > Insecta > Lepidoptera > Pieridae > Pieris > Pieris melete. Next base: position 775,987 of record CAVNZK010000053.1, on the reverse strand, counting down.
ATCTAATTTATTAATTCATTTGCTTTTCATTTACGAAAATGTTTTATTTTCGAATACTTATACATACTTAAAATACACCTAGCATTACAATAATAAGCAAGTAGAATTTAGGAAAAGTTTAGTATCAATTAAAAATAATAAGATTTAAAAAATGAAAACCTCTTCTAAACGAACTTAACTGTCAACGTCAATTCGATAGTGCTTAAGTGTCAATTACATGCGCTCGAATTGAGAGTATTACAAATTTAAACAAATATTTTCTATTCAGGAATTTTTTAACCTGATTACCTCAGCGAATTAAGACAATGCCTATTGCCTTTGTCTAATTAGTAATCGTAGTTTTTTTTTAAAAATACGTGTTTAGTTTTAGGGTCAACATATTTTAAATTGTATATACTTTATGATAGGTACATTCTCGACTTAAAATTACCAAGACACTGTTAAGTTCAGTGGCGGATTTACCAGCAGGCTGAGTAGGCTGGAGCCTAGGGCGGCAAATTTTAAGGGGCGGCAAATTTAGTTCATACATTTTTTATTTCGGTTTACAAATTTAAAAAAAAAATATTATACACACGAATTTCGAAAATTGGAGAGAAATGAAAATATTTGACAAAAATCGAAATATTCTCATATACAGTGCTAATTAAAAAATATTTCAACATCTCTGCATGAACAATTCCTAAACGCTTTACTAATTATACATTAATGATTATGAACTTTTAGAATATCGCGATTCGATATTGTAATCGAAATTTAGTAATTTTTACATATATTCTTTACTGATAACTGCTATAATTTTGTCTCCGTGTACCTAATAATTATGAGATCTGCTTACCCAATTCAATCGATATAATATCGATGGTCTAATAAAAATACTGACTAAAATTGACTAATTTTTATTAAATAAAAAACTAGTTCAATATCTAGTCAGTGTAATAATAAATGTTAATCAAAGTACGCCAAATGTATGTTTTTTACGTAAGCTTAATTTATATTTTGTAAGTATTGTATAGTTTTAAGACATACCTTACCTTACTTTAAAAGTGGTATACGATTGAGATATTTTTTCCTTAAAATAATGTTTTTTGATAATTCTTTGCTGTAAAAATAATCAAGGATCTAACACGGTACCATAGTTCTCAATAATAATAACTATATGGGAAAAGTTGATGTAACGAGGATGATGTAGCACAAATTATAAAGTTGGAATTTTATTGATAGAAAATTGATATGATTGTGGACTAAGATATCAAAATTTAGAGGCGGCAAAAATTGAATAGCCTACGGGCGGCAAATCTATAAATCCGCCTCTGGTTAAGTTATAAATGAAAGTCAATGTTTTCATGAATATAATTTTCTTAACATGATACATAATAAACCTTTAACAAAATATAATGGAAGACATGATTATGTAATTATAACAATATGATGATACAAAAAATAAATGCTCTTTACATTTTCTCCTAAAATAACTAGATTGAGTATTACTGTTGTGTCGGCATAGAAACAGCCGCTTTAGTATGAGAAACGTCACTTTGCCTCCAATATGACACCACCGTCTTCAACTCTGTATAGAAGTCAATACCCTGTTTACCGCAGAAGTGATTTGTACCCAAAAAGCTTCCCCTGGTTCCACTAAATGAAAACATAGACAATGGAACCGGAATCGGCACATTTATTCCAACTTGACCAACGTCAATTTCCGCTGCGAATTTTCTGGCTGTTGCCCCATTCGTTGTAAACACAGCTGTACCGTTTCCATATGGATTTGAGTTTATAAGATTAATTGCTTCGTCTAAAGTATCCACGAAGAGGCAGACTAGAACTGGGCCAAATATTTCCTCTTTGTAACATTCCATGTTTGGTTGGACGTCGGTCAAAATTGTAGGACCGACAAAGTTGCCTTTTTCGAAACCAGAAACCTTGACTCCACGCCCATCGAGAACTAATTTGGCACCTTCCTTTACACCTGGGAGAAATTCAATCATATTTATTTTGTTTTAGGTTTTAAATGTGTTTGTAATCTTAAAAACTTATATGTAATCGATTTTTAGTCTTAATCTGATATTAAACATTGTACTACAAGTACTCATTAATATTCAACAAGGAGGTTAACTAAATTTCAGATTGAAATAATTGTTTATGTTAATTTATTGGTCAATTTGAGTTCAATTGACAGAGTAGTTTTATTTCTTTTTTTAATAAAAAGAAACCATATTCGTCTTCACTGTACATTGGCCCTGATATATACAATTATATATATACATATATCCAAACAAAAGCAATACATGGTTTTTGTTATAAGATCTTATATAAACATCAAATCATTCAGTATTGATTGTAGCAGTCTACATCATAATGCCTTGCCAATTTACATTATCACAGAGATATTTTGAAGTAATATCTCTCTTTAATACATAATATATTTAATTGAAACAATCTTCTTGTTTACTAGTGCGGTTGAGGCATGCAATAGTAGAATATTAATTTAAAAAAATGATTTGTTTAGACAAGTTGGTTATTATGAATAGTCCTTGAACTTTTAAGATTTAAAATATAAATTAACCTGATTCGACAAGTTTGTGTATCCGTTCCTTAGCTCTAACAGAGATGACTGGACCGACGTCTGTTCCGGGCACATGACCCGCGTTCACTTTGAGTGCCTTTCCTCTCTCAACCAAGTCGGGGATCCATTCCTTAGCTTCGCCTATAAGGATAATAATTCCATAAAATAGTGTTGCTTTATTTACATCAACGTAGGTACTAAACGAGAACCAACATCATCAAGAATAACAAATGAAAAAATCAGTTAAACACACATTTAAGTAACAATAAATCATTTATATTTATTGATAGAGAATAGAAAAGACAAAAGAATAAGATTTTTTATTGTCATTATTAACTAACATTACTGACAGTGAAAGGATTATAAACATAAAAACAAAGACAACAAATGGTGTCGAAAAGATAACGTAAGCTAATGCAAATATTAGATAAAAATAGAATAACAGCACCGGAATTTTAAGTTAGAAAATAATAAAAGATTTTTATTCATTTAAATGGTGTCGATTAGACAACATAAGCTAATACAAATATTAGAAAAGAATAGAAAAACAAAAATAAAAAAGATTTTTATTCATTTAATAACTATTACTTAACTTGACTAAGTTAAAAAGTGCTTACCAACAAACACAACAGTACTAAGGGCCATACACCTTTGCCCCGCAGCACCGAACGCGGCACCCGCTAGCTGGTTCAATGTGTGCTCTTTATTTGCGTCCGGCATTATTACACCATGATTTTTGGCTCCCATGTTACTTTGTACGCGTTTGCCTAAAATATATGTTGATTAGTGGGTATTGGTTTATGCGATTTTAACTACCTTCATTTTTAAAGAAAACACATTTTAACCGGATTGAAGTTATGTTTTTAGTTTACAATTATTTTAGATAATTTTGAATTTAACCGATGTTTCGCGTGCTTTACACGTGGTCACGGTGACCACGCACGCTGTAAAGCACAAAAAACATAACTTCAATCCGGTTAAAAAAATGTTTTCTTAAATGTGTAAAGGAATAGTATACCCTCATTTTACTTAATATTTTCGAATTTTAACAGACCCGACCCGGTTTTTGAACGTGTGCTTTTTTCAATTACATACCATTGGCAGATGCCCTGCTGTAAATATGTTTGCCAGCCGCGTCTCCGCCAACAAACGACACAGCCTTAATTTCAGGTTTGTCGCAAATGAAATTCACTGTATCGTGTGTACCGTGGACAACCTATAAAACATATTGGATATACTTTTAGTTATTAAAATGTGTTCAGTGTAGGTTAAAATAGGGCGTAATGACAAGGATACGAAATGGAATGCTTAGGTGGTTTACAACGGATGAATAAGAAGCGGGTACGGGAGCGTTCAAGTATTACGTCACGCAATTTTTGGAGATTATTGACCCTCCCCCCATGTACTGTTTTTCTGTACCTAACTCTGTCTAGTAAAACGTTTCGTGACCACCTAGTGACTCTTTATACCTACAAGTTACTATTAAGTGGTGTATAGTAATAGTAACAATAACGCGTAATTCAATCCCCGCCCCGCATCGTAACGTTATCGTTACGGAACAAAAGGACCCCCCCTCCCAAAATTCGTTACGTAATACTTGAACGCTCCCTAACAAGTAGGATATTGATATTTGCGTGATGTTCCCACGAGAATGTAAGTGCGTGCTCCTATTTCACCATGCCTCCTGCTGATAGACGACAAGTCTTTGATTTTAATTTATGGTATTATTATTAATTACTTAAAATGTCATGTGGAACATGGTGTAATGGTTGCAGCTCCTTACAAACGTTGTGTAAAACAAAAAAACTTGGCGATTAAAAAGAGTGGCGGAGAGTTTATTGCCAGTTCTTCTCTTCCGTTCTACATCCTTGATTTAAGAACTGGCAGTAAATGTAAAATTAGAAGCATTTCATATATGTATATTTATTTTTTGACGTTCATAAGTGTACATTGTGTTACTTATATGAATAAATTATTTTGAATTTTTGATATAAAAGGCGACCGCGGATGGTGAAATCGGTTTATGTAGGCCTTGTCGTACATACCTGGGCCAATTCCAGGAGGAACTAGTTATGGAACAACTTAAAAGTACCCTCATAACCGACGAGCATGCATGGTGAATGTAATGAAAGTGGATTAAGCGAGAGAGGAATGTCAGGACTGTAGCAAGTGGAGATCCGTGGTCTCAGCCTACCCTTTCGGGAAAATGGCGTGATAATATAAAATTAAAATACAACATTTAATTTCCTTACAAGATATTTAAAAATATAGTTAAAACATTGAATATTCGAATGTGTTTGCTTTTAGGAACCTTTTTACCAATATCTTTTAACAAGCTATTAATATCCCGTCACCAGGGTTTTTGTCCCCAATCCCAAAAACCTTATGATGATCAGCAGGTGCAAAAAAATTGTATAGGAATTATTTTTTTTACACCAAATAGGTGTTCATACTACGAAATCACCTCGACTTTCAGCTCCAACGCTATAAGTTACGCATTAAAGTATTTTCTAACCATATTCAACTATAGATAATATTGAGTATAGATAGTAAAATTTCTTCTAATTTTATGTGGTATGTTAAACTTACGTTAACAAGGCCAGGTGGAGCTCCAGCTTCTTGAAGCAGATCCATCATCATCAGGGTCGCTCCAGGATCTTGTTCAGATGGCTTCAGGATGCAAGTGTTACCAGTAACCAGTGCTGGTGGAAACATCCATAGCGGAATCATCACGGGGAAGTTGAATGCAGCAACACCTAAAATAGGGGTTGATCGTAGAGTGGTGAAAATTAGGGTTTGTATGTATTTTGTAATGTTGTATCATAATGAAATAAAAATTTAGCTAAAACTTTAAAAAAAAAAATAGGGGTGGACTACCCTTAACATTTAGGGAGATGAAAAATAGATGTTGTCCGATTCTCAGACATATCCAATATGCACACAAAATTTCATGAGAATCGGTCTAGCCGTTTCGGAGGAGTTTAACTACAAACACCGCGACACGAGAATTTTATATATTAGATTATATAAATCTAAAAAACAAATATAAATATTATTCACAAAAATCTAAATTAAATTAAAACAGTCAAAATATAGTAAGTATATGAATTGCAATATTACAAAAGGAATCGAAAACTTCGAGATCTTAAAGTTACCATTCACGAACTGCTGCACAACCAGTACTGGTTTTAAAAACAGACATTGTACAGACAAGTTTGTGAAACCTCAAGTCAGACACATTCACACACACACACACTGTTTAGCTGACATTTTACTCTTATGACCTTACTTCGAAGGTGTATATTTATTGTTTCTCCAATATTTAAACCTGTAAAGTGTTATATGAATAAAGTTACTTACCACCAACAACACCAATAGGTACTTTATAGCTATGAGTATCCATATCCTTAGAAATATTCTGGATAGAATCACCAAGTTGGAGAGATGTGATACTGCAGCAATGTTCCACCGATTCTGTAATAAAAACATATTTAATTGTCAATAAAAAATTATGCTGAATTATATCCAGTCCTCAGAACACACCCAAGGGGCTATTCAAGTATTACGTAAGCAGATTTACTGCTATTTGAATCCCCCCCCCCACTCCTCTTATCAACAAAGCTCTCAAATTATAGTACGGAAGAGTATTAGTTTTTGACGTGATAACGTCTTTAAAATCGTTTTAGTCGGGTGACATGTTCAGAAACTTGTGTCACACCAAAACCTCACGAGCGCGATCGCAGGTATAACGAGAGAGAGACGGACCGATCTCCCGTCTCATCTCACTCTAGCGGCATACAAACGAATGGAGATTTTCTCGTGCGGTTAAGTTTTGTAAGAAAAATGTATATCATAGTCGAATAAGTAAACTTGTCATTTTACACCCGAAATTTATCATCAAAAGTGTGAATAAAACGATAGATGTAATTTAAAATTTGAAAAAATTGTTATCTTCATTAATTCCTTACTTCCCAAAAACTTATATCACCAATAAGACGTTATCACGTAAACATCTCGATCGTAAACCTACTTTACAAACAACCAATATTTCTTTACAAATACTTACTTCTTCCCATTTAAAAACTAAACGCTACTTACAGCAATTCTGCGGCGTGTGATTTTTTTTTTTGGAGGAATCCTCGAAAATACATTTCGTTTTCAAGCATAGACAATTTGTGGGTAAAAAAGTAAATAATTACTGTTGACGTAATCACCAAATAAGAAAATAGAAGACCCCCCCCCCTATAGAACTTACGTAATAATTGAACGGCTCCCAAGAGAAAAAAATCAGTTCTTTCAAGGGATTGATACTTCTACAAGAAAGTCAGTTCTTGTGTAAAAAGTTATTGGTCTAAGATCCCGCTATACAACGACCTTCACCGAGATGCTTATTTAATGAAACTTATTTTATATATAATTTAATATGTCAATAAATATAATCCATATGGGTTGCCTAGCAAATTTCAGTCCAGAGTATGTTTAATTAATTAAAAAAAAATTATTTTTTTAAACATTTCACCGGTATGATTATTAGATAAATTCTATACCAATCGAAAGTATGAAGCCCATGGAATATGCAAATGTTAGGTTGTTTTTAATCAATTAATTATTTATGTGTATATTTTTTATGTGACGCTAAAGTATGTATACATCTTTAGTATAAAAGAAGTTTATAGTGATACATATATAATACTACCCTGATTAAAAATATTGATTGAAAAAAGTTCAAAAAATTTACTACATGCAAATTATAATTTTTTTTTTTTTTTTAAATTAATTAAACTTACTCTGGACTGAAATTTGCTAGGCAACCCATATGGATTATATTTATTGACATATTAAATTAAATATAAAATAAGTTTCATTAAATAAGCATCTCGGTGAAGGTCGTTGTATAGCGGGATATTGTTTTACTCATTCTTCAAAATTATTGTAACACATAAAACATAAATGCATCTATCTTTATTGAAATGTAAAAAAACTTACGGATTCCTCTTAGAACATCGCCTTCAGCATCAGCGATAGTCTTTCCTTGCTCCTCTGTTATTTTGGCAGCTAACTTACTTTGATTTTCACGAAGTAAACGCGCGAATCTATTGGAATGAAAAAAAATAAGTCCCGGGATTATTGAATTAAATTTTTTCTTAAGATCGTGATAGTGATTGCTTATTTTGTTCGTAAAAGCAGTGCGTAAAAGCACAAATCACAACCAAATCTCCGGTACGATTAAAAACAAAAGCAATATTATAAAGACAAATCAGTTATTACACACAGTAAAAAAATGTGTGCGTGTACTAGGTGTACACACGTAAGAAGTGAAACTTCTTTATGACCTTATTTTTCGAAAAATTATCAACTATATGCAACTTAACGAAATTGGTTAAATAAAGTTTAAGAAAAGGCTTTTATTATCATAGACATGAATACAAATACAATTATTTCATTTTACCTTATTACTACTAAGATTATTACAGAATTTGATTAATTGTAATAGAATTATTACTATCATTGTTATCGTTATTATATATTTTTGTTATTAATGGCTTCGAATCTTTTCGGATCAACCGTGGTAGGGACAAGAAAAAGATGGCGCGTAACCGAAAAACGTGACGATTTGCTACAAAATTTCTCCCATACGTCGATAAAGAAGTTTCACTTCAAAAAGAAGGGTTGTTCATGATTTTTGATGGTACATCTCATAAGGTATGTATATCATTGTATTATATGTCTTATTTAAAGGTTCGTCCCAACTTTGTTACTAATAAAGTTCCTAATTAAAATCATGTCATTTTAAGATAACACCACACCATATTTCCATGAAATTTTTATTCATACTTACTTGAACATAAGTTGCTGACGTGTCATAATAGTACTTTGGCTCCATGATTTGTAAGCCTTTTTGGCTGATTCAAGAGCCAAATTTAATTCATCTTGTGTTGTTTCAGGAACTCTGGAAAACAAACAAAGTACATACTTAATAATAACAATTGATATTCTTTCAGTCTAGTACTTCTTTAAGGTCTAGTTAAATTAAAAGATGCCCAATTTTTAAAAGAAGAAAATAAAAGAAGTGTGGAGGGGCAAGATGTGCTCTTCCTTCAACCAGTGAAACCTCTGACTGGCAGGCCGTAAGGACTTAAAAGTTGATGTTGAGATGTCAACTTTTGGAAACACTTTGATTAAACAATTTATGCAATAGAAGTCATTGTAATTCTAATTCCAGATTGTAGCTGTTAGCTACAGAAATACTATGTTTTTTTGTAAGAAAGAGTAATTAACTAGTAAATAGCAAAACTAATGAATTTAATAAATAAACTTTATTTTCCTTCTTAATATTATGTAACCTTCTGAAAGTAACTGTAAACATAAATTTAGTATAGCAACCCATTATCTGATATGACATATTTCATACAATTTGTTTACATTCAAACTGATAAAGTATTGTATAACACAATTTATTTTTCAAGATTAATTACAAATTCATTATATAATAATTTAATAATTGTTAAAAATATATAAAATATACCTATTATTGATTATGTATATATGGGCATAGAAGCCTATTTTTTTCTCTAAGAACCTCTCCACTCTAACATTGATTCCACTATTTTTTTGGAGTTGCTCAATGCAGTATTATATATGACAGACAAATTAAAATAAATTATTCAGCATTTTTATATTTTATATATGCTTTGAATTTTCTTTAAAGAGGTTAAAGTTTGATTGATTGTTACAATTAATCTTATTTTTATTATTACAAATATTTAAAATTATGTAATACAGAATCATGGTGTCTATTTATTTTTTGTTCTTCAGATTGAGGCAAATCATTACACATAGTAATGTGTAACACACAGTTTATGGATGGTATGAGTTATGGAGGTAAATAAGTAAAATTCTAATTATAAATAATTTTAATAATAATCCATTGGCAATAGGGCCTGAGATTGCAACTATTTCTTTGATTAGTTTTATAGAGAAATAGTTGGCAAGTCTTCTGTGCCTGACATATGTTGTCTATTTTTGGGATCTAAGTCATCCTAGCTTCCTGATGTTTAGCTTCAATGTACAAGAATGTGGTAGTTGTACACACAATAAAAATCTATCAGTGTAAGTTGATAGTAACAGCTAAGTCATTACCACTTATTTTACAGCCTTATTTGCTTAATACAATATGAAATAAGTCTTGTGTGTATAGGATATAGAAGTCCACAGCTTGGAACCTTTACCAAACCTAACCAGTAATAACTGCTTTAAAGTAAACACACATGAATAGATTACAAATTACTGCACTAACTAGGACATCGATTTGGCAATATTTAATAACCATGGCATGAATATCAAAAAATAATACCTCCCAATAACTTCATTTGTAGCCGGGTTGGTGAGATCAATCCATTGGCTTGTCTTTGAGTCTACATACTGACCATCAATATATAGTTTTGTAGTTGGTGCTGAACTACTATAGTTACGGCGTAGCAGAATATGAGACTAAAAAACGTAATTGAATCGGTCATTTTAAACATTTCTTAAGTCAAGTCAATGGACTTGACTTAACTTTACAAATGCATAAATTATATTCAAATTGAAAGTCATTCAGAGTGTATTCCGTTTTCCGTTATAGAATATGTATTTTTTATTTGTTGTATTTCTCAGATATGTACATTTAAATCTGGTAGTGCATTATGAATAAAGTCATATTGCTTCGTAAGAAATATTCAACTACGCAACAAAAGACAATGTATTTGGTAACATGATTGTATTGTAAATTCAAATTTAACCAAGTGATGTATTAGAATATATGTTTTTTACATTTCGTATTATAGCGTTAGAACGCAATAGTGTACGAAAATACTCCTTTGACATTTACTTGTTTTTAAGATTAAATTCAAAAATACATTGTTTATTCAATACATATTTAAAAAATATAAACTAAGCATACTCACTTCTGATTTGAATAACTTCAACATTGCTGAAGCCATGATGTTTATTTAGACTTAAACTTAATGCAAGAAAACTTGTCCCGAAGGCGGCAGTTAGGTGGAAAGGGGGCCTGGCCGACTGATTAAAATTACAAAGTGATATCGTGACCTTGCGGCTTGAATTGATAAAATTAAATTATACGGTCTGTTGTCAGAGTAGGGATGACTTGTTTTGTACTGATTTAAAAATCTATGATAAATCTACGTTTTTCAAAGTTATTTTTACCGGTCACTGCATACTAAACAAGTTAAATGTTAATATGGTTTGTCCCGTTAGCCAAGATGAAACCAAATACCATTTGAATTAAGTACATCTGCTTTTGTTTTATTTTTGGTATAGCTGAAAATATTTTTCGTGTTTGTAATTTGTAAATGTGAAATTACTAAATCTTTCATTCTCGTTTTCGATTTTCGAACTCGAAATTCGAATGGCGGTATTTTAATCTAGAATTTCAAACAATATGTAAGTATGTATTTGAATGATTAAGTCTTCATAGAAAAGTGTCAACTGTCAAGTAGTATAGTTGACGGCTAACAAATTATTTGTCATCCGTCACCATATGACCCGCATGACAATTGTACGTCAAATCTGAGTGTAATAATCATGGGCACACCGTACAACAATACAATAGTATGTTCAATGTTGTTTAATCAACGCCATTGTTACTTTACAAAAATCTTAATTGATAACTTACATAATATAGACAGAACTAGCTATTATTTTTCACAATTAATACTGTACAATTGTTGTTCAGTTTTAATATGATTTGTATAAAATTACTATTTTTACTTATAAGTACATACAGAAGGATAAAACAATTTTTGTCATCTTTGATTACTTTATTGATTAGAATGTCAATAGGTACCTATTACAATACCAAACGGGCATAAAATAACAATAAAAAAAACATTACATTACTAACCTAATGTAACGTTCTTTTAAAAATACGCTCCTGAGACTATATTCGTTTTATCAATACGGTGACTTATGTAAAATGTGTATCCGGTGTGGAGGTTTGCATAAAGACTTCTTTGATAGGTCGTTAACGCACTGTTGATAAGGCCACACTTGATTAAACATAATATTAACAATCCTACTACCTCTTTACCTTAGCTCTTTACAATCTTTCATGCATACTTTATGTAACAATAAGGAAATGTAAATAGGAACTTGGTATTTTATTTACCTTACATCGGCCTAGAATGATACGACCAACTTTATAGCCTTATTGTGTGGTAACCAAGTACCAACATATTAACTCATTAGATTTTTGTTCATATGTTTAGCATTTACGTCTTCATACAGACTTTAGGCATGACAAGCAATAAAAAGACGATAGTTACGTTTCTTTAATTATTTACGAAAGTTTATTTAATACTTTAGGCAAGTATATATAGTAACGCAGTCCGTACACATTAAATTTAAACTTTACCTGTGGGTCGCACACCTCCTGTGTACCTACTGGTACACACCTTTACTACTTTTTTTATCCTGAACTTGTTTAGACAGTCGCTAAATTAATAAATGTATGCATCTCTTGGGCATATGGTGTTATTCAAGTATTACTCTTGTCTATATACTAGTCACTAACAGAGATAAGATCAACAGAAAATAAATTAATGTCGATGACCTGATAGTGTCCTAATATCTAAGGTCATTCTTCTTATCTTTATGTGAATGAAAGATTGTTAATAAGTCGTTGATGATTAATTACCATAGATCTGAAGTACTGAAAATGGTGCAGTCATGATAAGAATGTCGTTGCCCTCGCTATCGGTCATGCACTATGGTCATAGAGTACACAAGGAACAAGCTTTAAATATGATAAAATTAACTCGTTATTTTTATAGGTAGGAACTTTATAAGAACTCAAACTCAAAATAGCTTTATTCATAGTATAGGTAAACAAGTACAATTATGAACGTCGAAAAATAATTTAAATTAATTGTAAATTTACATTTACTACCAGTTCGCAAGTCAAGGGCGTAGAGCGGGCAAGAAGAAGTGGCAAGATCTTTCCGCCACTCTTTTTAATCGCTAAGTTTTGAGTCGTACAAATTGTTTGAACTGCAGGATTGAAGAAGAAAGGGATAGCCGGGCAGAAGGTTCAACTGAATGCGCGAATGCGTTATTAGCTATTTAGAACTTGGATATTCGACAATAATCAGACTTTACAATTCATATAAATGTCACTCCTAAACAAATAGTTAAGCAAACATTGTTTATATTAGATCTATACTAATTCATGTAAGGCGTTTAAAATGTAATCAGCCTTAACAGTTAAGTTAGACAATGATTACCGTCTTCAATCGTCAGATTCAATGCTCCTGATTGATCACGGAAATATCCTCTCATGTCTGCGTGTATTTCACGAAATGTCCTCCGCCAGCAATCGTCAGTACCACGAATGCTGTCTCACAAAAACGGGTTCCGCACTAATATATACGGATTCCAGTAGAATGATTGGGTGATGAAAGCGGATTTTTGTTCTTCGGCCTACCGTACATATTTCATCATTATCAATGGCTGGTTAGCCCCTTATGGGACTTAGCCTCCGCAAGTATCTTTCGGCATCGAAATCTATCGTCCAACTTCGAACACCTATCGTTTCGAGGTCCACCTCAACAACGCAGCTACGGTCCACCGGGTTTTCTCCTGCCACCAGGTTGTAAGTTCACTAAGGACGTTGGGGTTCTGTCGTCTGCCATTCGGTGCTCATGTCCTCCACTTGAGCATGTTGCATTTTATGAACTGTACGTTGTTGTCGTCGTTAAGAATGTTGGAAAGTTCTTTGAAGCGAATACACCAAACACCGTCGTCGCAAACAGGGACAACAATTCTTCGAACAATCTTCCAATTGATAATAAGGAGAGCAAGCTCGTCGTAGCACTATTCGCTGTAGAGTTTTCAACAGAACAGACTTGGTATTCTTCCTGAGAAGTGCAATCGTGTGCAGTAAGTATGGTATTAAATATTTAAGTTACTATGGCAAAAATAGCAGTGATTTGTTGTAACAACTAACTAATATGTATATTATTAATACATTATTTATACATACATAAGGAAATCACAGAATATGATGTGTAATAAATTTCTAAAGACCAAAAAACCACAATCTCAGCCCTCTCATTGTTAACCCCTTATATAAATTATAAAAAACGAAATCTGACTAACCACACTGTTTAAAGTAATGCAAATTACAATTGCAGACTCGGGGCCCAGACAGAGAGTGTACTTTATTTAAAGGATTAATTAGTTTTAGTTTTTAAGAATAAGACCTTTTTAGTTTATACCCAAATAAATTTTTTTTTAATGAAACGTCACATTTCATTATCATGGTGACCGATAGCCGAAAATCGCATTATACGGTGCCCGATAAAATTCTATATCATAATATAAATCGGTCATTGTTTAATTATTACTTCTTACATATAAGCCTGGAGATAAGTGACGCTGATGAGTTATTTTTCGAAGACAAGAAAGATGTTGATTCGATTCATTAATATATAGGATTTTGACTTTCTGAACCTCATCTAAACTAATTTTAATTAAAATGTATACCTTAATTTCTGTCTCAATGTGTAAAATAAAATTTCTAGGAAGCAATACCCTCTCTATTAGACATACATAATACATATTATACGTGTTAGCTTTATACAGCTAGCGTACAAAACGTATTATCGTGAATCAATTTATCTTTATGACTAGGATTTTCTCAAACCTAAATATATATATCAAAAACATAATTAAGTACAATGTCTTTGATAACATAGATTAGATTAAGTGGTTATACTTGTTACTTTCCTCAAATACATACTAACTTTGGTATTAAATCACTCAAAATATAAATTAAAATGTATTTGTAAATTCTGTTAAAATTTACAATAAGTGTAATTGCTATATATTAATTATTGTGACACTTATAATTTGATTTATTTTGTAATATTTTTCACGCATTATTTGTCTTTCAGTTTCGTTTTATTCTAAATAAACACATTATAGGACATAACAATAGGCTTGAAACATTTCCCTTTTATTAACGAGTGTACTATACAATATAATGTTAGATTTTCCGCGATGTAATTACACTAACACTTATGATCATATGAAACGATCTCAATTGGCGCTATCAATGCAATCGTACGCACAGCGTAATGTACTATTTCAGGCAGGGGCAATGACCGACATATCGCTCATTTAGCTATAAACAAAGTTTATCGAACGCATACAATAGAACGACAATAAAGCCTGCATGGCGTTTTTCCTTACAAATGTACAATTATTTATGCGTTGTTTCTCAGTTAATTGTGAAATGCAAGTTGTCAAAACTGTCATAAGCCATAGAGAACTGTTTGGCACTTATCAAAGTTTCGGATATTAAAGTTTTTTAATCGGTGAGGATTTTTTTTTGACATAGACATGAAAATATAACAACATGACTTGATTAAGAAACCGACCGAGAATTTCAACCTAATTATGTAGAAGACAACGTTACAGTACAGTATTGTATTGTAACAATTGGTAATACATTTACCTATTGTTCATAGTCAATTTTCATTTAACGTAAATATTTTTAAATAGCATGGAAACACGATAAACTTTAAAGACTTTATTAAGTACTTAAAACTGAAACAGATCATTAAACTGATAAGAAATATGAGGAGCGACTGAGTAAGTTGACCTCATTACATTTACGCCGATTTCTATACGTTACAGAACTATTCACTACTTACTTTAATTGTCATTAAAAACTGAAATTAGTTTACGAATTTATCAGGATTTAGTGATCTGTAATTCTTTTTTTAATATGTAAGATTTAAGATTTCTAAATAATATAGATACATTCCTTAGAATACAGCCAATATTTAAACTAAAATCAGAGACGACATTACACCTTGCTTCTATTAATTGCTACAAGTAACCTGATGTGTACACAGCCTTATAGCAAGTGTTAGTTAAAAGTAAACTTAGAAAACACTTGTTTATATATCCTTATCAAAAATATGTATAAATAATAAGTAAGGGCCCATATTTTTTTTTGGAACGTTTCTTGTAAAAGTTTACTTGATAAAAGGACGATATTTGAGTCCAATATAAGCGTTAGACCGACTTATAATAATTGAATGCGAAAGCCTGACCGATACCACAATATCAGACCCCATTTCAGTATACGATAATAAAAATTCATTAGAATAAAAAATCAAAGGCGCTACAACCTTTTACCGCTAGGTCTGGGCCTCAGATTTCTGTTTCATGATCATTTGTTAATCTAATAGGCAAGTAGGTGATCAGCCTCCTATGCCTGCCACCCGCCGATTTCCTCACGATGTTCTCCTTCACCGTTCGAGCGCATTTAAAATGAGCACATAGAAAGACAGTCTATTGGTGCAAAGCCGGGGGGATCAAACCTACGACCTCGAGAGAGTCGCACACTGAAGCCAATAAACCAACACTGCTCAATTAAAATTAATAGTAATGCTAACAGCATTTCAAAAATAATGTTAGCAATCGTGCTAAACTTTTGTAACATGTAGCAGCAAGTCACAACTCGTTCAAGTGCCAATGACTTTAATATTTAAAAAAAATTCACAACTTTACAATTTACATATATACCTATTGCAGCATTTTTTATTGATATGGATATACAATTTGTCTAAATCTACTAATATGTTGTAAACACTTATTAAACCCACTATGTGTTTCTCAATAAAGTGTCCGCATGTTGCAGTCAAGACCGACTGCAATATGCGGTCGCCGCACGGCGATCTGCAGTTTCTATACTAAATTCATATTTGCAATACACGGATCGCTCGAGCAGTTCCTGAGCAAACCGCATATTGCAGTCGGTCTTGACTGCTACATGCGGTCCGTCTATGGCCCGCTTTAGACTTTGACAATATCTACTGGTATGAAAAGTTGTCATCAGTTGAACTACTGTTACTAAGGTATACTATCGTAGATTTTTTTATCCACAACGAAGCTGATGCCTCAAATCTAAATTGCATTCACTCAAACTCTTTGGATTCTATAGTTACCGATTGTTACAGCCTGGTGAAAGATGAAGTGATGACTGGGCATAACTTGGCATAACATACTTCTATAGTTTAAAAATTACTTTCAAATAAAAGATTTCAATAGTAATCGCAGCCAAAAAAACAATAATGTAATTTTAGATAATGAATATTAATTAAAATCAGTAAAAACAATTAATATTCAGAGTCAAGAAATATATGATTTTCACACCAAGCGGACACAAATTTATCACCTAGTACCTAACTCCTACAGTGCAGTCATCTGCGGTCAAATAACCCTCGGGACACAATGTGGTAACGTGTAAACTATGGCCTCATACCAACAAGTCGGGTGCTTTTGAAGGCATTTGATATTCTCTAAATTATCGTCTATTAAATTAGCCTAAACACTATCAAACCTTAAAGATTATTTTAATGATCACGTTGACTTTATGACTAATTAATTTTTAAGAGTTTAATGACCGGACTCATTACCAAACTATTTATTTTTGCTTTCATAGTACGTCATAATATGCTTTTATGTATTTTCTGTATACCATTAATGTCTAATACATATAAAAATTATTAAAAATATGTATGGTAAACATTAGGGAAACAATAACACAATTCAGCATTTGTTAGATTAGGCTCATCAAAGGGTTTACAATGTAGTAAATACTATAATAACACCTTATAGCCGCCCAATATTAGTATACAATATATTCTTAATATATTTTTATTACAAACTATTAAGAGTGTACCTAGTTTGATCTTCGATGGTCTAGATCAGTGTGTTCCAACCTTTTTTTGTGCTTTGGCCCACCTGAGCCTTAAGAATTCGTATGCACAATTAAGAAACTTAAACAACAGGTTTTAGGAAAAAAATACCTACTAGGAAATTGTTAACGAAGAAGAACAAAGATAAACTGAAATTCAAATTCAAAATAATTTTAATAAATTTTCGAATAGCCCCTCTGTGGGCCTCTAACCAAGAAGAGATTGTATCCAGACAATATTAACAATCTAAAATCTAAAAATAATGAAATAATATCGTCGAACCAACGAATAACACTAGGCAAAAAATATTAAGTTATACAGAAATCAGAAGTCAATAACCGCGCACTTTTGTTTAAACTACTGGATTGTCAAAGGTCATATTATTCATACAAATATGCCTTTTTTTAATGTTAAATCATTTTACGCATTAATTTTAAACGTATCGTTTAAAATATACTACGCAATATCATAAAAATAAAGCTGCTGCCATATTGTTAGTACGGTCGTATGTATAATTTTTATGTAATTTAATCTGGATAAAGAACATAATTTAAACGGTTTAGAATCAATTTACTGTAAAAAAAGTGAATTATGTATAGAAAATAACAAAATTTGAAATAGAATCTATTAAATGAAAAATCAACGCAATTTTGCACGCCGACCTACGCTATAATGTTTTCGTAAAGCGTACAATTTCTAACCGGTAGTAAAATTAATAATTATTTTTCTATGGTTTTACCATACCGCACAGAAACAAATGGTTAAGCTAGGTCATAGATTGTAAACCCAGCAACGATGCGTATACGCTCGGGTTACGCAAAGCGTATCTTTATGGGCCTTTGTCTTGATTGCAAGCCGTGTTGCACGCAAACGCTCATTCAACAAGGAAATTGAATATTATGAGTTTTTCTTTACATAGCCATAAACTACTATTAGTTATAAATAAAACTACAATGCAGACGAACAAGTTAAGCAGGGTTCGGGATGAAGGACGAGACAAAATGGCCGCCCGTTGTCGTAATTTTTTACAATTTAAAAGTTTCTCAGTTCTTTTGTTTTTTTGTGTATTGTTAGAGCTAAATTGAAATATTTGTTAACAAAAATTTCCTTTCTATCTGAATGACGCTTTTTCAATGTCACTTAAAACTGTATTTTGTTAGTATATTACATTTCGACCGTAACTTCGAAATATGACTTGTCATGTAATTAAAAAAAAACTTTGATTACATTATGCATTCAGGATACGTAAGTTATATAAATTTACAGGAAAACTATATGGATCGTCTATCTTTTGTCATAGTCTTGGCAATTTTAAAACTGTCATTTAAAAATATAAAAAATTGTATTCGTTCGTACATACCTATTTTATTTGCGTTTCTCAGTTCTCTACTTAGTGAGGTTATCGGTACATAAGTGTATCTATTTCGGTTATATATATGATTAGAAAAAATAGATCTTCAGTGTCACTTTCCGTATATTCTTACGCTAAAGGCGATATTTGAAAATTGTAACACGCCGTACACTTAATGGTTAAGTTTCCGTTATTAAACGTGTCGGCTATTAGTATAAGTTATCTCTTTGTAGAGTTCAAAGGCCTTTTTCAATATTTAAAAACTAATCAACCGTTTTTACATGAATATTGGAATTCAATACGGTATTTTTTCACTCGTTCATTAACTCGTTTTGTAAAAACTGAAAGGCCGTTGTACTCAGGTTAAGCGGATATTAATTTTTTTAACACTTAAATATATTAGAAAAAAATACTTTTAAATTTAGATATTTTTATTGCGCATTCACTATTTTATTCAAAGCAAATCTCCCGCCTTCTTACCGCTGTTGAATCTATACATAGTAAGAAACATTGAGTCATATGATTCGAGGTTCGATTAAGGAAAAAAATATGTATTACAATATAGAAGAACAAATAAGACAAAAGACTTTGAATATAACAGAATAAGGAGATATTTATTTTATCAAGCGTGTTTTCTATGAAGAAACTATGCTAAATTACATATACTAGGTATATATGCTAAATTGTGTACTTCCTATTATGCTAATTTTCTTAATATTACTATTCCTATTAGAAGAACGTTTATTGTTGTTTTTATAATGCATATTAAAAAGACAATGATATATATAAATGTTTACCATATTTGTATAACGGAAAAGCTAATATTACTATAAATACAACCATTCAAAGTACTCATCGTTCAATTAATTCGAAGTAAGTCGAGCAAATTAGAAGTCCCATAACTCTCCAATCAGGCATAAATTTATGAAGACGTTTAATTATTTGTTTAATTGCAAGTAGTTGACCAGGGTCGTGGGTCTACCAAACATTATGAATTCGATAGAAATCGAAGCTAGGAAACATCTGCATTACGTCGTTAAGAACTTAAGTCAGGTGGTAATTAATTATACAAATTTATATCTTATGTATATGTCAAGGAATTATGGACCAAAATAGTAGCATGCTCTGTAAAAACTAGTCTATGTCCGAAAATTCTATAAATTCAACTTAAAAATGCGTTATATGTCTTTAATCTTACAATGTTCAAGTTTAAATATAACTTGAAGGCAAAAATCCTTATCGATGGCTTAGCCCATAAATAAACACGGAATTCGACGGACTGGAATCTTTTGGCATTTCCTTTTTTATATTCATCCTTGAAACCTAACTTTCCTTGATTCTTTGTGCGATAAACGATTGTTATATAACTATCCCGTTCAGCGATTTAATATTAATTTCACATAGACCATTTCGCTGAACCATGGCCAAAATTACAATTCATAGACACTACCTACTATTAATATTATTACATATACCTATTACTCCCTAGCTAGCTTCCTTGCTTTTAGGAATCAATATAGGATACAATGTTTATGACAAAGTGTAATTTTATATTGTACAAGCTGTTCCCTGCCACGCCTCGCTGTGGCACATTGTGATTGAATGGTTGAGAAATGAGAAACAAAACAAAGAAAACATTTGATATAAGTTTAATTTTGAAATAAAAAAAAGGTAAAAATCCTTGATGCGGATTGTATATCATGCTATAATTTCAGCTCGATCGGTGCAGAACTTTTTAAGTTTTGGAAGCGTACACAAACTAACATAACATTTTTATATATATAGATAGATATAACAATGATGCAAACCTTTCTAAACTATAACTAAATCTTACTAAAAAAGAACGTAAAGCAGGGTTAAAGCATATATTATGTCGATTACAACTAAAATCACGAAGAGCATAGAGATAATCAAAAACAACGAAAAAGCATGATATTGCCGAGTTCAATGTAAGAAATATTCATGTGTTTAATTTTTAGTAACAAAATATCGTTGTCAATAGAACCACACATCTTTCTAGCTATCTAATCACCATTCCTTCTACAAATATTAGATAATGTGTCGCCTTATCACACCCATCCAGCAGCAATTATTATTATCACTAAACTATTATTTACTTTCTTGCGTTCAAAATGTCTGTTTAGGGGAAATGTTGAATTTATTTAATTGTGTTTAAGGAAACATTTCCCGGAAGTGTAATCGTAAACACTGATGATAAACTATGTTTAAATACTATTTTTACATATTTCTTTTTCTAAAGGTCATGTAGTAAATACGTATATTTATTGTACTCACGGTTTTTACGCGTTAATTATACTTACGGGCGCCTCTTCTTTCTCTGTCGTTTAATGTACTTATACTTAGCACGAATAATAAGTTCATTAAATAGAGTAGTAATAAGTATTATTGCTTTAAGATACAGCAGACTACCCTTGGTGGTTTATTTTTCGCTTAATATTTAGATTATATTTTAATAATACTTTTAATGTCCAGAAAATCCCTTTTCATAAGTTATTAAGTCAGTTCCTTCATCTGCTTCTCATATTATCTTTATAAAGGTGTTATGATCTGCAAACATTTCCACCAATTCTGCTCATTAACTTGCGGTTTACTACAGAAAAATCTAAGATTCCTAGCAATTACGATTAGTACTCTTCACAAGATGTATAAATTATATTAGGTATTTTTTTTAAATAAATGAAGTTGGGTCTATAGACTATAGTATGTCAGAAAAACTGATAACTGTACTTATGTCTATTAATACTGTTACTATAGATATGGACTAAATAATGTATTACAACCCGCATGGCACGTACAAACGCGTTCGTGAAGTCACATTTATTCATTTATCAAAAACACTTAATTAAGACCACAACGTACTATAAAAATGGGTTCATTATGAGCACAGCAGATTATCGCATCCGTTTCAACCGTATTTAGTGTTTTTGTAATATATCCCTTATTTGTACGCAAATAAGAGTCTTTATATTTAATTTAATAACGTTCAAGTGGTTTTGTCAAGGTTTGGTTATCTCAGTGTTGGGTTACAAGAGTAGCCGACTAGGCTCCAGGAATTGCAAGGCAGAAGTATGTTTTAAATATTATTTAGAAATGCTTACAGTGCCGGAAACTTAAGTACCACGTTGAAAGGTTTTTTTTATGAACAAAAAATTAGTACATAGCTTCATTATTTGTTCTTATTTTTATTGAACCACAACAATATAACAGCTACGCACATCTATAAAAGATGAATCAATGTCTATGAAAATAAATTTTTCTTCGCTACCCAAGGAGTCTATCAGTTTCTTAACCTTTATAAGTATGTGGTCTAGACGTCCTAAGGGGCCCAGAATACATTCTAGCGAAAAAAAAATCAGTCATAGATTTACACCAAAGTCCCTGCATTGTGTTGCCCACTTATTAGTATTATAATACTGGCTCAGGTCGGATAAGATATACAAAAGCTAATCGCCAACGCTTGCTTACGTAATGCAAAAAACATTGCGAACTATTGTGATGCTTGTTCCGGGTTCGATTCTATTGTTAAAGTGATTTCACAACCATCTGTTGATCTTTAGCATCATTATTACTATGTTATGTATTTCTATATGTATGAGAAAACTAGCTTTTGGGAAAGGGCCTGGTGAGAATATATAACGAAAGAAGATGTCACCATGTGGCATTCGTATTTGTCGCATGGGAAACGAATAAACCATCAGTTTATTCGTTTGATTGTTTTCCTTTCTATTTTTTTCCATTATTAGAAGTTTTGTTTAGTATTAAACGTTAATGTGCAAAACCTCTGCGTAATTTTTTTTTAATGAAAAATATACAGCGCCTCTAGTGTTTAACCAATAGAATAAACGTTTGTCATACAAATATTTGATGCGGAGGCATTTTATGTCAGTGTTTATTTAACTTGAAGAACTCATACGATCCTTTTCACTATATCATGCAGAATCTAGGCTACGTAAAGGCTACGTAAAGGATGAGGATAGGTGAAAAAAAAAATATTAACATTATTATTTTGACTATAATTCAATAAAAATGCAGATGGAAATAAAGAAAACTTACAAGAAAATGTCATAAACAAACTTCTGCTACAATTTTGTCCGTTATAGAATATAGTCATTTTGGAAGATTAACTTATTGATAATTAAATAAAAAAAATTAAATACTTAATTACAAGAGACATAGGTACTAGAGTTTAAACTAATGCCTGTTATTAATGACTCGTTATATTTCTAACGTTAAGTTACAAAGTAATATTCAAACGGTTTAAATAAAAAAGAAATTAAATAAGTCAACTTAAATGGTTTATAATTCGTAATGAACTGATAATAAATAATATATGCGAACTTTATGAAAACGCTTACAACTAAATACTTAATATTAGGTACAAAATTATCATCTTAATGGTCTGCATGCAACGACTCGATTTACGGAGAAAAACTGAAAAAAAAACTTCTACGGCATACGTTTATGGGTAACAAAAAACAATACCATCTCGGTTCTATAATGTCTTTCATAAATAATACAAAACCAAATATAAGAAAATGGTCTTTTATTTATCAAATATCAATACAAAAATAGTCAACTTTCGACTTTAAGAAAACATCGGTAGGCTTCAATCAGAATTTCTCCTAATCGCTTAATTGGTCCCTTAATTCTCAAACTCTTTTATATAAATATTATAAAATATCACACTTTAAATTCAAAGTAAAAACTATTCTACGTCAAAACTAACCACTTATAGCTCTGTCAAAAGTACAAAAAGTGTGCCAATTTGAATATAATATTCAAAAGAGACAATAAATAAACTATCTATTTAGATAATCTAAGCATTAAATATTATATAGATTTATATCTGTTACAAGTAAAAGGCACTGTGAATCGCGGCGCGAGACTTTTGGAAGCGCGAGAGGGTAGCGTCTGCGCACCGCGGATCGCCGCCGACTGTTATAACTATTGTCCTTGATAAACATCGCTGTATATGTTAGTACAGAGCTTATGAGACATTGACGGGTTCATTCTCAGATTTTTATTTGCGTCCGGGTACGATAGCATCGAGCGAGAGGAGGTTTACGGTGGAAAAAAAGCACCAAAACTCTGAAACTGGTTTGTGTTTGCTGCGCGCCCTCGCTCGATGCAAAAAAGACAAGTCGCAGGCGAATGGCTGGAGGCACGCTGCGTGATAGCTTCGATATTCCTTACGGACTCAGATGATTGAATAGCTAGCGGCAGTTGTTTTCGTAATTCTGGATAATTGTGCAAAGGTTGTACCAGCGAACAATCTCGTAGTTACATTTAGAGTAATTTTTTTGTTTTCAAAAAATAAACCCGTCAAGTTTCAAGACTTGTCAGTCAGATCCACTTGTGCAAATTTTAGGCAAAACAATTAGATTGATGTACCAAAAGTGGAGGAGATCGACACGAAACGAGCCACGTCCCGTCGACGCATGCCCCGTCCGAATGCGGTGCGGAATCACTATGAATAATAATTATAGTTAAAGAGACTCGAAATAAATAATAAATTATTATCTTAATCCTTAAAAATAGATCACGAGCGCCTTCTCGCGGTACGGTACCGAGCGCGGATAGGCAGTTTACGAAATAAATAATAATGTAACTATAAACTAACTTTACAGAGACCACCGCTCGGCGGAGGATCGCATCGGGAAGACTTCCGCGAGCTACTAAATAAATATTCTAAAATTATAAGGTGCCATTTACAAGTGCGTGCCGATAACTTAAATGATGTACATACGACTATATTCACACCGCAAACTTTCGAGACGCCAGTGAACACTTTATCTTTACAATACAATTTTTACAAGGCAATGTACTTAGGACATCAGTAGACTGGAGATCATTCGTTGAGCGGGTGTGCGGGCAAAAGCGCGACGAGCGGGACGGCTCGGCCGCTGGAAGACGTCGAGGAGGCACTTAGGTGACGGACGATTTACGCTACGCTCGATTCGTTAACTTAGGACTAGTTGATCGCACTTAGGCGATCACAAGGTCTCCGAACGCCGACGACAAGCGGTTGAATACCGGGAGTCGCTCTTCCTCAGGGTCCGGGGACTGGGCACGACGGAACGCAAATGCCGTTGCCGGCGGAGACATGGCTGGGGGTGACTGAGGAGTCAACGGAGACTGCGGTGCAAGCGGAGAGTGTGGGGATCTGGGAGAGCGAGATCCGTCACTCATGTAAGACGCAAGCGAGCCCCCAGAAGACAGCGACGCTACAGATCCACCAGATGATGAAGATTCCCGGGGCCTTGCCTCGTCAGCATTGTGGACGAAGTGGCATCGTGGACCATAAGGACAAAATCCTACAGAGTGGAAGGTACGGCACAGCTCGGTCTTGTATTTAGGGTGGCGTTGAAGATTGCGGAGCTCACGAATCCCGTGCGCGAATTGACATTTGTCTCCATATTTGCACACACCGGCTTCCTCGAAGGGTCGGCAAAGTTCCGTCTTGTATCTGCTGGTGGCTGGCGGCGGAGGAGCTGGGTCACTAGTAGTACGCTCCAGGCGGCGGTGGCCAAGACTGTTCAGAATGCCGACGAGGGTTCTTTGGGCTGGAACAGATGCAGCCCGCGCGAGAGCTGGATGTTGCTCCCAGTTAACGCTGCTGGTGACAGTTGTAGCACCAACTGGCCCTAGCGCGCTGTTCATAGTCTGCACTGGTCGAGACTGGTTCTGAAACGAGAAACATTACTTTTAGAAAATTACACTTTATTTTTCTATTATTATTTTTACTGTAGTATACGAGTACTTTGATAGTATAAGGTAATAGCTTTAAATAACATTAATAATCTTAAAACAAGCTTTCATGGTATTTATAAATACAGCAATTAAGAAGTATTTTAGTCTTTTTTGAATAAATACAAAATAAAAATGCTTGTGAAAAAATACAAAAGCATATATAAAATTAAATTTCTACAAGTTAAATAAAAGAAAAAGTTTCTAAAGATTTTCGCCAAAAAAACCTATACAATCTACGAAGGGTCCGATACCTGCTAGTGAACAAAAAATATCCCTAAGCATTGATTTCATCTACCTGCTATTCGTTGGGTTGCCTCGAAATAGTTAATATTTCCAATTAACAAAACCTAACTGGCACATTACAACCCCGGGGTGAACCGAATTTTAATGGCTACAACCAGATTTTACACGTCCGGTCTCCTGTTGTGAATTATTTATTTGTTTCAAAATGGTTTCTATAAATAGCTGTTTCTTATTCTAGTGGAGTTTAAAAATGCTAATGTCTTTTGTTTCTTAGGATCGTCGAACTTAGCTATCACCATAACAATGCTCGGGAGGCGCACAGGCACAAATGTTCTGTTTCAGGTTCTCGTCTTTCTCGTCAATAGATATTATTCACTAAAACTGACTGTTATTTCCATGGGTTGGCAAGGGACAGTAATTAGTAAACGTCAGGGGTCATTTTGTTTCGGTTTTTGTTTACTGCTTCCTATTAACGATAAACTACCTTCTTATAACAACGTCGCTCGTATTATACATTAATACATGATACTTCGCATCTCGTATGCGGCCTCAATCGATGTGAATAACACATTGTATATTCCAGTCGCTTATGCTCCGTCCGGGAGTCGTAAACACGAAAACACTTGAGTTTTGATGCCTAGTATACAGCAAAGACTACATTATGTTTAACTTAAAATATGATTGACTACACTGGCCATATAATGTCAATGAAGAAAAAAAATAGTTATAGTTTTAAGACAATAGTTTATTCTAACGATAGAATGTTTAGTGTTCTTTGTAAAACGTGCGCATTAAAAGCATAAAGGTTAAAGTTACGGTCACCAGGTGTCGAAGGAAAACGTTGACTAAAGTGTAATTAAAGGTTTATCAGAGCGGAACATTGGCAAAACGCTTTCCATCGGACGTTGCAAACCATGCTCTAGGGAAAATTGTAATCACTGTCGGTTTCGAATTTACTGTGTTGTCACTAAGGGCAATCGAAATTATAAAAATTTGACAAAACGACATAAAACCTAGAGGAAATGTACCTTAACTGATACTAACAGGGTGTAGTGAGAATTAAGTATAAAGTCGCGTCTTAACAATATTATCAGGAAGCTTCCAGCTTGGGAGGTGTTCATATTTGGTGGCCAAAAACTTGTGTTGTCGATAAGTACCATTTCCAAGAAATCCGTTTTTCGTAGCACGGGCTATGGTCGTGTGTCGTGTTAATTAGCGTCGACAGAGTGGACGTGCTTGTTTGTTCGTAGTTAACAGCGTGTTGCACAAACCACCGACAAGAGTTCATTGTACAATACAAGTTTCAACGATGATGAAGATTGATGTTTCTTACTTTATATCTGAATTCTATCAAATAATTACGCGGCAGACGCGATATGTCATTACAACAAGCAAAATTTATAGAATTATAGCAAGAATTATTAACGTTAATACGACTCGAATTAGGTGCGCTTATCCTTTAACAAATTGTAATTCATTGAAGCGTTTTTTACATGAGTTTTAGCCTTGTATATTCGTAGAATGAAAATTAACTATAGATAAAAAGGGCAATGACTCTCTTGTCATAAAGGTGATTTTATATCGATAAATGTAATCTCACATCAAATTATTGTTTACTTACATCGTTGATTTAGTTAATTACATATTGACAATTATAAAATTGACTAGTGTTATCGTTGTCTAGACAAACTGCTATATTATATACACAATAGTTAACGAAATTAGTTCGACTGGCAAAGAAACTTCCCATAGTGTTGGAAGGTACAATTCCTTAGACGTTCAAAAGCGTTTAGTATAAAAGACCTGTCACTAATGTTAATATTTAAATATCCCCACAAACACAAGGATCTCAAATAAGTCGAACAAACCGGTAAAACGGCTCCAAATCGGTAACTTAACAAAAAACTTAAGTTTCCTCTTTTCGTACATTACTGACTCGCATTTAAATTAACACGTGCTGTGATGACCTTGGACGTAAATTAGTATTTATAATACTTAAAGTATTTATTTTCAATAAATCAAATTTACCTATATGTAAAATAATTATAGTAATAAATTCAAAATTTTAAGAAAATAATATTTATTCCTACAACACAATACTTAGGAACTAAAATTCTGACTGAAGTACATAAAATTGTGATTTTCTTTTTCACACAGGCAATCGAAATAGATGTATGTGGATGTTGCAAGAGACATAAGTAGAATCATGTAGGATCATCACTGCATTCGTCAAATAAAGTGACATTATCAATACAGAAAAATATAATTTCTTTGGTCACTGACCTATGGCTAAAATAACCATGACAGAGTATTTACACGTGCAATCAGCAAAATTTACACCTCGCGAATCTTGCGCAGATACCTAAATATATTCTGTCAGATAACCTAGAGGGCAACGGCATCACACAAAGAACTAAAACCAGGTTACTGGTTTTCAGCATGTAAATAAGTATTTTAACAATTCAAATGTCTGAAGATTTAAACCTAACCCAGATTTGCAACAAAGAGTAAATTTTCGAACAACAATTAAAGTTATCGGTTTAGATACCTTTTTAAATGTAAAGTAGTGTCGTTTCTCTTTAAAGAATATCTGTCTAATACATTGAATATTATGTCTAGTATGTTCTATGTATTTGTCAATTATATATATATATATATATGCCTGAAAAATGTGAACTTACGATATATACAGTTAATGTTAACGACTGTTACATTATTAGACGCCTGGGTCTGATTTCCTGCAACATAATATTGCTTGATCTCGTCTCGTGACAATTGATATAACAAACGAGAAGCTCATTGCTTAATTGAACGCTAATTGGTTTTAATCAAATGCGTTCTATATTTAAATGAACTTTTAACGATATAAAACACTAATAAATGCAATTATTCTTAACTAATCACTGAGTCTAGACTATAGATAACGTACTGGATAACTTTGCAACACTGTATCAAATAATGTTATATGATTAAAAGTATATGTAGAATCTTGAAGGAATAGTGCTAAATGTACAATGTTAGTAAAACACAAACAAAAAATATACCAGCAGTCCATTTCTCCAGACTCAAGACGAGGGTCTTGATTTGATTTGAACCACGTTTATTGGATGATTGCGCGAAAATAGCAGCAAGTGTCCCCTCGGCACGACGAACAGCCTCCAATAATCGCAATGTTAACCTTTCAACGCCTCACCCATTTGTTTAACACACGAACAAAAACACAAAGGGGCAATTCACTGTTCTGAAGTATACACATATTGTGCTAAGTGTATACTTACTCTTAATAATAGGGCAAATAATTATAACCAGGAAACGATGACAGAAAATATTTAATATAGCATGAGATTGGCATTACTTTAGTTGTCATGATTTTCATTGGTTTTAAATTTTTAGGTAATGAATAATAGACAGAACAATTTATTATAGAGCGAGTAAAGTGTTAGCACAGGTCTTTTCGGTCTAATGAAGAAAACGAGGTCTGGTCAAGAATCATAGTTGAAACTTAGCGTTAAATGTGACTTCTACGGAAAATTCAATTCTAAGTCTGCTAGAAGTCACAGTCAGTGGGAGAGTGAGTGACAAACTCAAGTATCTTGAGTAGTTATAATTCTTGAACTACTAACTAAGTATTTCAAATAAAAAAATTAAATATACCGTCTTCAGGTTTCATCCACAACGAAGTTATAAGGGATCGAATATGGCCTATACTGTTACGAGAAAATTGGAAAAATTAATTGGAACAAAGCCGGGATTTGAATGCACCACCTCCGGGTTGAGTCACATACCACTAGGCTATCACTGCTCTTAATTATGCCATAACTCAATGGAGTACTTTAAATATATAATACAGTCGAGATACATGACTTCTCATTCTACTTAGTAATACTCATAACGGTTGAATTAAGACGAAAACGTCTACATTTGCATATAAGGGCAGTTAGAGTCTTACTCGGTCCACACATTGTCTGTTTATCTATTGTTAAACTTTACGATGCATATAATATTGTAATACGCGTAATTAATATTGATATAGCACTTTGAGTCTTGGTTGTTTTGAAACAAAAACAAAGAACTATGAATCAGTCTGTGTCAGAGTGTTATAAGCGACTGATGTCTGTTATATGACGCATTAAGAACCGGTTCTGTTTAACAGTATGTGAATACTGCAAGCGCTTGCTTGCGTGGATTGCAGGCGCTTCGAATTTAAAAGATTGCCTTATACCAATACCTGGATGAAGAGAGGTGGTTGGTTTACTCACCCTACCGTAGCCATACTCGCAATATAATGATTAAACATTCAATGTCTACTTTTTTTATATAGAACGGGGCGCAAACGGGCGGGAGGCTCACCTGATTTTAAGTGATACCGCCGCCCAAGGACACTTAATGCCAGAGGGCTCGCGAGTGCGTTGCCGGCCTTTTAAGAAATGGTACGCTCTTTTCTTGAAGGGCCCTAAGTCGAATTGGTTCGGAAATACTTCAGTGGGCAGCTGATTCCACAAAGTGGTGGTGCGCGGCAAAACTGCCTTGAAAAAACTTTTCGCTTACAACGAATATTCAAAAACTATACAAACATTTATAATGCATTTCATTTATAGTGACATCACATGTCTCCCGCAAAGATTAGATATAGAAAAACGTAATTAGAACGAACACTTGCACAGCTTCGGATCAGGAAACTAAAGTTAAATTTAATGTCATAATCCTAATTACTATGTATGTGGTCTATAAAACTAATTTATTCGTAATGGAAAACAAGTGTCGCATATTTAAATTACACATGTCTGTTATTATTATCACTTATCTAGATCATTTAATCGGGTGAACAAAGGACAATTATAATTCTACCAGACCGAAAGCTTCCCGCGTCTAGTTATTTAAAATAATTCCTTTGAAGCAACATAAAGTTTATTTAAAGGAAAATCGTCTAAAATCTTAACAGTCTTAATGTTCAGTTTCAGTTTATATATTACGATAAAGACGAATAATCTCTCCACTAACCTCTTTTTTAAGTCACAGTGGATATAAAATTTAATTAAATAGATAACTATGACTAAATTGTATATGCATTGCTTCGTGCGTTAGATGAGTAACCGGACGCGAGAAGACCGGTCACGCATGTCGATGGGCAGTACACTGATTGCAATGCAACGCGCTGGCTATGGTAAAAATACCATTTATTTGAATACATTTAGAATAACTTCTGGTTATTATTCGAAACAATACATTGAGATATTTGCCGTCTACAGGAAATCACGTAGACGATGTTTCGAGAATCGTTAAAACGACCGTGCTTAGTTCGTTGACATAAACAATGATAGCCTGTTGACTGTTGTGTTATCGAAGGCCGCGGTGACAGTCTCTCTTGTTGACTCCACCTTTTGAAAACGATCGAAAGATCAAAATATCCTATTCTTGTATTGACATGTCACAAAACCAGTGGGTTTTCCCTGCCTTAGTTAGGTTAGTACAGTAACATTAGCTGCATAGTATGACTACTGCATCGTAAGTAAGCTTTTGTGGCTTCTGAAACTATTTTACACCGCATTTAAATCTATCGTATTCGAATACACACCCCAGATACAATTCGGATCTCACAGAAACAGGATATATTTAACTTTTTATAGCCAGGAATTTTCCTAAATTGACTACCACTGTTCTTAGTTTTTATGTAAAATATCACAAATATAACACGGGTTCTACGACTTGGCGTTTTTTCAAGTTTACAGCGCCATAAACCAGAGCGTGGTGGCCGTAAAGCAAATGTCAACAAAGGGTCATGCGTGTTTACCCTTCGTTCAAAGCAGAGGAAGTAACCTGGGCCGCTTTTAGCACCTCCTTATTTATAGATGCAAGTCTCGGCGATTTGCAGAATACAACGAACCAACGTGTATTGAGAAATTGTTTTTTCTACTAACTGAAAATATCAAATATGTGTGGTGTAGTACCTAATTTCCTGTATCGAAATATCTTTCTGGAGGAGGCCTTTATTTCTGCCATAGAATAAAGACCCAACCAATACTGAACATATTTACAGTAGCTACATATTGAATTCTTTTCAGTGAGTGTTTTTGGAACATTTAGTTCATAATAATCTCAAGAACGCGACTTGGTTTAGGAAAGTATAGTAAAGCTTTTTTCTCAAATATGTCTATATAAAAATTCTCGAAGTCATGATTTTACTATTACCTTACTTAGGTTACACTACATTTATCAATTAAGTAACAACTAATAGTTATTTGTAAGATATCTTATATTAAATAAATTTCTTGTTACGGCATTTAAGCGATAATGCTGTAATACTAGAGGTATCTAATCCGAGACTAAATGATAAAGTATGAATAACAGTCATTAGTGCCGACTGTCGATCATTAGGGCCCTTGCGTCAATCATACAATTCCTTTGTCCGCGCAAATTTTATTCTTACATCACACACTTTCCCCAAATGTGACTCATGGATATAAACAATGGAAAATCATTTTCAATTGTGTTAGTAAATTGTGTTAGAAAGTTATCAAAACGCTTTAAAACCGCAGTGGTGCTATACATGTATACAGATTATATAAGTAAATGAGTTTATAATGACATTAAACAAAATGCACTTATACAAGGACTACCAATCCATAGCAGACCAGTTAACAAGTGTTGGCTGTATGCCAAACGTCGGGACATTTATAATTTAAACTCAACTTAGGTAGTTAAGAATATTAAACGCGTTTCACTTCAGTGTATTTTCTTTAGTGATAGCGGGTGAATTAAAGGAAAATATTAAGATTTACTTATACTTAATTATAATTTATATCAAAACAAAGATATTTTGTAAATTTAAATATAGAGTTTATTTGCAATTTGCATTTTAATTTATGAAATGACAAAAATGGGTTACGCATTGGGGTTTACGGGATTTTATCTTTCGCCAGGAGTTGCTTTGATAAAGAATAACATAGTGTAAAAAATAATGGTTCTTATAAAGGGCGACAAAGAAATCCGAGGCTTTTCAAAGTGTATTTGTTTAGACTGTCAACGTAGATAGGAGCAAGTAAGCATGACGCATGTTAAATACTTGAAACATAAACACCTAGTCAGACAAGCGAACACTGTTTGCAAGTGCATCGACATTGCAAGGCCAATGTTACCAACAAGGTTATCATAGCTTTCGGCTATTTTTATTTGGTAACGCGTCGTTATTACGCGTAACAAATTTATATTAAACTGCGACCAGACGCCAACCTTATTTTAATGGAAACTTGAATTTCGAACCTTCTTCATTTGTGTTCCAAAATTGATTTTAATTGTGTCGATTGACATGTAGTTGACATTGACAGTTTCCCTACCACTTACAGTAAAACTGCCATCATAAAAATCGGGCCTCACCTGAAAATAAAGAAAACATCAATTAATACGAGAATAATTTATAAAGTATTTATCTACACAGACATTTACATTCTAGGAAAAAATAACTGGTTTATTATGTGTTATTAGTTATATCGTTAACAAGGAAAATACCGTACATTTATTAAAACATAAATTTAATAACACGATCATGTAACAAGCGTCTTCGGAAATCGTTCAGAAAACATCAAAACTTGGAACTATTTGTATAGAAAAATACAGAAATTATCTTCTATTAGTTCATATAAGTACATTAGTATGTCTAATGTCATGTTATGACAGATTAATAATAACATATATCCAATCAAATTAGGTAACGACTGAATATAAAGAGTAAGGCAGTAAAAGTTTTGTATCACCCGATTGTATCTAGGAATAACTAAAAACAATTCAAGTAAAAATATCTTTGGGATAACGCTTATTCAATTCTGATTACTGCTAGCAGACTGATATTATAATATATGTTTCCATACATTCAATGTTATTACTAACAAAAATCTCAGTTCAATCCAAGCAAGTAGTTAACTCAACCGGTCTATAACGAAAGCGATAACTTCCTAAGAAAGTAAAACTGATCGCCTTGGCCGGAACATGACCAAGCAATTAATTTACCCAGAACAAAGCAGATCATTAAGTAAGCTAAATAAACTACTTAACAGAGTAAAACGCGTATAATTCATCATAACAAGCAAGGAATTAAGATTTATTCAAGGACCAACAACATTTATTAACATTAAGTGATTCCAGGCATATTATACAACAATTGAATGTTACAAGACTTAGATAAAAAGTTTGACATTTACCTGTATGGAATTAATAAATAACATACAGTTAAAGATTTATTCTAAAATATACATACATAGTAGACTTATAGAAACCGAGTCGTATTAATGGAAATCCTATAACCCGTAGCGACTGGAGTTTTTAGTACCGTATTTTTTGAAATAAACTATTACGAGTAAGTGACATCAAATGGATAAAGAACTAATAATAAAACCTAGTTTTTATATTATGTGATCAAAAGACAATTGAAATTAAGAGGTCCATTGCAAAAAAAATTTATAGCAGTATGAAATAAGGACGGGTCATTAGTAACTGAATTGAATATTAACTGTTTATTACGCGTTTCTTTTCCTAGTATTGGATTACGCTGATATTCATTTAAGAAACAATTACTTACGTCAATCAGTTCAATGCAATAAGTTGCATTTTTAATAAATAATGTTAACAGAATTAAGGTTCTTTAAAATATGAATATTATTTAAAGCAAACACGCGGAAATTACTCTCAAAGCAATACATTTCGAATTAAAATATAGCCAACATGAGATAACATTTAAAAATAAGAATTTATTGTTATTACAGTCTGGTACTGTAACATTACGATAATATTTTGTAGATACAATAGGAAATGCTTTTAAAAGCGATACTATTTACGCTATTTTAAAATTTAAATACAGATGGAAATTAATATTTAACAAATGACTTGGAAAATATGTCTTTACAGCCATAAAACCGCCCGTTGCCCTTCAATTTTTAAGTAAATGTAAAGGATTCTTAATTCACACAAAAAAAATATATGTACCTTTAAAAGTATTTTTTTTAAATCTCTTATTATTTTTTTTATAATACAAAGGTAGTTCTTTATGTTTTGAAGAGAAACAACAGAATGTTCATACAATTTACAACTTATATTTACTTACTATGTTATTACTTTACCGTCTGCTTATTACTTAGGTCATAAAGAAGGCTGGAAAACAACATCGCGTTAACAGATTATTGTGTATACCAGAGTCTAAGCAATGCTAGGACAATATTGAATATTCAATATATGCCTTGCTATATAGCCATTACGACACTGCAAGACGGGTGTCACGACCTCAGCGCATACGACGTGCAATGCAACCGAGCGAACACTAATTAAATATGATGAGGTTTGCTTAGTTAAGGTAAAACAGTGTTATTTATCACCAGTAAATGCATTTTAAATGTTTTAACGTAAAAATTTGTAGTA
The DNA here is from genome assembly GCA_963693345.1 of Pieris melete. Classification (NCBI taxonomy): domain Eukaryota; kingdom Metazoa; phylum Arthropoda; class Insecta; order Lepidoptera; family Pieridae; genus Pieris; species Pieris melete. The sequence goes on along the minus strand of CAVNZK010000053.1, from coordinate 740,880 downwards.
TTTGTGTGATTTTTTTAATATAAATTCTTTTAATTTTTGAAATCGAATTCAGAATTATTACGACATTATTTAGTTCTGTCATCATTTTTGGATTTAACTAAAACTATTATTATATATTTCATGATATATACAAACACTATAATAAATTACATTTAACGTTAGCCGATTGTCTTTACTTGAATAAATCGGAGAAAAAGCAACAACGGAAGACTAACCACCCAAAGATCACAATCAAACGCTATTTTTATCCTAATTCTACGTACAGAAAGTATACACCGGCTAGTAGACTATAGTTTTAAATGACTGTTAGTGACGGTTGAAGTCGAACTCTGCGCTTGATCAACGAAGCAATCGCGGCCACTTGTGCTAATGAAACACTTCAATTGAATTGGGGACATTAATTCAGCGAGCGTATCTACTGTTTACATTGATCACATATAGAATAACAAGTAGGTACTGTAAATCTACTATTGTCCAATTGTAAAATAGCAGTCTTAAAATACAACAGTTACGATCAAACGCAATCCAGAAGCACCGCACATAAGAAAACGTATATTGCGTTTAAGATCCTATCATCAAACACATTAGAATAAAAAAAGGAATCTAAACAATGTAGTACATTTTTTTTTTATAAACCGTCGATTAAACTCCAAAATAGAAATTGTGCAGTAATTGTGACAATGACTTTCATAAGCCCCTGTCAGCAATTTCAATTACCATTTCCGCTCCGAATAAATACAATATTCTTTAGCCTCAATAATGACTCACAGTCTTATGATCATTGTTGTACAAATACCCTACATATTAAAGAAATCTTTGATAAGACAATTTCATAAAGACTTCTGGCAGGAAAATAGTAAATTATACTTTACAGTATAAAAATGCAACCAAGGTATGAGAGAGAAGCAACTAAAGTAAATGCACAGAAATCATTACGACGGCCCAATCGGTTCAGTTTGGATCTGTAAAACTCTTGCTAGTAATGGTCCAGCCATTGTAGTTTTAGGCTGTCATTGTTTTGTCTACGGTAAAGGGTTACCTTCTAAGAACCGGTATTAATTTGTTCGGCTATATGTAAATAATAGTTTCATTAGGGATATGCTAATTCGCTATTGCAGCACAGGTTAATTATGTAAGCAAACTTGGCATCAAGGCCGCAAGTGTTAGAAACGATGAATTAAACTAAGCAATTGAACTGTATGTCGAATAAAATGTGCAATATTATTTACTGATGCATATATTAACTTGGGGTCAAATAAGGTTAAGAAACTTTTGCCTGAATTTCAAACACCATCAAATTTTTAAAACATACAACAACAGCCATGCCATGATATCGCTAGATTATTCATACTATGTTATTAAGGTACGTTAATAACGTATCTCTTCGTACTTGGGACTTTCATATTAGTGAAACTAAATCTTTTATCGACACGTCCTGATAAAAGAATAAAATATTGAATCGATCGAGAAATATAAAGAGTATTAATATTAACATAACTTTAATATTATTAATAGAGGACAGACTCGAATATCAATGGCTTATAATATTTCAACAACAGGCCCGCTGTGCAGTGATCAATATGACATTGTGAAAACCACGCGGTGATTCTATGGAACCAATCAAATATATCTGTAGTATTTATTGGCCGAGTTATTATTTCCTTTTTTGTTGGCAGTTCGTGTAAAAGTTAAAGGTTTGTTATGCTCAAAGAGCTGACACCTAATAAAGTTTTACCACACAGATTATCCAATTTGCTGGTGGTATTTATATGCGTTAAAGAAACAAAACGTATGCTATCGTTTTCGCTAATGTAGTAGTAGTAAGTAAACTAACAAAATTAGTAAATTATAGATCTTTGTGTCTTCGACATTAGGGAGTTTCATGTGTTCCATACGTTTCTGATTATGATCCACCCCGTTCATAATTTACGAATATTTACGGATCTACGGTACAGTTGAGGCGTGATGCACGCGACAGCGACTCTTGCGCACGATGTTGCAATCACATTGCATTGTCACGCGAGCTGCATAGCTTCCATACAGATGTAATTCATGTCTGAATCGAATCTTGACAAACGTATAAGGCTAATTCAACGTTCTAATTAAGCAGACATAGGCTGATCTTTTGTGATTGCGCGGCGCCACATAGGCTTTTGGCCAATTTAATAAATAATTAGTTACTTAATGTGTAGTATTACGTAGAAATTTCGCAACATTCGAAATGGGACTCGTTAGATAACGACATCAAAGAATGCAGCTTTTAAAATTTCATTGCGTACATCCCGGAAACTTAAATCCGAAGGTCGATAGGCGGCCTTGCCGCCGGCTGTGCCACTTTCACTGGTCCCACGTGCTTTTGTGAAACAATGCTTGGTCCATGCGCATAATTACGTCGGAAGGCCTATCCCAAGCCCATAATAATAGCCGCGACCTCTGTATAGTGTCCAAATCAACCGAGAAGCACTGATAGGTACAACTACGGAATCAACGAATAACAATACTAGGTCTAGTATATGTTAAAATACGTTGGCAGTAATACGATTGTGTCTTATATGCATTGTTTTCAAAACCTTGGTTTCTGCTTATGATCACGGATTGTCTGAAGGTAATATGGTGTCCGAAAACATTTCATGTACCCATTTTCATAGATATCAGAAATAACCTCTACTACAAGAACGTACGCCCGTCACGAGCACAAAGTAATATATAAAATAAAGTAAATAGCTTAACATAATAACATTTCTATTGTGGTATAAAGATTCAGTTCCTTACAGCTTTAATAAATGTAGGTCTGTCGGTCACAATTAGATTTTGACGCTGCATGTCATAATGAGGGAAATCGAAGGTAGAGGGGATTGCAAGTATTGCATTGAGGTAACGCGTTGTGTAACGTTGTTTTCACAACTACACTGAAATACTGGATTAGCAACATTGACCAGGCCGCGGACGTGCCCACGCTTTAATATTTCCTAGCCAGCAAATGCACATTTGGAGATTTGTTTGGCAGAAACGTCAAACAAGAAGAACACAGCGGTTTCGCAACAATCGGAATTTACTCATAGTCCTAAGATATTTAATACAAATAGAAAACTTGGCAAAAGTTGTTGATTAAACGCATATATGAACACTTTAATATAAGTATATTGAAGAAATTCAGACCCGTTTTAAAAGGACCTCTATAGTATGTTTCATCTGATGGGTAAAAAAACAAAGAATCATACCCTTGAAAAAAATTGCCTCACGTACCAATAATGACAGAACAATTTCGTATGCATATCGAAATGAAACAAATCATAAATTATTAATCAAATTGGATAAATTATGAAAGCCTGCCAGTATATTTGAAATATTATTATCAATCAAGTAAGATATTGTTTGTAAAAACACAATTAATATAACAATTAAAGATCTAATGACCCTCTTAGTTGCCACACCTCCGTGACGAAACATTTACTTTTAACTCAAAATTATACTAATTTATACCGAATAATACATTAAGAACCAATTGAGGGCAAACCAAATGTAATTAAATTACTACAAAAAATCTTATTAAACTAAATGAATATATGTATTGGAGTAAAAAAAAATAAACGTAATATATTCTAAAAAATGGCAGCATTGATTGTTCTTGTTATTCTATTATGTTAATACGTCAAGACGGTGTCTGGGTTTCTTCGTTTACGAATATAAAAGACGTCATTGCGACCCCAAAAAGCATTTTTAAAACTGCAATAGTATTATTTTAAGGGTCTGTGCCATTATTATAACCCCACAGAGTTATTTTAGTTATAATAGCTTGGGCTGTGAACTATAGTTGGATAATGTGACGTAGTCGTCAAGCGACTTGAGCGAGCGGCTTGACCTTCGAGCGAGGCGAATGGGCCCATCAACAAACGCTTCACCTATTTCATATATTCGCTTTAATAATTATCTCCCTCATAATACATAAAGATAGGCCGATAATGAAGCTTCTTACAACTTATACACTTTATAATTTATAAGTATTTCTACTGAAATTTAGTAGTTTCAACGTTTATTTGGAAATTCCAATCGATATCGCAATTTTATTAAAAAATACAATTTGGATATAGTTTACTCTGTATTTATTGTTTCCTTTTGCCTTGATTATTTAATGTTTTGTTCTCGTTCATTTTTAAGAACAGATCAATTAATTCTTTTAATACGAAAGATATCATGTTATGATACTATTATGTAATTGATCGAAATTAATTGCACTTTTTATCACCGCTAATGATGCCTACGTATAGCTCAAAAGAAAACAATTGATAGTTGGTTCATGTTATTCGTCTTAAAAGAAATAAAATTTAGAATTTATCCTTTTAGTTTGAATTTCGAACATATGTATTTTTTATTAACTTTAAAAGGTATCTCATTATTAAATTATATATTATATAGAAGAGGTATAAGCCAGGCCAGCTGTGGTATTAGGTAATACCAACGTGCAATAAGTACTAAGATCGTAATAAGTGTTTTACGTCAATACGATTACACAACGCGTATTTATTACATAGACGACAAAAATATAAGACAATTTGGTTTCATAATGTGGAAATGAACATGAAATATCACAAAGTTTTTCGACGATAAGTAAGGTTTTGGGCGAATTTGCTCACCGGCGTGCTAAGACTCCTAGGAGCCTCGCACTAGAAAAAAAACAAGATATGAGTTATTAATACTATATTATAGCATTTAATCTTAACTATAATTTCTTTATCTATCTGGTGTAGATATAATGTAATCAACGATAATGTAAAAATTATGTTGAAAATTTATGAAATAGCAGTTCATTCGTTCAACATTCCGTTGTGGCAAGAATTGTAGCTAAGCGTCTTCAATTGTTCAATTAAAAGTATATTTTGTTCTTTGTTGGGGTGCCTTCAATTGGGATGTCATCATTGTATACTGACATTTCATATAAAAATTAGAAGCTTTATACTTCGAGCTTTTAACTAAGGGCCAGCCCTATCCAAAGTGTGGGAGACATTATGCGAACATACGTTCTCAGAGATCGCTAATTACTTTGTCTCCAAGGCAACAGATGTGCCACATCCGCTCAAATATTTTTCCAGTGCAAATTAGCACAAATTACGATATAACACCATATTCAATATTAAGGATCCATTAACGACACCAAATATTTAGCAGTTATTTTAAATATTTTAAAATATTTTAATACAAAAAGTTGAACGTTACTAAAAATACATAGGTTCCAATGGATACAGAATGGATATTAAATATACTTATATGTTTCATTAAAGGAATTTAAACAAAGAAATGCGTATTCATTAGCAAAGTATAATTCAGCGCGAAATTTTTCGCCTCGTGTTAAATCAAATTATTTATGGCAATATTCTCGAGGCTGCTATTTTGTAATGTTTTGATGTTATACGACTGAACACAAAATATAGCAACGAATTTAAATTACCCTTTGTTGGGAGGTTTCCAGTTCCACCTACGCTGACAGAACCACGCTACAGAATATATTATTTACAAAAGAACACACGATTACGATGAGATTCACTTTCGACGGTTCAGTTCGTTGTGTAGAAATTGTAAGTAGTTATATTATAAATACTTTCTGGATGATTTTTCTCTTTTAGGATATGTTTATAAATCATTAACTCACGTTAATAATATTGGGCGTAGGTACATCACAAAGGCACACTAATTTCTTATATGTACTAAAACTTAACCAAAAGATATTAAATAAAGTTTTAAAATGATTGTTATATTATATTTATACCTATGTATAGATTTAGTATGGTTATTATTTGTGTTATATACTCGTTGTGTGTATAATAAAGTGCAAATTAAGCAAACATGTGCTCAGCGTCTGTAATTCATAGAAAGACATTGAGAACCGGACGTGACTCTTGCGCGATTATTTTTAGACTTTACTGATGTTATTGAGACAAAAGTTTTTATACTGTCCCTTTAATTTATTTGTCGTAACTACTATTATAAAGCACAAGTCTGTATACCGGATTTTGAGACTGGGTTCTCTTTTTAAAAGCTAGTCATAAGTTGTATACCGTCGATGTAGAATGATAACCTCTTATGTCCAGAGATCCAAACATTGCAGGAAACGAAAAAAATGTTTCATTTCGTCAATGTTCGTTAAAATAGTATTGTGTCTTTGTCCATAATTTTAGATGGTAAAACGGACTTATTTATTAATAACACAAATAAGTGTAGTTAGTAAATAAGTCAATACACCAGTCATTATAGACATTCGAAATCGAAAATTTGATAATAATTCCAAAAGTTTTCAAACTTCGGTCAAGTGAATGGTACATTGGGACGACAATAAATCTCATTTTGCAACCTTGTCCGCAGTCCGGAACATTGTTAAAATTGCAATTAAATTAATTTTATGTCTGTATGGTCGTGAAAAAAATTCCAAAAGTTCTGCAAACTTGGGGAAGTTTTCGATATAATATTTCATATCACGTATAAAATTTGCAACCAACCTAAGTGTACGGAACATTTTTTGTTATTTATTTTATTTTCGATATATCTGTCAAATTTGCAGAACTTTTGGAACGTTTTCCTTCAGTTTAATAAAGAACAACATTAATTAAATAATGTTCCGTACACTTAAATTGGTTGCAAATTTGACACGTGATGTAAAATAATATATTTAACACCACTCCAACTTTGCAGAACTTTTGGAATTTTGGTCTCAAGAACTAAGCAAATTATCATTTATTGCATTATTAACAATGTTCCGGACCGCAGAGCAGGTTGCAAAATTTTATAGTTTGTTTTAATACCACTCCCGACCTTACATCAAAATTTGAAAACTTTTGGAATTATAATGAATTAATTGTCTTGACTGACTGGACTACAATAATAAGTCAGTTAAATGATAAGAGTCTCAGAATAAAAAAAATATGTTTTTTTGACATACAAGGTTATCATTCTACAGTGACGATATAAAAACCAACACAAACCAATGATTATGGCGTCGAAATGCAGCCTAGAAAACGACGAAAGCAATAAGGTGCCTTTACGTAGAAAACACAATAAGAATACCCTGAATGTGCAAAGCCGGGGGAGCTTGTAAATAAAACAACAGGTTGAACAAACTGAGTTAAATATCGAGGAAACAGTATCAGCCTGGGTCAGCGAGATAACTTTTGAACTTACGGACTAGTTTCGGATAAGTTATCGACTTGCGTCACGACCATATTTTTATTGATAATACATATTTTCAATTTCTTTCAGGATTTCCTATTGTAAAAGCGTAGTATTTCTGAGGTGCGTGGAGCAATTAAGAAAGGGTTACAAATATATATTTCATACATGTTATTTAAACCTTTAATGAGTATCATACACATAGAAAGTTTCAAACCAAATTTGAAATCTTATTTGTACATTATGCACCAAACGAGGCTGAGACGTTTCCCATGGACAATAATTTTCCTCCAACACATATAAATAATATATGACTAATAATAGCAACCGCAATTATGAGGTAAAAATATGTATAGTAGTTTATTTTAAGAGCAGAGCTAAAAAAGAATACGTTAAGTCCGAGGTACTGATGCGTGTCCCAGCTTACCCCACTTGTCATGGTGCTGACTCCTCACCCAATGACCAATAGGGTACATAACTAAGATCCTATCATAGAATTAACGATAATTTTTTGTACATTATACTATGTGTACCTACTGTAGGGGACGAGTATTATAATTGGGTCAGTCATTTTTATTTGATGTCATTATTGGTGGCCAACATAGTATATACGATAAAACGCATAGTGCGTTAAAATTTCTTTTATCCTCTGAATGCAAAGCAGAATTTAAATAATTATCTTCAGATTTCATCAGCCAACCAAAACTCACCGTTACCTATCATTCCCTATATTTATAATATACATTCAACTCAAAAACTTTGCGCATCGCAATATAAATGTATAAGGAAAAATTAAGACTAATGATGGTTTTGATAAAACAACAAATAACAATCCTTATCTAAATTGTAGATACGAAATATAAAATTAATTATGTATTACCATAACTGCGCATTCAAACGAACACTACAGCTTAAAATGTCGCGGTAAACGCTTTTTATTAATACATATAATTTATCTGTTCCTGTAGCCTCTGTTGTATTCGATTGTTAGCTGTAATATCCACATCTATTTCAGCTGATCATCATCTATCAAAGTGCTTAAACAGCAAACAGTTTAAAACCATCAAAGCCGTAGGTATTAACTAGTATAATTATTCACGTGCATGCTTTACTGCATTTCATGGGCCCTTGAGTTCGTAGGTACGATTCCACTCGAGCGCAGCCAAGCACGATGCATGCGATTTGATAATATTGCGCTATCGATCTATAATAGTATACGCAATAGTGCGTGATTGTTTTGAAGCAAACCTTATGAAACTTAATAGAAATAGTAGCCGTAGTAACAGCGATGGCTCAACATATAAAGCCCTTTCATTAATTGCTTAATTGAATATCATGAAATCTTTTGCAGTTATCAATAGTTGACCAGGGACAGGATAAGTTTATGAACAATTTATCTTTAAGTTGGTACATACAACCAATAAGCAAATTTACTTTGCAGCGATTTGAATCAATTTGAGGTTTTCAGCTTGCTTGAGAAACCATAGAAGTCTTGAGATCAGTCGCATAGTGAAGGAAGTTCCAAACACACTTGTATTGGAAAAATTGATACTGGACTTTTTGTATTAAACTATGATCGAACTAGACGCTTTATTGATTGGCAGATTTATAATTAGTCATATTAATACATCCACATTACGTGTATCCAGTTGCGTTGTTGCTTAGATAACCTCGGTAATAATAACGTGTAATATAAGATTACGTACATAAACATTCTAATATAACGTTACACAACCTTAAGGTAGTGGGAAATTCGGTATGTGTAATTGTGTCACTATAAAAAAAAACAAAAGACGACTAATTGGGCCAGTGTCCGTAACTTTTGGTGTATATTTCGCAGCAAATTAAAAAACGACCTAGAAGTTCTGATAAACTGTGAACTAAAATCTTACGATGACAAGCAAGAAAATAAAATAACTAGAAAGTCACAAGTACGCATTACAAGAACAAAGAGAAATAATATTTATCTAGGAACAGTCATGGTCTGCCAAGGAGGAAGTACAAAGGAGACCTTGTAAAGTTCAACGGCATTAAATGATTCAACAAACTCAACCTAATTAAATTTATACGAGCAGTTTAAAATTCGTAAAATCACTCCAAATGTAACGAAATACTTTAGCCCTTTTCCACGCTTATCGAATTTTAGCGAACGGAAAGTCGTGTTCAGTAAACCAGGAAATTTTGACAACCTTAAAAGTTCGTCGACTGGATGACAGCATGACTTCCGTCACCCGAGAGAAACCTGACCTTTGAGCTCTGCTCCTTTGCACACTTGACATGCACGTTATGTATATTTAAATAATTCCGACCCGTACATGCGTTTCCATAGAAAAGGCATTTGAATCTATGGGCTGTTTTGTACAGTCTTATTGCTAATTTATAAAACATGGTATCGCCTAATATTAGGAATTGAGGGTTCAAGCACTATAACAGTCAAGGAAGTTTCCACTCAAAAACGATACTGTCTCAAAATGGTAATGTTTTGATATCGCGATCTATAGGAAGTACGTGATCGATCAGTTCCAAAAATGGAGGTATGATCATCGTGACATAGATTATGCAACGCGGCACTGACCTACCATCGTGCCACTTTCATTATTGACACACAAACTATAAACGAAGATCACTTACTATCACTGAAACGTGCTTACTGCTCACCTATAACACTTACTTCATACCTGTAACTCTTCCACGAATTCCGTACAAGGTAAACGTAATCACAAGATGTATTAGTAATGCTTAGTAATAATTAGAATTATTTGTGTATTGGGACTAAAATCTCGATTTGGACAATAAAGAAATAGTGTCGGTACCGATAAATGACCTAGATAAGCTCCGCAAATTATAAATATTTTTTGTTTGTTTTACATCACCATTTTTTAAAATGAATAGATATATAATTATTGTACGTGACGTTAAGGCAATAAAGTACTTACTACTCGTAGTTAGGTACCGTATTTATCCATTGTAATAAACAAGCGATAAATGCAATTGCGTTCTATTAATTGGCATTTATTTACACGACTAGAAACAAACAATTCTTTAGTTATTACTACATCAAATAGTGAATATACATATTTATGTATGTTTACAACACGACTTATTTATAACAGATTATATACTTTAAAATATAATTAAATGTACATATTATATATTTATATAAACAAATTCGCCAAACACATCTTGCCTTCCATGTATGTACTTAAAATGTGTTCCAATGAGCAATTCAAATTATTCATTGAGTAATTAAAATTGTCTTTATATTTCGAACCACTTATGAGTCAACGAGGGCACGCTAGGGTGAGTTTATTTTGTAACAGATTAAATTAGCATCGTAATGACTTTTAATGAAACCCGGATCCATAAATAATTTTACACACACAATGTGGACGACACATTGGAGGTCGTTTTACAGGTGTCATTGCGCAGTGGTTTTGGGGTGACACCCCATTTACATACGGAATTCCAAAATGTGAAACCTGTTTCAAATATAGCAATACATATTTTAATACATTATATTAGGCAGAGATGGTTACTAAATAATCCTTTATAATATGTATATTTACTGGATTTTTCACGTCAATAGTATCCATATAGTCCCCGTCTTATACTATTTGGCTTTTCTTAAATGTGTATCAGCTCGTGTCTTATTACAATACCTATTTAATATTGTAAGGTTTCGTCTTGTAACACTTTAAAACCGCATTACTCAATGTTTAGTGCAATAGGTATGATTATACTAAATGGCAAGTCAGGAAGGAAAATTACATAGGAAAGAGCTGACAATGAAACAATACTCGAAAGTGACTTCGAAAGTTCTCTTCCTCTTGGCACATAAGATATCAGTGCACGCGCGGATTATAATCGCTGTAATAGTAGTTTGTGCAATGCTTATGCAAACTGCAATCGTGCGCAACGTACGAATTGACGCTTCGCTGCAACTATTGCGCTCATCTCATTTTAATGTTTGGCCTACTACCACTACACCGATAAAGTCTATAGTTCGTCTATTTGTTTATTACACGAGAATCTAACCTTTAGGTCGCCTAAAGTAGTACTCTTTAGTAAAGTTGCTAAGTCCTTAGTAGTATAGATGGATTTCGACTATTTGAAGAAGTCATTTTGCTTTTTATTATCAATGTAATATGAAGTTTGTAATGAAATACCGAGAAAATAAAAATAATTTTCAATTTAATCGCTTCTGGGCAGCGTGAAATGAGAAATGGTGCGTTAAGTATCGTACTCTTATTGAAAATCTAAGCTTGTGAAACGATAAACTGTAAGGCTCTGTTACGAAACGAGAAAAGAAAGTTAAACCGTTTCGGCTGAGAGCTTGTCGCTCTACTTGGATTGCGGTTATGTTATTGTTGCACTTCGAGCATTACCGCATACGTCCTGCTTTTAACATACCAAAGAAGACTAAAAGATCGCTATACAGACAAACGTTTCGACCTATAATTAAAACCTAAGATAACATTAAGTCAAGAATACTGTATACATAATCAAAGTAAGCATATTATAGTTACATTAAGTAAATAGCACGCACCTCTAATAGCAATAAAGAAGTTGTTAAATATAATTAGCGATAAGCAAAAAATAAAACTCAAGGTCAAGGATACAGCCATTCTTTATACTTTAACAATCGAGTTTATATCACGAGCACAGATTTTAATCTAGTTTACCTCACATTTAAAAATTTACTTTTTTAAGTAGAGCATTAAACAGTGACCCTCTCAAACACGACTAGAATAACGATGTTTTGATGTTGCGTAAGATACGTTCTTTACGGGCAATTATGTAAAACGACACACAGTGGGTAGACGAGGTCGCTTATGGTAAAAGTGTTACGCGCCGTGGCCTGCGCTTGATTCGTTGTGACGCAACAGAGAATGTGTGCCAAAACTGCAGCCAAAAGTTAACAGATTAAGTTATATCTAATCTCATAAGGACTTTTAAAGGGCTTATTGCAATGAATTGTTAAATCATGTAATGTAGACGCTGTTTGTACATTTGAAAGTGAAACGGATATCGGAACTGGATTTTGAAATGGTGCCAGTGTTCGCTTTCGGTGCACTTCATCATGCGAGGCGTATTGTATCAAACTAGATCAATATAATGAACTCGGTCTATATGTTACATAAAATATATAGATAGTCGAATAAATGTTAATTTAGTTGGAACTGAATGGCTCCATACTTGTAGTACATGCCACGCGGTATTTTCATTTGGGAAGCAAACGACACAATATCGTTAACTAAATTCGTCCATCAATGTTTACTTTGCCTTATACGCGTAATATAATTTACGCTTTTGTGTGTAATTGTTAAGAACTTCGGGTCAACAAAGGTTTGAAAGATATGTACAGGCATATTGTTGTCTGTTGGAACATTAATGTTCCAGTCCTTATCAGTCGTCGAGATAAGATACAGCACCCTTTGTTTATGTACTGCACTCCAACATAAGACCTCAGATATGCATTATCAATGTATTTAAGTACCAACTATTAACTTGTTTGAACTCTCAATTCTCGTCACGTTTATTAATAAACGTGTTTGTGAGAACCATAGCACGTTTTATATTTAAAAGTCCTACGAATTCTATTTATTTGTTATACAAAAAAGCGACTATGTCTTAAAATAAGAATTTGTGCAACGTGACCTAAACAACGCATAGCATTTTAAATTCACGATTAATAACAAAACATGTTAACGATTTGCGATAACTCCGCTACACGTGACAGCTTATCATAAATGACTTATTTTTTGTAACAGAATATTAAAACCAATAGTAAAATAACTTAAAGTAAGAGGTTAGATATGATAGTATTAATGACTCGTATCTCTATGAACATAACATCTACTTTGACTTTTCAAGCGTAGGCGATCTTCGTCATCGCGGCAATGAACTCTCGCATTTGCTAAAACAATTAGCGACTATTGATGACATTCACTTAGAACTGGTTGGAATGCTCTCTGGTTATTCTTGTTTTCTTAATAATATAAAGGTTATGAAATCAATGCTTTTGTAACGACGAAAAACAATGAACTAAATGTTCACCTTACACGTGGGTGTCAAGATTGCAGCATAGCTATCAGGGTCGTATTTGCCTTAATTTGTGTCCCCGGCTGTCGAAACTGTGAGAATGAATCTTCAGTGTGAACGATGTCCGTTCAAGGCAAACCGCATTTTAAATCTCAATATTCTTAGGAAAGATACCTTGGTAATTGACGCTTATAATATTAATACCTCTTGGTAACAAAGGACTGACTTATCTACGAATATCGATAACATTTTATAAAGAATCTTGCCATGTTGACCTACTAAATACGCCATACGATTAGAATATTTCCGTCGAACAATTTTGGTAAGATAACAATTGAATTGCGGTGGAAGTTCTGACAGATAACTTGTGGCTAAATCCTGAACGCGTATAACAAAATTTTATAAATTTTTACTAATTGGAAATCGTTAAGGCATTGATCTGGTAACTCGGACCGGTTGCATTAGACTAGTAGTTTCCAGTACGGTAGGCTCATTTCGTAATATACTTGCTTGAGTGAACGCAACACTTAATGCAATTACTAAAGCTGAATGGATCACTATGCATGAAATGTAAAAGCATTATAATAATTCTTAATAAAGCAGGCATTGATAAACGAGAGCCAATCTGCTGCTGCAAATACTTGATGGAGATACTACCATTAAATTAAGTATTTTTCAAGCCACTTTATAAGCGACTTTATGTTTAAGTCGTTTAATATATGAAATAAAATTGATGCAGGAAAATCTGACTTTTTAAAGAGCGAAAACAACTTAATTATTGTAGGTTTTAAACAGTGAAGGAGGAGCTTATAAATGTTTTCATCCTATCGACACAATGTTGGACCTTAAAGATGTTTTGTTGTGTCTTCGAATGGCGCCAGTACAGAATAACATTTCGCCAACACAGCATACAAGGAAATAATTCGATACGTGCCATAGCACGATACCAGCTCCCACAATTGTTTGCACTGTACTCGAAGGTTTCTGCAATCTTGGGAAATGACTTGAGACCAGAACCGGCCGTTTGAGAAACTTAATATTGCGAAAACTGGAAAGTTTACTTGAAGATTACCAACATGTAAATATTTGCGAGGTTTCTGAACTGTGAGCATGTGTCACGGGAAAAATCTAGTTATCTTCGTAATATAATTCTTACTCTAAAGTGTTAAGTAAGACTTATCCTAAAGACACTATCGTTTAAGTAGACAAAATACACTCTCCTCTTATTCATAAGCGTCAAAGTCAAAATATTTGTCCTGTGTGAATATGGTGTCACTATGAATTTATAAACACGTTCATGTGTCAAAATTTAATTAAAGCTAAATACGGTTAGTTTTCATAGCAGTATTTGAAAATACTGAACGTAGTTAGAAATACTATTGTTAGCAAACGCGCATAGTTGTAGCGATAACACGCTCCGATACCCCTGATACTGACCAGCAATTGGCAAACTCAGCTGTAAAATTATATTCTAAATGATACCAGATATAAATTTGCTTTGTGAACTTTTTATAGAAAAGTAGACAATTATGTACTTCCCAGTTTCTTTAACAATACAATTCCCATGTAATCCCGTAATCCACAAAAACATACCTGCTGCTCCCGTCTTTGTCTGGTCTTTTACTTTGTTCATTATATACCGAAGTTTTTAATTCGGGAAAAAATAGTGGCTAGGGTCATTAAATGCGATTTATTAAAATAAATTATTCCATGCGCAAACCTTCTTCCAGCAAAACAAGCCAAAAGCGGCGAGACTAATACAACCGAACAAAACCGAATTCGTATAAGTAATATTTACTGTGGCAAGTACCATTTTCTTTCGAGCAAATTTTTCCTTTAGAAATTGAGCTTAAAGAAATCTACTTGAGCTGGTTTGATTGTTTATCGTCCCCTCTTGTAGAAAAATTGAACAAAGCTCTATCTGCGCACAAAAGCCTTTTTATCTCGTCAGGCAAGTTGTAAATGGCGTGCATTGTAAATAGCAGGTAGACGGTTGTAGGTGTAGAACGGTTAAACGGCCAAAATTCACAAAAAAAGACGCACCTTTCAAAATTCCCATCGTAATCAAAGCACTGCTACTAGTACGCGAAGTTTTTGTATAGATAGCTTTTCACGCAGGAGTGTTATTTCAAAAATGGAATAAAACCTTATCACATTGTTTTCAGCATAGACACGAGAAGCCCTTCGAACATTTATATAATATTAAAATTAGTTGGTGATGAAAATAAATGGTCGCCTATTGTTATTTATGATATAAATGTTGATGACGACTAACGTATATTTCTACAATGAAGTAACAATCACCAATCGTTATCAAACCTGTTTTTGTCATTAAAGAAATATATTAAGCATTAATTAGGTGGACGTCAAGAGTTCGTTATTAGATTTGCTTTCAGTTTAAAAACCTGTAAAGCAACAGACCTTTGCATGATTCCACATTCAATTCTCATTTTTGATAACTTTACTGTAGAAATGTTAAATATCTAATAGAAATAACTGGTATTTTCGCTATCAATCGGGACGTAACATACATCGTAAAACACTGTACGATTTCTACATTTCATATTAAAATATTTTTAATATCAAACTTACTAACTTGTACTACTATTATGGTTAAGCCACTAAACTTAATTGTATATAGATATAGACCACATACTTGAAAACCGTAGGTATCTAATTCTACATGACAACATCGCTAAAACTAGTCTGCTTTAAAATTGATAATGACCAACATTTTAATTAAAACAAAATTAAATAACCGCTTCTTCATTTGAATGACTTGTCTATTCTCAACGTATTAAAACCTAAAATGTAGGTTGATTTTTTTATATATTTCTCGGTCTTTGTTACCCTCTATATGCTTCGTTGAATATAAAACAGGGCAACCCTAAGCAACAAGTGTACGCAATATAAAGAAACCACAAAAACTGAGCAGGTAGCGTAAATGCATTTCAAAGAAAAAATAACCGTATGAATTAGTTAATAGAACCGGTTTTGCGTTGCCCCTAAAGATACAGTCGAAGGGCAGCCACTATTCCATTATAGGCTCTATTACAATGGATGAGGATTTATTTTCTCATAAGGGCGGAGATAAAACACCAGTCACACCACTTAGCTGTGTCTGCTCTTCACCCCTGCTGAGATTTGAAAGGATTTGTCAAGTTATAAGATCCTACGAATAATAATTGTGCTATCAAGTATATAATGGTTATATACTAAAACAAGTTGAATTAAATAACAATTCTTTACAAGTTACCAAAACTTTAATAGTTTATTTGTTGTTAATATTGTATCGTCTGCTAATATACAGATTTACACCATATATAGTTATACTATTTTTATAGTTTTAGAAGCTATTTACAACCAAGTTTGAGGCAGATTAAACATGTAAGGGGTTTTAGGATTTAAATGCTTCACATAAATGCGCTAAGTTCGGAAATTGTTAAGATTTGGCTTAACAAAATTCCGTCCATACCTACAAAATAATCCGAATTATATGAACATCTCGATTTAATTTAATCTGCTTGGGATATTGTAGAACTTAAACCGCAGTATTTCTTAATCAGTTTGATATACTTTTACTTTTTAGAGGAAACTCGATTCTATTATACACGTGCAAGTTTAAGGTGCTAAATAATCTTTTAGGTTTTGTTCATTCTAAGAATTATTATTTAATATCATTAGACGGATACGTTCAACTTTCCTCAAAATATATATTAGTATTTAGGTACCTTTGCGAAGAATCGAAGCTAACAAAAATATAAACGTTTTTTTTTTATTTTATATCATATTTTCTGTTATTATTTAATTTCTATGCATATATAGCTATGTATCAACTAAGCACTTATTACTGGTTTGAAAGGTTTTCCGTAAACTATAATTATTACGGTAACAGGAACTAACTTAGACGGTTTATAGCAACATGGAAAAGACAACTTACCATGTAAAGCAAACTTTGATTACGTACTACTACTACCTAGTACAGTTTGCCTAGGGCCTAGTCAAACATGAACTAAAAAAAATTTGATGTTTTAATTTGGTATTCGAGGAATCTATGATTTACAATAATTGTTTAGTGAAGGTATTAAACATTTACTTATACGATACTTTTATCTTAACATGTCATCATAATCATAACTAATTAAAGGCAAGGTATTTTTTTCAATGTCGGTAGGTTAACGAAAGCATGTTTCAGACCTAACCTAACATCAAAAACTGTGTAATAAACAGGATATATTATGTACTAATATTCATAATGCAAGTTAATTTGGGGTTTCGTGTGCCTAATACCACTGTTAGTTATCGTTAGATTGAGCTGAGGAAATACATTATTGAGGTCTTCAGCTTTTTATTTATTCAACACAAAAAAGGAACTATTCCTTAATCAATATTGAAAGATTATAGAAATAGCCGAACACGTGGGCCAAATGTAACATGAATGAGTTTTAAGGCAAACCTTAGGATTTATGCTAGATAAGTGGAAAATACGTAGTTATAGTAAAAGTGGTTAAGCTTTTAATAACATTCTATAAAATAAGAGATATGGATCTTACCTTCAAGAACAGATCACCAAAATCGTACAGCGCAGACTGATGCATTATGGCAGTAGACATGATGTAGAAAACCAAGAAGGCACTAGTTGATATCCAGGATTTAGTTCTTGTTATGCTATGCTATATTCGCCAACTGATACACCACGGCACGAAATTTTATACGAATCACTGTAATTTATGAAAAACGTCTAAAAGTCACGATACGGATGAACTAAACAAGAATTTAGTCGAATGAAGTTGCAATGTTAGTAAATCGTTGCTTTTTTGTTTTTTGTTCGTTGACCACAGATTGAACCTGATCTAGATGGCTTAGGGCAGTTTTTTAATGTCACCCTCCACGAACAAGCCAGTATTTTTGAACACAATTTCGCAAAAGTTGCGAAAATGTACAAAACAGTTCTTCTATTTCGAAATAACGTCTTCTTCACTTGATTTTTCGCGTCTATACGGAAGTTCACAATTTTGGTCAAAACTCTGCGCGAACTATTTGAAAGTAATTATTGGACATTAAAAACTTTTATATGTCCGAAATTATACTCCAAAACGGCATAAATTCTGGTCTGTATAAATCGCAAATAAAAAATAAATCGCCGTGTTAACGTCCGCGCAAAATGCACCACACGTTCATTCCGTATCACGCTTGCTCGCGCACTGAGCCACAGAGCCTGCAATTCGGTTAAACACCCGTGACTCGAGCGAGCCGGCAACGAGCGGGTGGATTTTGTATTCAAATCAAACAGCACGATCACGTTTTGGAATAAGCTTCGGATATTCTCGGTTATAATCGTCGATACTCGGGAATCTGTTTTGTTATTGCATTGTTGCCAATTGAGCGCTGTTGTCGCTAGTTTAATATTATGTTTAATTAATAAAGACGCGCTTTATACTTGATTAAGAAACGTTTTAGAATGAATGTTTCTTTAAATAATTGTTATTAAGATAATATTTATATAATATGATTATTTTGTATTTGTTACTTACAATAATCTTACATGATTCACAGTCTAAATTCAAGCTGATTCTAGGAAGATACTAGGTACCTATTTTAGTTATAATAAAAAATAATGATTTTATTAAAAACACAATAAAAATTGATTACAATACACTAACTCATAATATACTTCTCGTGATGCTTATGTCGCTTTATTTTAATCAACTTAAACTGCATTTGGCGCTTGACAGCGCAATACGGGCTTTGAGAGTAGATTCTTGGCATTACTTTGTTATATTGCCGGTTCTGGGCCAACAAAAATAAAAACTCCTTTCCATCACTGTCCTTTTTTAAAGAACGCATAATGACCGTTGGTTTTGGAGTAAATTAAAATACTTATTTACTATTTAGTGATATACTTATGTTTAAACTATTATCAGTTTTGTTCATAGTATGTTTGTTTGTAATGCTCCCTCTGTGGTTCGCTGATTAATGTTTTTGAATCTAGTTACTTATTGTCAACATTTTTATATGTAATGATAATCCTAAGTTGTTTCATTTTTAAGTGAGTTTCGTAAGACTGTTTCATATTTTTCACTAGGGTTTTGTATTAAGTTTGTCTTAAAATCGGGCCAGAGTCTATGGAATCTGAAGTAGGCCGAGATGTCCATTAGATTTTGTAAGATACACTAGGTAGGTAAACGGAAGAAAGATCCAGCTCTGACTTCATTTATTACTCTGGAGAAAAATATGATGAGTAAATACTACACTAAATTTTTTTTAATTTTAAGTATGTATGGTGTTTACGGCATAGACATTTACTAGTTGTTTTTAGTTATTTTTAGCATAAAAACCCGCCATATTGTCTTTAGATATTTATTTCATGTAAGGAAGGAAAACGGTTGTAATCAATACGGTATATATCTTTATAAGTCGTTTGAATTTAACTAATAGTTTTGTTAAACTAAGAAAAGCCTCGGACCATGTTTTAAAACACAAAAATATCATGCCAACAAGTTAAACTGGTCTATGTATTTATTAATTTTGGCGAGGAAGTGCTAAAAAATAAGTGGCCGGTCGGAACGGTGAGTGTACAATAAAACACCAATCCTAAGGCTGAGACAATTTAATGCAAAAAACAATTGAGATACTTATGCTATTTTTGAATCATAACGATACCGCGATTCAAGGAACCACCAGCGACATCTATTGGTTGAACATAGAACTATAAATGTTTAAACATACCGCCCACCATGGACAGAATGTACATCACCTCCGCCCACCGTGAGTAAACTGTAAACAAGTAATCGTAGTGGACTGTAATAGAGTTTAAAAAGTTCGTACAAGCCTTTCACAGTAGCTAGAAGTGACAATTATACAACAACAAAAAAAAATAAAAAACGATAACATTAGATTTACCCAAATATCTTACTTCGTCACAGGCAATACACATAATTTGGTTATGGGACGCTTAACGATAACATCCTTACATTTAAGACTAACAACCCTCGTAATATTGTCCGAACCTGCATGTTTATCCGTTATAATCCCTAATAACCATTTTGCTGGAGGAAGATTATCCTCTCGAACTAAAACAATATCACCAACATTCGGTTCTGGTTTTTGATGTGCCCATTTGTAACGTTGCATAAACTGCGTGAGATATTCATTTGACCACCTACGCCAAAAATGCTGCAGCAACTGTTGCGTTAGCTGCCAGCGCTTTAGTGAAGAAACCGATGAGGTTTCATAATTGCTGTCCGGCACCAAAACCAATGGCTCGCCGACAAGAAAATGTCCTGGGGTAAGAGGTGTAGGATCTTGTGAGTTCACACTTAATTGTGACAATGGTCTGGAATTGAGACAGGCTTCTATTTGGTACAGAAGAGTGCTCATCTCTTCAAAGGTCAACGTCTGAGTACCTATCACTCGTTTTAGGTGGTGTTTGGTGGATTTTATTCCAGCCTCCCATAATCCACCGAAATGTGGAGCATGAGGTGGAATAAAATGCCATGTTGTTCCATTTGTTGCCAAACTCTCAGCAATTTCTATTGCCAATGATGACTTTTCTTGGGACCACAATGTTTTGAGTTCGCGTGCGGCACCTACAAAATTTGTACCATTATCACTGTATAGGTCAGCACAATGCCCACGTCTGGCCACGAAACGCTTGAATGCGGCCAAAAATCCTTGCGCTGTAAGGTCGCTTGCAACCTCCAAATGTACTGCTCTAGTTGCCATACACACAAACAAACATACATATCCTTTGTATGCTCGATGGCCTCTACCTTTGGATGTTCTTATTAAAATAGGACCCGCATAATCCAGGCCGCTTCGATGAAAAGGACGAATTGGAGTTACACGTGAAGGAGGTAACTGTCCCATAAGTTGGTCTCTTGCTTGTGCAGCGTATCGTACACATCGAACACAATTTCGAACGAATAACTTTGTACGAGTTTTAATATCTAAAATCCAGTATTTGGACCGAATATAGTTTATCATTAATTGCGGCCCGCCATGCAAAGTTTTTTCATGGGCGTCCGCTATGATCAAGTCGGTAAGATGTGATTTTGACGGCAAAATCACTGGATGTTTTTTGTCTATGTATAAGTCAGCTCTTTCAAGACGACCACCAACTCGCATGATACTTTCACGATCCAGAAAAGGAGTCAATACGGTAAGTTTACTTTTCTTATAAATTGGTTTATTATTTCTTAAATCATTGATTTCCAGAAAAAAGTACTCATTCTGACATGCTTTTATCATAATATGTAATGCTTGATTTAGTTCTTTATTAGTTAACCATATAGGAAAACTCTCTTCAGGTCGCTTTAATTTGTTTATAAACCTTCTACAGTAAGCAAATACTCTCAATGATTTCCTTAAAGTCGAAAAATTTGTCCAAAAAATGTTTTGACTACTATCCACCACATGGCATGCCTTCACACCTTTTTCTTCTAAATTAGTGTCTGGTATGGGTTTCCTTTCGTAATTGATAACTTTATTTTGTAGCCAGGGGGAACCAGTTCTCCACATTTCCATGTTTACTAAAGCTGATGGTGTCACTCCCCGAGAGGCACAATCTGCTGGATTGTCGGTAGATGAAACATGTGACCACTGAGTTGCGTCTAAAATGTCTAAAATCTCCGAAACACGATTAGCAATGAAAGTTTTCCATCGACTGGGATGGCTACTTAACCAAGCTAGCACAACCGTGGAATCAGTCCAAGCGTGAAGTTTATCCTTTGGTACGTGCAGAACTTCTGCAACTTCTTGTAACAACTTTGCCAGTAAAACAGCTCCACACAGTTCGAGCCTTGGAATACAAACTTGTTTGATTGGTGCTACCCTTGTTTTAGACGTTATCAGATGGACATGAACATTTCCAGAGCCATCAACTACCCGAACATAAATTACAGCAGCATAAGCTTCATTTGAAGCATCGCTAAACCCATGGAGCTCCAGTGTGACATCTGCTTTAGTACTTATCCAGCGTGGGAGTCGAAATTTGGTAAGTTCCTGGAGTTCCTCACGGTAAGTAATCCAATAATCAAGTAAATTATTTGGTAATTCTTGATCCCATCCGATGCCTGAAAGCCACAATTTTTGTATTAATATTTTTGCTTTCACAATTGCTGGAGCTATCCATCCCATTGGGTCGTATAGCCTTGCAATATCCGATATAACCTTTCTTTTTGTTACAGGTATGCTGATTGGAGGTAGTTGCACGGAGTATTCGAAGTCGTCGTTTCGTCGGTTCCAGGTAAGTCCTAAAATTTTAACTATTTCATTTGATTTCAGTTCTACGTTAATATCTAAGTCTAAACCTTCTTTATTTATTTCCTTTAGCAGATTTTCATCATTGCTTGACCACTTTTGGAGTTCGAAGCCGCCTGTCTTTAGTAGGTTGGTAATATCGTTAAATAATTGCTTTCCTTCTGAAACTGATTCACACCCAGTAAGCAAATCATCCATGTAAAAATCCTTTAAGATTTTTTCAGATGCGACGGGATACTCTCCTCCTTCATCGTGTGCTACCTGCTGCAAAGTTCGAACTGCAAGGTAAGGAGCAGACGCAGTACCAAAAGTGACACGTAAAAGGCGAAGATGCTGTAAATCTTCTGTAGTGTCTGTGCGCCACACTAAACGTTGATAGTCTACATCTTCTCTTGTTACCCTCACTTGACGGTACATTTTGATTATGTCGGCAACCAGACAAATAGGATGTCGCCTCCATCTTAAAACAATGTGACGTAAGTCAGGCTGTAGCGCCGGTCCGACCATCAAATCACTATTCAGTGATACACCGTTCTGGTCTCGACAGGATGCATCGAAAACAACTCTGAGTTTAGTCGTCGATTTATCAGCTCTAACGACCGCGTGATGAGGTAAGTAAACCGTTTCTTTTTTGTCAATTTCTTCTATAGGTACTAACTCCATATGTCCCAACTTCAAATACTCTGATATTACATCTGTATATGATTTCTTTAAATCTGGTGATTTCAATAAACGCTTTTCTAACATTAAGAATCGTTTAATTGCTATCTCACGTGAATTACCATATTTGCAGCTTGGATCGACATCTCTGAATGGGAGTTTAACGATATAACTTCCTGATGGATCTCGTTTCGTGGTTTCTTTATAGATGTCTTCACATCTTTGTTCTTCATGAGTGAGGTGAGTTCTTTTAAGGTTAAAGTTATCAGACTCAAGTTCCCAAAATTGTTTAAGGTTAAAATCATCATTGTTAATTTGAGTGTGCATTGTTAATATGTTTTCGCAACCCAAACCATGTTGGTCGTGATGATCGTTCTCAATTTTTCCAGATAAGATCCAACCTAGCCTAGTGTTCTGAGCTATTGGTGTTCCTGGTGGTCCTCTCATTAGACCCTCAGCTATGATTTGACAATAGACATCAGCACCAAGCAACATATCAATATGACTTGGTTTGTTAAAATTTGGATCTGCTAACTTCATCCTTGGTAGATTTGGCCACAGATGGACAACGAATTCCTTTACAGGGAGGAATGAAGTTAGTTTTTTAAGAACATGAGCTGTTACACAAATAGTGAATGAATCATCTTGAATTGATTGCAGATTAATCTGCACTACATATTTGGAATCAAGTGGGGCATTGCCGTCACCTCCAACTCCAGATATGACACTGTTGCTTTTGATTTTCTTTAGCCCCAACAACTGGACTGCAGACTCCGTAATAAATGAAGCCTGTGAGCCCTGATCTAATAAGGCTCGCAGTGTCATACTTGATCCAGAATTATTGTTGGCCCTTACGAGGGCTGTTGCTAATAGAACTTGTTTTCTGGTATTAGTAAAACAAGTGGTAATATTTTCAATGTTGGTCTCGTCTGGTCTCGATGTTGTTGCCGTTGCAACAACATTGATATGTTCTGGGGATTGGTTGTTAGCTGATACATTATCTGTTGATACACTAGCGTTGTAATGCAAAAGTGAATGGTGTTTTCGTTTGCAAATCTTACACCTGGTGGGCAAACGACACGCCTCAACCGAATGATTAGCACCTAAACAGTTGAAGCATAAGGCGGAACTTTGAACAAACTCACGACGTGTTTTAAGGTTACCCTTAGCAAATTTCTTACAATTTCCTATTTTATGCGTACTATCTGAACAAAAGACACAATTTGATTTTTCCTTAAAAGTTACATGATGAGATTGAGTGCTTTTGCCTGGTTTGTTTATTAAAAATTCAAGTGACCTAAACCTTTGCTCTAAAAATTCAAAAAACTGATTTAATGTTGGCAATTCATCTGTTAAATTACAAATTTTAGTTTCCCATAACTCTCTAGACTTAGTATCTAATTTTGAACTTAAAATATATAAAACAATAACATCCCAATTGTCAGTTACTATTCCTATATTTTTCAATGCATTTAAACATTCATTTGTGGTGTCTAGTAATTCTTTAACAGCATTTGAAGATTCGGAAACAATATTCTTTTGAGAAAAAAATCTTTTTAAAATACTATTTGTAATAAATTTCTTATTATTAAAACGTTGTTCTAACATACTCCAACATAGTTCATAATTTTCACTTGTAACCGGCAAATGTCGTAGTAACTGCTCGGCTTCACCGGTCAGGTAACTTTTTAGGTAATGCAACTTTTGCACTGCTTGCAACGATTTGTTGCTGTGTATCAATGACTTAAACAGGTCACGAAACGTGGTCCATTGTGAATAGTGGCCAGAAAAAGTAGGTATTGTTATTCTAGGTAATTTTACTTCACTGTTAATGTTGCTTACAACATCACTCGTAACTATAGGGCTATTTTTAAATTTAGTAAGTTTTTCCTTTATATCAATTTTGTATTCACTATATAAATCTTCCGTCTCTCCATATACATCTTTCAAGCTGTACTCCGATTCATCATAATCTTCCTCACCATAGTTACATATTAATTTATTGTGTGTCTCTTCAAATGTTGACCATTGTTTTTCTAATTGTTCCAATCTGGTTTCCAAATAACTTCCTGTAATTCTATCTTTTGGTGTTTTCTTAAAATTTGTATAAGCCCTTTTTAATGTTTTGTTAATATCTTTCTGTACTCTTACAAGTGATTCCATTGTGATTTTTCTAAGTTACACTTGTAAAATTTCCAAGTTTCAAATCGCAAATTTTTCTAAGTGTCTGGTGTACCTAATAATTTCGACTTAGGCAAAATCGGGCATGGATTCCCCGTGGTTAACCACTTTTGCCTTAATTTTTCTAAGCTATTTTACCAGAGTTATTAGACTTCAAATTTGTTAGGCAAAGTTTTAAAGTACTTACAGTTTTAGTCACCTTTACACTTACACACACCACAATCACTTATTTTACACTAGCACTTTACACTAACGTTTCCAATCACTGCTGTATCCGGCTACGAATGACCATGTACAATAAAACACCAATCCTAAGGCTGAGACAATTTAATGCAAAAAACAATTGAGATACTTATGCTATTTTTGAATCATAACGATACCGCGATTCAAGGAACCACCAGCGACATCTATTGGTTGAACATAGAACTATAAATGTTTAAACAGTGAGCAAACGCAAAAAGTTGTAATTTTAGAGCTGGTTCCACAAAAGTAGCTAGGCTATAGCGCTCTCTTGGTAATAAAACTGTGGACATTGAACAGGAGAAGCGTTTTTTACAAGACCTCTTCTTTTTTTTTTTTTTTTTTTTTTAAAATAGGGGGGCAAACGAGCTGCGGGACGACCAAAAGGGCAGTCTACGCAGCCCATAGACACCCATTTTAGTGGGTGCGTTGCCGGCCTTTGAGGGAGGAGTAGGCTCTCTTTAAACATTTGGAGGTCGTATCTCTGAGGGAAGACCCCCCCCGGGAGCCGATTCCACAGTTCGCTAGTTCGCAAAAGAAAATGCCTTGTGAAGCGGACCGTGGAAGACCTCCAACCATCAAGATGATGCTGGTGAAATTTGGAGGTCGTTCGGCTCGTACGGTGTTGGAAAGAGGCAGGAGGGATCAACCCAAACAATTCTTCCGAACACTCTCCGTAATAAATTTTGTAAAAACGCAAAGAGACGCAATGTCTCTGCGTAGCGATAGAGAATCAAGCCGATCAGTAAGACATTGGAGATTGACAATTCGACAAGCCCTTCGCTGAATTTGGTCAAAAGGAAGAAGCTGGTATTTGGGAGCACCGGCCCAGAGATGCGAGCAGTATTCCATATGAGGTCGTACTTGAGCTTTGTAGAGCTGCATACGTTGCACCTCAGTGAAATACTGCTTAGCCCTACCCAAAACACCCAGCTTTTTGGAAGCCAGTTTGGCTTTTTCTTCCAGATGACTGCGAAATTGGACTTCTTTCGAGATGCCAACCCCAAGGATACTGAGGCTGTGTGACGAACTAAGGAGAGCGCCTTCAAATTGAGGAGATACGACAAAAGGATCTTTCTTGGCAGAAAACGAACAAACCTGAGTCTTTGTAGGATTAAACCTAACAAGGTTGTTACTACCCCACACAGAAACCTTCTCCAGAATCGACTCAATTTCGAGAACAAGTAAGTTACGGCTTTCATCAACCTCAGATCGAGACATGTTCGGATGGCCGGAATATAATGTGTCGATGGTGCTGTCGTCTGCATAGCAATGAATGTTGTCGATATTCAACAGGTCATTGATATGCAGAACGAACAGGGTCGGCGAAAGGACACAACCTTGTGGAACGCCTGCATTGATGGGTCTAGGATTGGAGCACGCTCCGTCAACTAGGACTTTAATGCTACGTCCTACAAGAAAATTTGCCAGCCATCGGCATAAGCCATCGGGAAAACCGTATGACGGTAGTTTCGAAAGAAGCGCCCCATGCCAAACCCTATCAAAGGCCTTAGCTATATCCAAGCTAGCGGCCAAAGCCTCACCCTTACTTTCCACAACTTCGGCCCATCTATGAGTTAGATAGGCAAGAAGATCACCAGCTGAGCGGCCACGGCGAAAGCCATACTGACGATCACTAATTAGCTGGTGCTCCTCCAGATATCGCAAGAGCTGCCTATTGATGATAGACTCCATTACCTTTGAAAATAAAGAAGTGATTGCGATAGGTCGGTAGCTGGATGGTTCAGAGCGGTCACCTTTTTTGGGAATGGGATGAACATGCGCAGTCTTCCATGAGCTTGGAACTACGCCCGAGGAGTACGAGAGTCGAAAGAGCCGTGTAAGCACCGGAGTCAGCTCAGAAGCACAAGTCTTAAGAACGATCGAGGGAATGCCGTCAGGACCACTTGACTTGTGGGTGTCAAGGGAGATTTTATTACCATTATGACGTTTATGTATGACTTTTGTGCAGGTTAATTGAAAACAAATCTTTCCTTAACCAATATATAAAAAACAAATTTACTACACTACCTACTCCAACAGAACCTGCATTTTAATGTTATACTATGTTGAACACACAATATTAAATAAACAATATTTTCCTTGGTAAAAATTGGTACAGATAATTAATGTTTAATGTCTATATAAAACATTATATATATGTATTGATTATGTTAGAGTCTGTGAATTAACAAATAACAAATTTTTAGTTTATAAATAATTTTTAGATGTGTTTTTCCAGCGGTGGTACTCATATAATGTTATTTGAAACATTCGAAATTTAAAACGCCAGTACCAATAATCGCTCATCGCTCCCGCTAAATGTCTGTTACCACCACCGCAGAGCGTCCCTTGAACAACTTTTTATGGTATATTCGTTGGCAAACCCGTTTGTCTGTTTATCTTGCACCAAGCTTACGGGAATTAGAAGGGCTTCCAAACACCGTGGTTCATCTTTTTCGTTAGCTAAGAAGAAAATCGTCCTTGAATTTTACCAATTCCAAATTAGGAAGAGGTACGACGTCGATATTGATATATTATTGTGAATTATTTTTTGGTAAGGACAGGTAAAGTTGACATATACCTATACAATATATGTAACTGTCAATTAAAGTAACTTATTAAGGAATTTAATAGTTTTTATTCGGAATTACTTCACAAGATATGTGGTGATGTGTAAGAAAAAAAACACATATTTATCCCGTTGGTAAACATAAGATTTAGATAGGTGCGAATTTAGATAAATTAGAGAACCCAGCGGGCTCCTTTGCTCTAAGAAAACATGACTAATTCTAATTTCAAACGAAATACATTATATTTTTAGTTTTCGACGTAAGAAAAGCTCACAAAGGATTAGAATTTTGATATTTATGGATTAGTAACGGACCTGAGACGGTTTTCTACGAAAAATTCTAACACGAATACGGCTTCTATACACTTGTAGACTCATTGTGAAATCAGTAATAATATAAAAGAGCTTGATTATTTGTTTTTTATAGTCAAGTAGGTGATCAGCCTGAGACTCGCCGTCGACCTTTTGTGTCCAAGCCATGACGATGTTTCACTTCACTGTACTCGCTCGTAAGGTGACTCCAACCTACCCATTAATCAGTATTCCCCGTTTCTCAAGCGTTTCGTCCATTGTTGGTTTTATACCAGTGATGTGAATGTTGGCCGAGTGACTGAATGAGTCTCGCATCCATCCGTAGGTTCGACGTTCAGCTGTGTATCAATGGATTTTCTGTATATGTGCACATGTAACACTTGCACTTACGATGGAGGAAAACATCGTGAGGAAACCGGCATGTTTCAAATAAAAAATCGTCTATGAATTTAAAATGATTAAAGAAACGGGTGCAATCTGAGGTCAAGTCCCATATAGGGCTTATTAATGTGAGCAATGTTGGTATCAGCGTGCGACTCTCATCCCTTAGGTCATATGTTTGATATCCGCCTGTGCACCAATGGCCTATCGAAATGTATCATCTGACTAGCGAGGATTTGCCTGTCACCCTTCATTGGAGATCTATAGACAACATTGACATCATTATAAAGATGTTACCTATCCACTGTAGTTCTCAAATATCCCTTATTCGAAGTTAAAGGTTTTGCCAAGTATCCGTTACATGGTATTTGTTTTTGCATTGTAATGTTCACACACTTAAGTACATAATGTAAGCTGTGAGAACTATATTGAAATACGAGTTGAAATATAAGAAAGTTGCTTACGTGTTTGAATGCTTATTGGCTATAAGGGCGCGCGTTGCTCTTCCTGTTTTGTCTTTGAAAACTGTAGCGTTTTCATTTTGTTTCCAGATATTTAAGACCTCAGCTCAATATTTTATCGGTCTAAAATGATTCTATATAGAAGAGGTTTTAGTTTAAAGGAGTAATAATTCAATACAATGGAGCAGATCAATTTGAAAGAAAGCATTGTTGTTGTATTGTTTTTTGTAACATTAATTTTTACCAAAATTGTCATATATTTTAGAAAAGACAGCTTAGACAGACAGAATATTGTATTATGTAAATACATAATTTAGTGTTATAGTACGATTATTCAGTTTCTGCAGGCGACATCAATGGAAGTAAACGGAGGAAGCACCTACCCAAGGTGGCATTTCCCCTAAAAACAATAATTAACCTAATTATAGGGTATGTTCCGATATACACTGCGACCACTGTACAGAGTACCGTCAATTTAGTATACTGTGAAACCGTTTCTCTATAGCCAGCTATACTGGTTACAATTTAAAACGGAACGCAGTCCAGTATACTAGTCAGCTTCGTTTTTCGACACAGTTTTCAAATGAGTGCATCAAAGTTTTTCAATTCAACAAGAAAAACTATTATTGGAGTATTATCGCATTAAAAAATCTATATTAATATTAACTGTCAATTGAATTAATACTACAAAGAAAGTAAGTTAGAATTTTAAATGTTTGTTATTAAACTGTAAGTTATATCAGCTGTTAGGCATTCAAGTGGTTTTGATTGATCACGTGATCAAAGCACTGCGAGTACCTTACCTCGAAAACGCCAGTGCTCGCAGTAGAAGTATAGCGGGGATTTGTTATATATTTCCCTAGGACACTGCGGCTGTATACTGCGTGCCATAGCGGAACGAATTTTTGAACAGTGGGAGCACTATACAGTACTCGCAGTGTATATCGGAACATACCCTAAGTCAGCTTATATTTTTATCACATAAATAGTGAAACAAACATAAACCATTGTAGTTTTTAGAGAAAATCAATGCTTACTTATTATAGTATGTGAGTAACATTATGTACGTCATCCAAATTCTAGACAGATTCGCGAGCATTTCTTCCTTCTGAAATACATAAAAACGTCTTTAAACGTAAGCGTAAGCGTTGTAGGTACATACGTTTTTACGTTTTTACTTTAAACCATTGTTTCCCAAAGTGGGGCCCACGCCACACAGGAAAAAAATAATTTTTAAGGGGGCTATTCGAAAATTAAATAAAATTATTTGTTTGTTAATATTTTTTTGTTGTTAACAGTTTTTCATTATGTTTTGAAAATTTACTTACTGTGTCTCGTTAACAATTTCCTAGTAATCTTACTCAAACCTATAATTTAAGTTACGTAAGTGAACAATTAAATTTTTTAATATTAAAAATTATGTATGTTACATACATATCTAACAATAAAGTTTGGGAAACACTGCTTTAAACTAAGCACAGTTTTACCAACCAGCCCCCTCATAATGAACGATATTTCCGTATTCCTATATCTGCCAGTTTTGTATAACCTATGAATAATTAATTAATGTATGGAATAGTAAAAGTCCTTGAACATTAATTGCTATTTGACTTGAAAGCCGAAACATTGACTTCGCTTGATCTCAAGTCAATTAATTCGCCTTTCGATTTATAAAGCGTCTAAATTTAAATCGCTTTTTACCCGCTACCCTTTACCACAGAATAAATAAATAAATTAGGACCTGTTCGGATGTCAAATATCGTGTCACCGCTTTGATTAACACTATTTAATTTCACATTTAATACAGGAAATGTAATTATCACCAGCCACGCTTCCGTTATTTTTTACTTATTGTAGTACAAAGTTTAAGCAACAGCTTTTTTCACACCAAGGTTTTTGCTGCTTTAAGAGTTGAAAGTAGAATATACATATATATATATATATATATTATAACTATGCAGTAATATGAAACAATTAAACCGACTTCAAAAACATGTCAACTGTAAACGAGCAGTTAACGATGTAAATCTTTATTAACATACGTTATTATATGTGCCTTTCTAAATATCTTCTGGCATGTAACATACATAATTTTTAATAGTAGGAAATTCAATTGTTCAGTTAAGAAACTTAAACTATAGGAAGATATAACTAGGACATTGTTAACGAAACACAGTAAATTTTCAAAAATTAATGACAAACTGAAATTCAAATTCCAAATAATTTAAACAAATTTTCAAATTTTAACGATCAAATTGCCCCCTGTGGAATGTGGGCTGCATGTTAGGAAATACTGGTCTAGCCCTTGTCTCATTGAGATAGATTAAGTCTTCAAAGAACATAAGATTGCTTTACTAAACCTAGGTGAAACCTTGATTGGTTTACATAGAATTCGTTGAAACTGGAACCAGAGATTTAATGAATACTCAGAAGTACAATCATTTTATTACGAGGCAATAAACCTTACAAATTGAACTAAGCAACCAGAATGCATTTTTACAATATACAATTTGATAATAGAAACAGTCTACCCAGTGTAACAATTGTATACCTAGTAGGATTTGCAGAAAACAAAAGGCGTAAATTTTTAAAAGAAATTATAGAAAAAACTATTTGTATAGAAATATTCTTATTATTTCCTTTAGTTAATACCAACTAGCACGCGTAATACGGCGAATTCTATAAATTAAATAAAATCAATATACATTATATATATCAGATAATATTTTACATTTATGACAGATAATACTAAATAATTGTAATATGGCCTTGACACAATATGTGGGCGTTCAATTTAATTAATATTTGATTGCTAATCCCACATCTAATGAAGATTAGATTAAAATTATATCATTAGGGACTCATTGTTATGAATGTAAAAGGGGCTTTGTTATTTTTTTTTATATTTCAAAATTAACCGGAAATGTTCTTACTCCGATTGCAGGCACAATTCCCCGGGATTATGTTTTACCTAATACGTTATATTTAAATATAGTCCCTAATATAATTTAAATATAGTTTAATAGGCAAAAAGCGTGAATAGCCCAGTTGCGGACAGACAAAATCGAGTATTTATGTATTTATGTTGAACGAAACTATTAAAATAGTTTACGCTGTAGAAGTTTGTTATAAATTAATTAACAAATATTAAATAGGTATATTGCTACTCATTACATTACTTGCACATAGTTGATATTTTACATAATAAAGATAAATAACAATATTGAAGTAATCGTTAAAATAATATATACCTAATGTTTATTTTCGTCACCAATATGTCATAAAATACGTAATAGATGTTACTAGGCAACTGTTAAGTAAGAGGCATGTTCACAGTGTTTAACATGCGGGCGGCATTCGTTCATAATCGAAAAGATATTAAAACCTCATAATTAAAATATTTTACATTATTTAAACTTCGAAGGATAGTGTAGGACGAAAGTGTGAATGTGTTATGTCCTATTTAGGGCAAAGCTATTTCAACATTGGTTTCATTCATAATGTTTTTTAAATAATAAATAAAGAGAAATGATGGGTATTTGTCGGGATATCGAACTAAGAGTTAATTTCTTACTTTAAATATGAAAGCCATCTACTGTACCATGGCGAATTCACTCACGCATAAGCTTCTCCGTATAAACCCTATACTATCCAAAATACAAAACATATTGTGACTATTATACAACAACTCATCTTTCGTAAAGCGATAAATTGTATCTCTAGTAATTTTTTACCAATTACAAATAGCCAAAGTTAAGAAGTTCTTCCAAAAACAACTTCTAGGCTTTTTTAGACATGTGAAATATCAACTCGCGGTCGGTTTAATTCAATTACAGTTTTAATTGAATTCAATTAAAGTAACATCGTAAGTAATAACATACAAAACAATTGTATGAATAAATACAAAATAATTGGCTATAAAGCCGTAAATTTTTATATCTGCTTGGGCCGTTCAAGGTGAGATCAGAATCGATGGTTCGTGGTAAGCCAAAACATGAATTAATATATATTGGTAAATAAAAGTGTCTATGTCCACACAGTATGGACGCCTCTTATCATGAACGCGAAATTGCAGCACAGTTTGTAACACGATAAACTATATTTACTGCTCCAAATACGTAACGAAATAACTGTCGTGCAATCACATTTTTACTTGTCGTTTTACACGCACAGATGGTTTTGTTTTAAATCACCCGCAACTTGGTATGTTTTGCCCATTGTTTCTATTTTACTTCCAATAGTCCGAGTCCGAAAACCTGATCGATACTGGTCTCTTAATTTCACTCCACTTCATTCGTCATTGAAAGAAGCTTCCTTCAACCAATAGGTAGTACTTCCTTGCCATATTACTTTTTATCTAAATTAACTTATTAAGCAAACTAAAGTCGATGTAGACTTACGAATGATTTAAGGTGCATTTTATTTTTCAGGATCTTATCACTCGTGATGTGTTTTTACTAATTGTAATTGGATTTACACATTAAACTTTTAATAAATATAATTAAAAACAGCTAAACCTTATTTTGTAAAATAATGGAATGAAACCGGCGCATAGACGTAAACGCGACTTGGTTACTCGTCGTACATCTTTACAGTAGTTGTGGACATCTTACAATATATCTCTCTTTAATCTTTGAATTACATATTGAAATCAGCTCTTCATTCCATTGACGGTGTTATGAGACTCATTATTGTAAATTATTTAGATAATATTGTTGAAATGGGATAATATTTGAGTATATTTGGAATCTAAGTCACGTCGTGATAATTTGTAGGTATTAAATAACGTATGATCAAAATCTACGTAAAGCTAAACACCGAGAAGCTGTAAGAGGAGGCCTATGTCCAAAGGCAAGTAACACAGAAATTAACCGGCTTGCTGATTAATTACAAGTGTTTATAGTACTTCACATTTTTATTTATGTAATGTAATACGAAAATGACGTTAATTTATTGACAATGCCATTCTAAAAAAACCAGTTCGATATCCCGATAGTATCTTCCCGGTTCGTTACGATTTAAAAGGGCACTTAACTGATCACCTCGAGAGTACTACCGGGTGTAACATTCACCAGTGGATATCAAAATACTTAAGTCACAACAAAGGTGAATAGGAAATGAAAAATTCATTTCCTTTTCACAATTTCCGTCATTGCGTTAGCTGTTTTTTATGGTGTTGTATTAGTTTAATTTGAAAATTGTACGTCTGAGAAGACGGTACAGAACCACGGTACAGAAGTAGGAAGTGCAAATAGTTTATCTAGATGTTATTGACTATAAAAAACAGTTTATAGTGGATCAAATCGTCATCCATATAAATATGCGTGTTAATACATGTTTAATGTATTAACACGCTTATTACCTTTTCTAAAGATATTTGATTTTTATAGTAGGTACATATTTGTAATCGGACTCTACAATAAATATTTCTTCAATTACCTACTAATTTCATTTGCATAGTGTGTATTCATTGAAGTAGGTACTATAATCATTTTACCATGCTACATACGTATAATTTGTATTTAACCTACAAAGTAATAATAAAAATGATTAAAAAGAAAATTAAAAAGTTTGGTCCCTGTGGCAGTGTATCTTCAACACTGGCAGCATTTCCTCGTTGTATTGGATACTTATTCGTTGAGCCAGGAAAGCACCAGCTGACAGCTCTTTCTACTAGGTTCTTTCTACTAGGCGCCAACTTAAATCTTTAATAAGCGCCTGTGCACTTGAACCCCACGGCCCAAGAGTCTCTACTCCAAAAGGAACAACTTCGAAGATGGAGGAAAGACTCTTCTATGTGTATTTATTTATTTTCAATATATTTATCATACTCTAATAATGATGTTTCTCCCAGGTTTCTAAATTTTGAGGCTCCCCAAATTTTCTTACAAAATTCATTGTTTTTGGTATGCGCTGCGTTAACTATTGATGTTGGTGTCATTACCTACCTTAAAATCTCAAGCATCAAGCAAGTATTGTAAAATAAAATAAAAATTCATAGACATCGTAATTGTAGTTTGGAAGATAGCAATGATTTGTTAGTTTTCGTTTTGAGATCTTTTCTTCTGATGACTTAATGGATTATTCTCATCGCCAACTCTGCCAGAAGGCTCGCAATTCTTGCCGGCCTTGAAAGAACTTCTTTTCTTGATGTATCGGTAGTGCGCGGCAAAAACTCTAAGCCATAGTCATCTATGAATTTATATTATGCTTATTGCTATTATAATTAATGCTCGATTAACGACCGACTTGAAGAAGCATTGACCTGATGACACTTGATGACATGAAAGACGTTTTAAAAGTAGTCAATTGGATTTACGTTAAATCTACCAAATCTATAATTGAACGACTAAATAACTGCACCACAGATTACAATATCTTCATTTAAGGCGGTTAGCGGTAAAAGAGGTTTTAGTCCCGTCCCATATTTATTATGCCTATAAAAAAATTTATAACGATTGTCTGCAATACATATTGTTTTGGGGTGGCTTTATATTTAATATCCTTAAGGATAAAGAATTTAGCCGTACTTGCATTTGTCGGTGTTTCAATAAGTGAAGCTTTTATGCTTATCTATTTCCAAGTACTGTTATAAAATTAATTGGTAGTAATCCCGCGAAGGTTTTGCAAGTGAGAAAGAGTATTAGGGATAATAATTGCCTTTTTATATTCCACAAAAGAAAACGTATTACATATTTTATAAATTTCGACTTAAAAAATATTTTAAGTTCTTTAGAAATATATTGACAATCTGTTATAATTTTGATAGGGGCATTAAGGATTACATAACTTTCATAAAACAGCACAAAACGACGACGACGTAAAAAGAAACGTGATTTTTTCTATACCTATGCGGTCTTCAACTAGTATAGTTGTATTATCTATATGTTATCAATTATCTATTAAAATACTACTATGAAATACTTTACATATAACCTAAATTAAAATTTTTATCCTATAATATATAACTATTAAATTGCGAAACCACCTACATATATTTCACTAGTATTTCTATCCGACTTTTTGAAGATAACTTTTAGATTGCAAACTCATATACTTCATTGGTGTAGTAGGAAATGTGAATCGAGTGAAATGGATTTTTTTGGCTTACATTCTTAATATTTGTGGACCTTACCTCTGCAAAATGCCTATTAGGCTAGTCTAGTTACCTATATCAGACCATTAATTATATTTTAATTTGTGAGCGTATAGCGTCTTTTTTTTTAAAATAATTTTGATCTAGAAGAAATCATTATCAGTATCTGAAAAATTAAAAAAAAGGAAAAACACAAGTGGCATTACAACCTTTTTAGCTTTGAGCCTCAGATTTACCGTACGAGTTAGTATACGTTCATTTACGAAATTCAGGTGCATAGCGTTCGAACCTACTTCAGGGATCTCACTACTCACCAATCATCAAATTATTCGCACAATTACTAGTTTTAATAAAATTCACTGAGATTTTTGAATATACTAGAAATGGTACAACTTTTGCAATGTGTGCAAGGAATCGGCAAAGAAAGCGTCCAAGTACAGAATTCGTATTCCAAATGAACTATTAAACAGCGTTATATTCCCTTCATATATATCCCGTCATATGTACAGACATCGAGCTGTATTTATATGTATAATATTATGTTTATCAAATTTTGTGACATGGCTTGACCCAAACCACACTAATCTCCTGTTCAGATATGAATTAAAAGTAGGGTGGGTGATAAGAAATTCAGTTTGTTTTTCAAACGCCGATGTTTTCAAAACATTTTGCGTTGCGTTTATATATTTTATGCGTATTGCAGATAATCGCGTAGAAAAGTGTTTGTAATGTGATATTTAATTATTACAATTTTATAAATATGCGGACATGGTACATGCAGGAACACGTAATTAGAAAACGTTAAAATTATAAAGGTAGAAGGAATAATTTGGCTTTTATTGACTATATTCATTTCTCAGTGGTTCATAAGCTTAGTGATTTCATGCCAATAATAAACTCTTTTAATTAAAGCATTATTTGGTCTCTGTCTAAAACTATGTGTCTGCTCGTAAACTTTACAATAGTTTAGTTGAAGCGCGTTTTTATTTAGTATATATGCATACACAACTAACACAAAGAATTTGCTAACACATTGTAATACGAGGTATTATTTTATTAGATTCATTTTTTATAGTAATATATACATTAGGACGTGTAGAAATAAATTATTACAGTAATCCATCAATGTCACAATTACCTTGTTATGTATGTTTCTATGCAATTACATATTTTATACAATGTTATCACGTTATTGAGTTTATAAAAGTTAGAAGATTTCTTTTTAAGTAATATAAATCCGTTGTAGCAACACTTTCTAACAATTATGTATTACCCTTTAAAGTTGTATCATCTCTTGTATGTTTTATAATATATTTGTATTCGTGTTCTATTACGAGTAACATGTGTGTTGTATACCTACTGTATATACATATATCGTTAAGGATATTGAACGTGCATACAAAAACTAACAGTATCAGATGTTTTTTTTCTTATTGCAATTATAATTGTTGCTGCAGTAAAAAAGGTTGGCCAAGTAGCTTCAGCGTGCAACGCTCATCCCTGAGGTCGTAGGTTCGATCCCCGGCAGTGCACCAATGGTCCTTTCTTCCTATGTGTGCATTTAACATTCGCTCGAACGGTGAAGGAAAACATCGTAAGGAAACCGGCATGCCTTAGACCAAAGAAGCAGCGTGTCGGCATAGAAGGGTGATCACTTGAGAAGAAACAAATGATTTCGAAACAGACAAAGAACTCTGAGGCCAAAAGTAAGGGTTGTAGCGCGACTGTTTTAGTTTGTTGGTAACTCTTAATAGCGATTCTCATATTTCATGTTAAGTATTTGCACCGCGCGATTCCAAAATTGCATAATCACCGGTGGTACATAACATTCATACAAAAAGTGATGGGTGTCGCTGTCGTTATAGATGTTTACAGAGTAGTGTTGCTGACATGAATTTGATGTAAACTGTCAACAAGGAATAACCTAACTTTAATCTGGTCTTCTGATGGCGATCCTACAATATGATCTATTGTAAAAAGTAAACAATATGATCTTTATTCAAGGACTCGTAAAGAAATAATAATTAAGAATGACCAATGTATAATGAATGTGTGTATTTATGGAAACAATTCACTACCAGTTACTATATAAGGGTATGTACTATATGGCAGTAGTTGTTCTGGACTAATAAATACTTTATGTTTTGTATTCAGCTGGCTTTTCCGCTTAAACCATCTCGTATTTGCTGTTTTTTTTTAGTCCGATTCAAAAATAAATTCAAAGTAGGTACCTATTAACTAAGGAACTGAGTGTGAGTCTAAAGCAATAAAGCCTGATACATTTCTCAAGACTTTTTTAATTACCAACAATATAGTTATCTATTTTAATTAAGCACTCTGAGATTTACACCAAATTGTCTTCGAAGAGAAAACGTTATTTTATTTAAGTGTATGGGATGTTTTATCTTATAATAAATCACAACCCATAATTAACTTTGTTCATTGGTTTATTCACAAAACAAGAGTAATTAATTTTATATTCTTATATAAAAGCCCATGGAAAAATTATCATATCTCACTCCTCTGAAGTCTGTCTTGAGTGACATTCGTTTTCTTCTTTTTATTAACCGCCGGTATTTGTGTTGCCACATACATCAAAATATGAAAGAAAGTACTACACAAACGCTACACCACCCCCCTACGGAGACAGAAAAACTAAGGCGAAAAATTAAAGTATATAACAATAAAATAAAAAAAACTTAAAATATTTGACATTACAAAGAAAACTTAATATTTACAAATCTAACCTAGTCTTAAATCTAACCGTTCTGCCTGACCTGGTAACAACAGGATTAGGGGCAGAAACTGGAGGAATATTTTCCACAGTAGGCGAGAGTAATGACGGCAAAGCAGGACCAGCGGGTACAAAGCTAGGTGTGCGAGCTGAAGGAAAAACAAACTGCTCGATGAACGCTGGTTTAACGCGATCCACACTAACAGCTACGTCCTTCCCCTTTAAATCGATGTTCAGGGTTTTACCATCAATGGCGTGCTTTAAAACTTTATATGGCCCCGTGTATGGTGGCTGCAGAGGACGTCTGACGGTATCGTCACGCAAAAATATGTGCGTCGCCCCAGGTAGCTCTTTAAATACGAAGGGCCGTTTGGTGCCATGTCGCGATGCCGGTGTCGGTTGTACTTCAGCCATTTTCCGTCGAAGTCGTACAACGAAATCAGCTGGGTTTTCCATTGCTGGAGTTGGCTTGTCATCTAGTACGAGTAGTTGTCCTGGTAGACGTAATGGCTCTCCATATATTATTTCTGCAACTGAGCAGTTCAGGTCTTCCTTTAGGGCTGACCGCATACCCAGCAATACAAAGGGCAACGCTCTAGTCCACGTATCATCGTGGCATGTTAGGGCGGCTTTAAGTTGCCGGTGAACTCGCTCAATCATGCCGTTTGCGCAGGGATGGTAAGCAGTAGTTCTTTTACGCCTTGTGGCAAACCTAAGCATCAGACGATGGAAAAGATCTGACTCGAACTGCGTGCCCTGGTCGGTTGTCAGAACAGCTGGGACACCAAAGCGTAGAATCCATTCACGGGTGAACGTTTCAGCTACTTCCTCAGCGGTGATAGATTGCATAGGCCAAGCTTCAGGCCACCTGCGACTGTTTGGGAGTCAGTTTCTTGCTGAAAAATGACAGAGGGCACCATTGTCCATTGATCAACTGCTGTAAACAGGCGCCGATGTGCATGCTAGAAGCATCTGTAAAAAGACCCAAAGGTGCATCATTTACTGGATGTGTAAGTAGCGTGGCGTCTGATAAACTTTTCTTGCAGTCTTCGAAAACTCTCAACAGCTCGGGCGTCCATGGATACGGTTTGGAGCCTTTGCCATTGATCTCGACTAAAGCGTCTACTAACTGCGCTTGAAACTTGGCGGCATGAGGGATGAAACGGCGATAAAAATTAATCATACCGAGAAAACGCCTCACGCCTTGCACAGTGTCAGGAGGGGAAAATCTAATAGCTTTTGAACGCGGTCCAGAGGAGGCCGCGTACCATTAGCGTTAATGAGATATCCGAGAAATACAACCTCGCTGGCACCAAGAATGCACTTAGATGGATTGATCACCACCCCGTAATCTTGTAGGCGCTTAAAAAGGACGCGCAGATGCTCTCTGTGGCTGCTCTCGTCCACTGAAAAAACAAGCACGTCATCGATATAAGGAAAGCAGAAATCGAGACCCCGCGTGACCTCGTCGATAAAACGCTGGAAGGTTTGGCCAGCATTGCGCAGCCCAAAGGTCATGAAAGGAAACTCGAAGAGGCCAAACGGGGTAACGATGGCGGTCTTCGCGATATCTTCTTCAAAAACGGGAATTTGATGGTACGCTTTCACTAAGTCAATAGTGCTGAAAATAGTAGCTCCAGCGAGGCTGCAGGCGAAATCATTGATATGACGAACTGGGTATCTATCTGGTATGGTCCTAGCGTTTAATGCGCGATAACCGCTACAAGGACGCCATGTGTTGTCTTTTTTGGGTGTCATGTGCAATGGTGACGACCAAGCGCTTTTAGAGGGTCTTGCTGTGCCGCATTGAACCATGTCTTCAAATTCTTTTTTGGCAGCAGTAAGTTTTTGAGGTGCCAGGCGACGGGGACGACACGACACAGGAGGACCATCAATAGTTTTAATATAATGCACGGTGCTGTGCTTGATGATTCTAGGTAGACCAGGTGGACGCGTGACATCAGGAAACTCAGTAAGTATGTGTGTTAAACTAGAGTTATTAGAAATAACGGTCTTGACACTGGATTGACTGGAGGATGCAATGGAAGTGGGGATAGATAACCCAGTGCTACCATCTAAGAGACATTTGCTTCGGCAGTCCGGTAATAAATTATAATGACTTAAAAAATCGGAGCCGATAATCGGTGTGTCAACATCCGCAATAACAAAATTCCAGTGGAAATCCCTGCGTAAACCTAGGTTAAGATGCAAAGATATGTTGCCATAGGTTTTAATAGAACTCCCATTCGCAGCGCTTAGATCAAAATCTGCAGAAGCACGACGGTTTTTTGCAAGACGCTTAGGAAAACAACAGAGATCCGAGCCAGTATCCACTAGATACTGGAGTTTCGAATGTTTATCTGTAACAAAAATACGGCGGCTTTGATGAGAACAATCAGTCGCCGCGTCTACTGACTGTGTTTCCAGTTTTCCAACGGCGAGGTGTCGGGTTGCCAGTTACAGGGTTTGGTACATTTGGTTGCCCTGCTATTGAACCTTCTATGGTACCAACACATATCTGGATTTCTAGGTGAGGCACCGCGAGAACGCTGTCTAGATATTGATTTGCTGCGTGAGCGACCGCGAGGATGCGAGTTGGTAAGAGATGCAACTTGCTTGCTTAAATCTTCCACTGTCTTTACTAAAGAATCCAGTACCGATGGTGCAGGCGCTGGCATCACACAGGAGTACACCTGGTGGCTGGGTCCTGATATCTCTGTGATCTTGTCTGCGAGGTCTGCTATTTTGTCCAGACTCAGTTCAGTTTGCGAAGCTAAAATAGCCTGAATATTTTGAGGAAGACGGCGCATCCAAAGCTGGCGCAAAATATTTTCAGCTGTAAGGGTGTTACCCGCTAACGAACGCAGATGACGCAGAAACTGCGATGGTCGCCTGTCTCCAAGCTCCTCTACACTAATAAGCTGGCGTACCCGCTGTTCCTCTGACATTGAAAGACGCCGTACTAACTCATCTTTTACCTTTTTATACCGTTGGCCTATGGGTGGGGGTCTGGTAATGATATCCTCAATCTCCCCAGCTAACTTTTCGTCTAATCTACTTATTACATAATTATATTTGGTATTATCACCAACAATACCCGCTATATCAAACTGAGCTTCTACCTGCCCAAACCATACTGCTGGTTTGTCAGGCCAGAAAGGTGGTAACTTGACAGCTACCTTGCACACCGCTTGCTCTTCAGACTTGAGTGTTGATTCTGATGTAGATCCAATATCAGTCAGTTTCTGCTGAAGAGCTGCATTCTCCAGTGTCAGCTGCTGTAATCGCTGTTCTAATTCCCTATCAGCCATTATACCACACGACCAAGCAAGATGAAATAATAAAAAAAAAATTGTAGCTGTGAGAGAGGTGCAGTGGCAGATCACGCGGTTAGTATACAGGTAAGCTAAACTGTAAACATATAAGTTGTCATATCAAATAGATATAAATATAACAATTAAAAATATATGCACAATAATATAGTTGAAGCGTTTTGTAAATGCGACAAATGACTCGTGAAAGGAAAAACCATCCAGACGATCGCGCTGCTGGCGCACCTGGCCCTGGAGCGACATGATTGGGGGCCGCACCTCGTCGTTGCGCCCTCGTCGCTCGTGCTCAACAGGGAGTGCGAGTCCAAAAAAAAAAGTGGTCACGTCACTTCGGAAAATTCACATCACGTCGGAAAATTCACATCACGTCGGGGGTCACCAATTATGGGATGTTTTATCTTATAATAAATCACAACCCATAATTAACTTTGTTCATTGGTTTATTCACAAAACAAGAGTAATTAATTTATATTCTTATATAAAAGCCCATGGAAAAATTATCATATCTCACTCCTCTGAAGTCTGTCTTGAGTGACATTCGTTTTCTTCTTTTTATTAACCGCCGGTATTTGTGTTGCCACATACATCAAAATATGAAAGAAAGTACTACACAAACGCTACAAGTGTAACTATATCGCTACCCGTGTGCACATCATATTAAAATAACAAACTACATTCTCGTTTTCTGCATCATCAGATCTTGACCTTCGTTATGATGAAAGTCGATTGGCAGCAGTGCCAGTCTTAGATGGTTGTTTATTCAGATGACTGCATGAAATTACTCTTTACAGAATATATTCCAAGTGATTATGGAAAAACTTAGAAGTAAGTAAACAAAGAAACAAAATTACTGACTTACTTGTTTTGACTTGAGCCAGCGTAGAAAACCAGCTTTATCGGTCCCGGGTACTCTCTTAATTTTAGTCCTTCGCCTCTCCATTTCCAGGTCTGTTTTTGGGCGGCCTCGTTTCCTTTTGCCTTGAGGATTCCAGTCGACGGCTTGCTTGGTAATGGT
The DNA here is from genome assembly GCA_963693345.1 of Pieris melete. Lineage (NCBI taxonomy): Eukaryota > Metazoa > Arthropoda > Insecta > Lepidoptera > Pieridae > Pieris > Pieris melete. The sequence continues at coordinate 697,435 of CAVNZK010000053.1, read as the reverse complement.
GACTTGATGGTGGTGGTGACCTCCGGAGCGTACGGCGTTTTATAGTCCTAATTGGCACCTTATTGCATAGCTCCCATGGCTGATGATTAGAGATTCTTTTGGAGCCGAATATTCCTAGGATTTGACGACGGCAGCGGTTCATAAAGACCTGCAGTTGTTGTGTGGTGCTCCACGTTTCGCAACCATACAGCCACACGATCTTTGTGTTAACTTCTGTGATTGCCAAACTGACCTGACCTGCAAAAGTTGTTCTGGCTTTTGTGATTCTCGAAGGTTCGTTCGTTTTCGTGCAAAATACGTGATTCTAACGAATTAAGAACCTCCCACTTTTTAAATAGGTCAATAAACAATACTAGATCAGTATTAATTATATTTATTTTATAGTAATGAAGGAAAATATTATCATTCTTGTAGTTTTTATGAACGAGTGGTTTTCCTGTTAAAATTAATTAATCTTGTTAACCTAATAACTAATAATAACTATGAAAAAGGAACTCGTGTATTGAAATTAAACTTTATTAAGTATTAATAGTAATTTAACTTTACAAAATATCAACAAGTTATTTACTTCTCATTTGACAAGGTTCGCATCCGACTGAAAATATGTACTCACTGTTGAAATAAGAAGTGCTGTCGTCTTTGAAAAAAACAAGTGAAACCGTCCGGCTTCCCTTTGGCGAAAGTAGCATATATTAGCTGAAAGCAAATTTAAGATTTGTATTCTTCTAGAAACATCTAGAAACATTACCGCAATAACCGCAAAACAAACTTAAATTAGACATTTTTAAAATGACAAAGTTCTCAAGGAATTTAATACCTTTCCAAGGTTCACAACGCCAATCAAATATAGAAAGGGAAACGTCAACCAAATAAACAATAACAATATGCATAATCACACTGTATAATGAACCCATTTAAACTGGTTGGCAATGACTTACTATCTTAAAATTTTAATTAAATACTAGTCAATAATATATAAATATACTACAAAACATTTAATAGAATTTGAATATTAGGTAGTATTTTATGCCATTTAATTCAGAGTTGAAAATAAAATGTTCAATTTAGCTGTTTCAAATTAAATGTACCTACGATGTCTCCGATTCAGAACAGAAGCATAGGACTGTTTGGGCAGAAGGAATGGTTTTATTGTGGATGTCAACACTAACTTAACGATATAAAACAGTGCCAATGGACTTTGTATCCGGCTAATAAATAAATTAAAAAAAAAGATATAAAACATTTGACATAAAGGTAGTCCAACTAGGAATTAATATACAATACTATGGTCACACTGTCATTTATGACTAAATGATAAGAGCTATAAATTACTAAATAGGAAGGATTTGCCTTTGTTGCTTTGCTGGTATATTTAGAATAGAAAACACTAACCCCTTGTACTGTCTCTTTTCCTTACAGCGGGAACATAACTTGACAGAAAGAGACGAAATAGTATCTAGTAGTAGTTCAGAGAGTCTAATCTGATTTAGTTTTTATAAATAAGAGGGTATCCCTGTAGTTGTTAAAGTTTCTTTTTAGGTAACTTTGTGGTTAGTTGCTGAGAGTCTGTCCAGTGAGAGACATGTAGAAGAACGATATACCAGCTAGAACCGGCTCTATAAACAATTGGTCCAGTCCTTAAAATACATTTTATTTTATGCACCAGTAATTTTTCCTGACCGCAAATACCACTTTACGAGGTTCAATGGGTTATAGAGCCGTAAAACATTGCAGTCTGGTCTCAGATATAAAATCACCCACATCCTTTGCTCTAAGTGTAAGTATAATTATTTTACTTAACCGTTTAAGTAACCTACGTGAGAAGTATAAGTTATATTCAACACTTTAATAACCCAACGTTTTCTTATCATACCTGTTTCTTCCAGTTATTGAGCTGGATTCTGGACATTTACAGGTTATAATGTAGCTGAATAGCATGAATTTGCTTTTTTGAGAGTTTAAACATTTTTTTGTATTTTTGTTTGTTTACAAAAACGGGCGCAAAAACTGTGGAAATTCTTTTGTGACATTCTTTCCTGATTCCGGCTATATACTTCCGTTGTTCATAATTCTCCAAGAGAAGTGTCTGGCACACATTCTTCTTTTAGTGCTTCTCCATTAATGGAGGTTGGCCGTCAGTATCTTGAAGCGTGTTTTGTCTTGTCTTTGTCTAGCACACATTATATGAACTAATCTTATTGATTCCAAATTCCATTGGAATTCAATTATTTATCAACAATAATCTAAATATTATATTGCAATAATTGACCTAAGAATTTGCTGGATTTAGTATATAAGTAGCAAGCATTTGATAAAAGTGTTTGGACCCACTGAAAATCAATGTTGGTTTATTTATTATTAACACTTCGTTGCATATACATTAATATAGTACAATTGACATAATTAAATAAAAAGGAGAGCAACTGGCGGCCTTATCGCTTTCGAGCGATCTCTTCCAGGCAACCACCTACAAAATCAATCCTCATTTAAAGTTGTATGTTTCTTATAAAAAGTAAATATTCTTTCTTTCATTTACTTTATGGCAATAGAATTTACTATTTACTATGGGTCATTAGTCGCTTGCGACCGTCAAGCGCGGCTGCAGTTTACTGATAGTATGTAGAAATGTAGCCATGTACCTAACAATATATAAACATGTACGAAAAAACACATCGGGCACGAACTATCGCAAAACCCTGAGCCCCAAATAAACAAACCATCTATCATTTTGGTCCTCAATTTTTTGTTAGGCTCATATTTAAGAACAAAGGTCCCAAAAAGAAAAGAAATAAAACGTCTCAACTAAGTTATGTTCCCGTGGAGCTATTCAAACCGACACATAAATTGCCAAAAGCTTGAGTGGAAAGAATACTGTGCTGTTTTTGCAAACTAAATTGGTTTTATATAATTTTAGATGAAGCAATCATTACTCTTAAAATTTCTCGCCATAATACTGATGTAGACTTCTCTAAGCTCCAGTTTTTACGTCTTTTCATTGTTGAATTATTAGTTTATACGTTGAACCTCATTTATAAATCTAATGACTTATCTATAAAGTATGTTTGTAGCGCCTCTTTATTTGATTTAATTTTTAGATTATAGATTAATTAATCACAGTTTTAATAAGACTTAAATAATAATAAAATATCCCTTCATAATCATTAATTCATGATACGATATACTAAGGTAGGCAGGTATTAAAATGATAGTATGGTTTTGGTTGACCTTCTTTTAAAAATGCTTTTAACGATCGTGAGCCTATTTTAATAAATAATGATATTAAAATATAATGTTTGAATAATTATATTCAATTATTATATTTTAATATCATAGTACTATAGAGTAGTCTTTAGGTAGTCAGTAGTGTCGATCAGTTTAGGCAGTAAATTCATATCACCTCGGCTATTAAACTTTTATCATTGGCACCATTCAATAGTCATTATTCTTATCGTCAAAAAAGTAGGTTGCGATGTTGATATTTCATATTTCCGGATGGTTATAATTGATATAAAGTTATCGGGCACCTTTTGACACATGACCTCGGCCCAATGAAAGAGTTCTTTTAACGATAAGCGCTGTTCAAAAAATATTTCTCGGAATAACGAATTCGAATAATTTTGATAATTCTCGCTTTTGGATGCAATAATTTTAAAATGTATATAAGTTAAAGTAATCATAAAGTTTTTTTTTCAATACATGTATAAAGAAAAGATGAAATTTATTTATTCCAAACAATTTATATCATATAGGTATTAGGTACGTATTAAAAATTATCCTGCACGTCTATATAAAAACTCTTTTAACACGTTCACTGCGGCATCATTTTTAAAGAACTTTCAGCTGGTGCGTTGGAGACCTAAAAGATCTCGTAACAAGCCTATCCTCTGGTGCGTTTGAGACCTAATCAGTCTCCTAAAAATACACTTTTGAAAATAATTTATATCTTCCAAAAAAACAATGACATATATTTAGAATTTTTTGTGGGTGAAAGATAGCTAATTGCTTTATGCATATTTTGCTAGGTTCGCACGCAGTTACGACATTTGAATAAACTACAAATACCAAAAAAAAATTAGATATCGAATATCTCATACCGCACCCGAAGATAGTTCAATATGTGTAGTAAGTAGTGATGGGAATAAAATAATATCTCAGTTATCGAATCTAAAAGTTTTATTAATTATGCAAAGTGTTTTTCATTAAAACATGGTAAGCACATTGATTGCTTGCACATTACGCGCAAATGGTAACAATTCGTTTAGTTTTTTTAGAAGCGTCAGTGCTGTTTAACTGCGTGTGCTCCAACGAAAAAGGTTTATCGTTAAATATTTCATAATCAGAATCACTGTCATTATTAGTCAATGGGGGGCAAATTTGAACATTTTCCAAAACAAATATTTTACTGGACGATGCAGCAGTATAATCCGGCGTTGATTATTTGTTAGTAACCAATAAAATAGATTTTTTACACTTTTTTCTTTTAAACTTAATCACTCATTGTTTATCATAAATAATCAACACGCTGGTAAATACGCGAGTGTTATTTCCAAAACGTGCCCGCGACTTCCCGAATGTCGATTCTAGGACAACACTAAAAATCCCATCCTCCATCTCTTGCGTCTACGAGGCGTACGATTTCACGAGTACCGACATATCGCAAGGAATTAAAACAATTACAGTACTATGCGTTAGGGACCTAATCCATCTCTAATTTATTTTTTAAAGTCCTTGAATTCAGCTTTAAGTAGGAAGCAAATATGTATATTTGTCCTGCTCATCCTTAAAGAACTTTACAAGTTACATCCTCCCGCAAGGAGTGAAAAAACACGATTATGTTCAACGCACAATACAAAAGTCCTGCAAGAGATCTGATAGATCTCGTAATGCAACGAACGTGTTAAAGAATACTAAATGAACAAGCTTAATCATTCTTAAATGGTTAGCAAAAAATTTGGCAATTTGGCTATGTTTTATGAACGGTAGCCTTACTTTACAGGTAAGTCCTGCCCCATATACATATACAAATACGAGAATGAAAATCACAATACAATGTTGTACTTTTAAACAAAAGATTTAATTTAACTTTATATAAGCTTCGTATTTCGTCCTGCAATTAATACATACGAGGTCCCTGATAGTGTTATCAGCGGCGACCCCACGCTGTGCTGATAACGCCCGAAGGATGGATGGATGTATCCCATAATTCATATTAAATGCGTCTTTATCACACGAACTTGAGTTCATGATTTGAAATTTATATACTTTTGATTTTATGTTGCATAAAATTTAACAATACATTAAACAAGCAGGCATTGACAAGATTATTGTAATCATCTTGTATAGAACAAAATAAATATGTATAAATATTTATTTTAAGTTTGTTATGTAAAAAATATCGAATTATGTTTGACAAGTGACGTTTTCGAGTATACGTGTATATGTATAAACTACTAGCATACCGGCCAAGCGTTGCTGTGGCTAAGGTTTTAGTTATATTACATAGTATGTAGTAATCGATTCAAGGGAAAGGGTAGGAGTACACCAGTCATGAGGACCACCATGCTTTTTTGGTGGTAATGCCGTTAAATGGTAGCTTATTTGAAACGTTGGTACTTTCAACACAGCGCCATCTGTTTGAATTGTGACTATCAAATAATAAACTGAGATGTAAGCTATCCTATCTTCTATCTTCTTCTTCTTCTTTGAGAGTGTCCATGGGCGGCGGTATCACTTAACATCAGGTGGGCCTCCTGCCCGTTTGCCCCCCGTTCTATAAAAAAAAAAGTTAGATCAACCTGCACACGGTGTGCAAATTTGATTGAAATCCGTTCAGTAGCTTAGGAGTCCATAGCGGACAAACAACGTGACACGTAATTTATATATGTATAAACTATAATGTACGATTTTGACGGAGCAAAGGAACACGCCCTGTAACAAAAGACTTCAGAAACATAGCAATTTAAACTACCTTCAATAGTGTTATCAAAGGTTAGATACGTCCAACCTAGTGTCCTAGCCACTCAGAATGAAACGGGAAAGGCTCAGATTTTTACACTTCTTTGCGGTTCCAGTAAGGGTATTTCGATACGACTTTTAGAAAAGAGCGCTCTATTCTCTTAAAGCCTGGCAACACACTTATAACTTGGCGCTTCCTGATGTCCTGACGACGGCAAGGAAGAATCAACCTAAATCGCAAACGTACACCATCCATGTTCTCGAAAATGAAGAACGAAATAATTAAATTAATTTGAATAGAGCAATCAACTCTTTAAAGCTGTCGGGTCAAAACGTTTCTAAAAGAAATCTACCAAAGTTAGAAGTATCTGATAGCAATATCAGATTGTTATTATCTGTTGAAATTGATTTGAAATTGCTTTCAACTCCTAAATCTAATCGTTAATATAATGTTATCGTACAGTATAACGTTTTCAGGGCATTTGACCGACAAAGAATGAATGTATTTGTGTTCTAACACGTATTTATATTAGCTATATTATTGTTTGTGCTATGAACAAAAATGTGCACTTAATACAAATCAATTTAATGCCATATTTAACATTATACTTACACACAAAAAAGTTATTTTATTATATTTGTCATTATCATTTTTATTCACATCATTTCTTAATGCCAACAGGAAGTCAGACTTCTAATGAAATAATCATCTGTTTCATACAGAGAGTAATAGAGTAATAGAGTAATTAGTAAAAATAATATTAGATGAGATGTCTTTGGTCCTATGGAGGATGGGACCGGATTTGGTAGGGGATGCTACTTACGACTACTACAAGCTGGTGCGGCCGCAGAGCAGCCGACAAAATACAAGAGTCTTTGCTGCATCTGGGATTTTTTTCCCTCAGGAGTAGATACTTCGGCCATGGGCTTCAAGTATCTACTAATTAAAGATGTTAGTCGACGCCTGGTAGATAGTTCGGGTGACCCACCGAGGAAATGCTGCCAACATGTAAATACTGTATGTTTGTGTGTTGTAATTAAATGTATATCAATTAGTAAAATACAAATATCGTAAGTTTTATAATAGTAACTTTACTTTTCGTCGATTTTATCTCTCGTTCAGCTCATATTGAAATATAACAATAAAAATGCGTCTTAGTTAAAGTTAAACCATTAACAATACATACGAATGTAAACAAAAAATAAGCCAACTATTATTACGAATTAAGGTCTACAAAAACAAATGGTGTTTTTACTGAATACGGAAGTACTAAATGTATCAAGATACATTTGAATAGAACAATATTACTTTATTTTATTATACCGTCAATACCAAGTTTTTCTGTTGTCCATACGGGACTAACTAATGCCTACTAAGGACCCCTCGGACTAAATTAGACCAACAGGTACTCTGTACTGACTCGGTACTCAGGGAATCATCAAGGGTCAAAAAGATTTAGATAATGTTTGATATATCTTTCTTAATCATGCATATACATATAAAAGATTTTATTGAGATTTTTTTTTAAATTTAAAGGAGGCTCACCTGATGTTAAGTGATACCATGGGCATTGCCAGAAGGCTCGCAATTGCATCGGCCAAAACGATGATGTTGTCGGTCCAGATAGGTAACAGTCACAACATATTCCCTTAAGCAGTACCAAATATGTGGAGCACTGCTTAACTTTTCCATATATGTACAATTTTTACTACCTATATCATTTGTAAAACCTACTTGGACAATTCTTTAATCAAGCTTTATACTGACGTCACCATTATAATGCCTACTTACACTTGGCATATAGTGAAATGGAAATTTTGTTGCTAACGCCAATATTTATATAATACTAGCAGACCGGCCAAGCGTTGCTGTGGCTAAGGTTTTTGTTATATTACATAGTAGTAAACTATTCAAGAGAAACTGCAGGAGAACACCAATCCACCATGCTTTTTTGGTGGTTATGCCATTAAATTGTAGCTTATGTGAAACGTTGGTACTTTCGACACAGCGCCATCTGTTAGAATTGTGACTATCAAATTATATACACATATATTTGCAATTAAATAATATTGCAGGTATAAAGTAAGATGTAAGCTATCCTATCTTTTAAGTTAGATCAAACTACACACGGGGTGCAGATTTTATTGAAATCGGTTCGATAGTTTAGGAGTCCGTAGCGGACAAACAACGTGACACGTAATTTATATATATTAAGATTTATAGTATGACCTTGAAATTAATACCTAAATATTTTTTGTTAAAGCTTGTAATTACAATTTAATTATTCCAGCTAAATCCGAGTAATTACAAACTTGTTTTACGTAGATTTTTTGTAGCGTGTTATTAATTTGGCGCCGTATAACCTACTTGTGAGTTATATAACAGTGAAAAGTGGGTCCGACATTGATATTGACATCTCGAGACCGGAAGACAAACCTCTTCATTTAAATTGAAATATTTTTTGGGTTGTAAAAATCAAGTTTTTTAAATACTACGCCAGTAATTACGCAATCAATTTTAGGACATTATTTTCTGTAGTATGTTTTTAGTCCGAATGCTATTTGTTGGGTCGAAGTATTCGATAATAAACATATGTCATACAGAGTATGAACTCTAAGTTTGTACTATGTAGCGGTAAGTTGCCGTTAACATAGTTTGGACCAAAATAAATTAAATATGAAATAAATAGCTTGATAGAGTAAGTAGAGTTAAAGATATTAAAACTATTCATATTAAGCTAAGAACTATCTAAAAAAATCTCATTTCAATACAGGACAAACAAGACGTTTTCGAACCTAAACAAAAACCTTAATATCGGGTTTCAGCAACAGCTACACAGACTAACAGTATAACAATAATGCTATACTTATTTCGAGCAATTTATGTGATTTGAAAATTAATGAAAAAAATAGATTAGAAAATGAAATAGATTTCGTACCTTATTATTCGACATTATTATACTTAAATATCTTTCATAATCAACTTGTTACCTAAAGTTCTAAAAACCTTAATATTGTATGGTGCATAACATATGTCTATTACATTAATATTTTTCAGGACAAATAGCAGATCAGAGATTAAGGATAAGATTCAAAGACGATACTTAGCGCTAATTCGACTCAGGTACGTCAAAAATCTTGTTGACATACGGAAGTCATAATAATAATAGCTTTTATTGCTGTAAAATACTTATCCTAGTACATAAAAATGTGAAGTACCATAATCACTTATAATTAATCGGAAAGCCGGTTAATTTCTGTTTCACAGCTTGTCCTTGGACATAGGCCTCCTCTAAGAGCTTCCATTTCTCTCTTCTTGTTTACGTAGACACATAGGGCCAGCTACTCTACTTATATCATCTTCCCATCTTTGTATTTGTCTTCCTCTTTTTCTATTGTCTTAGCGTGGAAGCCATTCCGTTCATAATGTGTCCTGTCCATTTCAGTCTTATACTAGAAGTTAAACAGCATTTCTAAGTTTTGTCATGTCTTCTATCTTTCAATTTCAGACCTAAAACTCTCCTTTTGATACGGAGCTACGGAAGTCATAGTTCGCGCCAAATTTCGAATCTCACCCTATCAATAAATAATGTTACGCCAAGAATAGAACAAGGACCTACTTATACGCCACCACTTAGCCAGGCGGTTAACTTTGTTGTACACGGTTGGAATTTATTGCATTAATGTTACCATGAAAAGGTAAAGGTGGGTCGAGTTCAAATTTTTCCAAAACGTCTTGAGTTACAACTAACTAAACTATTATTATTACATTGTATTAAGCGAAGCGAATAACGTTGGGCTTGAAGGCGCACGATATTACGTTTGTTAAATTACGATAAATTATATTACTGACCGAGTTACGTAGACGATTTTGTAATATTTCATTTCCTCGTCGCAGGCAATCAGTGCCTAGGTTAGTAATTTGTTCGCAAACACCTGTTTATTCATTGGTTATTATTTATTAGGTATGTTTGGTATACCACAGGTATTGGGTTTATAGATCCCGATTCTAGGAAAATATTTATAGTTAGTAGATTTATAAACGTACAGCGAATCAAATCTGTGCTTGCTCAGGTAGCGAAGAAAACTTAATCTTTAAATTCTTCAACATTGAAGTTGAAACTTAAAGCCGTCATTTAAATTTCGAACACACTAAATCTTGCACCGGATACTTTGCAACCGCCATTGGCTTTAAGTTTGAATTTCGAACATAATCTCGTTCGCAGTACCAGTTACTTTGCAAGTGACTTTATGTTTCCTCTAAAGCCTTTCACTAGCGAACGGCGGAAGCCAGATTATGTCATACCGTGCCATCGGCTGGCCCCAATAACCGGCACACTTACCCACCAAAACACGTTGCGTCAGAGTTACATAATATTTTGAACTCGATGACATTCGAAGTTTGTCGAATAGTTTATTGGGTCTAGTGGTGTGTTTAGAGGAAGTAAGATATTTTGACATATGTGAATTGGCACACGCTCGCTATAACAGCAGAACATTTTATACGTCAGGTCATTACCGATTTCAAGGTTTTGGAAGATTTTAAGAAGAAAATAATCTTTGTCATATAGAAGAGATATCGTTATTAGTCATTACAAAAGTTGTTGCACCACGTTTTCCATCCGTCCCGTATATTTATATATTTTGTGGCAGACAACATTATATGCGCAGAAAAATTAAAATATATAAATTTTATGTTATATCCAGTTATCTGTCAACTTAATGTGGCACTCTCTAGGTGACCATGGCTGCTGAACGGCACGAAATTTTGAGTTATTTGTATAATATAATAAATTCGCGTTTACGTTAAGTGTAATACGTGCCGTTAACAATAAAAGTGTTATGTCCTTTCCCAAAAGTTTTCTACTGTCCTAGGAGGTATCTATCTAAATGTGATCGTTTAGCTGATTATATTTACTATACCATAAATATAATTTTCCTAGGTGATGTTTTTAATATAACGCTTGTAGCTAAGAATAAAACATGTATATAGGTACATCATAACAGTACAATATTGCAAAATGATTACACTATTCTATAAAATTATAGACATTTCCGCCTTATGGAAAAGGTGAGATGCCGTAAAGATATATAATTTTAAATTCCCATCATATTGAATGAATTACGTCTTAATTTAGTAAAAACCTGACCTGGTTAATAATTGACCTCCAAAGATTTACGTAAAATTTTATCATACATAAATTTATCATCATTCGCAATTTGCCAATAATATGATGAAATATTTAAGAATCTTCTTGTTTACCTACATTTAATATTAATGACTTATTAGTCATGTGGCAATAAAATTAATTTTAGAGAAATAATTTAACGTTGAACTGTGCACCGTTGGTAGGTATAATAATATTTGTACAAAGTTCTAGGTGACAAATTTAGAAAAAAGGCATTCCCTCACATTACTTGCGTAATCGTAATAATGAGTAAAAAATACAGATTGCAATAACAGTACAACGATTGTCTTATTGAGGTTATAAATACTCGTATATTACTTTATTACATCTTCACTTCGTGTCATACAACGTGAATTTACTAGTAAAGGCTACGAGTCTTCGATCTTAGTTATATTTCCCTTAGCACGCATAACACGAAGTATCTGGTATCAGCTTTACACGCTGACTAAGTGTCAACAAAGAATAGTTATATCATTTTACAAAGTGCCGTATGCAGTTACGTGTAATAAGGTTTTGCGTTCAGTTTTGTTATACTACACTGCATGTTTATACTTCCAGAAATTTAAGTGTTATTAAGCTAATAAATCATATCTATAATCTACCGCTAATTAAATATCTTTAGATGTACTAGGAAACATTGCGAGAAAAAAATATTACACAAGATTGACTACCAGTTACTATGTATGGGTTGCAACGGTGCGTTCACTAACACCAGCATAATCTGCGTTGGACGTAATTCTTTTTATTTCGTTGGAGATTTGGTTCGACATATATAGAAACTATTTTGACTGTCGGAATATAGGATGCTAACTACATTCTATTCATGTATTGATCGCGTTACAGTACAAGCAAAATCTGTCTTATTGCAGCAGTTTTACAAAAGTACTTATTGCCAAATTATGTTTTAGCTTTGATGGAAATAAGCAGATTTGTGTCTTGTCTGCAACAGAGTTTAGGTATTGTGAGAGATTTGTAGCATTTGGTGAAGAATTTTCGAACCAATTCGACTTAGGGTCCTTCAAGAAAAAGACTTTAAAAGGCAGAAAGCCTTTTGGCAATGTAAGTGTCCATAAGCGGCGTCAGATGTCCTGTCCGTGTACCCCCTGTATTATAAAAAAAAATTCTAGCCGAATGTTTGTTGTATGGAAGATTTATATGATTTGATAACATCAAGTGTGTATATAATTTGTAAGTTAAACGAATTCATCTTTATGCAGATTTACTATTACTTAATAATATTAGAACCTTTCCTTTAGCTATTAGATAATCGATTTGATAAGGTCAATGGGGCACAATTTAGACGTAACTCAAACGTCATATGTTTTAATTTTTCGATAAATATATTAAGATTAGTAAAAAGACATTGGTCTGTATATACAATAGGCAATAGGCAAATTGGCATTACACGTGTTTTCGAAAATATTAAAATACAAGTATATAAATAATTGTAGTAAAACAAAATGGAAGACTTCGAAATATGGCTATTTAATCGGAGGCATCCAGTAATAGTTTGTATAATATGGTTAGATTAGACAGGACTTCGCACAACGATTCTGTAATCGCAGGGCAGTTACAAAAATTAGGAAGTTCGCAGTTTGAGAACACCCCAATGGAGGAGATGTCCTGCGCCTGCTCTCGTGATACGCCGGTCGTGTCGGATATCCGTCCCATCGAACTGTCAGTATGAGGGTTATGGAAGCGGGCACTTGCGGCTGCAAACACGCATGCTGCGCTCGCGGTCTGATTAGCCGCCTCCAGTATAAAAGTTTGATAGAATTCTGTATTTTTTACAAAGTTTAATTGTAAGGTTGTAATTTAAATAGCTTGTGTATTGGACCATAGCGGTTCGAATCGGTCTTAAACGTGGTGGAAAACGCAACGTCATCGCCACTCAACTCTAGCACCCACTTCCCTCTATCTAGATTTTAGATAAAGCCACAATGTATACTGTCCTAGATTTTAAATGTGATTTTATTTCCGCGTAAATGAATAGTGATTTGGTTAGAGTAAGATTGATAATCGAGTTTTAGCGCTAAGCATGCGTCCTACACATCAAAAACGCATAGTATTTCAACCTAGAAAAGTTCGCCTCGACTCTGTATCATTACCTTAATCTTATATCTTATGATTGTTATTAATTGTGCATTTATGTGTGCGACGCAAGTGGAAATGGATAGAACATACACTCCGAAGAGATCCCAAGCAGGCGTAGTTGGGGCAAAGAGAGTCGGAAACACTTGGAGCGAGGTGAAATACGAGGCTCAAGACCGAACGTGATAGAGACTCATTGCGGACGCCCTCTGCCCCATCTAGGGGTTATAAGACATCTAGTAAGTGCATTTATGCAATAAAAATTGTATTATTTATACATACATTTTGATTATGAGTCGATGAAATCGTTGGACATAATATTTTACAAATTATTAAAATACTGGAAACGTATTGCGTTTAAGTGTTTCAAAACTATAATTTAAAGATTATTTCTTATTAGGAGAGTAATAAAACTAATAATAGAAATTAAACGGGCGTTAGCAAACAGACAATAAAGTATAATAACCACGACTTTTTGTTTAAACATTATAATTTCCCGAACATTAAGAAAACCTAATTTATTATAACAATAAGTCGAAAGATATATCGTAAATCTTAATTAATCGTTTTTTGTCATTGCAAAACTAAAGGAACAAAATTACAGTAATTACGTTGCAATTCTTCTTGAAGGAAATAAAAAAATAAAATGACAGTAAAAATAACTTCTTAAATATGGCACTTCCTCAATAAAGGCATTAATCTTATGACGTCATAGGTCCCCTGGCCCTCTTGGAGGCTGTAACTTCCTAGTTGAGTACGCGCACAGCTGGTAACTAGTGAGAGTAAATCGACGCTCGCGCAGTTACGTCACGCACACACACACGCGCACTTTCACTACTATTAGATAATTCTATAATACTGCGCGTCTAGCATAACATAAGCCCTTGTTTCTGTATACTTATGGGGTGCGGGTGTGATTTTGCATTTCCGTTTATTAAACCTATTATTGACATCGCTAAAAATGTAAGTTTAATATATAGCCCTAGTGTATTAAACTTTACATTCTAGAGTACGCACAATAGCTGTATCGAGATTGTTGTGGTACTACTTTAATAATCTGATCTGATTGATCTTACATTAAATGGAATTATATAAACCAGACATGGAAATACGTGAACTTATGACCCTAACGGTTAATTAGACTTACGGGATTTTTAACCAACAATAGTTTTACATTGACACCACCCAACATACCACACAACAAAGTACAAACCATATTTATTGACAATATAACCACCAAACAATTTAAATAATTGCTACATTATCGTCAGGCTAATCTTGTTTGCATTAAATATAAAGCAAAAAAGACGTTATTGTATAACAAAAATCAGAGGCACTACAACCTTTTTAGGTCTGGGCCTCAGATTTCTAAATCTGTCATGATAATCTGACAAAGGCACGACAAAACGACGATCATTAACTATGTCGTCATTTTTGGGTCTAAAGCAAGCTGGTTTCCTCACGATGTTTTCCTTCACCGTTTGAGCGAATGTTAAGTGCGGACATCCATTGGTGCACAGCCGGGGTTTGAACCTACGTCCTAAGAGGTGAGAGCCGCACGCTGAAGCCACTAGGCCACAGCTGTTTTATAATTTATAATCTAAATACCATCACACAAACTTTTTCTATAAATATTAGAACACTATACTTCCCGGTTTTAAGTTATACGTTTCGCAAATGTTTAAGATGACAAGATAAACACGTTTACGTATTTTTCCACACCCATATCACGATTCCAGGTTTAACATACTTTGTACATAGGTGATATATTTTTTCCTCACTTCCTTTGTTAGATATCTCAAGCCATTTATCGTGTTCTAGTCTCGCGTTTCCTATTTCCTTGAGAGGTTATACCATTACTTTTCCTTTCTAATAAGTGTGAAACTCGATGTTATGGAAATGTTCTTATAATGATGAAGACCCCGTTTGAATTTTATAAAAGAGAGCAATTCAAAGTCTCTAAATTAAAAAAATGTTAGATATGTAATATCTTGATTATTGTATTCAGATTTTAATTAATAGCTAGGCGTGCAACTCTTATGTTCTGCGTTTGAACCTGTCTAACACGTTTTATATATGCTTTTTCTTTCGGCGAAATATATATATATATATAAAATAGAAATAATATAGAAATAAATATAATATATATACATATACACATATATATCTTTTGGTATGCCGAAGACCCAATCAATGACGTGTGTTGGGCGAAGTGATCACATTAGTCAGAAGACTAATCACGCTTACGGGACAAAAATTATTTTCTTAATTAGGAGTTTATGAATGAATAGCTTGCGCCTCGCCGGGTTTTACCCGCGTCTATATCGGTGGTCGCTTGATATAATATTTTCTGATAATTTAGCTTTATATATAAAAATAAATAAATCAGTGGCGCTACAACCTCTTTACGTCTGGACCTCAGATTTCTGAATGTGTTTCGTGATCATTTTTCAATCTAATAGGCAAGTACGGGCATCAGACTCCAGTGCCTGACACACGCCGTCGACTTTTTGGGTCTAAGACATGTCGGTTTCCTCACGATGCTTTCCTTCACCGTTCGAGCGAATGTTAAATGCGCACATAGAAAGGAAGTCCATTGGTACACAGCCGGGGATCGACCCTACGACTAGCCACTAGGCCAACACTGTTCAACAATTAAAAAATATTTTTCCTAATAACATTAGTGTGAAAGATACGATAACGTAAAACTGTCAATAATAAGTGCATTGACCTGAAATCTCCACATTTATTTCATTTGAAGCACATACAACACTAGCGAACTGTGGAATCGGCTCCCGGGGGGGTCTTCGCTCAGAGGTACGACCTCCAAATGTTCAAAAAGCGAGTCTACTCCTCCCTCAAAGGCCGGCAACGCACCCACTGAAAATGGGTGTCTATGGGCTGCGCAGACTGCCCTTTTTTGTCGTCTCGCGAGCTCGTTTGCCCCCCTATTTTATAAAAAAAAAAACATTAGGTGAATTTACAAAGGTCACAATATTCATAACGTCGTTATAAAATATTTAGTATATTATTGTATTAAGAACAAGTTTTCTATTGTATTAATTTACTATAAGAATATGAAATAAATAATAAAACCCAATAAGAACACAAAGAACACTTCTTACTGAAAGTAGTCAACATTTTTTACGCCGTCGAAGTTTTTATAATGCATTAAAGACCCTTTCACGCTCCGTTACACAAATCCTGAGATCAAAAGTATTTGATAAGAGAAGAGGCGGTTTCTGAATACATTCGTATTAAGCTCGCGTTATTATTTCATTAGAACTCTATCTAACCTTGATATGGGATTCAAAATAAGTGCTATTTCTTTTATTTAAAAAGGTTCACAAGGAATCTTTGATGACGTCTGCGTACAATGTTTTTGGTTCAGTCAGTTATTTAAAATTTATCCGTTTGTTTAGTCAATAACTCAGTTTTGTATCGCGCAGCCCGGACATACAACGACCATTTTAAGCTTTGACTTGTTTAACCTATCGCGGAATATGGGTAAAAGGAGTATCAAAAATATCCATAACGCAACATCACCTGCATCATGATCCTGCACATACATACAACACAACAAAATTAGGTCCCACTTAGTTAAATGTATTGAATATTTTTTATTGTTTGTTTCCTTTTGTAAATTTATGAACCTATATAATATTTTTAGTGTAATTGTTTGTTATTATGTATAATTTTTGTTAGCTGTAGAATTACGAAATAATTATCAGAATATGAGACTATACATTCAATATTTAATAACAGTTTTATTAATATGATAAAGAGGCTTAAATATTTTATACTGCCTTGATAATCAGTTGGTTACGAAGAACGCGGAGATTCGATTTCCGACGACGCAATAATAATTTTAGGATCAAAATACAGTCTACATACTAATCGACATAGCAGACGAATTATGACGTTTGCCTAAGTGATCGTTACGGGATTTCAAACATGTTGACAACAAAATCTGAGACTAGAATATAAGATTCACTTAACAACAATGGCCCTGGCCGCAAAGCATGTGTCTATTAAATCGTTCGTGGGTTGGTAACAAATGTTTGATATATCCGCATATGACGACCTTGGACATGTTCACCAACTTAATTCTTTCCGTATCGCGATCATGGAAATTGGATACCTTGTACCTCCCATAGTTCGGCGTCTTTGTGTTCTTATAAAAAACAAATGAAGATCTAGGTGTGTATGTGTTTTAGTCATGTCACAGTAGATCAAACGTTGACGTCTCTCTGATACAGTATACCTACGTGTGTAGTGTGGTACGGGGGGCTCACGGGCACAATATTTCTAGGACACCTTATTATTTATGATTGCTATTATAGGATATTTACATCACATCGATAGTATAGGTTTCGTAGGTACGCGCTAGGTATCTATTTTCAGAGCATTTAAGATTTAACACGCACCTTTTTGTGAAGATAAAAGACTGGTCACGAACATAAGCAAAAAGTTCTATCTCGAAGTTGCAACCTTGATCTTATAGAAATAATTACTAAGCCATTGTGCCTTTCGATATCCGTAGGAACTAAAATAAATTAAGGGATTTTGGTAATTGTTTTATAATACTTTCGTAACGAAGGCTCAGAGGCCATATCACTTACCTCTTGCTTAGAAAAAATACCGAATTTCAAAGACAAAGTTTATTGAATTGAATATATATTCTTTATTTAAAAATAATATTTTAATGTATATCTACATAGCATAAAACCAAGTCATTATTTGTAAGCTTCACTTCAATTTTTCCACGCGAATGAAATCGCGAAGTTTGAATAGGAATGCTTATGATTGTGGTTCTGCTTTTATCGGTTCTTCTTACTTCTAATTTAGAAACTTATTTTGGGATGGATTGAAAGAACAGTCGGATAGATCCTGAACGACTTTAGGGAATAGAGTCACACGCTGCAGACACTAGACCAATACTGATCACGCTCATTCATTGGTGCATAAAAAATACTAGTTTAAATTGTCGGGAGAAAAATCCTAACTATCAAAGGTTTTCAACGTAATATTGAAATATAATAAAAAATAAAACAGTTCACATACCATCCATTAGTATCAATTAAAAAACATTTATACATATAGGTACACATATATATGTTGACAGTTATTTGACGTTTGGTTTAAAATTTCGAGTTCACTTTACTAAGGAGCGCTCTACAAA
This sequence comes from Pieris melete, assembly GCA_963693345.1. Taxonomy (NCBI): domain Eukaryota; kingdom Metazoa; phylum Arthropoda; class Insecta; order Lepidoptera; family Pieridae; genus Pieris; species Pieris melete. Next base: position 679,018 of record CAVNZK010000053.1, on the reverse strand, counting down.
TTAACGAAATAAAGAATGATTTGCAGAATTCGTGCAGTAAACAAAAATAGATAGACCCGTATTTCAGACACGTTTTTGAAGTTTATTTTTCCAAAGTACAAACCATATTATCTTTTATTATTCAATATACGGTAACTAGAAACTTTCTAATACATTTTTAACAAATAGCCAATTACAAGTGTAGCGCAGGCGTTGCAAATTTAACCATTTGTCCTAATTAGTTATCTTCAGATTTCTACTACCTCAAACTGTAGTTATTAGAATAAACGACTATAACCTTTAACATAACGAAATGGTTTCTGTAATTATAATCTTAGATCTTCTTTGGCCAACAATTAACAGTAACGTCAAAGGGCTATCTTCTTCACAGTCGTATTCTTCATTCCTGTAGGTCGTGCTGCCTTGCTTGTGATATCTCTTCACTTTGATCGGTCTATAGCTTCCCTTAGCGCAGCTGTTATGGGGAGACCCTTGAGAATCGTGACTAGGTTACACCAGCGGGTTGGTGACCTGCCCCTCGGCGGCCTTCCACCTTGCCGACGACAACCAGCTTGTGCAGTTTATCTGGTTCGCGGCGATATGAACATAAGGCTATATAAATCTATTAGCCCCATTCCCCATTGGGGACGGGACTTCAATCATATATAAGAGTATGATTTGAAAGATTTGTTGTTGAACCCAATATTAATGAGTTAAAAACATTAAATATCCAATGCGTGACCAACTAGCACTTAAGCCTCAAACAAACATAAAAAACTGAGAAGTGCTGCCTTTTTTGAATCGGTTAACAACATGCTAGTCACGTTCAACTTAAATAGGTAAATTGGTTTCGTTATTTCTCGACTATGAGGTCGGAATAAGAATGGTCCATTTGTCAATATCTAATGGATTTATGACGAATATATTTTAATTTGTAAATAATCTTAAATTAAAACGAGGCAACGATTAATTGTGTTTTATTTTTGGTATACAAATGTACAAAATTCTAATTTAATTTTCCATAGTATAATATCTAATTAAAATTAAATTCCTTAGAGCAGTGTTAGCCTAGAGGCTTCAGCGTGCGACTCTCATCCCTTAGGTCATAGGTTCGAATTCCTGTTGTGAACCAATGGACTGTCTTTCTATGCTGTAACATTCGCTCGAACGGTGAAGGAAGACAATGTGAGGAAACCGGCCTGCATTAGTCCCAAAAACTCGACGGCGTGTGTCGCACAGGAGGCTGATCACCTACTTGCCTATTAGATTGACAAATGATCGTGAAACAGATACAGAACTCTGAGGTCTTAAAGGAAGATAGTGCCACTGATTTTTTCCAATCTATGTATGACCGAATTGATTTGTAAAACATAAATACATAGTTTTTTTACGTATTGTTCCTGCCTGTAATAAAGGTACTTATAAAGATTTCTGATACAATAACATAGGCTAATTTCCATATATACCGTTGTGTTAAGGACGTTTATATACGAATTAATATTTAACAGTTCTCAGAGACGTTGATGTTAAAGAGCTGAATAAAATACTCATACATTCATTTATAGCATAAACTTGTGTATTATGAAAAGTATTGGATCGATATAGATTTCAAACTGCGTACTTAATCTTTTGTTTGTCTAGACATTTTATAGTATGTAACAGTTTTAATTCTATTATTTTTACGTTATGAGAGACACTTTAATTTAATACTATATATAAAACTAAATATAAATAAAAATGTATTTATTCATTTGACAAGAATTCATTATATGTGTAAGATTTGGACAACGTAGAGTGTCAGGGATCCCTCTTTCATAACAAACTTAATTATACTCCTTAAAATATTCATATTTTTTTTTATGTTAAAGGAGGCAAACGGACAGGACGCTCATCTGATGTTAAGTGATACCGCCGTCCATGCACACTCGCACTGCCAGAAGGCTCGCAATCTCGCTGCCGGCCTTTTAAGAATAATTTGGTACGCTCTTTTCTTGAAGGACCCTCGTGATTCGTCAAGTTTTTTGTTTTACACAATGTTTGTAAGGAGCTGCAACCATTACACCATGTTCCACATCTTAAGTAATTAATAATAATAAAATATATAGAAATAAAGGTTTGTCCTCCTCCTTTGTAATACGGATGTAATCTGAGGACTTTTAAGGGTTGTAGCGCCATTTATTTGAATGTAATATTGTACGTAATCGGTCTTTAAGCATAATAATATAATGGTTAAAAAATCCCGAACACCAAGCTAGATAAGATTGTCAGAACGCCAGAATTCAATTACGAAATAAGATTTTAAATAAAGATTAAGTTGAAGGATCCAAAATAAGTTTTCATAAATTAGCGAGAAATAACTTTGACACCTTACAAATTACTCGCCGTGTGGTTTAAAACGGAATCTAGGGCTTTTTTTTAAGAGAAGGCGCTATATATATATTAAGGAATTAGATGTTTGATTTTTTTCGCTAGTGACATCCTTCGATTCAGTGGTGATCGCGTGAAATTGCGGATCTACACTCAAAAATTGAGGCAGCCGTTACGAACGATTAGCACTTCAAGTTTTGAGCAACTTATTCAAAATTTGTCCCACACTATTCGATTACAATCCGTACTTAAACATCCCTACATATGCGGGTCGCGTGCGCATCGCGTGTCCCTCATAGCGAATTTGACAATAAAAAGCTTCGGTACTTGAATTTTATAACACTTAGGGTAGGTGAGAATGAATATCAGTGACAATATAAACCACTTTTGTAATTCGTATTCGTTGGCCAATTTTCTCATGATAATATGTTTATTTGTGACGGGTGTCTATGGTATTAAAGTTATAAATGATTGACCGTTTAATCCTTTTTAATAGTATCTTTTAGAATGATTTAATGTTACAATATATAAACGCCACAATTCAGTGTAGGAAAGCTGAATTTCTTACCTAAGTATCATTATTGCGGTCTTTGTCCTTACTTACTTATTACGCCACTCTAATTTCAACAAATTGAAATGATTTATTTATAATATCTAATTAAAATTAAATTCGTTAGAGCAGTGTTGGCCTAGAGACCTTAGCGTGCGACTCTCATCTCTGAGGTCGTAGGTTCGATTCCCGGCAGTGCACCAATATACTTTCTTTCTATGTTGCAATATTCGCTCGAACGTTGAAGGAAGACATTGTGAGGAATCCGGCTTGCTTTAGTCCCAAAAAGTCGAGAGCGTGTGTTATCCACAGGAGGCTGATCACCTACTTGTCTCTTAGATTGAAAAATAATCATGAATTAGATCGTGAAATCTGAGACCCAGACCTAAAAAAAAATAAAATACCTAAATAGATAGAATCTTGGTATATTTCCAATGCATAGGGGTAAATCATTTATACAATGCATTTTAATTATAATAAAATCGTGCAACGTATGTGAATAAAAATGTTATAAACTATACATATAAGTATAAATATGTATAACCGACTTAAACAGATTTACATAATTAACTAGATACACATATGTTGTAAGTATATAACTGGTTGATATTTCTCAACCGGTTATATACATCATTATGGCTTCGCGTATCATACACATAAGATTATATTTCTATAAATATTTTTATGACAATCACTCAGAACAGTCTATTACATACATAATTTATTAATGCGGAACAATTTTAACATAAACATTAATACGTACTCTGTAGTTTTAATGTTGATTCAATAAAACGTGATTATTTATCACAATTTTTCAATTACAGTGTAAACTGGTTCTTACGTCACTCAATTTAACGTCAAACTCCCAAAACGTCAAAATTACTGGACTTAGTTTGTTTTGCTTTGTTGTCTATAAATAACAACCTAGGGGCCTCATAGCCTAGTGGTCTTATTAAGTGGCAGCTAGGTAAGGGGTACCGGGTTCTATTCCCGGTTCGAGGGCAAGTTTAAATTTAATTTAAAATTTGTTCTCGGCCTTTGGGAGGGTTGTGCGGTACCGGGCGAGTGCTTAAACCGTACATGGAGGACACGGTCGAATTTCTAAAGACAAGCACGAATTATAAAAAATCCTATACTTGACGCTGGCTAATGCACAAATCGTGCCAGAGCCATGAAAAAAAAACTAACAACCGCAACTTAAAATATAGAGTTTACACTGTACTACAAATATATGATATATGTATAATAAATGTATAATAAATGTGGGTAGACTTGGGTCGACCGAGTAGCGATTTATCCGTGTCGAGTAATATGTAATAGATTTTTCAATTCTATGTGAGCAATTTCAATTACCTTGCAATGAAGAAAACAATGTGAAGGAAACAGCATTTCTTACACCTAAATTGAATACATCTGCTAGGCTGAAACAGGATTGCGATTACTACGCCATAGGGGTAGCAACGTATACCTATACATATTTAGAAGTGTGAAACGTCATAGCCAATTTTGTTCTTAAGCTGCCCTGCGATTCTGTAACTCACTTTTCGAACTCACACAGCGGTTTTCACATCGGCGGTCGCTCTGAAATCAGTCGTGAAGCAGTTATTTTATGATTTGGCATTCTGAAAAGGTGGGAACTTGAAGCTTATTGTTTATCAAAAGTGAGTTACAGAATCGCAGGGCATATAACAAATTACGCTTTTAAAAGACGTATTATATAAAAAGGTATTTTATTCATTATTTAACTGTAGATCATATTATAATTTATTTCAGTAATCTTAAGTTGTTATATATATTTTTTGTTTGAACTAAATTACGCTTCAAGAAACACAGTTAAAATATGGAATTTTGTTAATTAAAGGATGCTTAATTTTTAAACAGGAAGTTTATTTGACGTCAACGCACTAAGCCGGCATTAGACCTTCATTTATAAAAAAATTAACTTCCTTATCGCGGTTTTCTTTGAAATCGTTTGGGACTAATAAAATTAAAACATATACCATCATTTTTTGTCACTGCCTAAAATGACACGTTGAAATGTTTAAAAGTAAGGAAGCGCCTTTGATTGAAGACGGTCAAAAACTTACAAGTTCCAAAATCTGTCTAAAAAACCATCTCTTTCAATCAAATTGATAGATAGAGTAAATAAACTTATAGAGCTTATTTGATTTTATAAAATAATAATTATTGGCTTGAGTAAACAGCTCCCTTTGTGCTTAGAGTAACGTGGACTAAAAAAATTTTCAACGCTTTCAGTGATGAATACATAAAAAACGCATTAATATAGTAAAGATACTGTTAAACCTTTTAATTGTTTTATTTACACATTGTTGCGAATACAAAAAAACTTTAAACAACTACATTTATTGTAAGTTAACATAAAACGCGATAAGGGAAATTATAATTACAAATTGTATTTTTAATTGATAGAGAAAGAAACCCAAAAGTGGTTCACATAAACCAACACTTTTAAGGTCTAGTTCTTTCGGGCCATCATAGGAATTGAACTCAAGACACAAAATTTATCAAAGAATGAAACATAAACGTGGTAAGGACAATTATAAATCGTATATTTAATTAATAGAGGAATAAACCCAAAAGTAAATCGCCTATACCAACGCTTTTATCAGGTATGGTTCTTTCGTGCCATCAAAGAAATTGTACTCATTATCCTTTACTATATTTTTACGAATCACTAAGCTAGAAAAGCGGTTAGGATAATAATATGGATACTCACCCTTTAATAGATACGTTGGCGTCACCCCCTCGACCGTTAAATAACTGTAATCAAACCAATAAGAAGGGTAGTCTGATATTTTGCTCATGAAGTATCGTATAAATTGACAGTTGCCCGGTGACTACGACACAAGGATTAACATAGTCTATCCTTCTAAAATAGTTGCACCGTTTTCACTAAAGTACTCAGTCTCATTTCATCACAGCGTAAATATACTTTGACAGAAAGAGAAAAAAATAACACTGAATTCGTTTTGATAAACAAGGTTTTATTCTGTAAAGTCGTGTATAATGAGATATACCTTCATATGAATCACAATTTTTTATGTAAACTTCGCAAGAATATTATAGTAAGATTGTTAGTAAATTGCGTTAGCTCATATTATTTTCATAGTTTAATGATTTCTCGAATATGATTCAGAAATCCCACGACTATCAATTTTAGCGGATTAACTTTCTGTAAATACGTTAAATTGTCTAATAAAAGATGAATAAGGGGTGTAAATGCTTGAATTTTTGCAACACAAGAACATGTGAACTATTAGCCCGCATATTGTACCCTTCATAATTTTGGGTGGTTTAGTAATTTGAGGGTGTAAGCGCTAAAGTTTAGAAATTTGAAGAATTTACCTCTGAGTTTGATATTGTAAAAAAAAAATATTCCCATACTATGTGAATCTTTCTATATATCTTTAATTTTTGCATTGGCATGGATAAACGAATTTTACCAGAACTTTGCTGTGCCTCCTGCAGTTTTCAAACTCTGTTTTTGTTTTACAAAATGTTTGTAAGGAGCTGCAACAATTACACTACGTTCCACATGACATCTTAACTCATTAATAATAATTAAAAAAAACAACGATTTGTCCTCTATCAGCAGTAGGCATGGTGAAATAGGAGCACGCACCTACATTCTCGTGGAAACAACAGGAAAATAAACGAATTTATTTAACGTGTACTTTGCTGTGCCTATAAAGCAATATAAGCCATGTGCCCAGGCGCCGAATTCTCAAGCGTCAGGTCGTGCATTCGAACCCTGACTGTAAACAAATGAATAATTTTATTCATCATACGGCGAAGAAAATATCGTACCACCCCGTTTTTGCCATACGGGACTCTTCATATTGCTATTAGACCTAAAAAAACTACGGCCTGTGTCAGTCATCTGGCTGATCACCTTGGTACTGGAATAGACGCATAAATCTGAGGCTCAAATGTTGTAGGAAGATTTCCAACTAGGTATGTGTTCAATTTGGCAATAAAAACATTACATTTAAATACAAGTTCTTTAAGGAATATAAATGTGAATTTATAAATTAGCAAGCGGTCGAAATTAAATTTTGATTGAAATTGCTAAAGAAAGGTTACTTAAGTAATAAAACAAATTTATTCGTAGATATTTGGTAAAGAAACTTCTTTGAAGTGCTTTATAAACCAAAGAGAATCACCCATTACATTAGTGTTAAATAACACTGTTGAACTAATATTGTGAATAATAATGAATAACTAAACTGATCCACTTAACCACCCTTCCTATAATTTTAATAACCCGCGTAGGGGAGTGAAACTAGATTGGCAATGCGGGTTGGTTTTATCTCCCCACATTCCCCACGCATAGCTTTTTATTTTGTAACGGTCCAAAATTAACATATTGATTTCGAGATTAACGGTTACAAATTTCTATGTATTTGTAGCTTATTAGCTTTCTTAAATAGCTTGTGTATTGTGTTCTATTTCAATTCGAAAAAAATATAGTTTGTACAAAAGTCGTTTATTGTAATGAAAGAAATATAACAAATATACATTAATCAACTAATTTGACATTAACGTATGATGCTGTAATACAGATAATAAATCGGTATTGTTTGTAAATAATGAACTTTATTCGAAATCCTGTAACTAGAGAGTATTGTTGTAAATTATTTTACAAAAAAGCATCAAATGAACAAAACAAAAAATAGCTCTTCTTATGTACATTCTATTTTTAATAGTTTTAATGCTTAAAAGTTTTGTAGACACATTTTGAGAAAAATCTATTGACTGTCATCTATTAAATCTCTAACAGAATCTCGAATAGGAGATGCACATATCAGGAATTAAACATACATAAAGATGTAGTAAACAAAAAGTATAATTTTGTATAGCTGTTCCAAATTTAAAATTCGCGTGTATAAGCGCGCTCGCCGTCACGTTTGGTAACAAAAGCCACGCGGCGACCAACGCGGGATTTCTTAGAAACAAGCAACTTTTGTAGCATATAGAATAAGAGTTTGACGTAACGAAATGCTCGATGCTATATAAACAGTCAATGTAAACTTGAGCACTATCAAAAATGGTTTTTGAAGTGAAACTTCTTTAGGCGCATGAGTCACGAAGATGTGCAGCGTTTTTGTCGAAGAAAAGGGAGAGAGCGATTGAGACCGGTTGAGAGAGAGTGAGAAGAGCGAATTAAAGGAAGAATTAAAATTTCGTAAAGAGAATTTATGAGATATTAGTATTTCATATTTTATGCAAAATAATTTATTGAAATCTCAGATGACGAATTGTAAATTAAAATGCCACGTGTTTTTATATCGCGTAATAAATTTAAAAATGTATAATTTGTATTAATTTTCGACACTTAATATTTTAATGACAATTAATTTCATTAAATTCCTAACATATCTTCCTTTTTCCCTCCCTCTAAGTCTCGGAAATCAGTTTTAGATTCGTAGAAATATGAACAAGACTTAAAATATGAAAAGCAAACGAAAGTTACCGTAACAAAAGACTTTTAACCAAAAATCTAATATTTTTACGGATGTAAATACGCATTTGTTACATTATTAACATATCTAAATATTTTAGCTTTGCCTTTAACATGCCACGATTGCTGAAAGCACTAAATGTGTACATTTCTTGTCAGTTCTTGTTAAAACCAAAACCGTCAAACTACTGATTCTGATATACTGTTTTTAAACTAGTCTGACATTTACCGGACGGTAAAGTACCTATTTTCCTTAACTGGATATAGCAGAAGCTGTATATTATTTATGGCCTCGTATTTATTAAGCCTTTTTGCTGTTTTTTTTCGATTATAAATGTTGTATGACTCTTAGACAATCCTCATCGCGTGTAAAGGAACACTTGGCTTGCCAGTTGCAGGTAATAATGCATAAGATGTTTCTATTAAACAATTTAACGCGATATTTCTGGGTTAGTTCTGTTAAGTTTTTGTAGCAGTAATCAGAATCGTTAATTAAGAGTTAACGGGTTATCATTCTTGAATTCATTATTTCTCTAAGATTTAGAAAATTGTCAGTCTTTTACTGAATATTCTTATTACAGTCGTTTAGTAAACGCGGAATGAATTTTGTTTTCCAGTTAAACGCTTATTTCTTATCTACCACTACAGTAGTATTGTGACAGTTTAATTGAGGACTTGAGGACTGTTGGTCGTTATCGTACTTGTAGTCGGTTGACGATTCCTTGCCTTTCCAAAGAGAAATAGGAGAAGAGGTAGACAGTAATTACCAAATTAATCGTAATAATGAATTTATCTATTCCGAGGGTGAGGTATAAGCTACTATAAATGCAATAACAATCTTATTCCATTAATCAGATAATTGTTGCCAATTTGCAGAAATATAAATTAAATCATTTTAAACACGTTCAACGAATAAAATTATATTGGTCAATAGATCAATTATTAAAATATTACTAGACGGCCGATATGTTCATTGCCATAATGCTTCATTAATACAGCATTTACTCAAGAACAACAAAACATACATTCATAATTATTAATATGTAAATAAATCGTAGTCAAAACCGCGGCAAGCGAGTGGCTTTAAGTAAATACACTAAAGCTCAAAAGCTTGTTGCCACACCCAAATTCTTACACAATCAGTTATAAATCGCTCCACTTTGATAAGGAACTTATTTCCTACAACAATATTTTACCAATTAGATAATGAATATTACTCAACACTATCAATAAGGCTATTTAACAGAACTAATTCTAAGCGTCAGTTTGAAATATGTACCAAATTCTGAATAGTTCTGTGATACAAATTCTTTCTGGTAAAGTTCTAGATAGTTCTGGTAAAGTATCTTTCTGAGTAAGATTTTCTATACATTTAGTTTACTTGTATTTTTTCAAATGTATGGTGTACCGTTTATTGGTGTTTTAAAGGTAATTTTCATAATTTAAAAATGCGTAATGCATATTTAAAGAGTTCCCAATGTCAACATTCACTTTTAAATAGCTTGTGTTTATAGTCTAGATAATACCGAGCAGTGTTGCCCTAGAGGCTTCAGCGTTCGATGATCATCCTTGAGGTCGTAGGTTCGATCCCCGGCTGTGCCCAATGGATTCTCTGTTTATCTGCGCATTTAACTTAAACGGTGAAAAAACCATCGAGAGGAAACCGGCTTGCCTTAGATCCAAAAAGTTGACGGCGTGTGTCAGGCACAGGAGGCTGATCACTGATACTAGCCAATTAGATTGACAAACGACCATGAGACAGATGCCAAAATCTGAGACCCAGACCTAAAAAATGGTTGTAGCGCCACTGATTTTTTTTTAATTTTAATACAAGGAGACTTCTACCTAAGACTTATAATAATGCTTGAAAGTTCACGTGAATTCACTTAGCACACAATTTAAAATATAATCAGATAAAACTAAGCTTTCAAGGAAAATACTCGTCGTAGATGAAGAAAAAACATAATAATGACACTTGTGCAGAATCATATAGATCCATGCATAATTGCATATATTTGTAATAAACGTGGAAACAATGTTTATGCTAATAAATAAAAGATAAACGGCACAGACTCTTGTACCTATATGCAAATGTTCCTATAGTTTCGTTCCAAAATTGGTATTTATACGTTCTTGCTTTGGGATAACTAGTTCACGTTTGTTTTAATATAAAACAAATAATAAGTTCCTCTTATTTCGTAAATATAATTAATTGTTTTATTTTGTGTCAAAGTTTAACATTGCTCTTGAAAACTGTTTAGAGTTTTGACAGTTAAAAGAATTAGTACACTCTGATCTCTGATTAAGATTATCAACAAAGTTATACTACCAAACTTGCCTATTATTTTAGTATATCTAGCCGTGGCATATACGATTTTATGTACACATTAATTCAATGTTACACAATTACGCTGGCTTCTTCTAGCAATTAAGCTAAACAAGCCGACAAAGCCGTAGGGCTCGCCTTGACTAGTGAATGCACAATCCGTTAAAACCTTCAAAAAAACCTTAATACTTAATTGCTATTAGGAGATGTGGTCTTAATACAGTATTTATGACGGGAGATATTAATCATAAGTTTTGCAATAAGGTTGTATATTTGGAATGCCGATTGTTTATAATTCAGATGTAAAATTACTTACGCAACCGTAACTAATAATTGGTATTTCTCTGTTAAATTATGATTACTTATTTCCATTAAGTCTGGTTTCATTTGTTATTTGAAAATATGTTCGGTTATTTTTTAGTGATTGAATGCAGAGGGTTCTACCGAGAAAAGCCGTCAAGAAGCTCAGGACTTACTGTTTTAAATACGTAATGTAAGTTTATGAGCATATAGATACATATTTACATAATACATCGTTATATATTTATATGTTCGAAACAAAAGCTTTGTTTATACAATATAACCAATTGAACGATAAATTAAATGACCCTTATGCTCAGCGCTCAAATATTGGACAAAGTTTTATTTGTAAAATAATATCTCATCACGTTAAAATTTCAATTTGATGTGTACAAGGGTAGTTTTTTTAGTTATACCTACAAACGTTTTACTGTTTCTGTAACCCATTTCCCTATCCTGTGCTACTTAATTTCTGTTTTTTTTTTATATAGAACAAAGGGCAAACGGGCAGGAAGCTCACCTGATGTTAAGTGATACCGCCGTCCAAGGACACTAGATGCCAGAGGGCTCACGAGTGCGTTGCCGGCCTATAAGGAATTCGTACGCTGTTTTCTTGAAGAACCCTAAGTCGAATTGGTTCGGAAATACTTCAGTGAGAAAAAATTGCCTTAAAAAACGCTCAGTTGTGGAACGACTGACGTCGAGGTGATACGGGTTCGAATTTCGTATTCTGCCTATATCAATTAAGATATAAAATGCTGTATCAAATTACACTATTATGCATTGGATATATTTATCCCAATTCATGATAGTTTAAAGTAACATTTAATCAGCTCGTGTCAATCCGTATTTCAAGGAATGAGCAAAGAAAGCTTAAAATTACAAGCCAGCAAATGTTACCTATCAGCTATGTTAAACGCAGATATGCCTGTCAAGACAAGCTTTAGGTATTGATTAGCGGACCCGCAACCCGCATGCTTATCAATTCAAGTAAACATCGCGACTGTACGATATGTCAATGATAAGGCGAATTTGTTTAAAGGAGATAGGGTATATAAACTAAATTGGAACTAAATACTCCTTATTGGAAGAAGTTATGTACGATATGTCTTGAAATGAGTATATTGGACGGTTGTCATACTAATAGATTACACAATAAGTATCAAAATTGTATATCATTATACTGCATTCGTCTAATAGTTATTCAATTGCCAAATTAGGAGACCATTTTGTACAGCTTTGAATGGGTTAGGTATCTATTATGACAGCGCAGAAGGTAAGGTTTACGAAATAAATAGGATGAAATTTCGTTCGTTTTCTTATTATATTTATTGGCTATAAATTGGAAAACTTTTAGTAACTTCAGGGGAAAACGGGGGCAAAATTTAAATGAATTAAGCTAACCTTGTGATAACAAATATTACACTACGTTATTATAATATTAAACGTTGACGTATGTAATTGCAACTAGGCAGGCTAGAAAGACTGTAGATTTTTGGTCATCATTTAATGTTTACCCTTATCACGTTAAAGGGAATGGCAACTGACTCAAACTCAAACTCAAACTCAAAATATCTTTATTCAAGTGGGTAACCAAGTACACTTTTGAATCGTCAAGTTAAATTAATCGTAAATTTACATTTACTACCAGTTCGCAAGTCAAGGGCGTAGAGCGGGTAAGAAGAACTGGCAAGAAACTTTCCGCCACTCTTTTTAATCGCCAGGTATTGTCATACAAATTCTTTGAACTGGAGCAATTCAATCCCAAGGATTAGGATCATTTAAGTAGTCCTCAAATTTATAAAAAGCTTTGTTGATTAGTTTCCGTTTAACGACAGCTTTGAATTTATTTAGTGATAATACTCTAATTTCGCTTGGGAGTTTGTTGTAAAAACGAATACAATTTCCATATAAGGAGTGGTTTATCTTTTGGAGCCTGGTTGGTCGTACACTCAAATTAGTTCTATTTCGCGTATTATACTGGTGAAAGTCACCATTTGTTTTAAAGTCGACTGAAACAAGACTGTGAGCTGATATCATTTATATGAAAAGTTAGCATGACCATTCAGATTTCGAATGTTTTCACAACCCAGGTGACCTGAATATGAAAATTGACGTTTATAAATGACGGGCAGAATATATTCACCGTCCATGTTTTGAAATGGTGTTATAAATTTCAAATGAGTAACGGCCGTGTTACATACATTTCATTGCAAAAACAATAAAAAAAATGATTTCAAAATGTCAACCTCAACAACCTTTAAACATGGAAATGGCTTTAAATTAACATATTATTACATTTCAAAGTTTGTATGATATAAGGCTTGTTGAGATTTAATGGAGGAAATTGTATATATGTATGTATATAAGTCAAAATACAATTTTATGTAAAATCGTAAGATGTTACCACCATTAATTTCGCGACTGTAACTAATGAGTACGTATTACTTATTAGTAATTTTTGCTAATAATAATAATAATAGTGGTTTTTGCGCACGCGCCATTTTTTCTGCTACGTATATACCAAACATTATAAAAGTAATCTTATTATAGGTAAATAGAATTAATCTTAATAATTAAAAAATAGATTTAAATTATTTAAAGTCTAGTTACTTGCGAATTAAGGCTTAAAATAATTAAGTTAACGTCTTGCAAAACTTATCTTCGTTATATAAGGATGAGTAAGAATCAAATGCTATGCGAGCGCCCAAGGTCAGTTGCTCCATCACTTCCTCGTTGGCAACCAGCTTGAGTAACCACCTCTCACCCGAATTAGGCTTGCCTCACATATTGAATCGGTCAATAAAAAGACAAACACACTTAACATTCAATTACGGTGGCCAAGCTTTCGACACTTTGGAATTGGTTTTTGAAATATTGTAGAAATAATTACTGCTGGTGTAGGATTGGGACAAAAGACTATATTAATGCTTGAATATCTGACAAAACCTTTTTGCATGTCGGATTTAAAAGACGCAATTAAAAGATACAATAAATTAAGTAACGGTTATTATATTTTAGTTTTAAACAATAAAATATTTTATTTACACATAACGAACATTTTTATTATTAGTACATCTATATTTTATTCGCTATAGATTCTTGTGTATTTCGTGCATAAATTAAAACACAATGAAGTGTATTATTTCAAAACAATTATAACACACAATTTTCGTGCTGGCATAAACAAAACACTTATGTCAACACAATAAACTATAATACGCAATTCAGTTTACAAGAACAGAATTGCAAGATTCGTTCCTTCAATATAATTTGAGGTTGATATGTTAATCGAATAATAAAATAAATTAACATAAACAGTAGTGGGACCTAGGCTCGCGACTATCAGTACCGCATTGCAATTCAACTTTCAAGGCTAAGCCGATCATAGAATATGAGGCAGTTGCCTACCTAATGTAGGTAAATTAAACCCATCTATGCTTATATTACCAGATATTTTTAAATACAGAAATTAAAATCGTAAAGGTATGTAACGTTTTGTCACATAGGGATCATTAATTTATTAACAATTCAAAATTTAAAAAGTTTATTATTGCCCAAAGTATTTAATTTGTATTGATGTGTTTTTCTAATTATAATGTAATTAGGAAAGATTAATATAAATACCTAAATGTAAAAGTATAATACAATTGACAATCAATTTAATTAATAGTATTTATAATATAACATTGTTTGATAATTCTATTGACAATTGTTCCTATAAAATAATGAAATACACAAATTCATTTCAATGTATCTGCGTCTCAATCATCTATGTTCACTGTTCAATATTATGGAGAGTCGAACAACACGGCAAGAACTCGCTTCTTTTTTATAACCTATAAAGGCGCATACAAAAACGATTTTTCTTCTAAAATAGTCAAATAATAAGAAAATTAAAAAAAAAGATTTGTCGATTATTTACCTAATAACAAATACCTAATTCAAACAAAAAACACGCCAACTACAGCATACTACGCCCTTATACTAAAAGCAGCTAATTAATTGTTTTGTCTCTATCACTCCACTAGAAATACACGTGACAAAAGATTCTTTAACAAATACAGACCTATATTCCTTTGTATGAGAAGTACGTGTACGCGAGAACTGTGCCTTCGTATAAGGACGTAGCAGGAAAAACATTAGTCTTTATTTATTTATTAACACTTTTCATAGCAGTGTTAACCTAGTAGCTTGAGCGTGCGATTCTCATCCTTTAGCTCGTAGGTTCGAACTACGGCTAGAGCACAAATTACTCTTCAATGTGCGCATCTAACCCTTGCTCGTTCAGTGAAGGAAAATA
Organism: Pieris melete; assembly: GCA_963693345.1. Taxonomy (NCBI): domain Eukaryota; kingdom Metazoa; phylum Arthropoda; class Insecta; order Lepidoptera; family Pieridae; genus Pieris; species Pieris melete. The sequence continues at coordinate 663,711 of CAVNZK010000053.1, read as the reverse complement.
TCGTGGGGATCGTCCATAACCCAAAAGTGGGCGTGTGTCGGGCACAGGAGCCTGATCATCTAAATGCCTATTAAAAAAGCAAATTATGACGAAATAACGTCCACTACCACTTTGATTTACTCTTAATAAACAAGAAATAAAGATTGAGTACATCAATGGGCAGCCTTCGATCACTAAGCGACCTCTTCCAGACTACCCGAATGAATGCATAACTAAAATGTTGTTAACCTTACCTAACGTTGTTAAGAAGGAGGTTATCAATTGGACGTGTTGTTAATTTTTATTTATAAAGCTAGGCTGTTTCTTATCAGTATATTTGTAAGATATTGTGTCGACATTCCGTGAATACGATAAATATTAAGACAAACAATTATGAACCTCAATTATGAACTTTCCAATGTCACAAACAAAGCATTTTAAATACAATGTTCATAAAGCGAGGTGTGGGGCCGGATGTTTATTCATAACAAGTAGGTACAGAAATAGCGTTGCAATCCCAATATTACCCTTTTGTTTTAAAATAAAAGTTCGATTTTTGAATTTTCGTTTCGAATGTACGGACTGTAGCTACTGCGTAAAATATTTGTTTAGGAAATCTCAGTTTTGCGTTTCATTTAACTTGGATAACACTTTTCATACCAATATTTGATACAGACTTGACAAATGTTAGTACCACTTGGTTCGAGAATAAATCATCAATGGAAAGAAGTATATCTGAATGAAATACTATTTCAGATACTTGAAAAGTTTATAAGAGATAAACATAATAATCGATGGGTTCGATTCCCATTTTGCTTGAAACTAAATAATATATTCAAACACCTTTCTGCATCTATATCTATTTCTAAGAAATCTGGCAGCGTGCGGCATCTCCCTTTACATACATTCGATTTAAGGCGTTAGGTTTTTTTTAGTTTGCAAACCAGTTTTTTACTATCGCGAATAAATTAGGTTAGCTATTTTGTTAGGTTTCTCAAGGTCTTTATTTCTGGTTAAATTAAGCAGGAAGTCGTTTGGAATCAGCATAATGTTATTATCAGTATTGTTTTGTACAAGCTAATTAAAAGCGTTGAGTTTAAATAAATTAACAATAGTATATTAAAAGATTATTTCTGAGCTGGCATTTTACTTGTACGAAAGTCAATACAGGAGATGTATATCATTTTATTTGTAATTGCTTTAATTTGGTTATAAATTAGAAATTATGATTATTTTAGTCGATTTATCGAGAAAGGCATACATAATACACATGCATGTATAAAAGTTTCTAAACTGTGTGTATATTTAGTCTCGGGTATAACTTTTAATTTTGGCGTTTTTACCTTATGCTGTTGTTATAAACATACTTATATAATTCGTTTTGCTATGAATAGTTGCGTGTTATGTATTGAAAAATATTTTAGATGTTTTACTTGTTTAAGAAAATTCTGTATATATAAGCTTTATGTTTCACGTTAAGATATTTAAAAAAATCATTTACCTTTAATTTTCATAACCAGTTTTCTTGTATCAATCAATTACTACCAATATATGTTGTCGACGCATATACACCAAAGACGTAGTAATGTTAATACGTAATTCAACGATAAATTTAGATGCAGCCGGAAGTTGATGTCAATTTACCTTAAAATGTTAAACTTTTTTCGGTGTAAAAACAAGTTTTAATTATAATGAGTTTTATAATGAATTATTCATTAATTCATTGATAGAAACTGTTTGTGAAATATTAAATTCAATTAATTAAAATCGACCTTTGCGCTAATGCGGATTTTACTCGGATGACTTAAGACTATACATTAACGATATATGTATGTTTATTTCTCATTCGATGAACTTCGGTAGACGTCACGCATGACCGTGTTCTTCTGTTATTATGTATATTTATTACAATTAAATTTGTTTGTTTAGGCCGGCAACGCACTCGCGAGCCCTCTGGCTTTTAGAGTGTGGCAGTATCGCTTAACATCAGATGAGCATCCTGCCCGTTTGCCTGTTCAATAAAAAATGCATACAGAGTCTCTATAATTTACTCTTTAACAGACTTCACCGAACCATAAAGTAATAATCGTCATCAATCATTATCAATGTATAAAAACTCCGTTACTTAGATAAATCGCGTGATAGCAATTACAAGTCTTGACATATGGGTATCATACTTTACTTGTATGTATGAATTCTTACATAATATTATTTTTTAGTCGAGAAAATCTATAGGTAAATTTGGCAACGAACCATGGAGCCAACTTCATTTATACAAACCATAAAGATCGCAAATAAACAGAGATGTGAAAAACTTTTTTAATGGACGTTATAAACGCTTATTACTTAATTACAAGTTAGTTTACGATTGCCGTAGTGGTCAAAGAAATATATATATTGTTTCTATTCCCATCTAATGTATGTACTATGCTGCAACAGCTGACAGAAGCAAGCAAGATAGTTGGGCTTTCTATGAACAAATCTAAAACGAAAATAATGACGAATAGAGAAACTATTATGATACAAATAGGAGGAGATGATCGAATATGTAGATCACTACGTATATTTAGGGCAAATAATATCATTTAATGACCAAATGGATCTTGAGATAGAAAGAAGAGTCTCTTGCGCCTGGAAGAGATTTTGGTCACTCAAGGAAGTACTTAAAAGTAAAGACTTCCCAATGGTATCTAAGAAAAAGGTGTTCAATCTATATATCCTACCATGTGTAACATACGGCTGCCAGACTTGGGCATTATCTCATTAACCTCTTCTAAAGTTGAGAACATATCAAAGAGGAATGGAAAGAAGCATGGTGGGTGTAACACTGAGACATCGAAAAAGAGCAGAAGAGATCAGATCAGCGACCAAAGTAGAAGACATTATAAAGAAAATAAGGCAATTGAAGTGGCGCTGGACTGGGCACATGAAAGCAGGTTGAAATGGACAAAAATAATTGCAGAATGGCAACCACTGATGGAAAAAGGAAAAAAGGAAGACAGAGCAAGAGATGGGCAGACGATATAAAGATAATAGGAGGCACAACTTGGACAAGAAGAGCTAATATCAGAAAATAATGGAAACAGCTGGAAGAGGCCTATGTGTCACAGGACACGCTGACTACCTAAAACGGGTCAAGTGACGTATTAGATTAAGTTTTATTTATGTATTAAATAATTGTTATTACATTGTTCTGGGTAGTAGAAATAAAGGCTTAATAATAATAATAATAATATCAAATGTATTAGAACTCCAGTTCCATTGTTGTATCTAGAACTGCCGTCTCCTCTATCGTCAGAAACGTGTAGAACACACACACTGCACTTGTGATGTAATTATATTTAGTGTATGCATATTGTTCTCAATTAAAATAATCTTCCATTTTTCCTTATAATTATTTTAAATTGCTTTAATATCAAATGAGTCGACATGAACGGATCCAGGGTTATGGGGGTCATGACTCAGCCCTGGGCCTTCCTGTATCGCAATTGTTTAATTATTACTGATACAAAGTAGTTTTTGTTATTGGGTATTTATAGATTTTGTACCGATCATATTCCGTAATTTAACAAGTACGAGTATATTATTAAAACACGAACTTGTGTACGCGTGAATTCTGGATCCGCCATGATAAAGAAGTTTATATATATAAGATAAGAGTGTTCATATAGGTTTTCTCATTTTACTTTTGACAATGTAATAAAAAATGAAGTAAAGCTCTCTAATCTACTCGTTATATTCCGTTTGTATATGTCGCAGCCAACTAGCTTAATTAGCCGTTCAATTAACAGCCTTGCCTTTTAACTAAACGGGACCGTATAACTAGCGGCCTGAAAGAAATTCAGCCAGTTGATCAAACAGCTAGGCAAATGACTTGGTTCGATGGCATTACTTGCCTAGACTGTTGACTGTTAATTTAAATTTAATTCCACTTTCAGCCACTCTCAAACTCGAAACTAAACTCTTCAAACTGTCCAAATGGCATCGGCAATCTCAACTTTAATAGTGTTTTCCAAAATTTCATTAAAAAGAACAAGAACAATGGAAGGGTGTAGTGACAATAATAATGTGAATTTGACTCAAACAATTTAATTTTAAAAGAAATATTTTTTATATCATACGTTTCATCTTTTTTATTTCTGACAAATAATGACTCTATCGTACGAATGGCCTAAAACATTAGCCAGCCAGTTTATTAAATGTTGTTTGTTACAACGCTACGGCTGAATATCTTTCAGACCGCTAGTTAAAGGGCGCCGTTTAGTTAAAAGGCTAATTAAGCGAGTTGGCTGCGACATATACAAACGGGATATATCAAACGAGTAGATTAGAGAGCTTTACTTAATTTTTTATTACATTGTCAAATGTAAGTATGTAAAAGAAAACCTATATGGACACTCTAATCGCAGTTTCAGCATGTCTAGGTTTAAAATTTGTATTTCGAAAGATATATTTCATCCTTCAAACTTCAGACCACACTGTATTAACCAACCAATGCGTGATCACATTTACTTAAGTCATTTAGAACTACAAATAATTAAGACGTTCACGCTCTACTGGTTAATAAAAATCAATAAAAAAACGTAGCCATGAGCTGGATCAATCACCTATGAACCAGCAATGAATCGGTCATGCAACATGCATGGCTAATGTATCTCAGGGTAACTGATGTAATTGTATAAAAAATGCACTTACGTAATATCACGAGTGCTGATCACGAGTATTGATTGGAGCGAGGACTTTTCGGCTGTACCCTTAGCACAAATATGGTAGTATTTGTATCAAATAAATATAGGAATACTATTAGTTGTAGGCGACATGAACATAGCATTGATCGTACTTTTGGTATACTATCCAAAAGCGAAATTAGTGCTTCTGTTTCTTGAGTTCTAAAAACGATTGCTACTATATAAAATTGTATTAGTTATAATGTGAGTACATTTCGCCTGTGCTGCTTGTTAATACAAAACAAGTTGATTTAAAACAGTTCGTTCATTTCTGAGTCAGTTTCAGGGGTACCCTACAAGTTTAGTTATTTAAAAAAACCAGAGGCGTCATAACCTTTTGCGGTCTGGGTCTTAGATTTCTGTATCTGTTTTATTTCCTTTACTAAAAGCAAGTAGGTGATCAGCCTTCTGTATCTGACACAAGCCATTGACATCTTGGGTCTAAGATATACCGGTTGTCACGTTGTTTTCTTTGCCGTACTAGCGAGTGTTAAAAGCGCACATATAAAGTCCAAAGGTGCACAGTCGGTCTCGAATCTCTGACGTCAGGGATGAAAATCATGCTTCAGCACTAGGCCAGCACTGCTCTTCAAGTTTAATTATGCTTTGTTTTTACATGTTTTTTTTAAAACCTTGAACGTTCTATTCGCAGCAAGAATAAAAATAAATTAAGTAAAAAATTATGAAATGCATTATATGTTTTAAAAAGTTCTTTTAAAAACTTCATTCTTTATTAATAATTTACTTAGTTATACAAAATCTAAATATATAAATAAATTGGCATCTGGTTTTTATGTTGGGAAAATAAAAATTAAAGTTCATCAGTAATTTTCAAATAAACAAAAACGCATAAATATCGACGTAGCAGAAAAAACCACTTATGAAGACATGATTTAGTTTTTACCGATTGAAAACAGACACTTGAGGGTCATATAGTCAGCAAAAACACTCTTTAATTATAATTATGTGTGTACTTACCATTAAATGCCGCAATGTTTATATTTGAACCGTGATTATTTTTATATATTTTTAAAAACTTTTTAATGTTTACTTTGTCATTTGTTAAGTGAGTGAAATTCCAACCGGACCTTATGTAATCCCTGAATTAAAGTGTAATTTCCGGGTCAATATGAAAGTGTATTACTCGTTCTGGAGTTTCCGTTGAAATTGTTTGAGGTATAACTCTAATTACATTTGAAGATTTACTTTAATGAAAATATGACTATCATTTGCGTTTACTAAGACTTCGCGCGTGAATCACAACGAAGGAAGCAGATGAACTTTGAACAGTATGTAATCAAACTCAAAATCGTTTATTTATATAGGTAACACAATGTACACTTATGACCGTCAGAAAAGAATTACATATGAAATGCTTCTAATTTTACATTTACTGTAAGTTCTCAAATCAAGGTCGTAGAACGGAAGAGAAGAACTGGCAATAATCTCTCCGCCACTCTTTTTAATCGCCAAGTTTTTTGTTTTACACAATGTTTGTAAGGAGCTGCAACCATTACACCATGTTCCACATGGTTTCTTAATTAATAAAACTTAACAAAATAAATTAAAAACAAAGATTTGTCCTCTATCAGCAGGATGCATGGTGAAATAGGAGCACGCACTTACATTCTCGTGGGAACAACACGCAAATCATAGTCGAAATAACAAATATTACCGCATACACGAATTCAAGCCCGACCAATCACCACGAGTAGCACCCGTTCACGAGTATGACGCATGGCCAGCCATTGGCCCCTCATCATAGCTGGATGCACGGTTGGAAATTAAGCCTATGTTACAAAAGGAACAGTGCTTGCCTAGTGGCCGTATCTCTCATCACCATCTTAACCGAAGATCGGGCGTTAGAGTCACGACTGTGCATCAATGGACTTTTCTTTCTATATACGCAATTACCGCTGGTACGATGAAGAAAAGCAGCGTCAGGAGACCAGCCTTCCTTATACTTACCTTAGAAAAATTGTGTGTCATGCACAGAAGGCCGATGAATCGCCTATTTTCTGATTTAATAAAAATTCCCGAAACAGAAATCTGAAGACCAAGACTTGCAAGCTGCATGGCTTCTAATTAAATAATTATTATTTAGTATGAAGTAGCATTCTAATAAAGGATTTGTTTTAATCAGTCCAGTTTTTCAACATTGAATTGAGATTCTTTTATTCATTCCTAAACAACTATATTTTGCTGGCACACTTATATGTACATATATACATATATAATTTAAATATATTTCTTCCGCATTTTACTTGTTTCGAAATTGATTGACATTTATTATTACATATACCTTACATGTAAATATTATACAACATTTTAGACTTGTTAGCTTTTTAGCTTGCAGAGAATAATAAATGCCTTAATCCGATATATTTTAAACTGGTTAATAGTTAGTTAGTTAGTGCGTTTCTAAAACCAATACAATACTAACTTACGGTAAGACCTAAGTCCTACTCCAAGAGTCCGGCTTCTCGGTTGACAGTAAAAAAGTGCATTGTATTTTTTTTTTAAAGTTGGCTTCGACGTAGAAAATATTAAGTTTAGATAAGTGTTCACAAGAAAACGCCTGTAGAAACACAAGTAATTAGTATGTTTGTGCTTCACTCTCCCATTAGCTCATTCAGGCTTTCATGGAAAAATACGAATGCAAATAGTTCCGTACCTCGCTCTACGATTCCGTTGCAAAATAGAGTTCCACATCCATTGCCTCTTCTCCCCAACTACGACTTAAATTTAAACTAAAATCAGAGATGTATGTAACGTAAATAAATGTTTCTGTATAAGATTTGGTAGCGAAGTGGTGGTGAATGTTGTAGTACAGGGTTTGCGTGGGCCAAACAAGCAAGACCGGTCCCCAGGTGCCGAGCCAGCTCTGCAACTCGATAACAATTTATTTTAATTACAAACCATATTGATCAATATTTTACACAATTTACGCTGTGCGGACTTAATTTCCTTGTCTCACATTCTTTTGCATTTCAATTAACAATAATCTTCCTTGTATACTTTTATTAAAGTCGTTTCACAACAATGTTAGATTTGTTGTTGGTTTTAGTAAAAAAAAACTATCACGTAAATAAATAACTGTATTTATTAATTAATACTTCGTTGCAGAGAATACAATTGACATAATTAAAGGAAAAAGGAGGACAACTGGCGGCCTTATCGCCTTAGAGCGATCCAGGCAACCACTGTGAGAAAAAAAATTAGATAAGGCTAGCAAGAATTGCAAAAATACATAAGACATATAGTTATTTAGACAAAATAAAGCAATTAAAACTTATGTAAACACTGATCAGGACTATTTAAAAAAAATGTTGCTATATCATAATATATGATACACCCAATAACACCGCATTTGTTATTGCAATTATTCCTAACAATAAAAAAGGGCGATTAACATAACATAAAGAGTGAGGCTACATATGAGATTTAGGTATAGTGAACGGGAAATAAGATTTCTCAATCTTTATATACATTGCAAACAACATATTTTACAACTTAAATTGTTGCGTATATAAAGCACGAAATTTCGAAAGATTTTGGGAGATCTCTATTCTATTAAGATCTATTAGGAAAAACCCAAAAACCTTATTCTGTTAAGTCATAATAGTCTTTAGATGCGCATACGTAGCCTTTGAAGTTGCCAGAAGCTATATTTGAATAATGTTTTGTCTCCACGATTTAGGCAATTACAATACTTAGCAAATAATCCATCCAACTTCGTATCTTCGTTTTGAGCTATTGTTATGTATATTTTCAATTGATTTTATAGTCAAAAAGAAAAATATATGTTTATATTTATATAAGACCAAAGATAAGAACAATATAATGTGAAATCTTAAAAGGCTATCATTCTGGTTCGGACGTCCAATGTTCTGACTTTGTTTCTAGACTATTTTTATTTTTTTATTAATTTATGTATAAATATGTAAATAATAGTTTTTTATTTAAAACAGAAAGTACTAAAGCAGAAATGGTTAAACGCATTAAGATAAACAACGATTAGCTAACTCTTAACGATAATTTTCACGAGTAAATGTCATGACTAAGCTTCGCGGTCTAACATTTTCTTATACAATTATTTAATCTTGCGTTATATAAATTATTACATAGTTCTTTGTATACTCATTGGTTTTCGAGGCACGTATTTAGGCACAAGTTTCGTACGTGCTAGTAGGTGACTTAATAGGGACAAAGTCAATGTCAACTGTCTATTGCTGTAGTATTTTTAAGTTCCGCAACCCCCAGTTGTAGTAGATATTTGTGCATCGGTGTTACTGATTATAAGTGTACATAGTCTGTGCCGCATAACAGTATATCCCCCTTTATACACCCTATGTCACCAACTTTATAGTCATGGAGGCGTAAAGCTATGTACATAATGTATATTGGTTAATCAAAAATCATACGAAACTTGTTCCAGCAGATGCTATGAAAACGATTAAAGGCCATCTTTATTTTATTTTTATATAAATAAAAGGTGAACAGGTGTACTTTAACTATGATAATGTAATTTCTGTGATTTTACGTTGAAACATAAAGACATATTACATAGACATATGCCGCAATATTACTTTTACCTATTACCTCAGGATAAAAAATCATCATAAAAGACTAACGTGGTATAATATTAGGAAGTTAAAAGTAAAAAAAATCGATAGATATCAGTAGATTACGCTCCACGAATCCTACAACAATGTTTGTGCAGTCCATCAACTTATAGTTAAAGTTATTAGTAACGATTATCCGAATTGTTTGTACCCATACGTACAGGCACCACATAATTCATCTTAAAAAACGGCAAAATGGGTGTGGGCTCTTGAGCAGCGATTTCATTAAACAAATTCACTCTACGCTTTTTGCACACTTGACATTTTCCTACGTATCATTAGTTATTTAATGTTTTTTTGTTTGCTTTTTATCAGGGCGAGGCAGTCTGGGCGTTACGAGGAACCAGTTCTTGAGAATGATGAAGTGTCTTATTATGTTTTTTAAGGGCTTAAAGCATGCCGTTTGCGCTTGACCCCTAGCATCTAGAGTACATGAGCCTTGCCTTGCTGCGGAAGGCTATCTTCTGTTCTAACATTGTTTCGTCGGAAACCGAATCCGGTAAGAGTTAAATTGAAAAAGCAAGGCATGGATTTATTCAGATCCGTAAATAAGTTCCATTTTGTTTTTGGGTTAACACTTATTACAAAACACACACAAAATAACAATAATAAAAAAAAAATAAAAAAGAATGAGAGGTAACAAAGTGTAATGCATGTGTGCTGTGGGTGTAATTGGCCCTGGCTCAGCATTATGCTGAGGAGCAGACTGATGACAGATGCTATCATTAAGGTTAAGGACAAGTATTTTGTGTAAAGGCTCACCACTTTTGTTCCAATAGTAAAAGACCGATGAAAAATGTTTAGCATAGTAGTTTTAATAAACCTCCCTAACTATGGAGATTTTATGTACTGCGTAAACTGCTTACTAACTCTTAAACGTACGAATTGTTAACACTACATAAAATATTTAATATATTGTGTATGTTATGATGTATATTATACACCTATGTTGACTGACGCCACTTAAATCATTGAAGAATAATATTTAAAGACGATGTTCCTTTTGCTCATAAAAGCCTAAATAAAAATTAAATACTGCTAAGAACACCTCTCGGAATGTTACGTTGCAAGAGATGCGCAGGAGTCGCTTTAACTTTCGCCCATCACGGAAAATTTTCCGATACCAATACAATATACAAAAATTGAAATATTTTCACAAAAATATCACGACCTAAATCCGCAAACAAACCTTAATTAATGCGTATTCAGTCTAGTTTCGACAAAATCTAACTCGAGGTTAGGCTTACTAGGAAGTCATTTACTTCCTCACCCATTGACTTCCCATTAATAGGTTGCATTTATTGGTGTCGCTTCCTTAATGTGATCACGTTTTTTATCTTTGACGCTTCCTGATGACGCCTGAACCTTCAAAAGAAACCATATTGTTTGATTTATATAAGGATTATATGATGCCAATAAAACTTCTTACACTTAAAGTTTTTATATTCCCAATTGATGTACTGCATTGTCAAAAATATATATCTACATGTCAGATAACGAATTCAATGGGTTAATATTATTTTCTGCTTTATTACAAAAAATACAAGACATAAATTCTACTACATATTATGACTAAAATACTTGTTCGGTTTTTCTTATCAATTAGTGTTTTGATAGAAAGAGAATAGAAGAGTGTATTTATTTAAATAGAATAATATAATTTTTATGTTTTTAAATGGTAATTTAAAAAGAAACTAGATCTGAAATAAATTTCAAATGACTATGATTTTTAATATTAATTATGCAAATGTTTTGATAAACTTTTTTATATTTGTTACCTGAAAATTTTCCATTACTTTATACCTACTAGCCATTCAAAAATATATTGTTTTAATTAAACTAACCGTAATCTGTTTAAACCTTCAATAAGTATGTTATAAATTGAAGTTTTTTTATCCTATTTTTATCATATAAATATATATCTGATAACAAATATTTTTTTAAATTTTTTAAATTTGGCAATCAAGATCAAAACTTCGAACTTTATTTACATAAGTCGTCTCATAAGTCTCGGAGGCCGATGACGTCACTTCCGTCTCGATTACTTCCGCTCGGAAGCGCACAGCTTCCTGTCCTCGAGGCCGTTGCCTTATACTTCTGGTGATTTTACTACCTGGACCACCTAAATTGCAAGAATCAAAGTATGGTTCTATTGCTTGATTAATAATTAAAATAATAATTTAAAATGAATTTTTCTAATATTTTTAAATAATTCATAAACAATACGTAATTACTTGAAAACGTTAGATATATTAAGCCCTTGGCTCGATGCTTAGTACGTTTTTTAAATCTGGCCTAATACACGATTGGCTAACATTTGTCTTCATTATATGATTTTAAATTACATAAATTCTCTAAAAGACAACCATAACCAAGTGTAAATTACTACTGACGACCACACAGATAATATTTTGTAGCTGTAGTTAATTGCTACAATTAAGATTAATAACGATAAAATACTCACCAAAGATCGATTTTATTGTGGAATTTTTAACACCTGGATATGTTTTGGATAATACTTACTCCCCACAAGTAATTTTTTTTGCACTACAAGTACAGAATATTGAAGCCGGATCTCCATATTTTTTTTAAATCGTATTTTTTGAGCCTTTTCGTGTATCATTTATACGATCCACAACCTTGATATTAAATTTGAACAATTTACAATGTGTTTTTAATTATAAAGATTTACTACCGACCACCGAGATTTTTGATATCAACCGAGCTTTTAGCCAATTAAACATTACAATCAATTTAACATCATTAGTAATAGTTTTGGACTGGAGTTAGTACGAACTATTTTACATTTACTGGCTGAACCACACCGATCTGCATTCAATGTGAAAGATATGTGTAATCTCTGGATTTGACAGCTCTTCTAATGATTAACCACAATGATTAAAATCTTGTATGGATTTCTGACAAATTCTGCATGTGTGTCATTTTTGTTTATAGGTAAGATTCAGCTTCTAGTTCACTTACAGTTCAAGTCGTGTTAACACACAGGGGAACCAAATATTTTGGTACACAACAGTATTAAGAGAGTGACATTCTTAACCACTGATCCTATACATTATATGTAGGTTATACGTGAACAAAACAAATTAATTATGCAATGGATTGTGATTTCAAAACCGGTGCAACATTACTTACATAACTGCATTAATCCGTGCTACTAACTCGTTCAGATGCAAACTGCATGACTAATTTTAGTAGACTTTGAACTAACACATGACACCATCAATAAAGTCTAAACGTTCCGGGCAATTAAAATTTTATAACCGCATGAAAAAATAATCAATATCGCCGAAAATAGTTAAAGCTAATATTAGGTACGTTAGGCTTTGACCGACCTCTTCGTAACTTTAGATATTCCTCAATAATTTATTTTATTTTTTGTATGTTCCTGTCCGCACTGTCACACTGAAAGCTAAAATTGTCTATGCGCAATTAATACTAGCTTATAGGGTGAAGGAAAATATCATGAGGAAACCAACTTGATTTACCATGATGCTTAGTCAAAACAGTTTAACCTAAAACGACATGTGTCAGGCACATAAGGCTGATCGCCTACTTGCCTATGTATCATGTATATTATAGAGAATTTCACACTAAAATTGTTGAAATCTAACTTTCTAGAATTTCCGTGAAGTTTTTCAAGTATCATAATTATGACGTAGTAATTAGTTAAAATAGTCAAGGCGTATTATTAACGGTGACTTAACGGATAAATAATAGAATTTGCAATAAGACATTTATATATAGGAACCTTGGACTTCATATAAACAAGAAACTGCAAAGCTCGTACGAACGTAAAATTCGTAAGTTCATTGACCGTTCAATGTTAAATTCACGGTGTGCAAATAAAATAAATACTTTTGATCGTCAAAAATGCGTTACAATAAATTGCCAATGACGTGTTTGCTTACGTTGCAATACATTTTGAAGATTGATTGCAATCGGGACCTCAGTAAAATTATTTTTCGCATTCCGTCATGTATATGATTGCATTTATTTGATTATAATACTTGTAAGCTTATATGATGTATCGATATATTTTTGTTATTTAAGCTCAGAATATGATTTTGTCCTATTCGGTGCCGAGACCCTTGGTCCGTGGGGTCCTAGCGCTTTAAGGCTTTTTAAAGAAATATCAAAAAGGTTAGTCGCCATCACAGGAGACTAAATTAAATCCGCTAAATTAATGCCGCAGCCCATGGACATTGGACACAAATTTCCAGAAGGCTCGCTAGTGCGTTGCCGGCCTTTTAAGAATTGGTACGCTTTTTTCTTGAAGGACCCTAAGTCGAATTGATAATTGGTAATTGATTAGTGCTTTAGTCGATTTAATTTAATAAATGCGTTAATGTTTTCTTTATTCTATGTTTTGAATTAAATGTCAATAATTTCTTAAAGGTTAAATATGCGTTTGCAGTGCGTCCCCAACCTTAAAGATAAAAACAGGTTACGGCCCTCTTTGATACTTCATCAGTGTACAGAGATGAACTGCGTAAATTGCGTGCTTAAGGACACTTCGTTATGCATTATGTTAAGCTGGGTATCGATTACGCGCTCCTGGCGCGCGCGCCATGAATGACCGCTCCGAGAGTGCGTTCCGTGAAACGCGTTCCAAATATTTGAAGTATATCAACTAAGCGCGCCTGGCGCGCGTGGCAACTGTTCCAGTGTTCGACCCTTCATCATGGAAGCCAGTCGTGTACGAGCAGCAGCAGCTTTTGTAATTATTCACAGTATTATAAACAAGAAAAAACAGAAACGAAAAGTGCGTTGGTGGATAAAAGAGCTGTACCGAAAAAGAATGTATACAACTACAAATATTTCAAAACCAAAATTAGCTAAATCTTTAAAACCGTTATTTTGAGTTAATTAACAGTTGTAATTTAAAAATCTGTATAATAATTACCAGAGCCAGTGATTTGGCTTTTAGATATTCTCCATTTTTCTCTTCTGTACGAAGATAGGAGCACAGTCATTTTTTTCTTTAATTCCGGCATAGGGACTCTCATTTCACTACTGATTTCTCTCCAAGCATCTTCTCTAAGCGATTTATTATGATACGAAGAACTTTTGCTATTCCACAGTTGTATTAATTTACGGCAACATTGGTTATCCACAATAATTGGGAGCGCAACAAACACAAAAAAATACGATATGTCCGTCCCTACTGGCGCGCGCGCCACGATTGATGCGTGGTAAAAAACCGACACCCGTCGGAACGGACCGCTCCGCGTTCGGGCGCTCCAACAAACACATTGGCGCGCGTTCCAAAGTGGTATCCATTGCGCGCGGCTGGAGCGCGCGCCAATGTTCGCCCTCTTGGAGCGCGTAGTCGATACGCGGCTTTAGGATAATGGCGTGTTTTAAAGTTTATATTTAGTATTTGGATATTCCAAACTCTGCTTCCATTTCTATTGTCTAGACTAGTAATCTGTCGCTAAAACAATTATAATAACATCAGGCCAAATTGCAAGTTATAAATTTATTAGCAACTACAATGTAAAGTACATAAGGATCATCAGGGTTGGTCACTGGAACTTGCATATATTCTCTACGATGTTTCAGACCTCTATCTCGTCAGTAGCTTCCTATATTTTATAAGGAAACATTTGATTTTGAGAAGTAAGCACAAGAAGTCTAGGCAAAGAATCAAGTGAAAAAGCCTATTTATCTTAAAACTGCGTGTAAATCAAACAAACATTTTAGAAACAGTACATCCAATGAGCGTTAAAAATAACGAAAGCCAAATTCTCTACAAACAAAGAAACTGCGTCGCTCCAAATCCGCCGGTCCAGTTAATTGGTGTATTCCACGGAATAATAAACGATTCAAAGGTTATTTTCTTAAATAATTCAGTAATGGCTCTCGTTATAGGTTTTGCTATCCACATTAATTGTAGCCAAGGAATGTATTAAAAAGTTATTCGTAATTATTTATTTATTTATGTTTTAAACGTGTAATGTATTCGGAACCTACGAGTAAAACCTATTACATTGTTCTTTGCTTCTTCCTGAGTTGAATTTTTGAAGCCCAGTTTAGGAGCAGAAGTTATTAGATACACTCAACTGCAGATAAGGTCTGGGCTGGATCTGGACCGACATTATCATGGTTTTTTTTTTATAGAACAGGGGGCAAACGTGCAGGAGGCTCACCTGATGTTAAGTGATACCGCCGCCCATGGACACTCTCAATGCCAGAGGGCTCACGAGTGCGTTTCCGGCCTTTCAAGAATTGGTACGCTCTTTTCTTGAAGGACCCTAAGTCGAGTCGAATCTAATTGAAAACTAGGCAGAGGCATTAATATTATAACTGTAGCAGTGTTGACCTAGTGGCTCCAGCGTGCAACTCTCATCCCTTAAGTGGTAGATTCGATTCCCGGCTGTGCACCTATGGATTTTTTTCTATGTGCGCTAAAAACATTCGCTCGAACGCTGAAGAAGAACTTCATGAGGAACGGTTTCCTCATGAAGTTTTCTTTGCCTTAGACCCAAAAAGTCGAGAGCGTGTATCAGGCACATAAAGCCGATCACCTATTTGCCTATTATATAGACAAATTGATCATGAAACAGATACAGAAAACTGTGCCCGACCTAAAAAGGTAGCGCCACTGATTTATTTTATTTTTATTAATATGTACCGTATATGATTAAACCTAGCAAGATTTACATCACCAAATTAGTTTTATTTTCTTTAACAGTGACTTAACGATCAAGGAAATTGGCACCAAAACATTCGTATCACGCTGAGCTATATTTATACTTCGCGCCTTCCTTATAATATAAGTCGTATATGTATCGTCATATGTAGGGAACTTGGGCTACACAAAGAAGCCTTGTTCGTGAACCAATGAAGGCCAACCAGACGAGTTCTCGCGTGCTATGGCGCATTTTGAGGTTCATGGCTGTAGCATTTTTATATTGTCGTCCCGGATTTAGCCTGAGATTTAATTTGCTGCCTAGCATTTCTTATATTTCCGGAAATGTATTAATTTTAAGTGAATAAATATTGTTTTTTTTTTTAATTTAATGTTAGTAGACATGGTGTCTGCTTTCCACCACCGGTTGGAACAACGTATAGAGGTTGGTTAACAAAGCTTTAGCGTTAAATGCATGTCGGTTCAAATAAATACAATATCCTAATAATTTTCCCGAGACTATTTACGCCAACTTTTTCTCTCGGCCACACCCTTTGTCTTCTTAGCCGATGAGTAGGGATGCCTACCGATGCAAATTTAATGACGTGGAATAAGTGATACCTCTATCTTATATTCCATAATAAACATATTTTATTTTTAATAAAAAGTTCTTAAATAAACTATGCGGGATAGCATTAAAAAGCCGGTTATATGACTCACTTAGTCGAACACCTTTTACTCATAAAATCGTATGATGAAAAAATTTTTGATTCATGCAAGTTTCAAGTTAATAATTTTGTGAATGATTAAAATCACGTACAAATTATGTAAAAACGCTCTTTGTTAAGCTATACTCGGAAATTTTTGCTTCAATTTGAAAGCGTAACAGATTCGTTTACGTTATTAGTATGTACAGACAATTGTTATAGACAAACTCTTGAAGAAGGTCAAGGACTTTTGGCGGATACTGGCGTATTCCGTGCCAAAATTTTATACTCATTACATTTGTCTGAGTAGCTGGTATTAATGGATGTGCGATAGTAACTAATTCATTCATGAAGAGTTCAATTCAATACCAATTATTAAAAGTATGGGATTTTCCATTTCCTCAAAGCTTGAAAATTGACGTGTAAAGGTTGATACATTAAATATGATCAAAGATACAGATGAAATCTGAGGCCCAGACCTCAAGAAAGCATAGGTTCATGATATTAAGTTCTTCCTATCATTTTCATCATGTTTTTTCACTGCTATTGATCATGATTGAGTATTTCAGCAATAATTTAGCTGTTAATTATAAAAGTAAATTAAAATAATCACCTGTTTATAACTATTAATATGATATAAACATCTGAAATATTCAGATAACAATGTATGAATGCTGCCTATTTATAACATACTAATTCCAAAACTAATGATTTTTACTTTCCATACCATGCCCGGCATAGAGGCATTAGAGGTAGACATAAAATATTCATAGTAGCACATAGAATTAGCATTTGATCGTTATGTGTCCTTGGTATAAGGATACTGCGACTTATCTACCCATACTTATCAGCTTAAAAAAAAACGTTTGACAATTTACTAACATATATTCTTATTCATTCATTATTTTAGGTAGGTATTTAGTAAGTGTGTAGAACTAAAGCGTTGAAGGTAATTTTTGTTGTTTGATGATTTGCTGTTTTAAAAGAGTACCGAGAGTATTTTACGCCGGCTTTCTCTCTCGGCCTACACCCTCTGTCTTCTTTGCCGATGAGTAGGGATGCCTTCAAATTTAATGACGTGGAATAAGTGATACATGTATCTTATGTTCCAAAATAAACATATTTTTTTTTTTAATACGCGATGGCGAAGCTCTGTGGACGTCTTCTGGCCCACCAGGGGGAGGAGGAGGTTATCCTATCTCCCCTCCCCTCTATATGGGTCAGAGAGTCTGATCTTACGGTGAATATTCTTGGCAATATTCAGATAGGAATTCATCAAGTAGTCAATCGCTAATAATAAAAATAATCCCGTGGCGCTACAACCTATACGGATCTTGGCCTCATTAATCATTTTGATTGCATAGACAAGTAGGGGAACAGCCTGACACAAGTCATTTTTGGATTTGAGACATGCTGGTTTCCTCACGATGTTTTCCTTCACCGTACGAGCGAGTGTTAGATGCGCACATAAACAGAAACAACATTGGGGCACAGCCGGGAATCGAACTTATTACCTCAGTGATGAGACTCGGACGCTGTAGCAATTAGGCCAACATTGCCTTTTTAATCATAAACTACTAACCCTACAATAAATAGTTCTAAGTGCACTGTGTTTTCTTATTATTTATATGTTAAAAAGATAACATATGGGTATATTCGCTAAAGATATTGGTGATATATTGGTACCGTAAAAGCTTCCAGAAACTTCAGCTGTAAGGAAGTTTCTATACGAGAAAAGAGCCAAGTTCTCATAAATGCGAAACATATGTATCGGAAAAGATGGAAATGCAAGATGTTTATGCAGTGTTTAAATGTTAATACATTGAAAATGTCACGGCCGTTCACCGATTCTGTATCCGTTTTATAAATAAACTTTAAACGTTACTACTCTATACGAAATTTGGAAGAATCTTATTGTTCTTGTTCATTGTCTCGTAAAATATGTTATTACTCAAAAGTATAGATGAAATACTGACCCTAATATTGTCTTTGATTTATACGAGTACTTCTAAAGCTTCCCATTAATCACGAGTATTGAAAAGCCTCCCAAATGTCATGTTAGAGACGAAAAAAAAACAAATAATTTGTTTAAATACTAGCTAACAAGACTAACTAGACTTAGGGTCCTTCAAGAAAAGAGGAGGAATTTTTGAAAGGCCGGCAACGCACTCGGGAGTCTCTGGCATTGAGAGTGTCCGTGCGGCGGTATCACTTAACATTAGGTGAGCCTCCTGCCCGTTTGCCTTCTGTTCTATAAAAAAAACCGTCAAGGAAGGTATATCTTTTGGTATGAAACGTGAATACAACAATTAATTATAATCACTCTAGCTGTACTTATTAGTCCAATCCGTTTGACAGTTGTCATTGTTTTCTATTTGTTTCCATGCTATGAATCGAGTATTTTCTATATTCTTTGATTATTGTAATCATTTACGTGAATTCGGATATTAAGTAATAGTTATTTTGGTTTTATAACTGTTTTTTTTTTAAATTATATATTGAATCGACATTATTCAGAAACGCAATGGGTTTATTATTATTTATTTAAAACAATGAAGACGGAGAATGCGATTTCTTTACAAATGTAAAGTATATTAATTATAAGTGTATCTGCTATCTATGTTTATCCATGGATGTAGAAGAATTTGGCAAATTTTAAAACAAAACCAGTGCGAGAACGGGTTTCTCAAACCAGTGCAAGTTTTTATACTCGTAAAAGCACTTACGCTAACCGCATCATCTCAAATGGAACAATAAAAGTGAAACACCGAGATGCAATATAGTACATGAAACTTGGCTCAGCTTTTAATGGATATTAATTTGTTTCTTCAGCTTTATCTGTACCTATGTATCTAGGTTATATAGCAAATACGTTAGGTTTTAATGCTATTTTTAATAATATTTTTTCCGTAATAAGTACACATTAGTAGTGGATGGACTGCTAAGCTACCCCATAGAGTCCGCTTTTCCTGAATGAAACCTAAGTACTAAACAAAACTACTTTTTTTAATTTCTATCTCCGTAAAACCCTTCCTCAGACTTTAAGGAATAAATACAAAATACGCGAATTGGTCCAGCCGTCTGCCAGTTTTGCACTTAGCGACATATTTTGCGATTAAAAAATGAATATTATATTATTTAGATACAGAGAATGCTTTTTTAGCTTTTAATAATTATAAAAACGTTTATTTTGAAATGATTTCATAACTGAATTATATTCATTTTTAAATATACAAACGTTCTTTGTTTATTAAAATATACGTTTTTATAGTGTAGTACTCCTATTACAGTTCTTTTAAACTATAAGAAAACAGATTAGAGAAGATTTCTATAATTTTTCTAGGTCCAAAGGTTATATATAAGGATATTACAATTTGGTAAAATATAAACTTTTCATATCCAATTCTAAGATGATTTCGTTCATATTTATATCCTATGAAAAAGTATACATAGTAGTTAACGAGTCGTGTTCCTGAGTTTACGAACAGGTCTGGACTTGTTCAGGGTTGGACTTCACTGGTGATATTTTTGATTGCTTAATTTAACAAGCAGAAAAGTGCTTCTCCGTGGCGTGGTAACGGAAATTCCAAGGACAGTATTTCTCCCCATATTCATAAAACAGTTTTGTATTCAAAACAATTAATTTGGTACAATACTGATGGATTATCAAGTTTCGAACCCTGAACCCCGAGGTAAAGGTTTACTCAGGCTGTACTTGACATGTAAAGAAAGAGGATGAGTATAGTCTGCGAGACAATACGTCGGAACGTTTAGGGAAGTGCGTGACCAGCCTCATAACTTGCGGTCGCGTAGGGTTGTGACCAAATTATCGATAACTACTAATATCGATAAATAATATATAACTAAATATTTATAAAGTTACGTGGAAGTTAAGTGGAAATACCCACATTGCGTTTTTATGAATACTGATCAATTCTGACACATTGTTTCATCTCACATTACTAGAAAAAAAAGTTTTGCTGTATGTCTCAGCACTTTGTAGGTTTTCAATTATATATCCTGTTAAGTCCGCGGCATATACGCAACTATCCCCGTACGTACACAACTCCAAAAAGCCTAGAAGACCTGCAAGCAGACCACATGTGGACTCTAAACGTGTAGAGCTTTCCATCTCCAAACTTTATATGGATACCTGTTAAAGTTATTAAATTCCGAATACTACTTCTAGACAATACTCGCCAAAGATGAATTATAACAGAACTTTATCGATATTTCGCCACATCACTTTGCGGTAAGCTTGACGCGTCTGTCGAACTATAAAAGTGCATTGTACACCTCTTGGAAAATATACGTCAGACTGCATTTACATATAGGTACTAACTATACGTTTGTCACAAGACGTGACTCGACTCATAATATCCTAAGCCTACAAAATATGTTCGAATTCTGTTTTAACACATTCATGAAGATAAATAGAATGCAATTACAAGAATGGAACAATAGATAGAATTGGTTTTCGGAACGCGCCTCTCAGTTAAAAATCATTTATGCCGAAGTCGACCTCTGACGTTTCTCCGAAATAAAACAAAGGAATCGCGGCGTTTTGGCGCTCCTATTTTCTATGTTCAAATATTCGATAAAATCGTTTTGTGCGATGCGAATGTTGAAGTGATAAATGACTTTACGATCTAATGGTATGTTTCATATAGCTAAACAATTCTAAAGACACGTCATAATTTTAGAAAATGACCGAGCAAATAATAATTTTAGTGCGATTTTATGTCATAAATCTGTGTTTTAAGTACCTACATTTCTTTGTCTGAAAGACAAATAAAAATAGAATACATATTGCCAGGGGAGAACCGCATAGTCTGGACAAGCTGATAAAGGTAGGGAGGAGTGATGGCAGGAGAAGTCTGGGTCGATCACCTACCCGTTGGTCTGACCAAATTAAGACAATTATACAGACAATGGACATGCCCAATGCACTGAGATAAGCTGAGGATAGAGTGGTATGGAGGCAGCAAGTCGACATATCGATTGGGGCATGACAGCGCGGATTATGAGTTTCGTATAACGTTTTTGATATACATAGGTACTAGATATAGGTCTCCACTCTGATTCACCGATGTTAACATTACCACAGATTACAGATCTTCCCAGCTTTGTATTCCGAAGTGCTACTAAAATTTAGCTCATTACTGACCACTAATGAAGCCCATACGTCAAACACCTATCTTCAAAGACGTATTATATGACTCTGCCAAATTATTTTACGCTGGTTTGTTCGTTTTACTCAGACAGAAAGCCAACCACGTAGAGATATAATCAAAGAGATCCGCTTACAAACGTGATCGCATTTCGCAATAAGGATTTTGTTAACTTTGCGAAATAACCCGATTGGTTGCCTAGGTGTCCTATAACGTAAACTTGAGTATCATGAGGTAAACGAAATTCAGTATTTGTATAATTTTAAACGTGTTATATCTACAGTAATATTATAGAGGAGAAAGATTTTTATAATTGTAACGAATAAACTCAAAAGTAATATATCGATTTCAAAAATTATTTCACCATTAGAATACTGTTATCTCTGAGTATAATTATTTCATATTTAAATAAAACCAATCATGCGAAGCCAGAACATATAACTATATCTATATATTATGTGAAAGCTCATTATAGGTGAGCATATTAAAATGACAATATATCGGATTACATCTAGTAAAACTAAAAAATAAAAAGACTTTTTCGAGACATATTTAATAAGGATACGGAAATATATATTTTTCAAGATAGATATATTATATTAACAAGTGTTTTTGTTTTACAACGAATTTAATTAACAGTATTTTAAATGTTCATGTTACCTTTAACCAAATACGTAAAGAAATTATACTTTGAGGGTAATAATACCCAAAGTGTTTATTTAAAAATCAATTTAAAACGACTATAGTTTTATGATTTGGCATTAATAAATAATGAGATATATTTGTTTTATTTAATAGCTAGCCTAGACTAGAGTGTGCATTCACCAAATACCTTTAAAAACTTCTCAAGTAAATCATATTGTCTAAATAATGAGGGTACAAACTCCTTTTATACGAAGACATTTGGCCTCCAACTGTAAGGCAGCGCAAGTGATACCAACATAAATGTACTCGACAACAGAACAAGATTGCAAAAGTACCTTGGTACATAACCAACAACGAAGTTCACGAACAAAATAAAATGAGAACTATCAAAGAGGAAATCCGGAGACTGGCAGCTAAATACAAAGAGCGCTTAACCTGTCACCCCATCGAACTTGCTCGCCAACTCACCATAAAACAGTATGTGAGACGACTAAACCGTCACCAAATTCTAGAGCTAGAAGACAGTCAGTAGCTCTAGGCAGAAGATGAGTAGATGAAGCCACTCCACATGACAACACCACATAACAGATTCGCTCAGGCTGATTGCAAATACCCGCAAAAAAAAACTGAGGGTATTGGCATTACACACAGGAACATTAATATATTTTATAAGTTTATATGTAATGTCGTATGTGATTATTGGTATATATATTTATTTATATCTATAAACCCTTAACAATTTAGAAGCAGTTGTGATGACGGGACTTTTTGAGAGGTTTTGTTGAAATCGATTATAAAAAGTGTTACCAAAAACAAGCCTAGTAATTCTGCATGCGACTCTCATGTCTAAGGTTGTGCAGGCACCAATAATTTTTAATATCTACGCGGGCAATTAACATTTGCTTAAAAATTTAAATTAAAAATTTGGTGAAGAAAAACATAGTAAATTTATTGTTCCCAAAAATAAGAAAAAAAACGAAATGACTGCTTCTTATGAATAGTTATTATTATAACAGACGTAGAGGATTTTCAAATACTATTTTCTTACGTTTGCGATGTTTAGTACACTTATAGACATTGATGGCTTATCAGAGGAAAATCTTTCTTCACATCTCTACCGCTTTTGAATGCTATACACCACTCAAGCACGTGTTTTGGTAAAGTAAGACTTCATTGGAGATTGATATTCCATGTGCGATGCAATATTTAAGACAGACTTGTTCGATGTTTCTGTTTACAGATATTATGACCTACCTAAGAACAGTATGAATTCAATCTAAATAACAGATGCACTTCAAACTCCGCGCCAAACTGTAAGTACAGTTTAAAAAAAATAACAATAGATTGAATTTGGAACTATAAACAATACTCGATTATTTTTTGACAGATCGAACGCCATTACCACTTTAATTATACCGTATAAAGCTACTTTAATTATAGTATTTTTTCAAGCACACATTATATAACTAAATTCCTGATTAAATATGCTATAAATATCTGAGTAAATACACTTGATCAAACAAAGCATGGTGACTAAAGTCAAAACCATTATTCGTATACATACCGAAATTCTTCCTTGTCACCATATAAAAAGTTAGTTTTTTGTACCCTCGTCTACTTCATCCCACTCGGTTATAAACAAGATAGTGTTGCTTCGAATTGCTGTCGATATTTTTTGAACATTTTCTTTTTGAGTTCATAAATATCAATATGAAAAATTAAATAGGTATGTAAAAAGAATTTTAGTGCGCCCTAACAATATTACTAAATTAGGTAAAAATAGGTAAAACCAAATATTACTACATTCATTATAAAACAAAAACTATTTGTAAAAGTTATTTACCCTAATTTAAGAAACGCATTATTAAATGAGTATTTGATTGATTTAACACTTTATGTCTCTGTTTTAACTCTTAATTAATTTAACATACATTCTCAAAATATAAATTCAGAACATAATACTGTTTTTAATTACATGAGCATCACACGTAGAACTGATAGATCAAGCCCTTTCCACTTGATTAAAACTGTAATAGAACTTCAAAAACCACCAACCTCGTCACCAACGACACCATATAAAACGTGCCTAAAGAAATGATCTAGCGGCCCTTAAAAGTGAGCTAATTGGTTATTTTTTTATCGTTATCGATGTGATCTTAAATAGCCCATCACTTGTGGCACTCAGCTCACAAGTGCAAGTCGTATTGGGTTAGGTCAGGTGTCGCTTCACCGCACATGTGTACCGCACAGACCTCGAATATAATACAAACTACAAGTGTTTAACATAAACATTGTTTAGTACGTAATCTACTTTAATAACAATTTTTCTTTGTAAGTTAAATTCAGAAAAAAGATATTAATATATGAAAATGACATGAGAACTTAGAACTTAGGTAGCAGCGCTATCCATTCGACTTCCTTGTGATCATGTAGCCCGCGATATAGCGGTCCTTATCTAATTTGCATGAGTCCACCAAGCGTCCGAACATATACAAAAAACAATCCAAATTCATCAAGTAAGTAGAAATAAAACAAAAAAGTATAAAAACGCAATATTGCCACAACGACTCGACAAAAGGGCTTCAAGTAGTTGCTGAAATGTCAGCTATGCTTACTTGTGGAAATATGATCCGTTAACTTCAAAATTATCTATCATCATCTATCCATTGCTCATATAGTGTTTTATTATACATTAGCATTACCAACAACCTATATTAAATATAATTGAGAAAATATATTACCTTTTAATATTGCATACACAACGTTCTATGTTTATCTTTTTATCACGATCTCAGGAACACGAGACTTATGAATATAGATAAAAAAAACACTATTCATTGTTAATTAAAACTGGAAAGTCCAGGGTGCAGAAAAATATGTCCCTTCAAACATATTTGACAATAAGTCATAAGGGATGCAGGTAGATAAATCTCGTCCAAACGATGTTCGCCCATTTTTTGTTGCTAAAGTGCAGTTGAAGCTGAATATTATTCAATTTCAAAACATCATGTTGTTAAAGAAATTTCTTTAAGATTTTCACTCATTTTTGTATTATTCTAGGGGTGTGTTCAAATACACAACAATTTTGATTATTAATTTCTTCTATAAATATTAATCGATGTTTCATTTTCACAAGAAAATTTAAACAAGAAATTTTTTAAATTAAGAACATCAATAATTGCTGTACATACAAACACATTATTATTAATTTTGAAATTTAATTCTCTTTCAGTTTTCTTGTACACCTTGATATCGATATTATAAGAGTCAGGTAAAAACAAAAGTTCATTAAACCATCACTTTATCATTATCATTAAGACAATGTAACCCTTGGAAGTAATCCGTTAACAATCTGTCATAATTGTGTCATGTCATGTTTGTGATGTCAACAGTACTTCCTTAATTTACCTGATTGCCAAAAGAGTCATTTTGTGTCATACTTTGTTAATTGAATAATTAAATTTCTCTGCACATTTTTTTTCTGGTCGTGGTCGGTTTCTCGTCCACAACGTTGTTTCTTCCCGGAACCGCTTCTCGCATTACTATAACATTATATAGTATAGAATACGTTAGATTTCGTATATTTTCGTAATTTCTGTAAAAACAAATTATTTATGTTAATTTTGTATTGCTTTTTTTTGTTATTCATGGGCAGAAAATACATTTAATTAGTTTCTGTAGATTCTTCTCCACGGCGTCTTTCCAGCGACATCTGGGACTGCCGACGGTCGGTCGGTATACTCTCCCATTCTCTCAAGATGACCAACGGAGACTTTGGGCTGTTTTCACCAATTTTGGTCAAGGTAAAGCAAAGTGCGCGCCTAGTTCGGAGGCCTAGGCTCTCTTTTCGCTGTAGTAGTAGTTTTTGTAGGGCCATATGATTTTACATAGTCGCATATTTAACATATTCTATATTTTAATTGCAATGCGTTTAGGACCCAATTACCGACCTTAGTACGACACGAATTGCGTGTTCAATTACGGAAGCAGTTGATTATTTAAAAGACTGGATTTTTTTAACCACGCGGGATTTTCATCTCATTTAATCAATTCTAATCAATTAGGCGTCTATCAATTATCGTCAAGCTGTCGTTGAAGCCCTATGCACAAACCCGGGAGGTAACCACCCTAGTAAGAGCTCTATAAATCTCATTTCAGGTGTATTTAGTTTGAACAAAGTTAATTAAAAAGGCCACCTTAACTGGCCGACACCACATGGTGTTCCGCGGCGTGAGGGGAGTCGTGGGAACGTCGCAGGCGCACATATGGAGCGCAGCTTTATCTTAACCATAATACGCGTATAATATTTAATTTTTGTTTAATAATTTATACTGCCAGATGTCCGGGAAATTCTATGAAAATTTATCGTGTTTATAAAAGGGTAAATTACGTTATGAGTTTGTTCGAAAATCAATTATAAATATTAATTCAACTGTTCAGGAGCAAGTCGCATACACAAAATCTTTTTGTATGAAAAATATTGTTTATAAAAATAATTGTTTTCCCCTGTGGTCCCTTGCAGTAAATCGGAATAACATTGAAAACAATAACTATTGTATGAGTCCCAAGTTAACATATATGTATTAAAATGAGTGCCAAGTTCTATAAAATTACTGTCGAATTGTTCATACAATAACAATAAAACATTTATTTCAGGTCTTATAGTTAGTGATAATTTGAGCTCAATAGTATCCTGAAACATATGAATCCTCATGCTATGTTGTGTAACGTATCCTGTGCCTGTTGCCTAACGGCTCAACGATGTATAATTCTTATATATCTTGTAATAAAGACGATAAGGTTAAAAAAGGATAAATTGAGCTATATAAGTGGCGTGGCTTATGTTAACATATTTTTTTGTTTATAGTCGAAAATATTTTTACATTTCAAACTTTTTTTCGGTAACAGAAATGGTGCGTATTTTCAAATTAAAATAATTATCACAGTCACCATATATACCTCTCACCAAAATTATAGTTTGCTATAACATAAATCCAAATAATGAGATACAATATTCTCATAAGATTATTAGTAGTTTATCCGTCGCTGTCCTACATTTTTATTTTATTATACCATTGAATATAATAAACAACACATTTTATGACGGACGTACGATCATACGAAATGGTTACATTATACAACGCAGTTTATATGAAATAGATGTCTGAGCCAAAGTAATACCGTCATTTGTCATGTTTCGAAGAAAAATCGAAAATACAGTGCCAAGTGACAACATTCAGATAACTGTTAATTTCCACGTTAGAGTAATTCGTAGTTACACTAGAACCACGTTTAGAATACGCGAGAATATAATAATAATAAATAATCATCGCTACAACCTCTTTAGGTCTGGGCCTCAGATGTCTGATTCTGTTTCATAATCATTTTTCAATCTAATAATCAAGTAGGTGATCAGCCTGTGCCTGACACACGCCGTCGAAATTTTGGGTCAAAGTTATGTCGGTCTCCTCACGATGTGTTCCTTCACCGTTCGAGCGAATGATAAATGCACACATTGAAAGAAAGTCCATTGGTGCACAGGATTGAACCTACGACCTCAGGGATGAGAGTCGCACGCAGAAGCCACTAGGCCAACACTTCCAAACGCGAGAATGGTAAATACTCTATATTTGTGTATTATTAAAATACTACATTTTTCTTGTTTTGAGCAACTACTCTTCAACATTTACTATCTACAGTACAGTGCGGATGCGCATAAAATTATGGCTATTTTAAACAGTTTGTTTATTATTTACATATTCGTTTTTACCGAGAGCAGTCAAACGGACCCAGTTATCGTGGCTGTTTAACTCGTTCGACTTTTGAGTGATCGCCTGGCCTCTGTCCAAAAACGTTCAAATTTATAACCTTCCATTTCACTTTCGGAAACTCAGGTACGTTCTGATGTGTCAGAAATAGACAAACAGTTGAATAACCGTCCTAGCTCGCTCAATGCCATTGAAATCTTTATATAAAATCTGACTTTGTGTATGTTTATTTATCATCTTTATTTAGGTTTGTTATGAAACTTTTTAGACTAGCAAAGCTTTTAAGTAACTTTATCAGTCTACGGATATTGAACTACAGCGATGTTGGGTATTGTTAGATAATGTATTTAGAGCTCTTTGGAAAACCTTTTCTCCAAATACCTAATACTGAGCTTAGATGGGCTTCGACAGAAGTCATGTGTATTATATACGTGTGACAAATAAACTGCTTACTGTCCCTAAACATAGAACAGCGCCTTTTCGCGGTAATTATCGATACTATGCAACTAAATGATGAACATGTCACATCCGCGACATCCAAGGCATTACGTCTTTCAAGATAAAGTGTAAAAGTTATCTTTTGGAATGTCAGTCAGGTATGCTGGGGATTTAGTTGCATTGTCTCCTATTTGTTTGTGTTTGAAATTTGTTTTTTTTTTCTATTTTTATAATTTAATTATTTTTCTTACTGTGTTTTATATAGTGGGTGAACCTGTCCGTCCTAGATGTGTAAATTCTTTCTTAATATTTTATTCTTGCGTAATTGAAATCGCTAAGTTTAGAAGATAGGTTGTGATGGTGAAGCAACATAAACGTCGCAGTCGCAGTCACAAATTTAAATTGAATTTAATACCCTTAAACGCAAAGTTACCAAGCCAATCTGCCAATAATTAGAAAATTAATTATCCATTACGGTGCGATTTTAATGTATTGGAAAAATCGATCGTAGATACCCTGAGATGCTCTCATTATCACAGTTTTTGCTTTTATTTTGCCTATCTATCATTAAGATTTATAACCTGCCAAATCTATAATATGTATATAAATATGAATCCCTATTTCCCTTGGTCACGGCATCACGCGTGAACGGCTGGACCGATTTCGCTAATTCTTTTTTTGTTGTGTTTGTTATTGTCAGGTTCTTATGAAAGAAAAAAATAAGAAAATTGCGCGGAAAATTAAAGAATACTTAACCACAGTATTAAGCAATCCTGACTTTTGTTACGATAGCAATTTTTTTTCAGTGCATAGCGCTTTTTACAATTCAATATTCATAGTTAAGACAGGACATTGCTTAAATGAAGAGCCTATTTACACATCAACCTACAAGGTATAGTATATATTAAAATCAGTCAGAAAGTAAATAATCGCCATCTCGTAAGACCAATATCAAATTCATAGCTAACAGGTAATTACTTTTATGGCCACGACGTAATAAATGATTAGAATTTATTTAAGTAAAGTTAAAATCAATTCATTTGAATTTGACGTGGTGATTTTTAGACCATTGTTTTAAGTTGGAAGACAGTTAGCCATCATAACAAGGGAACCACAATTATCTGTTTAAAATCCTATACTGAGTAACAAAATACAGTCAAATCCGTTTACGACGACATCGTTTATCTTTAGAACAACATACCGGTTATATTGACCAAAATCAAAGGTCCCGGCTGAATTCTATTGTATTAGGTACTTAATAACAACGTCATCGGCTGTTACGACTATCGGTTTTTACGACCAAATATAAGTAGTCCCTTCGATGTCGTTATAACAGATTTTGACTGTAATAATATAATTTTGACGGGTCAGCTAGTCGTAAATGTTTTCTCGTTGCACATGATGACTATTAAAATATGAACGAATTGTGATGCGGAAGGTTTCAGCTGGCTCTGTGCCCGTGTTGTCGTGGCAATGGGCCAGCCAGGGTCATGAGCGGACGATGCACTTCCATCATGTAACTATGTAACAATGGGTATGAGTCTAGAAATCTGAAACCTAACTCAGATTTGACATAATTATTAGGTAATCCCGTATTGCATACAATGTTTTGTATATTGCATGCAATTATTAACTGTGGTAGTACTGTGGTTTTAATATTAACAATACATAATTTAATATTTGTTTATTAAACTATAATGTAATAGTCTAGATTGAACACTATAAATAATAATTACACAACACATTAACACAATTTAGTTCTAGGAATACAAATCCCAAGTATCATATGTATTTACTACATACATAATGTATTTACTATTGTACATTGCATGCAACTATTAACTGTCCTAGTGTGTCCTGTGTGTTAAATATTTAACAATAATTTATATTTGTTCTATAATGTAACTATAACTAGTTACATAACTGTTAACTATAATGTACCTAATAATTGAATACCTACTATAAATAATAATTAGACAGTGCAACACATTTTATTTAAATCTATGAATAACAAAAGACATCCTGCCTTTCCTAGTGATATTTATGGATAAACACTCCACATTTCAACCAGTAAAAACGCTTATATCATTGCCAAGACTTCACACATTTATGTAAATTCGTATCTTACATAGAAATAGTGCATTATCTAAAGCTAAGAAGTGTCAGGATAAGATAAGCAAGTACTTATCTAACCCTAAGGGACTTAGAAAAAAACAACACAAAAAGTTTTGTTTACTCTGCAGGTAGTTTTCGTTTGAAGCTTGCTAGAGAATATTGTGTTTAGATTTTACTTTTACCCTACACAAAGTTTAAAACCACTAAAATAAAAAAAATCGAAAGGGCATCAAGGCATTATGGGTTTGTATTTTCTATGAAAAAATCGTTTCTGATAAACAAAAAAGAACACAAGAATCGTATTGCAGATAGTAAAAAATAGACTTTAAAAACTTAATTTGTTCAGCTGAAGGCAAAGAGAACTTTGGGTAACCGAAAGAATATTCATACAAAATACACGCTAGGTACCACCCCATTACATCACTAACTCGATATTAAAGATCACAGAGCTTCAATCTTCAACCAACGGTATGAAATATGTTACAATATCTTTGTAGGTTTTACAACTGAAAGTTATAATATTGTTTCTCTTTAAGAGGTTATTATAGCTAGCAACTGAAAGGTCATGTTTAGCAGTTCAAACCACTTGCATTACGTTGGTGCAATTATACATAATCACTGTAAAACGAATATCGCTTGCGCGTGTTGCCAACTCGGCGATAGTAGTTGTTCAAATCAACAGTTTGCTGTTAAAGAAAAAAACACCTTTAAGAGGGTTAGGCGTTTGTGGCTGCATGTTTTTAAAGTAAACACATATAACCTTAGGGGCATTGGTTCGCTAACATTAGTGGCCAAACAGATGTGTGAGATGTTTGTTTAGGCAACTCGTTAACGATATCGGACGATGCTTTGAACCTTCAAGGATTTTTATATTTACACGTGAATTGTATGAAAATATTAATAGGTCATAATTGTATAAAAAAAACGCAAGATATCGCGGAAAATGTCTATATTTATTGCTCAGAAATAATGTTAATATAATTAGCTAGAGAAATGGGATAAATAACCGTATTATATATCACCATCAAGGTATAATCCCGTCAAAGTATAATAATATAAGTTGTCACTGCTTTTTTGTGGTAATATAAATACAGCCCCGGTTTTAGAGGTCTGGAGGGCGCGGGGCATCAAAGTTCTTCCACGCCTTTGTTGCCCCTAGACCCAAAGTTATTATCCAAATAAAATGGTTTTTTTTCAGTCGAGTTTAAATAATAATATTGCGAAACAAAGTACAGATTCTTTTATTATTAAAGTATCCAGGCGGCGTCCATGCGTCGGGTTGTCTCTCTCCCTAAAATATGTCGAGGGGGCCGATGGCTGGCCATGCGTCATACTCGTGAACGGGTGCTACTTGTGGTGACTGGTCGTACTGTGGTGAATTCGTGTATGTGGTGATGTTAATTATTTCGACTATGTGTTTATTATTTCACGAGAATGTAAGTGCGTGCTCCTATTTCACCATGCCTTGCTGTTAGAGGACAACTCTTTGTTTTTAATTTATGTTACATATTATAATTAATTACTTAAGATGTCATGTGGAACATGGTTTAATGGTTGCAGCTCCTTACAAACGTTGTGTAAAAAAAAAACATGGCGATTAAAAAGAGTGGCGGAGAGTTTATTGCCAGTCCTTTATTCCGTTCTACGCCCTTGATTTGACAACTGGCACTAAATGTAAAATTAGAAGCATTGATATGTATTTCTTTACTGACAAGTCATAAGTGTACAATGTGTTACCTACATGATTAAATGATTTTTGAATTTTGAACCTTTTGTAGGGGCCTTGTAGTCCCGGTTGCCCTAAATTGGGTATGAAGATACTAAAAAGGCCTAGGCCTAGAACTATATCCCAATTTTGCGACAAAGTTAGTAGCTTCCTATATTTTTTGGAATAATTCAAAACGGAGGGTGCATGTGTCATTTGCATTTATTTACCAGTGCTGGCGAAGTTCCAGACAACTAAAATAGCTGGCGATGTCATTGTACTAAAAGGAAGCCCTATATCCCTTTGTCGTTGATGCTTCTTTAATCAACGCTTGCGGAAATTTTTGCCTTGTTCTCGTACCAATTTGGGTGATAGTGGAATTCTCCAGAAGTCCTATTTTTTGTCCGAAAGAAAGATTTTACTAAAGATATTATGAGATATAAAAAAAAATTATACAACTCGATATTTTAAGTGTCTATTGTGTAAGTTGTTACATATTAAAAAACGAAGTCTCGCGTCTGTCTGTATGAACGCAATAAACTACGGAAGGGACTTACGTACGTAGTACGGTTTATTACCAATACACAGTGTGATTACTGAATAAGCTTTAAGTGGCTTAGGTCTTCATGTAAATTCACTGACAATTATTGTAGAAGAGGTCACAAAAAAAAAATGCCAAAGAACCTGAAATCAACGTGCAATAACGAATAAGTACTATTTCTACAGTTTTGTTACAAATTTCTTAAAATAAATCCTTTTAAACTATGCAATACATTTATTGCGAATATTCTCAACAGAGTAAAAATATGCATATATTTCTACATAGTATATATTTTTATTAGTACATATGGTTGTTTTGATTTTCTACACAGTTTGATTTAGGATTATCTGTTCAATGAAATACGTTTATCGCGAAGAATTTATTCATTTTAAAACGAGTATGTTAGATTAGATGGCGTGTTCCTTCTTACCATTATCACCTATAAATACACATTTATGTATCTTATATAAACATAAACAAAATTATCACTGATATTTATAATGTGAAAAAGTTTTATGTTTGTAATATTTAAAACTATACATTTTATATTAAAAACCGAACAATATTTTATTTCTTGTAGTCTAAAGAAACATTTCTATGTTCGCTAATATTTTAACAAAAGTAAAAGCGAAAAATAGATACCTTGTTCGATGTTTTTGTTTTTGATATGACCTACCTAATTGTAACAGCATGGATTCAATCTAAATAACGAATTACAATTCACACTCCGCGCCAAAATGTAAGTCAGAATTCTGTTTAAAAAAAATATGTTTTTGAATTTGGAACTATAAACAATTCTTGATACTTTTTATATAGAATATACGCTATTACCACTTTAACTTTTTTGACCTGAGTGTACATAAGTAAATCTATATTAATTTTAAACCATAACACTCTTTCTTTTCTTCAGAACGTGTAAATATATAAATAGAAAAACTATGGAATATGCCTGTACCACATCATAGTTACGAAGGCAAAAAGTGGGACGAACCGTGAGCCCTTTTTAGTCTTATACTCGAAATAAATTTCGAAAGGAAACGTGATTCCCTCCAAGGTCAACCAAATTAGTATTCGTATGTGTTCGTTTGACCGGACGCAAAAACTTGTTAATATGCGACTTGACGAATTTTTTCTAACAATAAGCCTAAAGCGATACATCGAAGGTTAGGATGACATCAATTATTTCGTCCCGTGAGAAAATTTATTACAAATATTTTTGGTGAAATTAAAAACTTTGAGGGTTTGCGACGTTTATTGTTTATGTTCGCACTTTATATAGGTACTTAGGATTTCTTACATAGAAGATATAATGAAAAACTTGAATTTGTTATTTGCAACGCCTAGATAAATAAGAACATTACGTAAAGTCAAATAGGTAGGTAACGTTAATAAATTATTTGTATTGAAAACTTCACCAACGCTTCGGCGCATTTTAACCGAAAAATACATCTAAAGTAATCATTAAGTCAAGTTAGTATTAAGTCATTTATCAATCATAAAACTTGTATTAACTTATTATAAATCATAAAACAAGTATAGTATGGTAAAATAATGTTATGTTAAAGTGAATATGAGAACAATGAAGTGTGTTTGTACTTTATACAATATACATGATATATATCCTTTTTATTGTATATAATAAAGGTTTTTCTTTAGTTTTTTCATTCTTCTATATGAAATTCGTTGTTCGTACTGGCAGAAATTTATTATTAGGCCAGATTCTGCCAGAAAATTATTAACCAATTTCAACATCATATAAAAATTCTTTACCTTGTTTCCGAACTTTTTTAATCGAATTTCCCGTTCTTTATTAAATTCTGAAAACCGCAATAAACTGTCCAAAGCTGCGACATCCCTCTAACGAGTTTCTTGACAAGTTCAAAGTAAAAAGTTTTTATTTACTTAACTTCTCTGTTCTCACATAATTTTTTAATACTAAACTGAAAACATGTTCTAGTTTTTTATTTCTTTTTATTATAAATTATATTAAAGATATTCTATTCTGTATGCAGAATAATGATCTTTGATTATAAAAAAATTCTTAGCACAAAACGAATGTTTATCTTAGTAATGAGCTCATTTTGAAAATAGATTCCCAAATAACGCCTTTTTTTATCAAATTGAATAAAGATAAGGGAATGAAAAAGACGAAGTAATCGCTGTGGTGAAGTTCGTGTCGAGATTTTAAAATGTTGTGGTTAATGGTTCATTCGTTAATAATACATTTTTTCTCAATAAGAGAATAGGTGCCAATCTGCTTATAGGATTCATGAGAAAGCTTCCTTTGACGCAGTTACAAGTAGAGGCAAAGACATTTTGCTTTTAAAATTGATCAGGCGATAGCATTGTGGAATTGCGAGAAATGTGAGTCAGTCAAATTCGGCGAAACCAGAGACAAGTGATTCATAGGAATTCATCTTTAATAATTTTTATATTTCTTAAATTATCAATTAACAACTGATATAAAGTTATGTAGAATATGTTTTTAATGTGCTAATCTATTTTTAAATATTGCATAAAACCGGATATTAAAGTTTATTTAATAATATTACCCTTAATAGTTTGAAAAATAGATGACTATCTAAAATATACGATTCTGATAATATTTTATAATTCACAAAAAAATTTATGCAAATAGCGTTTGAAAATAAATCTGTTTAAAAGGCACGTGAAATATTTATGAATAATTATCATATAAAATAATTATTTATATAAGACTAGTAAACCGCTTATTGAATGGGTAATGAACTTTGTGTTAATTCAAGGAATCAATCCTAAAAAAGCAGGCGTCTCAATCATAACCTCAACTTCCACCAAGAAGCAACTAGGAAGACAGAAAGGGACCACGCAGCCGCTCAATGTTGTCGCGCATGCGCCCAGCCCTTTTTACAGATATCATAAACCCTGAACGAAGCACAAAGCAGGAAACTCCAGGGCCGATCGTACCAAATGTCGGGAGTTTTAAATCTCGTAATATTTTAATTTTATTCCAACCTCCAGTGAAAACGAGCATGTGATTTGCTAGTGTTACTTCAAACAGTGGTTTTTACGTCATCATGTATAAAACGGTGCGCCATGGCGAAAATAGTCTTCAGTATACTATCCTTCCGCAGACCGAAGAAGTGCTTAACAACAGTGGACTTAAAGGGAAAGGGCGGGATTACAGCCCATCAATTCACGTGAGACGGTCCAGGCGAAAATCAACCCTCAAATATGTATTAATGGTAATATTTGGAACTGTTGTAGCCCTAGCATTGGCTTCTGTTCCTCTATACGTTATGAACGGTGCTATATTTGCTCGAAGAATGCAATTCGATCACCATGATACTACGACGCCAGCTCTCACTCCCGGTGGTAGAGAAATATTACGATCCCGTAAAAAGGAACTGAAGATGTCTGCTGAAACTACCATGAAACCTCAATTGGACATTATAACTACCACAACTACTCCCTCTACTACTACTACACCAGTCCCCATAACTGTGACCAGTGAAAAGATTACAAATCCATCCTGGACGATGCCTGCTTTAAGGTCTTGGAAAGCAGCTTCATCGACGTCTCTACCACAATTACCAACAGAAGATATCGAACGGATTCCACTCATTGGCACCCCCTCAGGAAGTGTGCGTCTTCTAGACCATTACATGTCCATGAGGCCATGGGATAAAGACATTATAATTAGACCAACTGTCACCTCAGAACCTATAACGATTCGTGACGTTTTTAACTATTATTCCATTCACTCTACAGAGAAAATTGTAACGGATAGCCCGAAAGTATTCGAAGATGTATTGATCACCACAAAGGCTACCATAGAGAACATAGCAACTACTGAAGCTATTGCGAATGATCTATCAAAGTTCAATGACCTAAAAGACACACTGCTGTCCGTAGATACCGATGAAGAGGCAAAGGAAACGCTAGAAGAGGACGAAGTATTTTCTTTACCACCTTTAAAACCAGATACAGCGGTGGACTCGGATTCAGATGAAGTTACAGTTTCTAAGACCACAAATGGCTGGTACGGCCAGAAATGGCCATTTGTGGATTCCTCCACTTATTTCCAGTGGCCTGTGAATGTGAGTACCTATTTCGATAACGATGAATGTGTGATATGTTTTAGTTTTACAAATTACTTAGATCATTTAATTTTTACTAGTGAAATTTTAATATCCATTACAAAGGTAGGTTCAAGATTTTTAGGATGTCCTATGTGACGTAAATCAAAGGCACATTATCACAATAATAGTCAACAAACATTAAATTCTAAGAATTGGTTAAGACTAACCAATTGAATTCTAAAACAAGTAACCGCTTTGAATATACAAAATATTTTTTTATATTATTCCGCATTGCCTGAAGAAGTGGTTTACTTGGGACAATACTGTCTAAAATTTTGTACAGACAAGATTATCTATAAATGTAAATTTGTCGAACATTCGTCCTTAGATTGCACATAGGGGGGAATGTAAGAATGTAAAGTAAAAACTCGATTTTTTTTGTAATAAAAGTGAATAAATTAGATTCTTCGTAGTTCTTTTACTAGTTCTAGATTTAATATCGGTTATGACAATGTTTCGCTTTGGAGAAGAGATGTTCATCAGGATATTTTTTATAACGACGAATTACAATACCATATTTTACATGATTACAGGTCTAAAGACTTTTAATTAATTAGCTTTTGCCGACTGGTGTTTTAACGATTCTTTTCCACAGAGCCCCAATGACAGCATCGTACTACCACTATTAACAGGGGCTTTATCATCGATTACTCTGGTGCTAATATTGGCTTTTGCGATCAAGTTAAGAAAACGTACCAGCCATTCCTGCGCTACTGGGGTAAGGGTAATTATGTATCAGCTCTCATAAAAATGCAGAGTTGGCCTAGTTATTTCAGCGTGCGAATCTCATCCCAGAGGTCGTAGGTTCGATCCCCGTGCACCAATTGAATGTCTATGTGGGCATTTAACACTCACTCGTACGGTGAAGGATAACATCGTTAGGAAACTGGCCTTAGAACCAAAAAAGGCGACGGCGTGTGTCAGCTACGTAAGGCTGATCTTTAAAAAAAATATATAAAACATCACGAAACGGATACAGAAATCCGAGGGCTTTTCTTCCTAAAAAAATATAATCCTATATGCATGTTTTTCTTAACCACTATCGTGTCACTTTGCACACATAACATCATATCACGTGATACTTTATTAATTTTTCTTGATATATTTGTTGGATAGAATGATTTTCTAATCATATAACCTTTACTCTTATAAGATAAACACTTACGAAACAGTTTTGCATATTATGTTGGTATTACACCGTTGCACATATTGATCGATTTGGCCTGTCCTGTCGCATTAATATTGTAGCGCGAACG
This sequence comes from Pieris melete, assembly GCA_963693345.1. Classification (NCBI taxonomy): domain Eukaryota; kingdom Metazoa; phylum Arthropoda; class Insecta; order Lepidoptera; family Pieridae; genus Pieris; species Pieris melete. The sequence goes on along the minus strand of CAVNZK010000053.1, from coordinate 625,261 downwards.
GTGAGGTAGACGCCGTATGGGACCTAGATCGATAAGCGGGGCACGGGAGCGGGTATCTAAACAGAAATATACACCTATAGTGAATATAAATTTATCTAAAAGATCTTTATTTCTTGAGTTTTAACCTTCCTACAACTCTTATCTAAATAAATAAAGGTGTACCAGGTGCAGGCTTGTTCTTACATGATTCAGTATATATATACATATTTTAATTAATTGTGTTATGCTCGCGTTAAGATGCGTCGAATATGCTTTTAGTTCAGCAATTATACATCAATTATATTTGTCGACCTAAATAAGAGTACTAAGACGCCGAACAGCGAAGTTTTTTCACACAGTCAATGTTCCTAAATAATATTATTGACATCTTATCAAATGCATCTATGTAATTATAAAAATTGTTGTCTATTGTGATCGTCCTAATTATATGATTAACCTATGCATAGTGATAACTGATAAGAGTATAATATTTTGATTTTCTAGAAGTTGTCCACCGAATCTCAAACTGACGACAACACTAACTTATTGACGGCTGAAAATCCAGAAGAAGTCGAGGAGTGAGATGTGAAATTGTAATTTAATTTTGCTTTTTGTCATATGCACATTAAGGAAATCTTTTTGAATATAAAATACATGGTTTTTAGATCCATATCCAGTTAAATATTAATAAAAACTTTTGACGAGTAATTTTCCTAATCGTGCATAAGACCTTAAATGATAATTAAATTTGACATAATCCATATAACAATGTCTATGTTATCACATTGGTAAAAAGAAATCATAGACAATGTTAATTATTACAAATTGTTTTTTTTTTAATATCATGGCCTGGTAACGAGACCCTTAAGCCAAACAAATTGAAGTGTGTGACTATAGAGCATAATATATTAAATTTCACGTGGCATTGTCTGTCATCTTAAATTTATGGTTTTGCTCATAAATTGTTTTAGACTGAATGAGAGGAATTATTGCCAAATTTAAAATCACCATTAATCACCAATGCTATAATGCGTTACCATTTCCTACCTAATGTTAATGAATTAAATAAAATCATTATTTCTATTAATATAACGTCTTAAACATAATATAATCTTTAGCTATCATGAGCTTTTAGACACTATCAAAAATATATTCGCTGTTTCCGAAACGCATTTTCCATATCTGAAAGTATTTTAAGAAATCTCAGTATTAATAAATGTGGTGTGTACATTTATTTTTTAATATATTGGACTAGGTTAAGTACCGGCGTACCTTCACAAAATTGCTTTGTTAAATAGATATAAGACTGATATAGCGTTTTTGTTAATTTCTAGTGGTAAAGTCCGATTAGTAACCTATTTTTGTAAAGGCACTAGGTATTTTTTGTGCTTCTTTAGAATAAGGTGTGTTATCAATGAAGGGCATGAACGGTTTGTGATTAAATGAAAGGAATTGTATGGCATCGTTTTACAAGTGCCGAACACGCTAAATCATGCGAAATTTTATATCATAAGTGTCGCACATACTATCTAGCTGTTAATTTAAAGCTTTTGTGTCCAATAGTTTGTCATAATCTTGTGCTATGTACATAAATTAAATTGTTTTACCACCTGTATGTTCTATCATTTTAAGTCTCCTGTGAAAAGTACCCTATCTAAATAACCTGCAAAAAACCAGGCGCGCCATCACCATCCAAATTAAAATCAGCAATTAACTGTATAGGTTATCCACGGATTAGGGAGTGGTGTAGGATCCAAGATATAGTCTGATGCGTGATTAGTCATAATAATGCTTTTCATGTGTGTGAAATTAATTAATACAAATTAACAACACTGGTCTTATACAATATCGGACTTTTTTATTACATGCTTACATCCACGGTGACCTCTTTCAATGACAAAATAAATTCATTAATTCTTGTTGGATGGGTAAAAAAAACAAATCTCTTAATTGACGTTAGTTTATTTTAACTGAAATAATGAAAACATACTAAATAAAATAAAACTAGATTATGTACACCTTAAATAATAATTTATATTATACAATATTAAATTGTAAGCGTAAAAAGCGGGTGAAAATAAATTATTCTTTATAAGACGTTCCGTTTTGCATCTTCAAAATAATAAATAAACAACTATTAATTTGGCGTCAAATCGAAATCGACTGGTAAGAAATCTTTAAATTATAGCTAGGAAAGCGCCTACAAGTACAATAAAAATAGGATCTACTAAAAAGTCATATGTCAAAGTCATAAACATTCCTTTTGCAGGAAAAATAAGCACAGCATTGGTTGATTACTAAAATAATATTAACATATTCATCTAGCCCATAGACGGGTAAAAATACGTACGTTGTACGTACGTACGGAAACGTGTGCGACAAAACACCAATTTAGTATCTAGTACTTCATACAAAGGTTTTCTAGTCTAAGGCCCGCATAAAAACTTAAAACCGAAAAAGTTAAAGTAGAGAAACGTAGAATACGGCTATTATATTTTTAGTAATACATTTCAAGAGATATATTTTAGTATTACATGCTCATACGTATACAAAAATTATTTAACATAACCAAATGTAATAATTATCGCATATCAGGGTAATGTTCAATTTTAAGTGCGGCACGGGTACTCTGTTACTAGCAAGAACGATAGCGATCACGATCCCCAATTGCAATATATAATGCTTGAGATCTTCGGAATCACGCGGTTCAAAAACTCAACATTGAAGTCGAGATCAGCAGATTTGCAGTTACAGAGTACCTGATGGAATGACAAATAATATAGGTTAGTGTCATGACAGTATCAAGCTACATTCGTTTTAGCCCTAACAAACTGTTCAATTACGAAATTCAGAAACGTCATTGGGTCACTTATACTATATTTTGTTTAATCTATCACAGAATTACAAAAGACATTCTTATATTATTCCCTAACGTACATGAAATGTAAAAAATTTATGAAAACATTTTTTATTGCTTGTTTATATTAATTTAGAGAATGACCTGAGCGAAGTTAAAAACGAAGAAATGTATGAAGCATAACACGCACATGGAACTAGTATTTATGTTCGGCTAAATAGGAATTCAAATTTCGAATCACAAAAGAATTCTTTTGTTTTATTAAGAGCGAAAGTTAAAAATTATTGCCATATAACAAAATTCATATTAGACACATATTTCGCTGCAGACATGACCACACTTGATCAAAAGACAGTATGTCTGCTCACCATTGTTTTATATTGATTTGATTGTATTTTATGTTAAGTTAGTATAGTTTTGTTATACTTTTGTTTAAAGTGCCAATGGACTTTGTATCCGGCTAATAAATAAATTTAAAAAAAAAGACAGTATGTCTTTTTAATAAAACAATTTTAATAAAACTCACACGATTTAGTTTCTATGGTAAATTGTATATTGATACAATAATAATAGGTCTCAGTTCATTCCCGTTTTTCTAATATAGCACCTACTGACAGTTATATTTTCTATCAACTAATCTTAGTAATTTGGCTTTTTTACAACAATGATGTCCAGTGATATGGGTATATCGCTACAAAACAACTGAAGATCTATAACAGTTCCACTAGCAAGCAGTACTGTTTTGACATTACAGAAAAAGATTTCATACGTCATTTTGTCAACTCACGACTCAGTCCAGATAGTTGTCTCTTTCATTAAGATGGTTTTAGAAAGGTACAGCTCTATATGTTTGATATCACACGTATAAAGAGAGAGATACTGAGATGATTCAGGATATTCCTTAGGGACGTTACAATCTGATAAAAACTCCATGGTTACGTCACGCTTGACTTATTCAATGCCTTTAGCCCGCTCCCGAGTTCGATATTTGATAAACAATAATTGTCTCGTACTTTACACGGCGCCGGTAAGCTGTACTTCAATGTTGAGTTTTCGTACAACGGAAATTTAGAGAACTATGTCGAAATCTCATACAAAAATTGATCGCAATTGTAATTTACAGAGTACCGGTGCTGTTTCCTATCAATTCGTACGAATAGACTTTTCATGTATACGGCTAGTATTTATTATTAAATACTCATTCGACAGAGGTCTCATTCGCTAAAATTTCATTAAACTAGATTTTGTTTCGATATCATTTTTGTTTACAAATTTTGACATTTTATTAGTACTCGATATAAAATTTTAGATTAAGTAGTTTTGGAATAAGATTATCTAATCTAAGTTGATTAATACGATATTTACAAGTATATACAATTAGGAGGTTCATATAACTATTGTTTTGTCCTTGTCACTCTTGTGGCATATTGAATATAAAACGAGACAAAACATTTCAATTTAATTTTAATTTATGCGTTTGTGCATATGAATAAGAACATCAGTCTGAAAATACAATAAACACACTATTAAACACCTATTGTATGTTCTGTCCTGGTTAATCTTAAGGCTTTTTGAATATAAATGAAAGAGACAAAGGAGGTGTTTCATTATTCATATATCATCGGTTTATTCCTATTGGACTTTAATTTAGGGTCAGTGAATAACATAACAAATTTTTTACGCATAATAAGATTCAGTCTAATTTAATACAACGCCATTACGCGAATATAAAAAAGTTTTTTTTAAAATTCATCAGTTCAGAATTATATTAAATCACTGCTCCAAGAACTAAACCAATAGACACATGGAGAAACGACTCTATATTGACTGTAATGCACAATTGAACATCAGAAATTGTTCTTACAATCCTTATGTAAATCCACTACTTCAACAACTAAAACACAAATCCTTTCAAATTATTTTCCTCAATGACGTCATAAGGAAACCAGGCATAATGCAAACCTCTAATAAGACTAAACACATGAATTGATTTTTTCCATATTTATTTAGACCGCGATTGTCTTTTGTTTTTAAGAACGATCGATTTTGTTTTTCTTTCACAATTGGATTTTTAATTTTGACGCATTTATCTATTTCTTTCGAAAACCTCAGAAACTAAAGCACTATCACTGCTGCGGGTTCGCAGGTCTCAAAAGTCTCGCCAACACATGTCTCCCGCCAACGAGTTTCAAATGCTGTCCATCCATTACTACGCTTCGAATCCCGCTGGATGTCGCCACTGATGTGTTTGCTACCGAACCCTGGAAATTTAAAAAAAAAATTTAGTTAGTAGTTAAAATATGATACGTGTACGTTTTAGTTAAAAAAAAATTAATCGTGGCAGTTTGGGCACTGGTTAGTTAGTAAGCAGTTAAAAATTGTTAAACGTAATGTGGGTACACTGTACTGCAAATTTTTATTTATGAAACTTAAAAAAAAAATACATTTGCATTTGGATGGATACTTTTGGTGAATTTAAAAAAAAAATAACTTTTGAAGATCTTGCATTGGAAAGAAAATAACTGCTAACTCCCTTATCCTTATCCATTAAAACTAGATTAGTTTTACACTATTTTTATTCAAGTGTCGCTTGTTAAACGTGGTAAATAAAATGTCGACACAGGTGGATAAACACAAATTTTCACCTAATCAATCTTAGCTTTTATCATTAGAAGGGTATAATATATATTTTAACATGACCGAAATTAAACCAGAACCTATTTAAAATATTAGTATTATAACATGCTCCTTCTATAATTGTAAATTTCATGCTTAAAATTCCCTACATGACATAACTTCAGTAAAATACTAAAATACAAATTTTATAAGAGTAATCTATATTGAAAATATTTTTAGCCTAGTTTCATCTTAAATTCAGATAATAAACCAGAAATAGAGATTCTTATTGAGATGAGATGATATTAGAGTTTAACAGTAATTCACAGAAAAAAAACTGTATATAATACATAGCTACATGTTCTTACGCAATATAACAAGCAACCAGAATTAATAAAGATATTATATATATTTTTTATTTACACAATAATTATACACTTCACTCACGCTATTCAGAAATCGAAACTTAAAAACTAACTATATTGTTTTAAACTATTTTATATTTTAGTTGATTAATATAATTAGCATGCATTTTCTGACCTAACTTTTATTATTATTTATTGTGTTATTACAAATTCTGATATGTATACAATTTACAGTGCAAAAACCCATGCATATATTGAATTATCACCTGTTGAATTTTTATTCCTTGCGCTAGTTTAACTTGTTGTATTGGATTCACCTATAATAAATTGTCTTATTAAAAAGCTGCTACACCATTTTTGGATGTCTCTCTTAACTACAGGCTTTATTTCGTCAAAACGTTACCATGGTAACATATACAACACGGTTTTATAAATAATGAAATAAATAAAGTATGTTTAGGATATAGGTTATATATAAACAGCCTTATTATAAACTATAAAGTAAATACAGTCCCAATTTTTCTATACAAAAATATGTTTTTGTAACTATGGTAACAAACACGGTACTATATCTAGTCCATCTTTTATGATATGGCTGTCGATTGAAGAACTCATAGTATGTTTCGAAATAAGGGGGTTTTATTTAAGAAGAATTAATTATCTCAAATTATAGTTTTCAATTAAATAAAAGCAAATATTTTTTTTAATATGAAGGTCGTAACATACCTGCTGCAATTTCAGAACCGGAGCCGTAGTCGTTGTTGTATTCGCAGATTGAGCACCTGAAATGTTAAACAATTGGTATTTATTCAATGATAATTTATTCATAAAGAAAATAAATTCGCTGTCAATAAAGATTCTTATAAAAAAACTAATTCAACCATATTTTAATGAATTAACGGTATTGCTGAAACTAAAGCCAACAAAAATTAAAACTAAATAGGTAAATTTGAATGTACATACAGTGTTAGTATTTATGAAAGTATCACCAAAATTTGAATAATTTATGTGAAAAAGTGAATATTGATTTAGTTCCGCAATTTCTTTTATATACAGTCAAAACCGTTTATAACGACATCGTTTACAACGACCTATCGGTTATTACAACCAGATTGTATGGTCCCGTCCGAATCCCTAGTAAACTATTCAGTAAACAAACCGCTTATAACAACATCGGATACAGCGACATATCGCTTTCAACGACGAAATTCTATCGATATTCATCGGCTATAACGACCAACCGCTTGTCTCAGCAAAACAAAACAATACAAACGATTTTAAATCTTATTTATAAGCATTGAATGAATATTAGGCATATTATTACCTACGCACTTTCTCCCGCCTCATCCGAACCTCTTCCCGGCCATTTGACCTTCCATACTTTACACATGTTTAGTTCGCTAATTGACTGCGTGAGTAACAGTTTGATTTAAAAGTGTTGGTGTTGTTTAGACTGTGCAATTGTGCATTTATGTGTTATCATGTCGCAAAAAAAGAGAAAAGTGTTTCCTTTTGAATAAAAATCTCATGCCATAAGGTTAAAATGCAAAAAATATTTGAGACTGGGCTTAAAAAAACAGACCTAAATGACTGATTACTTTTGTACCTAATTATTTAGCAATAAATATGTTTGTTTCTTTTTTGACTCCTTTACATATTAGAATATTAACATACCATATAATAACCCATACCTACCTATTCTAGATAGATAACTATGATAATATAACTATGTACATACATGTACCTACTATACTTGTGTATATATGACATTGCTTATAACGACTATCGGATATAACGTCAGCAACTATGCGGTCCCTTCAATGTCGTTATAAATAATATAGATAAGCAGTTGGCCTAGTGGCTTCAGCGTGTGACACTCATCCCAGAGGTCGTAAGTTCCATCCCTGGTGCTCCAATGCACTTGCTATGTGGGCATCTAGCACTTGCTCCCACGTTGAAAAGGGGAAACAATTAATATCAAGATTATCAAAGAAGATGCAATTTTAAGACCCATTTATGGTTGTAGCGGAACTTATTATTTATACATTTATCTCTTAAAGTATAAAAACATCAATAAATCGTAAAAAATATAAAAAAACATATACATTATAAACTAATAATTTTACGTCTATTTCAATGTATGGAGTATTTTAATGTTTAGTAATAACAGTTAATCCCTCACCTATACTACTAATAACAATTGTCTGCGACGTTGCCGCACCGCTACTGACAGGAACCCGTATTGCGTTGCCGTCACTCTGGAATAAAAAATCATCACAAGCATTATTACAGACCCACCAACTTATCTGTGAAATGGAGAAAATGGGAACTACGGCCGCCATGTTGAATTTCGGCAGCTACAAGTTAGTGTTGTCTACTTTCTTTTTGTAAATTACCCGATATTTTTTTCATTGATTACGTTTTCAACTACCTATAGTTCTCGTCACTTAAAAATAACGCTGGAATAACCTGATTGGCTCTCCCGCATAGGTACGTTTGGCTTAGCGTAAATTCTCTCCACTCCACTTTTTGAAGTGAAACTTCTTGGGTTGGAAAAAAATTTAGTGTAACATTTTTTCGTTACGCGTCACATGTTTCGGTTACGCGTCACATTTGACCGTTACGCGCGTCTTTTTCTTGTCCCTACCACGGTTGATTCAAAGAGATTCTAAACCATTAATAACAATGATACTAAAAAATCTATTACAATTTATGAAATTCTGTAATAATTTTAGTGGTAATAAGGTAAAATGAAATAATTGTATTATTTGTATTCAAGTCTGTGATATTAAAAGCCTTTTGTTAAACTTTATCTAATTTAACTTTATTTAAACAATTTCTGTAAAGTTGCATATAGATAATTTTTCGAAAAATAAGGTCATAAAGAAGTTTCACTTCTAACGTGTGTACACGAGTACACGCTTATTTTTATTATTTTTTTTTAAATATAACGTCCTAGAGTGGGAAAAGGGCAAGAAGACGTTTATTTGCAAGTTATTAAATTTCATTTGCCTACTTTGCTAAACATTTAGTTTGTAAGTGGGGTACGTACATTATATCAATTGAATGCCAGAGAAAAAGCTAATGTATGTATCTACCTACATAAATTTTCTTATTTTTGAAGACTACTTAGTACTTATATTACCATTTTATTATTATAAAACAATGTTAGGTATTGTTTAAAATGATAAAATTATGTTTATATGTTTACCTAGTTTCTTATCTGACATACCCAATCATGGGTAACTTTTATTAATTTGCAACGCGCTACCACTGAGTTCACAGATAAGTTGGTGGGACTATAGTGTATTGGTTAGGCATGAAAATCACCTAAGTTTTAGGATAAAATTTGTCCATCGAATCAGTTTATGACATAATTATTACTAATTATTACATATTACTAAGCATTATTGTATTCTAATCACAAATCACAATCTCGACTTGAATCAAAATATATTTAGTGAAAGACAAAGAAATTTAATGAAAGGGTTGGAAGCTTTCATATTATAATCCACGTAACTGAAGCAATTCGGCTCTGAAAAGTTCAGATAATTTTCAAAGAATTACCTGTAAAATAATATTATGCAATGGCTTCCCGGAGGTCAACAAAACTGGTCTTGTGAGACGTGTGGTAGGAGATAATACTCTCACGCCCCGACCACGCCCACTTCCCACTCCCACCACCCCGCTCATGTTCCGATTCATGACTCCCTCTAAGGATATCATTTGGCCCTGAAATATGTGTATTAATAAATAATTTTTAATTAATCAACAGACGATAATTTTATTTAGCTTTATAATAAACGTAAATGACTGGTGTGTGTACCAGTTACTTTCTATATCTGTATCTGATTTGGCACCCTTTAACAAAACAACAATTCTTATAATTAGAACAATAATAAAAAAATAAATAATAACTTGGGAAAATCCGCCCGTTAACTGTCATTGTTAGATGTAATTCTTGAAATTTAGGGAGCGTTCAAGTATTACGTCACACAATTTTTGGAGATTATTGACCCCCCGCCCCGTGTAACGCGCCGTAACGTTCGTTGTACCCAAGTATAGTAAAACGTTTCGTGACCACCTAGTGACTCTTTATACCTAATTCAATCCCCGCCCCGCATTGTAACGTTTAACAAAAGGGACCCCCCCCCGCACTCCAAAATTCGTTACGTAATACTTGAACGCTGCCTTAGCTGTTAAGATGTTATTGATACTAACACTTTAATTAATTTATCCGAAAGTTAAATATAATTAATATATATATATATATATATTAGACTGATTCAAAATAAAATAATTATTTTTTGAGTAAATATATCTAAAAGGCTTCTTTGTGAGACAAAAAAAAACCTCCTAAAAAATGAGCTTGATAACTTGAAAATTGAGCTGGCGCATGGGGGGTCCCCTCTCCCATTTAAAACGTATTAAAAAAAAACTTTTTTCTTTATTGACCCTCCCATGCGCCAGCTCAATTTTCAAGATATTAAGCTCATTTTTTAGGAGGTTTTTTTTTGTCTCACAAAGAAGCCTTTTAGATATATTTACTCAAAAAAGAATTATTTTATTTTATTTTGAATCAGTCTAATATATATACAGTCAAAACCGGTTATAACGACATTGAAGGGACCGTATAGTTGTCGACGTTATATCCGATAGTCGTTATAAGCAATGTCATATACACAAGTACAAAAGTAATCAGTCAGTCTGATTTTTTTAGCCCAGTCTCAAATATTTTTTACATTTTACGTTTCATACTCCTCAAGGTATCCTCCAGTATCAAACTGTTGGTTAAAGACAACAATTTTTTGCAAAATCGTTACAGCGTTAAGAGCCTCGGAAATCATTGTTGACTGAAACTGGGAGAAAGTGCGTAGGTAATAATATGCCTAAATTCATTCAATGCAAAAAGAAGATTTAAAATCGTTTGTATTGTTTTGTTTTGCTGAGAAAAGAACCGGTTGGTGGTTATAGCCGATGAATATCGATAAACTTTCGCCGTTGTAAGCGATATGTCGCTGTATCCGATGTTGTTATAAGCGGTTTGTTTACTGAATAGTTTACTAGGGATTCGGACGGGACCATACAATCTGGTTGTAATAACCGATAGGTCGTTGTAAACGATGTCGTTATAAACGGTTTTGGCTGTATATATAAATAATATAATTATATATAAATAATTTAATTATATATAAATTGAGTATAATATAGTCAGTCCCGTCGTGGGATTATAGTTCTCATAACCTAACTGTACATGTCTTTGTGAATGTTAGATAATACAAATAAATCTTACCTGTGCATTGGTTAATAGTTTAGCAACTATTGGCTGCGGCGGTTTGTCTCCCGCAGCTTGATTCCTCACTTGAGCTATGGATTTGGGCGTTTGATTCAATTGTAGCGTTTGTCCACTGGCCAACTGTAATGTTTGGCCACTGGACAGTTGGACTGTTTGGCCACTCAATTGTAACGTTTGACCACTCGGCAACTGAACTGTTTGGCCGCTCAACTGTATTTGATTGCCTAATTGTACTGTTTGTGTCCCCAATTGTGTCGATATTTGATTGGACAATTGAACGTTTTGTCCGCTCAACATTGACTGGACATTTCCGCCCAACTGTACCGTTTGTCCGCTTGGCAATTGGACACTTTGGGTTGGATGCACATTTTGACTAGCAACTTGTACGCTCTGTCCACTCGGGAGTTTAACCGTGTGTCCGGTTAACTGTACGCTTTGGCCCAATTGGACAGTCTGTCCGCCTATTTGCACCGTTTGTCCCGCTAATTGTACAGAAGATACCGGTATTTGGACCGTCGGCCGGACGGTGGGTGTTTGAGCGCGGGGATTTTGATTCTTTTGGTTCACAGCTCGTATTGCTTGAACTGTTTGTGGGGAAGCTAACTGGACAGTTTGACCGCTTGGTAAACGGACGCTATGTGTTGGTAATTGAAGGGATGAAAGTTGAAGGGTGTGGCCAGATAATTGGACAGATTGTCCGCCTGCTAACTGCACAGTTTGGTTTGATAATTGGACAGTCCGACCTCCTGGTAATTGGACAGTACGAGTCGTGATCGATGACGTCACAGGAGTAGTCACGCTACTAACAACATTGGTGACTGTTGTACTCTGTAACAAGATTTTATATCAACAATACAATTTTTATTTATGACTTTCAATAACATATTTTGTAATTTAGAACATGTGTTTTAAGATCTACGTATATATATTAGGAGAATTCACTGTATCTTTAAAAAATGTAGAAATTATACCTGCACGGTCGATGCGACAGCCGTCGAAGGCAGCGATGGTCGCTTCTTTGCTGTTGAAGTCGCTGCTGCAAAAATATATGATTGACGAAATGATAGCAAAGGATTCCCTTATAATATAAAGACCCGTGAACCTTCAAAGAATCCAATGATATATAGATTTTGATGGTGTTAAATTTATTTTTGACTAAAAGAAATATAGAACTCAATTTCGACAAAAAAAAATAAACAAACAGACTTATTAAAAGCAATAATATATACGATTCTGTATAATTTTACTTACGGTTTTAAGTATATTAATACTACAAATAGTTGAATATTGCCTAGTGGCTTAAGTGTACGGCTCTCATCCTTGAGGTCGTACGTTCGAATTAAGGCCGTTAACTAATGTGCATAATTAGCACTTGCTCCTACGGTGAAGGTAAACATTGCGAGGAAACCCACATATAGTATTGTCCGTTATTAACATAACTTTTACACATTTAAAGAAAACACTTTTTTACCGGATTGATGTTATATAAACGTAAAATTATTTTAGGTGTTGAATGTCATAAAGTATCACAGCTGTAGAAAAAGTTGTGTTATCTGCATTTATTTCCCCGGAGTTGATATCCACTAAAAGATGGAGGATTCTTTTTTTAATTATGTAAAATAATTATAAATTTATATTAATACATAACTTCAATCCCGTAAAAAAGTGTTTTCTTTAAACCGACATATCTCAAAACTCATGTTTCAGGCGCATAAGGCTGATCACCTACTAATCTAAAAAAAAAAATGGTGCGTGTACTTATGTACGCGCGTAAGAAGTTATACTTCTTTGGCTTTCTTTATTTTTTTTGAAATATTAAATAACTAATAATAGATATTTAGCGTTAATAATTTAACAATATTTGATATTTAGTATATTGTTCAATTATTAATTAATATTAATAACAATTATTATTTATTATTTTATTATATTATTTAATTTAATAACTAGGTATGTTTCATAACCTTTTAACTAAGTAACAATAGGTCTTTGTGAAAAAGCATTGCTAAATTTCTTTGAAAAAATAATTAAAACTGCTTTATTTGTTTAAAAGGTACTACAAATGTCATTATGGTCAAACGTCACGCATATTCTATTTCTTTTTTCGGCGCCCATACTGAATTTTGTGTCACGGTGCACGCGCATCATAAAAATTCACTCCCATAAATTTTTCATAACGCGCCTAAAGAAGTAAAACTTCAAAAATCAAAATGATTCAAAAAAATGTATCTATCGCATCTTAAGATCACTTGTTATTTAATGCTAACTATAAATAGATAGAAAAATAGTCTAAAATAACTCACATTGTGGCATAAGAGCTCGTGGTGATATGAGGGACTTTCCCGCAGCTGTGGCTGGACTCAGTACTCGGACTACGCCGCGACGCGCACTCGAAACCACCTACAATTATTATTATCATCAACCTTAAGAGCTGATTTACACAGGGTCAGTAACTGACTACAAATTCGAGGCAAGTCAGTGCTGACCCGAAAAAACCCTGTGTAAACTGGTTTGAAGTCAGTACAGTGACTTGAAGTCAGCGCTGACTTGAATATTCGGACACGAATATTTTAAAGTCAGTTAGCTATATATAGATATGTCCCAAAAGTCAAGTGGTTTCAAGAACTGGACGGCTTTATAAAAAATGCTATTGTAAATAAATAAATAAATTTTTCAACAAATAATTAAATCGTCGTTTCAGTTGTTTTCGCGAATTCATTTTTCCCACTGACTTCACAAACGTGTGCTCATCGTGAGAAACGCACCACTACTACTTACTTCATGTAAACAGTTAAAGTCAGTCGCGGCGTCGACATTGGCGCTGCGACTGACTTGTCTACTGACCCTGTGTAAATCAGCCATAATATGGATAAAAGTACTGTATTTGTTACCATGACAACCCTTTGTATGGAATAATCGTAACCATGGTAACAAATACGGTACTCCAGGTTTTACATAATTTTTAACGTACTTTTAAAAACAAATATCTTTACCTGGGTGGAAGGTGTACATACAGTGACCGCAGTCACCGTTGCCGTGGTGTGCACCACCGGTGGCCTGATAAGCAACGAACGTGTCACTTGGGCCTGCAATAATAGTGTTATTTATAGAAAAAAAAAATATGTATGAAGTATTTATAATAATAACTAGCAAACTCAGCGAACTCCGTTTCGCCACCAGATGGCTTCGTTTCATGTAAGATTTCGTTTGGTGATCCCGCTTTTCTGTTTAAATTTTTCCTGAATTTTCTTTGCTCACGGAGCCCGAGACCTTTCCAACGAATGCAAAACCGTGGAAATCGGTTCGTGCGTTCTGGAGTTATAGCGTCAGGAAGGAAAACCCGACTTATTTTTATATAGTAGATAAGACGAAAGGTACGATACGGCACTAATACCTCGCCTAGGAGGTCAGACCCAAGAAAGAACTTTTATTTGTTAAAAAAAAAAACAATATTTTTACATTTACTAAAGTGGAATTAAATTTCAATTAACAGTCAACAGGCTAGGCAAGTAATGAAATGTCATCGATCCAAGTCATTTGCCTAGCTGTTTGATCTACTGGCTGAATATCTTTAAGGTCGCTAGTTAAACGGCGAGACTGTTAATTGAACGGTTAATTAAGCTAGTTGGCTGCGACATATATATATTTGCTTATAATATCTAACATTCCACTCGACTTAATGTTGTTTTTTTTATACAACAGTCTAGCCTAGATAAGTAGTTCTTATAAAATAACCTATGACCGCCTCCATAATTAATTTCATAATAATAGTATTATATTAAAAAATGTGTAAAAAAAAAAAAAAAACATGGCGATTAAAAAGAGTGGCGGAGAGTTTATTGCCAGTTCTTCTCTTCCGTTCTACGCCCTTGATTTGAGAACTGGCAGTAAATGTAAAATTAGAAGCATTAATATTTATTTCTTTAATGACGAATCACAAGTGTACATTGTGTTACCTACGTGAATAAATGATTTTTGAATTTTTGAATTGAATTACCTTTGGATTCTGTATAATAGTATTATGTTGCATAGACGTCGTTACGTTTGTCTGTATTAATGTCGGTACGGAAATGGAAGACGGCAGAGTAGATGTAGTGAGTGTCTGAAAATTCAAAATTTACTTTTTCATAAAAACATCGTAGAACACTTAATAAAGAAATATATAGTAACTAGCTGACCCGGCAAACATTTGTTTTGCCATGTATATTATTTCTACGAAAAAAAATTTGAGTTCAAAAAAAATAACTATCTGCAATAATAATAAAATAGGGGTTGATCGTAGAGGGGTGAAAATTAGAGGTTGTATGTATTTGTCTATGTTGTATCATAAAAAAAATAATTTTGGGGTGGCCCCATAGGGGTTTGAAAAATCGATAGTAGTCGATTCTCAGACTTACTGAATATGCATAAAAACTTTTCATAAGAATCGGTCGAGCCGTTTCGGAGGAGTATGGTAACGAAGAGACAAGAGAATTTATATATATGGATTGTTGGTATAAACAAAATTAAGTATAATTTGTTATAAATCTTATGACGAATCACAACCGTGAGAGAATTCGATCACAGCAGTAACGTACGGTAAAGAAATCGTTATGATTAGAACCAATGACGATGTGTTTCAGGCACAGAAGGCTGATCACCTACTTGACTATTAAGAACATGATAGATACAGAAATATAAGGCTAACGATACTAAATGCTACTAAGGGTTGTAACGTCCACGATTTTTGAGCAAAGACATTTTACTTACAACATGTATACGTACTATACAATTACTTATATAGGGAATTTTTGTATAATAAACATTATTTAATTAAATAAAACATATATGTATACTGTATAGCCTTGAGCTCTACTTTGAGAACTGGCAGTAAATTTAAATTTAGTCATTATATATTTGTACTTTGACTGTGATAATAAACCGTAACGTAAAAAAGATTTAAATGTAATGTTATGTTAGATTTTTTTTTACTTATAAAATTACATTTTAATCTGTCCAGTGGTTTAGTCGTTTACCTCAGAACATTATATAAAGAAATATTAACTTACCATAATCTGTGAAGTATCTATTTTGGATATAGACTTTTGTTTGACAATAGGCGCCCGTGCTGCATTCAACTCATTTGATAACATGCTTTTACTTTGCGGCTTTTGTATTGGCTTAGGCGAGGAAACACTAGGTTTAGGGGATGCAACACTCGGTTTAGGGGAGGCCACACTCGGTTTAGGAGAGGCGACGCTAGGTTTGGGGGACGCAACACTCGGTTTCGGGGACGAGACACTCGGTTTAGGGGACGGCACGCCCGGTTTAGGGGACGCTGTAGTTCTAGGGGAAGTTAAACTTTTAGGTGATTGAATCGGCGGCTTCGGCGATTTAGGAATTGGCTTGATAAGTTTTGAATTTTTCAACTTTTGTGCTAAAAGACTCTTTTGTTTAATCTGATTTATTTTAAGTGCTTTTGGTGATATTTGTTTGATTATTTTTGGTTTAGGGTTTGGTTTTACTTTAGGAGAAGGGGTTTTGGGTTTCGTCTGGGCCTGAGTGGCCTGCATGAGTAGTTGTGCTGAGGACAATTGGCAGAGATTGGCTGAAGAGCCACTGTCATCTACATCCACATCAGTATCTGAACCATCTAGTTGTATATCATCGCCGCTTCCTACTTCAACTTCCATCTGAAAAGTTATATAAATTTAATTATTACAGTCTATTGGTAATATTCAGAGACTTAGGACCATATTAAATTTCTATATCAAGTCACAATCTCGTCATGAGCACTGTCAAATATATTGGTTGTATTGTATAACATATATAGTATTGATTAGTCAATTGGTAACAACCATAACAGAATTGTTACTAAACTAATGGCTAAACTAATTACAAATGGCTATAAATCTGAAATAAATAAATTTTATGTGATTTTAAAGTTTCAATTCGTATATCAAGTAAAAATGGTTCGACAATTCTTTAAACTAGATAAAAGTTATACGAGTCTTAGTGCCTTAGTTCCGTAATCAAATACATTTCTGACATGGTAGTCTTTTTTGACAGTTTGTCAAATCAGAAAGACTCGTTCAAGTTAATCAAAATTAAACCCAGTTTCAAGAGCTGTCAAACTATGTTTTTCATATGAAGTTTGACATATTAGTCAGTGACTATCCAAAAAAAATAAGACCCTAAAACATAAAATTCAGTAATATAATTGCATGAAAACTTTTCATTGATACGTACATGGTTAACATTGACTGGCGTCTTTGGCGATGGCGAGGGATCTGTGGAAATTGACTTGATCGCCCGACTCCGAGCATTACTGCATTTCAACCAATCCTCTTCAGTTCTATAAAGTCATATTTAGTTATTTAACACTGTATTACATATTTGTATTACGTAAGCAGATTAACTGCAATGTATCCCCCCTCCTCTAATGTCAACAAAAATAATAGTACATAAACGTATTAATTTTTTCCTGGAGGATTCGAGCACTCCTCGAAAATGCATTTCGTTTTCAAGCATAGACAATGTGTAGGTAATATGTGTTGTTATATAATTACTGTTGACGTAATCACCAGATAGGAAAATCAAAGACATCCCCCCTCCCCAAACCCCTACAGTGCTTACGTAATACTTTAACGGCCCAACGTAATAATTAGATCATATGATGTTAAAGAAACAGTGGCGCTACAACCTCTTGGCCCTGTCCTGGTCTGGTTTCCTTTACGTTCTGGACCTTCAAACCGTACAATCTATGTATAAAACTTACCTATTTCTATGCAAGTACGTCCAAATTGCGGTCCTCTGGTCGTATTTCACTATGGGATCCCTTTTTATTGCGACGAGTCGGTCCAATGCCATCGAAATAGCTGACGATAGCGCTTGATCAGTACATGGAATGATCCATTGGGACATTCTGCGGAAAAATTATGGCCTCCGTCAATAATTTCCATATTTCCAAAAAGAAACGGTTGAAATTGAATAACATTTGAGTAGGATATGTAAGTTATGCTGATGATACTCAATTTAGGGGATATTAAGGAAAATTAATTTTCCCTAAATAAGTTTAAATTAATTATTATTATTTTATTAATTTTTTTTTAAATTAAATTTTGTTTTTTTTTTAATTTTTTCGACGATTCCAACTTAAGAAATAGTCAATTTTTTATTAAAATCGCTACATACTTTTATTATCTAACTATTATACATACTTAAGCAACATGAGTAAATCCCGCCGTGTACCCTCTCCATTAGGCAGCCTGGCTAATGCGTCCCTCAGAAGAGCTAAGAATCCAGCAGCGCGAGGTCGCTGAGGCGTCACCAGGGACGTACACGCCCCACCCGCGCTAGCACGTACGCCACTCGCCGGTCCCACAACTGACCTATATCTACACCCACAGCATAAGTTTTAGCCCCGTTCCGAATCCAAAATACGAGTCGTAATTGTTACGAGTCGTAGACATTTTATAGAGAGTACATTTGACAGTCGTTCTTTCCTATAGATAAATATTAAAACTCAACAAAAAAGAAGCTACATCAACAAATCACATGTTATTAAACACTACAAAAAAATTTCAAGTTATTATGTCATTAATACATTTTCACCTTTATGTGCGCTGACATATTAAGCAGGAGCTAAGTATAAGATTCAGAATTCAGGATCCAGACTTAGATCTTTATGATGAAATCGTTCTCAAAATACAGAATTCATAAGCTAAATTTAACTTCCTATATTAAAAGATCAACAAAATGGATTGACCAAACCTCTATAATAAGGTTGAGACAACAAACCTTTCTCTAAACCTAAGGTTTGCGTAAAACAATTTGTAAGAAACCTATTTTATTAATACGTCACCAAATCACCACAAATTTCTTTACAACTGATGGTAGAATTTTTTTTTGTTTCCCTGGTATTATTAATTACTCTATATTTAAAAAAAAATTGCCAAAAAGAAGGTACTTAGTTAAAACAGACATACCCATATTGTAGATATGTAAACGGTTTAGATGCAGACGCAAATCTTCGTCGTTCTTGAGATCTAAACTCGGCTATTTCCGTATTCGTAGGTTGTCGCACAATCCAGTTTGTTGGGTACCTGTCAAAAAAAAAATTACACATTCTATTAATGGGCCTAAAAAATATGAAATTTTTTTAATTCCATATTTATTTTTTACGAGCAGTGTTGGCCTGAGGTCGTAGGTTCGATTCCCAGCTGTGCACCAATGGACATTATGTATATGTATGTACGCATCTAACGCGTTTGTACGTGAGGAAGCCGGCATGTTTTGCTTTGTGTTAGACAGAGAAAGCTGATCACCTACTTGTCTATAAAATAAGAATTAAGGCCCATTTAGATGGTGAGTTTCTCGTAGAAGGTACGATTATCGAAAGAATCTAAAAAAGTTTCTTCGTCTAAACATTCACACCAATTGCTCTACCACTTCGGCGTCAATTGCCTCGCAATGGAAAATTTATTGTGTCCGTGTAAACAAAAAATGTCATACGAGATCGTGTTTATACTAGTCGACATTCTCGTAAGTAAGAATCTTCTTACTAAAATGTCGATGTGTAAACAGACACAGGAAATTATCGCCTAGCGATTCTCGTATGACATAATCGTAGGTGAGAATTTAATTCTTGCCTGTATGTAAACATTTTGATACGATAATGCTATGACGATTATTGCTGGTGATAGTCGCGTACGATTTCTTTACTCTCTCCGATTATTGCTGGTAATAGTCGCGTACGATTTCTTTACTCTCTCCGATTATTGCTGGTAATAGTCGCGTACGATTTCTCGCACCAAAACGTGCGAGAAACTCTCTCCATCTAAACGGATGCAATCTGAAGCCTATTGGCCCAGATAGAGCGCTACTGTATTATTATTTATTATTACCCTTTGGTTGGTTTTAAATTGTTATATTATGGTGTTAACAATGCATTATGTGTAGTAAGACATTATAGTCGATACTTATTATAAATATATTTAAGGTATTTCCATAAAATTTAGAAATCAAGTTAAACATAGATTGTGACAATGATATGTGAATATTGTGATAATTTTGCGTTATTGTCTATGGACTTCGACTTTAAGCATTTTACACGTTCTTATTTTCTGTAAAAATACTACTAGGGTGTGTGCAGGAAGTATGTTGTGCGTTTCCTTAGACGTAAAGGGAGTCTCAACCAGTCTACCGACGGTTCCAGAAGCCCCAGTGGCTAATGCCGATAGTATATATAAGCGGTCGGAATAACGTTGAGGTATTTGCTGCCGCGGCTAATAAATGGTCTACCAAATCACATATTAGATTGCCTAACGCCAACCAACATAAACAGTAAATTAAAAAACTACTTTTATGTGCATTTGTCGCGCTCCTAAACAAGCTATGGTTACATTAATACAAACCACAGCGGTTTCCTAATTTAACTTATTATGATTGTATTATATTTTTTTGTAAAATAAAGAAAGTTAAAAAAAAACTAGTTAGCGCCATTCAGGGAATGACGTCATCGCAGTTTGTTTGTTTGTTATATTATGTGAAACATGATTACTTTAACGTTTTTATTTAATTGTATTTAATTATAAAATAACGTAACGTTTACTGCATAGATTAAAAGAAGTTTTTAATTATCCGATGAGTGAACTGGCAAATGGCAAAGAAGTAGTTTTTTTTGTAAATATTTTAATCTATTACTGTTTAATGTTGTGTTGTTTTTCCTATGAATATGTCTTGTTTTGTTTGTGATTGTTAAAAATATAATAAAATATGTGTTGTACATACAAGTTTATGTGTGAGGTTGTGTGTGCGTCACGCATATGTTTGAGAATATAACACACTCAGTGATGCATATGTATATGCTTACCTGGGTGGGGGCGGCGCATCTGGTTGCTGAGGAGTTGGCGTCGCGGCTCGCATCCATCTCTCGCACAAACGACTGAGAATTGCATCACAATCGCGACCCGCCCCTATCCATTGATACATCTGTAAATAATTATATATATAATAGAATTATAACACAGGCGTATATAAGGTCGCATTGCAGTAGTATTTTGACAGATTCAAAATTAACTGTATTAAAAAAATATGTATCGGCCTTAATAATATATTATACATATTGTCTACATCAAAGTATATTAATTCAAATGTTTTAATCTGCACATAGAAAGAGAAAATACTACTTTTCACATCTTAGCTAATGTTTGACCTTAAAATAATACCTGGCAATGTGTAGAAACAAGACTAGGAATCGTATTTTCAAAATTAAATGATTGACTCCAGGATGAATACTACGACTGTATCAATACATAAATAATTATTGTCTTACTTGTGTATCTGGTATGAACTGGAGATACGGCACAAAATCATCTGGATGTGGTCCACGCTCTCCGGCTAAGAAATCCAGCGCTGAATTCAACTCTGCACACCAGTCATTTGATACTATAAAACATAAAATAAAGTTAGTTGAAGTCCCTCCTATTTCCCCGTGCCTTAATAGAGGTGAAACTGTTGGTTTTCTTATTTTTTTTTATTAAATAATAATTAACTGCTTTAAGAAGTTTTGAGAAGCATGATGTAACAGTTGTAGGTTAACAAAGGTTTTATAAAAACAACGTTGTCGATTGTTAATAGTGACAGAGTTTATTAACAGTTCTTCTCGTCCGTTCTACGCCCTCAATTTGAGAACTGACAGGAAATGGAAATTTAGAAGCATACCTTTTTTTATGATGACAAGCTCGCATTAAGTTACCTATATGAATCTATTATATTTTGTTTGAAAATTAAATATAAACATATTAATAATAAGAAACAATTTTGGTAAATATTGCCCAATACACAGAGTTCACGATGTTTTCATTCGATATCGAGAACATCCTTTCCGATGAAAAATCCGTATAATCCTAAATACTATCACATCATGCCTCTTTTTAAATCAGATTTTCAAGTCAGTATTTTCGACTGTTTACTTTATTAAAATTTTACAATGAATTAATGTTAATAACAAACAAAAATTGATTTATTTTTATATAGGAAATTGGTAACATTAAAAAAAAATACTTACAATTATACCAAGTATTAAGCGGAGCAATGGGAGACCTCATAACTGCCGAACACCGTGCCTGCAACTCCCTTTTAGAGGCCCGATGAGCTGACTTAGCTGGGAATAATGCCCGGACCAAGGACAGAAAGTTCGCATGCGTGGTCTCTGTAAGGGCCTCATCTGGACTCTTTGGAGAATCCATGGTCTCGTCGGCCAGCTCTACTGGGAGCGCCATCATGTCTATAGAAGAATTAACTTTTCGAACTTTGGGTTTAAACAGCCATTAAAAAGAATTTAATAAAATAGGGTAGTATATCGTAAGTGTATGTATGTGTGTCCACGAGTTAAGCAGATTTACTCACCTACAGTAACAAAAGTAAGCAAAGCTCTCAAAAATGATAGTACATAAATTATTATTTTTTAGGAATCCTCGAAAATGAATCTCTTTTTCAAGCATAGACAATGCGTGGGTAATATGTGTAAAAAAAGTAAATAATTACTGTTGACATAATCACCAAATAAGAAAATCAAAGACACCTATAGTGTTAACGTAATACTGGGACGGCCTCAAACCGAATGTTGTTGTGAGATGATTATTTTACTTAAGTCATGTATATTGCAACTTGTTTGAACATGCCTAGTATCATAAAATAGGTTCAGTAGTTTATGAGATATTGGTATGCACATTTTTCTGAGGAAAATAAATAATGCCATTATTAATATTTCACTTGAAAGGTATTACAATAAATAAAATGTATACCTATGCCATCCAAATCTTCCAACTTAATAGGTACAGGTTGATTTGTCTTTGAATTGCTTTGTGAATCTTGAGGTTCCTTTTTAATAGTTTTCTCATGAAGATCAAATCTTGAGCTGGAATTAAAATATACTTTTAAGAGAAAAATTAATATTGATCTTTAAGGTAGCATGTGTTTAAAATAATTACATGTCAAATTGATAACCTACTCGATCATGAATTTCGAACTTATTAAAAAATACTAATTAATGCTTGACAGAATATTTAAAAAAATGTATTTCAATATAAATTGAATATATAAAGCATGTCATTACTTTTGAATTTTTGATCAACTTATACATTTTTGGCAAAGTGAATAAATCATCTTTTACATTCTACTAAATATTTACTTTAATATAAGATATCTAAGAGAAGGAAACTTACTTTTGATTTTCACTATCAACTTCTTGCTTTATATCGACATGGTCCATAACTTTCTTTTGCCTTGGACTTGTTTGTTCAAAGAAAGAACTTTCTGAATCTGACTCCTCTTGCTCACACTTTATCTTTATATGTGGTAGAAGTTTATTTTCACTATTTTCATCATCTTTTGTTTTTTTCTGTGGTTGTTTAAAATCTTTACCCCTATGCTGCTCCCTTTTTATGCCTTTTCTAACTTTTTGTATTGGTATTTCTGCTTTAGGACCACCAAACATTAGTTTCTTTGCTCCATTCATTAGAGACACTCTTTGTTTAATATCATCTAATGTTATACCTGTGGTATTGAGTTCTGGATGAGTCTGAAATAAAGGAATGTTGTAGTAATTGCATAATCTTTGATTTTGTCATATATTTCAAGATAATTAAATAAATATATAACATTTAAACTACCTCCCTATGTTGTCGTCTTGCTCGGTGTGTGGACAAAACATTTTTTAAACAAGCTAAAGATGGAAGGACCAGTTCTCCGGTACCCAATGTCCCAGATACATTGGAATCACCGCTCTGTAACAATACAGTAATATCATTGCAAATGGTTTGTGTCATAGATATATTTGGAATAATGTCTAATGACTTATACTGCATACAATTCAGTTTCTTATTCCAGTTTTTAACATTGTAAAATAGTACCATTTTCATGTTTTTCTTTTCAAGCAATTAGTCAATTCTCATTATAACAGCATCTAAGTGTAATACCTGTGTTTGAACTGTATTATTTCTTTTCCTCCTCTTTGAGAAATGTTCAGGTGGGCCTTCTGGATAGTTTTCATCGTCTGACCCTTGACAGCCAACTTCGCTCCATATAGCTGTTAACTCCTCAAAGTACCTATGTCTTGCCCTTACATACATTGGTTTATAGTTGTTTTTTGAAGATGGCTTAGGTGGAAGTAATGGTATAGGAGGAATTAGGCCTGGTGGGGAAGACTTAGCCACTGCTAATAATCGTTCTCTGGATATGAGTACTTCAGGCAACAACTTTGCATAATATGACTTTATCTGAAAGAATAATTGTAACATTAATATATACAAAAAACAGTAACTAAGATTATAATTTAAATATTTGACCTTATGCCTTTGTTGTTTTGCTCTAGCTTTTGTCAGAAACTTTCTCATCCTTGCAATATCAGGCCTATAATTACCTTGCCTTAAATTCTTAAAGAAACAAGTTAAAGGAGATGTAAAATGAAAGGGTTCATGACTTAAAAGCATTTTCAGGGTTGTTTGCTTCTCCTCTTCATCATTTTCTTCAAATTTTGGCAATAACTCTTTGAGCTGATCTTTGTGTTTGTCAGCCAAACTGTCCCAGGTTTTCATTGAGAAGAACTCTTTAAACAAGGCAGGATCTTCACAGAGGTCTTGAGGAAGTTCCAATGTATGACCCAGTATGCGAACTTGTTCCATAATCTCCTCATCACTCTCAGAACTTTCGCTAGAACTATCTGATGAACTACTGCTACTCTCTTCACTGAAACTTTGATCACTATCCACCTTCTCTTCCATGGTTCTGAAGTATTACGGCTTGGATCAAAAACAAAACTAAATACTTCTTTTTTAAAGTAAGCCTCTGTTAATAAGTTCTTATAAACATCTATTTTACTCCCATTAGACTGTTAATAAGTCTTGTTTCGTATACGATGTTTACGAAAATCCGAACCAACGATGTAGCGTTATCCAATAGAAAGCCATGGAGTTTTTTAAATAGCCGTCAAGTCTTGTCTAAAATAAAATACAACGCAGACGCCAAACTGAAATTTTTCATACATACTATGCGCCAGAACGGCACATTGCGATGAGAAAATAGCTTGACAACCAAGATCAGCGACATTTTGCCCATACAATTTACGAAATGGAATTTAAAAGCATATCGTGGATAATCTATGAAGTACGGCAGTCTATGCACTTGTCTATGGATATATTTTACAGATAATAAAAGAAAGCTATAGACTTTAGCATACTTTTTATTTTTACCTCTGCTAACTAGTTGGAGCCTGTGACGTTGTCTGCGTCGTATTAAATGACAAATAAATAGTTTTTCTGAATTACATTTAATTTTTTTTACTTTACGCCCCAATATATCACCATTTAATTAAACATAAATTATAAACAGCATAAACCAAACAATTTCGGTACGTTAAATAGTAGTTCCTCTTTTTGGATATATTTATAAAACAATTTTTTTAGAAAGATTGTTTGTTTTTTATTCTGATCTATTTTTAATCAGTTCTGATATCATAACAACATACAAACTTTTTGATAGTACCTATGAAGATTGTGTGTACAATGGAGCAAATTTTATTAACGGAATACGGAACACGACTACTTCACTTTCGGATTATCTACTTATTCATTATATTCGTGGTAAAACTCCGAGTTCCGACAGTAAAAACTCATTTTTTGAACTTTTTACTCCAATGAAAACTCCAAAGACAATTACTGTTATCCAACACAGACAATTCATGGAAACTATATTTATTATTTGCATACTCTTGATCACTCAGCAATCAGCAGCTCTCTTGAATCTTGAGTCTTGACTCACGTTTGACGTAATATTTCGTGGTGTAGTAAACATGGCGGAGGAACTAAATGTTGATAGTCTTATTCACAGACTTTTAGAAGGTAAAAATTCACTATAATCGTAATAAATACTTGTTTTTATGTTTATTAAAACGTGTGGCATTAAGTGTAAGAAACAATTTTAGTGTTAATGTGCACTACATTGCGTAATTAATGTGATTCAGTGTTATGTGTATAGGTATAGTAAATTAGTCTTAACTTCTAAATAAATCGATTATCCCGATTCTTAGATGAATCCACTTTGGCAGAGTATACAAAAAAAGTGTGCAATCTTATACGTTTTTATATTCCTATCAATTTCACGGAGGTTGAGTCCATTTTTAATAGTGATATGTCGTATGATTTTTGACGGAATTCCTAGCTTCAATTTCCATCGGCTTATTGTTGTGCTTTGTTCGCATTGTGTATTACTTTACTATTTGATTTCACTTTATCATGCTGCTTTTTATGGGTTACATCAGTATTCAGGCTGCAACAGGAAGCAGCACGGCGGAAAGGCAAATTCAAAGACATCTTTTCAGGAGAATGTATGGTTTAATTCCAGACTTCTAAAGATTGTACTTTGCTAGATATTTCAGTTATACTTTTGTTCTTCAAATGTGTATTCAAATTGTATAATTAATGTCTCTTTTGTAGCGTTTGCTTTATTTTCAATTTAACATAGTCTATGGGTTGTAAAATAAATTTTCTTTCAAATGTTATTTTTAGAGTCCTTATAGGAATTTGTAACTGTTTATATTTTTCATTAGAATTTCTGCTCAGCTTTTAAAATCTATCAGGTTTCCTGAAAAAGATTGTATGAATGTAATTTTAGTTTGAATTGTATTTAGTGCAATAAAATATAAAATCAACTCTCAATCACTCACTGCTGTTACAGTCTATTTTTTTTGTTATAAACACAAGCTGATCAGTAAATTCGATAGTGATTTTAAATGTGATGTGAAAATGTATGCTTTGTAACAATTGTAGAATGAATATTTCAAATAAAAATAATTTAGTTAAGTACTTAAAATGAGCTAATAATAATTTTTGAAAAATTCTCAAAATAATATTTAAAATACTTGTATATATAACATTTTAACTTCTACTGATAATAACAATCCTTCCTTAATTAAGTTAAACCATCTTAGCTATTTATTATTACATTACTATATGTATTGGCAGTTCGAGGATGCCGCCCAGGGAAAACAGTGCAGATGTCAGAATCTGAGGTACGGGGATTATGCACCAAGTCCAGAGAAATATTCCTACAACAACCAATACTTTTGGAATTGGAAGCACCACTCAAAATTTGTGGTAACTATTAAGATAATTTTTACTATGACCTTTTACACTAATAAAATTATTTGTATTATATCAAATCAAATTATGAAATGAAAATATTTATTATAATTAAGAAAATAATTTCTTATGTTATTATCATATGCATTTGAAAATAAACATGTTTTATAATGCACTTTGCAGAAGTTTATAAAAATATACATGTTACTTGTAATAATTACTTAAATCTTAGGTAATGTAAGTACTTGACTAACTCAAAGTAACATATTTTGTTGCATGATGGAATCCTATAAGAAAAACTATCTCAATCAGATAAGCTACATTGATCAGTTTCTTGCATGGAAATAAATAATCAGAAAGACTGAAGTAATATGGCCTTCATTATTATTCAAACCAAAATGTCAATAACAATTTAAATGAGACTTCAGTTTGTTTTATTTTGTCAATGGTATCCATTTTTTTTCAGTAACCAAGAAAACAACAATTTTATCATAGTTAATTTACATGTTAATTACTTTTTTATAGACTAAATAGTTTCACTTAACATTGCACTCTATAAATTATAACAACATTGGCAATTATATGGCCATTTTGTTTTTATATCTGTGTAGCGTAAATATATGTTAATACATATTGCATATACATTTGTTTCCCTGGAATTTAAACCTTGTCCCTAGACTATTGACTACTCTCTATGTCAACTATGTATTATACATAAGTATGTTTTTTTGTTTGACTTGTGTTGATGAGCCTTAAAAAATTATCAATGATGCAGACATGGAATTATATCTACCCTGTGCTCAATCGGGTTATTAGTTTTAAAGGCCTGTAAGCTAAGCCTACTGATGTTGCAGGTGCTCACAAGCATGGGCATTAAATTTTCTAATTAAAATGAAATGTTTGTCTGAATATGTTACAGATTGGATAATAAGTATAACATGAAATAAGAATGTTAATTGTTATTTCAGGTGATATCCATGGACAATACACAGATCTGTTGCGTCTGTTTGAGTATGGCGGTTTCCCGCCCGAAGCAAACTATCTATTTTTGGGCGATTACGTAGATCGCGGCAAACAGTCTCTCGAAACCATATGCCTGTTACTTGCTTATAAAATCAAGTATCCAGAGAATTTTTTCCTACTGCGCGGTAACCATGAGTGCGCGAGCATAAATCGTATTTATGGTAACTATTTGTTTATTCTAGCTGTATAAAGATAACATTTTAAGTACTAAAAAAGCTTTCCATATGCCCAGGGAGTATTCTCGCCTCCGAACAATCCAATGAGCCTTTTTGAGATCAAATACTACACTACATAATAATATATAATAAATAGAATCTAATTATTTCAGGATTTTATGATGAATGCAAGCGCCGGTACAATATAAAACTGTGGAAGACATTCACGGACTGCTTCAACTGTCTACCTATTGCTGCTATCATTGATGAGAAGATATTCTGCTGTCATGGTGGACTTTCACCAGACCTTCAGGGCATGGAGCAGATCAGACGAATTATGAGACCCACAGATGTGCCTGATACTGGTAAGAATATTTCACCCATAAAATACTTATCACATATTTATTGTTATTATTTTTACCAAGTATGTATCCAAATCTGTTTGCCTTAGGATGAATGTTTGTGATATTATTTTGCAATCAGATTTTAATTACACATTGTGAATGGAGGATAACCTACTTGTTTTAATTTTTTTTTATTTCTTAGACTGTGTTGTGTATTCATTTGTGTTTTTTTTTTTTAAAGTTAGCAAATTACATAGGGTATTTACTGTCTGTTGAAAAACTGACAAAAGTTAAGTATTACTTGTTAGTGCCTATAGTTATGTAATTTCTTATACTACTTGTTTCATGTGTAATTTTATTTTCATTGGTTTGTGGACACTATTGTTTTTTTATTATTATAAATAAATGTAACAACAATTATCTCCTTGCAGGATTACTTTGTGACTTGCTGTGGTCAGATCCCGATAAGGATGTGCAAGGGTGGGGTGAGAATGACCGCGGTGTATCATTCACATTTGGCCCAGATGTTGTCAGCAAATTCCTCAACAGACATGATTTGGACTTGATCTGTAGAGCTCATCAGGTAACTTATGAAGATGTTTTAACCTTATACATACTTAAATATATTTTCATGATATTAAATTGTAGATATATAGTTTAACTTATGACAGGATACTGTTAAATCAACATATTGTATGGTATATTCACCATTGTCTTGATGTAAAATAATTTTTTAATTAATTAATTTTGAAAATTTTATTTTATAACAGATTATTTATGTTAAAACGAACAAGTAATTTTTCATAAAGTTTAAACTTTTGACTGTATGAATTTTGTATCTGTCCATCACAAATAAAATCTACTCTTATTGCACTCTTTTAACCTAAGCATTCTTTCTCTTTCTGTTGAATTGTGTTTATGTCGTGATTAAAAAGAGACACATGAGTACATACTTAAGTTAAAATGGTGCAATTTATTCTGGCTTAGTTTTCTGGAATAAGTGGGTAATGCTCATTTGTTTTCTTAACTACCTTAACAAAATATACTACATATTATCTTAAACTTATAATACAGAATATAAACTAGTCCAAATATTTTTTTACAATCCATTCCAGTGTTGTAATAAGAAACATAGGTTTTATAATAATATAGTAACAATAATCAAGGTTTTATATTTGTTAGGTGGTTGAAGATGGCTATGAATTCTTTGCCAAACGACAATTAGTAACACTCTTCTCAGCTCCTAACTATTGTGGTGAATTTGACAATGCTGGTGGTATGATGTCTGTGGACGAGACACTTATGTGCTCTTTTCAGGTTTGTTTTTTAATTTTTGTATCAGTAGCTATAACCAGAACCAATTCAAATGGCTATTATCACATAAATTTTAATTTTAATGAAAGTTTTAATATGGATATAAATTCTGTGACATAATACATAAATTATGTATATACCAACATAACATCTTTTCATCATCACTTGCATATATACTATAATTACAACTATTAATTAGGTTGGTGTTAGACTTCTTATACAATTTAGAAATTATGAAACAGATACTGAAACCATCTGAGAAGAAAGCTAAATATCAGTACAATGGCATCAACAGCGGGAGGCCGGCCACGCCTCAGCGGTCGCCGCCCAAAAAGAAATAACTGACGTTTGGGATCCAGTGTGCTGCACAGTGAGAAGGATGCTACAAATAATTTTATTGTATCATAATATTATATTGCAATCCTAAGACAAGGCCGAAATTTGTATAGTAAATTATTTTTCCATTTTATGTGCCTTTATTTTGAGAATGAACTACTCTTTTTTGATCAAGTTCGGCGGTGTCTCTCGATTGCAGCTTTTTCGGTCCCTTATGCAAGCCTTTCCTCTTCTTTGACTCATCGTAGGAAAATTTAGTGAAAGTGGCAGATGCGGGCATTGGACAAGCGTTGAGGCATTTTAGATTTAGCTTTTAGTGGATCGAAGACGTTTGAGTTTCTTATTCTGTAACTAATGTGCCTATAATGTAAAGTATAATAGGTCTTAAGTAAAATTGGTTGATTAAAACAAAAATTATAAGTTTTTACGACAAAGTTTTTTAAAAACTTCTGTCGTTCTAAATTATATTTCGTGTTATCTTTTATTTGGACAAATTGAAAGGAGGAGCTGGCCTAAGAAATGATATTAATCTTCATCAGTAGCTAATAAGTTTATTTAAAAAGGGCTTTGCAATTTCATAGGAGTTTGCTGATGTCCCCAGTGAAATTTATGTTAATTGTCATGCAGTATTACTTTACAATAAGTAGATATTTCAAAATTATTGGCTAATTAGCAAAACTCCTCAAGAGGCTTTATCTTCATGTCCATTACTTTATATAAATTATTGCTGTAGAAAGCAGTGTAGTCCTCGCAACAATAGTGCAATTGCTAAATATAAAAAATTATATGCAGGTTTTGCATTGTACAATTTATTGTTTAGCTATGTTAACAATGTCAATAAATATTAATCATTAATAAATATTACTTTATAAAAATCAGATGTTTATTTTTGTTTTATTTAGTTGCATTAAACCATGGGCTTTATCCAAGATTTATACTAGGTGTATTCAATGTCAAAATCAACTATGTATAATATGTGTAAGAAATTAAAGTATCTATTTAAAAGTCTCTATTATAGGATATAAAATAATATAATTTTTATTGATATTATTTGCTTATAAAACACTGCAGTAGCTTTTGTGCAATTTGCTTTGAAGTATTGAAACACTTACACATTTCTTCACAATTGTAACTCAAAGTACTAATTGATGTTAATTTGATTTAGAATAAGGTAAATTTTTGTTATGTTTCTCAAGTGTGTACATTTTTTTCTGAAATATAAATTTTATTGAATATTTCATTCTTACTCTACATCCTTTTGGGTATTACTTAACCATACATCATTATCAAACTTTGGTATTATCTCTTCTCCCAATGCAGTATGAGTTTGAATCTTCTCACATATTTTAGACATAACTTCTTCAACATTCTTTTCATATTTTTGAATATCCATTGTGACAGCTTTGAGATATTGTCTTTTAGCCTGAACTGTCTTCTGTAACTTGTTTACTTTCTCATCATACTCTTTTAATAATGACTCTAGCAATGCTTTTTGATTTCTTAAAATGCCAGCATCTAAAGCTCTTAATTGATTTTTAACACTATCATGCTGGGGTCGCCTAAAACAGATTTAATAAAAACATATAAAATAGTAAAAACATTTGTTGGAATAGTACTATAGTTTTATTAAAAGATGAACGATTGCAACATTTTGATTGAATTTAAAAATAAATTCATAGTTGACAGTATTTTCCAAACAAAGTTTTTATAGTTTAAATCTTAACTACATTAGTATTTCAGTTTAGTCAATTGCCACAAAAATATTTATTTAAAATTCATATCATGTGATATTTAGTAAATTATTTTATATACTTCGTAATAAAATGGTTTCTCACGCACTTTCAACCAATACCAAACTGTTTCAACTGTGGTACTAAAACATACAGTAGTACATTGGTATTCTGCCAAATATAAGGGATATATATACAATTACCAAGCAGAGTTATGAGGGTTAATTTCTGCATATTTTTCTCTCTGTGTTTCAAGTATCTCTAATTTTTGAAACATATCTTCAGTACTCCACATTTTATTCATTTCTCTAACCATCATGTCTAAAATGTCTTGTTTAATACATCGGAATACTGATATCCAACGAACACTTTCAATTTTTTCTTTAGGTACAGTTGCCAGAAATTCTTCATCACTAAAATAATAAATAAAAATTTGATATAATTATGTTTAAGTATATAGAATTCATATTAATATAAAAATATATTATTATTTTTAAATCACCTTAAGCTACTTGATATATTAGAGAATTCTCTCAAAATAAAAAGATTGTCAAATGTACTCTGGAAAACACTTGCATCGCCGTCTTCAATAATATTTTCATTTTCCATATTTGTCTTAAACCTTTGAGATTTTTATTTTAAACGTCTACACACTAACACTAAACTTTAACTAACACTAAACTATGCAATTCACAAAATTTAAAAGAGCGTTTGTTAATAATTGTTTATGTATGTCCGTTAAATATTAATATATTTTAAATTTTATTTTGACATTGATAGCAACAATTGACATCTAGCCGAATCGACACATACACCCGCGAATTGCTGATGCGCCTGGCCGGCATTTTGTTTACTTCCCAGGCGCCATTTTCTGCGTCATTCGTGCATAGACCGTACTGTAGTCATACGCGTAGTCTAAAGTCTTTACTTCAAAGTACTGTTTTAAAACCAATGACAAACGAAGGCGTCATCATTTTGCGTTTTTATTTAATACTTTTTAATTTTACTTTTTAATACTTTATATAGCTTGGAATAATATAGGTTTTACATATTAAATTTTAACATTGTCAGTTTCTAATATGTACTTTATTTTATATTAGTCTCTTAAAGGCATAGATTTATATCGTTAGATAGGCCCTTACCGCAGTGAGACCGCGCCGTGTTGTCGCACAGTCGAAGTGAGTGAGCTCACTAACCTGGGATCAGTGCACCCCTAAACACAGTGTTAGCCGGACGTGTTGTAAAGGACGTTTGCGAGCAGTTTAGTGTCACAAAATGCCATTGTGTGCCTTTCTAAAGTGCAACAACAATTCTAGAAACACAAATAAAGCCAGAGGTGTAACATTTCACTCGTAAGTATTGCGATTTGATTTAAAAACTTTTATTTTTCCTTCCGCAATGTCTAAAATAACAAATTTAAATGGTGAGTGCACGAAAGAGAAAGTAGTGTTTGCAACTAATGTAGGAGAAAAAGAGATGACACTATTTTCTCAGTAAGTACAATAGCAGAAACACGATTTTTTAACTACTTGTTAGTGTGCGTGTGTCGGCATTTTGTTAACGCACACATTCAAAATTTAAATGGCGAGTGCACGAAAGAGAAAGTAGTGTTTGCAACTAATGTAGGAGAAAAAGGGATGACACTATTTTCTCAGTAAGTACAATGGCAGAAACACGATTTTTTAACTACTCGTTAGTGTGCGTGTGTCGGCATTTTGTTAACGCACACATTCATAAACAATGCCAAAGTTTTTGGTGTCGGGGCCTATCTAACGATATAAATCCATGCTTAAAGGTCTAAGCTCCAAATCTCACTCCTATACGACTTGTAGCATTATTATACAACACAAGTGCAAAAAAATACAGTTATTATGATTCAATTAAACTTAATTTAAATTATTCATTCTACTTTGCAAAACGACAGAATTTTTTAAAAATATTAGACGTTACTCTAAATATTATGCCGAAAGTTATGTTAATTTCAACACACTTCAGGTGAACATGGATGATAGGTTCTACTGTCTACCCCTATTATATAGGTATACGGTGCCATAAAATTAAAAAAAAAAAAAAGTTTACGATGTGGACAGAACTGACATTTTCCCCCCAATTTTATAAATGCCCGGATCCCGGTTTAGAAATACTTAGTAACCTACAACCAAAATGTTATTCGGCATTTTTTTATGTATGTATTAATATTCTTATGGATCTTTATTGTGTTTATTAAATATTTTTATTTCGATTCAGTAGGGATTTAGTTAGATTAAACATGATATAAGTATATACGTATGCATGAATTGATAGCTAATCATTGAGATACCTATTGGTAGAGTCCTTTTCAATTTTTCATGAAAGAAGTCCCGCGGAGATTTTTGGAACTAAATTTGACAGGTCGGCCATGTTGTCGTTCGTCGATGTTATCAAGTTCGTTTGTTGTGGTAGATTTTTGTGAGTTCTTAACTAGCTTAGTACATTTTATAGATTGTTTACAATGCCAAAAGTTGTAAAAAGTTGGGCTTGAGAAATTATATTAAAGATGAAAGAGTTCTGTGAAGCGGAACAAAAGAATATAGGTGTTTTAATACCACTAAACAATGTTCGGAAGAGAGTCGCCGCCATAACAGGTACTTTTTCGAGTTGCCATATAATATTTTTTTGCTGTTTTGATGGGACTTTAATGATATAAATTCATTTTTGCGACAAAATTGAACAAATACATAACGAATGAAACTAGGTAACTGAAATTAAAAAATATATATTACAAAGTACATAAGCATTATAAACTTAAAGTTACTATATTTTTTAATTGTTCATTATTTAAATGTAGGTGTGTCAGAGAGAACTGTAACAAGAATTACAAATGAAGGTATAACAGCGGCGAGTACTTCAAAATTAAATTGTCACCTCGTGGAAGAGTCGCCCGCATTCGAAATAGTATCAATATAAAAAAGAACAATTATACTATATATATAGGCTAGTGATACTGAAACAGATTCTGCTTCTGTTTCTATCCACTCTTCAGACAGTGATGTTCCTATGACCGCTGATCTAAAATTATTCAATAAAACTGAATAAAAAATTGTAATGCTTTTCTTTACCCTATTTTCTCATCTTATCCCTGTAAGTAGGTAGAAGACCGCTTATATAAGTAAATAAAAATATACTTTTTACATAACAGAAGTATTGTTTCATCGAAGTAAGCAGAAAATAGTATTATTTGATAAATTAAATATGCTAAATGTAAATTTTTTACTCACAAATGGCAACATTACGTCACGCGATTACCGCGCTGCGTCTGGGGGACTTCTTTCATGAAAAGGACTATAGGTATAAATCTTATAACCACATGCTAAGCGATTTTTTTAATAACCTTTGGCGTGACTGATGACTAAGTACGGTCCTAATAATAACTGTTTTAGCTGAACAAGATTCTCAAGGGGATAAAGAGTGGGTATTGGGATTCTACCCAAGCATACGATCGATTAGGAAATTGTTTGGAACAGGGAAGTACATACGTCGTAGGCCTAGTGTAACTGCTATAGATATAGCATTGTACCCACCTTACGAGAGCATTGAGAATTGGCCACGAATAAAGGCGGAGAGCAAAAAAATCATCGAACCAGCCCAGAAGATAGCGTCAGCAGATAACAGTCATTCACATTAACTGTCTAACTAAGAATGATTTAACGTACTTATTTAGTTTACAATAATGGATACAAGGTAAAATAAATAATGACTCGTTTTATTCAACTTTTATTATTTTTTTGAGTTTGTACATAAAAATATTTAAATATAATAATAAAAACAATTACTTAACAAAGTTTGTGACTGTGGCAGTAACTATGTTATTGCAGTCTTTGATATTAAAATATTTTGGATGGAAATTATGTGTTTGGTGTAACAATTTTTCGTGCTCTGTGTTCACAATATTTATAATTTACACGACATTAAATAGTGGCTTCGTTCACCGGCCGTTAAAAAGCAGTAGCTGAAAAAATTAAATAAAATTATTAACTGAAAATATATTGTAAAATTAACCCGAAATGGTGAAAACATAGTAATATAATACAGATACTATTTTGAGAGTAAGAGGAGCCTAATTGCAAACAACGCTGATACTATAATATCCTAAATCTAACTTGAATAGCGATTCCAACTTCAATATTGGGTTTTTGTGCGACACAATTCTATTTTTGCGACATCAAGGCTATGCATATTTAAAAGACCTCATTTTTATATCGCAATTGAGTACAAAACCTTAATTATAACGACGGGATTGCATATTTACGGAAGTATTTTTTTTCCTCGGATTAAATAACTTAGCAATTATTTTCTTTATACTCTAATACTTTGTCCTTATTAATACTCTTGTGTCAGGTATAACTAAAACCGAATAAAATAATAATAAAACTAATCGACATAAATTTAAAATTACAATATCCATAATAATTGTTTTTTCGTGCATCTTACTGTCAATTAGACATTTATCTTAGAAACAATTGAAAGTAAATTGTAGTTAGTAAATATGTTAGAATTTTTTAGAATATAATATTGTAGTTCCAAATGTGATGCACATTTTATTTTATAAGTGAGACATTATATGATGGAGATTATTAGTGAAGGTACCATTAACTATGTGAAGATGAAAAATAAAGTATATACAGGTTTTTATGAATATATTTTTTCATGAACTGAAAGTAAATATCGCAAGAACACTGAAAATAGATGAAAATATTGAATAAGAAAGTAATGAATATCAAAGCATCCTCCATATTAGGTAATCGGTAACATTCAACAAAGGGACCAACATCTGACAACGATCTAGCTACTCGGGGTCCAAATTTACCTATAGAACATACCCCATGTTCACATTCTATAGACTACGAACAAAGGGCATTGTCTTGCTTAGATCGTCCACAGTGAACAAGTCAGCCATCATTAAATCTGCCGTGATGAGAGAATAGCATTAAATAAAACAATATATTGTTAGAATAGAAGATAGAAGGCGATATACAGCTCACAGTGCGTCGACGGCCACTAACCTAAGGGCCTGATGGGATGTTTGTCCCAAAGGAAGGTGCGTTTCACTGGAGACAAGTAGGAGTCGCGGATGTAGGAAGGGCTGCGGTCCCATCTCGCCATGGGCCTCAGCTCAGGCCAATCGTACCAGAAAGGATCCCTCGTGATCGCGGTAATGGGCAGAGATGGGCTTGGGTTGAAAATGTTAGCCCACGGCCTGCGCCGTAGTCCGCCAGCACTGTACAGCGGGGCACCTATAGTGTATACTAATTAATTTCAGGCAACCATCTCTTCGTCAGCGCCCTTATTTAACCACAAAGCAATTACAAGCATCAAATGTTATTTCAGCTAGTTTTTTCTATAGTTCTACATAATTAGTATTCTACATTAAAATTATGGATCTTCGTATCAAAGATATCAAAGACTGTTATTGTGAAGCTCATTTAAATTCTAAAAGCATAATTTTAAATTAGTTGTGTAAGTCAAAACTAAAAATCACTCAAATGGTTGTTAGCAGTAACACGTATTTTAGCGTGCATTGTTTATGAACATGTACACTCAAAGGAATAAGATGTGAATGTAGACGTCTTTACTCCAATTCACCAATTTGTATAGAGCTAACTACTTTTTGAAAAACAGATTAGATTTGTAGACAAGAGACAAGAATTTGAGGGTTGTGACGAAGAGATAGTGCCCTTACCATCTGAATCAAAAGCAACCTCGCAGTCACGCGTAGGGCTTATCCGGGGCTTCACAGGTGTAGGCGATTTTCCTCGTAGGGACCGATCGAAACCTGCCCATTTTTCGGCATCAGCGAAAAATGGATCCTTAGCGAACTCATCCGACAACCGCGATGGCCAAGATCCTTCATTGAAGTCTCATGGTCAGTACCACTCGAATGGGACGATTAATAAATATAGAGTGTACTGTTCGATGCGTTAAACATTCCCAATAATGTTCTCTTGCGTATATTTACAATGCAGTTCATGCACGTAACATGAGTTTGTTAGCAGTGGCGTAACAATTGGGCGGGTATTCTTATAGTAGATCGAGCCCCATAGGAAACAACAACCTTGCTCCCTACATAAGACTAGGAATACTATAGAGCTCCACCCAATAACAGCCATCCACATTGGGAGTAAATTAAATTACACCACCGCTTGACATAATTTTTCGTGAAGAATTTAGAGATATGGTAATGCAAATGAGAGGAAGGTACTAAACTACTAAATTAAACACGATATTTTTGTCTTTTATATTTTAATAAAAAATGGTTGGTTAGTTGTATGTAAATAAATTTGTACTCGGTATATTACAACTTACATATATTCAGTAAATTAATAGTAACATCTCAATTATTGCTGAGGGTACCAGCACCATTTAAAGAAAATAATTTAAAATGATTTCTTAATCTTGAATTATAAAAGAGATATTCTATTAGAGACTGAACGGTATACAAATTTTGTTCAGAAAATTTAAAAAAAAGCATTTTTAAGATTTTAAATATAAATATAATAGATAGGCAAGTTCACGCACAGAAAAATTCATTACGAGAGAATTTCGTGGTGAGCATTGACTATTACTTTAGAAATCTAAATACATAATTTATCTCGTGTCTCGCTTCGGCAGGAATGTATCCAAAATAAAATTGATCCTTTTCATTTTCCATTGGACGCATTCAAAACCTAATCGCACCACGGATCTAATAACTTGAAACAACCCATTCGCTAGTCTTTTTGAGACACCGAAAAAGACAAAATAAACGAACGACGTAGCTCCAATAGTCCATTCCACAAGATCCTATTTACATTCAAGGCCAACACAAACTATGGTATTTTTTATCTAACGCTGATTCATATGTTTTCCTAATGGCTAGCTTAAATGTTAATAGTTTCCCGTGAGTTGAACTTAATCTGTAGCAAAAATTGTCGTGCATAAATTAAAATTTACCTGTTCCCCAGTGGGGTTTGTTGTCGGGTTCATATTCGATGCCTTTAAGGCTCTTGGGGTTCAAGGGGTCGACAATGGGGGCGCTCAGGTCAGTGATGGGGTAAGCCCTGTCCTTCAGGTAGAGGCCGTAACGGGATGGGTACAGACGGTCGATTGCGGCCAGTCTGTCCAAATGGTCTTGCCAAGCCTTGTGCGAGTCGAAGGGGTCTACGCCACGTCGGGTGCGCCTGGGCACGTGGTAGACTACACGAAAAAATACAAAAGTCATATTCAAGAAAATAAGATATAGTTTGGAAATACGAATTATAATACACGGTCCTTTTTAGAGGACTTTAATGTGTAAAAAAATCAATAAAAATGATAAATCTAAATGTCAAACTTGAAACGTCGGTAAAATATATAAAGATTGCAAAACTAAAGAAATGTAAAAAAACTAAGAGATTTATATACGAATATATCAATGCTTAGTTGAACAGTGTTAAGATAACGTTAGATTGCGTAGCAAGCTTTAGTAATGATTGTATTGTAATTTATAAATATTTTTCATAGAACTCACCTCTTAGCAGCAGACTTGATAACCCTGATTCATACAAACCTTACTTTGAAATAAACTTTTAGGCTCACTTCAGAGTAAGGAATGATAAAAATGAATCAGAATTGAAGGGGGAATGAATAAATTAACAAATGTGACCTGGGGAAGGCTTGAAGATTTAATGAAATTTAATTATTATTGATAAAAAAACTAACTTCAAAACGTAAGGTGCAACTGTGATATGGCATCCAAATTAAAAAAATCCAAAAGTGTAGATAGATAGTCTTGCCAAGTCAAATAAATAAGTAAATAGGTAAATCAACATTCTGACATATACTGTTTCTGTTCGATAGTATTGTTTTCTTTCATTTGAGTTTTCAA
Source organism: Pieris melete (assembly GCA_963693345.1). Classification (NCBI taxonomy): domain Eukaryota; kingdom Metazoa; phylum Arthropoda; class Insecta; order Lepidoptera; family Pieridae; genus Pieris; species Pieris melete. Next base: position 585,243 of record CAVNZK010000053.1, on the reverse strand, counting down.
ACCGAAAGTTTTATTTTCAGGATATCTAATTTAAGACTGGAGTATTAATTTACACCAAAACCAAATTTAAAATCTTTCTCCTATTTTGAAGTCAGTTTTACTTACAACAAGTGTAGATGATTTCATGTAGAGGTGACTAATAATGTTCCATGCTGTTATGCTGTGACTAGCAAGCAGATATATGACTAAACACATTTATGCTCGATATAATGTAATGATCGTTGGTAATAGAAGGACTAGAGTCCTAGGTAAAAATATTTTGTGGCAAGTGTAACTCTCAGTGTAGGAATATGAGTAGCTCACGATTGTTCATGACCATACAACTTGGTAGGTCACCTTTGTCGCAAAATTGTTTTACCTAGAACCCTTGGACACAAAACCTTGATGTTCATTGATTTGATTAAATAATATTTAATGAACGTGTTTTTGCGTAATCGGTGCGTGTATGTGAGACATTAACTGTTTGATAAATCTTCGAGCATTCTACCGGTCTCACTTAAGACTTAAGCGTATGGCTTTATTTAAAAAATACAACTTATCATTACATGACATTGGATAGCTTAAGCAATAGTAATAATATACATAGTTTTAAGTACATATGAATGTTTATTTAAGCATATTCAATATGCAGAATTAGGAAGGATAAACGGCTCCGGCTTTTGACGCTGAAACAATCAAAATAATGATGCCGTAACATTAAATTAAAATGTAAAGTACTATACACTTAACTATTTTGAATTATATACGTCTGAATATATACAAGTTAAATTTAATAGGGGTTTAAATGAGTTACAAATAATGTTGCAAGAATGCGGTATCAAATTTCGAGCAGCTTAGGGCAATATCGTTACTAACTTGGCCTGTAGGCTTCGATTGAGCGAGGGTAGTTGTGCGCGTAGATAGGCCTCGGGGAGTAGCCGTAGGTTTCACGGTGGACAGGCAGGTAACGGTATCCAGGGACTGTGATCCTCTCTGCAGCACCTACGGGGTCATCGTAGATGGATTTGCTGTAGGGGTAGGTTGAGAGGAGCTCAGGGAAAACGCTGCGGCGGCTTGGCCTGTATCTCTCTTCAGCCCTGATGTCTTCAGATCCTGTTGGAAATGAAGATCAATATATAAGATACACTAGAACAGATTTATTTAAAATACTAAAATCTCATTTCACGTTCGGATTTATTGATAATATTGTGAGAGATGATAAAAATGGAAGAGTACAGATATTGTTGTTCTTTCAAAGTGTTGAAGGTATTTAAAAATAAGCAACTGATTTAAAGAAACACAGGTGTGTCTAGTATAAGAAGATTTTACCTTTTAGAGATCGTACGTAAGACTGCCAGAACCTGGCCTTCTTCGTTGGCGACTCATTTCTCCCAATCATTTCTAAATGGTTTTTAAACATTTTGACGGCTTTGTCGTGCTCGTTTCTGCAACAATACAATTACAAATTAATTTCGTACAATACTTTATGGTTATCAGGTGACATAATACAATGACTACGTAAATAGAGCAATGACGTAGGTGAACGCTAGGAATAGCCGTCTCGATGGCTAGGTGCCGTGGCGAATGGCCCATGGACTTGGCCAATCGCCAATTTAAGTAGTGACGACTAAAATGCTCGTTTTCACAAATGATGATTCTCTGGCTATTTTCAAGTTTTCAGCGACCTTGTTACTATTTCTTAGGCTTACCGTTATCGACTGAAGATTCAAGGTTTTTAAAAAATTGTGATTTGAATTCTAAGAGTTATATAAAGATTATTAAAATAAGAAAGTTTTTTTTATTGTATTGTTTTTTAATCATACATTATGTTTTATTTAAAGATAATTGATTGAAAACAGTTGCATCCAAGAATTATTTAGAAGTGGGACCTAGCTTTGGTATTATCATATTAATATCCGCGCATTTGCGTCAATAATCTATTCCTGGAAAGCAAAAGCTTCATTCATCAAATTCCGGACGTAAGATCGACAGCTGTATTTTCACGTTATTAATAATTGGCATAATTACTATTAGCAATAATATTGATTTCACGTGTACTGTAAGTGTTAGAGTATAGATCACATTATTAACCTTGTCATCAATCTAGAAACGTCCAATATTACCGTACAATATATTTTACTAACATTAAGTAAACTTGACATTAAAAATTATTCATCATGCTATATCCGGTTCGAGAATGAAGGTTAATGACTGATTTGTTTTATTTTGACTTATTTAGAATATAGTCAATGTCAAGTAAGTGGAGATGTAAAAAATGCGATTGTGAAACCGTACAAAAATACTTGAAGACGCGTCGATAGGTGGATATTGCAAATTTGGCTCGGCGTGTGCGGCCAAAAATAGCCGCGCGGTGGCCGGATCGTATTCACAGCATTCAAATGTTAGCCGCTGACACATAACTGACGTCGCACTTACAATATTGTACTACACAAATTACACTAAACATTTTTAGTTTGTATGTATTTACACATTTTTACATTATATCTATGAAAACCAAAAACTGATGGAACGCGATATGTAATCATCACTTAATGTATCTCCTTTTCTATTAGGTTAAATATTTGCTTAAACTTTGTAAGTCAAGATTAGATAAATCTACGTGGAAAGATTAGACTAAATTAAAATGTAATTTTATTTATTAGTTTATTTATTTATTTTATAGTAAATAAATGTCTCAGTTATAAAAACATAATTTACTTTTATTATTATTAATAACTTATATTATTCATTTAATAACTTTATTAAAATCGATTGTCAATTATTTATTACTCTGCCACTGTATAAAAATCACTTGTCAGTTATGTCATCGTACAACTTACGTGCAGTCGAACCCCCTAAAGAGGAAATACAAATTACACCTAAAGCTAGATAAAACACTGGAACCACAATGAGGTTGTGTACACTTGCACGAGGGATCACTAGATCTTACCGATTAAATAATGATCGTTATTAGCGGGTGTGTGGTGTGACGAGCCGACGTCGAGTGTCGGACCTGGGCGGGCGCGCACTGGCGCACAAGGGCGGCGGCGCCCAACCATCTCGCCCGCCCCCGCTATTACAGTAAACATTTCATTTTATACTTTTTCTACTAAATTTACTGTCAGACATTGTTCATCAATGTCTTTGTTGTCTAGTATCTTTTATCTGAATAAGTATTATAGCTTAATACTTTTAAAATAAAAAAAATAACACTAAACTCGTTGCAATAAGATTTTTCGTTTCTAAATTAGTAATTTTGTAAAAGAAAACAATACATTATTCTAAATACACATATCTTGTATAGGAGTAAATCCTATTTCATTAAAAATAATTATTAATACATATAGATGATTCATCGTTTGTAAAATTTGATAAATAAACCCACCTACAATGAGTGTACAGTGGAAATAAGTTTCACCTGAGTAATTTGGTCTAATTTATGAAGTACTTTAATATTTGGCATGGAGATGAATTATGAAAGTTGTTTTCCATACAAATTTATATACAACTATTCTCTTAGGATATTATTTAGTAATAGATATTATGTGCTTGAAATAAGTCTTCTGTCTAAGACACCTCACACATGTCTTGATTATGATGTTTTTTGTATAAATTTAATTATTGTAGCTATTTTAATAATATTTGATCTTATAGCAGTATAGAACTATGTAAAATTCTGAAAATAATTCCTTTTGAATATGAATATATTATATGAGTAAAATAACAAGTATACAAACAATGTTACAAAAAAACGTTTTTAAATTCATATGCAAAAAAAATTGTTTATCTTTCAACTTCTTTGAGAACGGATCATAAATCAGTCAAAAGTAAGGTCAGAATGTCTTTCCCAAAACCGGATGTTGTTGAAAGTTATATTTATATTATTCTATCACCGCTACGTGCCAATTATAAATGTGTGGTGTTATTAAAATATAAGCAGTCAAGTATAGATGCTACGTGATTGCTACGGAGCTACGAAGGAACAATTCTTAGAAACTGAAATGTGAAATATATCAAATACCTAAGAGGTTTCATATAAAACTTGATGTATTTTATCTACCGCTAATACTTTTCCAATTTAATTGATGTTAATTCTAACGGATGGTGTATTGTAACTTAAATAATTGCAAATGATATAAAATACGCCTCTAGTTCGTGATTTAAGAGGTTTTATATTTGTATATCTGTACACTACGGCTGACTAAAATTAAAATAAACCAGGAATTGCTATCTTAGTTATTTTATAGAAAGCGTCGATCTGTCATTTCCATACAAATATCAATCCAAAAATACCGATTAGTTCTCTCAAAGATGGTTTACAAAAACAGATTGACTGTCGACCCCCGATCGGTTATTGAAAAGTAGTTTATGAGAAATGGATTGAAGTATCACTCTCTGGTAGTAAAAATTGGATTGGGATTGAGTATACAAAGCGGACGTAAGTTCTCATTGAAAAAATAAACAAAAATGGACAAACATTTCAAACAAAGCTTAGTATTAAAAATCTTTTTGCTTTTACCGAAATTTGGATGCTGCAACGGTACAAGTACGTTATGATAAACAATACTCAACGATTCGTCTGTATCTTTCAAAAATTCTCGCTTTATTTTCTAAAAGAGTTTTATAGATATTTGGCTCGTTATCAACGTTATATTTAGCTGTGCACGCTCAAGATCAGACATTATATCGTAACGACTTTCGAATACTCTGTTACACGTCTCTTGCTAATTACAGTTTAGCTTTATTTTATAGAGACATCAATTATACGTTTCATATGCCATATTTCGCGGTTCACAATAGTAATATGGTACTTCGTGACTAAATTGAGCTTTTACACAGTGATTGGGTGATGTTATATGAGTCTGATGTACAAACCTCTTCTTTCCTATATCCGAGATCTGAAAATTATTCTAAAATAATATATATATTTTATAGTATAGTAATTCTCTAGTATAAAAATAATATTATTTAGTCTTATCAAGTTACATTAGTTCCTTATCCGACTAGTGGGTAGAGACTAATAGTAAGTGGAGTATTATTACTACTGCCCCTAATCCTGATTTCGAAATAATTTTTTTGCTCTAGGGCGCTTTAAGTTGTATTTTAAAATGTGAAATGTGTTATGTGAAAACAGAAACTGGTCCATGTACTTGATGTGAAATTCATTTAGGACATAGGGCTGACTTATTTTTCCGTTTGTTTCATTGATCATCCTTTAGTTTTTAGCAAACGGGTGATACTTCTCTGCTTAACACACGTCGTCGACTTCTGGATGTCTAAACCGATAAAAAAATATCACGTCGAAAACGTAAGGAAACTTTCACATTTTCATCAAATGACAGATAGATCGACAAATTAATTTGTGCACAGCCGAACTTCGAAAGCACGAATTCTGATAATCACACTTAAGCACTAAGCTATTTATAAAAACTACTTTAAAATAACTACTTACTCACGTACCTACACATATAATTTATAATGTTATTCTTAATTTACGATACTTATTCGTGAATATATTAAAATATAAGGAACGTAATAATAAGTAATTGTTTTATTTATTGAAAGATAAATAAAACTATATAAATTTAAATTGCACCTACGTTTTAGCCCGAATAAACATCATATACCAAAATACTCTATTGTCTTGTGTATAATATACATAGCAATGTTTAACATCAATTATTTTAACAATAAAATGTCGGATGTTATATTTACATTAGTATCACTTGCCAAACTTGATGACATGAACGAATGGCTTCATTAATATATTATTTTATCACTTATTTGTTTGTTGTTATTAATTTTGCCATTTGGCGAGTAACATCTTTTGCGTAGTATCGATCGACAGATGTCCTTATAAGGCGAGAATAAGAATAATATTAATCCATTGAAATGTTACAATTTGGGGGCCAAACTGAATATTTGTTAGAGGACGCAATTTTATTTATGGGTCATGTATGGGGAGTCAATACAAGCTTAAACCCAAGTTTGTGAAGTTGGCGCCCTTGTCCCCCGGCCGCCATCTTGGAAAAAGGGGTGAAAACACATTTTTGGCTATATCTCCTAAACTATCCATCGTAAAAAAAATTGTGAGGTCATATTATAATATAAGTCGTAGAAGGCAGATGTTCTACCTGCTAAACATTCTCGGAAATGTACACTCCTCTTAGAAATTATTGTAAGAAACTATAATTCTTTTAAGTTCTGTAGTAAGGAAAAGAGTCAGTAATATAAGTAATAGTAGTAGTAGGAATTGAACAAATATTTTCGAAAGTGAAATTGCGTCCTCTAACAAATGTTCAGCCCATGTAACATTTCAATGGACATTTCATTATCATATTTTGTTTTGATACCGATCCTGACGTTTTTGCAATTTTGTTGTAGTTCTCTCAATATCCGTAGCGCTGATATCGCAACCTTGGGGTTAGAGATTATCGGAGCCTTGCGGCCTTGTGTCATTAGTCATACAATAACAAGTATTCATTGAACACAAAGACTAAAAATCCTCAGGGATGAATGCCACCGGGCTACATAAATCTATAGACACGCATTGACTAGCAAAGAGAATTTGGCGTTACTTTTTTGCTTGCCAGTTGAAAAATAATTTGATTTTAGTCTATTAAGGGTAATTTAAGTTTTATGAGTCTACAATAAGTGACCACGTACATAATTAAGTAGTTTTAAGTAGTTTTAATTTCATGCATTAAGTAGTAGTAGGTACAATATTCCTTTAGGACTAGACTGTTTCTAATCCTTGTTGCTTCGTATCTCCCTAGACTACTCTTCTATTACTCTTATTTAAGCCCATTTAAGTACGTAAAAATACTGAAAGAGTATAGAAAATAGTACTGCATATTAAACTTCAACTTTGAAAGGCAACATTGAAGCGTTACTAATAAAATGTTACTTACATAAGTTAATAAGATAAACTAGTAAGTCAAAACCAAATCGTACTTATGTAGCGTAAAAAGACATTCCTATTTTTAAAATAAATCAGTAGCGCTACAACCTTTTTAGGTCTGGGCCTCAGATTTCTGTATATGTTTCATGATCATTTGTAAATCTAATATGCAAGTAGGTGATCAGCCTTCTGTGTCTAACACACACTGTCGACTTTTTGGGTATAAGGCAATCCGGTTTCCTCACTTTTTTTTCCTTCACCGTTCGAGCAAATGTCAAATGCGCACATAGAATGAAAGTCCATTGGTGTACAGCCGGGGATCGAGCCTACGACCTCAGGGATGAGAGTCGCTCGCTGAAGCCACTTGGCCAACACTGCTTCTATTCCATTCCTTTTTTATATCAGTTAAAAAAAAGACCTTACAAATTAGTAAATTCCCTATGGACAGCTCGAGGTGACTTTCAATCTGGCCATGACGTACATCAATACGCGTAGGCAGTGAAAACATCGTGTATTTGATCTTGAAAGTCGACCAGTTTACTTGGAGCTCCATGCCATTAAAACCGTTTCATATCTCGGGAAATATTTTCAATGGAATTCGCAGAGTTCAGGTTAAAGTTGTTATAGATTTTGTAATACTATATCCTAACCTTGCTGTGAATAGTACTCGCCCACGCGCGACTTACAAAATGATGCGCTCCTAATTTACCCTGCCTTAAATTAAATTAATAAAGGTAGACAAGTACCTCATACATATTTATGTAATTCAGGGCAGCCATTAAACTTATAAGGATTTTAAGATTCTTCTGTTTATTAGTATGAAAAAGACACCAGGATGTCAAAATCGTATTGGATTTGACATACGGTCATGTTAAGTAAGTCATGCTTAGCGTTCTAAAGAAACGGATGATCGGAATCCATTATAAAACTTGGTTTGTTATTCTGTGTGTTGCTGACGTTTTTTTCTAGTGAGTTGCGAAATTATAAATTATTGAAGATATATTATAATTAGAAATACAAAATTCAACAACCAATAAATCTACTCAAGAATTGAATAAAAAGACCCTCAAGGAAACTCTAAGGCATCCGTTGTTTGTTGACAACTCAAGACTTTTTGGAGAAGCCGGAAACGTGTCAGTGTAACGGACAGTTGTAGATGGCGCCACAATAGCCAACTTGCACAACTCCCCCGTACGTAAGTTTTCACCTTCCGGTGGGGAATTTCGCGCATAGAAATGGCAACATTACTCCATTGTTACACAAAACTTTGCTAGTAATGCTCTTCTCTATGCGTGCTTCATTCACTAATTCTGGGGTCACTCGGACAAGTTGGACAGTAAATAATTCTTATTAGACTATTCACTTGTTAAGAACCTGTTAGCCCGAAACTAATTACCTCGTTGTTGATTCTTATTGCAGCGAGCACAGAGCCTATGGCCGTAAATTATAGACAGAAAATAAATTGTGCTTAACTCACATCAATTACAATGGTATTTTTGTAACAGAAATCGAGTGTCAGTAATCAGTTAAATAGTAAATTTTCAATCAACAATTATAATCTACCCTCTGCCAAGTACCAAGAACGTAAAATTCTTAAAATATTTGCAGTGTCAAACACTAATACGACATATTTCTAAGTGGACGACAATTGAATTTTGAATCTCGAATTTCGAATGAAAATTGAATCAAACTCGTATATTTTAATATACGAGTTTGATTCAACATATTTATTTAGCTATAAATTCATATGAGCTTATAGGACAACAAATTTTCACCTTGGAAGACTGACCGCTTAGCAAGTAAATGTTCAATCGAGTATACAAAGGGCGCGGCAGGGCAATGTTTGTCTATTGCATACATGACACCGCCTCTGTACAAACTGACATACGGTTCTCACATCTATTTATATTTGATCTATTTGTTACGTTAATGACCGATTTAATTGTTACTGTAAGGTTAAATGTTGTTTGCTTTTGGCACGTGTGAGAAGCATATTATTTTACGCGCAATAACTCAGTCATAAAACAACAAAATTTGCTAACAAAAGTTACTAAACAAGAAGTTTTATGACAAAGTTTAAGCACTAGGCTAACAAAAAGTTTATAGGTGAGTGTCAACCCTGGCTCAGTGCATGTGGTGTAGTAGAATTGTATTCCTATGAATTGAGATATTCTCGAACAACGAAGAAAAACGTAAGTTTTTGTGTGTCAGCCAAAAAGACTACTCGATGTTCAACACTATCACCGTCAACTGGTTAAAACTAGATGAAAAGTGTTTATAAATAGCCTTCGACTTATAGCCTTGCGATTTTTATTACAAACCCTAAAAGTTGCTAAGAGTTGCATGTTTACGTATTTTCTTATTGGTCAAAATATTATCCTTGTAGAGAAGATTTACCATATTGCTTATATGATAAATTAGTTCTAGTTAGTACTTATTTAATAATTGGTACTTGCTTATTGGAAAATTGTTAAAACGATCTAATTAGTTCAATCCAATAGACCTTACGATTTTCAAAACCCGCATAATATTTCATTTTTTCTTATCTAAGGATGTTTACCATGATGATTTACCAATACAAGTTGATTTAATGTAAAAGGAGACATCCTTACGCAAATATTGACTGCATACAGAGTCACTGACATGGGTTTAATTTATAACAGTGTATGAAATTACTCTTTAGATAATTATTAAACAACATTTTTGTGTACGGACAGTAAAAGTGAAAAGTGAATCGTTTTTACTGGTAATACAGTTTAAAATATATTTAGGGAGAGCTTATTGTTTTAGCTGGCAGCACTGCGTGATTGTTGTAGGGTGTAATTCAAAGATGGCGCGGCACGCGTCGGTCTCGTGTCGGAAGCGCGGGCCGGAAATGCGCGAACGCCTCACCCGCCGAAACAATACAATCCTGTAAATTGAAATAAATTGATGCACTCAAATTGTTTATTCTACACAAACTTAGTTTTCTTTATTATGTTTTTTACATATTATAATTGCTATATTGTATCTTGTTTTAAATATTGTCTTGGTAAACACTTAACATTCTGTTGAATTCGCGTATTAGAAATTATCAAAAGTGAAGTCAAAAGAAAATACGAAACAACTGTTATTTGTGCACATTATACCTATAAAAACCGGTAATTAATGATCTACAAATCAATATATTATGACAATTTGTAGATATGTAGAAAATAACACTGTTAAAAATTATGTTGCTACCTATATAGAAAGCATTTAGTAAGTACTAATGTTTTATCAATAAATATCTCCCACGGGTGTTGGGACACAGAGGGCGACGGTTTCCCGCGCCCTCAGTGACTCGTCGCGCTAATTACACAATCAGTTCTCACAATTACGTGACACTATGGTCAATTACCTGCTGAATTCATTATCTTCATTTTAATCAGAACCCTCAGACACAACAAACATTCTGGTGTATTCAAAATACTGGTTAAAATTGAAACATTCTAGTACACCGACGAATCAGGTATTTTATTTAATTATTCAGAAGCCTCACTAACAATATACATACTGACACATACAACAAAAACGATATACTGAAATGCAAAATATGCATGTACATTAATTACAAATATGCATACATGCAAAATTAGAAAAAAGGGCATAAAATAAAAAAAATATATTTAAAGATAAAAAAACAATAACACTTATGATACATTTATTTCTTATTACAATAATTATTCTTCTACTATATCCTTTATATTAAATCTTGTAAAGTATAGGACTCAAGTATTAGTATCTATTGTTAGTATGTGTGTATTCTTAATTCTTAAATAATTGTTTCTTTATTCATGTAAAGGGAACATTTGTAAATTGATATCAAAATATAAAGAATATTTCTTGATTAAAAAAAATACTGAAATAGAGATTTCCATAAGAATAATAATTATTATGATTGACTCTACTCTATGGTTCCCTCAGATTGGGAAATGACAAATTGCGCCGGAAACGATCCATTTTAGCGGGAAACGCTACACGGAAGTCGATTCGCCAACCGCGAATACCGTCGGCGCCACGGCAAGACTTGTCATTTCTACTTCGGAAAATATCTATTCGTATAATTAATAACTCTTAGTTTGATCTTTAGAAAACCCCTTCCTAATGACAGCTGCCATTCGGGCCGCCTCCCAGGCCATCTGCACATCTTTTTAGAACTACTTAAATAATAACATTAAATATCATATAATATAAATTAAACAACCATATTGTAAGGTCGTGCTGTGACGAATTGGGCTAAATAGATAACGATGAAAATACAATGAAATCGTAGGGTAGCCAGGTGATGTAAGTTTTTGACAAATGACATTTAATTTTTTAATTTGATTTCATTATTTATGAAATGAAATTAACCAACATTATAAAATGTATCCTTTATGAACTAGAAAAGTCTGTTACTAATTTAATTACTGCGTAAATACGATTTATTTTCTATAAGAAGTATTTTTGAGATTACAAATGTTAACATAAACATTATTTTATTTATCAACACAATATCTATGAATATTTTAGGTTGGCAAGTAATTACTCGGTTGGTATAACTGTTTACAAGTAACTGACGTCTATTACCATGTTACTTACAAACGATTTAACCATTTTTGATATACTTACATCCGTTCTGATATGATAATTACATGATGTTCTTTATAATAGGTACCTCTAAAAAGTATAGTTCGATAATTTTAAAATTAGTCTTTTATTCGTTTAACAACAAACGCTTATAACTATGACGTTTAAAAACTTTGCGGTTAGTTAAACAAATAAAGATGAATCTATAAACGACGTAAAGTTATTACTGTCTCCTCTAGAAAGGCTTTCCTTGTATATTTAATTGAATGTAATCACTCCTTAGTGTATTTTCTTATGTAAAAATCAATTACAACTGCGCTGTAGAAAATATTTGAACATATGAATGTACAGAAAGCATATTTTAGTTTGTGACACTTGCCCTAATAAAACACAATATTAGGGATTGTATTTCACGTTTAAAGTCAGTTTGTGATTGCAGGGTGATTACAGAGCACACGGCCGGTTACGATATGTGATAACAGTAAAAGTAATGGGCAATGGCGACAGACGCCAAATGTGTCAATATAATCGTCCCGTGTTAATGGCGTGGGCTAATTGCTTCACCTATTTAGGTAAACAGAAAGAAAGGAACGCTTGCACGTGGGTATCGCATTTTTATGGGATTTGATGCGGAAAAGTAAAAAATTATATAATGATACACAGAATTTAAACTGTTTTAATTAAAGCACTGCATATTTTATAGTGAAATTTGATTTTAAATCCAATTTCTCTATCTTGGTGCATTGCCTTTACGGACATGGAAATATATTCATTAAATTAGGTGACATCATAGTTATTAGAATCTGAATTTATTAGAGAGTTCCAGTAAATTTTTGGTCCTACAAATTAAATCGGTAGGTATTGATTTTTCATAGCCTGCATTGATCAATACTCAAAGGTTTGTAAATGGGCAGTTGCCCAAATGGACAAATCACTCGTCAGTGATCAAGATCACATATTTGATTAGGTTATTGACTGGTGAATCATCTCAATCTTTTCTCATACAAATAATTGAATATAAAGATCTCAAAAATGTATTATAAGTATGCTTTGATGTAGTACTATAGTTTCAATGACATGCCCATTTAGTTAGGTAATTTTAATCTCTAATACACGCGCACACACTCACACGTGCAGTCATCCTCAATGAATATAAGACTTGAGTTTAATAAATTGTAACACTAATACTACATTTTCTCAAAAAGACTGTTTTAAGCATGCGTACCATGTACCACGGAATAATTGTTATCTAGTTACCCACAACACAAGGACTCGTGTGGGGAGGACACCTAGTGTGGGGATTAGCGATAGATAATTTTGTGACAACCTATTTGTCATGAATAATTTTTTTTATTATTATTATTTTATATTAATAAAAACAATATATTAAGGGTATTTAATAAAAAATAGGAACGGACCCTCCGTTCTTATTTCGCTTGTGTGTGTGTGCTTTAATAGCTATGTGAGATAGTGATATGTAATTTTTTTGGTGAATTTTACTAAATTTTTGTGATTATGGACTTAACTTTCTATTTCGTAATTCGTAAGTTTTCTTATATTGGAAATGCACTTGGTTTCTTGAAACTCTGAACTCCATCACCTAAAAACAAAATCATTTTTTTATTTATAGGCACTGATATGAATAAATCTGAGGGCCCGATCCGAGACCTATTATAGCTCAAATATAATTAAACCAGGACCTTGCGTAGGTTTTAAAAGGGTCTTAGGGTTAGCAACAAAAATTGTACAAGAACGATTAATTTCACTTCCTAACAATTTTACAAGACCGTAACATAAATGGCCTATTGTCGGACACCTGTGTGTACATTAACCAAGATGAATGCAGCACAAGTGGTTAAAAGTTCCGATCCGAAGTCATATCCGATTGACTAATGACCGGTGGTGGGTGGAAACATCCCGCCGATACTCAATACGCAATACGTCATTGCGTAAAAAATACGTTGCGTTTGTCGGCAGCGAGTCGGCGCGAATTGTATCCGCTCTTCCGACTTTTGTGTGACATCCTATTATGTCCGATATTTTTGATAAAATTAACAACACAATGGAGGGTACGCTCAATGGCTTGTTGTTCGATTGTTGCATTATTGAGAATGATAAATGTAAGGTCTTTGCTTCCTTCCGACGGGTTTGCTAACGATTGCACTGGATAGTAAATGCCTTTAGATTCGAATACAGTATTTAATGCTTTTATTCAGACGCGAAAATGGTAAGGTTACAAACGAATACAATTTAAGCATACTACATTATATTTTTAAGGCTGTAATTTTACTAATTTTATTACGCATAAAATTATTATATCAATAAAACCTTTAATTTTATCAAACTTTTAAATGAATATGCAAGGCCCTTTAGTTGACTTTTATACTACCACAATTTCATATCACTTCCAATCAAATATGCAATATCTATTTTCATTTCGGTAATAGAATTTATTTTTTATGGCACAGGAGGCAAAAGTGCAAGTGGGTCCTTTGAATGGGAGCTATCTGGTGTGTTGCCGACCTTTCGGGGAATAGAACGCTCTGTTCGTGAAGATCCCTAAGTCGTATCGGCTTGAAAATACCTCAACTGGCAGCTGGTTCCACAAAGAGGTGGTGCGCGACAGAAACTTTTCACATAACCCTTCTATCTTTATTTGTCTAAGCCAACTTGTTTTTCAATATAGGGCTTATTTGATACTACACATTATTCTCTGTTATCTGTCCATTGCAAGTAAACCTTTTTGAAATTATCTAAAATATTTAAGAAAAAATTAATAACAAACGTCACAACACATTCATCAGACCCCTTTCCACGTTGTCAGATTTAATAGCCCGAAAACGGTTGTTCTACTTTCCCGATTTTGGGATTGTTTTACGCGCTATTAAACTCGCAATTCAATTATGGAAAAAGGTTCATACAATAATAAATCTTGGTTTTGTATAATTGTTTTCGTGCGGGAATAACTTAAAATATTTGTGTACTTAGTCAAAGAAAGAAAAGTTAGGTAGGTACATATTTAATCCTTCTTACTATTGATACCTACAAACCTAATTCAATACATATGAGATAAATAAATAGTTTAATTAAATATATAAATAGAGAAATCCGATGAAAGAAATTAATTAATATACCTATATGTTTTATATTAAAGAAAGCTCTCTTCGATGCCTAATAATCATATTCACTGTTTTGAGAAGCATTTATTTAAAACATTATATCAAAACTGTGCTGACGTTAGAAACTAATAAAAGCGTGACCATAATAATAAATTTGTTTTTACTTCAAAGTCAGGTTTTAAGACTTTGGATTTACCATCTATTTTCATATTCAATACATTCGATAAATACCATCACAATTATAAGAAAAAATAAAATACACACCAAACGATTTACGATTTAATAAGCTGGATAAATAAAATCATTTATTACACCTAACACGATAAAACAGTATTAAATCGGTTCCACTAAGACTGAATCAATATGAATGTTAAAACAACAGTTAGTAGGGTGTGAAGGCAGGGATGATTAGGCAATATCCTGAACCCTCGCCCTCCGACCTTAAACATCTCACTTAATGCACCCGAATAACTTGATCAGACATCTGATTTTGTATACTATCTGTAATGTCCGTGTTGCAGAACATACACTAAAATGTATTTTTAAAAAGCTTGATTATAAGTTTAGATGCTTCGTTCATTAAAATAACAGCTTTAGCTATATAGAAATTATTTAAATATGTTTACCATACATACATACAATCAAAACCTTAATATGTTATTTCACTGATCTTTACTAAATACTTTGAGGCGTCCTTTAAATTATATATTTTAATGGTAGATTAAAAAAGTAGAATTATCTTGAAATGGATCAATGTGACCGCATTTGTGATGTCAGATGGGTCAAAAAGACCCTTACTTGGAATGGTCCATGTGGAAGAAAAAAGAGAGGATGTCCACGAAAAGCTTGGGATATGAAATAAAAGGGATAGCGGGGCAAATTTGGAAAATTGTCGCAAGGGACACGTGGGAGAATTTGAAGGAGGCCTGCACTCCATCGGAGGTCGAGTACTAGTGTAAAACATAAATGAACTTAGTCTAGTCACAGTGTAGTTTAGTACTCGGCTAAAAATAAAGGCTATTTTTATTTATATCATAAACAGCAACTCGATTAACGACTGACTACTATACAGAAAGACGATGTCGGCTATACTCTGTGTCAAGCTATGTATTCAAAATCCCAAATTAAAAGAAAATAAACAAAGATATTTACTAAGCAACTTTACTGTGATTTTTCGAACAATAGCGCTGAATTTTAAATTTAACTCAGGGGTTTGGTCTAAATTGGACGTATCAGGGTGATATTAAACGGATCCATCACAGCAGATTTGCGGTGTCACCCTTTATACGCTTAATTGCATCCTCATTGTCACTACGTGCTGTGTTTTAATTTCAGTGTTTAGGTTTCCAATTAGCAAGTGACGTACATCTGTTATGGTTTACCACACTACCAAAAACTTGACAGGGCCGTTTAACAACAGCCGTCGTTTTTGGAGAGGCATGCCGTTTTCCTTACGATGGTTTTCTTGAACGAAAGAATAAATGTTAAATTCGCACATAGAAGAAATTGAGAATCACACATTTATTTAGTTTTGTTGTAGTTGTGTGTTGTGTTGTTATATTTGAGTAATTTAAGCATGAAGCTACTAAATAAATGATTATGATTATTTTAATGTTATCAAAGCGTTGAAGAGTGTTCTGGAGAATTGTTTAGAGCCTAAGTCGTTTCATCACCGTCCGAGCCATATTAACTCAAACTTTCATCCGCATCACCTTGACTGGAAGTCTTCCACGGTCCACTTTAAGACATTTTTTTTTTGTGAACTAGCGAACTGTGGAATCGATTGTGGAAACGCACCTACGAAAATGGCTGTCTGCCCTTTTTGGGCTGCAGCGATGAAGCTGCAGCTGATACGACTGTTGTTATTCTTGTAGATTTAATACCAAAGCGTTTATATTTATTAAATAAATGTACCTATAATTTTTGAAGAGCATATAAAATCTCTCATTTTACACAATGTGTAATACAAAACATCTTAAAATATGTGAATCGTTACACGGTACTTACGTTCAATAAGCCTTGAATTCTATGTTAATAGAGAAAACATTGTATTTAATAAGTAGCATAAAATATTTTAATAAAGTTGCACGCAATAGAGAGCTCAATGAAACGGTCGGTGAAGTCATAGACAGAGCTGCGGATTAGCTGCAAATCCATACATGTGAGGGTACTGTGATTTTTTGTCCTATGTAATAGGTTGGAGCGAGTCGTTAACAATGCAATCTGTGGTATGTATTATTTATATAAGACTATCTAAATATATAAATAAAAGGTGTAAACATTTTATTAGAAACTTATTGTCGGATTGTCCTATGTTGAAGTGTGTGTGAGAAATGTGCCCACATTTGACTTTTTTATCGTTATTATTTTCTTTATTAAGTTGATGTTGGAAGATGTCTTTGGAAGTTATTCATTATTTATAATAACAGGAATTCATTAAGAGACGATATTTTCTACCGCATTTACCATGGAGAGTGTTCAGAGCAGTTGTTCGGAATAATACCTACAGGCTACAGCTGAGTGTCACCATCAGTTCCACAACTTAGCGTATTGAAGGCAGTTTTTGCCGCACACTATGTGGGACCAGCTACCAACAGGAGTATTTCTTAACCAATAGGACTTAAGGTCACTTGCAAGCCCTCAGGCATTGAAAGTGTTCATGGACGCTATCACTAAACATAAGATGAGCTTCCTGCCCGTTTGACCTGCTCCATATAAAAAAAATATAAAGTATACACACATTTCTACTATACTATATCAAAAACGCACGTAATGGTTTAATTAAAAAAAGCTTGTTATTATTATAATGCAAAATATAACTTCACTACAATGAAAATACAAATACGCCACTTTTTGTCGCTTGTACCGAGCACTATATAGGCAGGGGTGGCTTCGACACGACAATCAAAATGTAATGGTGGTTTTAATATTGTCGACGATTTATAAAGATAAGTCACTGAGAGTAAATATTAAATTTGTTAACGATACTTTGAGATTAAGTGGGAGGGCTGCTACCAGAGGGATATTTTTTAAAACGATAATAAATTATATTTGCTAGTAATACTCTGAGTTCTTGTGACAATCGAGTCGTTTTGTATATGAAGAAAAATAATTCAATTATGTTTGTTAAACTTTTAAAGTCAGATCAACAACAAAGCACCTATAAATTCTTCAGTTGTGCTCTCAATTTCTTAAGGTCCTGTTAGTGACGCCGCACAATTTCCTCTACTCCTCCCTGTCAGCGGCTGGGTGTTGGTTAGACCTGTAAGGGCACTTACTTGATCGGTCCAGCTGGTAGGCGATCGGTGATCTGCCATTCACCATGACTCAAAAATTGGTAATAAAAATTGAATGTGATATTTTGTTTTGTTTGGTTTCTCCTTACAAACAGCTACGGCGTAATGAACGTAAATTAAATAGAAGATTTAAGGGTGTATCTACCTTTTTTATATTTAAAAAAGATGTAGTTTGCTCGTTGATATATGCTTAATATTTTAATCGCTACTTTAGTATAACCAAGATCTCTTTAAAACACGTAGGTATCATAAATTCGTATATTAATCCCTTAATACAATAGGATCAAGCTTAACCGTTAAGTGAAACTAGCTGCCGCCGCCAAATTCTTTTTGCTTTAATATGATTGGTTTACATAGATTACCTTTTTAATAGCTACATACTATTACATATGAAACATTTTGTTATGCTACCCGATAGTGCAAAACAAAACAATTTTTTAATATTTTTCCAAATCTATCTCCATAAAAACCATCCTCATTACTCAAATTGGTCCAGTCGCTTTAGAGTTTTGCGTTTACCAACATATTTTGCGATTAATTATTATATGTATGGTGATATTAATCCGTCATCTGCACCATAGAGTAAACCTTCAAATGGAAATTTGATTCAAATAATCATATTCCGTTTCGTTAATATTGAAAAGCGGCGTACCCTTTGTTGTACGTCATCAATTTTCATCTACACCCGCCCAGCTTTGTCTTCAACGTTAATAATACGCGAGGTGTGGCGTGACGAGTCTATTGTTATAGCTTATGACCCACCCCGACATTGCACGGCAATTTACTAATGTACGCCTGGAAAATTGTCTTAATGCTTGACAAATTCATATGTAGTTCCTCTATTTATGTGTGTTGAAACGTAAATAAAATACTTGGAAGTTTGCCTGAATTTGAAAGAATTTAACATAGAAAACAATTGTCCATTTTAAATTGTTTAGTTTTAAACGTGGAGGTAGTTTTATTATGGTAACAATATAATAAGACAATTTGTCGGTTTTTAAAACAGATTGTTTTAACAGTTTTCACAAATTATTTTTTATCAGCCCTGCGATTCTGTAACTCACTTTTCGAACTCACACAGCGGTTTTCGCATCGGCGGTCGCTCTGAAATCAGTTGTGAAGCAGTAATTATATGATTCTGAAAAGGTGGGAGCTTGTAGTTTATTGTTTATCAGAATGCCAAATCATATAATTACTGCTTCACAAATGATTTCAGAGCGACCGCCGATGCGAAAACCGCTGTGTGAGTTCGAAAAGTGAGTTACAGAATCGCAGGGCAGGAATGGAATAGGAACAGCTATTGTACCTTAAAGTAAATGAAAAGTAATTATCAAATTACCTACGCGTAATATCAGATCGGGACAGACGGTTACTGTCGCAGGGTTTTTTGCGTCACTTTCACGCTTATCCAAACTGCTTTCTGAGATTTCCATTATAAAACTAGAGAGATATCTCGTACATATATTGTCCTTTACGTTACGTACGTAACTTTACCGTTACGTATTTTAAGCAAACGCATCATTCTTCAGCCAGTAAAACAATAGTTCCCTTCGAATTCTAGGTATAATAACAAGGAATCACCAATAAGCCTCATCTCGTAAGTATTCCCAGTACATACTGAAATACATAAATCTTCACATATTGCCCCGCTCCGAGGCTCGGAGAAAAACCCTTGGCTGCCTCGTTATTGAGCTCTCACTCCCATTCCTTTTGTCCTTATCGCACTAACGGATATAGCCATTTAGAATAAAATAAGCCGTCTCTTTCCGATTTCAATTTACTCGAAATGGATTTTCAGGGCTTAGCGAGATCAGCAAAGTACGACAACAAACATTCGTTATGTCCTGAATTGTGTCATAGATGAAAGAAATACCTTTTTGTTTAAAAATATTATTATACAAATATTAATTTACTGATGTTGATGACTTTTAGGGAACCTTGATGTTAAATTTATAGTGTAAACAGTCACAATTTATTTATTTATTTACACCTTCTAAAACAATGTGTATGGCTAAAAAATACAAGAAAATATGTCATCACAAATTAAACACACATCAATTACATTAGTACATAAGCAATCTATCAAGGGAAAAAATAATAACCAAAACTAAATGAAAAAATAATTCTCACAGTGGTTGCCTGGAAGAGATCGCTCGAAAGCGATAAGGCCGCCAGTTGCCTTTCCTTTATATGAAATTTTGTTAAATGTTTATATCATAAAGCAACAAAGTGTAAACAAATAAATAAAATAAAAAATAAAACTTAAACCTCATTAAGAGCATGATAAACAAGTATGTCATAATTTGATTTAAAAAAGTCATTTAGGCCTACTACAGGGACGTAATGTGCTGTATGACATTTATAAGTCGCGTTCAAAGACGTTCACTAAAAGATTTATTTAAGTTCACTACACACGAAAAAGTATCTTTCACCACTCTCCGTTGGTAACCCGGAGTAGGTACATGAGATCGATTCTCGGCAAAATTAAATTGTTGTCTTTCGGTACAGACCAATAAAATCATCAATGAGACAGATGTTCATTCTCCATTTGGGTTACGTTAAACAACATTAGAAAAACTCAGATATTTTTGTCGAATACTAGGACAACGAATAATAAATGTCACCGCAAGTTGTTCAAATGAATGTGGTTTTTCAATAAAACTAGATAAAAGAGCACATGATGGGCGGAGAGGCATCCATCATGAGTGGGAGTGATCATGTAGAATTAATTTATGGGTGTTAATGGGGATATGTCCTTGGAGTCTTATAATAAATAGGTAGTATATATTACTTTAAGTCTTTGAAGTAATTATGCCACAAGTTTTTTTAAATAGAAAGATTCCTCAAATAAAAGGAGGAACGAACCACTAATTACTAGTAGGTAGATAAAATTCAATGTCTTGAACTCCAAGGAAGACTTTGTATACCAAGGAAATATCAATTTTATTCTAGTAATAAATTGGTACAATGCAAATGTTCCATCTGGACATAGACAAGGAAATGTATCATTTTAAATACTCTATGGTAGTTTGGTCATGGATTTTATCGCCAAAAGAGTCTGCAAGAAACCCAGTAATTTATAGTAAATATTGGAATCATATAAAGGTGTAGTTTGTGTTTGTCTGATTTTGTCATCACGCTAAGACCTATATTCGGCAATAGATTTTATTATGTTAACATAAATTCATACATTATCGAAATACCATCCTCTTTAATTAAGAAATTATTTAAAGAATTCGATGTAGAGTTAAATTCATTTTTAAATATATTATATTTATAGTTTTAACACATTTTTCGCCTAACCATGTGTTTGTATAATGATCTGAATTTTACAATTATTTTTACTACACTACAATAACTTATAAGAATACTTATGTGCGTACGCACTGCCGAGTGTGCGGTCGTCATTCATAGAACATCCCTCATTGTCCCTTTGTCCATCTGTCAGTGGCATCCCAAACATTTATTCTCTATGGGCATTTGAAAAAATCAATGTTTACCTTTATACTTGAGCACATATTTTTATACAAAGTGTGGGCTTATAATGAGGACCGTTTACAGAATAACGCCCGTTCACAAAGCACTGTAGGCACGAATTAAACGTATGACAAATGGACTTTATATGTTGTATGGCTAAACGAAAGTTACTAATTACCATCACTCAACCAGCGTTACGGTTATATTGCAGCTGAGTTTCTTCATCGGACTTCGAAACAGAATACGCAATTTGCACCTTGACGTCCGTCGTTCCATAATTGACTGTTATCTAAGGCAGCTATTTCCGCGCAGTACCACTATTTGGAATCACTCAACCACTCAAGTATGTCCAAACCAATTCGTCTCAGGGTCATTCAAAAAAAGAGCGAATAAATTCATAAAAGGCTGGCTCTCGGGTGCCCTCTGGCATTAAAAGTGTCCATGGGCGGCGGTATCAGGTGAGCCTCCTGCTCGTTTGCTTTTCTATAAAAAAATAAGACTTTCTTTCCGAAGATATTTTTCCCGATTTTACCTACCTTTGCATATTATGTAGGTCTGAATATAAGCATTATATTTTTTTTGTACTGATAAAATAAAGTTTATTGAAGAAAACAGAATATCTAATTGACAGCGTGTGGCCCGATTGGTATTTAAATTGTATAGGATTTATAAATAATTCGACCGTCAAAAAACGGGAACAGTATATTAAGGCGAAGGCCGGAGAAATTTTGGCACGCGTGTTGAACGCTGTTGAGCAAGACAATTACTATTATCGTACGGATTATTCAATTTCATATATTTTGTTATACTTCTTATATTGGTATTTATACACGTCTTAAAAAACCGACACCCTGAAGTTAGCTATAGTTTTTCTACAAACGTAGAATAAAATTTTTGAAAAGATTTTTATCTTGTTACGCCAAAGGATATAAATTCTAACGCGTGTACATAAGTACGCACACGCTTTTTTTTTCTAGAACAAACAGGGGCACACGGGCAAGAGGCCCACCTGATGTTAAGTGATACGCAGCTCATGGACACTCAATGCCAGAGTGCTCGCGAGTGCGTTGCGTTTTCTTAATATGACTTAATATTTAAAATACAAAAAAATACGATCCATTATCGTAATCCAACTCAGCTTACTTAAAATCTAACAGTTAGGCTACTTACAAGTGTAATAGATATAAGTAGATATAGTTTTCGTTGTTGTATGTTCTTACTAAAAATAATTATTAAGTATAATAGAAGTTAAATCTTAAATAATTTTACTGTAGTTAGTTTAGGATGCAAGTAAGTTACAATTTGCAATATCACAGCTGACAGTTTCTTAATTTGCTAACGCGGAAATCGTGGCATAATTTTTTTTCCAATTACACACTGTTGTAATCAAGCTAATCCTGTTCTATCTATCGCAAACTTTATTTGTTTTCAAAGCTTTCGAATTTTAATGTGTATGTTTCTTATTCAAACTTGCATTGTAACAATCAATGTTGGCACACTATAAATCAGTGTTGCTGTTAACATAAACTTGAAGCTGAAATTGTGCTACTTTTTGATTAAAATATCTGTCTCATGTTTATTTATTAAATTGTCTATTTATTTTTTATATAACTGTACTTTAGTCCAATAAAGTTTCTTTCTCAAATTTTATTTTATTTTATCCAGAATTCTAAGAACACTTTCGTATCGCCATACGCATTGTTAAAAGCTGCCGTTCGCGGCCACTCTGGGTGGTCACCTCATTGTGGTCAAACAAAACTACTTCCTTACGGATATAGGAAACGGCCTCTCAATAGAAAGTAATTCATATTTATTACATAATAGGTACGTACTATTCGTATTGATTACTCATTATATTCATCCACTAGCGTTTAGTTATTAAAAATAATATCAAACTAGAAAACTAGATTCTTATATTTTTTTTCTATTTATTCTAATTTAATTCATATTATCTATTAAAAAAATATTTTTTTATTATCACTGCAAGTGATACACTTTATTCAATGCAGTATAACATAGCCCTACGTTCGAAAGAAAATTAATAGAAAAAATTATCTTTGAAAAAGTTAAAGTAGGTACATAACAGTTCAATATATATCTTCTATAGCCTCTATCGCACCTAACCCAAAGGTTATGGGTTCGATTACGGGCGAATCAATATTTCGAGTACACGTAAGGGCCATAAAGTTGATTAACAACAGCGACTGACTAGTTATTTAGAACTTTCAAACACCATCCACTCATAAACTGTAATTACTTATATTAGTAACAAAACCAATCTTTTTGCCATCTGGTTGAACTATGGTCACTTAAAAAAAACATGGCGCTTTGTACGGCTCTAAACACAGATGAATTTGTGTTGAAATTGTCACTTCATAAAACATTGTCCAGCGTGGGAACTGTGTAGGATTCATATTCGCATCCGGAACTTACTTACCTGACTTTGTTTTTGTCTTGTAAAACACTCGTACTAAATTGTCTATTGAATGTAATTTCTAAGTGTCCCATTGACGCTCAATGGACATTCATTCATCGTCATTCATTCATGTTTGAAACGAAATACTGTTAAATAATAATTAAACATCCTTAACACGGTACACGGGCAAATTTCTGCATCTTATTGACCTTATTAAGTGACCTTCCGTTAAAACAATTAATGACTAAGCTACGGACTCCATAGTAATGAGTTTAATTCAATCTCAAGGCCAAGTTTCACAAATAAATACATTTTAAAGCGCTTAGATACCAATATTATGTGAAAGTTAAACTAATTAAAGTGTTATTTTTTTTAAATACGGTATCTATCTAACTTAAATTGTTGTCAAATTAATAAACATTTTTATTTATTTTAAATGTCATCTCAACGAGGACAGAGCAGCCTAAAATTTAGTTTATTACTTTATACACTAAACTCAACAGGACAAAGTAACAGGTTATTTATTATTAAAATGAATAATCAATTTAAAATAAATAAACTATACATATTTAAGTATATACATGTGCATTGAATTGATAAAGTAGATAAGCTTGGTTGCTTATAATCGCGACTTCGTCTTCGTAGAACTATTGACAGTAAACTCTCTATCAGGGTAGCTTTATCACACGAATACCGATTGGCTGAATTATTTTACCTTGAAGACTACCAAATATATTTTTCTTAGGAAAAAAAAATTCTTATAAAATATATATGTACAATTATAATTTAAGAGATCCTTAATAAATGGTTTTGAGATTCAAAAATATTTTTTTTCTGTCTGACCAGTGCTACATTGTTATTTTACTCTCTGGGCATTATGAATGAATGCGATATCAAATGGGCTATCGTAAACAAAATTTACCTGCGTACTACGATTTGAACAATGAATGAAAGGGACTTCCGCCTAACACCGAATCAATTTTACGCTTCTACCGTTGCATAAAGATTTGATGTAGTCGATACAATTTAGCAATAATTTCGTACCCAATAACAAATTATATGATCGAACGCCTTTGGTGAATCGCAGAATACGCCTTCTGGGTTCGTTTAAATCGCGTGAGATTAGCAACAAATATTTTATTGTACTACACGGCTATTTGAATTCAATATTTACGTAAGTATTTTAAATCCGTGTTTTGTATGAGATTGAGGCTTCCATTTCGTATGGATTGCATCGTTTGTTGCTGTTTGTATTTCATTATTGTTTTTTCCTTTGTAAAAGCTAAACAAATTTTTGATACCTCAAATTGTTGACGAGTTTTTTACACGATGAACTTCATTTGTTATTAAAAGAAAATTTTTAATCACGATTGTCAATGCCATTTACAGTGAGACGTATCTTTATTTATTCCCAAATTGCTTGAATTAATACCTAAACGCTTTCTTTGCTTTAAAAATATTAAAGGTGACTTAGTATGGCCTTTTTATATTAATTGGTTGCTAAGCACTACATCATTCGTACTATGAATTTTAAGAAATAATTAATATTGTAGTGAACAAATATCGATACAAACAATTTTTTGCATAAATAATTATTGGAATAGGTATAATACGTTATCTTGGTGGCGTCTTAACTTAATCAGCGCGATTGCCAATTAGATACTAATCATGACAATACTTAATGATAACAAACAATACAGACTTAAAATACTATCTATATTGTTTATTATCTATAAATATTGTAAATGTACTTCAGAATATTGATAAAATCAGTGTTTCTTATCGAATATTATATCTACGTCCCTTTGCTTATAAAGGATTTACCATCACATATAAAAATACTAGGTTGTGTGTCCTGCTTTGTATGTGAAATTTCCTTTGGAAATCAAAGGCTCGTCTATTATCTTTTAAGGCTTTTGATTGCACCGGAATTTTCAATTTTTTTTTTAAATCCCGATTTTTAAGTATCTTATAACATTCTATATTACTTACAATTTATTTATAGGTTGATTAAAACCTGCACAGCGTATAGTCGGTGTATCATCAGTGTCCCGTCTTAAGACTCTCAAGAAAGAAGGCTTTAAAACTCACATATATATATCTACTAAACTATATATAAATATTTATAATTGTAGTCTGTGTATTGGTTATGTCCTGTGATGTAGTGGCTCGATGTAAGAATGTTGTATTTCCAAGCACTTTATTGGTTGTCGTTGAGGTGTGAATGGCAGCCTGTTTTTGGAGTATGGTGAGGTCTATAGAGGGATTTAATTGTTGAATGTATTTAGTTATTCAGGATTTAATACTTTTAGGTACTATTCCTGTTGCGCCTATAACTATCGGTATGACACTCGTTTGGGTATTCCACAAATAAGTGAGTTCTGTTTTAAGCTGTATATTTGCTAAGTTTTTCTATTTCTGTGTCGTATGTTGTAGTTTATTGGATCTGTAATATCTATTAAATCTATATATATATTTGTAAATTAAATCCGGTCTATTATGTGACATTTTAATATTATTTATTTGACAGAAAGTTCATACTTCTATGAAACGAACACTGCAGGTCTGCCAAGCGTTCATTTTTATATAATTTTTTATTTTTATTTTAAAAAATCTTTACAAATTCATAACTTGAAAATTCAGAGTCCTAGATGACTGCCTTTTTGAATTTTATCATTTTGAAAAGTTTTCTAAACATCAGGCTCAGCCATGTTTAGAAGCCTTTAAAGGCAGAAACAAGCAAATGATATTTTAAATTATTGTGAGGGGGTGTTAATTGACAACGCAGCACAACCAATTTATTGTAAAATTATCACTATTACAAAAACTGCCACACGAGCAAATCATATAGATATCTTGCTCGCCAGCTCCCTAACTATATGTACATATTATGACACTGCCGAATTTTCAATCTTGAAATTTGGCGACAAACTGTCTGGCCGTGCCATATAAATAGATGTATTCCATACAAATCCATTATAAAAAGGCGCGTTAGTTGACGTGGGTCTTTTCCGGTGGCCCCGCATAAAGAAACCAATTATGAACAGCCATACTTTAATTCAGCTTCCGAATTTCAAAGAAACAGACAAATGGTAAAGGATTAACGTAATTTAGTTTATTTTTATAACGACTTTTGAAGATAATATGTGATTTTTTAATCGGAGAAATTTTAGCACGGACTGGCCGGCGCGACTCTTAAAACTCTGACGCAAAAAATGAGAGAAGCCAATAATTTTAATTAAATTTAATAGGAAGACAAATTCAATATTCTTTTATAATTTGTGGTATATGAATAGATTTTCGTATCTTTTTAAATCGTCCAAATAATGTCACTTTCAAGGTACAATCCAGTTGAAATATAATGTTAACTAATTTCGTTGTAGGATTTCTTAAATTATCAAAGTGTTAACACAATACAAAGGGTGTTAAATAAAGGAAAGTGGGTCGAGAGATAAAATTGCTTTTATAAACGGACACGACCCCCTGCGGTCTAGTAATTCCTTTCCAAAACTTTTATTCGTAATAGCTGTATAGAAACTTATTTTTCTTATAAAGTAAGCATGTTATTTTCATCTTAAAATGCAAGAACTAATTATTTTAGTCTGTATTGTTGACGAATTCCCAGCGGCTCACGACATAATACCTATCCTAGCCAGTAAAGAATATCTTACCCTGTACTAGCGATAAAATCACCGCTCATCATTGAGCCATCAGTTGGCTAAGCTCGTGTATTGATAAAGATAATTAATCATTCTCCAACAAACCAAATGACCATTAGACCCTGCTGACTCATGGACCGAACACGGTGGTCTACTAATAACTCTTCTTGAAATTACATGAACACAGCCATAAAGATATTTCAAAAGTCAATATTATTGTTCTGCTAATTTATAGGTCAGTCTGCGCTATAAATTGTTGATAGTAGCCTGTGGTTCATTAATTGACGTTTGACAGCTCTTTCACAACAAGCAGCGGGGCGCTGTGCAGGAAGTGCGTCAATATTGATGTCTCAATTCTGTCCGGAAGTCAAGTAATGGCCACGCGACCACATATCCATTATTTTCATAAATGGACCTGGTTTCACCTGGATTCTAAAAATGCAGACACATTTATTTACCTTGATAAAGCCAGGTTAAAATAACCTCAACCAGTATATTTCCGAAGAACGTTTAACGAAACTTGAAAATTTGACAACTGACATTTAATTTCAGTTGAATTTAACATATGCTTTTTATTTTTAAAATAACATGTTTAAGAATAATCAGTGACAAAACTTTGGCATGAAGCGAACAGACAAACTTATAACAATGTGGCGTTCGTTGATATTGATTTTCTGATTTACCTTCCCTCACAGATAACGACTAGCGAACGGTAACATCGTATTCAACGGTTAGTAATGAGTCAACTTTTGTTTTTTTTGTACCCAAGTACGTTCATATTTTCAGAATTCTAAGGTGTACTGATAAGATTACTTTTAGTTTAAAACAGCTCAGCGCATTAATATTATCACTTAAGATTTTAAAGAATTTTCAATTTTCAAGAAAACCTTTTTATAATTTAATTTTAAACATTTTCTTCAATATTTAGCCACTTTGTCAAAACGTACAGAAGATAATTTTGAATTCAGCTGATAGCAGGATGTCATATACAATCGTGTATAGCGGAATTAATAAAAAAGTCTGTGAAGAAACTAATAAATTATTGCTATAAATATCAGACAATTAGACAAAGCGATGATAATGCAGTCGATAAAAAAGTCTAATAAAATAAAGTATGGTATACGATAGAATAGCTCCTTTGATTGGTTGGCGATTTATTGCGCGGAAATGCCGTTACTCGCTAATATTTCCGCCCCTATTCATTTTCCTTTTTTACCAAAAAAAGGGCGCGAGATAACTTAATCAGAGTATTGTAGGACTCTGACGGATTTATTAAGAAAAAGTGCCCTTTTTTTAGTTTCAAAGGCTTTAAATCTATAGAATGGTCCGAGTGAGCTACAAAAAAACGTCGTGTTTATGCTAAGTATCATCGTTTATATATACAAATATTATTTCTTTGGAAATATTGTTTATGGTTTAACGAATTGCTCGAGCACAACACAGCTGATCGTAAATACAGAAGCTATATTGATAATTAATTAGACATGCTACTGCAATACGTACGAGTCTACTAATCAAATCGGGCAGATCTGATGTTAAGTTATACCGCCGTCCATAGACACTCACATTGCCAGAAGGCCTTTTAAAACTTTCGGTCTCTCTTCCGATCTAAGGGTGGGATTCAGAAACAAGCTATGACTACGGTATGTCGAAGTTCAATACATTTTTGTCGTACGGGTGTCAGACTTCGCGCTAAGTCTCCTTTCAGAATCTTACCCTATTTTGTTAATAAAATAGCAAAAGTCGCGATAAGACAAATGATTATATTCGCCCCACAGTATAACCCCAATAGTCGGTATCCGCCATATGATATATGCGAGGGTATTTCCTGGCATGGCCAGTTGCTTGATTTAGCGGAAAGTCAGATAAACCTAATGCGTACAACAAAAAATATATCACAATACACCATAAATATGACGGCCTGTCGTAAACCTTTGTCACGTGAAAAATGAGAGCGATACAAATAGAAAAACTGGATTTCGCTTGCGGCATCAGCGTTCGCTTCATAAACTTCAGATGTTCAGCTGAACTTTATTCAACTGTAAATTTTTTCATCATTTATTTCTGAAAAGAATTTTGACGGAATTATAAGAAAGCTGGTTGTATTATAACCATGATGTGTTGATATATGTGAAAAACATATACAGTATTTATTATTTAACTATAAAAAGAGAATAAAACATCTGTGTATATATCGTTTGAAAGTAAAAATCGAATATTAAAAAAAAATCTACATAACGCTGGATTTCACCAACAACTAATAATTAATCTCCTATTCTTAAGCTTATAACGCAAAGAAGAGAAAAGGAGATTCTAATATGTAAATGTACACGGCCTGTTACAGATTTAATAAAGAATAAAAAGCTCAAAGTATTAGGAATTGAGTTATTAATATCGTACAAGTCTATTAGTCGAACCAATAAAGGGCTAGCGGTTCGCCGCTAAATGGTTTCAGCGCGTGTTGCTAAGCCTCTGCCATGTTCTAGCTTTCAATTTGATTTACTTCACATTAATGTTAGTGAATATTAAGTCTATGGTTATTTAGCAAATTTAAACCCGAGTACTGTAAATTTCCCACAGTCTTGTCGTAGAGGAATAATTTACTTTTTGAACCATATTTAAATCGGTGACAATATTTGTTGGTACCCCTCAATAACGTTATGGAACATATAATTCGTTCAACATATAATTTTTAGACATTTATTAAGTTATTTAATCACTATGCCACGCCTAAAATCTTTTATTTTTTTCGTATTACTTATTGTGTTTTTGGATGTTTTGGTTTAAAAATTGTTATAGATAATTTAGTAAACTTTGGTGTGTTAGTATTGCACAAGCTGCTTTTGGATTTGATAATACTTTACAGTGCCAGTCAAGACTTGAGTTCAAACCCGGTAAAAGCGAGCGTTTCCAAATAAGAAATTACTTATTTTGCATCCTGCCTAGTGCATCGTTATCGCGTTTCGACTTGATTACACACTGACCATACACTCGCTCGTCCATCATAATATTGCTTACTACTAACACGGACAATATTGTCTTATACATACAAACAATAATATATTCTCTTCTCTACACAATAAGAACGTAAATCCCATCATAAAATTGTGAATCAATACAACCCTCAACCAGCAATCGTTGGACGATTATATGCTCTATTATGAACGTGAAAAGGTTCGGCGCGATGTAATCGCTATAATTTGCTTTGTCATAAATAGGAAGTGCAAAAAGGTCAAACATCAGATAAAACTATTAGCCTGCCATACGTATAGAAACCGCATTAATTTTTCGTTCTTGAATGGTTCATTTTGACAACGAATTGTATCGAAAAAAATCATTGAGATATCATATACTTATGTATAAACAAAATGAAATATTATCAGATTTTGCTTCTTTAATCATATTCAGTTGTGTCTGGAAGACCATCCTATTTCTTCTTTTATTTTATCTCATGTTCTGTCTATGTACTCAAATAACACTAGTAAGGTGAATAAAATCGTCTTTAGAAAACTGTCTTGTCTTAGTCCCATGCCCATTCTTTAATGAATGTACCGTTACATAAAATGAATGAATTTATTACACAATAACTACATGTAGGTAAATATTCTATACCTGCTTAGCGATACCTAGTTGGTAAAAATAACTTTTTTCTAGCGTTAAAAGTTAAACAAGATTGATCTGGTCATACATTTTTGCCTTCCAAATAGATCCAGGGCCGTCTTTAACTAGTCTGGGACCATTGGGCACACAAGAATTTGGAAAGAAATACGTAGTTAGTGAATTACGTTTATTCCCTAACTACGTATTTCCAAACAACCGAAGTAAAAAACAATATTACAACTTTAGAATACTTTAATAAATATTCCGAAGTCGCTCGTTCTACTATTTTAATATAAAATATTATCAATTTTTAATACCCTTCACAATAATAGATTGGCAATTTGTCCCCGTGTGTCAGTGGCTCCGGAGGCTGTATTTGTTGTCGCTAATCGGCTTACTCTCGCCCTTTTCAACTACGGATCGTTTTGAGAATTCATCGAAATTAATTCACAGTTTGTTTGCTATTGTCGAACTACCGACGCTTATTGTGAGTGTATTTATTTAATAACATCGACATTGAAAGGTTCTCAATCAATGCACGGAGGCGTTAGTTCTTTGTTAAAGTAGGTATTTAAAAGAAACATGGGCAATAAGTAGGGACTTCGTGTGAACATAATATTGTACATATACGTCCTCAATTTATAGACTAACATACTTACATAAACAGAATACATATTCATAAAAAGAAAATTAAAACTACTATTTAACTAAAACTAACATTTAAAATGTTTGGTCCCTTACGAGTGTCAATAAAGAAATACATATTAAATACTTCTTTGGCAGTGTACCTTTAACGCTGGCAGCATTTCCTCGCTGTATTGCGATACTTAATCGTGGAGCGAGGAAACCACCGGCTCTGGGGTCACATTATACAAATTATCTTACATAAATTACATATTACTGTGTCTCTTCTACATGGGTATGTTTTCATAATAGGAAAAATTTAAAATTTGTTTGTATCTAAATTTAATATTATAAACAGAAATTATATGTATTTTGTATGTTTGTAATGAATAAACTCTTAGGCCAATTTTAAAAATTCTTACACTATTAAAATGCTATCCTTGATAAATATTCCCATTATTAAAGAAATATTTGCATAGGTCATTTAATTAAATATCTAAAACTGATTGTAGGTGATTAAAAGTAATAGGTAGGTAGTTTTAAAGTTTGTCTTAAGCTGCTATAAGATTTCATTGGGTAGTCGCAAATAGCTTAGGATTAGCTCAAAGTTACTAATATTTTTTTGTTTAGTAAACAGTGGGCAATCGGGCAGGAGGCTCACCTGGTGTTAAGTGATACCGCAGTTCTTTTCTCAATACTTTGGAAGAAGCTAGAGGATATAAGTGTTCCTCAAGAACTTCTGAACGTATTTAAGTTTTGGTATGGTAACCAAATCAATAATGTTAAATGGATGGGTGCCTTGTCTGAGCCCTATACGATGCAGTGTGGAGTAAGACAAGGTGGACTGAGCTCTCCATCTCTCTTTAATTTATATATAAACGCTTTGATTGAGACGCTTAGCAGCGAGCGTGTCGGCTGTCACGTGGACGGTGTGTGCGTTAACAATATCAGCTACGCAGACGATATGGTGCTGCTGTGTGCGTCGGTCTGCGGGGTTAGACGTCTCCTTAAGCTCTGTGAGGTATATGCGGCTAGTCATGGTTTGAAATATAATGTAAATAAAAGTGAAGTCATGGTCTTTGGGGCCGGTTGGAAGGGTGTGTCCAGTATACCCCCCATGTCGCTATATGGGGTCCCTTTAAAAATTGTAAAAACATTTAAATATCTTGGACACATTTTGACACCCGACCTCAGGGACGATGCTGATATAGATAGGGAACGGAGAGCGTTGTGTGTCAGGGCGAACATGATCGCCCGCAGGTTTGCACGATGCTCAATTGATGTGAAAGTAACTTTGTTTAGAGCATTCTGCACATCATTCTATACGAGCGCCTTATGGTCGAAATATACTCGATTGTCATACAACGCTTTCCGTATCCAATATAATAATGCGTTCAGGGTGCTGTTGCGGCTGCCTCGATTCTGCAGCGCATCGGGGATGTTTGCTGAGGCGCGGGTGGATTGTTTTTACGCCACCATACGCAAGAGATGTGCATCCTTGGTGCGCAGGGTGAGAGCTAGCGGTAACGGTATCCTCCGCATTATCGCGGACCGAGTCGATTGCCCATACCTGAATCACTGTTCCTCTATTTCATGTGGAATGATTCCGGTATGAAATGAATTAATGTAAACATACTAACACTAGCATACTAAGCTGTAATTTACTAACATTGTTATGGAACCTTGTTTTCTGAATTAAACAATTAAATTAAATTAAAAAATGCCAGAGAGCTCGCGAGTGTGTTGCCGTCATTTTAAGAATTGGTACGCTCTTTTCTTGAAGGACCCTAAGTCGAATTGGTTCTGAAATACTTCAGTGGGCAGCTGGTTCCACATAGTGGTAAGCGCGGCGAAAACTGCCTTGAAAAACGTTCAGTTGTTCAATTCGACCAAGTCGCGGGTACCTTCTTGCTATAAATAAACTACGGTTATCATCTTTTCGTTTTCGTAGTAGTTTTATCCAGGATATATTCAGGCTTTTATATTTTGTGACTTTAGGAAATTACTTACTATTTCTTAAAAACAAAATGTTCACTTTCGTTTCAAAACTTTATACATTCACTAACAATCTTGCGCAACATCTTCTTAATCTGTCTAAACTAAAACGGAAAGTATTCTTCAAGTGCAATATAGTTTAATTATAAAATTGTAACAGCTATGCGGAATTTATTAAGTCAAGCGGTGGCATAACTATACTATCTGGGGCCCGTGGCTAATTCATTTGATGGGGCCCTATTAGTAAAAATCGTCACGTTGTACTCAGTTTAATTTTAATAAACTTCGAGATTTTCAGCGTACTCAATTACACGTTGTATATGTCCAACTAATGGTCATAGGCCTCCTCTTTTAGGCGAGAGGGAATGGTCTGTAGTCCCCACGCTAGCCCAATGCGTATTGGAGACTTCATTTTCATCCATAGAACATAATATCTTTTGGCCCTCTTGGGCCCGTGGCATTTTGCCTGCCCTGCCACCCTATAGTTACGCCACTGATGCCTACCTAAAATTATTAATATGTCAAATGGAAGAGAGTAGCTGCCCACGACACAGGGAATCCTAGTGTGGGGATTTCTTTTTTAACTATACATCCTTTTTCATTACGTGCAATAAAGATTTTATTAATCTAAGCATTTTCATAAAATGGCATATATTTTTGGAACAAAATCTTTTCATGTTTTGCGTTTACGAGTTGTTCAAGGGGGCCTCGGTTTTGAAAAAGCCTTGGTAAAGCGACAGTGACGCTTATCGGGTTTAATACTCGGTCTCAGCGCAAATTATAATTTGTTTTTCAAAATCTATTGTAGACTCAAATTAATAGTTTATCCTCTTACAACGCTGGTACAGTGAAATATCACGATCGACATATGTGATAGAGGTCAAAGATGGTAATTGCAAATTCTAGGACCAAGAAACCTTCGCTTCTTCGTTACATATGAGTTCTCTTTAGAGACTTGAGCGGCCTAGATTTTTTATATTGTTGTAATTTGTATTTTATAAAAATCCTAAGACCATAACATGGGTGCGTAATATAGGACAGGTGTAAAGACATGGTAGGTATGACAAGTGTCAGTAATCGGGTCGCGGCCTATCGGCAGCTCGTGATAAGATAAGCTCAGTAAATATTTAACGGGCAAACAATGGTCAGTGCCTCGTTCTAATTTGCTATAAACTATAAGCTAGGTTTATTCCAAGTATAGCTAGCTATCAATAAATATAATAAGAATTTCAGTTAACATACATGACACACACATACGCATTATCACTTTCGCAGCCAACTAGCTTAATTAGCCGTTCAATTAACAGCCTAGCCTTTTAACTAAACGGCGCCGTTTAACTAGCGGCCTGAAAGATGTTTAGCCAGTTGATGAAAGAGCTAGCCAAATTACCTACTTGAGATCAATGACGTTTCATTACTTGCCTAGCCTGTTGACTGTTCATTTAAATTTAATTCCACTTTCTGCCCTAACTCGAAACGAAACTCTTCAAACTCAATATGGCGTCAGCAAACCACAACTTTGATGGCGTTTTCCAAAGTTTCATGAAAAACAACAAGTAGGTACGATGGATGAGTGTAGTGATATAATAATAATGTGAATTAGACTCAAGCAATTTAATTTTAAAAGAAATATTTTTCACGTCATATATTTAATCTTTTTTATTATTGCCAAATAATGACTATCGTTTGAATGGCCTAAGCATTAGTCAGCCAGTTTATTAAATGTTCTAACAAACTCTACGGCTGAATATCTTTCAGGCCGTTAAACGGCGCCGTTTAGTTAAAAGGCTAGGTTGTTAATTGAACAGCTAATTAAGCTAGTTGGCTACGACATCACTATAATTATGAACAGAAAAACTGACTGGATTTGTGAAGTATTCACATAATAGTTCCAAGTATTTCTGGAGTGTACAACTAGTAAAAGTCGATTTATTTAACAGATTTCTGCTCCTTCAAAATATAGGCATTCCCACCATTCCAATAAAACTATTGTTTCACCATAAATCAAGGATCTCGCCATGTCTTACAACTGATCTGTATACAAGCATGCAGTATTCAATCTGGCTTTTGCGCATTAAAATTATAAACTCAACAAAGGCCATAGTGCCTTGGCAAAGGTCAATCGTTAAAAATATTGGTCGCATAAAATATATGTATGTAATCGGACTTCAGTCAAACTAATAAAAGGTTTTTATAGAGGAAAACAAAATGTGTGGGAAACGTAGGTGTCAATTAGTTTCCGAGTTAAGTGTACCCGATGTTTTTTGTTATTTACCTATTTTGGTCTGGGCTTAGATTTCTGTACATTTTCATGATCTTGTTCATTTACAGGCAAGTAGTTGATCGGCCTCCTGTGCCTGACGAACGCCGTAAACTTTTTGGGTTTAAGGCAAGCTGGAACATTTTAAACTAGTAACTCATTTGAATAATTAGAATCGGTAAGATTGTCACTAACTAAATCTTTATACATTTACCTTCGTGCTTCAAATCCTGTGACAAAGTGAGTTACAGTAACTGATTAACATTATTTATTCTATAGACCAAGATGTATTCTGACTCTAAGTAGACAGGTATGTATTTCAATTTAGAAGAGATTTATCTCCAAAATTATAAACATCCCGATCGCAAATCTATAACTTTCAATACAAGCTCTAACGGGTTAGCTTAAATAAAATCAGTTTTATATTTAATTTATTTAATACTCAATGTGAATAATTTATATATAACACTTTTTACAAAGACTATGGCTATTCTGGCTATACATCGATCAATGAATTGTAGGAATTCATCTTAAAAAAATTAATAAACAGTTCATAGTATGTACATAATATACAATATACTACATTTCTACACACATTTATAAATAGTTTTCTTTGGAATATACATAAATACTCTAAACATATTTCGACTATTTTAATACTGTTTCTTACTTTCTAAATATTGCAATCTTATAACATCTGTTTATTTCTTATATACTATGGTACAAATCAAGTGGAATGTATGTCAAGTACTCTCAGAAAAAAACCTTAAAACTCTTTAAATAAGTTTAGAATTACAGTATAAATAAACAATCACATTACGCATTTACATTCAAATCTCTAGAATATTTCAAACTATGATAATTTAAGTTAAAATAATAGGAACTCCACAATACCAATGCTAACAAAAATACATTCTCTCTATTCGAGCTATGATTCAATGCGATCACACAATTGCAATATTGAATTTAACGCCGTTTATTTCTCTGTAAACTTTTTCTTATCATATCATGATCCAAATGCGTGAGTCAGTTTGATAAGTCATATTATTCACCTGCATTACATACGATTGCAAAATCAATATAACGACTAGTTACCACAGAATAGTATTCGAACTTCACCACCAACAACCAGTGGGTTGGTGTGCGTGCCCCGTTGGAGGCTGATGGTGCATTGGTTGGTATGGGGGCAGGGACATGCCTAAAGGTGGCAAGCCATCGGGCTTGCTTAAGCAAGGCCTTCCGTCTTTGACCAGAACGGGAACAGCAACGCGTCGCGGAGAATT
The DNA here is from genome assembly GCA_963693345.1 of Pieris melete. Lineage (NCBI taxonomy): Eukaryota > Metazoa > Arthropoda > Insecta > Lepidoptera > Pieridae > Pieris > Pieris melete. The sequence goes on along the minus strand of CAVNZK010000053.1, from coordinate 548,044 downwards.
CAGACCACCAACATTCAAATCGTGAGCGCCCTTCTCTTGAACGGCGCGTTTCGTTTTGTATCTATGATTTTGAAACCATATTTTCACCTGCGTCGGCGTTAATCTTATCAAACTAGCGAGGTGTTCCCTTTCTGGTGCTGATAAGTATCTCTGTTGCCTAAATCTTCTCTCCAATTCATAGGTCTGTGCTTTGGAGAATAGCACACGCCGTTTGCGTTTCTTGTGTACTAGACTAGGGTCGTTGTTGCTGGGAGGGTGATCGTCGTTATCGTCATCGTGATCTATAATGTCGTGGTCATTGTCGTGATCGTGGTCGTGGTCATGACGTGGGCCAGTTGAGGGCGAAGTGGCTGAGGGGCCAACATATGATATTTCTGATGCTCTAGATGTACTGTCCGGACTGGCTTGTTGACCGATAATACCTTTAACAAAATAAATATTACATTAACTTATCTCACGTCTTACATTCTTTACAAAATATTTCGTGTGCAAAATGTATATAATTTAGCAAATAAAAATATTCAAAAAGGTTATTTAATTACATTTAAAAATCTTTACTGCAAGTATAATTCATATAAGAGCTAATTAATAGGGATACAAAAATGATTGACATTACGACATATAGTAGCCCCATAACAAAATCTTCCCAGGCTTAGCACTCAAACCACTACATACAAAATGTAGTGCTAAACACTCACATTGAATTCTTCTTAATCCGACCTATTTAACTACATTCGAATATAAAAGCTATATTGTTCAATGTCCCCTTAGTAAAGCTTTCACACGGATATGTTAATGTGGCGGGGGCTGGGCGTGTCCCAGGGGGTGCCACTCCCACCCCCCTCAGCTGTCTCATTGTTCAATGTTTTCTACTTGAATAATCCCGTTCACCTAAGTATCTTGTTATAGGTTAACCCAAACAAGATGGCTGCTAATTAGTAAATCCAGGTATTGGTAATAATAATTTTTATCAGCATTAAAAAGTTATTAGAATTAAGAACCCCATATTAAATCTATTTACGATATAGTTCAAACTAGGCAAAAAAATTATATGGAGTAATAATTTAAATTGTGAGTATAAAAATATATTTACGAAAATGAATAAAATAAGCAAAAATGTTTTTAATTGGGTATAAGTCAGTGAAAGTTAAAATTACAGGTTTTCATAAAAAACGTTTAACAACACATGTTTACGATTTTCCATATAGAAGATTAATAAATCCTCTATCATTGGTAGGGATAAATTGCAGATGGCCTGAACCAGGAAGATACCGAATAAAAGCGATAGAATACAATAAAATCTATAAACGTCATCAAATAATGAACGAATAGCCCCCTAACACCCGCAAACAATGTAATTGATAGCCGACAGCTGCTCACGAAGCATCAGCTATTGGTGACAAATTTGTTCCACATCGCACCCCCAAAGTTAAACAATTAAACCAACCCCGGGAGAAATAAGGGCGGGATTCAGATTTACCATTTAGTAAGGCAATTGAAGACAATTCGTCGTTTATTTTTTTTAAATTATATAATATTTTATTATTTTCTGGAATAGCAATTAAAACTCTTTTTTAACTATTGTTGAACTTTAAATTTCTTGAACAAAACATAGTGTATGTCATAGCTATCCAAAGCTAATACATATTATTTATTATTTGTAGAGAAATTGAAAAACAATATTTTTCAATTAAGAACATTTTTGAATGTTTATAAATGTTTTTTTTTTAAATTTGCACCTACCTACAACTTTGAATTGTACCAAATTGAGCGTACAAGTTTTACAATTTTGTTTAAAAATTGCCAAATCCTATTTAATTTAAACAAATAATATAGTAGAAATAAATTTCAACCACTTATAGCTATCGTTCTCAAAAAAATAATCAAAAGGGAACTGTGTCACTAAAAACGATAAATTCAAAAAAGATGTCCTAACAAAAAGTAAAGACTAAATGAAAAGTCAATTATCATATCTACATAAAAATCAGTGTAATCATGGATTATGTGAATTGTACAGGCAATCGAGTGGGCCAAAATATTAGATAAGCGATAAAAATAATTAATGACCAAAGATTAGTGGTAGCCACTCGATTTGAGGAGTACCTTTTTGAAAAATAATCTCAGTACCAAGTCGTTTCGAGTGGATCTACATTTTTACGATATTTCATAGGCGATAAATGATATGCGTAAATGATAATGCGCAAACATTTCAAAGAACAAAATACCTACTCAAAATTTTATCAATGTATGTTTAATATAAGTAACATTTATGATTATATTTTACACTTTCATCCATAAAAATAACGCAAATTTAATATATTTGAAATCGATCAGAAACAAAGAACAATCGAACTTTGGTAGTAAAAGCATGGATTAGTTTTGAGCCAGTTATTGATTTTTAGTTGTATCCTATTTATGTCCCAAGATTAACAAATTAAAAATATAAAGTAGGTACCTATCATTATTCATTATGGTGTTTCGTAATACTCAAACTAAATGTATGTAATTATCTAGATATGTTTTATCTTTTTCACAACATTTATATATCAATATAAACGGCACATATTGACATATTTTATCTTTTGGATAAATGTGATATGCAATAAGTCGATCCCTTTGTAGTAAGAGAGATACGCGGAGAATTATCAAAAACTACGCGTGGGTGGCTCATGATCAGGGAATGTGATAGAAATCTAGGTATTTTTAAAATATCCTATCTTAGACAAATAGTCTTATCGCCTTAGTATCTATAGAGAACTTTTACCACCTAGGTTATGAAAATACGCGTACTTTCCTATACGTAGCTAACTGAAACTAAGTCAAGCCCGCAACGCTCCATGGAACATATAAAATATTTTGTTACACTCTATTATTTGGAGGTCTCTGACACATATAAATTGTGTGACAAACAAGTTGAAATTACCTATATTTTAATTTTTTAATTAGGTAGCTTTTGTAGAATTAGTTATGTACGAGATAACGGGGAGTAGGTCTCCCCGTTATCTCGTACATAACTAATTCTTAGCGTCATAAAAGTTGTATCTAAAGAAAAACGAATAATGGTCCACGACATTATTAAGTGTGAGATCGTGTCTTCAAAGCCCAATCAATAGACTTTTCTTTCTAAGATATTGACGACATGTGTCGGGCACTGAAGGCTGATCTAATACCTATAAAAATTATCAAATAAACGTCGTTTGTAAAATATAATTCAATGGCGCTTCCATTACATTTTTATGATAATATATTATCTATTCTTTCTGCTATAGACGACATAGAATAAATAATTTACCTGCACTATCATGGTGATCTAATGTGAGCCAGGGTTGGTGATGCCGCAGTAGTTCATGTGAATACGGATGCTGGGGCGGGTAAGGAGGTATGTCCAGAGAACAGCCACTGATGTTGTGCGTAACCGTATCCAGGCCCTTAGCCTCGTTTAAACCAAGGATGTCGGATATTTGGAATCCCGGCCGCTGTCCAGGCATTTTCATACTATCCAACAACCTATAAATATATTTAAACTTTAATTTTCGTACACAAAATACAATAATGAATGAAATAAATTGACTTTATTAACTAGAATTGCAGCCTTGGTTATAAAAATAACCTAGTTTAATTAGATCGTTGAATTTAATATAGATAATGTGCATAACTATACATAATCTGGAACTGTTAAATTGTAATGTGATGGTAGTTAAATTAAAAGGCCTTATAAATAATTCATTAGAGGTAATTTAACCTTAAATCAATAGAGGTAGTTTGGGAAATTGCCTCTATTTTCCCAAACTACCTCTATCTATCTTTGTACAATTTTAGACTAAACAGATTACAAAATTAAAAATGATTAAATAGAAGTAAACAGAATAAGATATTAATCCCAACTATTTATGACAACTTAAATAAGTATATTTTTCAACAACATTTTTAAATATATACCTAGTAAAGTTGAGTAAAACATTAATCAATAATGTAATCCTTAGACTTAAAGGTTTGTTTAAAGCACTACGTAGCCTGTGTTTTTGACAGGTAAGGATTATGAGCATCACAGATAATATTTCGTATGAACGATTCACATACGTCGAGGTGTTACCTGAACTCGATATAACATTACTTTTATTTTATTATATATTAAATAATAAAATACATCTAATTATGTCCAACTTCAAAAAACAAGGAAATTGAAGATTCACTCTTCTTTATTTATATGATAGAGGACAAATCTTTGTTTTTAATTTATTTTATTATGATTAATTAACTATTAATTACTTAAGATGTCAAGTCATGGTGTAATGGTTGCAGCTCCTTACAAACATTGTGTAAAACAAAAAAACTTGGCAATTAAAAAGAGTTGCGAAGAGTTATTTGCCAGTTCTTCTCTTCCGTTCTACGCCCTTGATTTGAGAACTGGCAGTAAATGTAAAATTAGAAGCATTTAATGTGTATTTCTTTATTGACGTTAATAAGTGCACATTGTGTTACCTATATGAATAAATGATTTTTACTTTGACTTTATGTTAGAATGTAAGAAGAGAAGAGAAGCGGCGATGCGTAAAAATATTTTTTACAACACTTAACACATTCCTTAAGTGACGATCACAAATATTAGAACTATTGTCGACCGAGGGCCTCTCCAGAATACGTGACTTTTATAAAGAACTTCTCCAGCTCAAGTCGGCTCTATTAAAATATCAAAATTAAAGTTCCCGCGACCCGTACGTGACAATTTGAATAGGCGGCTTTTCAAGAGGTTTAGCAGGTTGTAAGTCAGATGTAAAATGGATGTAAACATTACTATTAACAAACGGACGCATCCTCGTCACGACGAGTTTTGTTATTTGACTTAGTTTATTTGTAATTATTTTATAGGTAAAATAAATGTGTTCATAATAACACAATATACGTATCAATCAAATCAAAATACGTTTATTCTGTTTAGATGCGTCTTAGGGCATACTTATGAATGTCAAAAACAACAGCGGATTTCGTAGTCTTACGAAATCCGTTCGCAAAACTACCAGGAGGCCTTGTTCTGAGAAGAACGGGCAAGAAACTCAGCAAGTTTTACCCTCCCTCTACATTACAATTATTCAAAGGAAAATGTCATAAACCACAACGTTCATTAAAGTTACATAAGTAAAAATAATAAAAATCTGTTCTGTGATTCACCACATATTCACAACTCTTCAAAGATAACAAAACAAATTTATAACAATATAACTAGAACAATTGCCAAGCGTTTTTGTCTTCTAAAATGAATCTTTAGTTTGTTCTATAATTTAATACGCTTAATAATATAACTGTCATACGCTTCTTATATTGTTATTCTGGTTACTTAACGTTAACGTTACGTTAAGTTGAAGTTAGTTAATAAATTAAATTAAACAACAATATACTGTACTGTTAGTTTTATTAGTATAGGTACCTAGTATTTTTTCCAAAACGTGATAAAAGCAAATCCCGCTGCGCCCTTTTAAAATTTATCATCAATTTAATATTTTGTAGACGCTTTACACAAAAACTTATATACCTACCTAAAAAAATGAATTAAGACTTTATATAGGTACTAAAATACATTGATACATTTAAGCTTTATTTCTCTTATTCAATTTAAATATGGAAATAGTCGAATATTCTCTAAGAATTAGTTTTTAGCCGACTAAGACGAATTGCATAAAATAACCTCGTTAATAAAACATCATGTTATTGTGTAGTATCTTAAAATCTCACCCGGGAAAAGCGGATCGAAAAGCCGCCGGGTATAGCGCCGGAAGGAAGGCCGGGCCCCATGGAGGGAGCAAAATAGGACTCCATGCCAACAAAGACGCTGGTGGCAGCAACGGCGGGCTGCGCTCACTATCACCTTCTTCACACTTCATCTCCCTACCGGGAGAACTCGCTTTCGGAATAATTTTGAAAACTGGTAAGAACACTCGCGTTAACACGTGCTACGTCTCGTGACGCCGCACCCGCACTAAACAACCCTCGAGTGGTCCTTGGGGTGAAGAACACCCCGCCCGCCCTTGCCTTGACAACCCACTCACTCACTGAGGGTGCTTCATTGAAATCGACCAATCGCATGCCGCACTAAAGTGGGCGGGGCGCACTATAACCAATCACAGCATCTTAAAAGCCTTACCAACAAAAAAAGTTAAGTATACTCTTTGAAAAAGCTTTCGTACGTTACGTTATGTCGCTTTTGTAATGAGTGCGCGCGTTAAGCCCATTGTTGAGGCCGGGTTCGTTATGGGTGCTATGAATGCTCGGACATAATGATTTTCATTTAGAGTGTTTTAATAAGTCCATGTAAGCTCGCTTTATATTGTATCGACAACATTCATTCAATTTTTATACACACTTCAAAACACGCTCAATAACTAAAACGTAAACGTAAAAAAATATTTTATCCCATTATTATTCTCATATATTCAATATATAGCATTGATTCTACACTATTAGAATCTGAGGTGATAATTGTTTTTACTTTTAATTCAAGACATTAAAATTAAATGTATTTGTATAAATACCACGCATACCTTTTGTTAATTGAATTTCTTTAAATATAAAAAGAAGTTGAAAATCCGTTGCAGGTGTTTTACAAGTTACAACAATCTAATACAAACTGAATCGCCAACATGTGTTAGTACTTAGCGCATTGTCACTCGAAAAACAAAAGGTTTTACCTGAACCAGGCTTTACGACTTGCACATGTGCGCCTGCCTTTGTTTTCTTTCGCGCTCCTTAAGCGCTTTATAATTGTTTATTGTAAGATCTCTCAACAATTGAATTTGCCGTCAATTTGTTTAAATTATTTGGTACAATATTGGTGAATTATTTTTGTATTTTTCTATCATTGTGCTCAACGATACCTATAGCATATTTTTTATTTAAAACATACCACTTTCTACCTAAGTTACTGAATAACCTCCTTTAGTGCATATGTATGTCTATCTAGTACACATAGAGGTAACATACAAGTAGAATATTATTTCTTCAAGCACACAACATGACATGTAGTTGTACAGAAATAATAAAGAAAATAAAGCTTCAATATAAAATTACACTATTCTGAAATTAAGTAGGTATTCTGTTAAATCAAAAGACATTTTATACTACATATTCTGTGATTACGTATATTACGTTTTCACTAACACGAATGATTTCGAGTTAATAAATTTCAATGTTATAAAACAACACTTATTCTAGAATCACCCCTCTTAATATCAACTGCTTTTTTAAATGACCTACGCTAGTACTGAAAATACATTTTTACCGTAATAATGCATTTATTTATATGCCTCAGGCCGGAAGTCGTATCCAGGCTACCCCAGAGGTTAATCACGCTATATAATTACCAACTAATTCACGATATTATTAGTATTTGTAGATAATCTTTTACCTACTTAAGTCTATGCAGATGTTCACAAATCCTTTCAAAAACATTGGTATGAAATACGGATTTCAAAAATAGCTTTAAAAGAAATAAAGAAAGAAATTATGATAAGTTGACTACGAACATTATTAAAAACATATTTCAACCATTGTAGCTTTACTTCGAAGAAATAATAAAACGTTTCTAAAATTTCAGTATATTCATGAGTGACGGAATTTTACTTAAAATTCACTTATATAAAAATTAAGCAAAGGAATAGATATAATGCTGATTAACTTCTGCAATAATTCGCTTTAAGTCACTAACATTACGATGATGCTTTGATAGTTCGAACGCAAAGCGACTTTCCATACAATTTACTTTCCATTCCTTAAAGTCAAGGTGCCTTGTGGTAGAGAATTTAGACCATAAGTTTTGAAAACAATTATAAAACACTTAACTGCTATTATTATTATGAAATTACGATAATTATATGACATTTGCATACCTATATGCCATAAAAAAAACTGAATGTGCGTTTGTGTTATAATTAATGTTATAAATAAACGATTTATTATTATTATTCTTTATTAGATATAGAGGGAAAGTTTTCTGTTTTTAACGAATAATCTCAAAATCGGATTACAAATACAAGAACGTTTCATCATTTAAATGCTATAACGTGTGAGTAACATTTAAATTCATAAACAATAAATTTATTAATTATTAATCATTCAATTTCCATCGCAGCGAAAACAATTGTACAGAAGGAGACGCAACAATAGTTCAGTTGAACGAGTGCAATCAGACTCAGTTAGGAGTTAGCTTTTATGAATAAAAGATCATCCATTCGTCGCTATACCTATTCATTTCCAAAATATTTTAAATTTATCCACCCATGCGAAGTCGACTATTTTTCTTTTAGTTCTAACCATCAACGGAGCGCTGCAGTCCACACGATTACTTCTATTATTTCAGTTAGATACGTATTGTTCGTGCTGTGATGCCAGTAATAAAAATATATATATATTTAAATTGCCTACAGCCTAAGCCCACTATATAGGTTATATTAGAGTAATAAATGTATGTAAGTGTTATTAGTTTATTATTCTCTGCCATATTAATACTTAATGTTTTGAGATTATTTCGATCTTGCTTCATTTTTAAACTTAATAATTTTGTATAGGTACATTTTATATTACCTATTCAAATTTTAATATATCGTATAAATTGGTCCGTTTTTAACTCAAAAGGGCAACAACAAAAGGTAATTTAAATGATTGGGAACGATGAGCAACCCCAAGTGCGTGCACCGACAAATGTTTAATTGACTTATTGAGAATTACTTTTTTAAATCGTTGTGCGTTATCGATACATCGCGAGCTTCGATTTTTAGTAAAGGCAAAAATTACAGAACATCCATAACAGGAAGTAAATCATATTACGTAATGTCGGGGTCATTTTGCATTTCGCTTTTTAATTTAATTCAGTGGGTTTTCGGTTGCTGGCGTAAATAAGAAAATACATTTTTGGGTTTTGTAATCGGATAAAGTATAAGGAAGGCTGTAGGTGTTGTTTTATGTCAATTTTGCGTTCGTTCAATTTTAAGTTACATCATATCAATCGACTTAGATTGAAAAAGGAGAAAATTTAACCTTCTTTTATAGAGCTGCTCATCTGATGTTAAGTGATATCCACAATCACAACATGCCCATGGACACTCACACGCGTCGATGGCTCACAAGAGTATTGCCGGCCTTTTAAAAATGTGTACCTACGCTCTTTTCTGTAAGAATCTATCTTCAAACCTTATTCCGCATTTTCACAGTTACAAACGACGCGAAACGCCGAAACAATTTGATCGCATATACCTATTAAATGTTGCTTCTATGTTTTCCATATACTATAAAGAGGTAAGCTGCGAGGGCCAGATTTGTGAGGGTCCGCGGCAGGTGCGGCAGCCCTCTTCACGGGTCACTAAGTTATCCCTTCGCTTCGTTTAACATTATCCCATTGTTCACACACATCTTTCGTGTTTACCTTGCATTTTTATAAAAAATACTTCAATTTATCAATTGTAATGGGGCATGTGGCAAATTTCTGAGTGTGGTTTAAACTTTTAAGGTCGTGGCTTTCTTTGATTGATGAGTGTTCTGTGCCTTCCAATCTTAACATATATTGCACTAGAAACCTATATTCTTGGGCCATTATGCCGTATGCAATATAAAAAATCCAAGTAATTAATATTTGTTTATGGCTATTAGTTACTAGTCGAGTAAATAACATGCTGAGTGAAGTTTATGAAACTTCTATTAGGTACACACTTCTATTTGTCAAATTATTTGTAATAAACATTTCAAATAAACTAATAAATATATTAATTAAATAATAAAATACGCATCTTAACATATTACACAAAATTCACTTCCCTTCCTTGTCTATAAAGTAAGAAATTTAAATAATACGATCTATTTCCATACTGTTCATAAAAATAGTTAAAATATATAAATATGTGAGTCAACTTCGGCAATATTAGTAATTGATTATTATGTTTTGAGGCATTCGATTTTTTTAGTCCTTGTTTTTTGTGTAGGCGCATTTGTAAGTACACGATTTTCGGCAAGAATTGTCGCAACTATTTTCATACAAGATACTCTCTACTAAACCCAAAAATCATAAAATAGTAAATTTTATTTGCAATCTTTAGAGTCGTCTAATTCCAATTAAATAGTTCCATAAAATGACGAATCAAGTATCATTACCTAGACTAATAAGACCATTTGGTATTTGCGATGGTTAATGATAAAATAATAGGGGCTGATAACCGGCACGATAGAAAAGTAATTTGTGTAAAAGTTGAATATTATATTCGTACCCGCCGTACCATTCACCGACGGAAAAAAACTACCCCATTACCAAATTACTCCTTTTTGCAACTCCTTAACTTTTTGCATAACACAAATATAGCAGCATTACGAGAAATTGGATGAATAAAACTTCGAACAAATCTACTATGAGTCTAGCAAAACATTTTCGCAATAGAGAGTAAAAGTCAATGGTTTTCCAGAACGTTTCGTTACGGCAATCTGGTTAGGCACTGGCTTTAAATGGATACAAGCACGAAGGTTTCCAAACCAATTAAGGACTCCACGAAGGCCTGGGAGAGGTAACAGCTGACGGATTACGGCCTCGATGGTACTCAGCGCGACTCACCGCCAGCTGAACTCTATAGGTGTGGAACACGCAATGCGGATCGAAACGATATTTACATTTTGTATTTTACTATTATTACGATTAAAAATAGAAGTTTAATCTCGTGATCCACGTGATATTTAGAAGACTGTGTTTTTATCAGCAGATTTTTAAATAAACTTAAAAAAGAAATAATTGTATGTAGTAATTTTGATATGTTATGCCGCGATTGTGTGTACTTTCTACTATTCTGTTAATACAAAAAACCATAGGCAATATTTCGTTTCGAAAGAACTGTCTAAAAGCAATGATTTGTTAACCATAGATAACTCTAAAAAATTTTTTTATCAAAAACAAATAAAAAGAAATTTTACACGATTTAAAAATAGAACCAGATAAGTACATAGAGTTTAAAGAAGTGAATGGCTGGCCAATTCATGTAGTTATCTTGAGATGTTAGTAGTTACTTATGTAAGGGCTAAGTAGCTAGGTACTTAAAATAATTGTCAACTTTCTAATTGATTTTGCATAATCTTAAGTGTTATTAATATTTTTATTCTAGATCAGAACAAAATATTTGGCTGCTGTGTGTTGTGTCTGCTTAAAAGTGCCCTTTTTCGCGTAAGTATTATACATATTACGTATACGATTTTTAGATAAACAATGGTTTTTGCATTCAAAGCAGAGCTGAATTAACAAGTTTAATTATAATTTACAACGATTAAACTCGAATATAACTCAATTGTCTTACGTTACATTTACCTTATTCATAATGTACTGTACCTAAGCTCGAAATAGTAGCAAATAATTTGTTACTTTTATTTGTTTTTAGACTCGCGTGAGGAATGCAGACGAAAAAATTCAATAACTGCGCCTTTCAGTACGTTTATGGTAATGGATAGTCAGTAAAATAACATTTTCGAAGAAGTTTCAGTGACATGAAATGAAAAAGTGATCGAAATATTTGTATAGACGTAAATAATACAATTTTTAATGAATGTAAACTGGAATTTAATAAATGAAATACTAAGTTGTTGGCGACCCGACGGAAAGCATGGAATACATATTTTTACTTTGTGTTTTACGATCTGTTTGGTCACACGTACAGTTTACACTGCGATGCAGTAAACTGTACGCAAGTGTCATATAAATTAGAATCTCTCTAATAAATGATTTTTGGTGACAAAAATATAATTAAAAAGACGAAAAATATACTAACGCATATGTATTGTATCTATAGTCTTCCTCAATCGGGGGCTGGCGGTACTGACAAGGCTCCGTGTATTCCGGAGGTACCACTGGCCAACTCTCGTAGTTATAATACTCATTGTAACCCATCTCGTTTTCAGCCATCATTTTCATTTTACACTACACATCACACGTACACACCGATTGACTATCGACTGATCGATGCTTCCATTATCAATAATTCCTTATCATATCTATCAGCTTTCCCCATGATAAAAATACCCGCGACGCCAATAAGTTGGCTGTGGTATTATAAATGTTATGTTAAATTATCTTTGTTAAATAATTTATTGACAATTAGTCCAGTCAGTCAAGACAATTAATTCATTATCATTCCAAAAGTTTTCAAATTTTGATGTAAGGTCGGGAGTGCTATTAAAACAAACTATAAAATTTTGCAACCTGCTCTGCGGTCCGGAACATTGTTAAAAATGCAATAAATGCTAATTTGCTTAGTTCTTGAGACCAAAATTCCAAAAGTTCTGCAAAGTTGGAGTGGTGTTAAATATATTACATATTTTACATCACGTGTCAAATTTGCAACCAATTTAAGTGTACGGAACATGTTTTGTTATTAAAAATTAATGTTGTTCTTTATTAAACTGAAGGAAAACGTTCCAAAAGTTCTGCAAATTTGACAGATATATCGAAAATAAAATAAATAACAAAAAAATTTCCGTACACTTAGGTTGGTTGCAAATTTTATACGTGATATGAAATATTATATCGAAAACTTCCCCAAGTTTGCAGAACTTTTGGAATTTTTTTCACGACCATACAGACATAAAATTAATTTAATTGCAATTTTAACAATGTTCCGGACTGCGGACAAGGTTGCAAAATGAGATTTATTGTCGTCCCAATGTACCATTCACTTGACCGAAGTTTGAAAACTTTTGGAATTATTATCAAATTTTCGATTTCGAATGTCTATAATGACTGGTGTAAATTTGCTATTGGGCAATACGCCTGGGATTAAATGTCAAATAGGAATATCCGGTGTTCTCAACAGAGGAGTTAAATATAGAATAAGGAATGTATTAACAAAATTAAGATCGAAACCTATCATGAGCTCTTATTGCGAGCCTTATGACAACCTACAACTGAGATGCATCGCTTATTCATACCATGAAGTTGAATAAACCAGACAGTTCAGGGTTCCACGTGACCTCAGCGGTAATCAGATTTTTGTTCATTCAATTTGTATGAAAATTCGTACCTTGACCTCGCCATGAAAACTAAATTAGACCGTTTAGTCGTCAAACTATACAGACAGAATAAGCAATTCGAAGTTAATTTTTGCTAACTTTTTTGTATCGAAGTGTCTAAATAATATTATTGAACATATAAAACACAATATTTTAATTAAAACTATGAAGTACATAAAACGAGATTTATAGGACATACCTCTAATGTAGTAAAAACTGTACAAAACTTTTATGGTTTAATTTTGAGTTTAGGAAATGTGATTGTGAAAAAGATAAGAAACAAGGAATACACTTCTACCGACTTCGGAGATATCGATATATAGGTTATAATTTGCTATAGATCAAAGACTTTTTGTTGAAGATTTCAGTGTATTTTAGAAAACATTAATTCTCAAAATATTATATATAATTTAAAACCAGTTCCGGCCGCGTTGATTTCGTGTATTTTACCAAAATCTCTTGCGACCTCTTCAACGATTATTGCGTACTTACATTAAAACATGGTCCTTCATAAGCAATCAGTATAGGTAGTATAGGTAAAAAGTACAAAAATAGACGCCACCTGCTTCTTCATTTTACCCTAAATAAGAATAGTAGTATATAATTAAGTTTCTTTTCATGTTCATGAATTGTATTTTTCTCCTCTGCTGTTTTATTTCTTTAAAATTAATAGTTTGGTTTCTTATTTAAAATATATTCATAATAGCCATTTAAAAATTCAAATATTAATATTTATTTAATAAGAATGACGCCATCAAGATAAAAACGATGACTTTAGGTAATGTTCTCTTCTTCTTCTGGAGCTCTTCTTTGCCAACATGTCCCTCAATTCAGCGACCTTGTCAAGTTATGTTTAAGGTTTAAAAATACTATTTATATTATATGAATTACTTAATGTATAAACTTATATACAAAGTCAATAGTCGATAATCCCTGGTATGTTCGCAACAACTACCTTCATCGTGACCTAAATGTAGGGGACGCGTCGCCAGAATAATTAAGAAGATTGCTGGAGCCCACGAACAAAGGCTCCACTATCACGTTAATGTCGAGGCTATTCAACTTCTTGATACCACGGGCCTAGTGAGAAGATTGAAAAGGAGAAAAACATTTGAATTAGAGAATTAATTTAGTGCACGTTAATCTTAAGTGCTAAGTGAAAGAATAGAACACAATAACAGTTTGCCCTTTAATAGGGATTGTTAGTAGTGTTATTGGACGCTTTCTTATGCCAAATAACCTTATTAGTAAATTAGGTTAGACTTAAATTACTTATTAGTCGTAAGTTAGGTTAGATTGTAATTTTAAAAAGTAGTGAAGAGAAAAATTAATTAAATAATATGTATATACTAGATCCTAATTTACAGTTACAAGTTATTGGGTTTTAAATCAAGAAATCACGTCGATATAATTGCAAAACCGAAATTTTGAAATACACCAAAATATTGATAGCTCCCACCAAAATTTTACGGAAACTTTTAAAAATGTAAGTGTCAACTATTATAGCACCAGAAAATTTTACGTTTAAAATATGTCATAAGTAGGTAGGTATATTATTTATTAAATAACAATTATTTAAACAATCATATACTAAAACATTATTGTAATTGATGAATTATTTAAAATAATGTCCATATTAATTTTATTATCACGGAATATTCTATCGAAGCAAGTTTAACGGCTTAATTTTAGAATATAAGTATAAAATACAAACAAAATTATCGTTCTTTCGTTCGTTCGTGCGATTAAAATACGTTTCAGTTAGGAAAAAATACGATTCAATTTAGGAACTTAAATTCATCAGCATCCCAATCGTTTTAAGAAAGCTAGGCCTCTTGTTCATGTCTAGTAGGTACAATGACGGATTGTTCTGTTGAGGCTAATAGCGCGTTGTATCAAAGCATATGACAAATACGAAGTAAAATCTTGTAACCAGTGTGGTCTAATAAGAAAAAAATATGTTTTGAGTTTTTCACCTAGTATTTTTATTAAATCTTTTTCAGATCAACGAAATCGATAAATATAAAATATGCCGACTATAATGACTGACATAATAGGATTTTGGTCCTTTTTTGGATAAGCAAAATTTTAGAATATGTGTACCGCCACTCTAGAAATACGAGAGATAAATTGTAAGGCTGGGTTGATGTTTAAATATTGTGTTTTAAAAATAATAATAGCTCCTACTTACGACAGTTTATTTAATGTTTTTAATTTCATTTTTCAATGCTGATTCCTTATATTTTTCACATGTAACTTAATTTGAATGTAATAAGCTTCACGAGTAGTAATGCAATGGTTTGGTGCAAAAGATCGGGTTGCAATCCCTTAAATTCTTTTTGATCTATTTTATTATATAGGTACCTATGAGTTTTTATGATATGTTACTTGCATATGACATAATGGCCTAAATAAATTCTTTCTGACATATCATTTCTCAGTTCGCAAAGTGGTTATTCTCATAATAAATTTTCACTATATTGGTTGTTTTTATATTGTAAAAACACCACTGCGCAATGTTTATATCAGACTACCAATTCCAATACCTAAACTCTAGTTATATAATTAACTAAAATATAGAACTTATAAAAAAAACTCGTGTTACCTCTGGTGGGACTCGAACCCACAATCCTCGGCTTAGGAGGCCGATGCCTTATCCATTGGGCCACAGAGGCATGCGGCTGAGTCTCGTGTAAGTGTAAGCAGTTCGGCGCGCGCGGCTTATTGCGTCACGCCTGCGTCATACAAATAATTAATGCGCCCACTGATAACAACGAACAAGTTTGATATTATTTAAAATCAATTCGGTCTAATACTCGTGAAACAATCTTGATAATTTATAAATTAATATATAACAGTATATTACTCAAAAATTTTAGTATCACTTAAATAGTGCAATTGAAAAAACATTCATAGTAGGTACATTCGACTTTAGGGCTCAACAAACAGCAGAAAGCTACCATAGTTTTAATAAAGGTAATGAGTTTCATAAATACGCATGTTGATTACTTGATTTAAATAATTTTAATTGATTTAATATTGCGAGAGTTTCGTTCGTTTTACAAATTAAATGTTAGTTAGATTAAAGTTACGAATAGTATCGATACCGGTACTGTATTGACGCTGTGCCGAAGCCTGTGATAAGGACTTATAAGGTTTACTTTTTTTTAAATGTCGCGAGGACCGTTTTAAACCCGAGCAGCCTCCTCATAACTATCTTGTAAAACAAAATACTTTGCGATTAATAGGAGTAGCGGAGAGATTATTGGCATCTTCTCGTCAGGTTTACACCCTTGACTGGTAGTAAATTGGGAGACATTTAATTATTTAACATTCTTATGAATATAATATACGCTTAATATGTGTACAATAGTTTCCTATAATACATATGATAATCGCTTTCGAACTTTTGTACCCGTGTAGTATAGGTATATATTGAAAATCACCTTGCACGGCGGAAAATAATGCACAGTGGCAAGTATTGTAGGTATTATAAAAACAAACAAATGCAAAACATACCCATAAGTTATTACATTCATCGTTTATCAGGATTTTAATTTAAAATTAAGTACTTTATTGTAGCTTTTCGCGCGGTTGAAGTAGCTTATATGATAAAACTAACCAAGCCGATATTAGCCCGATTGCCTGTTGCCAATGGACGATGTGCAATATGTATGCGATGAAAGTATGTTAATACATGCGCAGTATAACTCAAATATTACGGAGCTGACCAACGTTGGACAGGCTGGAACGAATAATCTCGTGGATGTGGCCTGGAATTATTAACACTATTTACAGTATTAACCTAATCTGTTTCTAATACTACTAATACACAGTAAAGCATAAAAAAGGCTTATTATTATTACTAACATGACAAATAAAAAAACATTTAAATAAAACGTTTATTTTCATAAGGGCATATTGCGTCATAACAAAAAATAATATATTCTTAATACATATATGTATATATAACTTATGAGCAAGAATAATTACAGTACACTCTGCAATTCAGAGTTAAAACCTGCGTCGGTACTCTATAACTCCCAATCCGAACCCAGCTTCCGATCAGTGCTACATAAGAGAACTACCGAAATTGGGTAACAAAACTCAATACTAAAGTCGGTATAGCTAACGGTATTGGACATTACAGAGTACTGACACTGCAGCTGAAACAGTTTATATAAAATCGCATTTATTTATTTTTATACTGATAAGGCAATATATAACTGTTTGTATTTTGTTATAAGACTGATTATGTTTATATATGTCTATTACAAATATCGTGTTTCAACAGTTATTTATATGAATTTATAAACTATATAATAATTTGGTAAGTTAGCGTTGAAAGTATTATCACAATTAAAAAAATGATCTTCCTCGATGTAAGGAACTAGTTACCTACTAAACTATACAATAAGTTATCTTTCCATTTTAACCATATAAACACTGAATAGATAAAATTATAGATATTTAATAAGGATTGTTGAATTTCGTTCTAAATATAGCAGCTTTAACTAAAGTACTTACCTGTGTCCCATCATCACAGCGTGTCAGAAAGAGACCAAAAAGTATTAAAAGTATTTTTTATTTTTTTAGTAAAAGGTTCCAATCAGATTATTTATTTTCATGAATTCTGGTCTATGACATAAATGAAATGGTTGGACCATTGAATTCGGTACTTTTACTAGGGTAGGCGTTCATGTTAATTCTTTGTTAATTATTATACATTTGGTATTGTAATTTTTATAAGAGCCGTTGGCTACTTAAATGAAATAAATAAACAAGTATGTTCATTGTTCATTCAGATCGCTCGCTAGTACTCCGGTCTTATTTATCCATTCCGTGACACACTTGAGATCCAATGATTAAAAACCATAAAATTGTATACTTATAAAAAATCCAAAATAAAGTTGCCATAACTAAATTTTCATATTTTAATTGGAATATAAAGCTTAAATACAACAAAAGTCTAGAGTATGCTTATCCATATTTGTTTAATAATAAAATTGTAAAAACAGAATATACACGTTCGATCAAAGGCTCAGTTAAATTTTTACCCACGTTCCCTCGTTCATATACTTACTATATATTTGATGAAAAAGGGCTTTGAGGCGTAAATATGACAGGAGAGACATGTGGAAAGATATAGATATAGAACTTATATATTTTTTTAATAGTTTTTTTTTATAAGCACGTCCTCCTTCATAAAAAAAAATCAATTATTGCAACATTACAATTACAGTCAGTCAGCTGTCATTCTGGCGACAGCATAAACATTATTTGACTTTGACTCCTCACGGAGTCCCCAACAAAAAGGAAGCCATTTTTGGCAAAACTTAATGATAAGGCAATATATAATTATAATATAAACATATAATTATATTTCTTTAAGATTGTACTGACATGTGTCAAAACTGACGTTTTATTTATTTAAAATATTGAGTCTGTGGAAGAAGACGCAAGTTGTGGCTAGAGTCACGTGACTTTTTACAAGAAGCAAACAATTGTCTTGAAGGACTTTTATAAAATAACTAACTTTAAATGTTGTTTCTATAATTATTTAATGTACTTAATTGATTATTAATAAATTTACTTAGCCTTTACGTATATATAAGATTGTTTTAAGATCTTTTGTGTAAAACACTAAGTTTGGAATGACCCTATAATTATTTCAGCAACACAATGCAGTTTCATTCATCATATATATTTAAGAAATAAGTATTTTATTTTTATTAACCAATAAATTTCTTTCTTGTGGATTTTCTATGAATAAGTGGGTAAGATTTAAGACTATGCCTTTCAGTGAGGAAAACATACTACTTTAAATAGAAAGTTCGGTCGGCCTATATATATATTAATCCCCTATTATTTATCCAATTTACATGAATAGTGGACAATATCCCCCGAGGGGTACCGCACGAAGGCGCTTTGGTTCCCAAATCGTTTCTTGCAAACGGGGCACACGTTATAGTCGTTTATAACTATGCTTTTTGATTCGTGGAACTGTTTCATCTCTTGAACCTGCAAATATTAAAGTGAAGCTAAAAATGTTGTCTAAGTTAATTTGAACCCTATTTATAAGAAGTACATCAGTCCAATTGCACCGTTATAATTTAAGTATATCTATCTCTTTTCACCACAGCGTTAACGCAATTTGGCAGAAAGGGAAAATTAGACTGATGTAATTTTTAAGAATAAGTCGTTATCCTAATTCGTATCTCAAGCCATAATCTCGTCTGGAGCGCTGGCAAATATTTCAAACTTCATACACAAAATTGGTTTTTCAGCTTCTTTTTTTTCCTTTTAATGGCTCTGGCACGGTTTGTGCATCAAGTATAAGATTTTATATAATTCGTGTTTGCCTTAGAAATTCGACCGTGTCCTCCATGTACGGTTTAAGCACTCGCCCGGTACCGCACAACCCTCCCAAAGGCCGAGAACAAATTTAAATTAAATTAAAACTTGCCCTCGAACCGGGAATCGAACCCGAAACCCTTCACCTAGCTACATTTTCAGCTCCTAAAATTAGATTTAGGTTTGATTAGCCTTCTAGAATAGGTATCTAAGTCATAATTAGTTGCAATTAACTAAAACCCTGCAAATTGTACTAAATATTTTGAAAGTATTAGGTAAAAAGTAGTTAAGTAGTAGTTTATATTACCTGTGTGTGTTCTGCGTACAACAATCCTTTTAATACTTGTGTTCGTCGCTTCATGGTGAGTTGTGTTTGAAGGGCACTCTCCAAGAAACTACTGAGACGAGCCAAGGGGACGCTATCTGGTAGTACGGAGAGGGCCTGAAAAGTAATTATTATTGTGTATCCAAAAAAATGGAAATATATTACTTCTTTGAAGAAATAAATCAGTCAAATTGCAATTTTATCATTAGTCTCTTTTATCTCTTTCTATCAAATTCTGTTTACGCTGCGCTAAAAGAAGGCAGAATATATAAAATATACTGTACAGTTCCTGGGTATATTACTTTCACTCCATATTAACCGTACAACAAAATAATAAATGTTATTAATGTCGAAGAGACTGCCTGCTTCAGGGTATACTCTCGGAACTCCAGCGGTTTAGAAAATCGTCGCGCTTATATAACTAAGAAAGCCTAAATGAGAAGATAAACAGTCTTGGCTGCATATACACTATTAATATGTAGTTAAAATTCAGTATTTTTTTAAGCTATTGCATAGCTTCTATCGTGGGACTCGAGAGTCGAGCGTGGAGACCGAATACAGAAATTCCGAAACGAAAAAAACCTTGCGCGTTACAGCGGGACAGAACGCATACTGCGTATTCACATCTCTCTGACGAGATCGGTGCAGCCGATGCGCGTTAGAGTGAGACAGACTATATAGGCGAGTTAGTCTGTCTGGTAGAGTGGTAGATTGAATTAATTTATCAAAGAAAAAAAAATACTGCATAAATAAATAATTATAATTGCATAAGTAGAAAAAAATGCAATAGCTTTACCGCGGCAGTTCCCGAGTGCCACACGTTTTTTAACATAAAATGCATTTGACCGTAAGTATAAAAAAAATATTTAAGTTAATTTAATTTTTTTTTTTTAATTAAACATATCCGTGGCACTCACCTTAATAGGTGATATTTTATCCGCATGCTTTTCCAAAATACTTAGAGCCGTCTCAAGACCGGGCGTGGAAGCCTTCGGGTGTCTCGGTACAGTGGCTAAGGGTCCAGTTAATGAATTGTTCTGCTCAGGGTTCACAAGTATACGCATCAGTGTTACGTATACGTCTACAGTTTTATCGTTACGTGTCCATACGTTGTCACAGTAACGTATGGCCCTATCTACGTCACCTGTAACAAATGTTATTATATGAAAATTATAATATAAAACTTCATTCAAGAATTTATAGAAAAAAAATCGAAGTCTCTTTTAAAGTTCTGACAGACTAAAATAAGCCGTAGTTTAGTTCACAGATATATTACGGTTGAAAACAAAACTATCACTTTAAGTTCATTTTAATAAAAAAAAATCAGTGGCGCTACAACCTCTTTAGGTCTGTGCCTCAGATTTCTGAATCTGTTTCATGATCATTATTCAATCTAATAGGCAAGTAGGTGATCAGCCTTGTGTGCCTGACGCACGCCGTCAACTTTTTGGGTCTAAGACATGTCGGTTTCCTCACGATGTTTTCCTTCACCGTTCGAGCGAATGTTAAATGCGCACATAGACAGAAAGTCCATTGGTGCACAGCCGGGGATCGAACCTGTCGTAGGTTGAGAGTCGCATGCTGAGGCCACTAAGCCAACACTGCTCCTTTTACTCATTTTTTTATATCCAGGTTTAAATATCGATAGTGATATTAATTGGAAAAATATATTATTATATTTTTATTAAATACTGCATTTTATTTGTCTGTGCTCGCATATCCTGGTCATAGAAAATTTGAAAAACAATTCAAATTTCTAATTATTAGTTTTTTTCCTGCTATTTATTTAAATAATTAGTTAAGTGTATCGCTTACCAAGAATCTGCACATAAATAGCCAAGGCCTGCTCATGCCTGCCCAACTTGCCCAAAATGACCGCACGCTCTTCGAACAGCGTATCATTCGGGAAATGTAAAATCACCCTTTCCGGTGTATAATGGCTCGATTTCTCCAAAAACGCCACCAATTTCGATTTAATATGCTGCAATTCCTCTTCAGTACAATTCGCTTTTTTATCAGTGATTTTTTCTCTGTACATATTTATGAGGGCATCGTGAAACAGATCGTGTGTGTCATTCCATGTGTGTATAACGTGTTCCAGATAGGGTATCACCAAAGTATCGTGTTCTCGTAGTAGAAAATCTAGGACTTTTGGCCTAGGTAGGTTTTCTACTTCTACTATGTCTTCGGTAAATATTTTTAACCCTTCCTCGGGATGTTCTTTCAATATCCAATCGGAGAATTTGAATATAAGATTCAAATGTTCCGCGCCTGTTGAATATACATTTCGTCATGATCGTAGAACAATGTCGGATTTGAAAAAAAACTAAAATCCACTTTTTTCATATTCGGATACTACATTGACTAAATATTACAGCTACATTAAAAAAAATCCAATAAATTTCAAATTAATCAGTCGGTAAAGTAACGGATTTGATTGAAGCATGTGATTTTTATTTTGTTTCAAAACCAACGCTTTTATTTGCTTGTATGCCAATTTTCATAATAACAGAATATAAATTAAAATAGTTATAACATATGTTTATTATGGCACATAAGATACAGGTATCATTTATTCCACGTCATTAAATTTGAAGGCATCCCTACTCATCGGCAAAGAAGACAGAGGGTGTAGGCCGAGAGAAAAAGCCGGTGTAAAAAACTTTCGGTACTCTTTTAAAATAACAAATCATCAAACAACACTTATTTTAATACAAATATCGCAAATTAATTATGACAAAAACTAACATGATTATATTATTTTGAAATGGCAGCCCTGTAAAGTTTACTATTTGTCAGATCCGTCACTATTCGCCGATTTGCTAACCGAAGCTTACGCTGTGAAGACACAGACAAAGATTTACTGAGTTAAGGGCGGCTCTAGGATCGCGTCCGGGATCACGCTGTCAAAGTCCTTTACTCATGAATATGTTCTTTAATAATGTGGAACGTTTTTTTTCTATCATCAATCGTTTTCGCAGCGCATATGATGAAATATATTTTATAGGCATTGTTTTTACACCTTGGGTAACATTATTGTAATTTTTATTAGGGAATAATTTAGTAGGGATTTTTCTTGCAATTAAAATAGTGATAATAATTCAAATGGTGAAAGAATTTTTGAAATTGGTCCAGTACTTTTTGATCGAATACGTTACAAGCATAAATATTAATAATCAGTGGCGGTTCAACCTCTTTAGGTCTAGGCCTCAGATATCTGAATCTGTTTCATGATCTTTTTTCAGACTTTTTTTTTTATATAATAGGGGGGCAAACGAGCTTGCGGGACCTAAAAGGGCAGTCTACGCAGCCCATAGACACCCATAAAAAAACTTATAAGAATCGGTCGAGCCGTTTCGAAGGAGTATGGGAACGAACATTGTGACAAGAGAATTGTATATATTAGATTAGAAAAATGAATAAAGGACTTTGACATGTGAACTGACGTGAACAGAGATCCTCACTTGGGGAGCGTCCAAGTATTACGTAATTAGCCGTTATTGTTAATATTATTTTCGACTTTCCAGTTCCTTACACCACATAATGGTAACTTTTACGTATATAGAGTCACTAGGTAGCTGGTCACGTAACGATTTACTATTGGGTACAGAAAAACGTTACGGCGCGTTAAATGGGGGGGGGGGGGTATTATTCTCTAAAAATTGCGTGACGTAATACTAGAACGCTCCCTTGGATAGAAGACCATTATCACCTAAGTGTTGTAAGTAGTTCTTGGTCCTATGATATCCCTTAAGACTTGAATCTGGTTGTGATGCCTGCTCTCTTAACAACTGCAGAGCCTTTGTATGCTGTCCCTTCGTCTGATAGAGGATGATCAGCTCGCTGTGCTTTCCGTGTTGGTGCAACGTCTTCTCAGCTTCCTCTAATCTGCAGTTGTTTAGACGGAGGAGTGGGGCCACGAATGCATCGTTCGTCTGAAGAAAATATTTATTTTATGCATACAGTAGCTAATAACATTTATTCACCAAACAGTTTCCAACGTAACAATGTAACGTATGTATCGTAATTAATATGTTTTTGTGTATTCAATATTGAAATGTGTATCTCGGCCTGTAATGTTATTTCATATACATTTGAGTAGTGTATAGTTAGTCATAAATAATTTATTTCAGTTATTTTTATACATAGTTATTACAAAAGGAGAAAAATATTAAAGTTCATTTACACATGGGTCACTTGATGTCGACATTTAAAACGTGTTAAGAAATTGAAGTTATGCGCAAAAGCCACACTTCGATCACGCGAAGTTTTAAGTTAATTTTTATTTTATGATAAGTGTACCTAGAGTTGATGTGAAAGTACTCTTACATTTGCGAAGTCTTAATAAATGGAATATCAGTTACTCAAATTAAACTTTATTAATTATTTGTGCTAAAATGAATGTATACATGAAGGTATTTTATAATATCTGCGGAATATTACATAATTTATTAATAATATATACCTGTAAATAGCATTTAAGCAGAGTTGTATCAATCAACTCCAACTGTTGGGCCACATTCCGCTGATTAGATTCACTCTTACTGGAACCTTCCGTATTCGTCCCAATTTGGAATCTTAGTTCCACCAAATACTCTATCAATGCGTTTAAGGCGTTCTCTAAATCTTTTCCTTTTAATACATTTTCTTTTCCCTCAAATTTATTGTCTAACTCTGGAATTAGTTTTATAACTTCAGCTGGGTCTGTTTTTAGTTTGATGAATTCTTTCATAGATTGCGAATATTGTTTGCTGTCAAATAGATCGAGTGCGTGCAACATTTGTATAGAATCAATGGTTTGCTTCTTTTCTTCCGGCGAACTATCTGATAGTTTCTGGAAATAAAGGATTTATCAGAAAGGTTCTATGTGAGGGTTCACGCATTATGTAACAAATTGAGGGGGGGGGGGGTTACCACGTTTTTTGACTTTCCAGTACTTTACAGCACATAATTATAACTTTTAGGTATAAGGAGGTGGACTGGGTGGTAACGAAACGTTTTACTTTACCTTGTACCCAAGTACAGAAAAACGTTACGGCGCGTTACAAGGGGGAGGGGGGATGAAAAATCTGCAAAAATTGCGTGACGTAATACTTGAACTCCCTTATTTGGAATATAAAAATATCTCGTTTCTAACTTAACCAATTGTTATAACAGATCAGTTAGTTTTTAATAACAATAAAATACGTCTTAAGGTGTTACTCGTCAGAGCGAAGAAGAAAGAGTAAGTAAGAGCTGGGAAGCCTGACACTGGTATTGTTTACTTAAAAGGGGTCCTAAATCTTACACATTATAATACATTGTTTACCATGAATCAACACACTTTATATTTTTGTATAAATAATCTAAAATACAAACGATAATTTAACATAAAGGTAAAAAAAATCTTACGTTTAAAAGATGAATAATTTGAACTTGACGTTTTTTAACTTTAAAATGAAACATTTTGTTTAACGAACGTTGATCAACTGCAATAACTAAACGTTTTCCTCATCCAAACACATGAGCTAATTAATTTATTTCGTTAATTAGCGTAACTTTGATTTATGGATTGATAGTTGGCTTGTTTACTTTAAAAACTTTGGCTATATCTTCCTATTTTTTTGTTTTACATAATTTATGTTAGCTGTTGGATTACGAAATAAATAAACTATAAGTAACATTTATTTGACAGTCACAGAATCATAATCATATCTTACAACAAAACACACATTTTAAAATTAAGATTTTTTTAAGATCTGCAGTAAGTGCAAAATTATAAGAACTCATACTTGCCTTTTTTTATATTAATAGCTAACAACTAAAAAAAATATAGGAAAGCGGGAAAACGATCCTACGGGACGCAGAAAAGGTTAATCATGCAGCCCATTGACATTAGACACCCATTTTAGTAGGTGCGTTGCCTGCCTTTGAGGGAAGAGTATACTCTTTTTTTTAAACAATTGGAAGTCGTATCTCCTAGAGTAGACCCCCACCGGAAAATTCGGAATACCGGAAGTCGATTACACAGTTCACTAGTTCGCATAAGAAAATATCTAAAGTGGAAGACTTCCGGATCAAGGTGTTAAGCGTAAAAAAATTATGCTTTTATAAATACGTAGGGAATTTGTAAGATCATCATGAATAGACTTAGTGATATATGGTACAACATAGAAATACTTGTTTGACTTTATAAGACTTTCTTATATCACAATTCTACATTTGTAATTATAAAAAATCTTCCAAGTGGAGTCTGATCAGTATTGCCATTTATCTGTGTTAAAATTTCATCAAAACGTGTTCAATTCACCAAATAACTTGACTGAGAATAGCTACCGGTCATAGTAATTTTAAGCGTTGAACCCGAATCCTAGATGCGAATTTTTTATTTTATTATCGCTAGTTGTCACTTTTTTTTTATTACTCACCATTAAATCTATCGCAATTTGAAAGTGCTTGTCTTTCAGCAACTGTTTCCTTTGTTTTGTGATATCTACAGACGTTAGACACCAAACTTGACCCACAGATGAAACAAATATCAGACCACGCTTACATCTGAAAATAATTAATAATAATCATAAATAATATTTAAAATTAATTAAGTATGTATTGGAGATCCCGGGTTCGATCTCGAACTTTTTTCGGGTTCTATAGAAAGCTGACATAAGCTTGCTTTAAGTAGACAGGCCAAAAAGAAGGATGACTTGTAGAAATAGCAGGAAAAGACTGGCAGACTATTGGCAAAGATCAGAGACATCTGGAAAGGGTTGGACCAGGCCTTTACCCAAGAGGTGTCCATATCCACAGGCGACTAACATATTTCTACTAATATACATACGAACAACATTTGAAATGGAACATAACAATATGGAAATAAAAAAAGCTTTATTAAGGTATTTAATAATATGTATTTGGAAATTCCATTTGGTAGACAAATTATACTATATTTATGATTTTACAATTGTACACAAAAATAAAGAATTGTTTCGCGTTCTAATCTGGTATAGTCTTTGTATAAAGTTTATAAGAAGAATTAAGATAATATTAGATAAAAAAATTAATAAATATCGAAGATATTAAAAAGATTTAATGCTGATGGCTTAAAAATATCGATATATGAAATAAACATGTTAGAAATCCGGTTAAGTAAATGTTTTAAAGAATTTTCAGAGTCAATTAAATTCTTGATATGAAAAGTAAAATAAATTTGATATTTAATCGTGTTTGAATGCCATGTTAAAAAAATTGTTTGTATAGTCTAATAAAATTAAATAACATCGCAATAATAAAAGAAACCAGTGGCACTACAACCTTCGCTCTTGCCTTCAGATGTCTATGTCTGTATTGTGATAATTTTAACGTAATAAACAAGAAGGTCTTCTGTGCTTGACACACTCCGTCGACTTTTGAGTTCAAGATACGATTCCTAAAACGTACTCCTTCAGCGTACGTACGTACGTCAACCTTCAAGTGCACGCTCAACCCACAAGACCAACACTGCTCACAACATTGTAATATATATATCATATAATCATATGTTAATTATTTTTTAAGCCATAAGAACTCTCACCTGTACATAAGTCTTGCTTTATTCAATTCAACAAATGTTTGTATGAAGAGAGGGGGTTCAACTGTTTGCACCACAACGGTATCTTGTAGCAAACCCAGAATGAAGGGTTCATCCCAAACTAGAATATGCAATATTTGGCGTTTAGTGGAAGTTAATTTTTTTTAAACAAAAACAGTGTGTCTTCCCTTAATAGACTGTAAGTACTGTTATTGGACACTTTCTTATGTTAAATATCCATAAAGGAAGGCTAGATTGATGTTCCATGATGTCTCAATGAACAGACAATAAAAAAAAAGTGAAAACTAGATAACAAGACAAACAATAACACACTTTTGACAATTTTTTTTATGGTAATAAAATGTAAAGTACTAATATAAATCTGCGACGTCTTGGGAAATACTTTTTGATAAATTTAAATATTTGTATGTATATAGGTAGAAGTAATCAAGAAAAGAATATAGAATACTTTTGGGCAATGACATGACAGGCTAAAATAACAATCTAAAATCTAAATATAACACTTAACCAATATCATAGAAAATAACACTCAATTTTGTAAGCAACAAAATATTAGAGTTTCTAGTGAGTTTCTTTTAAAGTTTTAAAATCAGTACGGAAGGAGGGCCATTACCTTAGCATGTGATAATATAAAACAAATTATAAATAAAGTAAAAATTATATAATTTTACCAACTGCAAGTGGTGCATCTGTCCATTTTATTGTCTTTTTAATTTCAACCGTCTCTTGTTTAGCATCTTCCACTTCACCTGAAGTGTTATCACGACCAAGTAGGAATGATGACTCTGAATATTTAGAGATTGTTGGGTCATCAATCCTTTTCACTGTCTTTTTAATTTCAGAAGACTTCTTTTTGGCTTCTTCCACTAATACTGAGGTGTTATCTCGGCCAAGTAGAAAGGATGTTTCAGAATATTTAGCTATTGTCGGGTCCAAGGATTTTGAACTACTTGGAGGGAATAAGTCCGTTGAATTATGTGATGATAACTGTAAGAAAGTTATTATTAGAATTATACATTTGCAAGCGGTGGCCCGGAGTGAAGTGGCCTTGCTGAGCACACCAAGATTTTGAGGCTAATTTAGCCTTTCCCTCCAAATGACCGCCACTCGGGCCAGATGAGCCTCATTAGAGATTTTTTGGCTACACATAGAGGAATTGAAACACCCCATTTACTCTATTCCCAGCATTCACCTGTCTTTCTATATCATCATCATACTTTCCATCCGAAGTAAACAGACACGGTACACCCTAAGTAACCACTTAACACACTTAACCACATTATCCACTTTTTTTCCATCTATCGGAATATCACATACAGTCTTACCTCTCACACACTAACCTCTATCAAAAACCATAGATTTTGTTTTTCCTTACTTCGTATATAATTTTGCATTAAATATTAACCAAAAGCGATCTCTCTCGGTTTTGTACTGATTGAAGTTTTAGTTTGTTTTGTTTAATATGTATTACACATTTGCTTTGCAATATGGCACTCATAGAAAAGGAGTAAATTAGTTGTAAAACTTACATCAAAAAATGTATATTCGCCTTTGAACCCAACACAAAGATACTGTTGACCCAAAGCCATCACTTTTGGTACATCAGGTATTGTGAAGTCAAAGATATGTTTTTTGAACTCTCCATTTTTACCATAATATAGTTGCAATTTTCTTCTTACAGCCACACATAAATGTACTATTGTATTTGATTCACCAGTCATTGATGTAGCTGACTGAAATAAATACAATACTTATTACAAAAAACATTTTATTGATCAAGATGTCACTAACAATATTAAATATTAGAATAAATGTATGTATGTAACAATACAAAATGTCTTACTGATAAAGCCTAATGGTATGATTTGCTATCATAGATATAGATAAAACATTTATTACTAACAAAAACACACAAAAAAACAATAATCAAAGAAAATATATAATGAGAGATATAAACTATATTAACATCATATAAGAAGTTTTTAATTAAACAACATAAGCAATTGAATTGTAAATAATAGTGATATTTATCAACCTTTCAACAAGAATTTAAAATTTGAGAAGGATCTCAAGGAGTATGTGGAATATAGCCACTACATATGCTGGTATCACAAAAATGTCTTACCTTATTGTCTAGGGCAAACAGAGATGCACCTTTGGTATCTGAAAATGTCTTCACCAAGGGAAAGTTAAGGCCATTCATATCATAAGATGAAAGCACATTATCTGTGAGACATAACAGTAATCTATCCTCTGAAAAAATATTATTTGATTTTAATTTACAAGCAGTATTTACAAAAAGATTCTTTTATGGTCATAGGAAATACCAAATGTTATTTATATGACAAAATGGTTAGTATACAAACAAATTATACTTAGTGCATAACATGTGCTGAGCTACTTCTCAAAGACAAGTAGCCTTTTTTGCATGATGTAAGACTAAATGCATCCATTAGTCGTTAGCCATTAGTAGTTAGCATGAGTAGGAGGATGAGGTTAAGCAAAAATGTGGTAAATTGTAGTTGTAGTAAAGAAAATAAGGAAGGCAGTAGAAAAATTTAAATAACTGTATTCAATACATTACCATCAAGACTTTACCTGCAATAACTTCAATTTGTTGTATTGGTTTCTTACTAAAGTTTTTACAGTATCTAATCATTTTCAATTCATACTTTTGTGTGTCTTTGTTCATTAATAATGAATACATTAAGAGATGTCCCTGTCGTGTTCCCAGCAACAGGTTACCATCTATAATAACAAATTAAGAAAGAATCTTGTCATCACATATACAGATTAAATGTAAAGTTAAAAAGTCATACACTCTACGTTTCTTCTAGTTCTTGTCCATAAAAAGTAGTCCGAATTGTATAGAAAAAAATACTACTACAGCCAAAGCTGGCACTGGCTGTACCTGATCGACTTGGAGAGCTCTTTAAAATTAGAAATAAGTAGAGAATAGGTACCAGAGAATTCGGGGCTATATATTATCTTGTAGAGAAGACCAACAATTATTATAATGTATATATATGAACTATACTGCAAACTAGTGATACTTACCATAAGCAGCTATTGTTTCTATTTGCACTGATGCATTCAGTAAATGTGTAACTTCGTAAGCTTCGTGCATTTTTTATTTATAAATTATATATTTATTTAATTTTCTTTTTACAAATATTCTTATTAATATCTTTATGAGATATAGATAGGAACCTTCACGTAACACTGATTACAATTTAAGCCACATTTTCATGACTTCGTATTATTTAAATAAATTATTATTTTCAAAATACAAAAGGCAAAACAAAAAGTGGGTGTACTCAGTACTTTGTAGAGAAATGACTATTGACAACATATGAATTATGAAAACAAACTAGATAATTAGCCTGTCAAAGTCACCCCCATAACGTAAAACTCAATCGCAGTCAGTCAAAAGAATTTTTTTGAAGAGATTATATCAGTCTTATGATCTATTGCGAGGAGAGATATTATAGATAATCTATGAATCTCCAAAAAAAAAAAAAATTATCATATTTATGTATTATAGCGTCAAATATATTTTTTTATCTTTCTTTCTATAGTAAAATTGCATTTAACGTAAGAGCCAAACATGTTTCCTTTACTTAATATATATTTATGATTAATTTTAAAGCAAATTCTAAAATTCAAATATGAAACAGCTGAAGTTAAATACACTTAAAATCCTCTTCATTAACGGCAGAAGGCATACAGAAAATGACTAAGAATTTAGAGGATTAATTTAATTATGATATTCTCAATTTGCATTACAGAAAAATGTAAATGTTCACTAGTATACTTTAGCAAAAGAAACCTTACTTATTGTAATAACTGGTTTCACATTTTAAACAAAAGGATAGGAAGGATTTTAAAATAAAAAGCCATGGTACTATTCATTTAATATTTACTTTTATAATTATGTTATTTCATTCATAACTAACAACGATATGGGTGTTACGATGTATTCAAATTCAGTAAATCAAATTAAAACAAAATACAAATTTCACTCACTATTAAATTTAATATTACAGTACTAGTAATAAGAAAAACTCTTTTACTTTAAATAATTTATATAAGTCAACCCCATTTCGAAGTATGTATTTCTGAAAATTCTCGAGTAGTAAAAGTGCACGTAAATCGTGAAAGTGACAATTTAAACGGGTTCAAATTTTCCAGAAACATCGCTTCAAAAATCAGGTCACTAGTGTGTCTTAACTTTTTACACAGAGGGTCTTTAGAAGCAACGTCGATTACAATATTCATAATAGGTAGACTTAATAAAATACAGTGTGTATCTAACCTATCGCTGCCCTTACCGAACACGTCTCTTGCGTGAATACGCTCGAGGCTGCTAATTGTAAGAGCGGGCGAATCCTTCTACCGATTAACTTTACTCAAGAGTCATACCATAAAGATAATAATTATAATAATATATTTACACGAATTATAAAGGTGTGTCAGCAAATCAATAGCCTTAGGGACGAAAACTAAGCTCCACTATGTGTGATTTGAAATCTGCGCCGAGCGCGTTACATTCCTAATATACTAGAAATTTATACGTACGTACATACATAATAGTAATACAGGTGTATTATATACTTGGCGGAGGCCGTATGGGTTTGACAGGAATCAACTGATGTTCATTATAGTACGCAGGTCTGTAGATATAGATACAAAATAAATCGTCAACAATACATGACTTCCCAGGTTCGTACTAGACCCGCTTACAAATTCGCTACTTTCCGCCGAATTTGTACAAATACTATTCACTAATGAAAAATACCGGTGAAAAATCACACCCAAGGTTATTTGAATTAAAGCTACATCTAAACCATGAATAAAAGAGTTCGTTACTTTATATTAAAAGGCTTAAACCTCCCCTAATTTGTAACACGCCAGCTCCGAAGCGCAAAACGAAATCGCCCTTACTTAACACTATGACGATGAATTTAATATTACCTCATAAATGACTACTTATATAGTGTTTCCAATGATAAACTTTACACAGCAGAAATATGTATCGATTATTTTATAGAATACAATATCGAAAAACTATGACGTCACAATAGGACACAGACAGTGCAATATACATTATTTATCCAGAAGATAATCTGCGAAAGAAATAGAAGTCGCTACGTTAAACAAATATCTATTGAATCTTTGAATCGTTTATACAATAGAAAATATTCTGAGACATTATTAATTATTAAAATTATTTGAGAGATCAGTATACGCTAATCATAAAAATTTACAATGCCATTGCATGCGATGAAATAATTGTCTGCTAAGTCGATAAGCAAATACGTGTGTGCAAATCACGTTCTTCAGTTAATAAGCACGTAATTACGTGTTTGTGACGTTTTGACAAATAACACTACGCGAACCTTTCTCTGTACTTTTGACAGTTGACAGTAAGTGAGCTATTTGTCTGTACTTTTAACAGTTGACAGTACGTGAGCGAGATACTGTTGACGGTCAAATGCACGTAACTACGTGTCTGTACGTTCGACAGTGTATGCAATTACTCTACGGGCTACAGCTCAAGCGCGATTACCTACCTTCGTAGTTTACGTAAAAGCAGAAAAGGACTTACAAAAACGCATAGAATTGTCAACACCGCTTAGTTGTACATCAAAAGCTTAAAGGCCCGTAGTCAAAAATGTAAATCAATCGAAAATTTGATTCCAAACTGGCAACTCTTATGAGTTTTTAGCATTTCAGCATCATTAGCTACTAGTTAGCCTACAAAAGTAGTATGATAACTTTTATATAAATTTAAGTTTGATTTATACTTTGGAATACGTGTCTTACATATTTTAGTATACTAATAAAGTAATAATTAAACAATTTCAAGTCTTCTATTGGAACCCTTAGACCACTAATATGTTTTTGTTCCGTGATCTCTAAGTGGAAAGCGTTCTTGGATACAGTATTGAAATTCTATACGTAGCTAAAAGCTCTTAGTCTAGCGCACAATTTTAGAATATACAAAATAAATCCAGATGACAATCTGTCGTTAACCAACTTTCGGAATCGAGTATAGAGGTATGTACACAACGTAGTTTTGAGCTTACAAAAGTACAAAGTAATATACCGGGTCACTACAAATTTATCCTCCTAATATGCCCATTATATTAACCAATTGACGCTCCCATACTTTTACACGTACTGAGCATCCATCTCTTTCCTGTTAGTTAGGTTAGAAAAAGACAATGCCACACAGGAATAGCTCAGTAATCTGTGCAAGAGGAAACAAAAAATTGCATAATATAATAGGCGTTTACCGACTATGCCAAGCTTCATCGAAATACGCTACGTCACACCTATTATGCATTAAAATTTCCCGATGGCCAACACAAAAAATAACTATCACTAATTAGCGTACAAACGATTCTCGATCTAAATTCCGAGCGAGGAAACACACAGACAGTTTTGTAATTTACGTTAAGCGAACAAATTATATTTCATAAACATTTAGTACCCATTAAATTTAACAGCTGAAAATAATATTCACTTATGTCCGTCTGTGCTTATACACTCGCTTTTAGTACAAATTTTCGACCTCTGTCCGCAACATACAATAAGCGACACAACACCTCTAGCAAAGCAACTACAAATCAAATTGAGGCTACTCTGACGCAGATTTGCCCATTTTAATACTTCGTCAAAAAAAAATTATGATAAGCTGTAATTACTAAATTAATTGTAATTTAATAGTATTATCGAAATTAATTGCAATTTTAAAATTTATCAATTTGCAACACTGTCGGTCAAGGTCTTGATTGACGCACAGAGTAGCCCGTATTTCGTCGTATTTTGACATATGACACGATGACATTGTTCCTAGATGAAATTTATAATCTGCTGTCACTATCATGGAGTAATATCGTTAGTTTACAGATTTGTATAAAAAATAAAATTCAATCAATTTAGAGAATAAATTTGGAATCATAGTTTATGTATTATTCAGAAACATGAAAAATTGACGAAGGTTGATTGGTTATATCAAAACTTTAAGAAAACACGCTAATTTAATGTTTAGCAAAGGGTGTAAAAATGGCTAGTATATAAAATTTTTGGGCCAGGGCAGATAGCCTCAAAGCGATTTATAATTAACG
The DNA here is from genome assembly GCA_963693345.1 of Pieris melete. Lineage (NCBI taxonomy): Eukaryota > Metazoa > Arthropoda > Insecta > Lepidoptera > Pieridae > Pieris > Pieris melete. The sequence goes on along the minus strand of CAVNZK010000053.1, from coordinate 513,645 downwards.
GCTATTGGTTGTATTTACGTAGGCGACGCTCGTCAAATGTGTGTCTACGATGCGCTAGGGGAGCCGCCGCTGGTGCCGCTCGCTGCTGCATTTTCACCTACAATTGTACATTTATCAAAATTTAATTTGAAATTTTAAAAAAATTACGGTTTATTAATAAATCAAATAAAATAATCAACAAAAACAGATTCCTCCTTGATATGGCGACATAAAGCAATTAAGATTACCTAATTGAATGTTGCATGTCAAAAAAATTATTTCGTGCATGAGCTAGTGTTTATTACGAAAATTTGGACAAACCAAGTTTACGTAATGAAAGAGTCATATTTAATAATTTTAATGAAATCATTATGTTCCCGATACAATGTACAACTGCCAAAGAAATAAAGACATATATTGTTAATATTAATAAGAATAATAATTTATTGCAAGAACATATTCGCATATTCCACACAAGGGCGCACAAAACACCTATGTGATCAGTGCCACCAATAAAACCTCTTCTAGGAAGCAATTAAACTCACCATGGGCGTCATGTTCATGCGTAGTAGCCGCAGCTTCATGCGGTGTAGCAGCCGCGCGTGGCTTCAAGAAGTCATTTAACGAAGGCTGAATAGACAACTCGTAATCCGTAAAGTTGAATAACGGTGGTAGAGGACGTCCGTTGGGAAGTCTTGCGCTCGCTTCACGCAATTCGTCAAAGAAACTGTGAGCGCACGCCTGGAGTGGAGAGAGACGCGCGCCGGGCGTATATTCTAACAGACGTGAAACTAGCGATATTGCGTCCGGTGGTGTGCACGCACGGAACACCTAAAACGTGTAAAGTATAAAGTTTATAAGGGTAAATATATATACAAGAAATATTGTTAGCGGTTGAGAGGTGAGGGGGTACGACTACCAAACAATATTTGGTACGTAATCTAAGGCGCGAAACACACAGAAAAGGCAAAAGGTGTCTTCAAAACGCGTCAATACAAAATTTACGTAAGCGGCACGTTGTTAATTATACTCAAGCGGCGTGGCACAGGCACGTCGTTTCGTCGCTTGTTCCGCGTCGCTAGCAGTCACGACTAAAGTGGAATTTGGCATCTTCGTCATCTCAAGAGGAAGACATGCTATCACGATAAAGTCAGCCTGCGTAATGACTCTTTGTGCCGTCTCTTCGCCTTTTTGATATAATTTAAGTCGCATCCGTGCCTTATCTGTTCCACGCCGGCTCTGCGCCTTCACCTTACGCCTTTTCTGTATGTTTCGCGCCTAACACACCCACGAGCTCCTATTCTATTATAACATTAAACATCAATCTGAAAATTTTTATAGGACCTATCAACGAAACAAAATTTCAATTCAAAGACATACATTATTCTTAATTTCAATACCAATACACATAATCTACGTAATACAACTGATTAGTACATATTAAACTGAATGCAAAGATTTACGCATATTATTATTCGCTGAATCCCAATAACCACTAAGGATTTCTATAATCTTTTTATCGTTAAAGAATAAATATGTAATGACTAATGACCAATTAGATAGTTATAAAATTTACTATTTACATTAAATTATAGTGAAGATGTTCTAAAGTAAAGTACATTTCGTTTAAATTTACAAAATCTCTTACACCACATCTAAGATTGATTGCCGATATCATTTTGTGTAAAGAAATGAAATTATTCAAATTTAAAGCTGGCTAAATATTTATCTTCTAACAGTTCAAGTCAATCATTAATCTCTTACTATTTATTAATTTAACAGTATCTTTATCTACTGATTTTAAAAACTACAGAAGAGCACCTTGGTCCATACAAGAATAATCATAAATTCTATAGGATAGCCTAAAGCTTAAAGGCAAATTGTTAGTGAAATTTTGCCTAACTTCTATGCGAAAAATCATATGAAAATTCACTTTGTGTCCTGCTATTTAATTCCTAATATTTAAGAAAAGGCATAATTATTAGAAAACTGGAAAACGTTAAAACAGATTTGATTAGCGTGGTGCAATCATGAACTCTAAAGTGAAATATGTATGTACAGATAGTGTTATTTTAAATGTTAGAAATGTCAAGTGACTTCAAATTGGGTTAAACTTTAATTTTAAATTCGATTTAATTTGTATATGTTGCAGAGAACACGCACGCCTCACCACTCAGAACACCGAAAGTAATCAGTAGATTCTATTAGTCAAAAGTAGGGTTGGCACTTGGGAGTTTGAAATAAAGTACCAGTATAAATACTTTATTTACTTTGTGGCAACCCTAATACATGCCGAGGTATCTTTATTTCAAAGTACTTCGCATTCTGACGTACTTAGTTATATTATAACCACCTAATTCACATAAGTAATTCTGTTATTTGCTTTAATAGATACTCGAGTAGTACTCGTCTCTGATAAATACTGCTAGCATAGTGAAATTTAGAATATAACTCATTTAATTTATAGATAAAAGAAACAATTGAAGTTCGTCAAAATGCGAATAAGACTAAACGCCGACATTAATTATTATAGGATTGTTTTTTTTTAAATCAAATATCCTATACATAAAAGCATTTTTTTTAAACGAAGACATCTCACGAGCTCCTGAGATGTGTGTGTATGTGATGTTATCTCCTAACAAATTTTGTACTTGATTTTGACACAATTCGACAAATTATATTCTTTGCCCAAAACTGTTAACTGATTTTTACAAAATTTCAATACTTTATATACAAAAATATCAATATAAAACACAACATATAGGAAAGATAATGTCGTCATTTAGTTTTTGTTAGCGGTGCCTTACTCTGATACGCTGGTGGTCAGTAGGTGACTTGGGCATCGTCATTCGCTCCAACAAATGCTGTAAGTACGCGACTATGTGAGTTTTACTTTGTATTAGTAGCAGTCATTTGTTTTAAGTGTTTATCAAATCATATGTGTACTTATTAAGATCAAAAACATATTACAGTTGTTACACATACTGCCAATTCAAGGGACTAAGAAAGAACTGGTAATAAACTCTTTAAACGAAGTTGAATAGTATTGCTACCATAAAAAGTTATTGTATAATTGGCCATCGACCCCACATGATCTCAACGCAATTTATTTAAATATTAATTATTGCATTTATTCATAAAATTGTGATCATATTTATCACTTTGTAACACTTCATAGTAAATTTTCATTATTCAGCAATTATACGAAATTAACGCTTCTCCATACATTGTGTAGATTTATGTCAATTCATGTTACCAGTGGCGTAACAATAAGGTGGCAGGGCTGACAAAATGCCACGGGCCCCCGACCCAGGAGGGCCCCTGCTCAAGAGATATTATGTTCTATGGATGAATATGAAGTCTCCAATACGCATTGAGCTAGCGTGGGGACTACAGACCATTCCCTCTCGCCTAAGAGAGGAGTCCTTTGGCCATTAGTGGGACATAAACAACGTGTAATTGAGTAAGCTGAAAATCTCGAAGTTTATTAACATTAAACTGAGTTCAACGTGACGATCCTTACTGATAGGGCCCCATCAAAAGAATTTGCCACGGGCCCCAGATGGTATAGTTACGCCACTGCATGTTACCCTAGTTCTTATAAAGTTTTGATTAGGTTTCATGAAGATTATAAGTAACGCGTTTATGTTAATATACATTAAGAAAAGTTGTTTCCATAATATTTAACCAATAAATTAATTTTAGTTCTACAGTGCATACAATAAATAGAATAATATCCGGCATATAGCTGTTATTTAAGTTGGCAATCAAATAGAGTTATATGATAAAAATATATAATTTACCTTCGCCCATGGATGACTCTTGATCTGTGGAAATTTGAATTCTGTGTAGTTGGGATTCATTTCGCGAATTTGCTCCCGCGTTGGCGTACCCAAGACCTGCAAAGCGATTGTCTTTAATGTGTTTATAATAATCTAGTGGGTCCTTTGAGTTGGGCTCCAATTTTTTTTTTTTTTGGGTATTAGACTAATTGTTTTTGCAATGTTTACTTTCACTTAACAAATGTGCTGATACACAAGTACGTGATTTATATACACGTCCTTAGGGTTTGAACACGCTTATGGGCTATTTAATAATTAGAGATACTTTTATAATTGTGTGATTAGATATCAAAAAAATAAAAGGTAACATTGTTAATCAAACGTAAATCTAGTCTCAGTTGTCAAATATCTTTTAATTTAAAGACGTCAAGGCGAGAATGTCACATTAGATGCGAATTGAAATAAGGGCTTACTCAAACTCAAAATTAAGAAACATTAATACCAAAAATTTCGACAAATATAAAATTTTACGACTTCCCTCGATGTCGTTATATCTGATTTTGACTGTTTTTCCAAATATACAGACGAGTTTTGCAACATGTCTATCAAATTTTTCTCGTATTTTTAATAATAAAATTTAGAAAGTAAAATGCTAGTCAATTCTAAGCAAGCGATAACGTAACTGCAAGATTTATGAGCAGTAACCAAGGTCATACAACAAAAATCAATATCTATACATATAAAAATGTTATGTTGGTTTGTGTACGCTTCAAAAAATCAACTAAAAATTTTAGCATGATATATAATCCGCATCAAGGATTGGTTTTATCTATTTTTTTCCACAAGTGTTGCAAAATTAAACTTATACGAAATGTTTTCTTGGTTTTGTTTCTCATTTCTCAGTGCCACAGCGAAGCGCGGCAGGGAACGGCTGGTTGCATTATATATTTCTTACCCGGGATTTGAATCCAAAACCTTAGAATCAAGTTTGATGGTCAGCTAAGTCAAATTAAATACCTTAATGATCTCCACGAGTTGGTCCACTCCCGAATCTCCAGGGAATATTGGTTGACCTAGCAACAACTCGGCTACCACGCAGCCCGCGCTCCACACGTCTGAAATATCACCATTGCTATCACAATTCTATAAAATTTATTTGGACAGTACTAGTAGTACTAGTAGAGGAACTTATGTAACGTTACTCGATTTAACGTCGAAATTACTTTTTTACAATCTACTATATAAAAATAAGTCGGGTTTTCCTTCCTGACGCTATAACTCCACATCGCACGAACCGATTTCCACGGTTTTGCATTCGTTGGAAAGGTCTTGGGCTCCGTGAGGTTTATAGCAAAGAAAATTCAGGAAAAATTTCAACAGAAAAGCGGGATCACCAAACGAAATGTTACATAAAACGAAGCCATCTGGTGGCGAAACGGAGTTCGCCGAGTTTGCTAGTGTATTATAATTATATATCACTCCAGAAAGGGTGTTGTCCCATCAGCCTCCTTTTATGGAGGTTACATAGTATAATTATTTTAATTTTGTTGTCTGAAAAAAACTGATTTTAGCAGTAAGACCACCCCTTTAAATCTTTGCTTCGCTTTTTTAATTTTACTTTTCTCCTGTTTTGTGTTATTGAGAGTGTGTTTTAAGTGTAGCCAATGTTCACTTTCGTTTTTTTTACCAATAGAATATCTTTAGTATATAATTAATAAATTATGTAAAAGATACTTATTATTTCTGTCACACTCTCTATCCCTTTTCAATATAGCATAGACACAATTTGATGGAAAGAGACAAAGTACTTAGAAAACCAGTATAATAAGACTGATATAGTTTTAATTCAGGAAATCTTGAGTTAAATGCTTAATGTTTTGTGTAGATTCACCAAGCCTTACCAATTTTAGTAGTGTAGTCAGTAGCTCCAAAGATAAGTTCGGGCGCGCGGTAATATCTCGAGCAGATGTAGGACACGTTCGGCTCACCCCTCACTAAGTGCTTTGCTGACCCAAAGTCGCACAATTTGAGGACTCCAGTTTTGGGGTCCAACAGCAAATTTTGGGGCTTGATGTCTCGGTGACAAATGCCCAGTGAGTGGATGTATGCAAGGCTTCTGAACAACTGGTACATGTATAGCTGGAATAATTTCAAACTGTTAAAGTATTTTTTATTTTATATATAAAAAGTAGCGCAAATACTTTTGTCAAGTAATCGTATATATCTACTATTATTTTTATACATACTGAACAATATATGTACCTGCAATTTTCCATGTAAAAATATATTACTGTTACGGCAACCATGCTATTTTACTTTGTTCTTGCTACGGGAACATAAAATTTACTTTACTGCATAGTGTAAAAAAAATTAGAGTGCATCCACAATCTTACTTGCTGATAAAAAAAAATCAATTCTTTTGTCTACACTAGACTTCCATAGACAATTACAAAGTGACATTACACATCTAACAGACAGACTTCAGACTTCGCTAATTTCGATTAACTTCAAGCAATCAGACTAATGCCCATATTCTAGATCATCAAAACTTAAATCTAGTTGAAGCTATCAAACCATAATTTGTTTAAAGTTATTTTTGACAACGTTCGAATCGATGTTTTGCATTGAGAGTAAAATATGAGAAAAAAATATATTAAAAAAAAAATGGTCCTTAAAATATAGATTGATTTGATAAAACCTATTTTGATTGGATTAAATGCATGTTACTATGTAGAAACTCCTAACATTTAAACTTATACACATAGATATTGAAAAATTACATGTTCACGTCTCGATTAATCTAAATACCTTTATAAAACTAATTGGTATGGTCTGTTCATCTTTGGAGTAGTGACGCGCGACCTTGTACACGGTCTCGGGGATGTACTCCAGCACCAGGTTCAGGTACACTTCATCCTTCTGTAATAGAAATACACTTAGAACTGTTCACACAATAATATATTTTGGGTAAATGTTTGTGTACTGTGTAAGTTGCCTTGTTAACACCATGTCGGAGGTAATGTAAATATAACTGTACATAAATAATTGTATATGTAGGTATATAGATAATAACCCTAGCATTCAAGACATTGAGGTATGTCTAGACTGTTAATTGTTGTATGTCCAATGTAAAATTCACGGTTCAATGTGCTTTAGTAACTATTCATTGGTATTCTTTATATGTGATTACTTTTGTCGTTTACAAATATGCTAAAATTTTATTTGGGCGAACTGTACTTGGATTGACATGTGTGGTACAAATTCATTCTTATCCTCCACGATCATGCTAACACTACTAATTTAAATATATTTTTTTTGTTTGACTTTAAATATGCTAAATTTATTCGTGAAAATTTATTATTAAAAAAAATTAAACAATTCAATACCCACTTTAACTATATTATCCAATAAAACATAGGCCATATTTTAAATAAGTTTTCAAGGCACCAAACAGAAACAATAAACTTACACCACCAACCATAGTAAAATGTCCTTACGCCATGACCCGTTCTTTTCTCTTGGGGGACTGACTATACTATTTATTTTAATTTTTAGGATAAGCTTGGGCAGAGTAAGAATAAAAGAAACAATAAGAAATAGTCATCATAATTTTTTTCTTCGTGTGAAGTTTATGAAGAAAAAATAAATATACTCAATTAAAAATGGTGCAATGTTGCTAAAATATACATGGCCCTTACGGTACTTATAGGGTTTAACCGTATTATAACAATATTTTAAACCCTAGTTTTGTCTCTTATACTGTTTAATTTAGGGGTGTGGATTTCGAAATAATCTATGTTGAAGCTCCAATTACCTATTTCCAATGATATAGCAAGCAAATCTGAGTCGAGGCGATGATAAGTGCATAAAACAAAAGCACAAAACTCAAAACAACAAGCACTTGTGTCTAACATTCATTGAATGAGTTGATCGATGAAGATGATTCTTTTAAGTCGAAGCTTATGGGCGCAAATCATTTACCACACATTTAAATAGACTGTCGCTTAAATGATGATGGGATAAATTGTCTCCTGGTAACCCTTGCCAAAAATCGGAACCTAAGGTGCGTTAGCACGCTAGCGAAAGATTTATTCATTAGACATACTGTGACATCTAGGGACTGCATTGCGTTTAGCAGTGAGCTAACTGCCTCAGGTACTGCAACCTTCCCCCAAATAAAAAAACCATACTTTATTACCTAGGATTTAGAATTACATTCCAATATAAAATATTCTCGTACAAGGATCTTTTGGCACTTGATTGTTAGTTTGTGCATCATCCTTTGTTCTTAAAAAATCTCATCCAACATCTGCTTTTTCATTTACAAGATGGCGGCACAAGTTCCGTCTACCGCGTGCCAAAATAAACTTGTATGTTCAGAGATAAATTAAAAAAACATTGTAATATTCACCTTTTCCCCGCTGGAGTAAAAGAAGTATTTCAATTTAACGATATTACAGTGCTCCAGTCTTCGCATTATTTGAAGCTCTCGGTTCTGTAAAATAATTAAACAAAAATTTGTAAGGGCCGCAAAAATTTGTATGATTTCATTTGTGATTGGATAACAGTTACATAAATGAAACAAAGCAGTGTTCACCTAATTTAATTTTAAAATAATATCTAATTTATAGCCTAGCTTTCAGATTCAAAAATCTGAATGTGCATATAAAACATTATTAATAGAGGTGGTAGTAAAGATATTTTATAATTATCACATAATAGCTTGAAATAGACACTTACCTTAAACCTTTTGTCCTGGAGCACCTTTTTGATGGCAATCAGCTCACCGGTGTCGCAAAGCTTGGCCTGATAGACAACGCCGAAACTTCCATTGCCAATCAGCTTCATGTCCGCATAGCTCACTTCTTGGGGCCGGTCGGGGCCTTGCCCCGGCGTCGCCACTACAGTCGTCACCTTTGAGCCGTCCTTGCCTGGAAGAGGTAAATATTTTTTATATTTATTTAATCAAAACATATTTTCAGAAATACAATATATGGTATGCTTGAACGGGTGAGGACTACCCATCCAAGATTTATCTGAGAAATTAGGCGTGCTGCCTAAATTTAAAATTTATTCGTTATTATATTTTTTTCCATCCAGCAATATAACGCTGATCATCGAAAATATTTCAAATGCATTTATAGTAGGTATATATACTTTGATAAGACTATTTATGTAGAAATATGTACAAGTACATTAATTTATACGAAATATAATCTATGTACTACATATTATCAAAGTATTGTACAGTGTGAATAAGTCATTGATTTTTCCTAAATTGTAAAAAAAATATACGTATATTATAATTTATACTCTGTGTAAGGACGTTAATGCGTTCCGTCTTGTCTTACCTCCTTATTTGGAAAAACCCGACACAATTTCAACTCAAGAGGTTATTCGTCATCAAATAATATTTACGCTATGATGAAAATAGACAAGCGTTTTAATTGTAACAACTTGGCGAGTGACGGTTTTATACAAAAATCTGGATGTTAAATTTTAACTCGCCTAATTAACGGAGAATATACTTCCAAAATGTTTATGAATAAGCCCATCAAAATAATAACAGCTATTCTTTACAATAGAAATATAATTGTTTGTTAAAACAATTTTCCTTTCATATATTTGAGACAAGTCGTGGTAACGAATATTAGCATAAAGAAATAATAAAAAATATTTAAATTTCACAACGTAAAAACCAACCTTATTACCTAGACATACAGTGCAATTTTAAGTTCACGAATTAGACTACAGTATTAAGATACTGAAATGCGTATTTACTATTCAGGAAATTTTAAATTAGTTGAATTTACCTAAAACCTTTAAATTGAATGGAATATTTGTTCAGCTATTAATTTAAGTTAACATTCTGTGACGTTTTTATATGAATGGTCAGCAAATCGTTTGCATTTATACAAAAAAAAAATGTAAATTTTAAAGTTTTCGTCGTAAACGTAAATGTTTTCTGTTCTATGGAATACCATGAAAAAAAAGAACCATTCTCAGCTGACCGCAGGATGCCAGTAGTTCCTGAATGTTGTAAACCTTCTCCTTCGGATTTTTGAAGTCTGTTAAAAATGCTATTATTGATAAACTGATTTCTATATATACGCTCTAATATTTATTTGACTGGACACCTCTTCGTGTCCTAAATAAAAAACAGTGATTGAGTAAATTTTATTTAAGACGCACAAAATTACGATTTGTCCAAAAAAACATTTAAAAATAAAGGGATCAACAAACATATTTTCGCATTAAAGATCCATCTTAATACGACTAGTAACGTATGTACGAAAATAAATTATGAGTGAGGGTGATATTTTTGCCAACTAATTGTTTAAATACGTTTTATAAATAGAAAATATGCTATAAGTGTGTCAAATTGGTACGGTAGAATGAACTACATCAGAGGGACAACCTGGAGCGGAAGAACGCTATGGTGTAATGAATTTTTAAACACTGCGCATACAACAGATATTACAATAGAAGCTGCTTCATACTAATTATCGTTGGTTTTTACGGCGTCAAAAACTACAGCTTATATAAAAAGAAAACGATGAAAAGGACTTTCTGTATTACATAAAGGGTCTAGCAAATATCAAGGCTAACTGGATAAAACTGTACAAGCCTACGCCCTGGGGCATAAAAACTGGGAGAAATTATGGGCCGCGGCCAAATCATTATTTTGAGGCTAGAACTCTTTCTATTTCTTTTCAATACATTATACTGTTACGTGCCACGTAGATCTACGTGTAAATTTCTTACGGCAACAGTAGTTTGTTGTAAGACGCAGTGGACTGTGTGGTCCTAGATAAGGTTCCCGATGAAACAATAATTGTGGGAGTGTTGGCCTTAAAAGTTACCTTAAATGTAGCCAACGCAAGAGTGTAAGCCTTACGTCCCTAGGGGACTTGAAACAAGAGAGAGAAGAATAAGAATGTTTTTCTAATTATTATATTTAAAAATGTATATGTTTTAAATTAGAATGTATATTGTATACCCACGTGCTCCACGCGTCTTGTATCTTTACATTATCATAATCAATTATTCAACCGCGATATAAATAAAAATAATAAAGAAAAAACTTTAAATAATGATCTATTTTTATAATTTAAATAAACGCTTTTTTAATATAATCCGACGTAACATACTTTCAACCTACAAGTACATTGTATTAAGTATAGTATTATAAATAATAACGACCTTATAGGAACCCGCGTTTAAGCCAGTAATTAGATTGTAGCGTCCTTAGTTTCTGCATGTGATATCACAGTTACGTATACCACTAATTAGATAAAACGAACACAAAATGCGACGCAGTTGACCAAATACTGTATTGGGATCGGTCACTATACGAAACAGTGCTGCAATCAGTGAATTAACTGTGATTTTAAGGAGGTAATGAACAATTTTTTTTAATAATTATCAATTTAGAATAGAAACACAAAAGAAACAATAATGAAACTGTTACGCAATGAAACATACTGAACCGACAATGCAACTAATAAAAACTGAGTTTTTCAGTCCGATGAAGATTGCAAACTCTAATACTATTTATTTATATCCAAGTTGCTCAACACCTTACTAAACAGAAAAGGAGAAGTGTAGAAGAACATACAGAAAGGAAACTACAAAAGCCGGCTACTTAGTTTTGGCAAAATGTTTTAATTTTTTCCCCGGTAATCTTATCACCGCACGAAAAAAAAAAGTCTAGTACCATAAAGCAAACCTATTGCATCACTTCACACCGGATTTCAGAGAGACAGTGGTACTGCCCCGGTCGTGTCTACCCAAAATTAGCTGAAGCCTAAAAGCTTGGCACTCCCACTAAGAAGGGGTTGACTGATTGCGCTGGTGAAATAACCTCTATCAAAGGTTATTTCACCGATGGGGTCGTCACGTCCCGACGCCGAAAAAATATATATATTTTTTCGGCGTCGGATAGGATTATATGATATATATATATATCATATAATCCTAGGCGTTTTTTACGCCACAAAGAATTGCTTTGGATAACAATTCTTTTAACACTATCAATTAAAAAACGAAAACAAATGTCTGTTTGAGTAGTTACGACACTTCATACTTTATTTTTAAAAGTCGTCCTACGCTTGGAATGGAATTTCACTGTCCAACCAACATCGCATTATTTGAAAGCGCCCCAAGGGAATTATTATAGCCGATAAACAAGGGTAGTGCTACTGGTAGCTTACGTCAATAGTTGCTAAGGTGCGCCGGGTGGCATTTCGATTATGATAAATACTTCATTGTCTGAGTTTTTCACCTAGATATTTAGATCTAGATTAACTGCTAATTAAATGTGGCATGAAAAAACGTGATGAGATCTTCGGTATAAGGTAAAAAATTCTGCACCACTCATTACTTAGTATTACTTTTAAAATAATTGTACCCAATCTATAAAAATATTCCGTGTAATTGGGTCGTAGATAAATTGCCAAAAATAGTTGTCGGTAGACATGTCAACTCGGAGGTACTAACTTCTATTGACCTAGAAAGCGGAACAAGCTTACATTGAGACAAAGAAGCAATAATAAAGATTGTGTACTTGTCTTGTCTGTAAAAATACTGTCTTATGTGTTACCATGCATTTTAATTAATTCTAGTGATACTGTGTTTTTAACCCCGACATTTACTGTGTAAGGCTGTCTGTATGTAATTCCTCAACATTGTGTGACGTCACTTTCTTTAATAGTTAAAACTGTGTTTTTTTTTATAATTTTTGAACGCTACTGGGGTAAGATAATAAAATGTGTGATATAAATTTTATATAGCGAGCATCACCTATCAAAAAAAAAGTTTTTTTTTTTGTTTGAAATGTTTTATTTGTATGTGTACAACATTCTTGGCTATATTTTTAATAATTGTTATATAAAATAATTTAAATTAGCTGTAATAATAATTACAATTTAATTAAATAAGTAAGTAGAGATGTCTAAAATAATAAAGCCAGTTCGTAGCATTTCAAAAATAAGCGACAACACCAAAACAGCTTGAACTAGTTAGTTTTAATTTAAAAAATAATGAACACGATAACATTCACGTTTTATTGTTAGAATAGAAAAATACTAAAAGCAGTTACAGAAGCAGCGATTAGACTGAAGACGTTATTCAAACATATTAAAATTTTAGAAATATGGTTTAAAGAACATTTTCTACGAGAGATTTTCTTTGGACGTCAGCAAATCTAGCTTTGGCAGTACAAAGACCCTCCTACAAGATATTCTATACATTTTCATACACACTAGTAACATTTCAATTTCAATGTAAACTTTTCAGCTCATTCTTATCTTTCGAGTTTACGTTTACTGTTACTCAGTTTAATTGCGTGTTACCAATTTTGATTACGTTATGTTTTAATAAAGTGACCCTCGTCGATAAGAACGAGCTTAGCAAATGTGAAAAGAAGCAAGTAGTCAGAGGATAGCCTACGAATGAAGGTGGCAACGACATCAATCTAATACTACATGAGCTAATGCTGTGCACATCTAGCACTTACGATGTGAGCCAGATCCTTTCTTATCCGATGTCAGCTCGTTCTTTTTAAGCGTATCCACTTCGCCTGCGTGTCACACACACAAAAGCAACATTAGAATTTGCACATATATAACAGTCACATGAAAATATATTTTTTAAACTCACTAATCGTGCGTCGAAATTTCTTACAAAAAGTGGTGATACGGTCACATGCTCGGCTCAATTGACCGTTTTTGTCGTCAAGTCGAAGGAGTGAGGGTTCCGAACGGGCAGTTACTTCCCCCACGGGACGGTGGGCCCTCGGACCCTCGGACACGCGTAAATTTTCTAAACATATTGGTCCCGGATAAGCCAGCTTGGATAGTGAACGCGACCACGCTCCAACTACGACTGCCGGCTAAATGCGGCGCACAACGCCACGTACAACTTACTTTGTCACTAACCTAATAAACAAGTCAACTAACCAATACTGACTTAATTCCAAATTTCCTGCCTAAATATTGACGTCGAGTGCTACAACTTATACGGTCATCGTATAACATGGAGCTGCCAGAAAGAAATTAATTTTAGTAGGTCGTTTTCTTATTTGTTACAAACACACCAATATTATTTTTTTAGAAACAGGATTGTTAACCTTAGTAAAAAAATTATTGTATATCGGCATATGAAACAGTCAAATACATCTTCAGAATTTACCATACCGACCTTATCACTCCCTTATTGGCTAATCGAGTTAAAATTATAAGGAAATGCAAAATATATAACTGCTTAATGAATTTACAGATAATAAGTACACAAAATATAATAAAGATAACAGTAAAACCAGGCATTTTTTAATAGCATAACAGGATCATAGTAAAATAAGGTCATATATAAATTGATCATTGTTCAGTGTCATGACCATCGCGCGCTGCCGTGTCTATCTTTTTATACATGTGATGATAATTTAGTATTATGACTGATGACGTCACCTCTCTTTACACCTACAATATTATAAATCGTTCGCACGTTAAACTATGTACACAATTCGTCAGTATTAGTGAAGTACAACTTACGAAATTGCATCTTAATATGTTTATAAATATATTTTTATTTACGAATGTTTTAATTAATATAAAATAATACAAGCCTAACTAGGTTTGTCTGCGTTAAGAAATCACATTAATAAAATAAATGTGTTTTTTGGACTTGAATATTTCGTTCATTAGAACAAAAAAGTTGAAACCTTACCTAAGACTAAATTCCCTAAATTTAAGCTAAGCAATCTTGGATGCAATTGTGTACGTGCATTATTCATGTATTTGGCACGTTAAATTATTTAAAATTAAACAAATGCTCTAGATTTACACAAAAACTTATCGCCTCGAGACGACTCACGTATTCGTTCCGAGCATATGAAAGTTATTACATTCAAGTTACGCAGTATATTATCTAATCGCGTACCGAGAAGTTGAGAAACAAATTTATACACAAATTGCTAATTACATTAATAACAAACTAAATGAGATATGAGAAAAATGCACTAAATATTTATTGTTGAAGTTTTATTGTCAATATTAGAGCCGCAACTTTGCACCAATGATACTTCTATGCAATAAAGTAGCAGGTTTAAAGACTTCAAGGCAGTCATCGCCGGGAAACCGGCCTGTCTTAGACCTACAAATCATCAATCATGTAAATTAATACAGTAATGCTTATTTCAGCAGGATTTGGCGTTTTATCGGCTCCTAGATAATCAATGCATCTAAAAGGGAAACACGATAAAAATTATTCAAATTACTCTTCGCATGAAACTTTCACTTTTCTAACATTAACAACTGATAAATTTGTATTCTCGTTTTTTACAATTCATTCTTACTGTGCCTACTTGTTAATCTTTAAATCTTGATGTGATAACGAATCTGATACCTATAAATAGTTTTATAAAGCGACAGGGGCCAATATAGTGTACATGAACAATTAATATTTCAGGCCAAAGATCGTAGTTATGACAGGACACAATTCCAACACAAATGCTGGTACTGATATAATATATTAATATAATCAGTACTTCTCTTTGAAAAGAACTGCGATGTTTTTGGCCTTAAAAACTAACCGGCCACACACACATATATATATGCGACATGCAAAGCGTGGCCTTACTTGTGTCACAGCTGGGGGCGTCCATTGTTTTTGCAAGGGGACACCGTGATCTAATTCATTCATACTATGATGCAGTAAGAAACAAAGACAAACCGGTTCTGCTGCCACTCTATCTTTGTTACTAGTCGACTGCATATGCCCCGGTTAAGCTGAATTTACCTGAGCGTTATCAATGATAATGCTTAGGTGTTTATTTATTACGATAAAGACTGGGATAAACCTGGGTTTAAAAAAATAGTGGCACTAAATTTTTCAGCTTATGGCCTTGACTTTTGTACCTGTTACGTGATCAGTTTTAATAGGCAAGTAGGTGATCAGCCTTCGCTGCCTACCTGGGAATGAATAAGTATAAAATGATAGCCCTTTGTTTTGTACAATTGTTTCATCATCGTAATAATCAAACTTACTTTCGTATAACAAATGCAATTAAAATTGTTGATTTTAATAACGAGTTACTTTAAGTTAGTTACTTCTTAATGGCATTAGTCTTTAATATTATGAATTTGCATCTATTATTATCATTGTACTCACCTAAAGTAGTTGCTAGTTGAAATCAATGTAATTAAAATATTATCTATTAGAACTTTAATTTGTAAATCGAGATAATCACATTGATAAATTGATTATTAACTGACTAGATAATTATGGTCAATCGTTATGCGGTCTATTACCACATGCCCAATATGATAAAAACAGGAAAAATATTTAGAAGGATATTTGTTATCTATATTCATTTAATGATCGGTATTGCAAAAGAGATTAAAAACTATAACAAATGAATCTCATCCTTTCTTAAAATTCCAAAAAAATTACCATAATACAACCATTACATTTCGTCTGCATTACATCCAAAATTTTTGCGAAATCACCTTGACGAACGTTCATACTTTTACCAACTTTTACTTTAACTATTATTACGAGTATTTGAGAGTAGATTTTTTGATGATGTTATCTTTGCGTTTATGACAATGATATGCCAGCGTTTAATGTGGAGAAACGATATTTTTTTTATAAACTCTTCAATAAATTCTTATAATCTTTGTATTGTATTCCTCTGTTTGTATTAAATATACACAAAATCTGATACATCGTATGTAAATGATGCAAAATATTGTCAAGTTCCATACTTTGGCGTGAGTTTCTCTTTTATCTGTAGTCAAACGCTAACCAGTTATCTGATCTTATCAACCTATATTAGTGTTATATACGTAAATATGATTAAGAATAGTCATAAAATCGATGACGACACTTTGAAGTTCGGTACTAAGATAGCTTGTATAGTCTAGAAATGTATAGAATTTGTATAGTAATTAAAATTACATGTACAAGTAGCTACTAAAAGTTTTTGTATTTTACATAGTTGATTTCGTAATAGAATATACACATATGCTATAAAGCTATGGTATCTTCTGCATAAAAAAGCTCATAGAATAATAATTGACAATTGGACTCACCAATACTCTTCGTGACTATAAAGTTATCCGATTTTCGATTACGACGAATAGTGGCTTCATCGGTCACCGTATATGTACCACGACGACGCAACATTATTCATATTTTTTTTCACATAAAATCACCACATTATTGAACACATAGGACATGAAGAAACTTTTACGTAACGAGCGAATGACACTACATTGCATCTTTTCACAATAAATTGTCGAAATATAAAACACAATTCAAGAGCTAAATAACGTAGTTACTAGAAAGATACGTGACTGTGAATTCGCGCTGCAATTAAAGAGATTAAGCCCGTGCTAGACACGCAGTCGCTACCAGCGAGTGGACACCTGAACGACTGGCATTCAAAGACGAGAGATTGTCGCCACGCTCACATTACGAATGACAGGATGGTGCTCTCGTCCGCACATGATAGTTAGATCGCCGCCACTCACTAAAGTCACTGATAACATAAAACATTGATAACAACTGACTGTATAATAAAATTAGAAATCAACACATGACAATTCTTTGGTTTCATTTGCCATACAAAGAAGAAGAAAATGCTAAGAAATACATAAATGGATACACATACGATTTCGATTCCAACCATAGATTGAAATAATATACCATTCATAGGTTGATGTTAAAATAAATGATGACACTATAACCTTCCAACCAACTGCACTAATATAATAATCCACCCCCCTATAAACAACTTTGTAATAAAAGTAGTTTATATAAAAGACAAGAAAATGCAAACAAATATTTATAATATCTGATAATGCAATTATAACAAGTTAAAATAATACTGATAACAATTTAAAAAATCATAGAAACCTCGGCCTACAAATATAGATGCTTATATTGTAACAATACTTCAACATTGTAATACTTCAAGTCTTGTTGCTATGAAGTGAAATTATATAAATTAAAAGGGACAAAACATTTGGACAGTCAATAAAACTTCTTCAAAAGTCCAAGTCCATTAAAAATCCATAAATGGAAGCCAAGGCTTTACTGTGTCTATTATTAATAATGCATGGATACAGTTGTTGTAACATTAAGGACTGTAACTTCGGGTAATTAAACATATATAACAGGGATAGGAACATTCAACAGTTTAGTTTAAGTCCCTTATCCTTTAAAATTAAATAAGTCTACTTACACCATGGTAACGGAAGTATTCTGTTCATCATAGAGTTTGACAGAAATAGACAAACTAAAACTCTGGTCTTTAGTAATATTTAGTAAACATGTATTGACTATTCAATGACTGAATGATTTTTAATATATTTTTGTGTTGAATAAAAAAATGTACTGAAATTTAGAAACATGTTAAGAAGGAACTAATTATTATGATGTAATTGAGGGATTTTAACAGATGAGAGAAATATAGTTTGCACGAAGGGTAAAATTCAATGTCATACAGAGTCAAGACCAGTATGTCAAAATTAAACACATTCTTGACAAATCCAATATGCTTTTGCTATGGAAACCATACTTAGCGCAAAGTTTTGACTTTCAATCTTACCATAGAGGATCTACCTTTTCAGGATTCTCATCCATTCTCATCCATCATTTCATGAATAAAATTATATGTATATATAAATTATTATCTCACCAATAGTAACTAAAACCAAACTAAATCCAGACTTAAGAAAAAAAAGTACTGCATTCAATATCTTCTTCAAAGTGTTTTAATGAAATGTATGCTATAAAGTTGATATTTTATGGATTATTTTATGAATTTGCTTATAACTTATGAATATATAGAATAGTAGTGATTTGTATTCAAGTAATAAAATCACACTATGGTTTTTAAGTTTTCTTATGTAATGTTTGTAGTAACTAATTAAGTTACTAAAAGCATTTTAAGTTTAAACAGCATAAAAAAATCATTACTCAAATTGAAATTTCTACAAATATAAATATGTCAATTAAAACTAAAACATTAAAACTAATACTTTATTAAAAGCATATGGTAGACAATTTCTAGCTAATCTCTAAGGCACCTGTCCCTGTAATTGCTCAATTATTCATTAATACTCTTGAGTTGTGTGTTGCACGACAACAACCCCTCAAGAAATCTGTTAGAAGTGTGGCCTTGCAACTAAATGGAAAAGATACAAGTTTAAAACTATCATTGAAAAAGTTTAAAAAATTGTGCGCCAGTCAATGCTTGTTTTAATATTTCTAAAGATTCATGGATTAGTAGCTGGTTAAAAATTATTGAAGGAACTGTCATGTACTAGTAAGAATCACATTATTTGTCAAAAAGTAGATAATGCACCTAAAATAAACTCTCTAATTTACATATTTATTTAGTCTTTATATATTGGACAAATAAAATCACATATGCCATGGGCTGGAATTTTGTCTATTTAACATAAATGTACATTATAATTAATGCTGAAAATATAAACAAAGAAAAATAAATCATTTAAATGACCATTAAAGGATATAACCATAACTCAAAAAATATGATAAATTAAAATATTTTTTTAAAGTGCTTTAAAATTTAAAGTTATGAGATTCGAGAGACTTAACTTTTAATTTGGTTAAATTAACTAAATAAGCAATTTGTTTACTTATAATTAGCCTAATTTAACAATTACGTCATAAAAAGTAACCTAACCAAATCGAGTCGTCATAAATATTTTATTGGTAATCCTTAGGGCGACGACGAAGACGTATCTAAACCTCGCTTTTCCTAATTAATTTCAAATTTTGACATGATATCTGTCAAAGATCGGGCCAAGGCCTATGTGGCAGGTACGATCAACATCCTATAGGCATTATTACTGTAAAGGAAATGTACCTTTCGCCGTTATCGATTATATCTAAATATGACTTAGGTTATATGAATTCTACGCAGATAGATTTGATCAACTCTAATTATGTGTAGAATTCAGAAACGTCATAGCGTAAGAAATCACGATGGCCGACAAAGAATGGTTAAGTGGTACTCACTACTAATTTTTACTCCTCCTAAAGGTGGTTTAGGTGGTTGATTTTCAAATGTCTTTCGAACGGATTTGCTGCCCTCGGCGAATGACGTGGTCCTAGGGCGCCCGCTCATTATTAAAGATATAAAATAAACGGCCCAATCTTGAACTTCATAGATACTACTTCACATTTCTCGTTACCACCCTTGCTTGCACTCGCACTGAACTTTCTCACTTAAATCACTAAATACAAAACTGTGCATATGATTGTCGAAATTATATCACCACAATATCGCCTACAGCAGAGGAATGACGTATTTAAAGATTTTATAATACCATTTTGTTACTTTTTACAAATTTACATCAATACAATGAACAATAAATTTTTAGTTTTACGGACTGGTCGAAATCGGAATTTCACAGCAGCACAGACTAGGTTGTTCGCTCACTCGTTCGGCTATTTTCGGAAAACGTTCGGATCTTCGATCAGTGACGGCAAATTCATTACACGCAAGATTCTTATTTGTCCGTAACATTATTTGCCGAATTGACATTATATTTATAATTTTTAATTGATATTATATAAATATTATTTAACACTGGGTTTTTAGATAAATATATTTTGATCAATTCCAATCTGCTGTATTAATCATTTTAAACAAATGTAACTTTATCATACAAATTTTAAAGTTAACAGCATTATACTTTTGTAAATAAAAATTAAATTTTTTAAATCATAAAAGTAATAATAGTTATAATATTTTATACAATGTATGTTACCTTATTAGCTAATTACGAATATTGGAACGTTTCTGTTCATCGATATGACGTCATTCATAAAGTGTTGCCATTTATTTATAACTGTACTGCCATCTATTATAACTACTCATACTAATAAATACCTAGACCAGCAGATGGCGCGTATATAAAAATATCAATATTGAAATGTAATTTGCTTAAATAAAATGCAGAAATGAAGCGTCAGCACAAATTCACAATGAATAGCTTACATTCTTCGGGGCATTAAGAGTTACTTATTGTATACATTACTGGTTTCTATTTTAAAAGTATCTAAATCATAAGAGCAAATTTCTTTAATCTTACAGTGCATAATACATATAAATTAAGTTAATTGAACACTGCCGAGCGTTATCATCGCTGGAGAATGTTTATTTAGTAAGACTATTAAAGTTGTACCTATCTCTTTGCATCATGAAAATGATGCATTAGTCGTGACTATTTCTCTCTGCAGCTTAAACGAAGACGTTATTGGGGATGTGTGGAACATTACCGTAGTGAAATTCTAATCATTTATTGAATCAATAAAATCAATCATTTATCCTAATTACATAAAATAAGTAGTAATCATTTATATGTGAATACACAAAATAAGGGTTTCAACTGACGAAAGGGGTATTTCTGTTAAAATTAAAGATATGTTGGGGTTATTATATCCATGGTGGCTTATGGCTATCGTTAAAGAAACTACAATCACTATGTATGCAAGAACCTCTTGCTGTAGGTGTTTTTAATACAAAGGAACCAATAATTTAAACAGTGCTTTGTTTCGTTGGTATTATTTTTAACACCGCCGCTATCGGCGGGTTGTTATCTTTTGTAATAATAACACGTTAGACGTATATTTTATCAAAGTAAATATGAAATGGCGGCATATTATAGCGATCTATCTGTCCATGTCATTAGTCATTACTATATTATTGTCACACCAGTTGCGCGTGCGTCGCGAGCCTGGCGACACGGGTTGTCCGTGGCTCCTTCAACCTTACCGTGAAAGGAATTTAAGACTCTTCCAACTTTACATATAATTTGCCAAAATGGAGTGCTACTACACATCTGATAGTTGCGACAGTGACAGCAGAGAGCAAAAAACTTTAGACCTGTCCCATAGGTTATTGGACTGTGAAGCGATAACGTCTGAATTGGACATCATTATCAACGAGAAGAATTGCGCGGCTAATTTTGAGACGATCCTGCTTTACAACAACAGAATAAAGGCATTACCGAGAGCGCTCAATTGGTTCTCAAATTTAAAAATTCTTGATATAAGCAACAACCGGCTCACTGTCCTTCCAGATGTACTAAGAAATTGTGCGCTGTCTTCTCTTATAGCAAAACATAATAATTTAACCAATGAGTCGCTGCCAAAGTCCTTTTTCTCATCAATAAGTTCTCTAAAAGAACTTAATTTATGCGGAAATCAACTGACTGTATTTCCCGAACAGGTACTAGAATTATCATCATTAAGATATCTTTATCTTGGGGGAAATAATATTGGAAATATACCAAAAGATATTTGGAAACTAAGCAGGTTAGTAATAATCATAATACATATTATTTTAATGTTTACTGTATCTGAGTAACATAATTAAAACCTAAAACTCTAGTTCTCACTTGAGATCGTACCTGTTTCATTGAGTTGCGTCGCATTAGGTCGTAGATTTAGTTCCGAGAGAATATTAATTGAGAGAGTTCAAATTCCGAATCCAATCTATTATCGCAATTAATTTTCATACGTTGGAGGAATTATCTTATCTACCTTATCTATCGATCTAAAACTGGCATATACTTAGACTAAAGAAACCGATGACGTGTGTCAGACACAGGAAGCTATATTCACCAACTTGCCTAAAAAATCACACAGCAGTTGCAATCTGATGAGGAGTCATGATCCATGTAGGATTGTGTAGGAGCATCAGTGGTTTTTTATATGAATGGAATCTCGCTGTTGGCCTTAAGGGCCTTTACAGCTTAGCTCGGGCTGTTTTGGCAAGCGTAGCTCGGCTGGAATGGGAGTATTCCCGCAACTAGCGCAAGGGTATCTCCGGCGAGACTCGGACCTCGTCTTGGGCCGCCGCGGGGTGATCAATCGCCTGAAGGGCAGGACGGAAGCTCACTGAAGAGAACGAAGTACGAAGTAATGGTCCACGCCTTCCCCGGTGAAGGCGGTTTATAACCCTAGTCTGAATATTATATGCCGCGGGGGCGGCTTTTAATTTGTCATTAGGCACCAGTGGATTACTACATATCATTACTTATTTGATTAAAATATTTGGCTTCTAAAAACTACTTGGAATCCAGACGAAACAGAAGTAGTGGAATATATCAAAAACCTAAAAATAAATATATAAAATGCAGCGTTTGGTCGCACTGTTAAAGAAAATAAACACGTGGAATTACACCTTCTCCTTTGTTTTTTTTAAATCGGTTAAAAATTATCACTTTTAAAAGGTTTGAAATGAAAAAAAACCTTATTAGGTAGGTACAGCGTGAAAGTTCAAATCTCGGCCACTACATTTGATCTTAAATTATTATCATATTTCTTAGACAAATGTTTCGTGGTAATGTTGCCACGCCTTATTTTTGTAGAATTTATACGTATATGTTAAGTAGAAAATAACATAAAAAACGTTAATGTCTCTCTTTGACCATCTTATATGTCTGGAATTATAGCTATATGTTAGGTAATAGTTTGCTTATAGCACCAAATTATTGTTTGGAAACGCGGTATCTTAAATTAAAGTAGCCATGATGATCGCCAAAGTTCGAAAGAAGATAGCAATAGAAGAAAATTAAGAAGACAATTATATTTAAAGTATTTAGTATACAAACCACTGCAACAGTATAACAATTGTATGTTTAATTTATTAATAACGAGTAGGTTCGTAATTGTTATAGCTACTACTATAAACACGTTCTATTTCATGAATTAAATAATAATCTTCTAATCCGATTCATCGTGCAACATCTCACAAGGTACATACATTACAAACATAGCATTTGACACTCCATTATTGCTTCATAAAGTTTAACACGTGTAAAATGGTAATAGATTATGAAATGATTGTCCCAATACTAATAAGCGCTAGTAAATCTTAGGGCCGATTTACATTATCTTATTAGTGTTTAGCAGAGTGCTTTAGGACAGTACTTTAGTTGAAACATGTAAACGCTACTTGCTTTAGTACGGTTCTACTTGACATTCAAGTTGAATCAAAATAGAATCGCTTTTTATTTTTGTTTCAAGTGATACCCCTCCCGCGCCCGCGCAACCCCCGAGATCTTCCCTTGTTGTGTGTAAACACGTAATTTAGTAAAATCTTTAGGAGAGTGCACAAGTGCCGTGAAACGCGTGCGTGTTTTTTTATTTTTCAAGATGGCTAAATGGTCGGAAGATACAACTATCAAATTTGTGTCTGAATATGTTGTGTTTGTGGAACGTTAAAAACAATTTATACAAAAACAAACAGGCTAGGCATTCGGCATACACTGCCTTAAAAGAAGCTATTTTATTTATTATTTATATTTAGTTTATTTATTTCTAATAAAATCTCGTCTTCTATTTGTTCCATAACTACAGTTAGTATTTTGCGTAGAATAGAGCGTATTTGCCGACGTCGTTGCGCGTTCATTGTGGCGCTGTAATGATACTCTACTGGAAGAAATGTAAACGAATCACTCGCAACGCACTAAAGCACTAAAGAACTTGCCTTTCAACTTTTACTAAAATATAAGTAGCGGCACGAAACTCTAGCGCTGACCGTTATTGCGCAGAAGTAAAAAATAAGGTACCTGAGGGGGGCTAGCGGAATGAAGAGCGTCGATTGGCTCTCCAGTCGCATTTTGTCCCCGCGCGACAGTACACATGCGCAGCAATCCCCTCCACGTATCGGCCAGCGCAAGACTTACGTGCCGCTGGTTATACTCTCCTAAACACTAAGATAATGTAAATCGGCCCTTACGTTCTGTTAACAACAGGTGACGCTCACTTGTAAGTGAAATCTAGCTTTTGTGTACCTAAATCAACCGGGTTGATTAAACTAAAATTCCAGGGAGAGAGTTGGGACCAAAGACTATACACAAAGATCATTTCATTTTAAATCTGTTGGCCAAATATCTGTTTAATTATATAAAAAAAACTTGAATTTATTTAGACATCTTTATTATTATTTCGCTAAATGATGCCTCCTAAATGCTCTAATAAATTTCCTGTATTAAGAAAATAATTAAATATACATATTTGCGTCGAGGGGCATGCCGCATGACGATCCTTTGCGGTTAATGTCTTTCAAACTCTTTCTATGGGATCAATTAGCCACTTATCCGTATTATTTGAGGAGCATAATTACCCGTCGAGTTGTTTACCTACTTCATTTTATAAATCGGTTAAAAGCAGATGACGGATGAAGTGACAATCTTCCTTAGATTGAGTTCTTTAATTATAATTTATAATTAGAAAACTATATAATAACCCTTCGGGTAATTCTCGTAAATATACTTTAATTCGTAAAAATACCTTAATAATTAGAGGGCAGGAAAAGTTTAGATTTAATTTGCTCTCCAACTGGGAATGGACCCTAGTCGTCATAGTATACTTTACTTTTTTTTAAAGAACGGGGCAAAGGAGGAGGAGGCTCACCTGATATTAAGTGATACCGCCGATTTTAAGAATCAATACGCTCTTTCCTTGAAGGACGCTAAGTTGAATTGGTTCCCAAATATTTCACTGGGCAGCTGGTTTCACATAGTGAGGCTAAATATTCTTCATGTTAAGTACTAAATAGTGTATATAGTTCACCTGTCGAGAACGGTGTAAAACAATCCATTATGTATTGTAACATATGAATTAAATTGAATAAATAGTCGTATACATTGTATAATATGTAATAATTTGCAAGTCCACCTTATCTAAACAGATTAATTTAAAATGAGCCCTGATATCGATATCGCAGACGATCTAGCATTATCACGATGTTTTGCAGAATTTTTCTAATTTAGTGTTAATAATAATAAATTATTTTGTACAAAAACTTTGTATTGGAAAATTTTACGACAATGGAATATGCGCGTATTTAAAATGATAAAGGTTTCTTATTTTCAACTGTTTTATACAATTTGAGGGGGCCGATGGCTGGCCATGCGTCATGCTCGTGAACGGGTGCTACTTGTGGTGACTGGTCGTACTTGAATTCGTGTATGCGGTGATGTTAATTATTTCGACTATGTGTTTGCGTGTTGTTCCCACGAGAATGTAAGTGTGTGTTCCTATTTCACCATGCCTCCTGCTGATAGAGGACAAATCTTTGTTTTTAATTTATGTTGTTATTATTAATTACTTAAAAGGTCATGCGGAACATGGTGTAATGGTTGCAGCTCCTTACAAACGTTGTGTAAAAAAAACATGGCGATTAAAAAGAGTGGCGGAGAGTTTATTGCCAGTTCTTCTCTTCCGTTCTACGCCCTTGATTTGAGAACTGGCATTAAATGTAAAGTTAGAAGACGTATTTCATATACATTTCTTTGTTTTTGACGATCATAAGTGTACAATGTGTTTGTTACCTATATGATTAAATGATTTTTGAATTTGACGCAACTAAGGATACGTCGTAGCGAGCAAGACTCGTAAGACGATAGCAATACTTTTTTTTATTATCATACCGGCGTCATACGTAGCGATAAGTCTCCAATCTGGAACTTACTTCTAGCCTAGCTGAATATTCAGAACAGTGTATATTTTAATTTTTTATACTAGATACATTACGCTATTAGTTATTAGTTTAATATAGCTGATGCTGGTTCAAATATTTGGCGTTGCAAGTCCCTCTCAAGGCCTTTTAAGAATTGGTACGCTCTTTTCTTGAAGGACCGAGGAAGTCGAATTGGTTCGGAAATACTTCAGTGGGCAGCTGGTTCCACATAGTGGTGGTGCGCGGCAGAAATTGCCTTAGGCTGCGGCCTCGAATTTCGCGGGCAGCGGGGCGGCAGCGGCTGCGGCGCGGGAGCGAGGCGGCCAACGCATACCTGTTCTCCAAACCAGCGGGCAGATCGCGCGGCACTATAGCGGTGTAGTGTTGTGTTCGTGGTTGTGTAGTCGAGATATTTGTTTTTATTCGCGAACGAAATGTCTAAAAAACGGCGACAACATCTTTTTGATTCAAATTTATTCCGAACGCTCGATTTATTGTGGGCAAAAATATGTTATATGCAAAAATATAGTTCCATATGGGTCTCCTTTCAAAGATTTCTGAAATAATTTGCTCTTGCACGTCCGAGGTCATTTTGATACGTCACAAAAAATATGTACAGCACTATACTACAATGCATACGCGCAACGCGGGCGGTCACCGCTTGACTGGATTGCGCCGCTCGTTACCCGCGCCCGCGCCGCTGCCACGCCGCTGTTTTCGAGAACCGGTCCATTTGATTGTACGCTTAATATCCTGCCGCTCCCGCGCCGCGGCCGCCGCCGCCCCGCTGCCCGCAAAATTCGAGGCAGCAGCCTTAAAAATGCTTAGTTGTGGAACGACGGACGTCAAGGTGTTACGGATGGTATTTTGTATTCTGCCTTGACGTCCGATGATGAAATTCAGCTGCAGGTATTAGTCCGAACAACTCCTCTAAACACTCCATGGTAAATGCGGTAGAAGATGCAGAGAGATCCCACATCTCTAGGCAACGCCAAGGGATCAAGCCGCTCGGAAAGCGTTGGTCGTCGGCGATTTGAATCGCTCTTCGAAAAATATAGTAAAATTAGTTAACGCCAGATCTATCTATTATAATTACTAAACAAATAAATATAATAATAACATAAACAAAACATTAACCTTCATACTACTAATCAAAATATACAATTAAGTAGATAATTATTGTTTATACGAGTTATTGTATAATAGGTTGTAATGAGGCAGTGACTAAAACTTGTTTTTTAAAACTAACAAACTTTATTTAAAATTATGTTTACAATAAACTAACGTTGGAGTTGGAATATGGAATAGAAGTGCCTTTGAAAGGATCGGGATTTGGTACTTAAAGGTTTGGGTAGGAGTAGGGATACATTAGGGGAACAACCAATGTCATTAGGTAATTAACTATAACTTATCACTAGGTACATAAAGAAATGGTTAAACTTATACAAGGCAAAGAAATAATAATTAGGTAAATAACAGTTGAAAGTTTAATAATATAGTGGGGACCACATAACAAGGTTCACGCTACTTTCGGTAAATCTTTAAAAAGCAAGAGATAAAAAAACTACATAATTCTTGATAGTAGGCCTATTATTCATATCCTACTGCCAAACAAACAAAGCCAATTCAGTTAACTATTAGCTAAACGTTATGTCCTTGTCACTTGGTGAATTAATGAAGATGACAACACATTCTTAGATCGATATATTTGAAAGTCATCTATAAACTTGTATAAATGAGACCCTTATTAACACTGGAACGTGTTAAGACTTCCACATTCCATACTTAAATAATCCAATATCCATACAGTATCAAAAGCAGTATTGGTTAAGTGGCTTTAGTGGGCGACTATTAACCCTAAAGGAGTGCTTACAACAATGGAATTTTATTTCCATGTGCACAATTAACACTTGCTTCTACAGTGAATGCAAACATCGTGAGGAAACTGGTGGTTCAGAAACCTAAAAATCGATGACATGTGTCAGACAAAGACGGCTGAGCACCTACTTGTCCATAAAAAACGGCAATCTATGGCCCAAGTAGAGTGTAACGCCACTGAATTATTGTCAATCGTGGATCAAAATGTTTGGCAGCAGACGAAAAATTAACGATTCAATCAAGTCTTTTGATTTGGAATAAATCAAAATACATTATGTCGAATTCTAACCATGGATTCGCCTGCACGTCCGCGTGCGTTGCCTGTCCTTATTTTTTTAAACTATCTTAGCAAAGTATTATACTCGAAACAGAAGCAAATTGAATATACGACCAACCATGCTCCAGAAGATAAACCACTCCTTATATGGAAATTGTATTAGTTTTTACAACAAACTCCCAAGCGAAATTAGAGAATTACCTATCACTAAATAAATTCAAAGCCCTCGTTAAATGTAAATTATTCAATAAAGCTTTTTATAAATTTGACGAATATTTAAATGATCCTAATCCTTGGGATTGATTTGCTCCAGTTCAAACAATTTGTATGACTCAAAACTTAGCGATTAAAAAGAATGGCGGAAAGTTTCTTGCCAGTTCTTCTTGCCCGCTCTACGCCCTTGACTTGCGAACTGGTGTAAATGTAAATTTACGTTCATAAGTGTGCTTGTTTACCTATATGAATAAAGTTATTTAGAGTTTAAGTATAAGGTATACGACCTTTTCGGTGGAGCAATTTTTTTCACAGTGGGGTCCAAAGTAAAGAAAAATTTATGATTTGAAAAAATGTTACATCGTATAACTTAATATTATCTTCAATACACTCAATAAACAACTATAAATAGTATGTCTAATGCAAGAACTCATCAGTACCAATCTAGTGGATATTATGAGAAAGACACAGGATGTAGGTATTTTCGAATTTTAAGAAGAATTAGTAAAAAAAGTCAATTTTCATATAAAAACCAAAATAAATCATAACTCTGCAGGGGTTGACCTTAGAGACCTGCCGTAGAACAATTTTTTGCCGCTGATGACCTCATCTATCCCCTATTTGCGTTTGATCCACGACTTTTTGGCCACCCTGTATACATCATACCGAGTATCAATCCCCCTAATTATATCAACCATTTTATTTTTTTCAGTTTGCGAATACTTTCTATTGCTGGTAACAAAATTGCTGAAGTACCAGAATCAGTGGGCGCATTGAAGACACTGCAGGCGCTGGTTCTAAGTGATAATCAAATTGAACAGTTGCCTGCTAGCATCGCCAACTTACACCAACTGCGATCACTGCTGATACATAAAAACAAATTGAAAACATTGCCAACGCAAATAATCAAACTAAAATGTTTGACTGAAGTAAGTTGAGTTACTTTTTTTATTACAAAATGTAGTCAGATATATAATGTTGGAATAGTTTCGAAGGCACAAAATATAATATATATACTGAGAAATCGCGGTCCTGTTCTGTAGTTTGATCCTGTACTTGAATGTAATTTAACTTTAACTGATTTCATTTAGTGATGCGCCAGAAGAAGCGTAATCGACCAATCGTAATGAAAGTGCTGAAGTCTTTATTACAATTTTATAGGTATATATAAAGGCCGGCAACGCACTTATAAATCATTGTATGCCAAGTGTCCGCTGCGGTAAAACATAATCTAAAAAATGGACCAAAATTACGTTAAAAATAAAAAACTACATAATATGTAAAAAACTAAATCCTACTAATATTATAAACGCGAAAGTTTGTAAGTATGGATGGATGTTTGTTACTCTATCACGTAAAAACTACCGAATGGATTTTAGTGAAACTGTACAATAATATAGCTTATACATAAGAATAACATGTAGGCTACAGATTATAAAGACATTGTGTGAATGTCCAAAATATCATGTAAGTAGGAAAAAATCTACCATCTGCGAGCTATTCTGGCGTGCGCTGCCAAAACTGCTAAAGTTACCCATATTATGTAATGTATGATGGAAATGTTTATCTTAAATAGTCCTACAAAAAATCCCGACACAGTATATATATATATATATCTTATGTGTATGCCATTATAGCCAAAATAATGAACCATTACTGCAATAAAAATTGATAATTATTTCAAATGCACATTTCTTTGTAATAAATTGATTCCTTAATGAAAATAAATATGTACTTTTATCGCTTCTGGTATTTAAAGTAGATAAAATATGTCTTTCACGCTACATCATTTGGAGAAATATTATTTTAATCCTGCGCAGAAGATGTCGTGGGCACCAGCTAGTATATAAATAACGAACGGTCAGCAAGAGATTGTATCTCACACACTGTTTTGCTGTGTTTTTTAATATTTTTATTACACTTTAATGTTAATATTCTACGGTTTCGATATTTGTAATATGTGAGGAACATGTATACTAACTTTTTTTAGTATAGTAGTTTATTCTAAGAGTACATTGTCTTCACATATAATTATTTAACAAATGTAACAAAATATTGTAAACCTATTTTAAAAGAGTAAGTGTGGAGTTTCTTGCCCATTCTTCTCCACACGAAACTACCTTTTGGAAGGGGCAACTAGAATCTTCTATATATATAAAAAAAAATTTTGACGTTCAAAAGTGCCATTTTAGATGGTAATTGAAATAAATGCTTTGACTTTGAGACAACTCGGTAACCCTACGATTGCTGAAAAGCGTCAAGTTTTGTGAATAATGTAATAAATTTGAGTTTATATCCGTTAAAGTTTTATTTAAATGTGTACGTTAGCCAAATATATGTATACCTATGTTATTATAACAGTTATAGCCTCCATGTGTGTGTACCTACCTACAAACTTTGATTTACAGTTGAGTCTGCGAGACAATCCATTGGTGGTCCGTTTTGTGAGTGATATGGCAATACAACCACCTTCCTTATTGGAGTTAGCAGGACGTACTATTAAACTTCACGAGGTGCCGGTGAGACCTGGCGATGTTCCTCTTACAGTGATCAAATACCTTCAATCCGCAAATTGTTGTGTTAATCCAAAATGTAAAGGTATGCAAAATAATTATGATAAGGATCTTATCAGTAACAGTAACATGACATGAATATATTATTATGTATTTGCTATTTATTCGTAACAAAGAATCCGCGATAATGTTGCCTTTGTGCAACATGCAAGGGGGATAAATAAGTTTAATATCTTTTGTTTCAGGTGTGTTCTTTGACAACCATGTGGAGCATGTAAAATTCGTTGATTTTTGTGGGCGATATCGTATTCCACTTTTGCAATATTTATGTAGCTCTAAATGCATTACCGGCAGCTGGGAGAACCGAGAAACGGAAAGAAACCCGCCAACTCACATGATGCA
Source organism: Pieris melete (assembly GCA_963693345.1). Taxonomy (NCBI): domain Eukaryota; kingdom Metazoa; phylum Arthropoda; class Insecta; order Lepidoptera; family Pieridae; genus Pieris; species Pieris melete. The sequence goes on along the minus strand of CAVNZK010000053.1, from coordinate 482,091 downwards.
GAAGGTGCTTTTGGGATAATTTTCCATAATATTGTTCATTTTTTTAACTTATGAGATTAGAGATATCAAATATTGGTTCTTCTTCTGTCTTAGCCTAAAGCGTATATTTTATGTTAGGCTTAACTAAGATTCATTAATCATTATAAATTATGTAAAGTAACTTAATTATTTTTCTTTAACTTTGAATTGAAACAACATGTTTAGTGTACTTGGGTAATTTCTATTTGATAATATTTTTAAATTGTTGCTGGAAACAACATATTTTATCAAAAAGCAATTTTCTTTGTATTAATTTCATTGATACAGGATTTTATGTTGAAACTAGCATTTGCTATCAGTGATATTAGATACCTAATTTTAGAATATAAGAAAAATGTTTATAAACTGTTTTTTATTATAATCCAAATGTATGAAATAAAATTCTTTATTGTTGTTATGAACTATTATTATTAATATTTTAAGTCTAAACTAAGCAAATGCTCCTTGTTCTTCAGCTTCTTGTAAAAATTTTAATCTTGCCTCCTTACCCCTTTGAATAGCTCCTTTAAACAATTTACAATATAACTCAACAGCAACTGGGGTATCATCATTTCCTGGTACTGGATATGTTATCAAGTTAGGATTACAATTTGTATCAACAATACCTATACTTGGTATTAACATTTTTGCACAATCTCTAACTGCAGTGTGTTGATTAAGAATATTGTTCTGTGTATTCAAAAATATACATAGATCTGGAAGCCTAGTGATGGCACCAAATTGATGATTTGCATTTGTAAATATACCTCCTTTCCAAAATCTTGTGTGAGCATATTCCCCACACTCTAATGCAGTTTTTTCAACAATGTGAGCGTTTAGGGCATTCCTATTAAAAAAGCAAATAATACCACCTCTATAGGCAATGTGTGCTGTAAAGTTAAGAGCTCTCCGAAGATGTTCAGCTGTAACGTCAAGATCAAATATAAGATGACCCTGTCTAGAACCATACAGGTAAGGTGCCATTAATTCATTCAGAGAGCCTTCTTTGTGTCCAAAATGAACTCTAGCATCAAATAAATCCTTTACATTGAATAAACTATGAACTTGGAAATAGTCTGGGTGATCCAAAGGTGAAGATTTGGTCTTTAAAATATCTGAAAAATGTAACACACATTTAATAAAGGTTATAATAAAAATTAATTTATAATACTGTAATAAAACATTATGGAAACTGGATGCCACTTCAATAGAATAAAATATTTTATTATTTGAAGTGACTACTATAATTTAGTCTTCATGCAATTAATAAAAACTTACCCGCATTATTATCAGAGTGTTCTAATGGTTTTGCTGCTGTAGAATTATATCGAGGTATTATTGCTACATTCTTAAATATACGCTCTGAAATTCATAGTATATAATTATTCTAAGTATATAGTATATAGTATTCAGGTAAAGAAAAATACATTTAATAGCTGTTAATATAAACTTACTTAAAATTATTCTTGGAAACATAATGTGTATCGTTTTTAATAATTATAATTTTTAAAAATAAGAATTAGGATTACCGAAACCTCACCAGTCACTAAATCACGATATTTTTATTTTAAACTTATTAGGTTATTGGTCAGAAGAAAATCATAACATCACAGATTATCTAATAATTCAAAAATAATAAAACAAAGACTACAGACGCGGTGAAGTTGATGAAGATCAAAACACAGAGTGAACATAAATAGAAATAATTTTTTTGTTAATATAAATTATAAAAGCTAGCAATAAAGGAATGATATTTCTTTGAGTTTGTTAATTATTTAAGCGTTATTAATGACAAATTCAATTTACACATTGTAAAAGACGAAATAAGAAAGCCTTTTATTTGGTCAGTCATCTAAATAGAGCGACACGCTATTTTAATTTTCTTTTTAAGATATAGATACATATATGTATCTCAAAACAATGCCTGCGCAGCTCAGATGAAGTACATACAGATAGTCCAAAAGCGTGGCCGCACAAGAAACAGCAATAGTTTTTCTTTAATTATTCCCAATTACTAGGTCTGCAACGAAATACTGCCTGGCAAAAATTCTGTTGGGATGCCAGACGAGCGCATTTTATTCAGTTACTATCGAACTTTTATAGCGGATGTTTGTGTCGTGCAATGGAACCGTTGAAAATTTTGTGTATTTACAAAGCATATTTAGAAGACGAAGAAGTAGATAATGCCAGAAAAAGATGCTGGGTAAATCCGCTTAATAGTGAAAGACTGATGCTCGGCCCGCGCTGGCCCCCTCGCCCCCCGCAAACTCAATTCGGTCGACAGACAACTCATTTTGCGTCGCCGTGTGAATGCAACTGGACTTTTGTATGAAACGGAATGCAGCAGAAATTACGCGACCAAAATTACGCAACACACAACTCAAAAATGTACGCTCGTTTTGCCTCACCCTTAACTATAGTTAAGGGTTTTGTCGATGATTAAAAGGGTCACAGAGTATCTTTGAACTTATGATTAATGCTTTCAAGTCTCTGTAGACAACGACAGACACCCGTCGGGCGGTATCTATTCTGTGGTCTGACTTTATTTATTTCTACGATACTATTGTGCTTATCTATAATTATAGCAGACCATTGGCCTAAAGGTCTAGATACCAGGCCATAAACTCAAAAAAAAAAAAAAAAAGCAGACCATAACATTAAAAAAAAAACCTTCATACTTGCTTTATTTATTCGATGCATACATATTATTATAACTTATTTTGTTCCACTTTAATTTTTTAATACATTAATACAAATAAGTTACAAGGTTTTAAAAAAATTACATTTTATTATATATAATTTATTATTAAGTATATTTCTGTTAGAAAACTAAACTCAAATAAAAAAAACTAACAATGAATAAGAAAAACATTGAGGATCTTGATTTATATTCAATACTTGATGTCAAAATAACAGCTACTGAAGCAGAAGTAAAAACGAATTTCAAAACAGTTAATAATTCCGATAATATTTTTGATTCAATAACTAATAACTTTTTCTATATTTTTTCAGATCAAAAAGGCTTACAGAAAAAAGGCACTTGTATGTCACCCTGACAAAAATCCAGATGATCCTAAAGCTGCAGAAACTTTTCATGAATTGTCTCGAGCTTTAGAAATACTCATAGACAAATCAGCTAGAGATGCTTATGACAAAGTACTTAGAGCAAAAGAAGCAGCAAAGTTACGACATCAAGAGTTAGATTCTAAGAGACAAAAACTTAAGGAGGATTTGGAACGACGAGAAAGGGAGGCACATTCAAGCAATAAAGTTAATTTGACTGATGAACAGAAATTAGCAGCGGAAATAGAACGTTTACAGCGTGAAGGTAGCAAACTCTTATTAGAAGAACAAAAACGAGTAAAAGAAGAAATACAAAGAACATTGGGTCGTCTTAATGAACCAGGATGGGATTCAAGTTTAAACAGGATAAAGATCAAGTGGAATGTAGATAAAAATGATTCAAATAATGGTGGATATAATGAGTCAAACCTGAGAAGATTTTTTAAAAAATATGGAGAAATTTTAGCTCTCATAATTTCACCTAAAAAAAGAGGTAGTGCCTTGATTGAGTTTGCTACAAAAGAAGCCTCGGAAATGGCAGTGGAGTTTGAAAAGGGTATAACAAGATTAATTATTAAATTTCATACAGGCTTAATCACAAAGCTCTTTGATCCATGTTATCTTTATACACAAAATATTTTTGGATGGTAAACAAGTGGGATAATCTTATTTGAACTAATAATTATCTATTTTAAATGCCAACAACATGCTCCAAAAAAGACTATAATTGTCACCCATAACTGTGAGTAGCAGTTTAACTGACATCAGGTGTACCTACTGCTTCTTAGCTCCCTTTAAAAAATATGGAGAAATTGTAGCTTTGATTCCTCAGTAGTAGTAAACATATAATTGCGTTGTCAATTTAAACTTAATTATTTTTACTTTTTTATTTATTTATTGCCTAACATTTTAATGCCAGTAAATATTTAAAGAAAAATCTTGGTTTTTGTAGGTTTGCCAGACAACCCTCTCACATTAAAATGGTTAAATGAGAGACCTATAATATCAATAAAAAAAGATGCCAAAGGTCCATCACTTGTGTCAGATCGAGATTATGAGTCAATTGTTTTAACTAAAATGCGACAAGCTGCAGAACGACAAAAATTAATAGAAGAGATGCTAAAAGAAGAGCATGAAAAATAAAATGATGATTACTTTATTTTAATTTTTATTGCTTCTCTCAAATGGTTTCCATTCATTTACAAATTCCATTACCTTTTTCCTTTGTAACTCTCCATATTCTCTTTGAGGATTTTTCCATACTGTGTGATCCAAATCTAACATACCAGCAATGATTTCCTAAAAAAAATTTTATTTTCATTGGTGTAAGCTAAAACTTAGTATTTAGTAAAAATGGAATTAAAACAAAAATAGGTTACATTAGCCAGTAAGAAATTTTTCATACAGCACTAGTTAAAACATGAAACTTCTAAGTAGTTTATGTAGTTACAGTAAAATTAATGTACAAAAATGTTACCAACCTCAGCAAAAGTTTTTGGAAACATTGACTGATCCTCAATAACGTGAGCAAACCCTGGATCTACACCAAAATCAATCCAAAAGTAGGGCAAGCCTTTAGGTATGCCCTTTCTAATGTTTTTGCCTTTGAGGTCAACTACTTTCTTATTCATGGACCATTCGGCTTCACATTCAAGTAATGCCTTTTTGAAGTATATTGACGCCATGTCACCTACATCCCGAGGCAATGGAACACAATTTATGACAACATGAGGATATCTGTGCAGTTTCATAGCTGTTTCATAGAACACAACATCTTTATTCTGCGAGTTGAAATATTGTGTAATTAATTTCCTGTAAACCTATAAAACAATCAACCTTTAAATAGTGTTGAATACAATTATAAAAAGAAAAAATACAAAGCATAAAAGTAGAAAGGATTACCATGATTTCTTCCCAGACATCTTCATCAAGAGCTGTAACACAGGTATAATGTTGGATAGTGCTTATAATACAGTGTCCTTTGACAAGTGATTTTCTAGCTGGAACTGCCATGTATACTTTATTACCACAACTTACAACAAGGTGTTTAATCATATTCTTTGAATCAAAGCAATGCTCACATCCATCTAAAGACTTTTCTAACTTAACACTCTGGTTTATGGCCTTTTGTCTTTCTCTTTCACTGTCTTTGGCATCATTTCTATTCTTTGATATTTCATCCACAAATATATCTTCTAAATCATCATTTGGGTTTTTACTTTTACTTGATATTTTGGCTAATTCTGCATCTGCATCATAGTTTGTACCATACTTTTCTTGTTGGAACTGTAAATATAAGTTCAAATTATAGATTAGTTTTAGACATTATAAAACAAATTTCTATAGTAGGTGAACAGTATATGATTATGAACATCTTTATAAGTTGCCTCATAATTACATGAATAATATTTTATCTATGAAATAAGATTAAATAAAAAATATCTTATTATGAAGAATACTTACCATTTCTGAGAGATTATATTTATCATCATTACCAAAATATTTGCATCGACCACCAACATCATATGTTTCTGCTTTACGTTTACCACCCTTGCTCCGGGAGTCTCCATCATAGTGATTTTTTATTAATGGACGGCTGCTTCCACTAGCACTAGTAGAAATTAACATTATACCATCATCTTCATTAATAATTACTGGATTATTTTTACGGTATTCCCTAGCTGCTTCTAATTTGTCCTTTAATTTGCAAACTAGTTGATGGTCACCCATTATTTCTGCTTTGACAATTTTTGCACCTAGTTTATTCATTTTCTCGTCGCTCAAGAATGCAGTGTTACTTTCTTCTATGTATTCACTTTTTTGTAAATTTGTTTCTTGTTTTTGTTCAGAAGATTCACATTTCAACTCCACTTCTCTATCTTTACGCCAGTTATGAGACCGTTTATAATCCCTAAAATCTAAATCTTTACTGGCTATGTTAGTTTGCCGATGACAATTCAAGTCCCTTGTTTTGTTTTTTTTTGAAAGATAACTATCCTCATCATCAGAAGGTTTGACAAAAGGTTTTGCTTTACGAAATTGGTCAGGAGTTTGAGGGAGCCCACTGCCTCCATCTTTCCAATATGGATTGAGTTCTCTACCGCTTGTACTAGGATTGTATGAATCTATATGAGCTTTTGGTTTTTCCAATTTAGGTTTGATATCGTCCTTTGTATATGTTTTTATCATACCACTCATCGACATCCATTCATCATGACCAGAGTCTTTGTTTTGTGGCATCTCTACCCATTTATCTGACGCTGAAGAGTTTCCATCAGAATCCTGAAAAGAAGCAATTTATATTTAGTGATTTATCGTCCTGAATTACAGTAACTTTACTAAAAAACATTTTAATTACTTACATCTGATTTAAGTTTTCCTTTTGACCGTTTATTTTTCTTGTGTTTTTTATGCCTTTTTTCTTTCATTCTCTACTTTGTATTGAAAATCATACACACTGCTCTCTTTAAATTAATATTTTATTACAGGTTAATTAAAGTAAACAAATAAGTATTAATGCTTTGATTAAACTAAACTGAAACAGTATTTAATCATTTATTGGGAAAAATATTATTATTCAGTTAAGTGTCAACTGTCAAGTGTAATGCAACTTAACAACAAGCTGTCCTAGGCTAATATAAACGTCTACAAAATCTTCTTATATTTATATTCACAATTCATTTCTGACAAAAATTTAAACAGACAATTTCATCTTTACAATGTGTGACATATAATTTAATACAATTTTAGCTATAACCGTAGGCTAAAACCAAAGGAAAACTTTGCCCAGAGAGGAGAGTGGCAAACTCAATTTTATTAGTATACTCAATACTGAACTCTGAAGTAATCTGTGGATTGGAATAAAAATTAAAAAAATACTTGATGAAAGTTGTAACTTGGGTGTTGGTGAAAACTTAAAATTGAAAACTTGATACACAGGATTTCGTTTACTTAATGTGCAGTTTTAAAGAAAATTTAAATTTCAAACTCTTTCACTGGGAACTTTTTACAAAAGTAGAATAGAATATTAAGTGTGTTGCTATGTGGATTGTGAATAACACAAGTTTATAATAGGGCTTGGCTGAAACGAATTTAGAGGAACTGAAAATAAACTACTAATAGGTACGTGAATGTAGCGACAGTTAAATTATTTATTAAATTCCACTTGTAATCGTGAATTCTTAGCTCAATCTTTATTTTTTATAGTTAACGTTTTTTATATAAAATGTTAATCCAACAATGATTTCCCTATCACAGAACCATATTATTTGAAAGTCCACTATGTTTTCAAAGAAAAAGAAGAAGCCTCTTATTTCACCACCAAGTAATTTTGAACACAGAGTGCACACTGGTTTTGATAGAAGAGAAAACAAGTTTGTTGGTTTGCCATTGCAATGGGCTTCACTAGTTGGAAATAACCAGGTATGTATATATCAAGGTTTTAGTGATCTTGGTGATAAATAAAATCAGTACATCTTTACAGCCTATATGCATCTATGTAGTAGGACAATAATTATGCTTTGTTTATGTTGTACATTTTAACCTAGTGACATCATTTGCTCCAGTTTTTACAAAGTGGGTTAAACTAGTATAAAAATGGCTTCATGTAGTAGTAGTAAGTAATAGTTATATAAGTGGCAGTTATGTAAAATATATGTATTTACAGATATTAAAATCTTCAAATCGACCATTACCTTTAGTTGATCCTTCAGAAATCACACCAACAGAGATTTTAGACCTAAAAACTGTTGTAAGAGGTGATCACCGGACATCATCAGTCGCAGCCATTTCAAGACCAACTTCCACAAACCCAATAACACAACCTGTACAAAATGGTGTTATATTACCAAAAATGTCTAATGTTGCTCGGTCAAACTCTTTGAGGAGTTCAAGTCCACCAAGAATAAGAAGAGACCTGAGGGGTCAGGCAAATATTCCACCATCAGTACCTGAAGAGTCACCTTCTGTACAACAAGCACCACAGTACCCAAGTTTAAGGCGTGAACAGAGCAATTATACACTTAATCAGCCAGTTCGAGAATCACCTGATGAATGGTCTCAACATGCTCATGAAACAGCTATAAGATCTATGAATGACGTAAATGAAAATCCACAAACAAATATTACATATCAAAATATACAAAATGCCAATGTTCCATACCAACACAGCCACCCTCCTCCTCAGCCTACTTTGCATCAACCACAAATTGGAATGAATGGAAACAATATAAATATAGGTTTGTTTTTATTATATGTATTTACATTTTTGATTCGTAAAAGTGGTTATTGCTTTTGGTCATATATGAGTAACAAATTAATAATTTGCATTCCAAGAATTTTTGGCCAGATCGTCTAATTGTCAGTGCACTTTATTGACTCCCATAACTCTCTATACATTAGCAAAAAAAATTAATAGTTTAATTAGTAATAAATATTTAAACATGCCTTCAATAATTTTTCTAAGATAAAACCGTTATAGTGTTTTTGCCTTATAAGTATGTCGCAATTTAATATTATCATCATGATTGAGGCCTTAGTACATGCTTTGAATATGTAATGGCAATCAGTGAAGTATGAACTCTTTTAACTTACCAATAAAGTGTTAATTTATTTTTGAATAACTTATTCTAAAATTCATATACTGTTTTTCTAATGGCTATACAAAGGAAAAAACAACTTGTGGCCTTTTTCACTGCCTTTTTGGATTAGTGGCAAAGCTTAGCACATTGCATAAAATATGCTGTATAGCGTTGACTTCTAGCATAACTAGGACTTCCTTCGGTCTATAGACATAAGACTTGACTATGAATCTTGTCCCTTATACCAAAGAAAGAAAGTGTTTAAAAAGATTTAGCAGCTTAAAATTGAAAACAATCTCTTGCAATCCTTATTCCTAGCTAGGATTTTGTTGTCATAAGGATGTTTTCATTACATTTATATGTGCCTTGGAAATAGTGATATAGACCAGAAATATGTGACTTGAACTCAATGTGATTGGTCTTCTACTTAGGGAGCTTCAAGTATTACGTAACAAATTGGGGGGGGGGGTCCTTTTGTAAAACGTTACGATACGGGGCGGGGGTTAATATTATTTTCGACTTTCCAGTACTTTACACCACATAATGGTACTTGAACGCTCCCTTATCCATATTTGGACATAAACATATTTCAGTTTGGTGATTTCATATCTCTCTCATACACATTGTGATATTTTATTATTCTATGTATAAGTGGATTACTACTAAGCATAGGTTAACAGATATAGTTAGTTAGATATCCCTAATTTCAGATTATTTAATTCTAAATATTTAGTCGTCGTCGTTCCGTCTATTATAGGTGATGCATATGGCGTACGAATCCAACATCCGGGTGCCCCAGCTCTCTCTGCCTCTAAACACGAGCTACGTTTGACACATGAACAGGTCAGTAAAAGTTAATTTTAACGTTGCATATCTTTCTATATACTTAGAACCTAGTATATACCTTGTATTGTGATGTATGATGTATACGACAGAGACGAAGAAAGAGAGCTAGACAAACAAATATTACACATTTAATTATTTTTATATATAATCAAATGTTGTTCTGCCTACATAAGTATAGCATGGTGGGGGAAAGTCGCGCATCAACTCTTGGTTTAAAAAAAATTAAAATACACTTCTGCACCCGCAAAGACGCGCCAAATGATATTGAAACTAATTAAGTTTCCAATCCAAATTCGTGATTAGGTGTGATTTAGTCAGGATTTAAAACAAATTTTCAGTTCCGCGCTGCTCTCAGACTCGTAGTAAGCGAGGGTGATCCTCGGGAGACGCTAACTGGCTTCAGCAAGATTGGGAAGGGAAGTACAGGGGTGGTTTGCGTAGCCACAGACACGAGGACTCGGCGACGAGTAGCCGTCAAGATGATGAACCTACGCAATCAGCAGAGGAGGGAATTGTTGTTTAATGAAGTGGTAAATATCATCATTTATAGACAATAATTGTTAATTGCTATTATTTTATTTTAATATTTAAATGTAAATGTTTTAATGCACTTATGTGTTAGTTAAATATAATGTTATGTTTATAATTATGCCTACACAACAATGGTACAGTTTCTACCAATATTTATATTTTTTTTAGACTGTATTTGCGTGTTGTTCCCACGAGAATGTAAGAGCGTAATGTAATGCTCCTATTTCACCATGCCTACTGCTGATAGAGGACAAATCTTTGTTTTTATATTTTTTTATTATTATTAATTTACTATTAATTACTTATAATGTCATGTAGAACAGGTGTAATGGTTGCAGCTCCTTACAAACATTGTGTAAAACAAAAAACTTGGCAATTAAAACGAGTGGCAGAGAGTTTATTTCCAGTTCTTCTCTTTAGTTGCCCTTGATTTGAGAACTGGCAGTAAATGTAAAATTAGAAGCATTTAATATATATTTATTTTTGACGTTCATAAGGGTACATTGTCTTACCTAAATGAATAAATTATGTTGATTTGATTTGCAGGACGACAAACTCTTCTATAAACAATATGGCCATGCACGCAAATTCTGTAACAGCAACCCATGCCAATTTATTTTTTCATTATTGTATTAACGTTGTATTGTAGGCACTAAATGTAAAATTAGAAGCATTAATATATGTATTTCTTTACTGACAAGTCATAAGTGTGCAATGTGTTACCTATATGATTATTTGAATTTGAATTTTGAACATAAAGCAATACTGATGTGTGCTTAATTTATAAAATAATAATTAAACAAATTCAAAACAATTTAGGTAATAATGCGAGACTATCCACACCCAAACATCGTAGAAATGTACGCATCGTACCTTGTCGGGAATGAATTGTGGGTCGTCATGGAATATATGGCGGGTGCTTCGCTCACACAAATTGTGACGCGCGCGCGCATGGACCCAGAACAAATAGCCACAGTGTGCAAGCAGTGTTTAAAGGTGAGATGATAATTAAAATTCCTTTAAAAACCTATAAATTACAACAACTAAAGGGTAATCTATGGTCATCTTTGACTTCACCAAATTGTAAACACAAATTTCTCAATAGTTTTTTTAATTTATTTCAAAGAAAAAAAAAATGTTTAAAGAGGTTTTTCTGGGTTTGCATCTTCAGATTCTGACCAGTAGCTTAGTAGTCTCTACCATTAGTGTGACAAAGTAACATGCGTCTGTGTCTAATCATGGTAGAGCCACTAATGAACATGGGGCTTGAAAAATTAGTTTAGAACATTTTTATTTACTAAAGTTGGATAAAACATTATCTAGATATTTTTAGCAGGTTTAAAGTTTCTGGGTTATCTTTTTTCTATATACAAAAAAAAATTAGTTTAAGATTTTTTTGAGCTAATTTTTAATTTGAGAGAAAGTCCTTTTTGGTGCGTATGTGAACCAACACATAAGTTATATTAGCTTTAACACAAACTAGCTGATAAATATATAGATGATATAAAACCTGGCTTATATTATAACTTGGGAATGTTAATTATCTTCAGGCGTTGGCGTTTTTACATGGACAAGGTGTTATTCACCGAGACATCAAATCTGACTCGATTTTGATGACTGCTGATGGGCGCGTCAAACTATCTGACTTCGGATTTTGTGCTCAGGTTTCACAGGTAACAATAAAAATATATTTCAGTATAATATTTATAACTTGAGACCGTAAATACAACATTAATAAATAAATTTTTAAAACGTGAAATATGCTAAATGGATTGATGATATGTGTACTGAATAATGCATTTTTAAAATGAAAATTCATAAAATATTTAAAAGTATTTGTAAATGATATATGTAATAGTAAAGTCTGAAGTGTCTGACCATGCAAAGTTCACATAAAGTCTTCACCAGTAGGGTTTCTTTATAAAACCAATGCGATTTCGATTTAATCTTAGTAACGTATTGTTTGACGACTTCTAGGCTCGTTTGGATTTATCACAACTTTCATACTTAGAAAGTTGTATTTAAAAATTTAATTGTATAACTGTTTTCGCATTTTCCTGAATTACATACAACTTGCACCATGCCTCTTGCTGACAGAGGAGAAATCTTTGTTTTTGATTTATTTTATTATTATTAATTACTTTAGAAGTCATGTGGAACATGGTGTAATGGTTGCAGCTCCTTACAAACAATGTGTAAAAAAAACTTGGCGATTAAAAAGAGTGGTGGAGAATTTATTGCCAGTTATGCTCTTCCGTTCTACGCCCTTGATTTGAGAACTGGCAGTAAATGTAAAATTAAAAATCATTTCATTTATATTTAGTTTTTAAAGTTCATAAGTGTACATTTTGTTACCTATATAAATGATATTTGAATATGAATTATAAAACAAATCAGAGAAACGTTTAATGACAAACTTTTTTTTTATTTCAAAATTTCCTACATATAAGATTTATGTATTGTCTTTTAAGTCACTCATGTTTCTATGTCCAATAACCCAAAACAATTCGCCAATAAACCATATCATTATTTTTCAGGAGCTACCAAAGCGTAAATCCCTAGTGGGGACCCCATACTGGATGTCCCCAGAAGTTGTATCTCGATTGCCTTACGGCCCAGAGGTGGATGTGTGGTCATTGGGCATTATGGTGATTGAAATGATTGACGGGGAACCCCCATTCTTTAATGAACCACCGTTGCAGGTATTTTCATATCATCTGAATAGTTTATATAAAAATTACATTATTATTTTAGTAGTCTAATTTCTTTGCTTCGTAATATTTTTATTATTGTATAGAATCTGTAAAAAGAGGATAATCATATTTCTATCAAACAATCTTAGATTATTTGTAAAATTGAATATAACAAACCTGATCACGATATTTTTTACTTGATAACAAAATGAAACAAAGTGAAGTATAAGGGAGCGTTCAATTATTACGTAACGAATTTTTCCTTTTGTAAAACGTAACAATGCGGGGCGGGGATTGAATTACGCGTAATTGTTAATATTATTTTCGACTTTCTAGTACTTCACACCACATAATGGTAACTTTTAGGTATAAAGAGTCACTTTGGTGGTCACGAAACCTTTTACTATTGGGTACAGAAAAACGTTGCGGCGCGTTACATTTGTCCAAAAATTGCGTGACGTTATACTTGACCGCTTCCTAAGTCAGCGTTTTGGTGGAGCATGAACATAAGCCAATTTATATTGTACTCATATTAATAAATGGCCCATCATCAATTACAACAGCGTAAATGTAATTAAATTTTATGCGATTTCTAGTCATGCCGTGTATGGTTAGCCTGGCAATTAAAAATTTCACATACAGAATGTTTATTTTGGTATGTTAATTTGTTCATTCGTCCACATTTATTTCCAGGCCATGCGTCGAATCCGGGACATGCCTCCCCCCAGGCCCCGTGGAGCGTCTCGCTGCCCTCCAGACCTGACTTCGTTCCTGGAGTGCGCCTTAGTTCGAGATCCAGCTCAACGGCATACGGCTGCGAGGCTACTCCACCATCCCTTGCTACGACGCGCTGGTCCACCTGCTTTGTTAGTACCTTTGATGCCACAATGATAACTAACTTCATCTTGACACAAAATATAAGTACCCATTACTTGTTTAAAGTTTAAATGTATTACATTTCGATGTTGTAAGTAAGCTACTTATTACGATTCTTCTTATTTAAAAAAGCAAAAAATTTACTCTTTCTGTCGAATTGTGGTAACCCTTTCATAAAAAGGATGAGATACTTTTGTTAAAATGATGCAATTACAGTTATTAATGTTTATTAAGTTTTATTTATAAATAAGGAAAAATCATTTTCTTGCAACATTGAAATTGTATTGTATGACATTTGATATATATAACATTTCCTGGTAAATAAAATGTGGATTAAAAGTATGTCGACGTTGGATTTGCTATCGCAAACAATTGTTAATGACGAACACAATATAGTGATTAAATCAATTGCCGTTAGAAAGCAGATATCATTGAACGAAAGGTCAATAACCCTAAGCAGCTATACCAATTGACCGACTTCGTTCAATAATAATACAGTTTTTGTTATTGCTTATCACAGACTTATTTTAAAAATGTAATTTCGTGGCTGTAAAGTTGATAATTTTTCACGAAATTCTATTTAAATCGACCCGAAAAACTACGCTTTTAAGCGATATCCAAAACATGACAAAGTGTGCATTAGATTAGTGCGAAAACTGAACGGATGTGTGACTAAAGCATTATTTAAATTAATAAAATGTGCCTTTAATTGGAAAAAGCCATCAGTTCTGCTAATATCGTTAGGAGCCTTTTAATATTTTCGTTATTGAAGCAAAAATTGAATTTTGATGTGAATATTAGAACCACAAATAATACTTACATTATAACGTAAGGTTTTTGTTTGTTTTATTTATTTAAATAAACATGTCTATATGTTATCTGCCTTATATATAATTAATTGCAGTCTTTTGTCTCTTTCTCTCAAATTGTGTTTATAAAATGTTGAATGAGACAGAAAATTTGGCAGTCAAATAAGTTGAGATTTAAAAGAAAATTATTAGATATTTTTCTTCTTGAAAATAACTTTAATATTGTCTGAGGCTCTTAAAAATATTACTATGAAATATGGGAGAAACTTTTACTGTAATCTAATCACAATTTTACAATTATTTTGAATTTATACGTAACTATATGATAACGCTTACGGACTAATTTAAATTTAAGCTATTCTTTGAGAAAAATTCACCAGTGAATTCATTCCATTTATTTATTCCTATGAAAAGTATATATTATATTTTATATCCTCTTATTATATTGATTGATAATATTTGAGCCATGATGCTAGATTTTTAAATTTAATATATGTATGCAAATTTGTTTTAATCGGAAAAATATATATTAAATCATCATTAAATGTTGGTTATTTTAAGCGCGTAATAAGTAAATTTTTTTTTACAAAATGTTAGAGTTGTTTGGCAAAATAATTACTGGTAACTTTAATCTGTCAGAATTGACAAGCGTGTAAAAATTTATGAATTCTTCATTTATAACTTCATTAAATTAATTTGTACATTATATTTGACCAGGGAACTTCCAACATGTATTCATTATTTAAGGACTAGTTACGGACAGCTTGAAACGACTCTAGCTTAATCCATACATTTTTAAGGTTATATTTAATGATATTCAAAGTGGGCTTAGGGCTGTAGCTGTATTGTATGCAACATTTCTAGACTTAACATTAAGTAGGTTATGCAACATACCTTTTGTAGTAACTAGCCCGTCCATTGGTTCTTAATTCGTTATTTATATATTTACTTATAAACGTACTTTAAGCCTCTTGTGACATTGTAAAGATCAATTAAAAACATGATGTTATTTAACTAATTTAGGTTTTTAGTATGTTTAGTCGTTTACTTGAAATTCGAGGCCTTAATCGGGTAGGGTTGTTAAATTTGGCTAATTATAAGCGATCAGTGCCTAAATAAAATTAATCAGTATTATAAATATTTTGTCTATTCTTAAATAGATGGTAAATAATTATGCTCATTTTCTTTATATACTCTTTAATAGACCTGTATTTGTAGAAAGTGAGTGCTTCGTAATTATGCTTATTATTAAAATGTGCATGTTTTGGACAATTGTTTTAGTAATTAAAATATATTAGTGGTATTGTTATTTTTAATGTATAAACTATTTTTGTATTTCTTCACATTCCAGTTTCATTTGTTTATTTATTTTTCTTTGTGAAGATTATTCACGATAATGGCTATTTTACGATGCTATATATAGACTGATACATCATACAGATGGACAATTTATGCAGCTAACGAATTTTGTTACTAAAATCAATTTCATGTTTTATTAGATAAATCACAGACAATTATGACGTACATTACGTTAGCTACGTATAATATTCTATACGTGTGCGTAAACTTTTTGAGAAAAAACAATATTCGCAAACATTGTCTTTCTTAATGTACTTAAATGCATGTATCGTGTTCCGCCTTCATATCGAAATATCTTTTTCAAGTAACGTTTTTTTTACTCTTTTAGTGTTTAGAAAAATCGACGTGTTCGCTTTATACATTAAAATATATTTTGTTATGGGGCTCGAAGTTTTATTAAAATATACAAACATTTAAATAGAACTTGTAGCTTCCCCAAATTTCATTGTTAAGGTTTGAGCGATGCAGCTTTGACTTAAATGTTCCATAGTTTCTAAGAAATATTCCAGTGGTTTCATAAATTGCCTCATAGAAATAAGCCAGTTTTTATGCACGTTTCATCACAAATCATTTCCGATAGATGTATGTAATTTATTGTGACTCAATAAGGTTTATGCCAAATATATTGTAATATTGTCACGTTGTTAAGAAATGTTATGAAATATAGATTTGAAAGTGATCCATTTTTTATTATAACCCTAACAACTATTGAATTATTTAAAGTTTTTCTTTTAATTGTCATTTATAAATTCCAAATTAATATAACAAGTAATAAATATAGGTTTATTTATATCTTGTTATAATAATAAATTTATATAAACTCAAATATTTGTGCATGTGTTTATGTATATTGAGCAATGGCTTCGGTTCAGGAAATTGTAAATATGTAAATTATTTGATTAATTTGGAACAAAAGGGTGGGAAAATTAGGAGTTGTATAGAGCATCCAAACACTACATAAATATTCCTAATAAGATATTAAAATGCTGTTTTCATTTTAGAAAGCGGTTAATTAATCCAACTTTAGGCAGCACCCTAGTATTTGTAAAATTATTGTCAATAAGTATATTCGACTGCTTTATAGCAGTCGTCGTCATAGTCAAAGCGATAAAAAATAATAACCTTTTTTATAACCTTCACTTTGAATATACTGATTTCATGAAATAAATCCTCATAGTGAATTTGTCAAACTCTGCTTACATAGTAAAAAAACACAAATTGCGATACAAATTAATTGTTTATTAATATTACAATGTTGTAGATAAAACTATTTGTAGAATTCATATTCACTCTCATCCTTCTTAATGTTGTTCTTATATCCTTTCTCGAAATCTTTTGGGAGGACAATGTACCTGAAAATAATTGTAAATGATGATATCCGTGAATAACAAACATTGATAATATTTTAAAAAATGGTCTGAATCTTAATTATTTTCCTGTAAAACAAATGGTAACTGTGATAATTGTGTTATAGTCCACAATTATTTATATATTTAACATTAAAATACTTCATAAATACAGTAGAACCTCGATAACTCAAACCTCGGTAATTTAAAAACCTCTATAACTTCAAAAAATAATATGTTCCCTTCCCATCAGAGCCAAAAAACCGCCATAACTTAAAATACGCAACCTCAGTAACTTAAATAAGTAAACTCTGAATTGGCCCTCTGTAACTTAAAGAAATGTTTCCACAACCTCTATATATCATTATCAATGAGTCATTTTGAAAAAGTGTGCAAATCAAAAGTTTTCGGTTTTAACAACTGTAAGATCATTTATAGAGCAGTGTAGCAACATTAAAAGATAATGTATTCTCTTCTCAATTTGTCATTGAAAATCAAATCGAAACTGTGAATTGTTTAAAACAACACAGATTTTTTTAAGTAGACTAAACCTTCAATTGTTGTTTTATTTTTATGTAACATGTGTAATGTGAATAAATAAATAGGATAATTTAAATTTCTGTATTTTATTGAACCAATCCTTCTGATGCATTCAAGTAAAAATAGGAATAAGGATACATACATACATATGTACATACCTCTATATTACCCTATCCCTAACATAGACCCTTGATAACTTAAAACCTCTATAACTTATATTTAATATTTTGTGTTTCCCTTGGACTTTAACTTATCGAGTTTCTACTGTAGTATAAAATAATTTTAGCATTAATATTCTAAGGTAATTTATTAAAATAATTTGAATTAAAATTACTTATAAAATTTTATAGCTACTATTTCAACTATGTAACAATATTAATATTTGGTAGACAAAATTCCCAGTGTCTTATAGTTTAATACATATTTATTTTTTCATTAAGTTAATGTTTTAAGGGACTAATTTGCAATCATTGCGATAAATTAGTTAATGTAGATAATAAATATTTTACCGGTTTTCCCTGACAGCATGCATTCCGGCTTCTTGACAGATGGCGTTAATATCAGCTCCAGAGACGCGATCAGGTCTTGCTACAAACTCCTCCAAATCCACTTCGTCGCTTAAGTTCATCTTCGCCGTGATAGTCGAGAATATCAATCGCTTTTGACGTCTGAAAACAAATTATTTAAGACTTTTTTTGTTCAGCTTCAGCTAAACTCGAGTATTTTTTTTCTTAAAAATTAAAAACAAACAAACTTATGAGACGGTAGGAGGTAAAATATATATTTGTAATTGGTAATTAGATAATACATTTTTATATTTAGAACATAAAGATTTTGTGTGACTAACAACTTGTAATAGAGAGTATAATTTTTTCTCCACAATAATGATGTTACTATAAATGTTTTATACAGTACCTGTCAGGTAGAGGAAACTCAATTTTCCTGTCAAGACGACCAGGCCTCAATAGAGCTGGGTCCAAAGTGTCAGCACGGTTGGTAGCCATTATGACCTTTAAAACAAAGTACAAATTTGATATGGTTTGTTAAATTTAATTCTATATAAAAGTCTTACATCAATTTTTTAAATATCTAGTTATTAAAACAAATTAAGACTTTGATCTCTGATAATATCTTTACCATGATTATGTTATCTTTTTTCTTAATAAATGCTGATTTAAACAAAAAAAATACTTTTTATTTTTTTCTCAAATTACCCACTTAGTTGTTTAGTGAAAGAAAACACTGTAGAGAAACATATGTTTGAACCAATACTTATTAAATACCAATTTAATGAAAATCTAACATATTCCATAATATATTGTAAATTAAAGGAGCCCTCAACAAACTTATAATTACTAGTTATATTAGATTGATCAAAGTAATACCTTGACATTTGTGGTCTGGTCGAAGCCATCCATTTGGTTGAGGAGTTCCAGCAAGATTCTTTGCACCTCCCTATCAGCTCCAGTTTGTGCGTCGAATCTTTATAATGAAATTATAAAATGAAAATATTATATAACATTCAAAAGTTTACTATAAAAAATAATTAAGGTGATGCTGTCTTCCATCAGCAGTCACCAAGTCCACATATGATTTTCGCTACTTAACCGTTTCCTCAGTTCTGCATCAGAACTCCCAAACTTGTAACTGGATAAAATATCCAGTGACAAGTTTGGGAAGCCAGAGATGAATATAAGATGTATTTATTTTTTAAGCAGAAATAAATAGTATGTCAGTTAGTATAATTATTATTTGGCATCTATGGGGTAAAAAAAAAATAAGAGACAATACTCAGTTCTCTCGGGAATACAATATTGTATTAAAGTGTAACTTAGATGTGGATATTATTAATACCTTTTAGTAGCAATAGCATCAATTTCGTCGATGAATATAATAGCAGGGCTGTTTTCCTTAGCGAGACGGAAGACATCTCTGACCATACGTGGTCCTTCACCAAGGTACTTTTGTACAAATTCTGAACCAACCACGCGGATGAACGCCGCTGAAAATTAAAATAAACTAGAAAACTTATACTATGCATAATCGTTGCTGTAAATCCTGATGTGATAAATGTTTCAAATAAAATCCATATATTATTTATTAATTTAATGTACTTATGAACTTCAAAAAAAAAATTAAAGCTTCTAAATTTAAATTTACTGCCAATTGCCATGGTGTAGGTTAACAAAATGTTTGCAACCACCTACAACACATCATGTTCATAAAATTTTTAAGTAGTTCATTATTGTAATTAAATTTAAAAATATAAAATGTAATACAACTAAGGTTATATAAAAATACAAAACCACCATCATCAATAACTTAAACTGAAACAAAGGGACCCAAACATGTATTATGTTTTTGTTTCTCGAAGCTATAACTCAAACTAAACTTTAACTTCAACAAACCTGTAGTATGGTGCGCAACAGCCTTAGCCAACATAGTTTTTCCACAACCAGGTGGTCCATACATAAGCACCCCTCTGGGTGGCTCAATACCAATCTGTCTGTACAACTCCACATGTGTTAAGGGCAGTTCTACAGCTTCTCTTATCTCCTGCTTTTGGGTGTCCATGCCTCCAATGTCTGAGTATTGGACATCTGGCTTTTCATCTGTAAATGTTTTAGTGATATTTCTTAGCAAGTATATAAACATACATATACAAATACAATAATACAACTTTATACACATAGGACTTCATTCAAAAGAACCGTTAATCGAGATTTCTGTTATGACCCAAAATACAATACGTGAAAAAGGATGGCACATTTTGTCTATAATTTTATGTTGTTATTCACTTATTACTTTCAAGAGCCAATTATTTTAAAGAAGTTGCAATGTTTAAATCTTTACAATAAAAGGACAAAGAAATAAAAATTATGCTAAAGTACCTGCTTGTAACATAGATATAGAACTGTCCGCTTCAGGTGGAAGTACATCCACAAGTGCATTAGAGTGTTTGTGGAGTGCCACTGAGGCAGATGGCTTCAGTAGTTCCCTGTCTATGGTTGACAGAATCCGCACATAGTAATTTGATCCAGTTGTGCTCCCAACTAAGAAAAAAATCTTATTTATATGTTGCAATATTTATATCAAGATTTATAAACTCAAATAAATTTTTAGAATACTAATTCAAATTAATGTCTTCATTTCTTTTGTATTTGTTTCCTTCCTTTGTCTAAAAAACTATAAGATAAACACAAAAACCCTTATCTGTAAACTTAGAAATTAATTACAGCAAAAAAATACACTATCATAATGCCATCGTAAAGTTTAACTAAAATTAAATTTGAAAATACTCTATATTTCATAACTTAGTTTATAGATAGCCTACCATGTTTAAATGCAATATGACCTACCTATTCCTGTATTTTGGTCAACAGCTTCAAGAAACTGGCCAATGACAAGTGGGACTGACTGTATTCTTTTAACCTCTTCTTGAGCATGTAAATATTCTTTCTTGAGATTCCTCTGCTCATCCTTGATATATTCTTCTTGCACCTCGAGAAACTCCAACATACGCTGGAGTTTCTATTACACAAAATATTTATATTTAAATACAATACAAAGTAATTTTTTTTTTAATAACTTTATAAAGAACTTTTACTTTTTGTCTTAATATTTTTTTCTCTTATGTAAGTGACACGCAGATTTTTATGAGAATAAACTTTTTTAAACTTCAGAATTAGAATGCCTGAGTAGGTTCTATGATATGAACTATTACACTGGAAAATTAGATCACAAAAGCACATCAAAATTCAAATAGTAATATGACTATCATATTAAGTAGATTACCTTGTATTTGGTGTAAAGGTCTTCGGATTCTAGCTCATCGAATGATTGAGGTCCAGAAATCACCAACCCTTTAGTATCAGTAACTTGATCATCCTAAGAAAGAAAATTTTATTGTTACCTTTCAACTAAAACAGCATTAAAATTGTTATGACGAATAATCAGTTGTTCACCAGTACCTTTTCGGGTAGTATTATCCCAATTTCTTCCATTGTAGCAATATAATTAGTATTATTAAACGAAATTCAATGTAATAAAATAACTGAATAAAAATTATCCAAGATTCAATAGGCTGGGAAGTGGGAATGCGATTTGTAATTTGTATAGCTGTCAAAATACTATCCAGTCATGCTGTCAAGTTCAGACTTAAATTGTCATACAACGTGAAATGCACTGACTATACTTAAAGGACTACCATAGACTTTTATTAAATGCAACAAGGATTTTTAAATATGAGGTAAGTAATTTATAATATTTTAGTTACTAAAAATAATATAACTTTGTAGTGTTTGTGTTGTACTTCTACTATAGCACAAGTAGTATGACCAATTCGCATTTTGCCATTAGAATATATTAGAATTTTTTAATTATAGAGTCTGTGCAAAACCGGGGCAGTGGTTACACAAATTAATAAAAATCCTGTTTGTTACCCGTCATTTCATTTATTCACAATTACTATATACTTTTAATTACTTCATATAAAGTATCAAAATAACAAAAAAGGAAATTTAGTACTCCTGCAATCTCCAACCCCACGATGGTTCTCTTTCCGCATAGACTACGTTAGTTGTAGGGCTGAAGGGTAATTTATTTGAATAAAGTATAACTTACTGATTTAGATACAATATGCATCTGCACGTCTAAATAAACAAATATTAATTACAATAAATGTTAGGGTTTCTACAATTGTATAACGATTGCTACAATTAGTATGATAAAATTTGCTGATTTTAAAATCGATACAATGAGATGTATTTTTAATCCAATTATCATTTTTTTACTATTACCGCTGAAAGTTATTTGAATAGCAAATCAACATAATTCATAATTTATTTAAGTATACTTATTGTATTTAATAATTAAAATATAAATAGCGCTTCTGTTCTAAGCTCACAAGTCTTCAATAATTCCCGCATAACAGTATGTGTTGGATTTTGACATACGGGAATCATAGTAAATAGCGCTAAGTCTTGTTTCTGAAACTTACGTTCTGAAAAAGTTTGAAAATATACATTACTTTACCATCTTTGTTTCTTATATCTAACGACCCTGTCAGTAAAGGAAAGATGTTGCAATACCATTAAATATAACGCGAATCAAAAATCTGTCTTCGACAACGTAACGATGTAACGTAACGATAGAAGAGGTAGGTACCAATAATATATTTTGATGAGTAAGTTAGATAAACTCTATAATATCATGTAGGTATGCACACAATACGTTGATTAAGCAGATGCAGGTCTAAAAATAGATATTACTTCAGTTTCAAGAACATAAGTGTGTTGTAAATTTCTTATTCGGGATTTTTTTTGTTGTCTGAAAAATAATAATAGTAACTTATTTCAGACCACATTTTGTTTAATGAGTTAGTAGCAATTCTTAGATGCATTGTGAGTAATTTTTGGTTAGTAAACTAAACAAGTTATTGTTTACCAGTGTTGTATAAATATATGTACCTATATGGCTTGCATAGTCTGCGAAAATAAATAATTTTATACAGTAGATACTAGTATAACGTTGAACGTGCAAATAAATAATTTATCGATAATTATTTTACATAGGTTTTATATTATATATCTACCTAAATCTATCGTAATCAGTTTAAATTACTTAGCGTATAATAAAAAAACATATTTACGATTATATGTATATTATTTTCATTCATTATTTTTGTAGAATCTAATTTTTCTAGATTACAAACAAAAGCTCTTGGTGTATCGCTATTTAAAGTTTTCCTTTTATAAAATCTAAAAACGATGATACTCTTGTATAGGCTGCGGGAAGACCAAATTGGCAGCCCAAAGATGATCCGAATGATGTTATTCCGATCTGTAAGCAAAATGAATTAGTATTAGAGTTTTTTATTGCATTAACTTACTGATATCTAAGAGGAAGCTTATGTAAGAACCTTTAATGTATATTACGACGGTAAAATTTGTATGTATTTTTTCTTTGTATTCAGTTTATATGAAAAATATACTTTTCGTCCCTATCAGTGCGGAAATGGTTACCTTTTGCTATTAATGTAACCAAACTCTTATAGAAACGACGTAAAATCAGCGAACAACACAGCTTAATAAACATAAAATTGAATACTCTATTATCTCTATTTCTTACCAAGATTCGTGAGCCACCGTCACCGGCCACCAGAGGTCCACCAGAATCTCCACCGCAAGTGCTAACGCCTCCAATCCCGCTGGTACACAGATGTGACTCCTGGATGATGAAGGGGAAAGCCATAGAGCATACAGCTTTTGTGATCACACGCAGTCGTACGTGGTTAAGACTTTGGTTTGTAGTGACTTTTTCATCTGTAACAACAATTTAATTTAGTATTTGAAATCAATCTTACATCTAAACTAATCTACAAGGCTGAGGTAAAAAAAGAGTATTTAATACGACAATAGTATTTTTTAAATATTTTATTATCGTGGTATGCGTGGCTTAGTAATTACACCTCATTGGTACTCTGAAGTTCAGAGTACTCACTTATCTTAATGTATCGCCAAAATTTACGCAAAAATTGATTGCTTCATCAGAGCCAGACTTTTAAACATATCAGCACAAAAAGAAAAAGCATTAAACTGTAAATTAATATTTACCATTGGAAGTGATTCCATAACCCGATGCCACAGCGAAGGCACCAACAAAGGTCTCACCAGCCTGTACTTCACTCGGTAGAGCGATCGGAGCTACAGTATCTGCCAGGTTTGAATTATGTTGGTTATAATTATTTCATGTTAGCACAGATTTTTTTATTATATAAAAATAATCTGTCCCGTGTACCTACTATTTGGAAATACATACTAACGAAATTTTTACATAACAGAAAATTGCAGCAAAAGAAAATGCTCACCTGATAAAGCTACTTTTTGTGGCAGTGTTACCATAGCTATATCATTACGAATCAATAACGGTGACCAATGTGGATGAGTTTGAACATCTGTTGTCTCCAGCCGGATACCTCCCTTAAATAGATACACTGATCCTAGAACCACAGTAAATTTCGAGGCCTGGTTTTTACCATCATACCAGCAATGTGCAGCTGTAAGGACTTTTGTTTCCGAGACCAAAGAGCCACCACACATACCGCGGCCTTCGGTGTTTTTTATCTCAGATATGATGCCAGCCTGGTGAAAAATTTATCAATTTAATAATTTTACGTGTACACGACAACGTGGCTGATGCATTTGGCTGTGCACATATTGTGTTTTTAAACATTGGTTAGACTTGCCAAGCCTTGCCCTAAACCTTGCAGTTCTCGCTACCGGCCGAAACCGAAGTTAGGTTTTAGTGATCATTTCGTGGTACTTTTGAGGGATTACAGCGCTAGGTTGGAGCCCAACATACCATCTGCACATTTTAAGTCCACAACAACTAAATACGTGAAATAACTTACCTGATAAGGATATTGCCCAAGTGCAGCTGGTACCCCTCCAGATATTCTGGTTACTTGTTCCAGCTCATTTATGGATTCTTCAGCTTTTAGAATTCTCTCGGCTTCTGGGATCCCAAACCTTGTCAAGTAACCATACGCGGTATTCCATGTTGGTACACCCGCACCAAAGGCGATAGAAACCAAAGCTAATAATACAATTACTAGTTGCATTTTTCTGCCGAGTGATTAGTTAAAAGTAAAACCATGTATTTATAAGTCTAGTGACCAGATAAAGGCTTGAAGTATGTAAATAGAACCGTGTCGACACTTAATGTTTGTCACTTGATTAGATACAATTAACAAAAGAAATCAATATAAATTTTCTCAACACTTCTTTTTTATAAGAGATCTGTAAACAGTATATTTTTGTAGTGTCAGTTATCTTAAATTCTATCTTATCAATATTCTCAATATCTTTTTCGTTTAAAGATTTTGGTATTGACTGTTAGCTGTTTTAGATAGTAATTCTACACTAATTCATGAGGTAAGACGTGTTTATAATATTTACTATTATTGTTAAACATTAAAGAAAAAATCCTTTTATGTTTCAAATTACATATAATTATTCATTACATGGACATCTTTATTGATACAGGAATTTTGAAGTTACTTAATTCCATTATTTATATTTTATTTAAAATTGAATTGAGAGTTAAAATTTATAGGTGCTGAATAACAAAGCCATAAATGTTATTTTTTTTTATTTGTTTTTTTTTTGAGACAGCTTGCATCATTACAAGTTTTCGTTGATGAAGTTGAGGAAGGAGGTTACTCTAGCATAGGCAGCGGGGAAGCCAATATCACAGCCTAGAGCGATACCAAATGACGTGGCACCAATCTGGAAAAGATTTTAATCGTTATTACCGTTGTAAAAATATATACTGACGGACTCATAAACTGCATCAAACTTCAGGATTAGGAACCCTTAAAAAGCAATATTTAAACCCTTAAAAAGCAATATTTAAAAATAGAACTGCAGTAAAACAAATGAATATAGCCGGGAAAAGAAAATTTACTCGTAGTATCAGATTTCCGTGTTTTTTTAAATTGATTCTTATTGATTTTTTATACCTTTGAAAATTTAATTATTGTAACCAGAAGAATTGTTGGGTTAGCTTTTTAACTCATCGAGAGTTTCTGAACCATAATATGGATACTTCGTGCGAACAATCTGCTCAAATTGTAGCATTGGCGCGGGAGGGCTTGGATCAACGAACGATTGGTAGAAATTTAAATTAAAACCAGTCTACGGTTTCTAGAATATACAGAAGGTTTGTGGAGACAGGTTCTTACAAAAGGATACGTGGTACAGGCAGAACTCGAGCAACCACCGGTCGTGATGATCTGTTTATTATTACAACTTTCCTGCGAAATCGTTTCCTCACGTCAGTTAACATCAAAACAGAGCTTAATGAAGTGCGTGGAGTAAACGTTAGTGCACGAACAATAAGAAGAAGGCTAAAGGAAGCGGATATCACCCCTTTTATACCAGCAATTGGTCCAAAGTTTGTCTGCTTGTCTGTAGCTCACAGACAAGCTCGCTTAATATTTGCGCGTGATCACCTAACAATTTAGGTGCAACAGATGAGCAATGGGCCTCCGTATTGTTCACAGACGAGTGTAGGACATGTTTATATGGTGCAGATGGTCGCAGAAGAGTCTATCGCCAACGTGGGGAGCGATATGCTCAAAGTTGCATTAAGGAGCGTGTTCCTTTTGGAGGCGATTCGTGCATGGTCTGGGGTGGCATATCCATGAACGGGCGAACAGAACTTGTGTTCATAGACCTTATTAAAACATAAAAAAAACCCTTGCATAAAGCTTGTGTCTATTGTTAAAACCAATTTTTTAATTAAACCAATTTTCTTTAAATTTCTGTTTTTCATCAAAAAAGTTTAAAGGTCCTTTCCAGTACACAAACTTAAACTTAAGGATATGACCATACGCTGTTTTAAAGTTAACGAACCAATTTAGACGTTTCAATTTAAATCTGTGTAGAAAGTTTGCATACTTGGTTAAAATATTTATTTCAAAGTCGTTTTTTACTTTGATGCAGTTTATGGGTCCGTCAGTGTATATTATATTGTATAACGAATCTGCCTAACACACTAATAGATATCCCATAGATATTTTCTTGCACCAACAAAGATATAATCTAAATACTTAATGCTGATGATGTTCAAAATTTCCATGACTGTAGAATTTAAACCTCACCAGAAAAATATAGTTACCAACACACGCCTCTCGCCTCTCTGAACTACAAGGGGACCACCAGAGTCACCCTGGCAGGTACTAGTTCCTCCAAGTCCGCTGGTGCAAATCGTTGAATCGACCACGTGTATAGGGAAGAACGAACTACAAACGTCATTGGAAAGTACTCGGAGAGTGACGTGGTTCAGAGATTGGTTCTGATAAAGGTTTCCGCCTGAAATATATCCACTTCAAATGTATTTATAGTAATGATGATAATTATAGGCAAGGCACTCAATTGTGAATGTGCGGTGGTGTACCTTAAAATCTCAAGCGTGTCGGTCATGTCTCAAGTGAAGGGCCATAAGAAAGGCAAGGGACTTAGTTATTTTCGCTTACCTCATTAGAGCAAACGAAACTTAATGTATTTATATACACGTTGGTTTTAGTTTATTTTGATTAGATATATAGAGCGAAATTACAGATAGTGTAATCCACGAAGACGCGCCCCATTCCTCCTAACCGTTTGAAAGATGCTCTACTTCAATTTTATATTTTTTAACCGACTATAAGGAAAGAGTTCTCCATCGTGCATCAGTGAGTTTTTCTGCACAATTTTGTAGATTATATATTGTAGATTCTCTAACATAATTACATGAATACTGCATAATATTAATCAAGTTACGTATATGGGACTAAAGGATTTGAATATATTCGGTTTTGACGTCTTATACTTTAAATAAATAAAGTATTAAAAATACAAAGAAACACTTACCTGATACAGTTAATCCATATCCAGATGCTGTGGCTTGTTCACCGGCGAAGGTTTCAAAACTTTCCAGAACATTTGGTAGAGACACAGGGCTAATATAATCTGAAATATTTATATCTTACACATGACAGTATTTTTGTATGATACTCATACAAATTCTAAAAATAACGTTAGCTCAGGTTTTCTAGTGCAGTAATGAGGTCATTGTTTTATAAAGAAGTTAAGAAATTACTTTAATATATTAGTTACAATTGTCTTTGTTATATTATAGTTCAAGTTACCTGTAAAGGCAATATTTTCTGGAAGAGTAACCATAGCAACGTCATTGCGGGCCAGTAATGGGAACCACAATGGGTGCGTTTTCACATCTGAAGTGTGGATCCTCAGTCCAGATCCTTCATCGAAAATGTATATGGAACCAAGAACGACTGTGAACCTCCAGGCTTGGTTGCGACCATCGTACCAACAGTGGGCAGCGGTAAGTACTTTGTTCGCAGAAAGCAGTGAACCTCCGCAAACGCCACGTCCCGTTATATTGATAATATCCGAAATCATGCCAGCCTAAGTAATTAACTCATTTATTGTTACCAATACTATATCATGCAACATACCTAAGTCCACCGATACATATTCCAATTATTCATTAATACAAAAAAAATAAAGGCCAATGCAAGAAACATGGCATCTATTTATGTGTTAGCATTTCCAAAACCAATACACATAAATTCATGACATTTACATGACTCAACGTTCCGACTGATCTTCAGCATCGTGGTTAGAGAGTGACACCAAGTTATGTAATGTTATAAATTTTCTTTGATATCCGCTGAAGAGGATTTATTTAAATATGTATTATTGTAAGATAAAAGGGCAGACGACAAATTGTAAAGTTACTATTGATAATTAATTTTGATTGTTTCGAAGAACGATTAAATACAAAAACACATACAGTGATATACTTAGAGGTTTTTGTTGTTCCCGGTGTGCCAGTGGTTCGCGGTGTGGCTTTGTGATGTCTGTTTTCTCATACTCACTTGATAGGGATGGTCTCCAAGCTTAGCAGCTTCACCTCCTACAATCCTTTCAGAGAGGTTGTTTACGGCAGCATCTTCAGCTTTTTGAAGTTTCTCTGCGAATGGGATCGCGTATTTTGAAATGTATCCGTAAGGAGACCAGTCATCTAAACTTTGCGCACATGCAAAGGGCAGGATAAGCAAAGCCACGAACAATTTCATTTTGAATGTTTTAAAATCTAATAGTAATGTCATCTTTTATAGGTTATTCGATATCGGTAATTATGATAATATTGAAGATACGACGATAGAATTAATACGTATTATTTACTAATCGATTTTAGTAGCTTAGCTTAAGCGACTAATTTGACTAGGTATATTTAAATATAATCAAGACTTTATTTTTGAACCAGTTTACTACAAGTAGTACTAGGTAGAATTGATTTTTACAACTACTTCTTCGCAAACTTCATTACTGAAGGTCGTACTTGTCTTGAAAAGCCCTAAGCGATACATCGACTTACTCCACACCACTCTATCCTCAGCTTTTCTCAGTGCATTAGGGCTGTTGATACCCATAATGGTATTTATCTAGTTTATCTGACAAACGGGTAGGCGATCGACCCAGACTTCTCCTCGACAATTACCAAGCACCCGTTTGTAAATGATAATCGACAGTCTTGTGGTGAATTTTAGTTGGTTGAGAATGGATTTATTGGTTCTTTTAGCAGTCCATAGTATTCGCAACATTCTACTCCAACACCACATCTCGAATGCCTCTTTCTTTTTCCGGTCCGCTGGACGAACACGAACTTACCCCATCAATTATCGTAATTATATTTAATAGACTTTTTCTACTTCATTTTAATAAAGATTTACTATCCGACTCAATTTTACAATTTTTGACGCGCGTGATCCAGGCGGGGCCTTAAATGCTTTTTTATAGTATTTGTAATAAGAATATAAAATATGTTCCTATAAAAGGGTTAAGGCCTAGGAGAAATAATATTCCTTTTTTAAATGGTATACGAAGGAAATTATAAGTAACCTGCAGCTAAAAGCAAAATTACACAAGAAATATAAATGTAATAATTATCTGATGGATTAAGTAGTTATTTTTCTGCTTATAAGGCACGCATTAAATTGAATTAAATAGCTTGCGTTTGACTGAACTTGACTGACTTCATAAGAAGAGAGACGACTTTAGATCCTTGCTTAGTACAAGCAGTAACTGAATGCATTTAATTATGTAATCCCTATTATGGACGCTGGATGTACGAGGTAGGTAGATTCCGACTTCAATTACAGGAAGGCATTTGACGTCGAGGTTCTATATACTGTTGAAGTTGGCCAGTTTAGGATTCACTACAAAATTATTATTCTTTTGCTAGTTGTATGAAATAGCCAGAAGTGTGTACCTAACTACACTTAGTCAGGTGTGTGTCAGGGCAGCAATCTGCACGGCCATCTCAAGCTTGTACAACGCATTGGTTATAAGTACTCGTATCTTAGAGTGTAACTCGTTTGTTTGGGCTTCGTATGAAACTAAATACGGACTTATGTTGGAGCGCATTCAGATTAAGTTTACTCGTTTTCTTTATTACAGACTGCATGTCATCTATCCAGTGGCGTAGCTACCAAGGGGCTAGGCGGGGCAGTGCCCCGGGGCCCTCAAGCTCAGGGGGCCCTCGAATCCTCACCAGAAATCTCGTTCGGTTAAAAAAAAAAAAAAAAATATGTTTATTTTGGAACATAAGATACATGTATCACTTATTCCACGTCATTAAATTTGAATTTGTAGGCATCCCTACACATCGGCAAAGAAGACCGAGGGTGTAGGCCGAGAGAAAAAGCCGGCGTAAATAACTCTCGGTACTCTTTTAAAACAGCAAATCATCAAACAACACTAAACAATGTTAAAAAAATCATGCTGTATCAGGAGTAAGTAAGCTAATGTCACTAAACTGGTCAATATAGTGGTTCAATATTATTTGATTTTACCACTCATATTGATGTCCGTTAAAGTCAATAAATCGTGTCAAATGTAAAGATTTCGGCTACAGCTCATTGTATAACGCGAATTAAATAGCAATTGAAAACAAATCCGCATCAAGCCTGGATTTAAACGAATTTATTGATACTTTTGCGAAAACTTAAGCTAGGAAAAAATTGACCTACACTGAAAATCTCTGACCACGCAATTTATTCTTTATTTTAGGGAAAGTTTAGAAATCATTAGGGCTTAGGTCGGGGCTGTACGGCGGATGGTCTAATAATTCTATGTTTTCCTGCTCTAAAAACTCTTTTGTTCTGTGCGTGGTGTGAGAACTAGCATTGTCGTGATGGAGGATGATGCGGCGGTTGCAGTTCTCTTTACGGAGTTCAGAAACGACCTGTGGCAAACAAATGCTAGCATACCATTCTGCATTAACCGTTCTTTGTCCCTCGAGAGGAATAGTCGCAACATGGCCGGTTTTGGAGACAAACGAACGATTTTCGTTAACTCATTTTCCAACACCCAAACTCGTGACTGGTTTTTTGTTTCGGGTTCGTACGCGTGTATCCAGGAATCGTCACCTTATACGATGTTGTATACAGCATTTGAAGATCCTGCGTAGAATCTTTCGAGAGTTCTGACGCAATAAGTGACGCGAGCCGCTTTTTGCTCTTCACAGAGCGAATGCGGTATCCATCGGGAAAACAACTTTTTTACACCTAATTGTTCTTGCAAGATTATTTGTACTTGACTCATGCCAATGTCTAAAGTTTCCTGAATTTCGCGGAATGTCACATGTCGATCTTCCTCAATCAGCTTACGCACAGCATCAACCTTGACGGGGATCATCACTGAGCGTGACACGTCCACGTTAAAATTCAGCAAACCAGCGATAAATTCTGGTTTTGGATGCGGCTTCATCACCAAATGCAGAAATCATCCGGTCAACACACTGTTTTTGTGATAAACCACTTCTAAAGTCATAATAAATCATCGCTCTTGAATTTTCTCGAGTCAATTCCATTTTCTTAACGACTAAACAAGTTTGACAAAACTTTGTGAAAATATCGAGAATCTTTTTAAAAAAAAAATGTTATTCGATTTAAAAAAAAGGAGATCTCAATTAAAAATATTTAAATATGACAGGAACAGTGGTATTATTCTATTCCATACTTTTAGTGCAGCCTATGTAATTGTAATTTTTGTTGTTACTGTTTAAAAAATTTATTACCTGCCCTGCACACAAAACAGAGCTTAAGTAGCTTAGCATTTTTAAGATATTTGTATATTTCATATTTTTATTTGATTAAACGTAATAAGTTTACATAGCAGTGGGCCCCCATTTTTTAATTTGCCCCAGGGCCCTTGGTCACCTAGCTACGCCACTGCATCTATCCCTGCTATCCAACATTATTTGTAATATAAACAAGATAGCATTTACAGTTAGTCTACTGTCTATTTAAAGTTTTTGCGGGGGGTGATGAGCAATCCAAATGTCCGCGAAGAACTCGGTTTCTTTGTACCTAGGGGATGTGTGCAACGGCGAAGGCCAAAGTTGTTTGTGATACCTAAGGTTTATATATATAGTTAGTTATATTCATTATATATAGTTATAGTTTGCACTATAAGGAATAGGTGCAGGCCGGACCTTTAGCGGACTCCGGCACCTACCGAACCACCGCAGTCAAACCTTGTGTAGTGTTTGGCAGTTATTTCGAGATCTTCAATATTGTTAAACTTTCATTCGGAACTCTATTATAGCAAATAATTCTTCGCTAGTAGTATTATATAGGAAACATAAATTTTAATATTAAGAAAATAATCTTGTAGGTATTTACAAAAACAAACATGTAGATTATTTCATAAATAATTTGTATTTATAAAAAAATCTTTTTAGTGTAGGTTTGTTATTGACAGGATGTACCTATCAATGTTATTAATAACACGATATGTTAGGGATAATTCTTCAAGGTGAAACAAAGTGCTTTTTTAAGACCGATATATCTTTAAATCATTAATAAGTGGTGGGTAAGAACGTAAGTAACACAATAACAATATAACGACCTGTTTTCACTTTTTGATTTCATAACTAAGAAAACAGTTATTACGCCAAACGCAAATTATGCCAAATCCTTAGACGCTATAGTAAATTGTATATATCTTCTACCGTCATTTGTATTTTATATAAATTATGTTTCCTTAAAAATTGAGGTTGTAAAATTTGCTCACACCCAACAAAGTATTACAGACAAAGGTGATGACAAACGATGACAGATGATGATTCAAAATTATAAATTAGTAGTTCTGGTTAATAGAGAAATCACAACTAGCTATCGAAAAGCATTACCTTATAAATGTATCCTTAAACCAATTTGGACAAGTTATGAGGGACCGCTTCCAATTCAAACATTGTAGTATTGCAATTAATCTTCAGGACTAGCGCTCCTTAGTTCATAACCAACGAATGGACACGACAACCTAAAAGTTGGAACTATGAAGATATCCAACAATTTTATGAAACCATAATATCAAAAAAGGTCATCAAAACAAAATGTATGTTAGTTGTAAGATTACTTATAATTAAATAAATAAATAAAACTTTTTAACAACGCACTTAGTGCAAAGGGATTTACTTGTTTATAGAGAAAAGCGCTTTGAAACCTCTTGTGAAACTAAAGTCACGGCGGCAGACACTGCTCAAGCCAAATTATATCTCTTGCATGAATTGATATTGAATGTCAGAATATGTTAAGCGCTACACTCAAAGACGACTTTTTTTTTAAATTTATTCCTTGAACTCGATATACTTTTAAAAAAA
This sequence comes from Pieris melete, assembly GCA_963693345.1. Taxonomy (NCBI): domain Eukaryota; kingdom Metazoa; phylum Arthropoda; class Insecta; order Lepidoptera; family Pieridae; genus Pieris; species Pieris melete. The sequence continues at coordinate 448,192 of CAVNZK010000053.1, read as the reverse complement.
TTAAAAATTTAGTTTTTTAGTTTAGTTTATGTTACATATGTTGATATATAGCTACTAAAAAGTTAGCCTTAGTAAAAAAATCATTATGGCTAAACTAAGTTCGCGGGGGCGAACAAACGAACGAAACGAACTTATTCACATAATGCATGATAAGATTGTTATTTCTTGGACACGTGATATTGTATCTTATAATTATTAACAAGTTAATCACTGAACGAATATACCTAACATACAATTTGTTAAATAAGTAATATAATAATACTTTAAAATTATCAATTTATCTAATCAACGTTTTATGAATTAACACGTATTTAATTCGCTGATTAACATGTGATACTTATGACAATTATTATTCATTAATCTATATTATGCTGTTACGCACTATTAATTTAATAAATTATGGATATGATTGTTGAATAAAATATGATATGTACATATATGTATATAAAGTTTAAATGAAAATATTTTCTGGCTATTTCTTGGAAAGATTGGACACATTTTACTTGATCAATTCTATGATCGGGCCTCTATGATTTCTTGAAATTATAATAGGTAATTTGGTCAATTTAATCGTTATAGTTAAATCAGAATTTTTTTTCTAAAGATTCGAACGTGAATAAAACTTAAAGCAAGATTTATGTCCTTTAAATTACTTCTGTGAAAGTTTGGTGTCGTAGAGAAAAGTGTTTAATTTGTATTCTACCATGTCAATATAACTAAAATCTGAGTCTTTACTCCGTAATTCCAATAGCGATCGGTATTGCTGTCGCTATTGAAAGTTACGGAGTAATCGCGTTGGTTTCAAGGTCTGACAAACCATATTTAAATACCTTTAAATTCTTTACGGGCTTATTATAAATATACATCGTAATGTTTGCAATGATATATCCATATACATATAATGATTGGTCATGGATGGTGCCAAGATTTTTGAAGACAAATAAAAGTCTAGTAGTATAAAGATGGGCTATTCAGTAACGAACGTAAATTTAAATTAAATCACATTTATTAAGTATAAATTTACAAGTTATTATTAATGAAGTCCAAGAAAGATGTGACTCTGACAAAAGCAGCTGGGAAGCCAATAGTGCAGCCCCATCGTGATCCAAAAGAGGTAATACCGATCTGAAAATTGAATAATATTAGTTATAAAATAAATTTATTTAATACACAATTGTATTGTATAGTAAAATTTCGCTAATTCGCCTAGCTCTCAAGAAGCTGAAAAATAATTAAGTAGTTGTTTTGCCTCATAATATTTAACATTACATTACGGGATGTTGAAGGAAAATTATATTGTATAGATTTAAAGTTAAGAACCCTTTGAGGTTTATCCTTCTAAATAAATTTACGAGGATAAACCTCGTAAATTTATTTAAATTATTTTCAATTTATTTATAATTAAAAATAGATATATAGGACACTAAAATAAACAATATTTAACCTTGTAATAAGTTTATTTTATATTTATCGGCCCTTCAAAATTGAAATCTTGGTGCCATTATTATTGGTTAGGTAGCATGATGTGGAAAAATGAGCTTATTTACACGTATCCGGGCTTCTTTAATAGCAGCCGGTAGCTAGGCAGCCAGGTATTGAAAACAGTTAAAGAATACATACCAAGATCTTTTTGTCGTTCTTTGTGACAACGAGAGGACCACCAGAATCACCACGGCATGTGCTCTTTCCACCAGCACCACTGATGCAAATGTTGGAATCGACTACATTAAGAGGGTACGAGTTGCGGCAGACTTGGTTAGTGATCACTGGCACTGATACTCCGCTCAAGAATTGGTCTCGGGAGATGCCTACATTATCTGAAAGTCAAATTATTTGAATGACCGGCATGTTTCAATACAGAATGCATTAAATTGTTGAAATTTAATGAGTTTTTTTGTCATAAATTGTTTTGCTTTGGAACCAGAATGGTGTCTATAATATTACCACCAGCCCTGCGATTCTGTAACTCACTTTATGATATGATAAACAATCAACTACAATCTCCCACCTTTTCAGAATGCCAAATTATAAAATGACTGCTTCACGACTGATTAGAGAGCGACCGCCGATGCGAAAACCGCTGTGTGAGTTACAGAATCGCAGGGCTGATGAAAAAAAACAGAAATTGTATGTAGTTTTTCTTGAGTTTTCAAAAGATGAAAAATAGCAAATAATGTTTTTATTTTCGTACGGCTAATATACTTATAACTTACTGTCCCCAGTAAGACCGTATCCAGAAGCCACAGCTGTCACTCCAGCAAAGTTGTCATGGATGTCCAGGGGTGAAGGTAAAGCGATCGGAGAAATGGTGTCTGTAAGTTGTAAACAAATATATTGTATCAACTTATTAATAAAATTATTATAGATAAATGTTTAATCTCAACTCTGTGTTAATAATAAACAGATTGCGATAAATCTGAACACATTTTAAAAAGCTACATACATTTTACACAACAAATTCTTCTGTATTTTAAAGTACGACTAACAAGAGTGTTTTTGGATTTAATTCTTCTCTCTCTTTCTCTAATGAAAACGCATTAAGATGACAATAATTGTCTTCGGTATAGTTCTGATCTAACTTACCCGAGAAAGTGACGCTTTCAGGTAGACGTATTATGGCGATATCATTACGAATACGAGACGGCTGCCAATTAGCGTGCATGACGACGTCTTCGGAGTAGATCCTGGTACCGCCGCTGAAGAGCAGCACAGAACCGAGGACTACCTCAAATCTTGAAAAATACACATAATAAATAATTTATTTAACTTTTTAGTACTATTTCTTGTATAGATTTTGTTGGCAGTAAATTTGAATGATGAGTTAACATTTTTGCTACTGTTAGGTCATTAGACGATATAATAATTATACAAATACATTTAGTAATGTATCTGTTGCATAATTCTAGCGGGGAAAAACTGGATGAATGTTGCTCAAGACAAATGGAAATGGGAAAATCTATATTACGTCTCCCTATGGGAGCCATTTACCCAAAAAAGGGGCCATACAAATACCCGTACTGAATGAAAAACTAACAAAACTAACCTTAATTTACAGAATTTATACTAACACAATGAATTAGTAAAGCTTTAGTAATAAGACTGATTTTATCTAGTCATATTTTGAACGGGTGGATAAGAAAGCAGGAGTCACAATAGAATACAAGTTACCTCCAAACCTGGTTGGTTCCGTCGAACCAGCAGTGAGCAGCAGTTACCACGCGATTGGCTGAAATCAGGGATCCACCGCACACACCTTGTCCGTTCATATTTCTAATGTCCCCAATCAAACCAGCCTGTGATTAATAATTAAATTAAATATTAATATATTGGTATTCGCGTAATGCGCGTATCTGAAGGTCCTGGGTTCAAGATACGACGAAAATACAACTGCTTGGGGATTGGATGGTAAAGATCAGTCTGCTGCTTGACAAGATAAACCAATTACGGAAACGTTATTGTCACTTGGCTTTGAGAGTTACGTGGCTCACATATATTATTTTCATAACAGCTACCTGTTACAGGCTACCATTATCAGTTTAATACATTTATATATGTCATCAATATATCAATACATAGGAAGAATCAGACGAATCTGCTTTTTTACTATAGCTACGGTATTTAAAGTATATTTTTTTAACATATTCAAATACCTGGTATGGGAATTCGCCTATTTTAGCGGGAGATCCGCCGGCGATCCTCGTCGACAGATACTTCTCCTCTGCTTTCTTAATTCTCTCAGCTTCGGGGATACCAATCCTCTCCATGTAGTTCCATGATGTGCTCCACTCAGGGATATCCCTGATTACATCACCAACAGCTAACGCAGCAATAGCTGCTAAGACAATCAAGACCTTCATAGTGCAAAGAGAATTTCGAAATTGAGGCACATAGAGAGCTTATATAGATAGAGGATATGAGGAATCGATTACGTATCATAATTAAAAAGATAATAGTTTGAAGTTTTAACATTATCAAGAGATTAAAGGATTATAAACGAATTGTTTAAGATGTAAAAACCAAATACGATACATCGAGCGATATACGTACTAATCCTTATCGGTATTGGGTTTATGTAAAACATACGATGCGATCAATTTCTATGTAATTTTTGTCATTATTGTCATTATTATTAATGGGATGATGGGTTTTAAAGGCATTTATTTAATCAAAATTTGTTGGCAATATATCAATATATATGCAATTAGACATGTATGTGGTGAACGTATTATATATATAAAAAAACCTGTCACATTTATCTTTAGTGCACAATTGGTAAACGCAAGTATTATTTATTATTTTGAAGTCCGGTTTAAAGATACTTTATTTCTCAAAGAATTATGTAATTCTTAAGTGTATGTTCACTTAGTGAGAAATTTTAGAGGTTAGTAATGTACATCGTTTTGAAACTATTTAAAAATTAGCTGTATTAAATAAAAAAAATTGTTGCTAAGAATATGTACAATATTTTTTACAAAAGTGCAGGTAGGTCGCATCGATGTTACAACACTCATTGTGTGACTAATGAATAGTAACAATTAGAAGTAAATATTTTTATGTTTCGTAAATTTTACATATTTATGCTATTAATTTATATTTAATTTTTACGATTTTTATAGACATATATACAGGGTGGCCAAAATGTCGTGGATCAAACGCAAGTGGGGGATAAATGAGGTCATCAGCTGCAAAACATTGTTAAAGGTCCTTAAAGTCAACCCCTGCAGAGTTATAAGTTATTTTGCGTTTTTATAAGAAAATTGACTTTTTTACTAATTCTTATTAAAATTCGAAATAATCTACATCTTGTATCCTTTTCATAATATCCACTAGATTGGTAATTAAAGGGATATTTTGCAATTATACGTATATGGAAGTGTTTAGACATTTTGAAAAATGACAGAAAACAATAAATATACGAGTACACACTCCATATTATACACACATATATTATCCACTCCAAAATATTTATTTAATGGTAACTTAAAATATATACACTCAGAAACAACATACTTATTTTTAACACAATTAACTTAATATTAATCAAGTGTTCTGATTTATTACAAATTAAATTAATATTTATCTAATTTTTCGAAGCATGCAAATATGGACTATCAGCATTTATAAATACAAAAAAAAACTTTGTTTATCGTTTTGTGTTTGATCTCCTACGGCTGGTAATTGTTGAATATGTTAAATATTTTCATCAGAAACTGGATGCAGATGGGGGACCTTTTCATAAGGTACTATTAGAGCTGGCGTTGTAAGCGAATGCTTCACGGTAGGTTGTAGTGTTTTATGTCCTCTACGGATTCGAAGTAGATCGAAGTTTTCAGTTTGTTCTTGGTTTAGCATATATGTTTTGTTGATGTAAAATATTTACGGGAAAAATAGGCCTCCAATCAGTTATCTGTTTATTAATAAGACTCAATGGCTCATGTTGAAAGACCCTAAAATTCCCAAAACTTTGAGGATATTTTTCTATGGGTTCTCTGCTTAATTTTACGTCTAGTTTCCCATGATTGTAAGGTAACTGCGTTTCTGGTCTTAGCGGTGCTTTTAGGATATTGAAAATCTCAAGATGACGATGAGACGATTCTTGTTTTTGATAAGGTTCTCTCTGATTGATGGGGAATTTGTTAATTGTTATTTGATCGGGTGCCATATATCTTAGTTCGGCTTTACCAGATTCAAGGTCTTTTATTTGACTTGGCGTTAAGTAAACTATAACGTCCTTAGTGGCAAACTGTCTGTGTGCTTTGGTTGGTGATGACAAATTTGTTATTGATAATGTTTGAGGACCTGGGTCTACGTCCTTTCCTTGAACTAATATGAATATTATGGAAAAGTAAACGGGTACCTGTAATAGAAAGTATAACAATTAACAAATAAAAAATATATATGGCCAGTTTTAATAGATATTTGGTATTGGGAAGTAGTTAGCTTGAAAAACATTTTATCGCAATAGTAAAATACTTACTTGTAAAAACATTTTTGAGATGAAGAGCCGTCCACCGAAGTTCTATGAAATCTAATCGAAACTAGAGAAATGAATCAATTTATATACATTTATGCGTTCCTATTGAAAATGTTAATTACAAGATTATTTTATTATACCATAATTTGCATAGTCCACGATTTAACAAAATTTTGGTATTCATGTATTCAGTTTCATGTGTTAGATAAGTTTGATCAATTGGCTTTATAATATAAGTTTAAGTATTAATATTAAATATTTTTACCAGGACTTTTACTGGCCGCAAAATATAAAATTATAATAAAAAAAAGTGTGTGTGTGTCAGCTACGACGCACGATTGGAGTTTACTCCTTACAAACGATAAAATGGCGATAATGTTCTGTGGCTGTCGACCATATTTTCATACTAAAGGTGGTTACTAAGGTGGTTAGAATATATGTTTTTATAATATAAATGTTTGTCGTAGTAATAAAACGTACCTACAACATCTATGCCCAAATAGGATTTTCTTTCTGTGACCAAAGTTACCTTTAAAGTAAGAGAAGAATAAGAATGAACAATCATTTTAGTTTTAATTTCAATGACCAAACTATTGACAAAACTCTATGGCACCTAGCAATCTACTTTTATTTTTTACACCTGTCAACACTGACAATGTTGTAACGTGGCTGTCAAAACGTGAATTCAAAATAGAAAAGTCTGTGTAATGTATTCCATCTCATTCTTTTACACGTTTAATCCATTTGTCTCTTTCTACATAACGCCTCAACTTTTATTGTTACACATAACGCCTCAACTTTTCGTGTTACACTCGATTTTACTCCTCATAAAATTTCCGTACCGGGCCTTATAACTCAAATCGTTTCTTAAGGAGTAAACTCCAAAAAATATTGATTACTATAACATTTATTTAGGTACTTATGCGCCAGATGAAAACAGCTTGCCAACGCTCGGCACACTGATTTGACATTGGTACTTAAGAAAATAAAATACAAGATTTAATATTACAAGCACATTAAATGTGACTTATAGGCATACCTACATAACAAAGTGTGTGGCTATCAATTATGGATATCCAGACCTAGCTCGTTTATCAGAAAGCTCAATCTAGATATCGGGGTAGTTTATCCAAAACGAGTCCTTCTGGAAGGAGGTGATAACATTATATCTATTAATATCCCATCATATCTATGACGCCTCGGCTGTACAGCATACACCCCAAAGCCACTAGTACCTTTTACAAGTCGTAGATAAAAAGATACAGATATTGTTTAAATGGGATTTGTTTTCCTGTTCCTTTGGTTATAGCGCATCAGTATAAGTGATTGAATATACCTTAAAGCTACTAAAATAATATTGAGAACAATTTTGTTATGTTAGTTACAATATTATTATATACAATAATAACCATATGGGCTTATGAGTGTCTTTTGTGTCATAAATAAATAAAAATTAAATTATAAACAAAGGAATAGGAAAACAAAATTAAACATTTTCTTACCTGTTGAGAATATTTGTCTGTAAATCAGAGGCAGGATGTGTCTGTTTATTGGAATTTTTAAATTCCATTCTGGCATAAGATTACACTTTAGGGTAAAGAAAACTTTGGCTCCAACCACTGACGTAATTGAATGGTATACGAGTATATTGTAAGTTGCGTTACGACATCAAGTTGGCAGTTGTTGTGTGAGGTAGCCCTCACTGACTCACGATTGCTGAAAGCACTCAAAAGATCTAATGTAAATAATGTTATATGTATTAATTTGCATTTATATTCTTTAACAATTTATTTAAAAGTACTCGCATTAAAGAACTACAATTCATTTTACTTATTACCAGTAATCTATTTACGCAGACTGCTAAATCTATTGAGAATATACAGTGCAACCTGGTTATAATAATAATAATAATAAAAGCCTTTTATTCACTGACCATTTTAACTTACATGCTATTCTTATTTAACAGTAGCATTCCTAAATCTAATTTACATAGCGAAATAATAATTTATTAGCAACCACTTTGGTCAGGTTGTCTGTCGACATAGGCCTCCCCCAATCGTTTCTAGATCTCTCTATCCTTGGCAGACCTTTTCCATCCCTTTGGGAGATCGTCCTCCCATCTTTTAACTTGACCTCCTCGTTTTCTTTCCCGCAACCTGGTTACGTGGGACCTGGATAACTAAGAAACCTCTTTTATTTAGAATTGCAATATGGTCTCGGCTATTTTTCATCGAATTACCTCTGTTAATGAGACTTTTCTAACCTATGTAGTTTAATGAGATTTTATTCTAGGATTTTTTCGATGTTTACCGCTATAATTGGGACTGTAGCTCAATTCCCTGTATAAGTGAGAAAATTAAAACAAAATATATATATATAGGTATTTGTTTGACCTACAAGCAAGGTAAAAAATTGTTTAAAATGTGTCCAAACGTATAACATTATAGACATTTTAAGCTTTTGTCAGATTATGATTGTGGAAAATAGGTATATTTCGACCTCTACAAGTAAATGTAAATGAGATAACTTTAATTTTAAACCTGCCTAATTGGAAAACTGGATAAATGAAAACTAAATTTAAAATCCTTGGTCTCTTAAGATATTGATAAAGTTTCACTGTAATTTGTGAATTCGTATTCATGAGAACAATAAGAATATATATGAAGGGGGAGTGAACGTTCACTCTTTTTTTCTCACTCTATTGTATGAAAATATCAATAAAAATAAAACCTAAATCGAATATAGAATATTCCTGAGTAGGTTTTCGTAAAAAAAAATACGTTTTGATAATTAAAAAGTAATAAATATCAATGATTGATATGATGCATTTTGATGAAAATAATATAAACAGTTTCCTTTTTTTTTCATTTACAAAATGTACATAATCCATTTCTTACATAATCTTCGATGATACCCATTTTGTTTACTTCTAGGTGCAATAGTGGGGGAAGTTACCTATATTTATAACATATTATATGTTTGTCAGACTAATAATTAATCCATATATTTACTTTTGTGTGTGATAGGCTACAAGTCCGCTCATTTTCTCATTTCGTCTAGATATCGGTAAAAAAATCAGATATTAAACAAAATTAATTATTTTATATTTCATTTTTAACATAATATTTACAACTAGTGACTATTATATTTACAAATCTATTTACTATTTGGCACGACTCTCTTCACCAGCAACAGCTCTTCTTCTTGTAATGTGTTACGTGTTTGATGATATGTAGGGGGTAAGGTTTCCAGACAGCTACGGGAACTTCCACGTGCTTTACAATTGGTACATGAACCTTCTTTATGACTTCGTAGGGCCGCTCAACCGGAACGTGAACTTTTCTGATAACTTCGACTGGTACGTGCTTAACAACTTCTACTGGGACTGGTCTTTCAACTTCAACATGTTGGGTCTTGTACACTGGGTAAGGCACGTGCTTCACAACATTCACATGAACAGGGTAGGGTTGTGGGACTGGCACTTTCACTTCTTGACGAACTGGGACTGGTACGGCTTGGGGTACAGCGACTTGGATATGTCTAGTTACTTCCACGGGAATTCGACGAACCACGTTTTGAACAACTGATTGGAGCTCGTATCTTGTTGCGGAAGCGACCGGGCGACCAACGCTAACACTGGTTCCAATAATTTTTGGGGCTCCAACATTAGTGGTTATTGCGGAATTGATGACAGCACCAGGTAAAATTTGAGTGGAAATATCAGCGGGTCCAGAATAAGTGGGCCCAGCTAAACCTGGTCCAGATAAAGCTGGTCCTGTGAGACCGGGTCCTGACAGACCGGGGCCGTCTAATGCTGAAGATGAGGGTCCCGAGCCTCCACAGCCGGAACCACCTAAGCCAGAACCTCCATGGCAAGAACTTCCTAATCCTGACCCATCTAGTCCTGAACTAGGTCCGGAAAAGCCTGGTCCTTCAATTGGTGTGAAGCCAGATGAATGACCACTATCATAGGAGCCACTCAAAGCATCGCCGTGTGAATGTCCGTCTAATAATGAGCCGTGGTTTGAATCATGATGAAGTCCACCGTCGATAGCACTTCCATGACTACTTAGGACACTTGGTCCTGAGGGTACACCATAGGTTGTTGAAGGTGGTCCATATGACGCTGATGGTGCATTTAGCGCTGACGAAACGTAGGAGTCTGAGCCGTGACCGTGTAAGAGGCCAGCGTTTGCAGTGTAGACTAACGCAGCCAAAACTGTTATTTTAACCTGAAACAAGCATGTAATTTAATTATATATTTAAAAATCGAATATTTTTTAGTGTTATTCGAGTAAACACTTTATAATTATTATTGGTTCTTTAATAGTGGTGCATTAAAACTTACAACAAATGCCATGGCTTTTAGCTAATCGCCTTAAGCCACCTAAAAAAAAGGCTTGTTGTTCTCGGTTCCGAGGTCTGATGGGTTGTGATTTGATAACGCTACGGTCCACATATTTATACAAGTTATAAAGACTGCTCTTTCGATACAACGCACTGAATAAATTACCCAGGTGACATCATTAATATTTTGCCAGACTCTATGGCATCGAATGTTGCTCTTGTATTTTTAATCTTAACACACATTAGTTATAATTTTTTTAGACAGCGGAATTTAAAAAATAATATTTGGCATATGTACTTTAAATAAAAATAATTATTTCACATTATTCTTTATTTAACGTTTTATACGCCACGTGGCGTATTAGTTTAAAAATCTGTAAATTTTTCGGGTCTATGATCAACTATGCGACATATTTTATTAAAAGCATTATTTTTGAGTAATAGTTGAAACCATAACATCAACTGAAGTTATACTAAAATAACTGTAAGAAACGGTCGCGATCCTGGAATGCGAGGGAGCATTAAGAAAAATCATCAACGTGAAGTTATTCCAAGAAGTCTGTTAACACTCCAGAAGGTATCTGAATGACTGGAACATGTTGGGTAGGTTTAATTTGTCTGCAGAATGCGAAAATAAACACGTGTTTGTCTGATTGCGCATAACCAACAACTAAGAAAAGCATTCATTGTTGATTTCGGCTAAAACAAACAATTATCCTTATACATTAAGAATTTTTGTGTGTCTTACATTTCTCACTTAAATTAGATACTGTATTTTGATTATCAATGAAACAGATGTAAAATATTAGACCAACACTCATAAAGCGTTACCCTAACAACTAAATTATATATTTGACGACAATGTGTTAAATTAATTAATATAATTATTTGAAGTTTCGTGTACTTCAAATGCACATAAATTTAAAGCAGGTAAAGAATTTAAAAGAAATCCTTTAAAAGTTTTCAACAAATTTTGTAACACAACAAGGAAGCTATACACCGATCATCAATTGTTATCTGCAATCTTAGTACTTTAATGTCCCTTTAAAATTGTAAACGTGCCTTACATTTGATAGGTTACGCAATATATAAATATTTTTGGTACCGGATCTTTACTTTCCTTATGTTGTAAATGCGTAATTACCAGAAACCTGACTGACTTGTTTGTTTTAATTCTAGTTCATACATAATATTACATCTTATTTGCCTTTTTTCGACACTAAAGTGAAAATTGCATCATATCACTCTGAATAGTGAGATTACATAGTCTTTATTAATTTATTTATTAAAGCAAATATAATACGTTTTCTATAGTATAATTTACAATCTATCTATTCCAAAATACATGACAATTACAGTGACATAAATTTTATACAAAATTATAAAAATATTATACTTCCACCCACACTACAATTAAGCTTTGCTAGTAATTACCAATTTAAAAATACTTAATCCCCTAATACTTATTCTCTTTACGATACGAATTACGTGCCGGTTTTTTTTTAATCTTTAATATTACTATAATATTTATTTACCGCAAAACGATAAAATGGTTCCATCTTTCTTTTTGTACTAGGTCATAATTTCTATATAAAAATGAAGTTTGGAAAAATTATAACACTCATAGTTTTTTAAAGCTTTATTAGCCTTACCAGTACCCTGTACCACAAGTAGTTTTATTTTGTTTTTTTGTTATTTTGTGATGTAAGTTTAAGGGTGGGATCTATTAGCTAACCTTACATTTAGTAAATTTCCATTTTGCAATAAACCACGGTGTTTTCTTTATTTCTTAAGCACTTAAATATTTCCAACATCAATCCAATAACCATAAATTATTTTCTTCTGTCAAATAAAATTAACATAGAAAACGTATATTCGTTACACTTTTGATTTGTGTTTCACCTTCCGTTACGTAAAAATTGTGTCACTTGACCCTTCATTGAGCAAGTTTTGAGCTGAAACCTGTTTTTATTAATTTCACTGAGTTGGGAATGTTGTTGAATAATAAAAAATCGTTTGACCGATATATTACTCATTCCTTCCGGTTAAAATTCTGTGTCAGTGTTTACGTAATATCGTAGGCCAATATATTGATCCTCTCTTTATTCTGATTAATCACTGGTTAGGTACTAGTTCACCTACTTATGAAATATTGATTTATCGTTATGAGATGCGCTATATGCGGATATAGATATTAGTCAAGTAGATTATGTAAAAAATATTTAAATTATACAATTATGATTTGGCAAAGCAATCATGTACCTATGTATGTACTTAAGCTGTATCGTACCAAACTATATCTGAGGCATTTAATTGTTTTTATTACATATGTATACTCAGCTCTGGTCCTAGTTGCGTTGCAGTGGTTGCTGTTTGTTTTATTCTAATAACAGCCTTTTGTTTTTTTTTATAGAACGGGGGGCAAACGGGCAGGAGGTTCACCTGATGTTAAGTGATACCGCCGCCCATGGACACTCTCAATGTCAGAGGGCTCGCGAGTGCGTTGCCGGCCTTTTAAGAATTGGTATTGTGCCAATCAAAAAATGCTATCGTTACTGTATAATATCGTGTAATAACATGTATGATAATTTTATACCTGCCGTCTCCTTGGTTCTAGGTATGATTTTCAAAATAACAAAATAAAATAATAGTTTCGATTTAGTAATCACAGAAAGCTAATTCACTACAAGCCTTTAATAATTGTTGTTTAAAACAGGATGTCATACCCCAATGGGGAATTAAATAATAGTACTCTTCTAGCTCTTCTGAGATTTATACATATTCTACTGTAAAAATTTATGTAGGTGTATTTACGTAGCTATTAATGTTGTATATATTATGTTGTACCACTTGTACAGTTAACGGTAATCTCTCTTTATTTATGAGGCGCAAAAAGGAGTATTATGTTTCCTTAAGAATAAGTAGATATTATGGCAATATGTATCAATTATATATGCGTTTATTATTGCTGTAAAGATAGTGAGAAAACAATATGTATTATCTTTTACCAGGTTTATTATAATCTACTTCCAAATTTTTTTTTCAGTTAATAAACAATCACACAAATTATTTTATTCCCTTTGTAATCATTGTACACATAGGTATATAATTTATTATATGTATTTATTACTGTAGCATTATGCTTATTCAATAAGTTACGAATGGTGGTTGTCTATAATTAGGGGTTAAAGCGCCCGTTATACTTTTTGTGTTTTTGAATACTTTCGGTACTTCTGTACATTTTCTTTAGATAAAATTGTTTTTCAGAGAGTTCTATAGGCTTCAGGTATGGTGAGCCATCTTTATTGTGAACACAATCGAGACATGTCCTACGCACACTGTATTTGAGGTGGAATTGATATAATTTATAGGTACACATTTTTATTAAAATATTATTTCTTAAGGATGTGCTGAACACATCCCCCACCTAATTCCATTATGAAAGGTAGGAATATGGAGTTTTTGTAATAATGAAAGCATAGCTTCTTTGGAAAACAATTTATTTTCAATATTTCTATCATTATAACTATTTACAATATAGAATTGAATATCAATTCATTAACCTAATTAATGACTTAGTTATCACCCTACATGGCAGCCTCTCGATGAGCTAACACTGAAACTATTTACAAAAGAGCATAACGGATGAGGTAGTAGCTGAAATCTTCTTTACCATTGAGACCATGCATCGTGACCGTGACCGTGAGCGTATTCATCGCCATGCCCATAGCTAAGCCCGAGACCCTCGTGTCCATGCCCATAGCTGTGGCCGAGACTCTCGTGTCCATGTCCATAGCTCTCGCTGAGACTCTCGTGTCCATGCCCATAGCTGAGCCCGAGACCTTCGTGTCCATGCCCATAGCTGTGGCCGAGACTCTCGTGTCCATGTCCATAGCTGAGGCCAAGACTCTCATGACCATTCCCATAGCTGTGGCCGAGACTCTCATGACCATGTCCATAGCTGAGGCCGAGACTCTCATGTCCATGCCCATAGCTGTGGCCGAGACTCTCATGTCCATGCCCATAGCTGTGGCCGTGACTCTCATGTCCATGCCAGCCGTGGCTTTGGTGGGCTTTGTGGTGAACAGTCTTGAATACAGGGACTGGGTATTTCTTCACAACATGTACTGGAACCTTGATCAATTTCACGACAGGCACTTCCACAACCTTCTCAACGGGAACTGGGTGGTCAACTGGTACTTTAACTACCTTCTCAACTGGTACCTTGACAATTTTCTCCACTGGGTACGGCACTGGCTTATCGATTTTTACATGTTGTATCTTAACGACTGGCACTGGCACGTTTTTGACTACTGGTACTTGGACCGGGTAAGGCTGTGGAACTGGAATTTGGACAGTTTGTGGTACTGGAACTGGCACAGGCTGTGGAACTCTGTGGTGGACATCTCTGAATACTTGGTAAGTTTCTTCACGTACTCGGTATTGTGTTGGCGCACCATTGCTGTTAGCAAGTCCGTGAATCTCATCAATAACTGGAGCCTTAGGGCCATGTGGGGCTGGGTGACCATTAACAAGTCCAGGTAAAGCTGCTCCCGGTAGAGAACCTCCACTTATAACAGATCCGCCTATTCCAGATGATAGACCAGGTCCAGTTAAAAGGGATCCGCTGAGACCAGAACTTAAACCATGGCCGGAGAGACCTGATCCAATACTTCCTGACGAGCCAAAGTTAGCGCCAGTAAGACCACCTGATCCGAAGCCCGAGCTATATCCTAAAGATCCCCCTCCAATTAAACCACTCCCCGAATATGAGGCTGATGGCAGAGAACCTGCAGGGAAGGAACTAGGGGAAAAACTGGATGATCCTTCAAACCCGCTGGGTGCTGATAGATGAGGCAGTGGTGCCGATCCATGACCGAAATCATGATGGGAGTGGTCATCATGATAAGAATGTTCATCTAAACCATGGTGAGAGTGATCCTGCAGGTCATGGTGTAGATTGTGAGAGTGATCATGTAAGTTATCATGAGAATTTCCATGCAGGAACCCAGCGTAGGCGCTGCTTAGTAGGATGGCTAACGTTGTCAATTTTGTCTGTGAACAAATAGATATTATATATGGTCAGATTTATTTATAAATTTAATTTAATTTAAATTGGATTTCATATTTTTTATTTACTTACAATAGTAGCCATATTGATTAGCTAATCGCAGGCCACTCGGAGTTGTTTCTTCAACAAGCTAAGCTCGTTTGTAAAGTTTTCGGGCATCTTACAAACTTATATATTGGCGTCATCTGTGTCGCAAAACGTTAATGAAAGCGACCGAGGAGATTCTCTCTCCTTCATTCAAAATACCGGTATAATATTATGTATCTGAATTAATTCAATGTTGAGTTACTTAACAGTTGGCCCACTAGCCGTCGCGTCGATGATGTATTTTATATCAGTTCAATGGCGAAGTGATGCGTAATATAATATGCGTAATAGGAAAAAACCGATTTATTTTTCACTTGTATTATTGTATATGTATCTTTAAAAGAGTTAAAGATTAAAACTGCTTCTATTTTGTGAGGCTACAACTTTGATAAAGTTGTTCTTTTAATATTTAAAGATTGCACTTTTAGGTAGGTATAATATAAAATATTTGCATAACAATAAACGCATGGTTATTAAATGACATTAAATATACTTTAAATGCATACGTTTTTATGAACTTTTTGTGATTCATATGTTTTTGTGAACATTTTGTGCGAAATACTTCTATTATGAAGCTATTTTTTTAAATAAAATAGTACGGATTCTTAAAATAAAACAATGATAATTGATAACATGCTGCTTCGACTATATTTGAAGTCAGAAAATCTAGTGATGTATGTAAGTAGTAAGCCATCTTTTCAAAAGTAAATACGTTTTTATGTCATTAAATTCATTTAATTCGTGCAACTACGGCTGGTATGTTATATAGAAACCGGGTATAGGTCGTTTATGTTAGTTTAGTTTTTTTATTAGAAACTACACTAACCTGAAATTCGTGTGAATCGAAAAGATCTGATAAAACAGTTTCTAAGGTAATGATTTACAATATTCACTTAATTCTTGCAATCGCGTAGTTTATGAATATGTGTGTAAAATTATAAGTTTATATACCTACTGATAATCGTGTGTGTGTTTTTGAAGTTATACTTCTTATGGCACGTTAGTTAAAAATGATGCAATTTTTTTCTATTGTTAGTGTCGTTTTTTCTACAAATGTAGAATAAGGCGAAAGACAAAATTTTTGAAAAGATTTTTATCTTGTTACGCCAACTATAATAACTTCTAACGTATGTACATTACACATACTTTTTTTATTTTGGTACGAGTATTTGTACTGTACATGCATAAATTATCATTTTATTTAGGCAAGTAGAGACAAATTCGAGTTGCAGAACCAGCGTAGCGAGTGTGAGTGAGTAAGCAGATGAAAGCCATTCTTTACCTTTTGGTTCACGATGTTTTAGTTTACCTATAAAAGTTATGAATTTTAAAAGTGTGTGTGTAATCTTTGCGAACGTAGGACCATGGTTGACAATTGCACGCTTAACTTACTGCAACTGGTTGATGGACTTGTAAAAGTGTCGCATTTAACAAGCGGTCGTAAATGTGGAATGGACGCGCGCAGAAAGCGAAACACACGCAATTATTATCTTAAACAATTTATCAAGTGAGATCATTTACTTGTTGTTTTATACACAAAGATTAGGTGCGTATTTAAGTTATCACGTTATATCATGATTATATTATACTAATATTTCTAACGTAATTCTATTATACGTTATAAAACGCATATTACTATGTTTGTGAATACGAGATTGTTAAAAAATTTTTTATTTGTTTTCAATCAAATTTTTACGAGTATTACCTTAAAGTTCTCTCGTTACCTAATAAATATTAATAATCTATATAATATATAAAAAATCACGTCGTGTTTTTAGATTTGGATTCGTCTTCGTCCCGATTAGGATACTAAGTATTAAAATACGATGTTCATCAATAAATTATCAATTAAAAAATATGAATCAAAACATCAGTCAAATTCGTTATAATAATATAACAAAACGCACCTGACATTTCACGTAGTCTATGGTTTGTCTTGAAAATACCACAGGCGCGTCATCAAAACACTTAAGTTTGTAATTTAAAATTTTATCCTAATAAACTTAACTTAATATTTTTTTATAAATTTTAAAATCACAAATTTCCTCATTCATTGACTTTTAGGCAGATTGAGGTTCGCCAGGTCAGCTGGTATAAAATAACTTAAGGAGATATAACACACAGTATGTATATGCCAAGTGGTTAAGCACTACATTTTTTCGTCTAAGCGGAAGGTCCTAGAAATTGTTAAGTATTTAATGGCACTGAAGACAATTTTTTTTAGCTTATAAATGGAATTATCAGTGAAAAAGAAATGCGGTCGTCTGCTCATTGCACATTAGTAGGACACTATAGATGTAGTGAGGCTGTAAATATGTATTACGTAATCATGTCTCGACGGCAACTATTATAGCCAGCCTAAAAACACTTGCTAATAATAATAAATAAAAATTAGTTACCAAATTATATTGAGAACGAGATTATTTTTTAAGTTCAAGACAAATAGCCTAGTGAAGCCTAGTATAGATGATAGGTATTATTAATGATATAGACTACAAGTAGGTCCGGGACGGCCGTGCCTTCTTGGTCAAGCTTTTATGATACATGAATTTTTTGATTTGTTTTGATTTCATTTTACATCTTTGTAAATATGTATTATAGCAGAAATTAATTCTTTACTTCTCCTTGTATCCTTTAAAAATATAAAATAATTTATGATCAAAATGTTAAACGTTATATATTCTAAATTCATTAATAATTCGTAGGAAATGAATCGATTAGTTTCACCATACATCCCACACAGCACCTTCTGTTTGATAGCTTACTATTATACCGGGGTAGTACAGTTGGCGTGGAGTGCATGACATAATGGCAAGTAAGCTTGATCTATAGGTTTTCACACCATAGACAATTTAGGTCGTGGCGGTATTGTACACCTCTGAAGAATACCCAAATTAAAATACCAAAACTGATGTATAAAAATATGTCAGAATTACAGAGTATTAGTATTAGTAGTAAATACTTTTGTTTGGCTTTAAGGTCTCGTTACCAGGCCATAAAATTAAAAAACATGAAATACTTTTGTAAACAAGAGAGCACCGTACCAACGTGTAAAATTAAGATACTAGACAAATATTTCTGACTCAGGTGAGCAATAAACATGTCACGGTGTTAAATACCGTTAGTCATGGTTGATCCACTAAAGTACTGGTTTATTTTACTCCGTCTAAATTAAACTAATCAATGTTTAATAAGATATTTATTTTAAAAAAAACTTTGTGATCTACACACAATTATTCTCGTAGAATATGCTAATTGCTAAATGCTTCCCTTAATATTATATAAATTATGTACATGTAACTTTGTTATGACTAAATTAATTAACAATCATTTTGTAAAATGAAAAACTATTACTATTATTTACATAGAATATTAATCTATATGATTATATAAATCAAAACTATTTTAACAAGAACATAGAAAAAAAAGAATAACAATATATACCACGTTACACACAAGTGTATTCAGTAAATATGATTTATACGGTATTTGGTTTAAGATTGGAAAAAACCTTGCAGCATTTAAAAGAAGATTCATGCAAAAGAGAATAGCGTACAAAGAGAAAACTTGTCACGCATTTTTATGGTGTGCCCTCTATTCCCGATTGTTCTTCATCAACTACGTCTGATTTGTCCTCCATTACTGGAGGTGGTTTTAGTAAGGTAGAAACAGCTGGTTGGAAATCATCTTCCAACGATGTGTTAGCTTCAAATAGTGGCTCCGTCTTAAAGATTCTCAAATGTTTAGGTCTATTGATACGTCTTTTTCTATTAATTTTGTCTATGGGGTGCAGTTTACTACGAGATTTATGAGGCGGCTTTAAAACAGGGTAAGGCTGATCAATCATAGTTTTGGGAAATTTTCTTTGATACATATGACGCCCCAAATTATTAGTAAGCCTAAATCTTTCGCCCATCATTCTGTGGTGTGTGTTAAAAGGCTTTATAGTCCTATCCTCTTCGTTATTTGATTCCACATCGTCATCTGTGGCCGTTGTCTCTGTTGTGTCTTGTCCCATTTCTTCTACTACAGCGCCGATTAAATGAGAATTTGATGATTCTGCTATTGGTATATTTTCTGGTTCTTCTTCACTTCGTGAATATTTACTACCTTGGTATGGATACCGACTGCTACTGTACATATCAAAATATGAACTGGGAATAATACCTAAGCTACTGAGGCTATTTCCGTTATCGTTTTTTAAAAGTAGTTGTTGTATTTGCTGCAAATCGAACTTAATAGGAACCGGTTTACTGTATTGATCACGAACTGAGCTTAGTTGGCTTTCGTCAACGACAGGTTTTCCCTTAAGCATATCTGAGACTAATTTTAGGTCAATGTTAAATGGGTTAGCAACTTTAAACCCATGTATAGTGGATAACTGGTTATTAGGTTGTACATCTGGTTCTTGCTTATTAGTGCTTTGTCTTGCTGCTAATATTTTACTAATGATATCAGATGCTACGTCAACATGATGTTGCTCAATGTTTTGATTAAGTCTTACTGGCAAAGGATTCGGTAAGTTTTCCATATCAAAATTGTTTCCTGGGAGTCTCAATGCATCAGGATTTAGATGTTGAGTCAGCCGTAATGGTATATCATTAAATTTAAGCAACGCAGCTAAATCTGATGGTAGATGATTTCGCTGTAAACTGCTTTGTTGATTATTTCCTGACGTTTGAAGATTGTCTGAGTTACTAGGGTTTAGATTTCCATAATTGTTTGATTGCAATGAATCGTCAACATATCGCTTATTATTTGTCAAACTGTTGTAGCTCAAAAATGTGTCTGAAGATTTTCCCTGTTGTGGAGATAGGTCCAATTGCTTTAGTCTATCTGAAAGTGATTGATAATCTTCTGGCTGAGACTTTATACTAAAGGTGTAAACGTTGTTTTTATCTTTATAATATGTTTCACTTGTAGGACGGTTGTATTGTTCTTTGTTGTGCGAAAATTTATCATTTGAATCAATACCAATGCTTGACTTTAATTGTGCGTTAGAATTTTGTACAACATTAGATACATCTATTGGAACAATATTCTTTATAGCTTTATCATGATCAAATATTTGTTTAGGTTTATTTTCCAAATAGTTTTCTCTTGCGTAGTAAGGCGATGCAGTCACATAATCAGGCTGAGAATTCCCATTTATAAATGCGTTGTTATTTGAACTATCGGGTTTGTTGTTATTCCTCTCTGTGTTTGCGTAGTAAGAATTGAATAAATCCGTGTTTGTGTATGTATTACTGTACTGTCCATTTGAAATTCGATTAAGTTCTAGTTGCTGTTTATAACTATCATGAGCCTTGGTGACCGCTCTAACAAAGTCATCTGCTTCTAATTTCTCCGAACTAGACTTCGATATTTGATTATAATTATATGGTTTACTTGTATCCATGTGAAAACTTACTTGGCTAATTGCTTCATTATCTGATTTTGCATTATTATTTTGATATCCGGAATAGCCAGCCGTTGATATTTCAGATCCATATGTAGGCTTTCTGTCAAGTTTCCATCCATAATCTCCATGTGAATAAGTTGCTGTTTGTCCCATTTGTTGGTCAACTTCTCTAGCGTGACTTTTTAAATTATTGACTTGGTTATGCGGCTGGATATAACTATAATACATGTTGTTAGTACTTAAAGTATTGTAACGTTGGCTATCTTGATTAACATTGTCATAATTTGCCTCATGTTTATAGTCGTCTTGATTATTAGCCAGTCGGTAATGGGGATTTGTTGAATATTGTGCTACAGGTATATCTTGAGTGGATTTATGTAAAATACCATTATTGTAATTAGTGGCAGCATTTCCCCAGTTATCTCTCGAATCTTCTGAATAAGAAGAAGAAACAGGGGATGTCGTCGATGATGGATAGCTTTGGTATTGTACGTTAGCTGGATATCTCATTGCATTCCCTGAGTTACTGTAGTGGTCTAACTGAACTTTTTTATTGTAGATATTATTATTATCATAGTTTAGGGTGTTGTGTCCTATAGTTGTGACTTTATTTGTATTATAGTCTACAGTGCCAGTCTGAGTGTTTGAATATGGAGAAGATACATATGTCGGTTGAAGATTAGGTGAATTCGTAATATACATAGGAGAGGGACTAGATATATAAGCATTTGCTGGAGTACCCATGTACTGATTACTTGAAGTTGACAAATATGTCGGTGCTGGTGTACTAACAGTAGCATCTAAACCATACGTATTAGCATTGTTAAATTGAAATGAA
The DNA here is from genome assembly GCA_963693345.1 of Pieris melete. Taxonomy (NCBI): domain Eukaryota; kingdom Metazoa; phylum Arthropoda; class Insecta; order Lepidoptera; family Pieridae; genus Pieris; species Pieris melete. The sequence continues at coordinate 426,474 of CAVNZK010000053.1, read as the reverse complement.
TTTACATTGGGATTATAATAATTTAATGATTTTTGTTCTTGTATATTTTGATTGGGCTGGTTCGCATAGTTTGCTGCGGTCATTGTAGAATACAAGAACTGAGGTTGGGGGGTAGCTGTGTAAGAGTAAACAGAAGGTTGCGTGGACAGCTGTTGCTGCTGTTGCTGGTGGTACTGATTCTCTGCTCTCATTTGTTGTAAGAATTCTTCGGGTGGTAAAGAGTACTGCATGCCGGCATACTGATTGCTCGCTGACGTGTCACTGTCTTGTGAATTGCTGTTATCGTGAGCGTTTTCTTCTTGATTTTGGAATGGATTTTTAATTCGATAAACCTTTCTTGGTTTTAAGGGCTCTCGATTGAATTCGAAATTGGCAGAATCTTCAGGCATTTGGTACCTTGTGTTCAATGCATTCTGGCTATTTGCGTCATTATGTAAGTTATTAAAACCTGTGTTTGCGTCGATTTGACCTTCATTAGCAACTTGTGGTACCCGTAGCATGTTCTGATCGTTGAATCCATCTTGACAGCGTACATTTGTAAGTAGCGTCAGCACCAGTATCCATATCTGAAACAAGGTATTTAGATTTTTTATTCAGAATTAGTTGTGATTTTTAATGAAGTCAATATTAGGTACTTATGAGTTTATCTACATTCGAAAGGTGCTTTTAAAATAGTTCAGACCAGTTCAGACAGACAATGAAAACAGACCGGAAATTTATTATTCTTATTTACATAATTGCTATAAAAAGACGAAAAAGTAAATAAATTTGTAATCATGCTTATATTTCAGATTAATTTAAAGTATAAATACATAATTATTTTATTATAAAAGACACAGACAATTATTTCTAACATTTATAGTATTCCCAGAGGCTGTAAGTGTAATAAATAAACTTTCAACACTTTCTATTGTCTAATGTTCTAAGTCGTGAACTAATCTATCCTTGTGATGAATTAAGAGAGCAAGATCCTAAGCAAACACGCCTATGGATAACATAATATCACAATAAGTTACGTTATACATAGTGGAACTGTGTTGGCCTACTGGTTTCAAGGAGCGACTCTCATCCCTGGAGTACGTTCAATTCCAAATGCACCAACAGGCTTACTTTCGTACGTACGGTGAAGAAACACATCGTGAGGAAACCATAATGCCTGAAGGTTGATCACCTACTAGACTATTAGAAATGATCACGGAACAGATAAAGAAATTTGATGCCCAGACCAAAAAGGTTGTAGCTCCATTGTTGTATATATATTCATACTTGATACGATAAATTATTTCTAGTTACTTTATTTTTATTGTATATCCATAAATAGGAAATATCGTACTAATAGTAAGCGCCTTATAATTAAAAAAAAAGAAATTGTATATGATATACGAGGCCCGATGGCCCCTTAGAATTTGCAATCTTTTAGCTTTATAGTAATTGTTTGTAAGACTTTCTATAAGCAATGCAATTCGTTATTCATGCAGTACAGCGAATATACATGGGGTTAGAGGGCATCGCTCAACAACCTTTTAAACAGTCTATTAAATCATTATGAATAGGAAGAACGATTTCCTGGCGATTTTTACTACGTTGCGGTAACTTTCGTTTGTGTTACTTTTTATATACGGGTCCGAAAATAAAAAAATCTTATGGAATCTTCGGGTTTTCTGAACTTAAAAAAAACATTATATTTCACCTCGAGGTCAATATTGTAGCTAATATTCTTAGAATGTTGTGTTAATTTAAACTAAAAAAGGCATCCCTATTCTTTCTATGTTGCTATTATAACAGAAAGACATCATAACTACAATTTATAATGATAAAAGGCCTTACATTCCTTGGCCAAAGCAAAATTTTCAATAGGTAGTATTATATTTATTTAGTATAAAATCTTTAAACGAAAGTGGGAATAGAATTATAGTTGATACATGACTACAATTAGACGCAAATGCAATGCCTCCGTAAAACATTGTTATTAATACTTAATAGAAAGCGAGGACAATCTATTGAAGGGTATTAAAGACGTTTAAATCGAAGTCAAGGGTCACACGACAAGATCTGTGTATTTTCTCTGCCCTTATGGTGTGCCCTTTCCGAAAGTTTCACCAGGAATTCAATGAGAAAGTGATTTTTCACAACCGGCTTTTTCGTTGCGTAACATTTCCCTTTTCACATAACAATGTTTCCGTATTACATAAATGTCGTACGTTATTTAAGCTTAATCGATCCTTATTAGTTTTACTTACCTGTTATACAATATAAGTACAACTAGTTTTCATGACTAAGTACTTAAAGGTCCGATATATGTGACATTTTTGGCTCTTTCACTTTGAACACAAAATAAACATTTGGACAAGTGATTTTTGGCGAAAAGTTATTAATTAAAACTACAATATAATTTAATGTTTCTAATTTACTGGCTATTAGTACTACGTATTATAAATACGCTCCGCATTAAAGCGACAGGAGGTTTTTTACGAAAAACGTTACAGTTTCGTTCGTTACATTGATGATTTACTAAAATATTAATCTAACACTTAGACGTCTACAATCTCGACTCTTGTTGATAGTACGTACATCAGCGAAGGAAATCAAACCCAACACTTCCGTTATACGTTACACACAATAGTATATACATAAAATGCAAGAGTTATTATTATTAAATTGAGTTTGAAAGGCCGGCAACGCACTTGCGAGCCTTTCCAGCAATGTGAGTGTCCATTGGGCGGCGGTATCAGTTAAATAAAAAATATTAAAACGTTATCTTCAATTTCATAGTTTGTAATTTATAGTATCGGCTGATTGTGTGCTGCTACACATTTATTCATTTTGATTTAATGTGACCATATTAGACACTACACGATACAATGATTTTTAACGGCATACTTGATATTTTCGCCGAAGAAAATACAAAGTTTGGTAACCACGAATTGGCACACACATAACAACGCATGCGTCACTGGTAATAATATCCTGACTGTCAAGAAGGTAACCAGCGTTCGGTGGCGAAATTTCACTTCATTCGGTTATTTCAAGAAGCGAACCCAATACATTTAAAAAAACTTCATTGAACTTGTAGATTAACTTCCTTACACTGTGTGTATATGTAATATTTACAAATGATGTAATGATGTGTAAACATAGCACGTTGGGTCCTATTAAAATTTATTTTTCATTTTATTTTTTTATTCCGAATGCAATGTACAATACGCATGAAATATACAAAATAGGGCCATAAACGATAAGAATAATGTTTAAAAATACTACTATTTAAAATTACTATTCAAAAATATCCCTTAAACGGACTAAAGATGCTTTTAAGCATTTTGTTTGCAGCGTATTTTAGAACCTCTCTCTCCCGCTTCTGGATTTCGAAAATCATTCTCGCCTTAAAATGTGGTGTGTGGTAAATGTTTCCTTGGAAAATAATGTATTATTATTTAGTATGCATTTAAAACGGAATGGAACACGGATGCAAAAATAATAGGTCTGACAGAAAGGAAATCATGTAAATAAAATTTAAATATAGGTATCTTATAGTTAACGGCTTCGGTTACGACCGTATTAATGGAGGTGAAAGCGCCGAGAGCATCTTAAAAATATAAGCAAGGGATTATTATGTTTAACCACGGGCTTAAAATTCTTATAAAGTTATTTTTTCGCAAATGTAGTTTTATTTTTCGAAGACCGACATATAGAGCGGACAATCAGTTTCCACCGGTTTCTGTTGTTGAGATGTTTCCTTGCTGTCCACGACGCTAAGACGCGTGAATGGCGGGTCAGGGATCGACGTATTCTGATTTTTCGGGATTTAATATTCTATGGTGAAGATACAGGAGACAGATTCTGTGGTTTGAGGCTTAATAGATCTTCATAAATTGCAGCTAATATCGCATCGTAATAGAACCATTTGAAGGACCGAGGTTTACAGATATACAGACAAATTAAGTGAATACGAAATGTGTATAACAGTTATTATTGAACCTCAAATAGTTTACAAATCATATAAACAAAGACTCTTGAAACAGTGTTTCAAAAAATGGATGGGTCTATGATCATACACAGTCAAGGCCACAGTTTGTGATTTGCTGCCATTGACCTGACGCAACAATTAACGCATAGTGACACGCAAACTTTCGAGACAACGCTCTGAGATCTCACAGCGTGTCGGACGATCATTAATAATTTTCATTAATTGCATTACATCTGTCTAAACACTTTTCCTTTACTTATCTATTCATCAGATGGAGTTATCAAACTTACATGCCCGTACGCCACGTGTACAACGCAGACTATTTTTTAAATTTATTAATAAATCTTGACAGAGACAACACAACATAAAATCTGTATTAAAATATCAAGTATCGCTGTATATTTAAAGTTTGTATTTTCAAGTAATTTTCCACTTCTATGAGCAGTAAAGTTCAGATTTAAGATTTATATTTTTAACTTTAAAGCATCGGATGTAGTGTGTGACCGACATGTTTGTGGTTTTAATTTCAATAAACGTGTTAACATTATGAAATAAGCAGTTCAAAATACATAATTTCGTAAACTTATGTAATATTGAGCTGTATAGAAAGTGGAATAAATTACTTTTTGACAACGGAAGTGAATATCGTGATTAATTGACCTTACCTACTGATGCATTGTTCATCGATGACAAAGTGATAAATTATATCAAAATACATTGCAATTGATAATGTCGGAAACAGTTTTTAATGTATATGAAGTTTTTGTTAGCTGTTTTGGTTCCCTATAGTGCAATTTGGTTTGGCGAGCGTCTTTCAACCCTGAGGTCATACGTAATGTAGATACTAATGTATTTCTTATTGTGAAGAAAAACATCACGAAGAAACTGGCATGTCTTACACCTAAAAATAGACGGCGTGTGTCAAAAGGCTGATCCCCTACTACAAATATGATAACGAAACATATTCACAAGTTGTTTTAGTTCAACTGATTTTTGTACTCTACGTAAATAATACTATCAACATTTGTTACGTGTTTATGTCTGAGCACATTTTAAAATACGCCTCGCTGGTCCAGGGAAGATGAAGATGGTATGGTATATAGCTATGATTTATTTACTAGAGGTTATCGTATGTATAATAAAGTATTTGATCCCCATATTGTTTCATAGTTCATTTCTTTTATAGAATCATATATAATGCCGGATATATTTTCAACACACAATATACTGTATTTATAAAATTCTTAACCTACATTCTAATAAAAATTAAAAATTGATAAATAGAAAATGAAAAGTTATTTAAAAAGTTTGGTCCCTTTAATGCCGGCAGCATTTCCTCGCTGTATTGCGATATCCATTCGTTAAGCGAGGAAAGGACCAGCTCTACTGACATTTGGCAATTCAAATAATGCTGACATAATTTGTCTTGCGGCAACGTATTAACTTACTTTCATTAAAATTGCTTTCCTTTAAACATAACTTATATGCAATACCACGAAAAGTTATTTTTTGTATTCCATCGAAGCATCGAAATGTTTCTTTAGTCATAAGTAAATAAATATTATATTGCAACTGAAATAGACTCACCTAATAATATAAACTATGATTTTATTCTTATTTATACTGATTTTGACGACGACGACGATAAAAATATGTAAAACAAAAACTATTTTGTTTTGTATAACTCTTTTCTAAGAGAGATTTAAAAAACAATGTCAAAGGTAGATCTGTTTTTGTTGTTTGATGATCATAATGTGAAAAATGAAAATTTTCAAAGGTAATAAAGACCTTTAGAAAATCTAAATTTAAAAAAAACCTATTTTATTGATTTTTTCAAGGTCCCTTATTTCTAAAAATAACAGCCTTAACATGATAAATTAATCCTAAAAATCCAAAAAGCGTTTTCCAATTATATTTATTTTTAATCATTTGAATAATTAGGGATTTTTCATAAACTTATAAATACGCCGTCATGTATAGCACTATATCACGTAAGTTTGAGGTAAGGTTATAAAAGAATCTGTAACATATTAAATAAAGAAAACATTTTATGAGTGATTTATAAGACTGTCTAGGTATGTCAGTTTAAAACCGCGCACCTCTTTTATTTAAAAAGTGTATTTAACCACATAATTGTTGATATAAAATTTATTATTAGCATAACAGAATTAGATTTAAACAAAAATTTAAAAATCAACAACACTATATAACCAATTAAAATAAATATTTTAATCTTAATAGTTTTTGGCACTCACCATTTGCAGTACGGAATTCATCATAAAACACGAAATATCACTGTTCAAAATCCAATCACATTTCACTCACAGTCCAAACTAAAGCAACATTAAAGGGTAGTTTTCTATGATCGATCAGTGTTCAAATGAAGTTCAAGGATAGTTAGAGTTAGGTTTATATATGGGGGTATCGGACCGTAAACGTTTGCATGTGTGCATTGCATCTTGCACATGCATTCCACACAATTGCAGTGTTAGTTACGCTTAGGCCCTTCTTAGCAGTCTAGGTGTCTGAGAAAGGCGTTTTTAAATATCTATCTATTGTATAGTTACATTGAACTATCTGAGTATATATAACCTTTTTTTTTTTGACGTTGAAGTAAGTTACTTTATGTCAAAATTAATTAACGTAAAAGTAAACACTGTTCTGTGTAAAATTTTTTAATTAAGATGATTATTGTAATATTTTTTTCACCTTAACCAAAGACTGCTATGCACATTTATATTTACATATAATGCTATGTTTATGTAAATATATATGTGTATACCTATACAGGCTTTACAGGCCTAAGGCTATTTCCAGTTTCTTCCTATGTAGCTTCTTCGTATTGAACTTATGGTCATAGTGAATCTTCCCAAACCACTTTCTACAAGACAGATTTATGGCAGAGCGCATTAGAAATAATTGTCTCCTATTGAATTTTACGGAAGTTTGTTCCACGCCTTGTTTTATTTATTATGATAATGTATTTAATAGCTGCCAAGTATTGCAAATCCTTTTAATTATATAACTTATACATATTTACGAAATGCTAATTAAAATGCCTTAGGATATTAAAACATATTTCACAAGAAATTTAATTAAACAAATTATATCATCTTAATGTTGTATTATATATATATATATATATTTATAAAAGTTATTTAAATTTAGATTTTTGTAGAAAATGTGAAGAAAAATGTGTATTTAGAGCAGATATTGGTATAATGTTTATACAACATCTTTGATTCCAGCATCAGTGGCGTGATCTACATTTCGGTAGAGATAACAATATGGAACGTTTAATTTCCTGTAGAAACTTTTCTATTTCGATTTTACCTGTAACGCACAGTCTGTAACATTTCTAAGGATCTTTCATTTTGGATCCGTGGTTTGTTTTTTAATCATGATTATCATAAATCGTATCGCGGAGCGCATAACGCCTAGTGGAATAATCATACTGGTATTATGTTCCGGTGTTTTTTGCTTCGAAGGCGTTTTAATTTCCTCATTCAAAAGTGACTTTAGCAATAAAGATCACATTATTGTTACATTAGATCGAAACTAATAAACCTTTTTAGGTTTTTTTGTTTCCGATAGCAACTGTTATTTGATAATTTTACTAACTTTCAATTATGCACTAAATATCACTTTAATCAAAGTTTTTAATAAATATTTATTTCTTCCAGGCAACCCTAGTAAGGGAAAAAACTAATTAAATAAATATGAAGGGGACCTAGGAACATTCTTTTAACTATTTAATATAATATGTAGGTACCGATATAGTATCGAAGCATACATTACTGCCGTTTCATTTGCGCGTTAGTTTATACTTTTGACTTCAAAAATAGGGAGTTCCATATGACTTCTTTCAAAGTTCATATATTTATGAATCTACATAATCTGCAGTGGAGTTTCATCGAAGGCAGAATACAAAATACCAACCCTATCACCCCGAGGTCCGAGGTTTTTACCGCGCACCACCGCTAGGATCAGTGGCCCACTGAAGTATTTCAGAACCAATTCGAGTTCAAGGACCCTACCTTCAAGAAAGGAGCGTACTAATTTCTGAAAGGCCGGCAACGCACTTGCGAGCCTGGCAATGTGAGTGTCCATGGGCGGCGGTATCACTTAACATCAGGTGAGCCTCCTGCTCGTTCACCTCCTATTATATTTTTATGTAACATAAATCAATAAGTTCATTACTTACCCCTCAGGAAGTGAAATGTTTCGTGGATATTAAGTATGTATGGATAGTAAGTCTTTAGTGGATATTAATAATATATTTATTGATAAAGTATAAGGTACTTTACTTACTATTTTTTTTTTTATAAAATAGGGGGGCAAACGAGCTTGCGGTACGACCAAAAAGGGCAGTCTGCGCAGCCCATAGACTCCCATTTTAGTGGGTGCGTTGCCGGCCTTTGAGGGAGGAGTAGACTCGCTTTTTGAACATTTGGAGGTCGTACCTCTGAGGGAAGACCCCCTCCGGGAGCCGATTCCACAGTTCGCTAGTAGTACTATAAAGTTAATTAAAAAAACTTAAGCGCTATTTTCCTTTATGATGCTATTTTCTCTTTTATCATAGAAAGGCACTGCTTTCTTATGTCTCTTATTTGTCTGATATAACATTTTCATGTAATCTTAAACTCGATCATTTGAAAGACACGCAAACAAAATTGCAACAACACAGAACTGTTAATTAGACATACTTAAAATGATTCATTGGTAATTTTAATACTTGCTACGCTTTTTAGCCACTAATAGTATTACTTTTTAATATAGTTAAAAAAATGCCATGTGGGTTTTCATCTGCCATGGTTTCAAATGTAAATAAATAGAAGCAAATTTTGTAATAAATGCAAATATCTACAAGCTACTATTCCATAAAACGTCATTAATTAGGTCTTTTTCGTATGTAAAATATCGAATTGGTACCTCAGTTGTGTGAGTCGACGTCAGATGAGCTTAAAGGCTATACAATAACCTATTTGTAAATAAAAATGATCAAAAGGCCGATGATTAATTCGCCCATCTTACTAAGTTTAAAAGTTCTAACCTCTTTGATACATGATTAACTTATGACTTAAAATACGATTTTTTTAATAAAAATTAAAACAAACAATTATAGCAAAAGCACAGTAAAGTAAAATAACAGATATTTTAATTTAAATAAAACATTCATATTCGCTTTATTTATTTGCAAAATGAATAAAATCACTAATTTGTCAGAAATACCATATTCCAATTAAATGTATAACCAGTTCCGAACTATTTCACCTAACATATCTTTTATGTAACAATTCCTTTACCTATAATATATGCTTTGACCAACGACCAAAAGAAGTATTCTTAACTTTCCCTTAGTTCCTGTTCATCTGGTATTTACTACCGCCTTCCAAACAGGAAAGGGTGTAGTAGACAACTTACCTATCATTAGCTAACCGGAAACTGAAATCGCCTATAGCGAACTTATCAATAAACTTGTTAGAACCTTTGTAAGTAATTAAACCACCGATGTGGAGAAGTGGGGTTTTTTACGCATCCGTATTCTACTAAGGTTTTAACGCCTTTGATTACAATTAATTGGTGTTTGACATTTGAAACTGATTTGACTTATGTTACAGTTAGAAAATGTTGTAATGTCAGGATTTGACAGCTTGGTAACTAACAGATTAAACAAAAGGATTCAATAAAGCACTTCTTTGTTTATTTACATTTTGAATATATACGTTAAGCCACCCACGTAGAAGTATCTAAATAAGATTCATGTAATAATTAAGTTTATACTACATCTTTATTATGCATAGGTTCTGAAAATATTAAACATGTAACTTAGAAAATGAACTTGACTACTATCAAAATTGTTAATCAAGCATAAAAGTCTATCCTACTTAAAAATATTTGAAACGATAAAAGTCGTTGGTGAAAATTTGCTCTGCAAATATTGAAAGTAACATTTGTCTCTAAAGAAACCATGTTTATAATAATTAGGACTTGGTTTTTAGTTATATTGAAACAGTCAATCATAAATAAAGAAAATAGATTTGTTTTAATATTTTCTTCAATGATTTTTCATCATTTTAATAACCATTAAAATTATTATTGGGGGAAACAGCAAAATAAAGGCTTATTTGATGTTAATTCTGATATATGTTTTTACTTTTAAGAATGGGTCCGCTCTTTTCTTGAAGTCGTAAAATTGCTTGAAGAAATTAGCTCTGATCTACTTCAGTTGGCAGCTGGTTCCACATAGTGTATGAATATCGTACAGACGAATTGAAACATTATTATTGTCTGTTGTTTGAACTACTGCTTCTAAGATTTAGAATAGGCTTCTTGGCTGACAATTTGCTATTTAATTTTTATCAGGCGTGTAGTAATTAATTAATTTGGTAAATACCTTTTAATTCGTTTGGTAAATACGCCTAAGCTACGTTTTACCTATTTGTCATAATTGCTAACCCATTTTCGTTTATGGCCATATCCATCGCTGTTTTGAAGATAGCGTGTACATATAAATACACAGACGGGAAAAAATATTCTGTTAACATTTTTATCTCATTTATTTCTGATAGCATAAAATGAATTATTACATGTTATATGTATGGATAAAGATATAAGATAAAACAACAATTTGAATAACTTTTTAATAAGTAACAATAATAACATCATGTTGTAAAATTATACATTTCATTACATTAAATATATTGCACGGTGAAACAGCCAGATTTTATTCAATAATCTGACTCTTAATAAATAATACAATTCAATTTCATAATACTTTTAAGTTTTACATTGCCAAAATTATATAATGGCTTTGACATTGATAAAATATTTTTGTTAATCTCCTGTTCTCTAAAAAATCTACCATTCAGTTGTTATAACGTGATTTATTTAATGGTAACTTAGAAATTACGCAAACTTTATATTAACACGACCTAATTCCTATATTCTATTTACAATTATTTTTAATTTATCTTTATGTTGTCTTCTTGTCAGTCCTTTCATTCTTTTTGGCTACTTTAGAAGAAGCCGCTGCTTTATTGTCAGGTTTAGCCATTCGTTTTGGATGGCTGTGGTAATTTCTAGGGTAAGATGGCCTAGTAGGCACTGGTGGTACATAATGCGTTCTAGTGTATTCTTCTTCTGGCTCCACATCGTGGGTGTAACGGCCTGCGTTGTTGTAATGCATCGATTTAGAGTTTACGTACGCTACCTTATCGCTTGTGGGCGATCTAAAGACGGTTTGTGGTACCATTATTCTAAATTGCGATTGATATTTTGCTGATGGCATTGGAGTTACATAACTAACAGTTTGAACGCTAGGTTTTGAGTTCTGAGCAGCGCTATACGAGTTAGGAAATACTGCGGCAATGGTGTGGTCTTTGCTGGGATAGTTCTCTGACAGTACTAATGCTTTTGGCCTTTCAGGTTGTGGAGATTGATATGTGTATTCTTGGCCAGAATTAACGCTACTTTCTTCGAACTTTTCTGAATGAATTAATCTTGAGGATTGAACTGAAACCTGCGCTTTTTGCCCAATTGAGCTAGATGTATAAGAGCTGGGGTCAAAGGAAGCATGTTCGTTTGCGTTTTCTTTTTCCACTTCATACGCAGAAGAAGTGTCTGATGTTGTGTAGTATGAAGATGTTGGATGAACAGCGCTTTGCTGAATAGCGTGGTGAGGATCATAGCTTTCAGCTGGGTATTCTTGATTTGTTTGTTCCGGTACTTTATGCTCCACAACTGAATGAGTTTCATGTACATTGGCACGTTGGTCTATAGAAGTTTGCACATGCTGGTATTCAGGAGAAGAAGATGGTTGTTCATACTGAGACTGAACGTAGTAAGAAGTGGGCTGTGCAGTTTGTGGCATATATTGATATTGATACTCGTATTGTTGTTGTGAAGGTTGACGCTACAAAGATTGAGACTGAGATACATATTTTTGTGGGCTATAACTTGATGGGTATCTAGCCATTACAGGTTTCACAGCTGAATATTGTACTCCAGAATAGTCTGATTGAGTGTATGAGGGCTTAACATATGGATGAGCATAGTGTGGTTCACTTTCCTGTGGAGAAAGATTAGAATTTTGATACGCCATTATTTGTGGTACAAATGAATAGCCATGTTTTTGGAAGTATTGATTAACCAATTGCTGTAAGTTTACATTGTTGAGATAAGACGATAGAGGATAATTGTTTGGTAGGTTTGCGTACAATTCAGCTGAAGGGTTTTTAATTGAAGAACTTGGAATTCTGAGTACTAACACTGGTACTATTCTTTGGCCGAGTTGTGATTCGTGGGATCTTAAGTGGTCTTGAGTCAGACCCGCGCTCTGGTATTGGGGATTAGTTAGCAATTGAGAAGGATCTACAAAGTAATTTGGCATTACTGTAGGAAATTGGGCGCTCAATCCCGAAAATTCTTGTCCATTGTACGTAGTATAAAGAGTCGATGATGGATCACTACCATAAGTAGGAGGAGATGGTGTTTTAAATTCAACTTCAGGCTTTTTGTAGTCGTAAGTTGTTTGCTGTTCTTTAACGGGTACTAGTTCAAACGCTTGTGATGGCTGTATTTCAACATTAGTCGATGTTTTCTGATAATTTTCGCCCGTTTCTACGTAATGAGAGTTAAAGGTGCTCTGATGTGCGGGAATATCTTCTTGAGAATATGGATAAATCATGAACTTTCCTTTATCTTGAGCTGATTTTCCGAAATAATTGTACGTATATCCATTATTCGTTCGGTATCCATATCCGAGATTAGCATCGATTGTTCTTTTACCTTTGCCTTTTGCATCAGTATCATTCACTATCTCTATGGCAATTACTGCTGGAAACGTTAATTTTTTTTCGGTAGTATGTGTTACATTATTATTTCCAACTTTGTTATCGGCTTTTTCCTTGCTATCACTGGGAATTTCAGATTTCACACCAAACTTTTCTTCGACCTCTCTTAAAAAACTTCTTTCTTCGTTAGTGAGGTTCTCTGCTTTTTTATCTGTTTCAAGTGCTTGTGGCTTATATTTTTTTGGGTCTGGATCAGCTACCGCTATCGTTCCTATCACGCAGCATAACATCTGAAATTAAAAAATTAAATGTTATTAGGAAAATCGCTAATTAGTCTGCTGTTAAATTACTATTTTTTCTCGAGGAATCATAATATGGACTTTTGCGTATATGTGCAACCAAGAACACCTAAGCTTAACGACGGAAAGTACAATACTAACAAACTTATATAATATTAGAGGCAAATAAGGATTAATAATAATAATACAAGATGCAATAATAGAATGTAAATAACCAGTTTGTATCTTGTCTAGTTTACATAATATTCATTGCAATGCCAATGTCTAATTTGCTTGAGATGAAATCTTTACATTGCTACATAATTACGTAATGAGAGAAAAATAATGATATATGCTTCGTCAAATTGTGACTATGTAGAAATGTGTTAAGTTGTATCACGTATTTTTAACCGATCCACCAATTTTGATTGATTACATAATGAAGACAGAGAAAACTCAATAATACAATTATATCTGATTGTCAGTTTGGCTTTAAAATAAGTATAAACAAATAGTTAAACTTTTTATAACGCGCTATTATACTATGTACATAATTTGACACTGGAATTTCTTTACACTACTCGAATTCCATAACTTCAATATATTTACGATATTTAAGCTAAAAATTACTCATGGTTTTATTTTAGACGTAAATATACAAACATTTACACAGTATTATTTCTATTATATAACTTCAATTATGCGCAAGAGTTTGCCCCGGTAACCTCGCGCTTTTCTCCAAATCATTTGGCATAATTAAATCCTTAATTATTCATAAACGTTTTATGTTTGCATAACATAGTTCCGTTATTTAAGACAGCTTATACTTCTTACGCTTTGCAAATACACAGAATTTTGCTGAATCTGAGGCTAAATTTTTTTAATATTTCAATCATTTTCATAGTTATAACAATTACATAAGATATTTCTAAATCGGCACAAATAATGCATATTACGTATATGCGTTATTTGTGCAATGCGATATGAAAGTTTCGCGGTGAATCTTCATAAAGAGAAAGTAATGCATCTGAATTGTTTATGTGTTTCCTGTATAATCCCTATGTCATACAGTCATCATCGTTTATAACAAATCACGAGTAAATTACTTCCAATGACTATATCACTTTTAGTATTCGATTTGTGCTTATCTCGCAAATCCCTGCAAATGTATATACATACTAACTACATATTACGTATAGATTCCACAACTGTAAATCTAGTTGATTTATAAGGGAATCATTGTTATAGAATTTAAAAAAGAATAAGACTTATTTCATAAACAATAGTGCAGTCGACACTTTAACAAATTTAATTATTACTATATCATGAGAGCCTATAAAAGGCATTACTCACTAAGTGTTACAAAGAGAAATGTGCCATTTACAGTAAAAGATTTTGACGCCTATATTAATTGTTATTAATATGAGAACAATAGACGGCAAACGATTGCATCAATCTATACTTCTATTCAAAACAGAATTTATATAAATTGTTTTCGCAATGATGATTCTTGTTTCGAAATTTGTAATGTATTATTTAATAGATGAATGTAGCGTTTTGAAATTAAATAGAGAAGGGTTTTGCAGCTCTTCTTTGTCTGTTTGACATACTGTTATTTAGTAATAGATTAGTCTGAAGTTCATACTAGCTGGGCTATAATTTGTTACTACTGATTACTTTAAATCTAGAGATAGCGGCAACCTCGCTAGCTAAGCATACGAAATAACGAGGAATTGTAGAGATAGGCACAATAATACAGGAGTGCTATCTTGACCTCAACAAACCGCTCTTTAAAACGAGAGCAAATGATTTTATATGCAAGTCGTGATTAACCACCGACTACATCTTTATCGAGTAATAAATAATCTAACATGTAATAAAAATGTGCTATTTATATTTGTTTAATCTGCTTCTTTAATATTTCATAAGTTATTGAAATAAACGTAATATTTAATTGTATTTACAATATTAAAAAAAGATTAAAAAAATGTATTAACTAATTTTAATTCTAGTTGCAAAAGGAATGTTTAAAATTAGATAAACATTTTAATGTATCTGGGTCGTATACTTGTGGCACCTGTTTTATTAGTTACCTAGTGTCTAGTTCATAAAATCTTATCCTTTCTAAGGAATGATAAAGTACCCTGAAATATTAGATTAAATAACATTTAAAAGTAATAATTTCAATTATATTAAAAACCACTTTTGTATTTTTTTTGATAACAATTTAATAAGATACTTTTATATTTTTTGATGGCCCACGTAAAAAGCGTTCAATATTCTAATACTAAAAAGCTCAATACCTTTCTTGCTTTTTTTAATGATTTGAATCACGGAATAAAAAATACAGTAAAAAGTCAGTTCAATAAGTGACTTTAACTTCTTTGTTAAAGTCACTGGAACACAAAAAACAGGGATTCTACTAGTAAACATGCGAAAACGTTTTTATAATAATGTTTTATTATTATTATAAAAATTAAATTATTAAATTATTAAATTACTTCTATTAATTATTCATTGTTGTTGTTTCTCTGTATTCCTTTATCTTGTTTTCGTTTTGTGTAGTGTAACTGTTAAAAATTTGTAATTGCTGCATTTTTATCTAATAAGTCTTCTCTAATAAGTTTCTTGCCTGCTGTAGTACTTTTTTTACTATTGTAATATACAATTAATTCACAAGCGTAATTATTGTATTAGTATATTTTCTCATGGAAGCGAATGTCGTAATGTTCTAACTTACTATAACTCTGGATGCTTTAACTACAATTTACCATCAAAACTAAACAAAGTCATACAAATCATTATTGAGATTGGAGAAGACGATTAGGTCATAGGTAAACAAGTGCGCAGGCAATTAACAAAGACCCAAAGAACCGCATAAACATACTACCAGACCCTTACGTAGCGTTTAAGAGTCAAAGTCGATAAATTGATGCGAACATTATATCGCAAATTAATAAATATCAATTGTTTATTCTCTGATTTAGTTTGTTAATATTTGAATGATAAATTGTTAGTTGTTGACTGAAACAAATCGATTTATAATGTCCGATAGGGTGTTTGTTTACATTAAAGACATTGTGTGATAACTATTTATGAATGATATTTGCAAAGGCAAACATATTATACTGTATTAAATAGCCGAATCTTATGTTCCATCTTACTTTGATTCCTAAATACTTTTAAAATGATTCCGTATCAGGACAAACAAATTAAAAAATCGGCAAGCCTTTGAGAATTATAGTACGTTTAAAAATAATATTGGGCTTCTAACTTTGTGCATTATATGCCTAGCGAAGTTTCACTAACAAGAGTAAGAGTAAAAAAGTGTTAGTAAATTAACATGGCAGTTAGGGTAATTCAAAACCTGTGAGTGTGTATGTAATCAGCTTTTATCTCCAACCCAACACCCAGACATGTGCTAGTATTCAATTAATATCTGGTCCAATAAAAAGGTTTTTATAACGATCACGAAAAACTGCATACAAATATCTAGGTAACCTGGCAATGCAGAAATTGTACCGTTATTACGAGCACAAAAAGCCAGACACCATTATCAATTTTAACGACATGAAAAATGTGTTCTTTTTGCAAATTTACAGTTATCTAAAGATGTTAATTTGAAGCCAAGCCCAATGGTGTTAACAATATGAAATAAATGATTACTCCATATTAACTTTAAACGTATCAAGCAACATTGTTAGCGTTATAAAAAAGCCCAATTCGAGTCCGATTTCAAAATAGTTTCGGTGAAAGAATGAGGTGCAATAAAAAAATGAAAAGCTGGCCTAGTGGTTTTAGCAACTCACTCCAGGTCGTAAGATCTAACCCCGACACCGTGTACCAATGGAATTTCCATCTATGTCATTTCACAGTCGCTCGTACTGTGAAGAAAACCATCGTGATGAAACAAACATGCCTTAGACCTAGAAAGTTGATGGCGTGTGTCGGGCACATAAGGTTGATCACCTACTTGGCTCTTAGAAATGCAAATGACCACGAAATAGATACAGAAATCTGAGAACGTTAGTTAGTTTTTAACAAACAAAAAATAGTTTCGTTACTAGTTAAAGCTCTTTAATAAAAAAAACATAACCGCCACTCATATTATATGTTAAAGAAATAATTAATACTAAGCATAATAACATAAAGATATTTACCAAAATGAACCACCGCATCGTTGCTACCGGGCTGCTTCTGTCAAAAGAAAACCAACACTTCACACACAGCACTAACACATCAAACGTTTCAAGCTATTCTGAGCTTTAATTCAAATATACAAAGCTCTTATTCCAAACAACCGTACCTGATTTCGTGTTCGTGTCGAATACTAAAAGCAATGGGTTCGTGAATCACACTGTTACGTTCTTTTATACCTCGGAAGAGTTCAAGATGCGCCATATGAAAGCACGCCTATCTCTAGTCTAGTATAATTTGTACGACAGATGTAATTGCACTTTCCCTCTTGAACATTGACACTTAAAGGGCGAAATGTTACAGCAGGTTTTAGTGCATCTAGTATTGTTGTTAAGGAGAAACAATCTTAATAACAAGAAATTAATATGCTTGATTGACTGGTCGTTCTAATCGTCATAGGGATGACCCAACTCCGTTACAGGCAGAAAAAACATATTAGGCAAGTTGGAAAATATTTGTTAAAGTTTTATATTCGTGTTTCACCCAATGAATTTTTGTATTTATTAAATAACCTTATTCAACTTAAATATCTATCTATTCGACTTAAGGTCCTTAAAGAAAAGAGCGTACCAATTCTTTAAAAGCCGGGAACGCACTTTCGAGTCTTTTGGCAATGATGGACATTGGCGGCGGTATCACTTAACATCAGGTGAGCCTCCTGCCCGTTTGCCTCTTATTACATAAAAAAATAAGCTCGACGAACGAGGCACTTACATTAGTCGAATCTCTCATAAGCCTTGAATAGTTGGCGCTTTCAGTTATTTGCATATGTATATTTTTCCGGCTATTTAAGGCTGTAGTATCAGAGTAATTTAGTAATATTTAATATTTGTATAACTCAATAATCAGTTTACGACAGCGACAGGTACACCAGAATATAAAATAATTTTAAAGGCCGGCAACGCACTCGCAAGCTCTCTGGCATTCAGAGTGTCCATGGGGGGCGGGATGACTTAACATCAGGTGAGCTTCCTGCCCGGGAAAGAAAACACAATATTAAAAAAACACACTTTATGCTCTTCAAAAAACGTTTTTTGCTTGGTTTATTCCGTACGTATTTATTAAAAAGTTTAAAAATTAATTTTATTCTATTATGTAAAGAACAGTTTATTGTTTTCATCTTAATATTAATTTACGTAATTGACAAAAAAAACTGCCATTTTGTTTCTCATTTGATAAAATCTCCTTCACGTAGTCATTCATAGACAAAGATGGGAACATCTCTCGCCATTTTAATATTAGTCTATTATAATAATTATGCGTTAGAGAGATCACATGTAACTGAGTGTTGTATAATTTAATTAATTCGTTAGACTTAAGTTTCTATTTTAGATTTTTAACTGTTATTTTATTTAATCTCGGTAAATTTATTAATACCCACAGAACAGAGCCTTTTTAAAACGGCGTTCAGATATAAATAAAATAATAATAATAGTTTTGTGCATAAAGAGAAATGTTACTACAATGAGCAATTAAAGTTTTTATTTGTTAAAAATATTATTACATGTCACATCTGTAAAAGAATTATTCAGAAAATTGCGAGCAGATATTATTAGACTAATTTTACATTTAAAAAACAATTGACAACCATATAACACAAAAATATTAAAGGTTTATTCTAGTTCGTAATTGAATTTTTTTAATGTTAATATTTTGTTTGAGTTGTCTAGAAGAAACTGCTTTGAGCAGTAAGTCCGCCCATTTACATCGTTTCTCTTTATTTATTTAACCTAATTTTTCTCCTGTTTTGTGTTATTGTAAATAAAGTGTTATTATTATTATTATGTAACATATCAATTCAATTCATATGAATATATCACCTGATAAAAAAGATTATATACTTAAGTAATTAATACACCACTTAAGACCATAATTAATAACGTTGTAGTACACTATCAATTCTCTCATTAGCTATTCAATATCATAAGCAGTTGCAAAAGGTTTCCTGTACAGCCGGATATCAAACATTCTCACAGTTGTCACTAATCGAACCGTAATAATTCCCACAGTTCAAGATTTTTCGATACGATGAGACCTTTTCTTTGTAATTATTTATCTATCAAACTATTTAATCACCTTCCAAGAAGTTATAGATCACTGCCGTGTAATGCTTTCAAGGGGAAGATAATTCGAATTTTTAAGGCAAGGTGCCTTATAATGTGGGAGAGTATTTAGACATAAGTTTTGACGACAATTATAGATATCTTAACTGTTCTTATTTTTTTTATTTTTTAAAAATTAATTATTTAATTTTCCTAAACTACAAATTAATAATAAAAATAATTAAAAAGAAAATCAAAACAAATTTAAATCTTTTGGTCCCTGTGGCACCATTAACGCTGGCAGCATTTCCTCGCTGTATTGCGATACTTATTCGTTGAGCGAGGAAATCACCAGCTCTGGGGTCACCGGTACTATCGACCAGGCGCAAACTTAAATCTTCTTTTCTTATTATTATGATAATGAACATGACAATTGAAAGCCTATTTTTATATTTTGCGTTTTTTTTATAATTAAACAATCTGAATGCTCTTTCTTGCAAATAAACTGATTAATTATGGTAGGGGAGCCCACGATGCTAAATGAGGATTTACTCGAGCGTCGTAGAGACCTATTGGGATGCAAAGCTTAGATGATAAGAAGAACCACAAATTTTGGAGTAATCCCGAAAAAACACTTTTTCGTTTGTTTCTTTCGTTCACGATATCTCTCGAACGAATCAACCGCTTTAGACCAGCTTGGTGGCGATCGACGTGGTTTTTCAAGATCAAAGGCGGATTAGTTTTTGAAGTTGATCGATAAAGAAACCACTTTTAAAAAAAAAAACTTATTTTTTTTGAGATTTTTCAAAATTTCTCAAAATCTATCGGTCGGAATCGGTTCAAATTCACAGGAAATGTAATTTTGAGGGAAATATTTAGAACGCCGTATAGTAGATTCTGATCGGTTTAAGGAAATGTAGGAATCACGCAGCTGCACGCATTTAACTTTATCGTCGAATTTTTGTTATTTCGGCTTGCGGAAATCGTCAGGTTATATATTTTTCATTATTCTTGAATTATTTCCTTAAAAATAAAAAAAAAATTAGCTACGCTCGAGAATGTCGAGATGACGTTTTTTTTTACAACTTTGTTGCCCACCCCTTTTTTTACGTCACTCTCAAATTGTCAGATTAGTGAAATATACACTTTTTAGGACGTAATTAACTCACCCTACCTTAATCTGACGAGCTCGGGAATTTCTGATGGTCAATTTTTTTTTACTAATCTGATCCTGTCTCCTTCACGGGCGGCCTTATATAGGGGCCTCATGTTTTGTGGAGGTACTTAACCGGGTACAAGGTATCTCCCTATATATTAATCTGCCGCGCTTTAGTAAATCCCGAAATCCCCTCTTGGGCTCCCCTACCATTATTGTTATTATCTGTCGTAATTTATTTGACACAAACATAATAATGATCAGAGAACTTAAATAATTACGATCCAGCTAGCAAGCGATCGTTTCGACTCCATCGTAGTTGAATAAACGAAGTCCCAAACCATTATAATTATAGGTGCATGTAAAAAACGCAATCATTATCTATACATAATCATCAAATTTGATATAATACAGTTTTAAAAAGTAAAACCAAGCCGTAGAGTCGAAAGTAATAAAAAAACTCTTCCTAATTGGCAAATTGGCAGATATTACATAGTATTAACTTAATTATTACACATATTAAGTTGACATTTGATCTATAGCTCGATGAATTTCCAATAATTTATAATGAATAGAATCGTGACGATGAGGCGACGCAATATGCTGAGTGACTTTCATAAGTAAATTACAAAATAACGATCCATTTTTCAGTTTTATGTAATTTTTAATTTTACATATTGCTCGTAATTTGTCTTCCGCAATGCATAATTAGATAACATAATTAAATGTTGTTGTTCCTTATTACTTACGTATCGACTAAGGCAATCATATCTTGACAAAATAAATTTAAAGCTTTTGTTTGATTTCTCAGCAGAGTTAGCCGTGGCTAAGTGACTCTCAACGCAAACAGTACAATTTAATGGATTTTTCTATGTGCGATCCCTTGCTCATACGGTGAAAGAAAACATCATTAGGAAGGAACCAAAGTTGACGTGTGTCAGACACAGATGGCTGGATTGCAAACTTGTTTATAAATAAAAGATTAGGAAAATGTAAAACAAATTTCTTTTTTCTTTTCTAATTTTACTATAGATTTTTTTACCCATTTTAAATTGATTTTGTTTGTAGTTAACGTTACTGTAAAAGAGGAAGATGTAACTCTTGTTACCTCATCCTTCATACAAATGTCACTTTGACATAATATACAAACAAATGAATGTGAGAAATATAGTAATAAAAGTATTTTAACGATCAAACGCATTACCCTTCTTAGATAGAAGCTTGCTTAATATGGTAACCATTTAATGGTACGACATGTTGTAACTTGTCACTCTTAGGTGAATAAATAGCGTACTATTAATGTTATACTTACATCGAGTAATAGGGAGATTACTTGAACTTGAATTATTTTAATAAATATGAATAATTTTCCTTTAAATATACTGTCTTCATTATGTAACATTCAATAAGGAAAATTTTTGTTGCTATTTTTTGTCAATAGAGAGAATTAAGGCTTCTTAATTTTGTATACATTTTTTGTTATAGTACTATTAAAAATGTAAAATAATGTAAAAAATATAAAATAGTTATACACAATTCTTTAAATTTATCAACGTCGGAAAATACCAATGACTTGAAACGTCCATTCATAGAAGCTTTCAAACAAAAGACTTCAAACGCGCACCTGTTTCGTGACTTTCGATAGTAAAATAATAAATGATAATGTCCTGGTATAAACAAATACCTACTTAATAATATGTTCACCAAAACTTGGAATATTCCAAATAAATGGAAATATTTATACATAAAAATCAACAGCATCATTAAATTTAATTGGCAAGTTTACTCTTTAATGAGCCAATTTATTGCACATCGTAATTCGCAAGTGTTAAATAGCGAAATATACACGAGATGTTTGACAGTTTCTTATGGCCTAGTGACCTGCGTTGAAGAAAACTTATAGTAGATCAAAGACATCTTGTATAAATTTATTTTAAACTCACAAATATACAGTATTGACAATATGTTAAACATACATAGTAATAATAATAAATAGAAAATAAAAACAAATTACAAAATTTTAATCCCTGTGGCGGTGAATCTTAAATGCTTATTCGTTGAGCGGGTACAAGCTCAGCCATGCGAATCTGTAACTCACTTTTCGAACTCACACAGCGGTTTTCGCATCGGCGGTCGCTCTCAAATCAGTCGTGAAGCAGTCATTTTATGATTTGGCATTCTGATAAACAATAAACTACAAGCACCTTTTCAGCGTGCCAAATCATAAAATGACTGCTTCACGACTGATTTGAGAGCGACCGCCGATGCGAAAACCGCTGTGTGAGTTCGAAAAGTGAGTTACAGAATCGCAGGGCAGTCATTTTATGATTTGGCATTCTGAAAAGGTGGAAGCTTTTAGTTTATTGTTATAAACTAGACGTAATAATAATAAATAGAAAATAAAAACAAATTTCAAAAGTTTAATCCCTGTGAAAGTGAATCTTAAATGCTTATTCGTTGAGCGGGGAAAGCACAAGCTCAGCCCTGCGATTCTGTAACTCACTTTTCGAACTCACACAGCGGTTTTCGCATCGGCGGTCGCTCTCAAATCAGTCGTGAAGCAGTTCTTTTATAATTTGGCATTATGATAAACTATAAACTACAAGCTCCCTTTTTAGAATGCCTGCTTCACGACTGATTTGAGAGCGACCGCCGATGCGAAAACCGCTGTGTGAGTTCGAAAAGTGAGTTACAGAGTCGCAGGGCTGGGGTCATCGGTACTATCTACCAGGCACTAAGTTAAATCTTTAATTTGTGTACTTGAACCCCACGGCCCAACAGTCTTTAATCTAAAGGGAACAAAATCAGGGAGGAAATAATCTTATATTTGAACCGTTTATTATATTCCGCCTGCTGCTAAATGAATTTTGTATCAAATTAACTTTCCACAGTTTTACATGTGTATCCTATATATTATATATACAGTACATATATAAGATATAGAAGTATACCAATTAGCTATTTTAGTGGAGTACACTAAAATAAGATCAAAAGAAACGATATTAAAATTCTATATAATTAAAAACTTTTATTTCGGGCATAAAAATCCATAGAACAGTTGTAACAATTTTACTTAAAAACTAAACAATTTTACTTTATTTTTCGCTGTGTTTAATCTAAATGTATGAATAATTTATCAAAAATGCGCATAGCTAATAAAGTTGATTATGTAAGTTAAAAATGTAAGAAATGAAGCTAACTTCGAGTTGTTAAACAACGAAAAAGATTTTAGAATTTAATACTGCACTTTATTGCATATTGTAATTCGTATCGTACTTTAGCGCTACAAGAAGGTCAGTGACCGGTGAAATGTCAAACGTTAAACAAGTTTTATTGAATTAATAATTTTGACAATGAATAGAACAGCGCTATTATGTAAATTTTTTCATTGTCACTGTCAAAAAATCAATCGCTACAACCTTTTAATACTGATCCCCAGATGTCTGTATCGGTGACGTGATGCACAGCCGTGAATCAAACGCACTACCTTAGGGTTCAGAAAAGAATTCTTCGTCTCGGTGCCTCCATTTCTGAATATTGGCCGTCAGTGTGTCTTCTCCTGTCACATGCAGCAACTCTTCCGCAGTCGCAATACTCCACTACCTAACGTTTTTTTTAAGGTTTAAGAATAACTTTATTTCTCATAAGAATTAAAATTCACTTACTGAGAAACACATATTTAACTAAAACTAAGATTAAAAATTAGAGCGCACAGATGTAGGTACATATATAAAATAAGAAAACAGAGAAGCACCAAAAATGTGGGTAGACATAAAAAACTTGGCCAGTCAACCAAGCGAAACACGGATGTTGGAATTTGATTTTTAACTAGATGTGGCATTGATGGCATAGTCTGAAATAACAAGTTTATATTGATTATTTTATTATTTTTCATAACACTATTATTTTTTTAAATAATACCTTTCCTACTCCCCTCCATTGTGTCCAGGGACTTTTTCTATATCTAAGCTTCACATCACACGTCTCGCGAAATACGCCCCGGCTACATCTGTAATATTTTTGTTTACAATTTTCATGGGCCGGGACGCAATTCCTCGTGAGACCCGTACTTGGAGTTTTCTTTGCCACCTTAATATATTTAATAATTTTATCGCAGAACCGTTCCAGGCACGATCTGTGGTTTATTAACATGTCCTGTAGGCCGTTACGGTCTACAGTCATCTGCAAAAACTACCTAACGTTACGAAGCCATAGTTTTATCCTTCTACCAACACGTCGTTTACTCTGGATACAATAAATACCTATTAAGAAATAATTATTTTCTAATGGACATTTTTTTCTAATGGAGTCTTTGTAGATCAAAAAAATTACCTACTTCTATAGTTGATTATGAAAATTAAACTCAACTTACAAATCCGTTAAGTCGCAAGAATTAAGCAATTATCATGAATTTAAACGGACATTATACAATCATATCAAGAAAAGTAATTAATTCATAACTTTTATGTAACTAATTTAACATTTTAGTATGGAAAATAACTAGTAACCTACAGATGGATGTGGGTCAGTGGTCTTCCGGGCCACTTGCGTTTAAGCTTCTCTGAATCGTCTAACTTTTAAATAAAACAATTTTCATGTTGAATATGATTAATACTCCTATTTGATACGAGCCTGTACCAAAGCCTCCTTTCTTATAAAGAAACGTCAAAAGAGTTCAAACGTCTTACTGTTGGTATGGCCAGATAAAGACAACTGTGGCTAATTAACATTGCCCCAAAACCTGAGACACGCCGAGCAGTTGTGCAGGCAACTAGTGAACGGGCCACAGCACGGGTAACGAAGATAACAAACAATATGTTTAAAAGGTGTAAATAGGAAATATTTGATAATTTTTAATGTTTTTTTTTTCCTTTTGTAAATGTTTGAACCTTTTTGTATAGACTACGTATTCCTTTGTCTCAAACGAAAGTTAATATTTAGTTGATCGATTAAAGAAAAAGTAAGCTGTGTATCAAAAAAGTGTTTGTTCATTATTAAAGTACACATTTTGGGAATTTATTTCTTAAAAATAATACCGTCCAAATAATCAAACAATAAAATGACTTATGATGGCTCGGCAGGTGGACTCAGTGATGGCTGCCATTTCGTGACGGATATTTTCGGATATATCGGAAGTCAGCTTATTAGCGTATACTTCAAATCTAAGATAACCCCATTTGAAAAAATCCATAAGGGTGAAATCAGGACTGCGTGGATACCAATTTATGTCACCTCTCCTAGAGATCAATTTGCCTGAGAAAATTTCACGAACTCGTATTGGGCGTGTGTGACGTCGCTACGTCCTGCTGGAACCATGTTCTTTGGTTATTGCCACCAAGAAATCGTCTAACATTTTCTCTCTGAAGCTGAATGTAAACTTTTTTTTGAGACACCCGTTACTTAGTCTGGCAATAAATACTGTTACAATTTAAAAGGTCCTTCCAGTAAGACTCGGCGCCGGTTCATAAATCTCAGTCTACTTAGTCTTGCTTGGAAAATAATGTTTCGGACTTCATCAGAGCTGAAGTCTAGTGCCGATCTTAATCCGCTGGGTAATGATTTATAGTCAGTTTAGAGAGTACGGTTGGCAGTGAAGAATTTTCTCATGTAAAGAGTGCGTGCTTCTATTGATAACTGGCCTCAACGTTTAAAGGACTGTATTGCAGCCAATGGAGACCACTTCGAATAGGTTTTTTTTATATCTTAAATTATTAATATAATATATATATATATATATAATATAGCCATTCCTATTTCCCATTAATTCCTTTTATTTAAACTTCACCCAAATGAGATACTTAGAACATTACAATTGATTTGTGAAACAACTTGCCTTCTTCGATCCTTCAATCATGTACGCACGCGCGGTTTTCACTTTCTGAGACAAGTGTTTAGCATGCATGAATTCGGGTGTAATAACCGTTGAGATGTTTTCTTTGAATTATTTATGAGTGCGATCTCACATCACGTTAAATGACCGTAATGTTATGTAACGCAACGTGAATTAATCGTAATCAGGTGCTCTAGTTATTTCGCTGATCTATTATTATGAATGATTGATGGGATCATTAGGAATATTGTCATGGAGAAATCTTTTTGAAACACGTTAGGTAACTGTAAAGTAACATCTGGTCAAAGGGAGATTTATAACTTCTTCTATTTGGATGCAGTTTATGTCTACTACTTCTTTACTAGTCTAAGATTTGTGATGATAGATGACGTCAGGTACAGTGTGGTGATACCTGGCGTACGCCATAGTTTTTTGGTTCTTTCGTTTCCTCACGATGTTTTCCTTCACCATGCACACTGATAGTCGAACTAGTTCTAGCAGGTGTTATAAAGGTGACTTCAGGATTCAGAATCACTATATGCTTACAATGTTCTTGCATGGATTAAATTCTTGAATTAGATTTGAACTGATTAATAATCATTTTATTCATTGGTATTAAAAAATTGCGCACAAAAACATAGACAAATAATAACAATAATCAAAGAAAAAAAATATAATGAGAGATAACAAAAAAAAAATTCCCTTTTCCCTTTCGGTTCGTTTCAAGTGTGAAATGCGTATGTGCTGTGGTTGTAATTGACCCTGGCTCAGCATCATGCTGAGGAGCAGACTGTTCCACAGCGCTGGTCATTCTGCCAGAGACCACAGCAGCTAGTTTCTTTATGTGTGAATAAATTACGGAAATGGACGTAAGAAGTATGAAACTGCAAAAAAGGAAGTAGAATTTCTAATTTCTGTATTATGTAATATAAATTAGTCTGCTTCTCTATACTCGTATAATTTATACTATACTGCTATGATATGTCTATATTTGGACTTTGGAGCGTACAACAGGAAATTGTTTTAAAGTAAAAATATTGTATAGTATTAAATCATTTTAAATAACATTGGGGTAAGGTAGCATAGGACAGGGAGCGCTTTAAGGCTTTTCAAAGGCCAAGAGAGGCAGAGCCAGCGTAGTGAGTGTGAGTGTGTGTATTTTTTACGTATAGAGCATTTGTATAAGTACCAGCAGAGCAACGATATTCTTTAATATCGTTGCTCTGCTGGTACTTATACAAGGCTTTCCTTATCCACGTTATTTGTAAAATAATCATAAATCTATAAAACTTTTTTTATTTTAACTATACTCAGGCGTGAGCTGATATCTTAATATATATAAATCTCGTGTCACAATGTTTGTCCTCAATGGACTCCTAAACTACCGAACCGATATCAATCAAATTTGCACACCATGTGCAGTTCGATCCAACTTGAGAGATAGGATAGTTTAAATCTCAAATTATAGTCGCAATTTTAATTTATTGCTAATTATTTGTCTGTTATTATTTGACAGTCACAAATCACAATTCTAATAGATGGCGCCGCGCTGTGTTGAAAGTACCAACGTTTCACATAAGATACTATTTAACATCAGTAACAAAAACCTTAGCCACAGCAACGCTTGGCCGAGTCTACTAGTTTTATATAAATATCTAATGGATTCTCGGAGAATAGAACCTAAAAGAGAAATATAAAGCATATGCATGGCTTAGCTATAGAACAATCAATGAAGACTTAAGATTAGCACATTTTAAAAATACATATTTATAACCTTTTCAACTCGTAAAATTTTATAATCTTTTATCCTAAATCGTAGTTAATTTACAGAAAACCTAAATAATTAATTCATGTAATCCCTATGCATCATTAAAGAAGCGTTTTAGTATTTAGAAAAATATTTTCTCATTATATAACAAATACTGTAAATCGACAAAATACAGGAAATAACTACAGACATATTAAGCGTTTTATTGGATAACACCTCTTTCATGAACATATATGTATGTTTATTAAGAATAATATTAAGCTCTTAAACAGGAACTAATAGCAAATGTCTTGATAGATTCTACTTTAAATGTAAATTAACTGGAAAAAGAGAAAATTGCATGTTATCTAATGCCTCGTGATCGCAAAAATATGTTTCTATAAAATAAAAGGAAGCTCCTTAATTTTAGTTTGAAACTCATTTAAGACATAATAAAAAAACAGTTGCAATGGTTCATTAGTAGTTTATTTAAATATAATGAATTCTTAATAAGTCCACCAAAATATTAAAAATCTTTTAATTAATAAATTAATTGATACGGGTGTGCTAACAGCGCCCTCTCGTGGTATATTAAAACACTCGGTAGTATTATAAAAGTGAACGTATATATAAAACATAACGCGCTATGTTAAACTAAATATTAAATTCCATCTCAAGAAATAGATGGCACTAAAGCAGCTTTAAATACATTTAAAATATATTTGGAGTATGTTCATAGTTCATACTTTTTCTGAAATCTAATGGTGAGGTAGATATTTCTGCATGTTTCGTTGTTTATTATATTTTGTTAGCCTATCCATAACAATTATTTTTTAGGAATTCGAACAGGTGAGTCACGTTAAGCCACTAAAATTGTCCATTAATAATTGCTTTGACATTTAACACATAATTTTTTCTTATCTAGCATATATAACTTTTTCATGTGTCTATGTGTCCAGTGCCTTAATGCATTTGGTTAAAAAGCAACGGAACCTTATTATTAATAATTATAAATGAATAATTATATCGAACTAGATTCAACGTTTTATAGGCTTATTTTTTAAATGCCGTTAGAGTTATTATTATTATTATAAATTAAATTAAAAAGAAATGTATCCAAATTTAACAATTCTTCATTGTTTGTATTTACATAGACAAAGGCCTCGAAGTCTATTACTTCCCAATTAAATATAATGGATACCTATAACTCGAATGAAACAAAGATTATAATTAATGCATTAAAACTTTTTCACTTTTAAGATATAAAAAATCACTGACACAAATAATTGTGGTAGTTTTAAGAAATTTAATATAATTATTTCGCAAAAAATGTTACGTAATAATGAGGATAATTAAGTCGAAACGAAACTTTCTTTTAAAAAATATTTGAAAGCGAAGTAAAACAACACTTTCTGCTATATTTTTATTAATAACAAAATACTGACCAATGGAAAATACTCTTTAACTAATAGAGTGTTAAGAAATTTTTACATTCATAAAAACTAAAATTATTCTTTATTTTCGAACTATTAGCTAAAACACTGATCTTTAACAAATGTCAACGAGAGACGAACGTTCGTTAAACCTAAAACAATAAAATTGGTTCAACTTTTATGAATATAAGGATTACAATATAAATTACTACAAAACAACACTAAACCTATTTCGAGTATTTACAATGACTGCCCGAATACATAAAGGTAATTCAAATACCTAATTACTTGTACATTCTAAAATAGACAAATTGAATAGGGAGCCTTCAAGTATTACGTAACGAATTTGGGGGGGGGGGTCCTTTTGTAAAACGTTACGTTACGGGGCGAGGATTGTATTACGCGTTATTGTTAATATTATTTTCGACTTTCCAGTACTTTACACCACATAATGGTAACTTTAAGGTATAAAGAGTCACTAGGTGGTCACGAAACTTTTTACTATACTAGGGTACAGAAAAACGTTACGGCACGTTACACGGGGCGGGGGGTCAATAATTTCCAAAGATTGTGTGACGTAATACTTGAACACTCCCATAACCTACTCCTTCGGGTTTTAAGTTCGTCAAAAAAATTACCCTATGTTTAATATACTGTTCGATTTAAAATTTTAATAGCTCCATAATTTAATTTCCATTTATGTATTTGAACATAATAAAACTATGTTTAATAAATATACACAAACCATTTGGGATTACTTCTTCACACTATACAATCGTTGTACTACAATTACTTTGAACATTTAGTTGGAAAAGTTTATCCGTTAATTCTATTTGGGTTTTTATGCATGACTTACTAATCCTATAATTTATCATTACTTAGATAGTTTTGGAGCTCTTTTGTGTTGGCCAAAAGTGACACCACCAGCTGCAGTGTGGTACATTTGATTGGGAAGAAAACCACGTTCATAATATCTTGGTGTGGGATAAACTTGGGGAAATCCGCGGCCACTCGACAATGCCTCGTAAGTTGACAATGCGTTTTTGGTGTAACCTCTCTTCAAATACTCTAGTTGCACGCTTGATGGGATATAGGATTCCAATAAAGACGTCGGTCTCCTTTTAAATGGAACTCCATACGCCTCAGCGGGCTTAGGAGTGAAAGCGGTAGAAATCAGTGGCCCACTTGTTGCGTATATAGGTTTTGACAAGGGGCGGTAAGTTGGCAAAGCTTTCGGTATATGTGATAAGTGTGGTGGCGATGGTTTCAATAATAATGGACTTGGATGAGGCAACTCAATAGATGTCCTATACTCATCTCTTACTGGAGCCCTTGAATTATAATATCTTGGATATTCTTGGTGGGGTACATACGGACCTTCTGCTTGAGATGAAAATCCTTGGCCGTGATTTTGGTCAATGGAATTAGAATAATGATTTATCTGCTGGTAATTTTTAAAAGGTGGCGCTACCAGCGCTGTCTGGTAATTAGCTATAGGACTTTGGTATGTTTGGTAAGATTGTGGTGGGCTGGCACTAGGCTGCGGCGGTGGAAGTGTTGGCTGTGGATAACCGATGAATGCCACTGGAGTTGTGTAGGGCTGAATAAACCTTGGAACTTGTGCATTCCCGGTCGGAGTAATAAAAGTCGGGACAACATAGTTTTGTTGTTGTTGCTGTTCGGGGCTAGTTAGGTAGCTGTTTTGATGTCCAGAAGGAGCATATTGTGTGCCATGGGGTTGTGCTTGTGGTATCTGCTCGTTGTAGTATTGTGGTACAATGTAGAGCATAGGCACATTGGATATATAGCCTACTGGTTGATGTTGATCATACTGAGGTTTCGATTGGGCTTCAGGTGATTCAGTAACAGCGTACTGTTGCACGTAACGCGGGTGCTGCGTTGTCGGCGAAGGTGCATCGTAGTACTGAATGAAATTATTTTTCAGATAACCCAAATCAGGTGCGGACACCCCACTGGGTCCTTGAGGACGTTCCTTTTCGTACTCCGTTTGCCTTTCACTTTTCAAATTATCCTCTTCGATATCTTCAAGTTCTATTTTCTTATCGGCTAACGCGGCCGCTACAAGCAAAGCGACAGCGTATATCTGAAAGTAAAAGCGGAATTTTAGGATGTCCGGTTCTGGTCACTGCACTAATATACCAAAGGTGCGCCTATGCCCGTTGTAAACAGGTGAGCGGTAAAAAATGCACTTGCGAAACTGGTTTGAAGCGAAGGCAATCGTAAAAGGGATCGTAGCTTTTACTCTTATTTACGCGATTATCTAATTGCATTCCACATGATTCCACACGGAGATGTAATCTGCGGATTTAATGGCTACCCAAATTAACTTTTAGGTGATAGCTAACCGCTGTGGTTATGCAATAATTTACTACGTATATGTACTTATAAAAATTGTTTACTAGGTAACACTGATTAATACAACCAATAGGATTAAGGAACAAACATGTTTAGTTATATTATAAACACTTATAATAATGTGAATAAAGAATTTAGTACAATTTTGTATTATTTATTATTATATTCCCCTTTCACAAGAAAGTATCTTAAAATATTAACCCACGGCCAAGCATAAAACTAGTGCGTGACAACGGAAGCGATCGTGAGAATGTCTATACAATATATAATTAAGTGTTATTTGATCATTATTTAGATAAGAAGTAATCGAAATTCAATCCATCAAAGTTCACCTTTAACACTTTATATTGCGGCTACTTTAAAAGATTACTTTTTTAAATTGACGTGGTAAAAAGGTGATCACTAAGTTACCGATTTGATACGATTATCTGAGACATAAATCTGTTACGAGGAGTAACAATTATATAGAATTTTACCTCCCTATTCATAAAAACTAACTCAATCTGCCCTGCGATTCTGTAACTCACTTGTTGAACTCACACAGCGGATTTCGCATCGACGATCGCTCTCAAATCAGTCGTAAAGCAGTCATTTTATGATTTGGGATTCTGAAAAGGTGGGAGCTTGTTGCGTATCGATAAACTGATTATTAGAATGCCAAATCATTAATGACTGCTTCACGACTGATTTGAGAGCGACCGCCGATGCAAAAACCGCTCTGTGAGTTCGAAAAGTGAGTTACAGAATCGCAGGGCTGCACTTTTTTTACTTCACTCTTTGGTCTCTTTTTGTCAAATTATGTTTACGCTGTGATGAAAAGAGAGAGTATTTAATTACTACGAACGCAACGACCAAGTCAGTTTTTTTTAATACGGGGATAGACTTTACTCATAATCGTCCCTCGTAATTGTTTTTGTAATATATATAAAGATATTATATGTTTCGTAGATACTTGTATCGACTTTGGGCTAACATAGCCATATTTTATCTACCATCTGCATCGAGTATTCTGATCTAATTTCATTAAAAGCAAGTGTTTTCTGAGTCTTACAAGCCGACATATTTTTTTTGTCGGGGATGTAGTTAATAATTAAAAAGTTCCCTCTACGAGTGATGTTAAGAACTGTGACTTAATGCTAAGTGTGACTCCCATATGTCAAAAAAGTATTGGATTCTGACATACGGAAGTTATTGTCCGTGGTATATTTCGTTTCTGAACTTAGTTATCTCGGGCCGGAAAAAAAAGGAAAAAAAAATTTGGTACTTGAATTTAGAACGTCATATATTTATCAAAATAAGTTAGCAGAATCATCATAGTTTTATAATAATTTTTACTAAAACCTTAAAATAACTAATTTACCTTAATTTTGTTGTTTTTTTTAAAGAGAAAGGAAAGAAGCTATTCTAAATATTTTACTGCCTTCGTGACAAGAGTCATTTGTAGAACAAACTAAATTATTATAACCACTTCCGTCTTTTTGTTGTCGTGAGATGAATATTTTATTTTTATAATTGAGTTGAATATGTAATTCATTTTTGGATTGGGTTGGGGAAAGGTAATATAATATATGCATTTTAATTATTAGTACTAAAATTTATTCACATTTTAGTACTAATAATTAAAATGAAATGATGGCATATTCGAACTTGAGGTAATTACAAAATATATTCATTTTAATTATCAATGTTTTTGATAACTTAAGATTACCTTTTTCTTTCATTTTATAACGTATAAGCTTCAATTAGTTACAAAATCCTCAAACAATATATTTATATAAGAGAGTGAATCCTTTAAACATTTTCTCACAGAAATGAAAACTCGCCAGTGTAATTAAGTAATAATTACCTGATTATACAACCCCACCTTTATAGGTCTAAATAAATAAGCGCAAAACACGAAGACGGCTGGACCAATTCGAGTATTATTTATAAAATGGAGATTTTATGGAATAAATTAACAATTTGAATTTGTTCCATATTTTGGTATGTAGCTAATAAAACGGTAGGCTAAGTAAAAAATCATATTAAGGCGAAATTAAGTTCGTAAGGGCAGTTTTTAATTATTTATTTTTTAGACGCGGTCAATTTTATAAGTATACCCACAACCAAATCTACTAACTACTTATAGAACGAGAGATTTACGATCCATACGTAACGTGGAATCCAATATTAAAGATGCAAGTTACAATATAATTGCCGAATCGCGTAAAATTTAATAACGTTGCAAAATATTAACCGCACCTGATAACTGAGCCGTTTCACCAGACATAATAGCATGTATTTTAAACTGGACCACACCATATGTGGTAATATTGCGAAACAGAATTTTGAACTTTTTGTTCAATTCTATACTCATTTTGAACTCTTTCCCAACTCTATTCTATAATACTTATCAATAAAACTTATCAGTATTTCGTATCTGTGAAGTTTGAAGAAAAGGAAATACTGTTTATTAAAAGAATAGAGTCGTATATTAAAGGGTTTTTCCCATTTTATTACTAAACATTTTAATTGACCATGCTATTATTAATTTAAAATTATATTTTCAGTGAAAGTTTTGGCTAATTAATATTTTCTACAGCTTTAAGGCTTATTACTCTAGTACTTACTTATGAAAACAATTGTTTATTTGAAAAAAATATTACTGAGTTCTTTCATAAATATTTAAATCTAAACTGTCGTTATAAAAATATTATTTTTAATTTTCAACAAGTTTGTAACAAACAAACAAACAAACAAATACAATAATGTTTTTCTAACAAATACTTAAAGTGTGCTTCAGGCTTCTTTTAATCTTATAGTTAAATTAATTCATTAAGAAAAGCTTGTTAATAAAATCTTCAGGAACTTCATACATATTAAAGTCTTAAAGTTTAACGTTTAACATTCATTAAATAATCTAATATGCTAATTTTGTTTATCTGCGTGCGCACTGTAAAATAAGGTATTTGAGAACGCCCAACAAGGCAAAGCTTTCCGTATTTGGCACTTTTTATTGAAATTCTCGACAACAGTACTTATTTTCTGGAATATTCGTAATGCATTCACAGAAGGTTTCTGTTTGGAAATGTTGCGAGATGGAAACAGGTTAAATTCACGTTTGATATTATTTAAAATAAACACTTAACTTAACTATTTGTCTTATTATAAATATCAAAAACACATAAATATAAAAATTAAATCAAAACTGACCTTGAACAAAATCATTTTTCAGTTTCTTCCGTTCGTAACTTCACAGTGCACCTTACAAACGCCGGATTGACATTGTCACGATCTCTAGTGCGCACGCGCAATGTCCATGTCCACCGTCGAATACTATAATTGAAACAAACCAATGGTTAAGTCTTTTACTCTCTCCTAATCATTGCAAAGAAGTAGGACGATGTTATTTTTATTTTCAGAAATTCAATTAATTTCAGTTCATTTTAATTTTAATAAGTCATAACATGTAGGTATAAATCAGTTAACATAATTGATTGTAACTAATCGATTACATAAAACAACACTTTATAATAAAAAATATTTACTTGAAGAAAACAGGCAAAACGTACAACCTTCTCTCCGTTTGGTACCTAAATGGTTGCCGTATCATGTGGTAGTTTGTTAAATACAACTAGTCTACATATCCACGAAAGGCGTAGCGTCATACAATACGCACTTACGGAGAGCGAAAGCAAATATCGGATTAATTTAGTAATATGATACTACGAGGAAAGATATAGGGCTAAAAACATTATCGTGATCGAAATATAAACATTGTTCATTTTATGCCTCCATATTTTATAATATAGAAAGCCATGTTCCTACCTACGCAAGTTCACGAAATTGAAGAATTAATAAAATCTATTTTAGCTGTGCTTAAGAAAAAATCCAGTCTTTAATTGAAATCTCAATTGGAGGTTGGGCAGGCGCTTCTGCGTCCTTTAAATCAAGTATACGATAAAGGTTCTTTCGTGAAGATCAAACCCAAGACGTCATCAAGTGCTTTTGCTAGGCACTGACTTTAAAAAAAATAAACTAAACTGTACTTTAAGTAATTTAAATAGTAATTTACTTTTTAATGACGACATAATTTGTTATTAATTAATATCAAAAATAACGTTTATTTTCATTTTAAAACTTTAAAAGTACATGTGCCCCGTTAACGTTGGATAAAAAATTATTAATTTTGCAATAGTGTAGATTTATAAAACATATATAAAAGCAATTTCTAAGATCATCGCCTTACAATCAAAACATTGAAAAATATAAAAATGAATTGATATCAAACTTTCGACACAATAATCTTAAAAATTATTATCATACACTTAAGTCTTTATGTAAGCATTGTGCTTTGAAATGAGTCCAAAAGCTCATCACCAATAAGTGTTATTATTTGCTCAATTTTTGTCAGTTGAATTGCAGGTTACTCGACACCGTTTACCGTTATTAGATCAAGTGATTTCGAAATTCTATACAGAGATGGTATTGTGTTTTGACAAGTCTGATAATTATTTATAGTTGCTAGCTTTTTTACCACTGTGGCTTAGTGGTTCGTGCACATAACGTATAACGTTGATTGCCGGATCATTTTAAATATCTCCCATGCCACGTTGGGGGATCACATAACTTCAGATAGTATTTAGTAGATGTAGTGTTTTCTTAAATCTAAAGACTTGAGCTTCTGCTAAATTTACTGCTCAGCTGGTTGAATATTGGTAAAGTGTACATTGAGATTGTAACTGGTGTTTTTATTTTTTACTTAGTTTTGCTATTAACATCTACTTCCTATTTTAATGTTTCTTTTTGTTTATATTTTGTTATGTAAAAATTACTATTGTGCTTACTTGACTGAATTTTTTTCTATCTTTCAATTTAGTCTATGGTCAAATCAATGTTTGCTTATTTCGGTATCGCATTTGTCAGTTACCGGCATTTAACAATAAGTGCATTGTCTAACTTTATTTGTTCAATAAATAACGAAGGCGATCACCGAAATCGCGAACTGTATTTAAGAAAATTCTCTGTCGATTGGACCATATTGTGGCTGCGTGAATAAATTATATCACAGGATAACGACTCCGCCCTAACATAGTACTTATAGCTGACCGCGTCACTTTCTACGCCAACTAAGTGGATTGCCCGATATTCTATACGATCTCACTTTCCATTGAATATCCCTTACATTATACATTCATCTAAATGAAACACAAACTTTTTGTGGTTCTCTATAATTTAAACTGAGTGCCGTAAAAGGTTTTTTGTGGTACATTATTTCGAGTAATGTATGCCATTTTGGTGATTTCAAGAGTAAGAGGTGTAAAAGAGTACCGAGAGTTTTTTACGCCGGCTTGAGCAATTGAAGTTCACATAAACGTCTCAGCTGTATTCGATGATTTTGAGTAGATAGGGGACTTTACATATGGCGCTGAGTGTTTGATATCCCACCCAAAGGCATTTTTAAATTCTAAACCGACGTAGATATAACCAAAAACCTTATAAACAAACCAACTGAAAACAAAAATTGTTTTCTCATGAATCAAATAATTCAATACGGCCATGTGCAATTAGAGTGATTAGATGGTCAAAAACAGGTGCTGCAATAATAAATATAATAATCTTTATTATATATATTAAGTTAAATGTTGTTAGTCTAAATTGCATAGAATTTCGTTTACTATCTTGCTATAACCTATGACATCCCATAAAGTTCAAAACTAAAAGGTTAATGGACAATAGATTTAAACTAAGTCACAGATAATAAGCAGTTAGGTGACGGCTTGTCACTTATCAATTAAATTGGCAAATCATTTTAAGATAAACCCTGTTAGTCCATTGAAATATAGTTTAAAATTGAAAATTGTTGGAAATGAACAAAAAAAATCGAAACGTTTAAAATAAACGAGAGATCATAAAAGTAAACCAGACCAGGCCCTTACCCCACAAACTTGGGTTTTAGCTTGTATTGACCACTACAATATACATAATTGCGTCCTCTATATTCAGCAAATGTAACATTTCAATGGACATCTTTAAACTTAAATAACCCTCGATGATGCTTGGCGTTAAATGAAAATGGAAAATTAAACATTTTGTATAGACGACCAATATTTATTTTTATTCGTAAAAATTGTTTTATATATTATTAACTATAATTTGAATTAAAATTAAATTAAATTAAATAAAATAAAAAATAAGACCCGCAAGGCACCTACTAAAATGGGTGGCTCGTTGGCAAGGAATACGTAAGCTAATTTAGATTATTTTAATCTAGTTTGCCATAGTTCCTATTGGAAGTTAAGCCCCACGTTTCCTTAAATAAGCCGTAACTAATCTAGGATTAAATTCCGTGGTGTATTTATTTTGTTCTTTAGATAATCATAATTATTAACTATCTTTAAACATAAACTTAATACTTACTGGACGATTCAATGTATTTACTCTTTCCGTTTTATATGGTGAACATAAATTGTAATCATAACATCGCATAATCATTTTGTAGTTACATCACATACACGGTCAAACAGAGCAACGATGTACTAAAAATGTAAAGTGCAGTCACCGATTAATTTCTTTAACTGGGCCCTGCCTACTGCGAGTCACGATATTTCATATAAAACTTTATACATTCATCACAACCTACTACTTAATTAAGATTGTAGGCAGATGAGCGATTGGTTTAAAACACAGGATGTTTGTCAATATTTATGGGAATTTGATTGACCCAGAAGTGCTTCATGGTGCATTGTAAAGGATTTCCTTTGAATGATTGGCTAATTATTAGATAATAGTGCCTGGGTGAAGCTTTCGTGTAAAGAAAGTCTCGGATTCGCCTTATATGTACTTAATACAGCGTAAATCATTTTGTATATTTTGTTATCATATTTTAATTTTGTAGACCTCAATTACAGAAGTATAGTTAATCATTATAAGTTAAATATATCAATAACTAGCTGCAAACTCACTTTAGGTTAGGTTTATTCAGTTAAATTTAGATCGGTTGATCAATTGACTACCCAATACAAAAGCCATTTTTCGAGTCAAACCTGTCGTTATCTGTTATAACGACATCGAAGGGACGACTCATATTTGGTCGTAAAAACCGAAAATCGTAACAGCCGATGACGTTGTTATTAAGTACCCAATACAATAGAATTCTGACGGGACCTTTGATTTTAGGCGTCGTAAACGGTTTTGACTGTAGTATAGAAGAATTATAACATCCATAAAGAAAGTCCAAACCACAAATGATATATTTTCTATTGTAAATAACACAATAATATATTTTCTATTGTAATTTTTTGATAACATCATCTATATAACGATTGCGCATTTAAAGAATGATACAAATAATACGCAAGCAATTAGTGGCTCGCGCAAACCCTTTCACTGCTCGATAACCACGTGTTGACGTTACGACATAACTTTTTTCACACGTCCATTATATAAATTATAACAATCATATATATTCTTGTCAAAATATATCTTTTTTATTGCTGCTTTACATATGAAAATGTTCGTCTAATCTTATACGCATGTACGACCATACTGGGTTTTTAGTCATTAATAATAATCTTAGCTTAACTCAATCGTTAAAAAACAG
Source organism: Pieris melete (assembly GCA_963693345.1). NCBI lineage: Eukaryota > Metazoa > Arthropoda > Insecta > Lepidoptera > Pieridae > Pieris > Pieris melete. Next base: position 387,071 of record CAVNZK010000053.1, on the reverse strand, counting down.
CTTTTCTATGTTACAGGAAGCAGACGGGCAGGAGGCTCACCTAATGTTAAGTGATACCGCCGCCCATGGACACTCTCACTGCCAGAAGATTCGCAAGCGCGCTGCCGGCCTTTTAAGAATTGCAGGTACGCTTTTTTCTTGAAAGACCCTAAGTCGAAATCGTTCGGAAATACTTCAGTGGGCAGCTAGTTCCACATTAGCGGTGGTGCACGGTAAAAACTGCCTTAAAAAAGGTAAGTTGTGGAACGACGGACGTCAAGGTGATACGGATAGTATTTTGTATTCTCCCTTGACGTCCAATGATTAAACTCATCAGCAGGTATTAGTCCGAGCAACTGCTGTTTACTAATAAAAATCTCCGTTTTAAACCTTTACTAGTTAGGTTCAAAATAAGTTGTTGATCTGAACCAACGACGACTCTGACGATCTTATTTAAATGATGCAATTGTATATTTGAATTACGCAATAATTCATGTTATTCAATATTTACAACTAGATCCAAGCAAAAGATCCAATTAGCTTTTTAATTCCATTGGACTAGTGAATGGGCAATGGGCATTCTTAACCTCAATTTTTAAACGTCTTGTAAATTTAATACAACATCTTTACCATGTTGATGATTGTATTTCATAAAATACTATTCATTCATTTGGGTGTTAACATTTAATTACTGTATACTTAACATTTGCAAATGTGGCTTTCGTTTTTAATTGTTGTTAATAACAATTCATAAAACTTTATTAACGAAAAGAAGTTCGGTTATTATTTTAATTGCGGTATATAACTTCTTTTGACAATCTTTACGGTAAATTGTTAAAATAAAAAAATAACGAAGGGTCAACAAAATATTTATTAATAAATAACAACTTGTTAGAACTTAAATTAACATGCATTAATAAATAGTACTGATTAACAATCTTCCATTAAGTGAAATTAAGCATTTATTATATTTTGGTATATGTATTGCGCGTATTATATGAGTTTTTAAATACATTATTGGAGTCAGAAGCAATATAATCGGTTTGGACGTCACTGTCTTCTTTAGGCGCAGCGGATTGATGTGAATTCAACTTTTCGTACTCATTTGGCGAACCGCCAGTTGCTGGCTGAGTTGAATAGTTTGGTTTCGCTTGGGGCTGGTAAAAGACTCCATGTGATGGACTTGTCAATCCTAGATTACTATATTGGCCGATTTGAGGAAAGACTAACATAGACGGATGACCTAAAAACGGGTTCCCAAATGAAGGCAACGGATATTGAGGAAAGTTGAAGTGAGCGTGTGGGGTGTTAAAGATCGGGGGATGCGGAGAGATGTGATTTGAGGGATTCGCGAGCATTGCTTGAGGATATTGCAGAATTGGTTGAGCGGGATAAGGGGTAGGTTGGAGGACAGTTACTACATTACCCGGCTTTTGTTGAACGATATACTTCTGTTGATAACCACCATTTGGTACGAAGTTTATAGGCACGAATTGTGATGTCTGTGGAACAGTTGCTTGATGCGGTTGGGAGGCCTCTGAATTAGTGTAATACTGACTTGGTTGATTAGGATAGAACGTGTTGGAAGCTTGGTTTTGATATGCTGGTTGAGGGTTTTGGGAATAAATGCTATACGTGTATTCGGGCTTTTGCGCTCCCGTTGGAATAGAATTTAGGACGTTCGCTTTACCAGCGCCTCTCTTCTTTTGCTCTGCGTCTTCGACCTCGTTGGCCAATACCAGCGCAGCGAAAGCGATGCAGATCTGAAATAAAATGATTCGTCATAACACTTCAAAAGGTACATTCAAGTCGATCAATCAGCCCCTTGTTACATCGTTCGTTAGTTGCGAGGCCGTACACAAATCATTTTGCAACGGGTGATGCTAATGAAACGAAGTACTTACGAAAATTTCCCTTCTCGCCATGATTAATTTTTCTTTGAAAACCAATTTACATTGAAGGAAAGTGTCCTATGCAATGGTGCTTGGAAAAGTGTAAGCAAATATCAAGTTCACGCATTTATATGAGCGGTTAGGTACAAGTTATGTATCAAGGGGCAGTACTGGAGGAAGTGACCGCTCATAGGTCTTTGTCCTGCCCCGTAAGATCCAGTTCTAGCCACTTCCTGAACCGTACGGAAACGAGCAATATGTCCAAGAGTTACGAGTCGCAACATATTTTTCAATACTCGTAAGTTACGTCGCTGGGAATATTACAGATAATTATAGTTTAGTCTAATATTAACTTGAAGTTGGTATTTACCAAGTTAAATAAGCTTCCCATGTATTTCCTTACACAATAGCGGATCTTTATACTTATCTATTGCATCGTTGATTTCGCAGGAAAATTAAAAAAGAATTTAACACTACAGAGTACAGGCATTTTCAGTTAGCTCATAAATGTAGAATGTCTTCATTATAAAGAGATAAGAACTGTTGATGTTGGTATGAACCCTAGAAATCCTCCAAATCGATATATCAGATATTTTAAATCACACTGTGGTCTTACAAGACCATGAATATTCGCCAGTCTTAATTCAAATTAGTATATAAACGCTATATCGCGTTCAGCAATTAGGTGAGATTAGAAATCGCGTTGGAATACTTTACTGATTTTATGACGTATCCTAACATATCCTATTAGTACATAGTATTATGAATTTAATTTGTTTTAAATGTACATGATAGTTATTATATGTCAGGAAGCTATAAAATTGTCTGAGAATGGCGAAAACGTGAGATTCCACGCCGCCTCGATCTTAGATGTGCGTTCATTGAAAGTGCGAAGTGTTCATTAATACAGAACTACTAATTTTGTGGTTAATAATTAGTTCTAACTCGAAAGTATTTTTATGAAGCAAATACTTGTAAGTGTCTTGATGAAATTAGACAAAATATGAAATGATTGATGCAAAGACACCATTCAAGAAAATCAAACAATACGAATGAACCAATATTGCTATTCATATTACGATATAAACTCTGTGAGTTTAAAAAAACTAAAAACCAAGTTTTAGATCTTAAATTACACATCCTAGTCGTTCCAAGTAAAATGTTCTGGCACAGAATATTATAAAAAAAAAAATGAGTTTTTATTTCGTACTTCTACAGCTATCTTAAAATATTTATAACAAAAACTATTATACAAAAATTTTCAAACATTTACGAAAAATTAATACATATAACTAATCTTAGTTATATGTATTAATTAATTTGGCTGCGTTGTGTGATGGCGTGAAAGTGAGGGTATGCACGTAAGGGTGTGTATGTGGGGTGTGCTCATGATACAGGTTATTTAGCGCTATGGATATTCTTAATACTCATTTTAAGCTTTATCTTTTTCGCGATAGCCTAACAAGGCGAAGCTTAAATTGAATAAAGGCGTTGTATGTCCGGGCCGCTCGATATAAAACTGAGTTATTTGCATAGTTGGTGGGCGAGGAACGTGAAACAATTACGAGTCTGGTAGGAACATGGAAGTGAAATATTGCTAGTAGTAAACTTACCAATAATTTTATCTGAGATGACGTCATGAAATGGTCACGAACAAAAATACAGAAATCTGAAACCCAGAACTAAAAGGCTGTAGCGGCATTGGTTGATACAGTTTTTTTACGCCATTTTTGTATAGAGTTACGATTTACAAACTTTCATTTTCATTAGATTCGTATTTTTGTATACAACATGTAAGTTATAATCGCGCCATCTTTGACCTGACAACTGTAACTTTATGTTCGTAAATAAGATATGTCGATAATAGTACTGATAACATACGATAGGTGAAGTATTTATAAAAAATATTTTATATACAGAACTTAATATTATTTTAGTAGAATGATTAAAAACTTTTCTTCCTACTTCATTGTGTAAAATTAACATACATTTTCAGATCATCTCCAAACATTTAACCCGGACATAGTTCCTTTTTAAATATTACCAATTTCATGTTATTTACATTCATAAAACCCCTAATGAAGAGGATATGCGACAGAAATCTTACACGCCTAATGAGTACTTTTAAGCATAATATGTTCGACCTAGCATTTGGAAAACTCATATAGATATGCTCGTTTTAAAAAGTGGCAGCTTGCGCCCCAGGACCGACCTAATCTCCTAACCCTCCACATCGTACCTACAAGTATAGTATGTATGTATAGTCTTGCTGGTCATTCCGTCGCAGTTGCATGTTGGATTATCTTTACACTTAAAATCTGAGCAAATAGTGCACGAACCATTGAGTCATGAACGCTAGTTGCACTAAGCTACTCTGATGATGGAGCTTGAGAGGTTGCTTTAAATTGTGTGATGACTGTTAAGACTTAAGGCATTGTTAAATTTAGGGTAAAACAGTACAATGTGAATTATTTAGTTCGTTTAGTTACTAATGATTTTTTATGTTGCGTGTCTTCGGTCCGTAAATTAACATTACACTTACAATGTTTTAATTTGAATAGTTTAATAATTTACCCGAAATATATATAGATAACTTTTGGTCCAACCGAATAAGTAATAACTGAATCATTGATCAATCAATACACTCTTCTTATTTAAAACTCATCTTTTGGCAATCTTCCACAAATGTCCAATTTTTAAAGCCAAGTTCCAAGCGACCTTGTTGAAATAATTTGATTCGATTTTCTGCTTAATATTCTACCATGTGATTTCAGGTAGATTCACCTTAGGAAGAAATAAAGATAATAATTATAAATATAAATAGCACTACTTAATATTACTACTCCGATTTCAGTAGAATGCTACTGGCTGGGTTTAATTCCGGGCACAATCATTGTGTTTATGATTACTTACATTAAAAAACTTAATAAATGATTCCAAAAAAAAATTATATCCATAAGCCTTCGGCATAATACCAAAGATCTATATAAAAACGTAACTACGGTATGTCTTCACTTGTTCTTTTAAACACGATGTAATATCTTTATTGAGTAGATGCCCTACATCGATACAAACAAAATAAGTATCAACCTTATACCGTAAGAAGTTTAACGATAGATTATCAGAAATGAAACAATATATATATATGGCAATTTACTTTAAGTAATACAAATCACTACCAATCGAAATATAAAACAAGATCTCTTACATAAGTGAGATGGGAATTCGGAAGTGAACGCAGTTTGCCACTGCAAGCGCCAAATATTACTCAGACCGTGAAAGAACATCATTGTTTGTGTATTTACAATCTTACATAGCTATTTACATAATATATTTGCTAATACTGTTGATAATTTTTAACAGTAGGAAATTTTTTATTTGTTCTTTTAGTATAAGAAAAGTCCGCGATGATAGGTTGGGTAGATGATAAAAACATAATATTTCTTCTTAAATCTAAGAAGGTTCTTAAGAAAATATAAATTTAGTACCTTTAAGACTTAATTTATTGTCAAAATAGTCGTTTAGTCTTACCTGACGTTATTGTTTTAAAGCTATTGAATTTGACATTGATTTACGTTTAAAGTTACATAAGATCTTGAATTAATAAAGCAATTAAATATTCGAGACAGTATAGAATCTTGGCAACTACTCAAAGATAATGTGCAGTTTCAATTTCCCTACTTTCCTATAAGTGAAACTAGCCACGTGTCGATTATTCAAGCAACAATATCACCTTTCCCATCTACGCGCCTACTTTGTAATATAATCTAATCTAATCGCTGTAGCTCAGTTCCATTCGACATATCGCAGGTTCAAAACCCCGGTGAAATACAGTGCTCTATAAAAGGAGTCTCCTTTTGTAGATTGAGTGTTTGATTCAGTGTTTACAATTGTGGCATTTGTGGCCGTAAAGATAGTGGGAATAAAATACAGTTTTTCAACAATGGTTTTTATTTAACAATCAACAATTTTATAATAGCTATTACATATTAATAAATAGTCTACCTTATCGCATACATTTTTATTTACAGATATTCGCTGCGCATTCACACTAACGCTACTCTGTTCCGCTTCTAGTTAGCGTATATAGCAACATATATTGTGTAATTTATAATATAGTAGTTGATTTACAATAGTATCTTCAATAGAAAGCATTTTGATCAGTTCGACGGCAACAATTGAAGCGTTCATCTGATAAATTAGCGGAACATACGCAAATAAACAACACCTACAGCAACTTGACGCTTTCGTTCACGTAAACATACATAATCCACACGTAATCAAGCCTCTATTTACAGCAATCAATCTTTCTACGATTACCTTAATGAATACGGGGTTTTAGTTCTTCGCTGTATTTGATCGTGTTGTAATTCGTTTCGCTGTAAGCGCCATGAGAGTCCTTAGGTGGTAAATAACGTGTGCTCTGTCCACCAAAGCTGTATTTCGGCCCAGATGAGTAGGAATTCAATGAACTATGACCAGAAACTGGGCTTTTGTATGAAACGCTTCCGGCTCCAAAGCTAGCTCCAGGGCTATGCTTTGATGAAGTTACATAGTATTGAGGGGTTTGCGATAAAGCGCTATGGCCATTGCTAGGGCTGTAAGCAGATGAAGGGAAACTATGAGCACCGTGGCCCAATTGACCGCTAGCCGAGAAAGTTGATGCAATTGACCCTAAGGAACCTACGCCATCGGCAGATTTAGAAGGTAAATACGTTTGCGAGATATATTTAGGTGAACCACCGCTGAGTCCAGCCAATGCACCAAATCCATGACCATGACCACCAGCCCCTAAGGAAAAACCACCAGCCTGATAATTACCAAAAGATGGTGCAGCATATGATCCGGATAAGGAATGACCTCCCTCACTCTGAACTGAACCCAGGAATGCAGAGGGTTTAAAAGATGATTTGCCCGGAGCAGCATAATTTCCAGCGTAAGCGTTTAGTGATCCACCGAAGGATTGTCCTGAATTACCTAATGAATAACCGGACAGTGACTGAGCAGGCTCTCCGTAAGAGATAGACGCGCCTTCATTGATAGAATGACCGCCGCTTTGAGAGGCGTAATTTTGTGCTTGATTGCCTTGATCCGGAGAGAATAGAACTGGTCCTGTCGAACTGTAAGAACCTAATCCCTTAGTGCCAGCAGCATATGATGGGACTACGGGTTGAGCTGCTTCTCCTAAAGTATATTGTTGCGAGTTTGGTGAGCTATAAGCGAATTGAGGAACAGCAATCTCTTGCCCTCCATGTGCGTTCTGAACGCCAAACTGATACACTCCTTGACTACCGGGCGACAGTGTCAGCGCTCCAGAGTTTAATCCATGGGAAAGTTGGCTCATCAGCTGCGAGAGATCGTTGGAAACAAGACCGGGGTGAGATGATTGTAGTGTAATTGGGGCCAGTTGAAGAGCACCGTGACCACTTGCTGGTGACCCTTCAGATGGTACTTGGTAGGCAGCACCAGATATTTGATTTGCAAAACTGTAAGAGGGCTTGCCACCTCCTACACTATAACCAGCGCCGATGCTGATAGCTGAGCTTGCATCTTCGTGTCCTTGTGCAGGCGACTGGAAGTTGTATGCCTGGTTTGAGTGGCCTGATGATCCATAGCCAATTGCAGCCTCTCTCTTATCCTTAGGCTCGTCAACTTTCGCTTTTATAGCCCATGTTGTTGATATACATAATATGAATGCGACCTGCGAACAGAAAAATGTATGTTAAATTTCAGCCCAACATCGCTGACATTGTACTTAGTTTCACTTTCGATAATGCTAATAAGTAAAATGGCGGGAATCCCAAACAGGTTTGCCTACTTCACATAAAAATAACCCGCATCGTAGTAATCAAGATTATAGCTGCTATTATAAATTTCATTTCACTTTTACAACTTTTACTTTGAAATAAATCTATGCAGGCGCAATCGATATGATTATTTGCGACCATTGGTTACAGTTAACATATGTAAATCTATGATTAACAAAGACCAGTTATATATAAAGTATTTTTAGCCAATTTAAGGGCCGAAGAAATAACATTAAATGTTTGTTTTATCTTAATCCACAAATTGATAATCCAAACAGTCCACTTTTAAACTATTCATCACAAAGCTCACACTCACCGTGAATTTCATATTGAATGCTTATTAGAACGCGCAACACGTTATATCTAAACCACTATACTAGTATTAATCTAACACTAACACAAACTAACACGGCTGTCTGCCACAGCCGCCGAATTTGTAATGTAGTGTCGTAGGAATTTCACCGAATTTATAAGAGAGCGAGCGGCTCGCACCCGCTGAGCCCGACGGAGGGTAAAAGTATCGGAGGACCCTTTCACTGAACTGCCTGAAAGAATGGGAGCATCGGGCTTCCGAGCCCAACAATGAGGTAATCGCAGCGGAAGCATTACGTCATATACACGCTTTGATGCATTTATTGGTACGCGACAATCTAAGTTACCTTGTATTAGAAGAAGCGGCTTAAACTACAAAGAAAAACATACCATAAAACATTTATATTAAAAACAAAACACAAATAAATATTTGCTCAATGTCTCTGATCTTAAATACGTCAATATCACTTTTCTTTGAACACTCATGTGTGGAATTAGCAAGATGCACTTTCATTTGACTATATTGACTTCATAAAACGTGTGCTGCACGGTAATGACCTTACCAGTTAAGTTAATAAAGAGTTTACGGAGATGTTAACGGAAGTTAGTGAGATTTAATCGATTCGTATCGGTTCAAATTGAAATTGATGTTTTCTGTACTCTCGCTGTCATGTTTGCACCTAAGGAGATTCGTTACTTTTTAATTTATTAATTATTAATTAATTATCACAGAATACTAAATTAAGTTAGAACTTGATGGAATGAAATCAGTTAAGTTAACGAAATGAACTAAATATATATCCTTCTCCTTCAGATAGATTTTATTTTAAAGATTTTTAAGTAGATTAAAAAAACTTAAATTTCAATTTTGAAATGTCAAACATATTTTGAATTTTATTCTTATTAATAAAAAGCTCACAAATCAACTACTAATATTTTTTCACATACTACAATTATTATAATTATACCTTTAAGTTCGGCCTATCACTACGAAAGTAACATCGTAGTCCGTACCTTCCTGCTTTCCATTTAACCTTTGAGGAACTTCCTCCTAATGGAAACTCTCTAATATATCCAAAATTATATTAAAGGTATATTGTAAGTCATTGATTGTAGGTAAAAACATGGTATTATTACTTTATCAGCCTAAACAGATACCAATTGTAACAATAAATGTGTCTTAAATTAAATTGTAATAATTACATACCTTCTAACAAAAACTAGGTTTTGTACATTTCACCACGGTCGTATAGTTAAACTATTAAATAGTAGCTTTATTTTTGATTTTATGATCACATGTACAATTTTATATATTAATTATAAAATTAAATACAATTTAATTTAAGGGTAATTAATGGGTGTGTGTGTGTGATCAAGTTCATTTTATTGAATTGATCGTATCACACAAGAAAGCCGCGTTACGCCTAAAAAACAACACAGCTATTTCTATTAGCATGACAGACTTACAAGTATGTCTTATGTAATATATTACTAGTTTCTTTGTTGTACTTCACGACTGTTATAGATCTAAAGTAAATAAAAGTAAAAAAACAAAAGTTATAGTATTTGTGATATTGCGGATAATGATTTTTGTTTTTTTCAGTATTGTAACCACAGCACATTCTAGTTTACGTAATAAATCCTATGTTTCTTCATGAACCAATTGTTAAAACTAAGCAAATCTTGATGAATCACACAAGGTAAAAAATTAGGTCACTTTATTACAATTAAAGTAAAAAAAATGCTTCGGAAAAGCGTGAAACGATCATTAAGTATTCCAGTCAAAAACCGTAACATGAGGTCATTGTTGAATAAACGAAGTTGATGATATAACACTATTGTTTAGGGTCAATTTCCAAATTCGTGCATTCGTTGCAACAGCAATAACAAAGAGATCGTGGTGCACCTGCAATTTTAAGTAATTTTCATTAAAGTTTTATTTATTTTCATATTTCAGTGGTACACTAAACTAAATTATATCATTTTATTACGCATTATTGCTTATTGAGTACTGTAATTTTTGCAGAATTGTCGGCGTTTTTTTTTATTATGAATAAGTTAGGACAAACGGGCAGGAGGCTCATCTAATATTAAGTACACACGCATTCACATTGCCAGAAGGCTCACAAGTGCGTTGCCAGCCTTAACCGGGTGTTAAACATAGTCAAACTTGTGGTACAGTAACAGTTAGAAATAGTTTAAGCTAGAAGTTCATATATAAATTCATACATAGGTTTTTTATAGCTAATTACCACTATTTGCACCAAACTATGATTGGTTTAAACCAATGCTTATGGAAATTTAGGAATGTTTGACGGTAAATTGCTTTGCACTAACGTTCGTTTCTTCTTTAGTTGCTAACAAATATTCCTTACTTTATGCGCCAGAAGATGATTTGGAAAACTTTAAAAATCGTTACATTGTCAATGCCATTGGACGTCACAGTTGCATTTTCACCACTTTTTTACTATGTCTATTTGTAATTAATAACTCAAAATTACTTATTATATTGGCCCGTGACTTCTGTCTCCGAAACGATATTCTTAGAACACTCTCTATAGTTATAGTTTGCCGTTTCAGCATCAGTAACCAATTAAAATTACTCATTTAATAGTATTAACTTTCACACATACGATATCATAGACAAACATATTTTATGTTAGTCGGCCATTGACCCACAAGTGGATGCTGCCTGTCAATAAATTTTCATTCCTGAAAAAAATCATTTTTCTGGAGAACGAGAACAAAATTGTTATGTGTGGAACAATTTAAATGCACTATAATTCACACGCCTTCATACTATAAATGTAATCTTTAATCACGTGCTATGTTTAATTACAAGATACTTGTCAAAATTTACAAGTTGTTATAACTAAACGAGGCATTTATGATAATCAGTGGTGATATAACAACATCGCCGTTAACTTTACGCTCTAGAGAAATGTAACCCATGAGTGCAATTCATTATAACAAATCTAGTCAGTTTCTTTGATTGGTAGAAGTTTTTCAAATTCTACCAATTTATAAAAATTCAAAATATATATTTTCTTAAACCAACTACGTCAGAAATGGGACGTGAAAACTTTCTATTTCGATATATAAAACTTCGTTAAACCGTCTAAAAATTATTGAAAAGATTTACTTATATAGACTCATCATCTATGCATTTAATAATTTAAAAACAAATGACGGTTCCTCTTTTTGTACCTTACCTTATAACCCGAGTTTCTACCTGATATAAATAAAAAGATTTAAACAAAATTGTTGAAAATATATTAACATATGTTTTATCACTGTTAAGCGATAAGACACTGCTTTATCTAAACAATAAAAGAAAATATTATTAAATAAATAAGCATAATTACCTATACTAACAGATCATTATTTTATTAAGGAATTTTAGAATTATTAGATCGATACTTTCTTAAATTTTGTAACAGTGCCAAGGAGACAAAGATAATTAAGATGAGGTGAGAAATAAAAACTGTGTCGGACTGACAACATTTTTAATTATGTGAGACATTCTTAAATCAAATATATGCCAAAATACTATATAAATATACTCAATTTGGTTGTTCTTTATTTTAATGCCTGTCACGTTACATAAACAGTGACCACATGAGTCAGTTTCGATGATTCGTTTTTATCTTATGAAAGGTGTTAAGTGGTATTGATGTACATTTTTGTGCCATATTATACCAGTTTCGAGCAGTGTTGGCCTAGTGGCTTCAGCGTGCGACTCTCATATCTGAGGTCGTAGGTTTGATCCCCGGCTGTGCACCAATTTCTACGTGCACATTTAACATTTGCTCGAACGGTGAAGGAAAACATCGTGAGGAAACCGACATGTCTTACACCCAAAAAGTCGACGGCGTGTGTCAGGCACTGGAGGCTGTCTACTTGGCTATTAGATTTAAAAATGATCATGAAACAGATTCAGAAATTTTAGGCCAAGATCTAAAGAGGTTGTAGGGCCACTGATTTTTTTTATACCAGTTTTTTTACTAAAGATCCAGTAATAAATGTAGCAATTACTCCGTCTAGACGAAAAACAGGGTCCCTGACTCTAAATACATCTGAATAGTTAAGTGCGCCCGACGGCAAAGACTACAATTTATCAATTACCGTGAGACAATAAGCAATTTTCTTGTATCTAGAGCGTCCTTCCTAAATTACTTCTTACATAACAAAAGTTATATTGATGATTCACAGCGCGTTTTCACTTTTATGGACGCATTTTACAAATCAAGACGAATATTACACGCCCACACACGGATGTTTATTTTTCTATTACATATTATTTGTTCATTCTAATTAGATATTTAAAACCCTTACAAATTTATCCAAAGCAAATAAACGCACAATTTGCATTAAAAAATACGGTTGTATTAATTTATACGTAATGTTATTTATATAAACGAAAACATCAATTATTTAAAGAATGTAATAACTTTTGATATAGATATGTTATGCGGCACACATTTCTGAATGTCGTTAATTAGTTTGTAAAGGCAGGTGATCACTCTTTTTTCTTCCCAATGAAATCAACAATATTCTGCCGACAATAGCCAGGTCAAGCTTGTTTTTGTTTGACACTTATTTAACTTTTTTATTTAGTTTCAGTGATAAATAAAATCACAGCCAATAAAAAATTTGATTTTCATGTTATTTAGTCAAACTCAATATTCATTACGTGAGTGACCTCACAAACGTTAGACAAGACTGACTACTAGTGTTGCAATTTTAAAAATATATCAGAATTATACTACGAGTCTATATACAGATGGAAACAATAAGGAAATAATTTATAATTATTATTCATATCGTATTATTCTTGCTCCCGTGTCATAGGACATTGATAAACACTTCCTCACACAAAACTTTTAAATTTTATTTTTTGTCACATTGCAATGTTTTATTACACTATATTACTTTAGGTATGATTTTTGTATGCTTCAAAATCTTAAATATCACCTAATGCCCTTATCTGCCTAAAATATTGGGTGAAATGTTCATAAAATTCATGTTGATAAGCGTTTTAATACGTGCAATTAATGTCGAATAAAAATTAAGAAAAAAATCTAGATTAACGAATCTTAATTAGTTTTGAAATCATTTCTAATTAAAAAAACAAAAAGATTACGTAAAGTTTTATAAAATTTGAGAAACTAATAAATTGTCATGCAAAAACTTAATTATTTCTTACATACCTAAATGACCGACTTTCTAGTGGTGATTAAGAATTTTTAAACACATCGCAAGTTACTACACTACAACTTTACTGAAAACCTTGAAGCGTGTTTTGTAAATTACGGAAATGTCTATAACCAATTTTGAAAGATTGAATTGAAAATCGATTCTAGTTCATACAATTAATTGCGAAAAAAATAGTTCTGGCCAAATGGTCAGTTTTTAGTGGTAAAAGCAATCAATCATTTTATTATTATTTTGATTTCCAGTAATGGCGTCTCCATTTCTTTGTGTTTAATCAATTCAATTTAACAATGAATTTTTTTCTACTTCGTTAGACATTGATTCGAACTAATGGCGATTCCAAGTCATTTTAAATAGGTAAGCTTTCAACGATTTCCATCACAATGAAATAAGTAGTAATTAATACATCTGATGTGTTTAAATAAATACAGTGTCAATCAAAATGTAATCATAATTAAAGTGTGCTCTAAGAATGAAGTCTATTATTCAATACCACATCCGGTTCGGCAAAAATGCTCCACTTTGTGAACCTATTCTTTTTAAAAATAACTCTATTCATTACAGTGAAGCAACTTTTATGTAATCGTAGTTAAATGGTTTTATACATAAACTATAAACCTTAAATTAAATAATGTGGTTGATAATACACAAATAACACGAATACCAAACACAGTCAAACAAACGACAACGGTGATTTTTAAATAATAGGTTAAAAAACACATTAAAATAGCAAGTAAGTAAGACGTTAAATAATAACAAAACTTTTATACTGCATAGGAAGTATGCTCACACAAATCAAAGTTTAGGTGTCTCTTGGACAGAGATGCGCTCTACTGTTTCGTCATCACCAAATAGCGATGATGAGGGCGTTTTAGTAAAGTAAAGTATTTGAAAAAATAAAGTATATAATGGGAGCATGTTTGCTGTGTAAACACAATATCAAGAAAGGTGTATGATTTCGTATAAACCTTTCTTAAGCATGTTCAAAGTGTTGATGCTTGTTTCTATTTTTTGTTCTATTAATATTAATTTATGTTTATACATCATTTATTAACTTTCACTTAATATAACATAGTGTCGTTAATATAAAAACCAGTATCCGCTCCTACTTCCGTGAATGGTAATAATTGTGATCGAAATTCTATTCAAGCATATTTAGCCAATTTTCGTGTTGGCATGGTCGTTTATTGACCTTTTAAATAGTTTTTTTTAATATAACGGGGGCAGGACCATAACCATTGTGCAAGTGCGTTGCCGGCTTTTAATTTTTTTTATTCCTACTAATTTAACTCGTTTGATCCTAAGCATAGAACCATCATGTACAACAACATCAACACATTAAGTAGACAGATTATAAATTAGTACCAAAAATTTAGTTAGATGAAAAGTTATCGTAAAACAGATCGCTTCTACATGTGGGTAATCATTTAAGGTTAAGTTCAGTTGAATTTGTACTTCATAACAATGATTATTTATAGTCTGTAATTGTACGATTTGGTTATATCATATATACTCGTACTACTATAATACTATTATTAAACTAATCTTGTTTTTCGTTGACTATATAGGACTATTGAGCGATCAAGCTGGATTCCCGCTGCCACACGTAGGGAACATCGGACTTAAAGTCAAGCAAATCCTACAGGACTGTGGATTGTTCATTGTAATAATGAAACCTATGAATGAAGCTAAAGTATTATTAAAAATCTATTAAGTAATTACGTGAGCATTACGATATTACATAAATATTATGAATTATTATTCAATAGAAATGTTCAGTATGCGCTACAACTACTAATTTCGTTATGGCATATATTTTAGAACTACAAAGTTGGTATTTAACTCATAAAAGTTAAGTTACACACTCGGACATAAAAAAGCTCTCGTGAGCTAATTCAGTTGTTTTTAAAGAATATGTTAAATATATAATATATGCCTTTTAAATAATGTTTTATAAGCTGTGAAAGGAAGTGTTCATTCGTACAGTTTTATTTAATAATTTTATTATCTAACCATACCACAAAAAACATATTTTATAGTCCTGCCATGCGATTCTGTATGCCAAATCGTAAAATTACTGCTTTACGACTGATTTGAGCGCGACCGCCGCTGTGAAAACCGCTGTGAGAGTTCGAAAAATGAGTTACAGAATCGCAAGCTGTGATCCATCTTCAAACCCATTTCATAGAATGAACTTTACCTCTTAATGACTGACTTGTGTTACACTTATCATCGGCCTCAAGTATTTAAAACAATTCACCACAGCCCATTTAGCATTAGGTTACTCTATATTCGTCGGGTTCCAAGCCAAGGTGAACAAGAATATAAGGTATATTTATTTTTATTTATTTCTTAACTCTTCGTTGCATTACAATATAAAAATGTAACATAGTTAAAGGTAAAGGAGGGCAACTGGCGGCCTTATCGCTTTCGAGCGATCTCTTCCAGGCAACCACTGTGAGTTTTTTTTTATTAAATTAGATAAGGTAGGCAATAAGTGCAAATATACATATAACATGTAGTTATAAAGAAAAAAAAACAGGAACAAAAACAAATTAAACTAAGTAATAAAGGATACATGGAAAATAAAAAGTGCACATGAATCATGATTATTTAATTTAAGATCAGTCTCACGTCAGTTAGTAGTTAATACGAAAGTCAGGGATACGATGTGGACAGGTAATCTTTGTACATAAGAAATTTAAAGGAAGATAGAGAAGGAGCTAAGCGAATAGGGACGGGAAGTGAATTCTATAACCTAACTGCAGAAACCTTAAAGGACTCGCCAAGAAAGGAGGAGTTATGAGATGGGATTTGAAGGATATAGTTTTCGGAAGAGCGTAAGCTATAGTTATGGGCTCCCAAACACTTGAAATCATTTTTGAGATAGGAAGGAGTTTTATATGAGAGTATAGTTAAAATAGTAGATGGAAAAACGCTGCATGTTCTAATTTCCCTTAGATAATAAGTAATTACTATTAAGTCACTACCGCTCTGACTTATCTAACCTAGTGCAATCTTGATACACATTTTGTTCGCTTTGCGTCGAACACTTTTACTCTCGATTGCTAACTGTCGGGCACGTGAGTATTTCTAGATGTTGTAACGAACTTTCAATTTTGATGATTGCAAAAACAAATATATATAAGTTAATAATTGCTTTATTATTTTAGTATTTAATTTATTTATTTCCACTCCACATGTTGCAGAAAGATAAACACGCTAGATTTATCTTTATCGCTTAATTGATTCCAGGCAATCCGCGCTAATGGAAGTCCAAGAAAAACAAAAGAAGAAACTAGAGAAGTAAACGTAATAATGGTAAAAACAAAATATAAAGTCTGACACATTTCTGCTTTTATTTACTGTTTTGTAAGCTAGAAAATATCTTGGTTTTGTCGATATTTATCGCCGGTAACCGAACTTCCTAGGTATCTGAGTTAAACGCATTATCAAAAACTTAACACTGCCAAATTGAGACATTGAGCCGGTGCTCTCAACTTGTCGTTGTTATCGTTGATTTAACTTTCAACGTAAATAAAGTGAAAAATAAAAATCAAACATAGATTGAGCACTTTATTCGAATAAAGGGTGAAAAAAATAAGGGGTGAATTAGGGACCAATGGGGTACTTCGTTATCGGAGTTTGGCGTTTACCAGTATGGTCCAACGTAGCCAGGGGCGATCAGGCGTCCGCCGACAGCATCGTTGATAACGGTAGGACCGGCAACTAAAGTCTAGATAAAATTTGACTGATTATAAATCTATATACCTACTAGCTGACCCGGCAAACGTTGTTTTGCCAAGTACCTATATTATTTCTAGGAAGCATTTTTTAGTTCAATAAAAATAACTATCTACTATAATAAAAAATAGGGGTTAATCGTAGAGGGGTGAAAAATTCGTCCAAAAAATAAAACATAAAATGTTAGGGGTGGACAACCCTTATCACTTAGGGGGTTGAAAGGTGGTAGCCGATTCTCAGACCTACTGAATATGCATATAAAATTTGATAAAAATCGGTCAAGCCGTTTTGGAGGAGTATGGTAACTAACATTGTGACACGAGAATTTTATATATAAGATATAAAATTATGAATATAAAAGTATTTTTCCAGTTTTAAACAATAATTAATTTTTTTGCACACGTTTAAAAAAACATTCATGTCTTCTGGTGCAATTAAATAGCAATAATATAAACTAAACAATTAGGTACCTTATGTTTCTATTCAAGTTCTATATAAAAATTTATCCAAACCACAAATAGGTTGGAAAGTACGAAAAATCACTTTAAATAAATAGTTTATATATATAATAGGTTTTCAGACTATTTGACCTTCAATGTTCATTGTACTAAATAACTTGTATATGTATATTCTAAGATTTACCCTAGGTGCAGTGTTAAAGCCGGGCCAGAAGTACTGAGGAGCAGCTGTGGCAAGAGCCAGGCAGCACAGAGCGAAGATAACCTGTAAAATTAAACGGATAAAGGTTTCAATTAAATGAAAAGAGTACTTACAAATATCACAGTATCGGGTTGATGTTAGCAGACAAGATATATTTTACTGCCATCCACAATTACGTTTTTAAAAAATAAATTGAATTATTTATTCCATAAAGTCCATAAATGTGGTCATCAAAAATTATTTTCAAAAATGTTTTAATTAAAAATAGATCAATTCATCACAGCAAAAAATAACGAACGAATCGATTATAACTGAATAAATTAATACAATTAAATACTTGTCCATATTATATACCCGTACATAGATGTGGTCAAGTTAAAATTAAATTAATCCTTGGGTAGAATGCCTAGCGAACCCCGAGGGCCCATATGAAGGGCGTGTGAAGGGCTGAGGTGTTTTTAGTGGGTGGGGTCTCGCTACCCCTCTGAATAGCAGAGGGTTTTGAGTGTAGACCCAGCCCCACAGTCCCCGCGTCAAGCTCGACATCGTTGATGCGGGCCTGCGTTAGCGCATTTTCACCTCGTAAAAAAAAAAAATAAAAAAAAAATAAAAAAATAAAAAAAAAATTAATAATGCATAGCAACTGGTTCACAGATAATTATTGTATCATTCAGACAATGTAACTAGGTGTTACTAGAAATATTATTTCTTAATTACACAGCCAAAAATATTTTATAATAAAATAATACATTTATATTAAATCTATATATGAATTAAATAGGTAAGCATTGCGACTCTAATAATATTGAAACATTAAAGACATTGCATCTTGGAATTGTCTCTGATGAAATAATATTTGCTAGGACATTAAAAACGATAATAGTTACATCAATAAAATATTGAACAATAAATATTAAATGATTGAAATTAAAACAATTTTTAAGTGAAATTGCTTTACTATTAAATAAAAAAATATACGTACGAGGAATTTCATCATTTTGCTGGTTAGGGTTTCTCACTAGAACTGCTTGTATGCCTTCTGAGTGCAAACTATACTAATCTTAGAAGACAGACGCATTATATACAGCCCTAGAAGGTCATCTAGATCCCTAGCACCTCCTAGGCCTTATCTGAATGTCTAATAACTTGTCTTTGAAAAAACACAGTACATATATGGTATAATATTTATGAGATCATAAAACAGCTGTGAAACGTATATGTAATCTAATTATTAACGACATATTAGATAAATAGATGTCATATTTTTAACCACACTGATAATTAATATAAATGACCATATTTTAGAATAGATTCCTACTACATATATCGTGATGCCATAAGCGCATTTAGCAGACGCCAAAATTTTGTAGACATTCATCTTGTTGAATACCCTTTTGCTTGGTTTTTTTACTGTGAAACTCTCTTCTCAATGGTAAGTAGAACTAATTCAGTTTCAGACAAATTAAGTACACGTTACTTTGGTATCACCAGGCAATGCCTCCCCGAATAAAAATAGGTATGTTTATAATCTTGGGTGGTAAGCCGCAGATAAATTGCCGTTTTCACATATTTTAAAATCTCATATCAGCTAAGATTATATAGACAAAATATAACCGATAGTGTGAAATTATTTTTATTCTTCAAAAAGTACAAAATAATTACTAAGTTTCTATATTCCGATTATGACAGTCTAACTCGTCACAATAAACGTACTATTTTATACATAAAATGATACGATAATAATATTTTTCCTAAATTATTATGTTATATTAATTGTAGAATCGTTAATATTTAATTTGAAATGTTAAATGCTTTAAATTGAAAATTACATCCCACAGTAAGAGTCACCCTTTTTATTCTTTATTACATGTATGTATTTATGATGAAATTTGATAAATGTCTTACTTAATAATCAATGCAGTATAATCCACACCCTGAATAACAATGACAGTTAAATTTGTGGAAGATTAATAAAAAAATATTAATTAAACCATATTCGAGATAGAGACGAGGTCAGAATTATGCATATTATTATTAATAAATGCAAAGTAAAAGCCGGTAATTAAACCAACGTTTGCATTGACATGATTTTCTTTGTTTACTGTGTGATATTGAATTTTTATACATAACTAGGGCTGTCATAACTATTGAATTATAAATTTAAAAAAAAATCAATTTATTTATATACAAGATTTTTATTTTGTTCATTTGCTCTGTGCAGAGTAAGTTTCCCTTCTATTTGCGTAACAATAATTATTCCAGGTTAGTAAGCAGAGTGATTACTAATAACATGCATTACAATATGAAACAAAAATGCCTGCCCCATGTTTAATATAACAAAAGTTATTTATATGTAGTTAATTTCCAAAAAATCTGTTCAACTTTATTTTTTTCAACCCCTGATGCTGCAACTTTGGGATCGCGATGTACGAAAACATTATTAAAGAGGGATCGCAATTGATAATAGGTTGGGGAAAAAGTTTCTTCGCATTTTTTAAGAAAATTCAAAACATTTTTTAATATAGTTAATTTACATTTAACTAAAGTATGTAGGTACCATTTTGTTCGATAACTTTTTGCCATTATTTAGGTAGGGACATGATCCCATTGCTATAGAAATTTTGGGGCTTCTGATCAAAATACCGCGACAATTGGTTTTGGCAGTACTCTCGTGATGTTAACCTGACACTGCCTAAAGATTTCTGAAGAGACTGAAACAGGTGGAAATCTGAAGGTGAAAGGTCAGGACTATACGTCGGATGCATTATCTGCTCTCAGCCAAGCTCTCTTAGTTTTTGATGAGTGGCTAAAGATGTGTGAGGTCTAGCGTTATCATGATGAAAAACCACACCCCTTCTGGTGATTAATTCCGGCCGCTTTCTCTCAACTTCTTGCTTTAATCTCATCAGTTGTTCGCAGTAGAGTTCAGAATCGATGGTCCTGCCTGGTGGTAACAATTTTATTACAAGTTCATACATACTATAATTCGAAAAGACTTTTTCCCCAACCTAATATTAAAAGTTACAGACCACCGATGGTTAGAAATTCTAAATTATGTTCATATAAATAAATAATACAATAAAGAATAACGCGTATAATTACAGCCCTAATATGTCCATTTAAACTGGATCGAAATGTAGGCGTTCCTCAATGCTAATTACCATAGCTGTCCTGTCATTGTTGACGGTACTATTAATAATTCTTAGTCTATTTCCTTACTTTAATTGTCTTGAGTTCGCTCTAGCACGCGTCCTTTATGAATTGTTCAAATATGGAGAAACTCTTATGATGTAAACGTTTTTAAATAAATTCTTTTAATTACCTACATGACTACATAATATAATTACTGAGAACCCTGAAATATCAAAACTATAAAATTACTTAATGTAAAAATCGGACTACAAAACTAACACATCGCTGGTGCTTAAAACAACATCTGAGAGAGAAGTCAAATAAGATGGCAAGTCACTGAATAAAGTACTAAACGCCGCCCTGTCCATGTCCTGTAACGTCGGAGCTACTTTTGTTTTTGCCGACACCCAAGTCGATTCTACTGGCAGCTGATTTCACAAAGAGATGGTGCGCGGAAGAAACTGCCCTAAAAAGCTCTGTATTGTGGAACGCGAGACGCTTATTTATTATACGTCTATATATATATATATATATATATATCACTCGACTAACACTTGTTATTCACAATGTTCGTGGTTCTGGAACTATCCAGCTGTTCTATTTATATTTTTCGTAAAGTTCTGATTCTGTGGTGTATGGGCCAGTTTTCGGTTGCAATAATCATGGTTAATAAGAAATATTTATGTATTAGAATTACAATTTTCAATTACCTCTGATAAATATTGATTATATGGATATAGTTAAAAATGTTTCGTATGCTTCAACAAATGAGGGGTTTTTCCGTGTCCAGGCGCATATGCTCGTCAATACTGGACTCCTTGGGCTCGATGGCATCAGCTCGGTACACGGCATTTTCAATCCAAACAGCTATGCGATCTGATATAGCCACCATGAAACGGGCGAGGCGACCAGGATCAGTGCGAGCTGGCTTCGGCTCACCTGTTATTTATCATATTAATTATGGGATTTCACACCATATCTTTAACTAAGCTGAACAACTTCAGCCGTTAAAGCTAAGCTAAATTTTTAGGATAACTATCAATTTTATTAAAAAATAACAAATTATTATGATTTATAGTAAATAAACAAAATGTTACTAATAATTAGACGCATAGTAAATAATAATATTTGTTTTGCCTTTCATACCGATACAACATACTCATTAGTGTGTAGAGTAGTGTTACCCTAGTAACCGGGATGACGACGTTAGGGTTATACATGACCACAGTGTGATAAATCACGGGGAAACCAGCATTGAAGACCCAAAAATCACCGGCTTATATCATGTGCTTTGTAGACACAATAAAAGCGACATTTCCTAATATATACAGAAATCTATATTGCTGCGACTCTGGTAATTTTTCTTTATAAATTTTTACTGTTTTTTTTATTTGTATGTTGTTTTTATGTTATTCATTAAGTATTATCATCTTTCATATTCATTTATAAATAGATATATAATAACCTAAAATTTCAGCTACACGTTCCAATACAACATCAGCAATGCTTCTCAGCCTATTTGACACCAATATTTCCTTCTGCCCCTTTGCTATATAATCGCATAGACGGTAGGCCACCTGATTAACATAAGAATTCATATGTAAGCAAACAATGTTATGTATGCAGAATAAATAAATGACCAGTTATGATTGTGCTGTAATTTTCATATCTCTAAGGTTTACTACACTTGTAAATAATAGCTATTATTTCATAAGACTGAATCAATTAGGTATAACAAAGCTCATAAATATTTTATGTATTTAATAATTACTTAGGGGCCTCATAGCCTAGCGGTCTTATTAATTGGCAGCTAGGTTAGGGGTACCGGGTTCGATTCCCGGTTCGAGGGCAAGTTTTAATTTAATTTAAATTTGTCCTCGGCCTTTAGGAGGGTTGTGTGGTACCAGGTAAGTGCCTAAACCGTACATGGAGGACACGGTCGAATTTCTAAAGACTAACTCAGGGTCTATTTTTGTCTGATCGCGTAAATTATTTTTATATTATTTACCTTTCCAAATCAATGCTAAAAAGACGATCTAATGAAACGAATAGGTTACATTAATAGATAGTGGAATACTAAAGAAAATTCATTTAACAAAAATTTCGTAGTTTACGAAAAAATTTAACTTTTTTGACAAATTGCGCCATCTTTGGATGTCACTTGTCAACATTGCATAGTACATTTTTTTCAACACGCTTAAGTGTAATTATATAATCAACATCACAGGAAGCATACAAATAATGTACTTTTTTGAACGGGAATAATTTAAAATTTTCTTGGGTTAACCACTACCTTCACTATCACCCAATTTCGGCTTGATATTAACTTTGGATCACCCGTAGGTAATATACTTTTGGTTTATTTATTTCCAAATCCCGTACTAAAGATGAGAGCATAATCGAAACTGAAACTATAATTTTTCAAAGAGCTTCCCGAGTAGATCGGTAAAGGCGAGTATAGTATAGTTTAATGACGTAGTAATAGTAATTATTAAATAGCAACAGACCTGTGCACTGAAATTAATAAGCCACTTCTGCCGTTGTCTTAATTCACGTACTTTATCCGCTTGATCCTTTCGGCTTACCATACCACCAGGACCCGACCAGTGTTTTGAGGAGCCACTTATTGCTTGGAAATATTGCTCAGTTTGTCTAATTAAAACAAATGGATATTCCATTAAATAAAATTTCTAAACAAAACTTTCAAATCTTCAAACTAAGGCAATGGATAAAATTGAAATAAAAACCTACCATTGTAAATTAACTATTAAATCGATACTAAGATCAACATGCAATAAATAAATTAATTTTAAATAATTTAATATGTAATAACAAAAGTATGGAGCAAAAGTAAATATTACCGGGACGGGATAAAAACCTACCGTTACATTGCGTTAAATCAAAAAAAAAATGAAGTCACTTTTACTTTTTGGATAGATATAAAATCATTTAACGCATATTTCCTGGATATCTAAACTAAGCAGACTATAACTAATTGGATTCGCAACTGTCGCTGGACCAAAACTAATTCGATATTTGTCAATACACCGCAATTTCAGCATTTTTTATTTTAAAATATTTCACGCGGAACTATACAGTAGTTGCTCTACACCTAATAAATAACCTAGTTTCTCTTACTCTGGACTAAGGAAGTAATCTTCTTCCAAAGCACTTTTGATCTTGTTCCTCCTTTCAGGTGGAAGAACATCACACTTTTCATCCCACAAGCAACGTAAACGCCTGGCGGTTGGACGGGCTAACATTTCTACGCGCTCCATTAAACGACGATTCCGTGGCATTTTTTTTACTTCGTCGCCTAATTTGAGTTATAAAAAGAAATGTAATAAAAATTTGCTAATATCCTAACTAGACACATCAAAACAAGTTTAACTGGCAAATTCATAATCATTGTATAATTTATACCCGCGTAAAAGCAATATTAAAACTTGTTACTTGCCAGATACCTCTTTTTATGATTACCAAATTAACACATACAAGGAATACCCGATATTACTTATAGGATTGTTATTTGTTGACAAAATGACTGCGGTTCTCCGACATCCACTTGGATGAAATAAATTTTTTTAAAGGAATATCGATACCAGCAGGTTGAAAAAATAAGGCAATAAAATAACATAAATTATTGGTATTATTTACACATTCTGAAAACAACTTACCTGCTTCAACGTTTTTCATGATTTTGACATTATGATCGGAAGACCCTGATAAATCAGATTTAGAGGCATTTTTGGATCCTGAATCAACAGATTGTCTCCCTTTCGGCATATTGATAAAAATAGGGGCGAATTAAAAAAATAAACTAATCTACACTATTAATTTCTATAGACACACCGAGGCCATTTTAAATATGAATTGACAGGAATGTGACAGTTAAAAAAACAATAGATAAAATAGGTTATTTATTTAGCGTCAGGAGCTTTCTTTTTAATTAAAGGTTTTAATTCACATTCCTCTTACACACGGATATATTTAAATATCAAATTATTCCCCCTATTAATATGGCAGCTATCTCAATTTAATCATATTTCTATGATATTTTAGTTGTTTGTTAGTTAGTTTTGAAATTTGTTGTATATTTCGTAAAATTGCTTGCAATTTTTTTTTATTATCACAAAAAGCGCAACATAAAAACACTATATGTTCAACATCTTTATTTTTTAACAGAATTTGGTTTCATACACAACCACGTCGAGCAGTCAGGTACTCCATCATTAACTTTTCCTTCCGTTGAGGCGTATTCAGCTTCGTATGGGATGTGCCAAATGTTCGAGTTCTTTTGGGCACACGGTGTAAACAATAATGGGGACTGAAATTATGTTATTTCCTCAATTAGTTCCTCATTAACGAAGTATCAAACTAGGGGTGGCTATACTCTATATAGCGGTGAACGGGACTGCATATTTTCTTGCGTTATAGTCTCGTTATGTGGAAAAAAGATAACATTGTATGGACAAAAAGACAAAGTAAACAAAATCAAGTAATTACGAAGTTTTATGAGTTTGACGTTTAATCGCTTAAATATAATTAATTTAGTATAATTTTAATTAAGTATAATAGACCACAAGCCTATGAACAAAAAATACCTGTGAAATGACCCAACCTGAATTACGCTTAGAAGGCTGTTACTATATCTGAAAATAGCTCTGAGCACTATGCCGTCATTTCTGAGCGGTACATGTAAGTACGTGAGTGAATGGACTTTCTCATGTACAATGGGGGAATTTCGTCTAATTATTAATGTACGGCTTTGTTATAAGTGTATAGATGATTAAAAATAAATGTCGAAAAACCTAGTGCCGTACAAAAGTGATGGTGCCGGAAGTCGGTGCAAATTTTTAATTCGACGACAGTTGCAGAAGCAATATAGGTCATTTATTACTGTACGGCATTTGTGTGATTCCTTTTGGACACATATACAGATACTTTACCCGTAAACGCCGTACATATTCCCAGCGGAGCGGTCGAAAGCCAAGGGTCGCAACATGTGTCGCTGATTAGCATATAGGTGATGATGATATGAATCAACATAATATTAAATGATCTTGAGAGTACTTCACAAATAGATAACATTTTCCAGCATGCCGTACATTTTTTGTGGAACACTTAGGTGTATGGGGTAAATTACTTTTCTCAGAAAAGAGTCATTTTCCGGTGACTTTTATCTGTACGGTAATAACACAGGTTATTAATACTTTAGACAATCTTCAATAAAAGATAAATGCCGTACACTTTCGATAGTCCGCTACCACGGCCTACCAATACAGGGCGTCCCAAAGTTATGGGAAATGAAGGGAAAGTACCTTAAATATCGTAGATAGGGTATTTTACTAAAAGAAGACTTTATGTTATTTTTAAAAGTTATTAATTCTGCATTCAAATATTTTTTTTAAAATTACTTGCCTCGTCTGGGAATCGAACTGACTTAAATGTAAAAAAAACACCCCTACTTTTATGATGCCAATCGAAAGAATGGCCAAAAACTAATAACTCTTCTTAAGTAACATAGTATTTTAAAAGAAAGGAACAGCGTGAATATATCTTTTTAATCAAATTAAAAACATTATCTATCGTATTCGGCCTAAAAAAATCCCCTACGAGTCTGATACTTTAGAAAAGTTATTAGGTTTTGGCCATTCTTTCGATTGGCATCATAAAAGTAGGGGTGTTTTTTTTTTAATTTAAGCCGGTTCGATTTCCAGACGAGGCAAGTAGTTTTTAAAAAATCTTTGAATGCAGAATTACTAACTTTTATAAATAACATAAAGTCTTCTTTTAGTAAAATACCCTATCTGCGATATTTAAGGTACTTTCCCTTCATGTCTCATAACTTTGGGACGCCCTGTATTATATATATTTTTGTTAAAAATATTTTTCCTTTACCTCTCTCTGCTGGTACGATAAGGCTGTAAATATACTTTACAGCATTATGGTAGTATACTCAGATATGTACAGTTATTAATGACCTTAAGGGACACCTCAAACGTCGTCGAAGTTTTTATCAGCTGTAAAGAATAATCTGGAGTAAAATGTACGGCATCTGGTTTTTTTTGTTTATTTATATTTGTTACATATAAAATAACAATAATCTTTGAAAATATTACTCCCCATATTACTCTAGGAGCATTTGAAAAGTCATCTAAATTTCGGAAATTTCATATATTTTTTTATCATAATATTTTTATTTGTTACCATTTATAATGAACGGCTATAATGTACAACGGTAATATTTAGTAACATTATGTAAAAAAACAAGTTGCCGTACATTATTCTCTGATCTTACAGCAGTAAGAACTTGGTAAATCCTGAAATTTCGATAAATATTTAATTACACAAATATTAACTATAATATTTGGACGGCATACTTATAAAACATTATTGTACGTGTTAAATAATATTTTGAACATGTTGCCGTACATTTTACAATGACCTTAGGGTATATGGGTGTAGGGGTAGGGTTCCGACCCTTGGCTTTCGACCGCTCCGCTGGAAATATGTACGGCGTTTACGGGTAAAGTATCTGTACATGTTTCCAAAAGGAATGACACAAATGCCGTACAGTAATAAATGACCTATATTGCTTCTGCAACTGTCGTCGAATTAAAAATTTGCACCGACTTCCGGCACCATCGCTTTTGTACGGCACTACGTTTTTCGACATTTATTTTTAATCATCTATACACTTATAACAAAGCCGTACATTAATATTTAGTCGAAATTCCCCCATTGTACATGAGAAAGTCCATTCACTCACGTACTCACATGTACTGCTCAGAAATGACGGCATAGTGCTCAGAGCTATTTTCAGATATAGTAACAGCCTTCTAAGCGTAATTCAGGTTGGGTCATTTCACAGGTATTTTTTGTTCATGGGCTTGTGGTCTATAATTTACAGTAGGTATACGTAAAATCATTTTAATTAAAGGATATCTCTAGTATGCATTATGATTAGTTTTTTCAATTTGAACCTATTAAATTATATAAATTATTTATATTAAGTATAGCATACACCATAGGTAAATAACACGCGTTTTTATTATAATAGTTTACTTATGATAGTGTTTGTTGCCATGGTAGCAACTTTTTTCTTTGTAAAGAAAAAATATCGTAACCATGGCAACAAACGAATCCCTTATAATAACGCTGTAATAGTTTGTACGCAAAAGGAAAAAAAAAGTAATTAATATTGGATCCGTTTTTAATCAAATCGTCTAAACTATTTCCTATCCCACATAAAAAAACTTTCAAAGAACCGATGACTAGATTTTTATTTAATTTAAAAACAATAAAAAATCTTAAATTTAATTGTCCTTAGCCAATTTACCTGAATAAACGGGCCTCGCTTATTGCCATAGACCTTCCACTGATGTTCCCATTGCCACCGTTGGAAGATCATTCTAAGATCATGTTGCTTCAATACAAAACGGTGTCCTCGTAGCAAATCACGAGATACAATATCAGTATGAGGCCCGCTCATAATCGCTGCGGTTATGAAATATGGATCGTCTTGTGATCTGAAATATGAATAATTTAAGTCATCAGAATCATCACGGCATTGTACTTTTAAAAAATTATATCGTTTCGAGTCCCTAGAACTCCAATCAAAGTAATACTGTCCTGTCACATCATGAACGAAAAAATGGCATAAGTAACAATCACTTTATTCAACTGGTAAGCAGTCATGAACCAGAATCTCGTTGTGTGTCTTAAGGTGCGCTTACACGGGCAACTAAAATTGCTCAATTCCAGTCAATACTCGTCAACTATGACGTCACGACTACATCAAGCAATTTACGGCAACGGCAACAACATCAATACTGCGCAATACAATATTGAGCGATATGGCGCAACTTCATCAACTAGGCAATACTGTCCTACACGAGCATTTCAGTATTCGCTCGCTATGGACGACATTGTTCTTGCTGCGGCGGCTTGTAGCGCTTTTTTATGATTAATCAAAAACCAAAAGAAAGAAAAGGAATAGGCGTATCTGGGTGCGATCGTTTTTGGCAAAGAGGCCGCAATTTTCATTGTGTAAAGAATTAGATAATATATTATTCAAAAACTTTACTAGAATGTCACGAACAGACTTTGAATTACTTTTGAATTAGAAATTATTATTATTTAGACCTCTCGCTCTCCCCGCGGAAGCAAGACGGCAAGCCGCAAAACAAACAAGTGCGAATGAGATATATACAAAAATTGCTAGGAATTTCCAAGTCCATTGGATATTCGTCAATTCGTATCTGCGACATTTAGCGATATGAAATATCTGGAGCAATAAGAAGCAATATCGACGAAATAATATATTGAAATTTATTGAATTTATTGAAATAGCTCCATTAATTGCTCCAGATCGATCCATCCGTGTCGCCGAGCAATTATTGCCCTCGTGTAAGCGCACCTTTATATTATGTATTCATAACAAAAGCATCAGTGGCAGTGAGAATCACATCCATGGTACCGAATTAAAGTATGACAAATGGTTTGGTGCTTTAAATCTATTCTTTTTAAGTTATCTCTGGCAGGAAAACATTGGATATATAACTAATGCATTAGTTACGTATTCCTTAATTAAATTTGACCATCAAATAAATTAATTTTCTTGAGAAAACCTGACATTCTCTTAATAATTACAACAGTACAAGTTAATCACTTATTTTTCAGTATAAATTAAATATAAATACATTTGTATATTGAGGACAAAGCTGTACTTACAAATCATCCGTGAAAAAAGTTAGGCATCTTCTCATAAGATATTCCAACCCGCCTCTATTCCACTTCATCATGTGTTTCCGACCCAACAGTAAAATTTTCTTATTTTCATTAGAAAAATGATTAACTACAAACTTTAAAACTTGCAAACGATCCTTAATATTTTGGTTTGCTATATAACATATATTTAAAGCATCTAAAACAATGTCATATGGTGCTGTTTGGTTTAAAAAGTTTTGAAACCGTTCTAGTTCTTGAGGCGACGATTTTAAGAATAAATCAGAGCCTACTATAAGTTTTTCCCTAACATTATTTTGTAGTAATGTAAACTCATCAGGTGTTAATTTCATACATTCCAGTCTTTCATGACATGTAGTACATTCACCACTGCAAGAGAATGTCAATGATTATAATGTATGTATTTTTTTTGTCTGTCTGTCTATATTTTGATTTTAACTATTATTTTATTTTACTTTAACATGCTAGCTACATTAATTTTTTTATAAAATTTTAATATGATTTGAACAGTAGTAAACTTATAGATATAAACTTACTTTTTTTTAAATATTGTAGTATAATTAGTTTCCCACTTCAATTCTGAATAAGCATTTTTCATTTTATCAGCTGTATACTTAGTAATTGGAATACCACTGAGTTTAATATGTGCACAAATTTCATCCAAATATTTTACAATAGTTTTTGTATCTTTATATTTCCTAAAAATATATTTAATCCATTCCTCGTAAGGATAATCTTGAAGCGGACGTCTGTCAATTACACTCATGTTAATTATATCAAGAGCTTCAGTCTTTTTATTCATTTTGAACAGTGTACCAATTAATGTACTATACGCAGAGTGGGTGGGTTTACCACTTTCTTTTATATCACCTAAAACTCTCATACATTTCTTCCACTCACATATAGAACATAATGCATGTAATAAGTTCTCTGCAGTAGAAGAATCTAATATTCTATATTTATCATATAGTTTTTTATATGAATCTAATATAAAATCTCTTTCTTTATTAGAAAGACTGTTTTCTTTTGCATAGTTATGGTACAGTATCAGAAGTCCATTTGTGGCACCTAAAGATAGTTCAGTATTATTTGCTTTTAAATAGTCCGCAAATTTGTATGCAGCATCAAATTTATTACTCCTAACCATTACCTTCAACATCATGGCATCTATATTTTTTCCATTGTAATTTCCACGCTTTTTAAGAAGGTTTTCTTTAACGATAGTCCAATCTTTTTCACCATTATTCAAAACAGATCTTAGGTATTTAATTTGTTCTGAGGAATCCAGCCGTACAAATGCAGCATAGTCTGCCAATTATAAGCAATATATGTAAAAAGAATGTAAATTAATTATTAATATTAATGCATAATTAGGCTCTCGAGTAAAACAATTATACATACACGCTAACTTAGATCATGGTCTCGATAATGCAAGATTTTAATCCCTTGCACCCTCAAGTATGTTATTGACTTGTGTAGAAATTTTAAATAAATTGTTAAAAAAATGAACTTACGCCTTAGTCCCAAATATTGTCTATTAAAAATCATATTTAAGAATTAATTCAGCTTAAATTTCCAATTTATAAGAAGTTGTTGTAAATTGAGCATAACCTTAAAGGTTAATACTAGCAAAGCATTTATAATTGAGGTACGGTTAATTACTACTTAACTACTTAATTAAGTATTTTCGAACCACATGCTTAATGCTCAATAATCATAATATTTACAATTATTTATACTTTCAAATTTGAAATATGTTGCAGATTCAAACTTTATAACCTTTTTTTTTATGAGCTAACTCCTAAGTGTTTAGACTGTTTAGTGGTTTAAACTTTAGACCTTTTCACAACTTTTCGATTGTGACTACAGATTATAACGTCGAGACGCGGTCATACTTCAACTTCTTACGTTAAATGAATAGTCAGATGACTTAAGACTATCACAGATTACTTACTCATGTTAATAATACATACATGAGCAAGCCAGCAAAAAAAATAGTTAGTTAATAGTAGAATATACTAATGTTCAAAATTCAAATCGCAATGATTATCTTCATCCTACAAGTACATACTATTTAGTGTTTTTTTTACATAGTTTTACACTCTTGTTTTATTAAACTACGTATCTATAAGTTAATATTACTACATATAAATAATTTACCATGACTACAATTAGGCCTTTTACTTGCGAAGACATGCTTAAATTTAATAATGTGTAAGTTTCACTATTTGTTAGAATCTATCCTTTACAGCCATGCTTATTCTTATTATATTAATAAATTTCAGTAACTTAGACCCGCTGACTGAAACATATGGCTTGTCCTTTTACACTCAGTATTTGGCTCATTGGCCTGAATTTTTTCAAGTAGCAGAGTCTCCGAGTGGAGAGATAATGGGATACAGTAAGATATGGTTTTTGTATTAATATATTGTTGTATTACTTTTAAAATACGTATTATGTGATTCGTTAATGCTACTTATATTTTCATTCTAGTAATGGGAAAAGCTGAAGGGCTTGGTGATAATTGGCATGGTCATGTAACCGCATTAACTGTAAGTCCTGATTATAGAAGATTAGGTATTGCAGCTACTTTAATGAACATTCTTGAGGATGTTTCAGAAAAGTAAGTTTCAAAATTATATGTATTATTTTAGAAATATGTAATAATATATAAAATTAATAAAATAAAATTGGAAAAACAGTTTTGAAGTATTCTAAATGAATTTAACAGTAGCAATTTGGTGACAAAAAGCTATTCAAATCATTGTGAGAACTAAACTACATGATGGGGCAGGTGCACTTTGTAAATCAACTTTAGATATGTAACTTGATTAATATAAAATTTAAAAAATAAATGTGTTTAATTATAATTTAAAGTTGCTAAAGTAATTGTTATTTCCAGAAAAAAAGCATACTTTGTGGATCTTTTTGTCAGAGTTAGTAACAAAGTAGCTATAAATATGTACAAAAATTTGGGGTATATTGTATATCGAACAGTGTTGGAATACTATTCTGGAGATCCTGATGAAGATGCCTATGGTAATCATAATAATACATTATTAGTTCTATGCAATGTTAACATGTAATACCAGGCTAAAAAGCTAAGCCATTTGCTATTTTGCACTTGTTAAGCATACTTATGTCATTTTTACAGATATGAGGAAAGCATGTTCCAGAGATGTGCATAAAAAGTCAGTTATACCTTTATCTCATCCAGTCAGACCAGAAGAAGTGGATTAAACTAAATTTGGGACTACTTTTGTGTTTCCTTACAAAATACAATCGCTTTATTTATGATTATTATATAAGGAATGAAATGGATCTACCAGTTCAATAAAATAACATATTTTTACCTAACAAGATATCTATGTGATAACGAAAAAAACACTTTTTCAGATTTCAATTAATAGTTTATGAATGAAATGAAAGTTAACATATAAATAGTTGACCTGTAATTAAACACAAGCATAAACTAAAATTATAATTTATTTAAAGTCTTATTCAGACACAGCATTATTCTGTGCTGTGCAGCTGTGTGCTGGATGTTGTTTGTGGATCACACTCGTCAGTTGAACTTTGAGAATCTTCATCTAGATTTGTTTCTGTATGAAAAGGTTCTGTAATTTCTTGTTGTTTGCGCCACATTTTAGCAGCAGCAAGCAATTTGAGGTTAGGTCTAACCATCTCATCCTCTGGGAAAATGTAATCAAACACTTCCTCCCACCCCTCTTCAACACCACTTTCACTAACAATCTTTTGCCTTTTCTTAACCCTTCTAGGCATTTTCGCCATTACTTTTTCTAGTTTAATGTCATCACCAATTTCTATTTCAAAGTCTTTCCAAGCTTCTAATAACAGTACTCTTGCTTCTTTTTCCCCTGCACTTCTTAGACTATCATTAGCACGTTCATAAACACGTCTAGCTAATTCTACATTTATATTGTCAGGATTTTCAGCATGAAGTTCAAATTTTGCATAGGATAACCAAACCTTGACATGCACAGTTCTTTCCAAAAGTCTTTCATAAAGTTGCCTAGCCCTCTCTGTTTCACCGTGAGATACTTCAAAGTCTATGTAACTTTTCCATAATAATTCAGGCATATCAAGTCGTGGTTGACCAACAGCTATTTCATAAATAGCTCTTGCTCTGTCACTATCACCTAATAATGTTTCAAGTTCTGCAAACTTAATCCAAGTTATGCAATTTTCAGGTCCATACTCTAAAAATTTTTGGTAGAGAATTCTACATCTGTCAAATTCCCTGAGCTGAATCTCTAAATCAATGTAACCTCTGTAAAGTTTGTCTCTAGGACATATACCTAATGCCATGCCCAAAGATTTTCTAGCTTGTTTTAAATCCTTGCATCTGACTTCCAATTGTGCATACATAAGCCAAATTTTCGAGAATGTAAATATTTTATGCGGGATTAATTCAAGACAAGTTTTATACACTTGCCTTGCTCTGTCAACATCTTCAGCTTCTAACTCTTCATATAAGGCATAATTAATCCATAAGTAAATATAGCGCCTCCAAAATTGTTTATCTTTTGTTGGTGGTACATTTGCAATAGCTCTTTCATATGTATCTCTAATGACATCTACATTGCCCTCATTTTCTACAAGTCTAATATAATCAAACCATGCATCATAATTAGTGGGATTCTCAATTACTTCTTGTTCATACATATATTTTCTTTTATTTACTATAACATCTTCAATTCCAGATCTGTCACCATACTTCTTTTCATGTATAGTATAAGCTTTATACAGTTCTTTATTTCTATCTTTAGGAATGTGGTCCAAAGCATATTTATATATAACTCTAGCTCTGTCATGTTCTTTTTGATTCTCTTCAAACTTTGCAAATGCAATAAACAACCTTTCATCTAACTCTTCATCTCCAAAAAATTCTACAGCTCTTTCAAAGACTTTTCTAGCACTATTAATAAAACCATGATTTTCTTCAAATCTTGCATACTTAATCCAATTCTTAACATCTGGGTGAACCATAACAAATCTCTCATAGATTTGTCTTGCTCTATCTAGTTCTTTGTACCTTAATTCAAAGTTGATGTAAGTTTGCCAAGCTTGTTCATCTGGTTGCCATTCAATCCATCGTTCAAAAACCTGAAAAAGTAATTCATTCATTCAAGTCAAAAAAATTATTATCTCACAGAAATGGTCAAATAATATCTAAATAGTACTGACAATGGAAATGCTAAAATACTTACTTGTCTTGCACCAGCTACATTTTCAAGCATTTCTTCCATGTATGTGTACTTATACCAAAACTGTGACACTCTTGGTAGAATTGTCACCGCTCTATCCCATAAATTTCTGGCATGATTCACTTGCCGATTACGCATCTCCATTTCAGCATATTTCAACCTTAAAATTAATATCAAACTTTCATTTTAAGCAGCTCCTGTTTTCAACTGTTTTAGCAACACATTAAAGAAAAACAAAGCTAACTTATTGTGACATTTCTTACCACAAGGTAACATTTCTATGGTCCACATCCAAAGCTCTTTCATAAATTGACCGGGCTCTCTGAACTTGTTTTTGTGATTCTTCCCATTGTGCATATTTCAACCAATTGCCTATAACCTGTATAATTAAGATGTGATAAAGAACAGAAACCGAAACAAACAATATTCAAGTTAGATTTCATACCATTCTATTTTTTCTTATGTTATCTTCGAAAGCTTTTCTCTTTCTATGTTGATAGTCTCGAAGCTCCTCTGGATCCGATATTTTTTGTTTTGGTGGAGGTGGTAATATCTCTAAATCTCTTTCTTTAGCCTCACGCAGTAATTGCTCAGCAGTGATTTGAATTTCTGCTGGTGCTTTGTTTTTAACCTATAAAAAGGAACATTGTAAGAATGCACTGTGCAAAAACATATAAACTAGTATGTTCAGAACCCACCTTTGCCACTTTAGGCATTTTTGCAGGCTTTCCTTCCATCGTTTATTAAAAAGTGATCCAAATTTCGTTCGCTAGATATTAACAAAATAGTTATTATTATGGTTCGGAACGAAAATCAACAAAATTAAAGACGCACTACACAGAATACAAATGCCAAATGACGACTTTTTTCTCAAGAACCAATAACGACAGTTGAACTTTGAAGTATTTTTTTTTTTTTTTGGAGTTTATGGCCTGGTATCTAGACCTTTAGGCCAAGTCTTGAGTGTTTTTATTCGGTTTATTATAATTTCCCCACTGTATTTTTGATGAATTTATATAGAGGCACGTAATAGGATCTATTTTTTAACATATCACTCAGGCGGCGGGAGGGATCTTGCACTGTCACTTGATTTTGCACTGTGTCACTAATTTCACTAACAAGAATCAATCTGTCAAATGAAAAGCACTTGCATGTAAATATGAAATGTTCGATATCACCAACAGAATTATTGCAGAAGGTGCAGTAGCTGCTCTCCACTATGCCCAACCGAGCCAAATGGGCCGGGACGGTGGAGTGTCCAAAACGCAGTCTATTTATAGTCGTAATAAAGTCCCGACTGGCCATTTTCAGTTTGTTATACCATGGTGTTACAGGTAGGTTTGCTTGAACATTTCCATACCATTTACCCTTTTGTTCTTGGTCTTGTTTCCAAAATTCGACCCATAAACTATTGACCTGGTTGTCAATAGATTGATAACAGTCGGTCAAAGGTACTTTTACTATAGAGCTAACATCCAACATGTTGATTCCATCACGTGCAATTTTATCTACTATCTCATTTCCTGTTATGCCCCTATGTGATGGAATCCACATGAAAGAGACCTGTATACCCTTTTGTGCATAACTAAATAACAATTTTTTAATATCATACAATATATAGTTTTTTTTATAGTCAAATCTGAGATTGGTTAAACTTTGGACCATACTTAAACTGTCTGTTAAAATTAAAAAATTATCAAAACTATTTATATGTGCGATTATTTTCAAGGCCTCGAGGGCCGCATATACCTCTGCAGTGAAAATACTGCATTTAGAGTCCAGAAGAAAACTTTGACCAAACTTGGATTGGGGATCATAAACAGCACTGCGCACAAAGAGCTCACTTTTGCTACCATCTGTATACAAAGTATAGTAGTTATTGTCAGAAAGAAAACTTAATAATTCACAATTATTAAAAATTGTTTTAGTAACAATAGTGGTCTCAAATATAATACAGGAATATGGGTATGAGTAGCATGTCCACTTTGATTGTTTAATTACATTTTTAAAATCTTCATTCATTTGTTTTACAATGAGAGGCAGAACTGGGAAATAACCTCGTAAAAGCTCACCTCTCAATGTCTGCTGGGCCGAACATTGTATAGGAAAATGCACTATTTTTTTGAGAACATTATCATTACCAGATAACAGCTTTAATAAATATCTCTCTATTAGCAGAAGTCTTCTAATACACAGTGGCATTATTTTGGTTTCAACTTCCATAGCTCGTATGGGAGTTGAACACATAGCCCCAGAAATAATTCGTAGGGCTTTGTTTTGAATTATGTCTAATTTTTTTACACATCTACTATTTGAATAGGCTAAACAACTGTAGTCGAAGTGGCTTCTGACTATAGATCTATATAACATACTTAAAACTTTGGGATCTGCACCCCAAGTCACACCAGCTAAACATCTTATTATATTTAAGCCCTTAAGAGAGTTAGTTATAATGTGATTAATATGTAAATCAAAACAAAGTTTGTTATCAATGACAACTCCCAGGAATTTATGGTTAGGTACAACTGATATTGGATGATTATTGTAGAGTATGCCATTAGAGGGAAAATCTTTACTAAAAATCATGGCCTTGCTTTTGTTGGGGTTAATCTGTAGAGCCAGCCTGTCATTATAATATATGTACAATTGATCTAAAGCCTTATTTATACTATTAACAGCTCTATCTACATTATGGTCTGTACAATATATTACAAGATCATCCGCAAATTGTAAAATATGTACACCTTCTATATTTACAAAATTAAGAATTTGACTAGTATATACATTATACAACAATGGAGATAATGTAGCCCCCTGCATTGTACCCTTGGAGACCCTTCTGGGACCATGGAGAATATTATTATGCCTTATATACAAAGTTCTATCTGTTAAAAAATTAAATAACCAATGGCAAAGTATACCTGGTATACCAGTGTCAGAAAGAACTTGAACCAATATGCCAGGGTCTACATTATCAAACGCACCTTGAACATCCAGAAAAACACAAACACTGGACTTATTATTATTATTGGCATATTTCAGATCTGACAAGAGAGAGATGAAGCTGTCAGCACAACTTCGCCCTCTCCGGAAGCCATATTGAACATGTGGAATGGTGTTGTTCGCCTCTACGTAACACTCAAGACGCATCTTTATCATGTTTTCATTCAGCTTTCCAACACAAGATGACAATGATATGGGACGATATGAGTTAGGATCTTCAGGTGGCTTGTCAAGCTTAAGTATAGGGATAACACACTGTGTTTTCCAAGATTCAGGAATTTTTTTTAAGTGCCAAAGAGCATTAAGATTAGCTAATAGTTTCTTTTGAACAGACTGATTTAGGTTTTTGATCAAAATGTATGGACAATCATCTAAACCAGGGGTTGTGTTTCGTCTGGATTGTAAACTCGTACAAAACTCACTCCAAGTAAAGGGTTCTATCAGGAAACTGGACTTCTGAATGCTATTATTAATTTGAAAATAACTTTCTAGATTATCAATAACCCTACATTCATTTTGAGATAATTTTTCTAAGAGAGGGACAACAAATTCGTCTTTATATGTTCTATTATTGCATTTTATTCGTTTAAATAACTTGATGTATTTCCAAATAATACTAACAGGTGTAGTTCTGCTAAAAGTATTACAGATGTTAGCCCAACCATTGCGTTTATGTTCTGAAATAGTCTTTTTCTTAACAGCATCAAGTCTTTTGTAATTAATGTAATTATCAATGGTTGGATCCCTTCTGTACAGTTTTAAAGCTTTATAAGTTTTAATAACACTCTGTTCACAAGTGTCATTCCACCAAGGTGCTGGAGGTTTGCAACGATAGTTATTTGATTTGACAAACTTTGGCACAGTATCCCTCTTAAGTGTAACAAGCCTTTCGATAAATTCGTCATATGACTGTAATGGATTCTCATTATTAACTTCAAAATTTGAAAAAGCAGATATAGATAGCTCATTGTATTTCGTCCAGTCTGTCTTGTTGTATAAGAATTTTTCAATGGGAGGATTAATTTGGTATCTATCAACGGACAATAAAACACGAGTAAGTGTAGGAAAATGATAGCTCCCCATACAATCATCATGCACCCACCATTCGCATAGTGGAGTGATTGGAGCACTACAAAAGCTGACATCAATAGCCGATGGATTTCGGTTAGGATAATTAATAGTAGTGAAGTTACCATTATTAAGGACACATAGATCAAATTCATCAATTAAATCGTATAACTGATGACCCCGACTTTTCGTGGTCATACACCCAAATGCCACATGATGAGCGTTGAAATCTCCAGCTACATATATTGGCTTAGGCAAATCTCTAATTATATCACGCAGTTTACTTATTCTGAAGTTACTATTCGAGGGAGGGCAGTATACACATAAAATCGTTAAGTTGTTACCTCTTACATATAACGATAATGCCAAAGTCTGGATGTCTTGGTAAAATCTGGTTTGAATAATATTGTATTTAAAATACGGTTTGATCAAAATTGCTACTCCACCGTGCTCGTTTTGGGCATTATGATAGTGGAAATTATATCCCGAAATTTTAAATTGCTGAGTATCTTTCAGCCAAGTTTCATTGAGTAGACAGATATCAACATTTTGTTCAGCTAAAAATTTAGACAATAAGGGTTTTTTCCTA
The DNA here is from genome assembly GCA_963693345.1 of Pieris melete. Classification (NCBI taxonomy): domain Eukaryota; kingdom Metazoa; phylum Arthropoda; class Insecta; order Lepidoptera; family Pieridae; genus Pieris; species Pieris melete. Next base: position 347,692 of record CAVNZK010000053.1, on the reverse strand, counting down.
TGTATACTTTGAATATTGTACTGAGCTATACATAATTGCTGTATGTTCTGTACTGTACTATCCATTATTGTGACAGATTTTTTAAAAGTAAGTCTTTAATGAACAGTGTAGTCACAGGTTCATTATCTGTTTTATTACCTAATTCAACTAAAGTTTGGACCATTGCCATCAGAATATTCTTATTGTTTGCAATTTGAGCCTTAAGCTGAGTTTGGTTCAAATTGGGTTCAGGCACAGTTTTATTTACATTATTTACATGTTTATTTAATTTATTTACATTTTGGCTTATTGGTTGGGTCTTAACAAAGCTGCTCGACTGTGCAGGTAAAGACTGAAAATCAGATGTTTTAATTGTATTGGCCACAGAGGCATAAGTAATGTTACCCTTTTTTTCAAGAATTTTTTTAACTTTTATCGGGCAAGTTTTGGAAATGGCCAGGTGAGGGCCATTGCAATTTACACAACACAATATCTCTTTTTTGTCACAATCTCTGTAATTATGTTCACCAGCACATATCGAACAACGTTGTTTACTGTTACAAATTTTTGCAGGGTGGTTGAACTTGAAGCACCGGAAGCATTGCTGCAACGGCGGGACATATTCAAATACCCTGAATGAAAATAGGTCATATTGTATGTTGTCAGGTAGAACATTTGACAAAAAAGTTATACTGACAGTCTCAAGACCTACAGTACTTTGACCAACTTTTTTCATGAACCTTCTCACTGAAATAATTTCATATATCGAAGACAGTTTGGTATATAATTCCTTGTTTGAAATGTTGGTAGGCACATATCGGATGATTCCAGTTTTTTCTATCTGCGCTGCAGGAATATGTGCCTTCAAGTTGTGTTTTGTTAAAAATTCGGTATTAGTAATGAAATTATTTGCAGTGTTGTATTGTTTAAAAACAACCGCAATTTTATTGGCATTGACTCTATGTAGAGCTACCACACCTTTCACCTCCGAAGTAAAAATATGATTTAAGTAAACTGGGCTTTTATTTCCAAGTTTAACTTGTCGGTCCTGGCTTTCAACAAAAACTTTGAAGTCCGTATTTGTACAATGTTCAGGATAAAGTCTCAGATAACCTGGCTTAAAAAACGGAATAAAGTCATCCTCACCACCGCCTACTTCAGGTCCACATTCCTTCGCACCTCTTTTACGAACAATTTTGGATCGTTTCGGGGTTCCACCTGGATCCTCCGGTTCATTCATTTTAATAATTAATAAAATGTACAATTATTTACACTGACTGAATAAGTTTTGGTAATATTTACACAAGATATTTTAACGAAAAACAGTAAAGATAATTAAATCGACCGCCACATTTGGAGTTCCCGCCAAACTCCCAACTTTGAAGTATCAAACCTCAATACCACAGGTTAAGTTAGGGAAGGAGGACAGCGCCACTGCTTCGACACAACGAACAACCCCCAATTCTCTCTACAATCTACATATCGCCCCAGTACTAAAAAATATTGCCATTTTAATAATGATACCCCGAGAACTATAGCATAGGAACCGTGTTCAAAAATAAAAGTGATCAACTATTTGGCTCTATATGTTATTTTATGACTAATGTGTACAGGTGAATGAGTCATTTCACACTAAATACACTATTTGCTTGGTTTTCGTAAACTCATTAATCAAATTCAGATGCTTTCAACCTTTTAAATACCATCAATTCAAGTGTAAGAGTCTGGCTAATGAAAGAAGATAATTGAATTATTCAAAAACTTTCGGATGGCAGCACAGAATGTCATTGAATTTCTTAGGTTAGTATGATTTATTGTCTTGATACTTCATGCAATTACTCATTTTTATTTCTATTATATATTTTTTCCGAATAGTTAACAGGTATAATAGCCTAAACTTTGTTTTATTTGATAGAATATTTCGTTACTTTCGCAGGATATAATTATTCCGAATAAAGTTGTGTTTTATGATAAATATAGTTTTAGTTTTCCATGCATTTAAAGTATCAATAGTAAAAGACTAAATACGTATAGTATTTAATTTCATACAAATGCAGTTACTATCAATGTAAAAAATAAAACAAAATCAAGTATCAAGAAAGTTTAAACCACAAAATATACCAAACTTTTAGGGATACCATACTATTTTTTTTTGAATTTGCCGCGCTTTTTCGTTATCTTCTTTTATTACCCAGACTCGAGTTACAAAGTTATTCGGTAATAATATAAGAGTACACATCACAATGACAAGATCATATTCACGAAATTTCCTTATTGTTTGAAAAAATAAATATTTAATCTCTTATATTTGGATAGTGAAAGTCCTGAAAGGATTGAGAGAAAAAATTGGGAAGCAATAATTTTTTTCTGTAAAATATTACTCTAAAATCGCGAACGAAGGTTTATAATGATTTATCTTTCCTTTATTCTTTTTCTGTCTTATGCATATTTCTATTTTCTAATATTATATAATATAATACTCTTTCTAAGAGGTCAAATTTAGTATAATCTATGGGCATCCATCATGCAGTTTACCAACACGAGTCACGACAATGGCCGAATTGTCCGAATAAGATATTTTTTATTGGCTCATAGCTCAAACCTGCCATGTCTTTGGTTTTAAAAATGGCGTATACAAGCTTTTTGTTTGCCGGTTTACGCTGTTGAATGAATAGTTTTCAAGATTCTGTGCGTGCTCGATCGACACTTTAACATCGTAATATGAAAAAACAGTACATGTGTAGATACAATATTCTGCACCATGGATTCGTGGACTTATTTTCATAGCGTTATGGTGAATTAGAATGGTGCCTGTGGTTTGTCAAGCTATCACGTCGTCAGGTTACCCGTATGTAACGTAAATATCATTCTACGGGAGTTTAATATTTCGAATATGTTAGCATTGACAAATACTAGATAATGGAGAGTTCTGAAGACGATGCGGGCACCGCAACAAGCCATTCCCGCCGCGAATCGGCGCGGGAAAAGGATCTCGGACGCCTCGAAGACGTCGATGCAACTAGTAGTATTCAACAAGATACATCAGAACTCAGGACATCGTGTCAAACCCCCGCTATGTCGGAGGATAATTTCGATGGGGACAGCGTTCCTTCGCCATCGACACACGATGTCAACACTAGCACTGAGGCGATATTGGATATGATAGATGAGATCGTTGATGGGCCTGGTGCTCCGAAACGCTTACCTTTATTATTAGATACGGATGCTGAGAATGCGCCCACCACTTGTGAACAGCAAAATGAGCAAGCTTTAGAATCCGCCACTCCTGAACCTGAATTAGGTTTGAGCACCAGTTCTATTATAAAAAATCATAATTCAGAGGTTGAAAATGTAGAAAGTGATACAAAGTGTACACCAAAAACGCAAAATGAAGACATTTCCATGCAATCTAATCCCTGTGATAGTGTTAAAAATTCCCACACTGATGATGTAAACATAAACATTAAACATCAAAGTCCAGAGATTAGTGCAAATCCTAAACATGGGTTAAGTGACAATTGTGAGAGTTTTGCCAGTGATAAATCTTGTTTAAGTGAAGTTTCTGAAACTGGTGCAAGAGTAAAATCAAATACTGAATCCGTAGCCTGTGTGTCAACAGATGTTGGTCAAAGTTCATGTACAGAGAATGTAACCGTGTGTGCCACTGTACCTTCTGTTGCCCCTTTATGTAGTAAAAATATTAGAAGCTCAAATATTAGGAGTGTAGAAAGAAATATTGAGTCCCCTATAAACATAGAGAATCATGTTAACATTTCGGAACTTCAACTAGAGTCTATTACATGTGTTTCAACTAACAATGTTGAAAGTAGTAATGGTGAACATTTAGAAAGTGCAAGACACTGTTTACAAAAGGAAGTTGAAAGAACTGAAATTCTGTCTAATTCATGTAGTTTATCTGGTGATGATAGACAAAGCTCTCAAATTGAAAGTGAAGGTAATTTAAAGTTTAAAAACACAGTTACAAGCCCAAATATAGTATTGGCAGCAAGTATTTGTGAATCAAGTGATAAGGTAGAGAGTTCTTCTAATCTTGAAGTATTAAGTACTGATCATAATATATCAAGTGTCCCATTATCAAAATCTGTGGATTGTAGAACAAATGATAGTCCAATAAAGATTGATATTGAAAGCAGTAGAACTAGTAAAAATGCTCCAGTTCTGGAAGAGCCCACCTCTGCCTCAAATCTGGCTTCTAAAACATCTTGTGACAACAATTCTAATATTGAGTGTGTACCTGGATCAGGTACTAGAAATACTCAGGTTATAGAAAATTCTGAAAATATTGAAAATATTTCCGAGAATACTTCAAACTCAGAATCTACAATTGCTATGGATCCTGCAGTATCAAAAGCCGGTCTCTCACTTGAAAACCTAGAAGATACTATCAAAACAGTAGTAAGCAATATCCAGCAAGCCACCAGCTCAAAAAGCTTATCCGGCCCTTTGCCAAGTATTCCCTCGAGCAGTGTTAAGACTGTAGGGAGCATATCAGTGGAAGCAATGAATGATAGACTGAAGTGTGTTACAACAGGTGAAAAAAGGGACATAGTTGTTGTTGAAAGTGCTGAGTCCACATCTAGTGACTGTAGTGCAAGTGAAGTGAAATCTTATAGTGTGGAATCAATGTCAAGAATCCCATTAAGAAGAAGGTTAGTGCGTACTGCTCTTTCACGGCCCGACTCAACAGTGTCCTCCACAGTTGATTCAAGTATTACTCCTCATACATCTGAACATTCAAGTGAGTGTATTAAGGATGTATCTAGTTCTTCAGATGCTGTAACTACTGTACAGGATAGTGATAATACAGAAGATATTAGAAGTGTCAGTGAAATAAGTATTTGCAAAGCAGAAACTTCTACAAGTCCCCATAAAAAAATTAGACTTATTAGAAGAAAAAATGATCCCCATTTAAATAGTACCCCATTTGAGAGTTTAATAAGAGAAAGCAAGGAATGTGAATCCACATCATCATGCGAAGAGAAATTAACTGTAACAAGTGAACAAGTACCTTCTGTAAGTGTTTCATCACACATTAAAGAGAATTTGGACTATAAATCTTCTCCAGATATTACTGATAATAGTCATTTAGAGAATTCTAATGATAGTCCAACCCCTTCGAGTTCTTTAAAGAACCCTGAACTAATTAGATATCCAGATAATAAAGAACATGAAAGAGTTCCCCCTTTAAAACTACATATACCCAATGAAAATAAAGTACTGGAGAAATTGCAATCTCATGAACACTCCAAGGGTGAAAGATCTAGTTATAATATTGAGCTAAAAGAAGAAAAACTTGATGAATCAGAAAGAACTGTACCCAAGTTAACAATCAAAGTTAATAATACTCCATGTGACAAACCAGATTTAAAATCTCCAATACCTAAACTAACCATAAAGCCTCTTAAAGTACCCATTTCAGAAGAAAATGATAGAATATCCGAGGAAAAAGTATTTAAAGCTAATATTACAAAATTGAATATAAAACCCATACTTAAGCCACCTGAAAAAATAAATGAAATTCATAGAAAATCTAGTAGTAGTGAAATATCAGAGTCTGAATACTCAGAAAATGATGACAGTACAAGCACATCAGACCCACCATCCGCCAATGAACAAGGGCCATTAGATGTTGTTCCAAAAGTAACTATTAAATTGGGTAAGCCAGGTACCGATTCTGAAGGTAAATTTTACACAGAGTCTAACATTCCAAAACTAACAATAAAAGGTATTCAAAATAGTAATGAGGAAGGGAGAGAATCACCATCAAAATTAAAACTTGTTGTTTGTCAATCTGAAGAAAAACAGATGGAAAAAGTACCAAAATTGACAATTAAATCAGTAAGTATATCGGAAGGTCAACCCTTAAGTCCAAAATTAACCATTAAGCCATTAAAGCCACCTGATGGTCTAAATAGAGATATTTTATATGAAGATAATCCCCCCATCCCTAAACTTATTATTTCAACTGATTCATCTAATTCGGATCAGAAAGATCAGAGCCATGTGCATAAAGTCACAATAAAGCCTATTACTAAGCCTGATACTGAAGCTTTTAGTAAAACACCAAAAAAAACAATGCCGGAAAATTTAGAAAACATACCTGTAATAACAAAATTAAACATTAAACCGGTTATAAAGCCAGATAATAATTTAGAAGTATGTAATAAAATAGACGAAAAAGTTCCTATAGTCTCAAAAATAAATATTAAACCTATAATAAAACCAATTGAAGTTGATTTTTCTAAAGAAGATAATATTCCTAAGATAACTAAATTAAACATTAAACCTATTAAAAGCCCTGATGGCAACTCATCTAGAGACACTGATTGTCAAGAAGATACCATAGAAGAGACTAAACCTATAATTACAAAGTTAAATATCAAACCCATTTTAAAACCCAAAGATGAAGACATTTCTAAGGAATCTGAGAATCATTCATCTGAAAACTCTAGTGATGACAATAATGATAATATTCCTATTGTTACAAAAATTAATATCAAACCCATATGTCGACCAAGTGAATTAGAAGAAACAGAACCATGTAATGCATCAAAAGATGAAAATATCCTAATTGTTCCGAAGCTTATAATCAAACCTCTAGTGAAGCCGGATCAGCCAGGACCTCAATCACCAAAAAAAGAGCGTACTAGTAGTCCAGATTTGAGAAACCAGAATATTCCAGTGGTTACTAAATTGAATATAAAACCTATAGTAAAACCAGATGAAAACCAACTAAAGCTTGAAGATGGTGAAGATGTCAAAAATCCTCCCCTGTTGATGAAAATCAATAGAAAAACTAGGTCTGATTCTGGGAGTGATACACAGTACCATATTGATAAAGGTATGGATCAATATAATAATATTCATCATAATATACCAATTATTTCTAAATTAAATGTTAAGCCTAATTTTATAGAAACAAAATCTGTTTGTAATGCACATGAATCTCTAGAACAAAGTAACTATGCTCAAAATGACAACCAGCATGATAAGCAAGACTTGGTATCAATGGGCACCCTAGGTGAAGTAAAACCGGCTCCTGTTAGACAAGCCAACCAACAAGATTTGAAATTAAATCATAAAGGTGACATGGAAAATAATTTTGAAGAAACTTCAAATAGAGTTCCATCGACAACTTTAACTAAGGAACTCAATGAAGGTAGCAAGGATAGTAAAAGTTTCTCAGATAAAACTGATGTTATTTTTAATTATCAAATAAGCAACATTCAAAAACCTGTGATGGAAGAAGAGAAACAATTAAGGCAAAAAACCCAACCTAGCAACACAAACTGTACTCTTCTTAAGAAATTGTTGGAAAATCGCAAGTATGACAATAGTAGCTTGAATAGTGATAGTAGCCCTAATACATCAAACTCTATATTGCCTATTCAAACAGGGCATACCCCATCAAAAGACTGTACAAAACATGAAATTATTGATTTATGCAATCCAAATGATGATGACAGAGAGTCTTCGCCTGCTCAATTTAAGATCCGATCAATGCAAGATTTGTGTAATGAAGTAAGTGAAAGCGTTACAAAACCTCTAGAAATTAGTATATCTGATAAAATAAACCAATGCTCTGACCAAGATTCACCAAGAATAATATTAAAGATTAATAAGACTGATCATGGTGCTTCTGCCAAAATTATTACTGATGAAATTATTAATAAAAACGAAACTAAAGGTGTTAGCACAACTGACAGTATGATGATGAACAGAAGAAGACCTATTTTACTTGGTAGAAAGAAGCAAGAATCTGAATCTGCTAACGTCTCTGAAGGCAAAAAATTGAGAAGCTCTAGAATTGTACAGAGTCCAGAAAAATCTTCTTTTCCTAAAAAGAACACCGGAAAAAGGACTTCTAACTTGGATTCTTCGACTGGTCCACAATCACCTAAAGAAGCTGAACTTTCTGTTTTGGATTCAAAAAGACTGAAATTAGGACAACTTTTGTCCAGTAAAACATTGACAATCACTCCTGTGGTAGTATCTAAAACAGGTCCGATTACTCCAACAGATTCATTAGAGATTAGACAAGCGAAAATAAATCATTCCTTATTAAATAACGAAAATTGTTCTAAAAATGGTAGTTCAAAATTACATAATATTCTATCAAACCTTCAAGCGAAACAACAGCTTAAAGTGATGCCGTTAAATGATGTTCATTCGGAAAGAAAGCACAGTGAGAGTCCTGAATTAAAATCGGGTGGGACATCACTAGATAGTAACCCTAATATTCAGGTGGAAAGTGAACCTGTCCATCAGAACTGTGATGAGATCAGAGATACTATATTTCAAGAAAGCGCTGAATCGCGAGATTATAACATTACACCTGATCCATTATCTCGAGATCCACTTGAAGTCGTTCCTTTGAAAGGATCTCCAGATATAATTGCGGAGGATGCTGAAAAGATACCATCAATCGTTGAAATGACACCTCAACCTAAGAAACGTGGCCGTCCAAGAAAATTGCCTGTCTCAGAAGGAGCGAAACCTTTAGTTCTACCAACACCAGCACTCGAGGAGAGGCCCCAGCGATCATTACGCCTATCAAGGTACGTAATGGTTTATCACAATATTACCCTCTTATTCGTAAATATAACTACAAGCCTCAAATAACTGCTATGGAGCTTATCACTGTCGTGTCATTTGGGCTTGATTGATTTTAAATAAGATATATGTATAAAATTTTATCAAGTAACAGTTTCAAACCAAGATTTTAAGCATTCTAACTATCATTTAATAATGAGAAACCGTGATTTCAGAGATCGACCAGTGCTCATCGTGAAACCGAGAGGCAGAGGCCGCGGGCGCGGTCGTCGGATGGACCCCGAGCAGACACCACCGCAAGAAGCGGGAGTGGTGGACACGGCTAATAAATTCTTTGATGAAAAAACAGAGGAGATCGACCCGACCAGCTCTCGGATAAAGCTCCCGCGGATGACGGAAGCGTTGGACAAAATGCCTTCGACGTGTGCCACCCCGCTGACGAGTAGACGAAGAACTTCATCGTCGTCCACGAGCGATATGCCCTTCTACAACACGGACACTCCAGAGTTTAAGATGGTAGACACGTCTCTGCTGCGGATGGAGGATCCCTTCGCGAAGTCCCCGGAAATGCTGGGACGAGGGGGACGCGGTGGGCGTGGCAGCCGAGGGCGGGGCAGAGCCACTCCTAGGACTCCCCGAGGCAGGGGCAGGGGCCGGGGAGGCGGAAGAGGCGCCATGTATATGAAGGTATGGATATTTATCTACTATGAACTTTCCTCTTATACATAATTTAAAATTCTAGACAACGAGATATGTTGATCATAGCCGTAAAGTGTCTAAACGTGCAGTCATAAATTCTCGATTATCTGGGTTAGTACAGCTTGTGTAATGTGTATGCATAGTAAATATAATTTATGCATTCCCATTCCCGCTTTTAACACATTTAAAATTAATATTGTAGTTAGCGTAAATTAGAAAAAGAACTATTTATAAAAACCGATCTGAACATTGTAATTACCTTAAAACTTAGGAAGTTCTATTTTACCTTTAAATATTTTAACTATTTAACGAATACCTAACCATCATATGACTTAGCTTATTCTGTATTTTTATAATTACAGCAAGGAATATAGTTTTGAGTATTTTATTATATTTTAAAGGAAACAATGGGTATATATGGACGAGTCTGTGGTCCGGCTACAACCACTGTGCAGCTCTTTGAAGAGGAAACCTGCATGATGGATGACAATGCCACACCTGCTAAGTGAGTAAATATAAAATTATGTTATTATTTTTAAAAGATGTAATATGTCTAAAATAGTATTTAAACAAAAGCCACCCAAATATGAATGTTCATACTTCATTATTAATATTTTAGCTGAGATTGAACGGATTTTAATCGCTCAAATACGCATATTTTAAATAACTGAATGAAGAAAAAAACACTCAGGGAGCGTTCAAGTATTACGTCACGCAATTTTTGCAGATTCTTGAACCCTCCCCCATGTAACGCGCCGTAACGTTTTTCTGTACCCAAGTATAAAACGTTTCTTGACCACTTAGTGACTCTTTATACCTAAAAGTTACCATTATATGGTGTAAAGTACTGAAAAGTCGAAAATAATATTAACAATAACGCGTAATTCAATCCACGCCCCGTATCGTAACGTTTTACAAAAGGGCCCCCCTCCCAAAATTCGTAACGTAACACTTGAACGCTCCCTTACGCGCAAAATTAAGCTTTCATAAAATTTACGTTCAATCTTGGTCTCACCAAAGCGAAACAACAGTTTGATAGACACAGATACCAACACTAGGCCCCAGTTTGATTAAATTTGTATTGAAATTTTAAAAAATCTTTTACATTTCAGGCCCTCACATTTACTCGACGAAGACTCTCAGAGCTCAGTGAAGAGCTCAACAAACGAAAGCAGCAAAGCAAAGAAGTCGAAGTTTGCTGATCTTTTTGACAGGTATTATGCATTTTTGAGTCATGTATGTCGTGATGTATCACGTGATTTATGTAACTATATTTGGGTGTTCGTCAATGAATTGTTGAGGAATATAACTTTTAGCACCAACAATAAGTAACATTGAATAGTAACGATCGATTTTCGTATGGATAAGAGCTAAAAGCTAATACTATTATTAGATTGTTCTAAAAGATTTTTTTATTTTCTTTCCAGTAATAAAGTGTGGTCGGCGTCAGATGTTAAAGAGTATACCTGGCCGCCACCTGAAAACAGAGATGCGTCAGAGCACCAGGTAAGCTACGAATTATTTTAAGCTATTGCATAGATTTTATCGCGGGCTTTGAGCGCGGCGACAGAATCAAGAAATTCCGTAACGAAAAAAACCTCACACACGATGACGTAATATAGGTGCGGCAAATGCGCGTTAGAGTGTGACGGACTATATAGGCGTTTTCGTCTGAGTGGTAGATTGAAATAATTTCAAAGAAAAAACTTGAATTAATATCAAAGAAAAACAAATACTGCATAAATAAAAAATAAATAAATAATTATAACTGCATAAGTTGATAAAAAATGCTATGCAATATCTTTACTGCGGCAGTATCCGACTGCCACACGTTTTTTTTACCAATGTAAATGTGGGTAAATATGAATTACTTATAATGTACACTACATATATACAGATGCTCTTGACAATTATTACATATAAATTTAAATACACTACTCACAGTCCACTGCCTGGCAAGCTGTGAACAGCTTTTGCTTACTAAGCACAAAACATCACAAATAGTTCAAGAATTAACAAGATAATATTAAGATACTAGAACAATGAACCTAAAACTGAAAACCTTAAAAAATATAATATAATAACTGAAATATATTATTAAAAGGAGTCCCTTTAGGCAAGGTTCCGAAAATACTGGTAGCATTTCCCCTTTAAATAACTAGACTAATTTTTTGTCTTATAATGTCACATCACTTCTTAAATTATTATCTAACTACTACTACGTTTAAAATACGATTTAATAAAAGCCTTTTTTGTTTTGGAATGTCGTATTTTTGTTTATTAAAACATTGATGTTAACTTTTTCTGTTTAGTAGGTTATAATGGAACGGGTTCCAATATAGTTATGGTTAGACAACTGTTTTAATCTTGACAATTTTTTAATGTACATAAAATATATATTCTTTTCATATAATATTGAATGCTTTACAGGTGATGATGATACAAGAGCAAGTAGCCATGTTCCTGGGAGTGAAGAGTTTCAAGCGACGTTATCCGGAGTTAAAACGTCGCGCCATTTCCGCTGCAGAAAGGGATTATGTGCTCAGCAAAGGGATTGTCACTGAGGCCCTTTGTGATTTAGGTGAGTTGGGTCACCCTCTCATGGGGGGTGCCTTCTGACCTTCTGAAGTCCTAGGCCAACAAAGTCACTGAGGAATAAGTTTAATATTTTGTTTAAGAGACGCTCCTCCTATTTAGTCTAAGAAACATTATTTAAGATATATATATGAGTGCCTTTTTCGTTTCATCTTTTTTTGTCACAATTTTAAAAAATAATTATTGCAAATAAAGCCTATAAAAAAATATGTAAAATTTGAATAACTCCACTTTTATAAAGGATATACAAAAATTGTTTATAAATAATGGATATATACAGCAACATTCTTGAATCATGTTGCTTAAAATCATGTCATATAGGAATATAATTATATAAAATACGGTTTTCCTACTTTAGGAATAACGGCGGTAGACGCAAGCGAAGTACTCGACATAATGCTGTCGGACTACCCACACAAATACGAAGAATACAGATCATACCAGCGAGAGAAGCAGCTGTCTGATCCTACTCCGGAGCCAGTTGCCAAAGAACCTAGAGAGATCAGAATGGACAGGGCCAGTGATAAACCGGAACCACCAAAAGTCGACCCGGAGAAAACTAGACTGGTATGTGAAACAAATATGTTTGTTAACAATAAACATAACATATTATATTCTATTTGCTGATAAGAATTGTATAATTTATGTAATAAGTGAGATAAGTTCTTATAATGCAAATCTCATTAAAATAAGTCCAGTGGATTCGTTATTTGGTTTTACATGAGACTTATATTAAAAAAAAATCAAACTATGGAGATTTAAAAATAAGATAGTATACTATTAATGTGGCTTAATGCTTGACGCACATGACACGGGCGTTCGATTCCCGAGCGAAACAATAACTCATGCTGATACAAATTTTACCGCCTTCTTACCTTAAAAACGTCAGTCAAAATAAAATTCGGCTAAAAAAGTTTAAACAATCTTTAAATTATAAACTCTATTTGATTACATACTAAAATGTAGTACAGTTAAATATTAAAAAATTTTTTTTATAGATTATGGCCGCAGCCGCTATCGCATCAGCGAGTGAATGGAACACTCGTATGAACGCGTTGAGGCGACCGGCCTGTGTGGACCTTCAGAGTCTCACCATACAACGGCGAAGGGCTCCAACGCTCTCTAACCCCCAAATAAGGGTTACGCCGCCTCATGGATTTTACCCCCACGCGTTGTTGCCCGGACAGTATCAGCATACCTACAGGGCCTATACGTCGGAGCAACTGCGGTAAGTATTTTTTTTTTCACTTACATATTATAAATAAAAAAATGTGACAAAACGGATTACAATTTTTCTGTTTAGTTAATATCTTAACTAGTAAAATTAAAATTTTCTATCTAGTCTGATTCACACGGCATTGGTCACAGGTAGGTAAATTATCTATCATAAGTTCGAATCGTTGTTGTTGTTTTTTCGTCCTAGAAAGATATTAGAGCGACTCATGGCATGTGTAATACCTATTAAATGCGCCAAAACTTGTAATACAGGGTCACTTTTCGGTTGAGTAATTTTTTTCATAGTGGGGTCCGAAGTAAATAAAAAGTTATGATTTGAAATTTTTTTTATCATTTAACTTAATATTATCTTCAATACACTCAAGAAACAACCATGAATAGTATGTCTAACCTAAGAACTCATCGCTACCAATCTCGTGGATATTATGAAAAAGAATTTTCGAATTTTAATAAGAATTAGTAGAAAAAGTCAATTTTTTTATAAAAACGCAAAATAAATTATAACTCTGCAGGGGTTGAGCTTAGAGACCTTCCGTAGAACCTTCCTTTGCAGCTGATCACCTCATCTATCCCCTATTTGCGTTTGATCCACGTTTTTTTTTACCATCCTGTAAATAATATTATATACGCGAGTGGTATTTGACTCATTATTTTGTCTACGACTTATTTGATTGATGTAGAAGAGTCAAGTTATTAATGACCTTAAGGGACACCTCAAACGTCGTCGAAGTTTTTATCAGCTGTAAAGAATAATCTGGAGTAAAATGTACGGCATCTGGTTTTTTTTGTTTATTTAAATTTGTTACATATAAAATAACAATAATCTTTGAAAATATTACTCCCCATATTACTTTAGGAGCATTTGAAAAGTCATCTAAATTTCGGAAATTTCATATATTTTTTATAATAATATTTTTATTTGTTACCATTTATAATGAACGGCTATAATGTACAACGGTAATATTTAGTAACATTATGTAAAAAAACAAGTTGCCGTACAGTATTCTCTGATCTTACAGCAGTAAGAACTTGGTAAATCCTGAAATTTCGATAAATATTTAATTACACAAATATTAACTATAATATTTGGACGGCATAATTATAAAATATTATTGTCCGTGTTAAATAATATTTTGAACATGTTGCCGTACATTTTACAATGACCTTAGGGTATATGGGTGTAGGGGTAGGGTTCCGACCATTGGCTTTCGACCGCTCCGCTGGGAATATGTACGGCGTTTACGGGTAAAGTATCTGTATATGTGTCCAAAAGGAATCACACAAATGCCGTACAGTAATAAATGACCTATATTGCTTCTGCAACTGTCGTCGAATTAAAAATTTGCACCGACTTCCGGCACCATCACTTTTGTACGGCACTAGGTTTTTCGACATTTATTTTTAATCATCTATACACTTATAACAAAGCCGTACATTAATAATTAGTCGAAATTCCACCATTGTACCTGAGAAAGTCCATTCACTCACGTACTCACATGTACCGCTCAGAAATGACGGCATAGTGCTCAGAGCTATTTTCAGATATAGTAACAGCCTTCTAAGCGTAATTCACGTTGGGTCATTTTACAGGTATTTTTTGTTCATGGGCTTGTGGTCTATACATAGAAGAGGTTGACGTACCTCTCAGCTTACAGATATCTATGGATGTCTGTCCTCACCATCCTCTTTTACCCGCGTAAGAGTTTTAATGATTAATAGAAATAATATATAATAACGTTATGATCGGTTTCCAGCTATTTCCCGCTGAACACAGTGGTGGCGGCCGCTCCCGCTCCCCCTTCACCTCAGGTGTCCAGCTCTGAGTCAGAGCCCGACTGGTCCCATGCCTCTTCTTCTGACAGCGAAGACACGCATAGGATGCATAAGGTACGTATGATAAAACTGAAGCTGTATTTTAGTTTATAAAATATAGCGTTGTATTTTTGGAACGAAGTTCCTTATCGCGCGTTGTGAAAGGGGGCTAGACGGAAAAAATTCTTACGAAAAGTTGTCACGACACTTTTTTGCTATTTGCTATTGTAATACACCGGTTCTCGTCCGATCACCGAAGTTAAGCAACGTCGGGCGAGGTCAGTATTTGGATGGGTGACCGCCTGAAAACACCTCGTGATGTTGGCTTTTTTTTTCGTCGTAAGATTGGTGTCGAGAAAATCTATCATACTGTTATGATACCAATTAACATATACATTAATCGAAAGGAATTTTGTTCCATCCGGGTGTCCCTTGACACCTCTAAAGTTTTTTTTTATAAAAAATTGTTCTTTTTTACCGGATTGAAGTTATGTATTATTATAAACCTATAATTATTTTACATAATTAATTTTTTTCCGACGTTTCGCGTGTTACATTGTGCGTGAACGGTTGCTAAGTTTATAATAACACATAACTTCAATCCGGTAAAAAGAGTTTTCTTTAAATGTGTAAAAGTTATGTTAATAAAATACAAAAATAGTTTTTTATATAACACACAAATCTGTATATAATTTTATTTAATATTTTCTTTTATATGAAAGTAAGTTCTTTTGTTTTATACCAAGCTATTTTTGTAACACATTGAGGATGAACCATTTTTTTAAGTAAATGTTGTAATAATCATAAAATATATTCTTACAGCGTAAAAAACTAACAAAAGTGAAGCGAAGCAGCGAAACGGAAGTGAATCCTCCCCGAGTGGAAGAACCGGAAGTGGACACATGTCGCACTTGCAAGCTGCGACTTGAAGCCAATAGGAAGACCACGCATGAGCGTTTCCTTGTATGCGCTACTTGCAATGCTAAACGTGAGTTTATTTTCATTAAAAAACTAGCTGGCCTGGCGAACATCGTACCGCCTAACAGTCGATTCTTTATTTTTTTTTAATACTTATTCTGCTATTCGGGACACCGGTCTAGCTAGTAAGATAATAAAAAGAAAGTTGATAAGACAACAAATACATTATGTCAAAAAATTAAAATTTACCTTCCCGGAACCCCTCCACTAACACTTGAACTTTATGATATGGTATTAAAGTTCAAATTGACTTTTAAGTATTATTACGAATATTTTGTATGGGAATATAGAAAAGTGTTGTTTTTAGACTTTTTCACTCAATTTTTTTAATTTTTCTCTCCGTAAGAACCATCCTCGTACTTCAAGGAATATTATAAAAAAAGAATCAGACAAATCGGTCAAGCCGTTTTCTTGTTATGTCGTGACAACGGAAAACGTGTTTCATTTTTATATATTAAAAAATGTATGTAATTTTTAAAGCTATATATACCAATGGCGCTACAACCTTTTAGGTCTAGGTCACACATTTTTTTATCTGATCGGTTGGTGTCAGGTTTGACACACGCCTTCGACTTTTTGGGTCAAGGGCCGGTTTTTGCACAATATTTTCTTTCACCTTACGTGCGAGTGTTAAATGCGCACATAGATAATCTATTGGTACACATCAGGGGATCGAACGTACGACCCCAAGGATGACGTGTCGCACGTTGAAACAAACTAGGCCACCTCTGCTACTGTATATTATAATTAATTAGCTTCTTTATAATAATTATAATTAATATTGTATATTAGGAACAAACAGTTTTATATTTAACCCAGGCTCCGTAGTGAGAACTGCTTATTATTAATACATATATAGGAGTAGGCGTAAAAAATACAGGGTCACTATTTAGTAGCCTAATTTGTTAAAAGACAATTAAAAAAAATAGGAAGTTACAAATATTCTATTCGAGCCTATGTTATTGGAATTGTCCATCTTTTGTGTCCTAAATGACCTCTAATTTCTAATAATTCTTCGTTTTTGAATTACTGAGCCGTGTCACATGGTATATAAGAAGAATAATAATAATATCCCCAGTACACCCGGGCTGCGTGGACCTCCAACCGGACACGATCCGCAAATGCCGCGAGTACGCCTGGCAGTGCGCCGAGTGCAAGACGTGCTGCTCGTGCTCGAGACCAGCGGACGCCAAGATGATGTTCTGCGACCTCTGCGACAGAGGGCACCACCTCTACTGCTTGGGACTGCAACGGGTGCCTGATGGTAAGGAACATTAAACATATTATTATATATTAACGCAGACAACAAAAAAGCACAGAATCTATAAAACAAATTATTGGTTAAAATTGCTGTTGGAAATAAATTTTTATTTTTGTATTTGGAATTTATTCTGTTTGCGTTAACTTAGCTGTTCTAAAATAAACTAGTTGTATAAATAAAGAAATACTATCAAATCTAATATTATTTCTACGTTTCATACAAATATTTATGTCACGATTTTTAGGTCGATGGCACTGCGCAGAATGCGCAATTTGCAAATCTTGCGGCGGGCGTTCTCCCGGCGGGCCTCCGGCGCCGGGATCAGACCCCTCCTCCGGGCCCCAGGGCTCATTGACGGAGCCAGGAGGGCCCCATTGGCACCACCAGACACGACGGGGTCCTGGTGGACATAAGGTCTACTCGCATTCGCTCTGCACCCCATGTGCCAGGTCAGTATCTCCATGATTCACTTAATTATTGTGTGGATATTTTTTTTGTCAAAAAAAACCCGTAAAACGGGATCGTAATATGTTGGCGTGTAAATTAAACTGTCCAATTGTTAGGATAGTTTCTCTAGTTAACTTGCATTAAATAAGAAGATAAAGATATTTATTAGATTCTTGAAATATATCTACATTGAGATTTATAATTTAAGGATTTTACTAACGGCAGGACATTTAATAGTTATTCTATTGAACGTTAACATAAACATAACATAAGGTTAATAACTTAAATAGGACCTTTTACGTATACGTGGATTGAGAAGTAGGGTATACGTAATACATACATAGATATTTATGTTTGTTACATAACAAAACTAATTTAAAGTAAAGTTTTGAATACAGTTTTTTAGGAAAGGATTTTTTAGTTTTTATTTTTATAATGTGAAAGATATTTTATGTTTTAAAATATATTTATAAAATAAAACGTATATCGATTTTAATTCGTTATTAAAGAAACAATTATTACTACTATGTTAATTTTGTTGCATTATTAAAATTTTGTATAGCTCAGATAATTTTTATTAGAAGTTAATTTATTTTATATTTACGAAATTCAAAAATTGAGTATTGAAATTTTTACAAAACCATGGAAAAATATTGTATCATGTAGTTTACCTCTTTCCTTAGTACATCCTTGTATAGACTTCTAAATGAAAATACACTTTTACCGGATTAAAACACGTTTTTTACATATTTTAAATTTAAACCATTAAACTGTCCTATCGCAGCGTATGAAATTAATTAAAATCCAAAAAAATTCTTAGCTATAATTAACGCGATTTATTCCGGTATACGATTATCCTCGCGTAATTAATTATACCTTTGACCACTTGAAATGAGCACAATTCTCAAAGACCTATACGACTTCAACAGTTTTAATAAGAACCACCAATTTAATAATTCGAAAATCGATTAATTTAACTTTTAAATGGCGTTTATTAAATAATAATTTAAAATTGTTTTCAAGTAAAACCAAGAGGGGAAAAGCCAACCCATAGTGTTACCGAAGTTACGAGGAACGATGTAAAAAGTACATAATTTTGTTTAAATCGAAATGATTTATGTGTTAACTGGTCTGGTAGTCATTGTGTCATCTCATTGTTTGGTGTCGACTAACATGAGGGCCTAGTGTGAGTTGACGTTTCACGTTTGTTCAACGATTTGAGTTTAATACTTTTACCTAAGGGAGAACTTATGTTTCTCGGTTTGTGTATGAGTCGACTCGAGGTTAATAGGGATATATAGACAAACTCGCTGTCACATCCCTTGTAACGTCATATTTTCATACAAACGTGATACTGTTGTGTAGTCTTCAAAAACTGTTTAGCTTAGTATCCGATTTCACGTACATACAAAGATAAAGCCTAATTACTAATATATTTCACTT
The DNA here is from genome assembly GCA_963693345.1 of Pieris melete. Taxonomy (NCBI): domain Eukaryota; kingdom Metazoa; phylum Arthropoda; class Insecta; order Lepidoptera; family Pieridae; genus Pieris; species Pieris melete. The sequence goes on along the minus strand of CAVNZK010000053.1, from coordinate 328,668 downwards.
CAACTTGGATCAAAAAAATTCAATTTTGCAGCGTTTAAATAAAAAGAACTTGCACAAATATTGCACAAATACAAATAAACAAGACATGAAATCGGATATATTTAGGCGTTGGTATCAGCTTGAACAAACGATGGTTCATTACTCGTCGACTCGCACTAGATATATTTTTTCATTATCGACATTCGCTTTACTTTCGTAGCATTGACCCCGCATTTTCGGAAACGTTTAAGCACAGTCCCACGCCGTTCTAATTCTACTAAATAATGCCTAAACAACCTTTTATACTTTTCTCTAACAAAAGGTTTAAAATATAATTTGCGCAAAAAGAATCTTATTTTAAATGTTCGCAGAGACTGAAACCTTTCGTTAAAGATAAATCAATTATTTGTTTTTAGTAGTAATTATTTGGTAGAATAAGACTTTATCATAAGTTGCATGTTACTCATCTGGAATCTGTCTCATATTTTCATTATTGATGTATTCGATAAGACTTGGCTGGTTATTTGCGAAATTAATATTGATACAATTTAGAATCTTTAACAGCCTTATGCGGTACCGGTTGATTGGAGATTATTTGTAACAAAAGTTTCATTTATCATAGTTATAATAATACATATATTTTCATATCACAATGTGTTTTGTGTTATATTGAAAAGGTCGATTAGACAAATTCGGATACCATCAGTTAAATATTTTTACCCTTTTCTAGTTTTTTTTACTTTTATTACTTATTCCTAGGGAAATCTCAAAATTTTAGGTTTCGCACATCAATTGGCCCTGGAAATCATCTTCAGTGTTCACTAACACGGGCGTTCATCATATCCATAATGCTAACTAACATCACTTTGTTACTTTCCTATCCACTCCTAATTAATTAATTTATCTTTTTATTTCATATATAAATTGCACTATACAACTTGAGCGACCGCATAATTTAAAAAAACATTCCTTTCTTATCTATACTTATTTTAAAAGGTATTTCTGGTTTCTAAGTTTTATTTGCATAAACTTGAGATGGTTTTACTTAGCACCTCTAACTTCAATTCATAAGCACGACATTCTTCGCTACCACCTAACGCTTCGTCAAATTTCATCATACGAAGGAAAGTAACAAAGTGTGTGCGCGCGTATACTAATGGCGTGTTTTTGTTCCGGTGTTGCGTGCGTGTGGTCCGTATTGTGCGTGCACGTATACGTTATAGAGCGTACCGCATTGGGCGCTACTGCCCGCTCTGTGAGCGCTCCTTCATCGGGCCCAAGGGGACCATGCAGCTCGTCATTTGTAAGCTCTGCGATAGGCAACTGCATCAAGGTACGACACCGAAACTAGACCGCATACGCTTTCTCCCACCTCACCTCGCTGTAACCATTGCTTGACGACAGAGGCTCGTCGAAAATCAGAGTTTGATTTCGATAGCTCTCATTTTTGATGGCGATTTCCCTAACTTGTGCTTGATCTGGTGACTCTTTGTCCAGTATCTTTAATACTAACGGTTGTCGCACGTCGTATAAATAATAATCCCAATGAAGAAAGTGAATGCAATCAAGATGCCTGAAACTAACAAAAGAACGACGGATCCAATTTATCAAAAATTGAATTCGCCCGTTTGATGTTTGATGTCGCCTGCAGCATTGTGCATGTGCAAGTGTCTATTGAGCTTGTTAACCAATTTTCGCTTTTTATGTACCGCTCTCATAATTTCCATTAACATTTCACTCAAGCGTAAAAAAGCATTGAAAGAATTATGAAAATCCTGATAAATAGGAGCTTCAACGTTAATGTTAGTTGTGTTTAGACAAGTGTCAGTGAAAGCATGATTATTATAAGAATCTGCCTCGTGCATAGGTGAAGCTGAAACTGAAAGCGATAAACTCAAATAGATAGCGGTTTGTGTGTGTTCTGCGTGTGTTCCTATCGGCAGTGTATTCATTCACTTTACCTTGCAGATATCAGGTATTATGTCAGTCTTATTAAAACCACAATAATTAATTAAAATTATCTGCAAGGTACCCGTGAATATTGCACTGCCACAGCTAGGTATAAATGTTATGCGTTGATCGCAGATTGCGTTAAGCAAACGGTGTCGAGCCTAAACGTGTTGGACTACACGTGCGGCGAATGCCGTCGCGGCGGAATCACGTCCCGCGCCGCCGCCGTTCGCCTCGCGCCGCGGACTATCGCCACTCTGTTCATGGCCAAGCGCCGCTTCAACAAGTACGCCCATCGGCAGTACATGGAGAAGTGCAAAGGCCAGAGCAAGGATTCCTGCCCCGACAGGAACGAGGACGACTCCGACAACGATTTAGGCGATACCCTCCCCGACGACGGCGACTGAACGGACGCTAAGTGACTTCAGTGCGCCGGTGTATAGACAGTGTATTATAGTGACGTAGTATCTTATTCGCTTCGGTAATACGGTTGTAAGTTGCATAAATCTGATTATACTTTTATTAATAGCGCCCTAGGGCAGGTAATCGTAACGTTAGCGGTAGTGAAAGGTCACTAACATATATGTACAGTAATTTAATACTAACTTCACTATGGGTAGCTGGGCAATCATACTATTTTTAATATTAATAGTTTTCTAATGTTCGCTGCAAGTGTATCTCTTAGCGGATGAGATTGTGTGTTATTTTGTTATGAACCGAATAAGTGTAACCTTTCCGCGAACGAATCTGTAAAAATCTGCCTTTACGCATTTGTTGTCGAATCGAAATACAAAATGGTGGACGAGACAGTGCGCAGTGAGTATTTTTTTTAACTTTTCTTTTCATCATTAAGGTATTTATTTTAGTTATACATTGTGGATACATCTGTATACAATCATTTAGCCGAGAAAATAAATATAAGTTGGCCGCTATTATTAGTTACTGTGATTTACGGAATTTATTATTTTTTAATTGATTTTGAAATTGATCCCACTCATTACTCAGTTAAGTTTTACAGAACGCTGTTATAAAAGTATATAGACTTTAAAGTAGTTTCTTTGTTTAGATTAATAGGGGTGAGTAATTATAGTTTTTTTCGTACAGTGTCGATTTTTATTTTAAGCTTAGCGTATCGTTCCAATGTAAAGCACTCTCAGAGACAAATATTAGCATAAGATGAAGTGCTGACGGTCGAAATATATTATTTGTTAGATTTTGTGTTTTTTTAGTACGAACACCGTGAAATTCGAGATCTGTTTAACTTTTTGGTTTAGTGAGCACTTTGTCTCGCTTACAAGTACAAAACATAGGCTTACTTTCCGAGCCCTGCATCAGACACATCCGATATTTATCGCGTTCAGGGCACGGCTTTAACGCACTGATCGAAATATACGTAAGGTCATTCTCCTGTACTTATGTCCCTTAGCTGTCGCCGATTCTGCTGCGTGAAATCCTCCCAATGTATTATACTTTGTATTAGATTCATAGATCAGATAACTAATACAGATAAGCGTAATTGTATAATGTTTAGTTATAGTTGCTTTCGTTATTAATCAATATTTTAGTATCAAAAATCAGAATCATGTAATTTTTATACGACATGAATCGTCCGGCGAATGCCGTTTGTATTTGCTTTGAACAGAATAAGACTTACTTGTAAGAGAAATAATTAAAGTTTATGTCTACTTAATGCAAGTGTAAACGTTCTAGAAATCTCGCACTGTTCGGTCAATTTTGTAAAAAAATAAAGTAAATTTTAATTTGAAATTTGTTTTATTTGGGGATCCGGGGAATGAAACGAAATGTGCAATAAAAATAATTTATATATTTTGACTTAAATACAGTAAACTCGGTAGCATAATTAACAAAATTTTATAAACACTGAAAATATTCAGCAAATATATTAAAACGGCGATAAAGCATCTGCATTCATATTCTCATTGTTCTCTGAAATGAAATGTATGATAAATTCTTTAAAAAGCTCATTAGTTCTTCTTTTATTAAAATACAATAATGTAACAAATTTTACACAATGTCCACGATTTCAATGTGTGAAGTATTAGAATGTATTTCGTTCATAAATCCCATTAAGACAACACTGTAAACAATCAGCAGAATTTAAAAAAATTAAAATAAATAATTGATTGAAGGAAATAGGTGGTTATACCGTTTCACTCGTCAAAGCGTAGTCCGCTGATGGACAAAAAGGAGAAGGCGTTATGCAGTGCGAGTACGGGCACGCACGTGACCGCTACGCGCGCACCCATCGCTTTGCCCGCTGCGTACGTCGCTGACACCATGACGCTTGGCGGCGGAGCGCTCCACACCTAATAATTAAGAAAAATGTCTTATTAAAAAAATACAATACCACAAATTTCATCAAGTTTAAGGTTAACGCTTTTAACGCCGAGGCGCCTACGCGACTGTCCACCGTAGGAGTACCTACGGTCAATGAGGTGACGAAGTTGTCTTAATAGTACGGGAGGTAGCAACGTTTTCGAGAAAGAATTTCAGGTCAGCTGATTTTGTGATATGTCTTCCTTCTTGCACTTCCGGTTAGAGTCTGGGCAATCTGGCTGGCGGTAGCGGTTGCGTTCATTAGTGCGCATCCTATCTGTCCAGGTAATAATCCTGGATTTTAAAAGCATTTTAAGAAGCGTAATTTTTATTTTTTCCTTTTTTAATACGTCTACCTGACATACTTTTTTTATTGCCAGACATTTTTCACGTTGCTAACTATGTGCCAGACGCGATTTTAAGTTTTATTTTTATAAAAATTTCAAAGTATTTTAGAATGTCTGTAATTTTAATATTATGTTATTTAAATATAAGAAAAACTAAAAATGAATTTGCCAGACATTAATTCGGTTGTTAAGTCTTGAATTAAAATGATAACTAGTATTTGTTGAATATTCTAGGGCTCATGGCAGCGTACAAAAGAAACTACTTTATATGATTACAAGATGACCCGGTGAACTTCGTATCACCTACATAATATATTTGTGACAAAACTTAATATATTTTTCTTTACTGATTTTATTTATGTATTGAACCGTTTAAACCTTCCCTCAGCTTCTACAAATATTTCAAGATCTTAATTAGTAAAATCTGTCCAGCTATTCTCGAGTTTTAGCGAGCAAAACGAATATAATAATATCTATATGTATATAAAGATATTATTATTTATACGACCGCTCGCAAACATTGGCATACTTTACACCAAGATTGGAAAAACAGGTAGGTACGTCGCAACATGTCCTATTAAAATAATGCAATTTACAGAGTTGTGTCTAGCACAAGCTACAAGAAATTTATTTCACATTACTTAAGAAGAAAAATGTCAGAATAAACTTACTTTCGTTGGCAAGAAATTCCCATTTCATGCTGGTACATAGTTACTATACCTAAAGTTATAATTAAATACATAAAAAATAATAAATCAGTGGCACTACAACCTCTAGGTCTTGGCCTCTGATTTCTGAATCTGTTTCATGATCATTTTTAAATCTAATAGGCAAGTAGGTGATCAGCCTCCAGTGCCAGACACACACCGTCGAATTTTTGGGTCTAAGACATTTCGGTTTCCTCACGATCTTTTCCTTCGCCGTTCGAGCAAACGTTAAATGCGCACATAGAAAGAAAGTCCATTGGTACACAGCCGGGGATCGAACCTACGACCTCAGGAGTCGCACGCTGAAGCCACTAGGCCAACACTGCCCTATAATTAAATACATACCTGATAAAATATCCTAACACTAAGCGCTGGGTCCGATTCCCTCTGCTGACACTCATTGAGCAGCTTCTTCAGCGCATACTCAAGTACGGCCTCAAGATCCTCTCTGGACATGGATGCTGCGAGTTCGCGATGAGAGCGACATGTCGCTTCATCCGGGAACCACAGTTGACAGGTAGAAGGTGATGATCCTACACAAAAAAAATATTAATAATGATATGATATAGGTTTAATTTTGGACCTCTTACTCCGTCCGTACTTAGAAGTATTTGTAAACAACGTGATAAATAACAGGGTTGAATGCGCCATTTTGTGACGTCATAGCTAAATAATGCTTTTAATTTAAGACAGTTAAACCAAGTGAAATAATAAAATTAATGGAGTGACGGTGAGTTTATTGTTCTTCCCGCTTAACGCGCTTGTATGACCCCATATAACGAGTTATGTACAAATGTTACACGTTTAAATTCTATTCTTGTTAAAGGGGATTTAAATAGAATATAACTTTACTGGTTTTACTGTACTTGTATATACATATATTACTGTTACTAACCAGCTGCCGACTGAAATTTTTCCGAACCAATTCGACTTAGGGTCCTTCAATAACAGAGCCTACCAATTCTTAAAAGGATGGCAACGCACTTGCGAGCCTTCTGGCAATGTCAGTGTCCATGGGCGGCGGTATCACTTAACATCAGATGAACCTCATGCCCGTTTGTCTCCTATTACATAAAAAAAATGGTGCGTGTACTTATGTACGCGCGTAAGAAGTTATACTTCTTTGGCTTTCTTTATTTTTTTTTTAAATATTAAATAATTAATAATCAATATTAAGCGTCAATAATTTAACAATATTTAATATTTAGTATATTATTAATTAATAATAATTATTATTATATTATATTATTAATTCAATTTAATAACTAGGTATGTTTCATAACCGTTTAACTAAGTATAAATAGGTCTTTGTGAAAAAGCATTGCTAAATTTCTTTGAAAAAATAATTAAAACTGCTTTATTTGTTTAAAAGATACTACAAGTAGATTGTCTTATTCCCATCTCGCTCGCGCACGCTCGGCGCCCATACTGAATTTTGTGTCACGGTGCGCGCGCATCGTAAAATTTCACTCTCATAAATTTTTCATAACGCGCCTAAAGAAGTATAACTTCAAAAAACATTTAGTTTGATCACATTGAGCAGTTTCCGTTTCATTTAACTGAAATTAGGCTACCAAAGATATTTTATACACTACATTAAATTATTTTTTTACTTATACATATTTCACTTACCTGTTGCGACATAACAGACGATAGCTGCGACTGTATTTTCATAGTTCCAACGACGAGTTATCGCCACCTTGTATTCACCCACATTACAACCTGTTTCTTCATCTGACACAAAACAGACATCATTTTGCTATTTTTAGGATTCACATAATTATTTTTTAAAAAAATCTCTATAATCTATCCATACGTTTGTAAATTTCGCAATCTTGTTTGTTTCAAAATAGTTTATTATATTTCCTTTTATTAGAGTTTCTTGAGTTTCATATCGATCTAATCTGTAATACGCGAACTTTCATACTACAAAAAAATAACTAAACTGCAATTTAAAAAGATTCACGATTTCGTCAATTTTACAATATTATTTTGAGTTAATGTCTAGTCACGGCTAGCTATGTCTTAGATGGATATAGCTAGCCGTGAGTTCATTACCTCGATCAACAACTTGGCCACAACACTGCACCCGCACACCTCGGAAAACTTAATATAAAAAATAGCAAAAATTTTAACATTCTGTAATGTCGAGATCGCAGACATTAACCATAATCTTAAATGTCAAAAAAAAAATATTCATTTTTAAATAATAGAATTTCGTGATAGGTTATGGTGCATTATATAAATAACGAGGGGATTTAAATGAACAAATAAAACATTTGAATAATATGTAAGATTATATGCAATTAAAAAAAAGTGAAAATTTGTGCTCGAAAAATAAGACTTGGCTTAAAGAAATAAAATCTTCAAAAAAAATCGTTGGCAGCGCGAACGTTTGTTAGAAAACGGAACAGCAGATTTGAGTGAAGAGACCTTAGTTTAAACTTTAAAGGATCTAAGAGAAAAAGGAAAGCAACTGAACACCGAGTAGCATTCTTAACATACATCCAAGGCAACTTACAATCGAATCTGTTATTATCGGTATGCGCCCACGCATGCCATTCTAGCCTGGCGTTGCGCGGTAGTGCCCCCACCACAGCGCACTGCACCATGGCCCCGGCCGTCCTCCGCTCCAACTGCCTGCGGGCTTCGCGGGCGCCGCCTCTACCTCCGCCCGACACCACGTAGCACACGCTCTAGGTATACAAAAGCGAGATAAATACATACAAAATATTCAGTAATTTATTTCAGAAACGATAAAATATGTTCCAGCTTAGGAATAAGGGACGAGCGACGAAGAAAATATCAGTAGTATAATAGTAGTAAGCGTAGCACTAATTGGGAAACACTGCCCTGCGATTCTGTAACTCACTTTTCGAACTCACACAACGGTTTTCGCATCGGCGGTAGCTCTCAAATCAGTCGTGAAGCAGTCAGTTTATGATTTGGCATTCAGAAAAGGTAGGAGCTTGTAGTTTATTGTTTATCAGAATATACAGAATCGCAAGGCTGATCTAGACGATATAATAGCAACACTAACACACATTTGCAAGTAGTATATGTGGGCGCAAATTCATATCATTTATTTATGTTTAAGGAATGGTGTTGATCAGCTGCTATTGTCATTCATCATCATTTGGTTATATCGGGGTAAAGCCGTAGTATGGTTTATTTTATTTACCAATATTAATGGATCTGCAAATTAAGGACTATTTGATAGTCTGTAGTCTTTATTATTTATATTGAAGAAATGGTTTAGTGTCAGCTGTCATTGTCATTTATTAATGTCAAAGTCAAATTACGAAGCCGTTAATACGAATGGTCTATTTGTCAATGTTGCTAGATCTATAAATTACCGACTATTCAATGGTCGATAATAATAATGACTCCATAGTCATTATTATTATTATTAATTAAAGTCAATAATTATTATTAATTATCATATCACTTTAAACATTTAAAACTTATTGATAATAAATATTAAAGTAATCTTTGACACTTGTTTCTATGACTGCCGTTTGACTCTGTGGTCGATTCGGGTTCGGTCGTGGAACGAGTACACGAAATGTCACGAAACCTCTTTATTACAAATTCTGGTTGCTATATATATGGGAACTGGTTGGTGAAGCGCTTAGTTCTATTGAGCGGCCGAACCAATCAGAAGCTTTTAAAAAGTGGACTTTAATGTCGAAAGTAAATGGCTGATGCCAACAAACCAATTTATGACGTCATTATCTTCAACAATTCATCGTGGTGTCCGGACACAATAATTATGGCGTGTTCAAAACGCCGACAGCAGCGGTGGGATAACTGCCCCAGAAGCCTTCTGAATCTTTGAATGGCACAACCTTCACTTTGGAACAGGGATTGGTGTTGGAACAACGAGTTTCGGTATGTGAATGACGTGCAGAAATGGTGACTAGAAGCTACCGAAGGCGAGGTAATGGTAATGGCGATGATCACAGGTATTTACTCTTGCGTTTATTCGATCTGATTTGCTGAGTATTACCCTCGATTCACTAACTAAATTAGTATTAGTTTTTGAAACGTTTCGTAAACGTAAAATCAAAAATAGTTCACGTGAGTCACGTGTTATGGTATCTTAAAGGATCAAGTTGTTTGTTTCACTTGCAATGAACCGTCATTTGTCTCGGTACTGCATAGAGAGAAATCCCTCTATGGCTAAATTTATTTCGTCACTATTCGGTAAGAATAGTTCCAGTTTTTGTGGCACTTTTAATAATACTGAGGTTATTGAATGATTACTGCCATCGTAACAATCATTTATAGAAAAATTGCTACCGCCGTCAAAATGTCGAACGTGACGCCCTAAATAAATATAATAACTATTGTTCACCTGTTGAGGGTAGTACGGAAACTGTAATTATTGGTAACAAACATTATTACCGACTTTTTTATACTGGTGCAGATCGTTTCTTAATTCAAGAAAGCATTGCTGGTTTTAATAGTTAATTCTTGGTAAACGTAAACAAGTTGACGTACAGTTTATGGGCATTGAGGGTCAAAAGTTTATCTCAAAGCACATCGTTACAGCTATGGTAGAAATCGATAGTGTCATTTTAGAGCTAGCGTTTTATGTAGTAGGTGACAACTAAACTCAATTTGATATTTTAATGCGGCTTAATCTTCTTTAAAAACAAACCCGGCCTTAGCGTTACTCTCAGCGAAAACGATATGTCCTTTAATCGTTAGTTTATTGAGTGTTCAAATTTGACGCCGAATAAATACCGATTTAACTATCGAATTTACAATATCATCAATGTCGTACGGGTAACAATCGGTGAGCTAAAAATTAGATTTAAAAAAAAAAAAAACAACCCGATAAAATTATACAGGGGAAATGGGGAGATGATTCGATATTTAAAAAAAAAAAGGCATATTAAGAGATTGCTCTTCCCCATTTAGCATCCAATTTTATTAGTCAAGAAAAAGAACGGGACGCACCGACTTTGCGTTGATTTTCACGTGTTAAATTCAAATACGGTTAGAGATAATTTATTATCGTTTACCTTTAATTGCAGACCAAATTAATAGATTAGGCAAAGCCCGTTATTACAGCTGCCTAGATATGGCAACTAGCTTTCACGGAATTCCTATATTTATTTATTATATTTTAGGAAGATTTACAGTATTTTAAAGAAAAATTAAAGTTTGTAAATTATGCTTACAAAAAAAACAATTAATAACAAATATCTGCCTAGGGATATTCCATAATATCTTAGGGACAATAGGAAGAATAAAATTAAAATTAATAATTATGAATTTATAAAAACTACGAAACAGTTAAAACATTTCAATTAAGTATGAAAAAGCAGCAGATTTAAATTTATAACTATTCTAACGGAAATTGCCGGTGTGTGTGTGTGTGTGTCACACAGTCATTTTATGAACAGAAAAGATCGATGTCAAACTGGGTTGAATATTGGTTGTAGGTCTGTACATTTCAAATCATGAATGTACTTATCAGAAGACTGTATTGAAAAACTGCTTTCGTGACATCAGATAGACAGTTTGAATATTTAGACATGCTTTTCGGTCAATTTATGTATTTTTTTTTTATTTTACTCATCGCGAAAAGCGGAGAGAGCATTTTATAATGATCATGATAAACATTCCATATGTTACAGATATGGCGAAGTAAGATTTAAATCAAAGTTGTCAATATTAATTTGAACCATCCAATATTTTTAGACGTTTACTGTTCACACATAAAATTTAATTTGATTAGTCATAAATTCATAATAGTGTAATGACAAATATTAATTTTGTATTAATACTCAATACGAAATGCTTTCTCTTCAGCTCAGTTACATTCTAAACATCAAAATAGGGTGATGTTTGTCTACCGTACGTTGCGATTTCTTTCATTCCACTTTTCGGTCTTGTTCTATTTTGTTGGGTATTACTCATCACTAAAAACTAAGCGAGCATTTTATATCGATCATCATAATGAAGGATCGATGGGTAACTGAGATTTGAATCACAGTTGTAAATATAAATTTAAAATTGAACCTTCTAATGTTTTTGACGTTTATTTGTTGAACATCAGGAATGTAATTTGATTTTAAACCCCTAAAGTCGTAACAGTGTGACGACAAATATCATGGTTTTTGTGATACCATTTTACCGTAGGTTTTAATTTTTAAAGATATTGGTTTCCCGTATATTCTTATATTCTGTCATTAAGGCAGATTATAAGAAGAACTGTTTCATAATCCTTAACCTAGTTGTCAGCAGGCCGAGGCGGTTTTGTTGTCGTTGGATGAATAACCAATTGAGGCAATTGTTTGAACGTCATGGTAACTTACCAGTTCAGTCGAATGGACCGTATGGGCGGAACATTTGTCAGACCGATTTACGTGAGGAGGCTTCTACTTCCTGCTAACCTGACGTTGTTGGACCTAGGTAATTGCTTTATATTTATATAACTTTCATGACGATAGATGATGTTCATTTTATGTATGCGCATTGATGCGTTTATACAAAATATTATATTTTTCCTATCCAAAACATCCTTCCTAAAACGCTGGCTGGCCACCATGCGTATCCTTGATCCTGGTCTGGTTGGCTAGATCTCGAAATGAGTGATGCCTTATGTGTTGGCTAGATCTCGAAATGAGTGATGCCTTGTGTTGGCTAGATCTCGAAATGAGTGATGCCTTGTGTTGGCTAGATCTCGAAATGAGTGATGCCTTGTGTTGGCTAGATCTCGAAATGAGTGATGCCTTATGACTTACGTGTTGGCTAGATCTCGTAATGAGTGATGCCTTATGACTTACGTGTTGGCTAGATCTCCTAATGAGTGATGCCTTATGACTTACGTGTTGGCTAGATCTCGAAGTGAGTGATGCCTTATGACTTACGTGTTGGCTAGATCTCGTAATGAGTGATGCCTTATGTGTTGGCTAGATCTCGTAATGAGTGATGCCTTATGACTTATGTGTTGGCTAGATCTTGTTATGAGTGAAGCCTTGTGTTGACTAGATCATATTATGAGTGATGTCTTGTTTAAAGTTGTAGCAATCTAAAACAGCGCAAGGGACGCGCTGGAGTCAGTATGGCCGTGTGGGCGCAAATTCATATCATTTATTTATGTTTAAGGAATGGTGTTGATCAGCTGCTATTGTCATTCATCATCATTTGGTTATATCGGGGTAAAGCCGTAGTATGGTTTATTTTATTTACCAATATTAATGGATCTGCAAATTAAGGACTATGTGATAGTCTGTAGTCTTTATTATTTATATTGAAGAAATTGTGTTAGTGTCAGCTGTCATTGTCATTTATTAATGTCAAAGTCAAATTACGAAGCCGTTAATACGAATGGTCTATTTGTCAATGTTGCTAGATCTATAAATTACCGACTATTCAATGGTCGATAATAATAATGACTCCATAGTCATTATTATTATTATTATTAATTAAAGTCAATAATTATTATTAATTATCATATCACTTTAAACATTTAAAACTTATTGATAATAAATATTAAAGTAATCTTTGACACTTGTTTCTATGACTGCCGTTTGACTCTGTGGTCGATTCGGGTTCGGTCGTGGAACGAGTACACGAAATGTGACGAAACCTCTTTATTACAAATTCTGGTTGTAATATATATGGGAACTGGTTGGTGAAGCGCTTAGTTCTATTGAGCGGCCGAACCAATCAGAAGCTTTTAAAAAGTGGACTTTAATGTCGAAAGTAAATGGCTGATGCCAACAAACCAATTTATGACGTCATTATCTTCAACAATTCATCGTGGTGTTCGGACACAATAATTATGGCGTGTTCAAAACGCCGACATATACGTCCATGATATATCTCAGTCAAATGAATGAATCTATCTATATACGGTCAAACCTGGATAAGCGAGAGTTCAAGGGAGCACAATCTCATTCTCGCTTATGGAGGTTTCTCACTAACCCGAGTTTCTCGCTAATGCAGGTACATGGGTAGCGTTTCTCTCTTATAGAGGTTAGGAGGAGCAAGTACGAATGTAGTAAATATGTAATATGATAAAGGTATGTACATAATGTGCACAACATATTATGTAGATATGTATTTTATTTTATTTAGAAAAAAAACCGTCAATTTCGTTTGGGTTTCTGTTTTTGTATTTTTGCTCTAGCTCATAAATTTTGTCGAATATTGCTTGATCAACAACCGCCGCGCCGCGTATTTAAAGTACTGATGGACCGTCTCCAACGCATTTAAAGTACATAACATAAATAAATAAAGCCCGACTGTCGCTTATAGAGGTAAAGATAAGTAGCAGTCTCACTTACGGAGGTGCATGAGGGAAAAACGACTCTCTCTTACAGAGGTTTCTGTTTCTCGCTAATAGAGGTTTTGGGAGCTTAAAATGACGGGTCCCGGCTATTACTCTCACTTATAGAGTTTTCTCACTTATCCAGTTCTCCCTTACCCAGGTTTGACTGTATATAAAACTGAATTTCTGTTCGTTAGTCCGCTAAAACTCGAGAACGGTTGGGCCGATGTAACTAATTATGATCTTGAAATATTTGTGGAAGTTCAGGGAAGGTTTAAACGTTGGGAAACGTAAATAACAATTAAAGAAACATACTAAACTAACGTTCTTAGTTAGGAAATTTGACGTCTTTTTAAAAATAAAAATTGTCACTTGGTTGTCAAGTGTTTTCAGATGATTTCAGAAATATGTGTTTCATAGTATTAGTATGATGTATGCTGTATGAGGTCCGATCTCTTTGGTCTGTTTTAAGAGTTATGACACAAATATATGTTGGTGAAACAAAGTTTACGGGGTCATCTAGTAATAAATATAATTATTTAATGTTTATCGCAGATTTCTAATAACAAAATTCACACACACATTAATAATAACGCAATAAACTTACCAAATAAGTATCCCAAATATATACAGTCTAAAATATAAGTTGCAACCACTCCCCTAATCTATTAATTAATTTATGTATGTATACAAAAATAGTGATAAGTTTACTAGAATAGAACATACGCACAATGTTAATACTCGAAACAAACGCAGGCTGTAATTTCCCCGTACAAGACTATCTAAAGTTAGTAATTCATTTTTTGGGAAAAGGGATACTCTTCTTTAATAAAATCCCAGAGGCTCTTTTATCTCTGCCTTTTAATAAATTTAAGAAATGTATTAAAGAAAAGTCTATCTAGTTGATAAACGGGCCTGGGACTAGTGCTAGACAGGCTACTTCTAATTAATTTGCGATATTTGTTTTAAAATAAGTGTTGTTTGATGATTTGCTTTTTTAAAAGAGTACCGAGAGTTTTTTTACGCCGGCTTTTTCTCTCGGCCTAGACCCTCTGTCTTCTTTGCCGATGAGTAGGGATGCCTTCAAATTTAATGACGTGGAATAAGTGATACATGTATCTTATGTTCCAAAATAAACATATTTTATTATTTTTTTATTTTTTATAATCAATTATTTAAAAAAAAAATAACCTGTACGACACTCCGTATATGCGCCCTGGGATGTGCTGCTCTGATAACCCGCGTGAGATGTCTCAAGGCTAGCGCACACTGCACACGGGCACCGCCCTCCACTAGCCGCATTGTGCCAGGAACTAGCGCTATTTGCCCACATGTGCCTACTACCTCGCCTATCTACATGAGGATAATAAACATTTTACTGGATAATGCTTTTATTAGAATCCATCTTGCTGTGAACTGCTGTTTTATTATTTTTTTAAATTACGATAACCAAAGCCTTAAACTAAATTAGACAAATACTCTTTATTATAAAAAAAATATTTTTTTTGTATATTTTTTCTCTTGTATATTTTGATTTCTACCGTCAAAAAATCTGACATATTACCTTAACAGCCTGACTATAAGGTCCAATATTGGCAGGTGCCCAATGAGAAATGCCTTGAACATGCATCGTTACTCTCTCCTTTGAGTTGTTACTCTCACCTTCCATACTACTCGGTAAACATTTGTGTGCAACCTAAAACGAGATATAATTACTTTATATTACACAATGAAAATAATTAATTTTCCATAGCTGGATTGGATAACCAAACTGCTGATATTATAATTCGTGAAACAGATACAGTTTACCTCAGCAATGGGTAAATTTATTTTTAAAATATATGTAAGTAATAACATACTTTGCATCAGTGATTTTACAATATATTGGCTAAAATTAGCAAAATTCATCAATCATTCCCTATACCAAAATTCTTATTTAATTCAAAGCAATTTAGTGGGAGAAAACACAAAGGCACATCAAATAATAAGTGATTCTTACGGCATCTATAATAAGTCCTATTTCATTTGGTAAAGGGCACTGTACACAGACTCGAGTAGGTGGATTTGCAAAGCTGAAAGCCTTTACATAGACAGCATTGAGGTCCGCATATTTCCCCATATCGCGCATGTAGATGTTCACTGAACATACATCTTCCAGTTGTAACTCTTTGGACTTCAGCAAATCTGAAATAGCAACAATGTTTAAACTGTATTTTACCTCTCTACTATTTTAATTTGGTTTAAATTAGGGCATAGGTGATAACTTTGAGTGCAAACTGATATATATGATACTTTTTAAAAAACAGTACACTCAATAAAGTTTATAAATTGTACAAATAAACAATTTTCCTAGATTTCACTCTAAATTTGAATACTTAAACCTCCTTGCTAAAGAAGGGTACTAATGTAAATCAGTAACTCTATAATTTTATTATTTATACCATAGTGGACATGTTGTGGCCAGAGCATGAAATTTATCTACTATATAAAAATAAGTCGGGTTTTCCTTCCTGACGCTATAACTCCAGAACGCACGAACCGATTTCCACGGGTTTGCATTCGTTGAAAAGGTCTCGGGCTCCGTGAGGTTTATAGCAAAGAAAATTCAGGAAAAATTTCAACAGAAAAGCGGGATCACCAAACGAAATGTTACATAAAACGAAGCCATCTGGTGGTGAAACGGAGTTCGCCGAGTTTGCTAGTTATTTCATAAAATAGATAAAATATGAAAGTGACCAATGTTTGAACCATCAAACTTATTTGGATTGATGTTGGGAAAATGTTCATGTAGAATCTGATAAAATTAATGTATATTTTCATCATGAAAAGAACAGTGTTGGCCTAGTGGCTTGAGCGTGCGACTCTCACTCCTGAGGTTGTGGGTTCGATCCCCGGCCAATGGACTTCTATGTGCGAAGAAACGGTGAAGGAAAATATCGTGAGGAAACCAGCTTGCATTAGACCTAAAAAGTCGGCGGCGTGTGTCAGGCACAGGAGGCTTATCACCTCCTTGACTATTAGATTGAAAAAAAAAATTTTTCTTCTTCATGAAATACCAATTTATGAAGTGGCCAACCATTTAATGAAATGATCAATTCTACCAATCTACAACACATACAATGCAAAAATATGAAATTATTGCACAGGCAAATAAAAAAAATATAAAGCTCATGAATAAGTTTACCTACTAATTAATTTATTAATAGCATCTTCTGTCGCTTTTGCTGTGTCTGAAGCTTCTCCAACAATTCCCCCAATGTAAAACCATCCTTGTCCATTACCATAGATAGCACTATGATCAATTATTGGAAACCTATCATTTTCATTATGCCCTTCATCATAATAATAGCCATCATCAGTTACATCTTCATTTGAATTGTCTACATCGTCTGCTCCAATATTGGCATTGCCTTCATAGCTTATTAATGGATTCAACTCCTTCTGCTTCTTTTCTTCTTCAATTTTTAACTTTTCAATTGATTCTAACTCTGATTCTTCTATATCACTAATATCACTAAATACAGAATCACTCAAATCCTTAAAGTCAAAGGCATTTTTAACAGCAGGAGGTAGTATGATCTCACCATTGAAGTCAGGTTTTGGTTCAACATGCAGTTTTAAATTTAAATAGCCAACGGAAGCGACTGAGTCTTCTGTATGAATTATTAACTCTTTTTCGTCTCTGTAAATAGACAAACATTTTAAAAATATAAACAACATCATAATCATAATAACAGGATGGTTAGGATAAACTACTTACATCACCAATCGTTTTTTAAACAAAGGACAATCCAATGTGAATGTTTCGTACTCCCCACCCTCGCCGCAAACATTAAGCCCATACTTTTCTTGCATGACTAGAAGATGTGGTTGAATTTCTTTAAGTGTCTTACCTAAATGAACTCTAGGATCTAGGCCAAGAGCTGCAACCTGAAATTAGTATATAAGTTTATTTGTAACTTACAAATTACAAATTTGCAAAGCTTAAATTTTCTGAAGAGTTATTCATACAAAAATTACCTTAATAATGATAGCCTCAACACCACTAGATATCATCTCTTGTAGAAGTTCTTTTTGATTCCTTCTCCACAAGTAAGCAAGAGATATTAAACCAAGTCTTTGACATCTGAAAGTTAAAAATAAGTAAGGATATTTAAAATATAGACAAACAATTATAATTGTTTATTTTCTATGTAGACTGGCTATACAATAACAGAATACTGTTGATAGCAGGCACATTACAGATACCACAATTTAAAATATATTTTTTATATAAAACAGGGACAAACAGGTAGGAGACTCTAATTGAAAATATATCAAAATTATCTACAATATTTTATCAGGGCTTTAAATTAACTATATACTACTCACACATTTTCAACTCTAACTCTTTGGTAATCAGAAAGAATAGCTCCGCAAGAGACAGCCTCCACATCCAATTCATTCTAAAAATACAAAATTTAAAATATTATACTTAGTTGGAAGAAATGTTAGAAATAAGTAAACAACCAATGAAAAAAATTATTATAAGGATTTATCTAATACCCTAATAACCCTTTTGATAGAAGAGCTTTTGTAAGTTACTATTGCATTTAGCACCATTTTACCTTTATCCTCAGAAGCAGTCTATAAAGATCTTCAACTTCATCATTTACAGTGGGCTTATAATTCCTGCCTTGGTTAACAGCTACACCAGAAATTGCTTCTCTATAAAGTGGCAGGCCCATTGCTTCAGCATATAATTCAATGCCTTGGTGGCCAACAGTCTGGTACATGTAACTATCCAATTCATCTAAAATAGCATAAATAAGTTTATAGTACAATAATATTATAAAGATATATCTTTGTAAAAGTCCACTTGATTTTATCAATTAAAAGTAATGTTTACGTTGTATGGAAGCATATATAGCGTCATAGATAAGTAAAGTGATGACAGTAATAACCTTTGAGGACAGGTTGGAGGTTGGCCAGCGCGACGATAGAGTGGCCGGCACCAACGCACTGCATCATATTATAGCAGCTGTCCTTGCCACCGCTGATTAAAGCCACCGTACGCATTTTTATGATTTTATTCTTAATAATAACAAAAATCAACACTTGTTATATAACATTATTGCTATTTTGTGCAAAACAATACACACTGGCAATGCGGTTCTTTTTACGACAGCACCATTATTTCTTATATAGTATTCAAATGGGTTTCCTTTAATAATGACTTGGCTTTATATACATGTATGTTAAAGTTAAGTATAATTTTCTTAGCATTTTCAAATTTTAATTTAATAAATTCTTTGAATTTTTTATCCACACGTTATTTTAACAATGACATAGAAATGTCAAAACTCGTATTGTATGTTTCGTATATACGGTACTTATATCACCAATCGTATTATTGACATATTACATTTTGTATGAAGATTTGAGATAATTACAGATAACGATGCCTTTAGAACTAAGTCGTCGATTGATTGCTTTTTATTGGTTGATGTTATAATATATCCACATTCCACCATTCGATTCCTTAAGGCGGAAACATACTACTAACACGCGACGCTACACCACGCCATCCGACGCATGTCAGTACTTATCAATCCCATATATTTAATATGGTCAGGTGCACATATACAACACGCCATGTGATCACACGCGGTAACATCCAATCGATTTGGATCAGCGTGTTGTCGTGTTGTTGACGCCAAGCGTCAAACGTTCGAGTTTTTGGCACAAATGTCAATTTATATACTTACATATTTTTGGATTTATTTATTTGGCGAAATGAACGACCAACAATTAACTGAGTTGGTGAAACAATATTCTGTTCTATATGACATAAGATTAGCCCAATACAGCGACCATACTGTGAGAAATAATGCATGGGAAGAAATAGTCGAACAAATGAATACAAGCGGAAAGTTTTATTAAAATATAATATTAAAAGACTTTTGTATGAGTTGCAAGTTTTTAATTTTGTCTACCTTTCCTCACAATATCAAGCTGACAGGGAACGGCGCCTTCACCACCAAAATATTCCTTAAATTTGTTTCTAACTGAAAATGCATACTCTGTGGAATTTCTACGAATTGGATTTATGTCGTGGTGTCGCGTGTTGGTAATGTGCACGATGGACATCGGGTGTCGACACGTTGCGTCGCGTGGCGTTTTAGTAGTATGTTTCCACCTTTATTTTTTTCTCAAATGATTAATGATGACATATGGCTCTTTTATAATGCACATAAATACAACTTATACAAATTAAAAGGTCCAATAACTAATAAGCTTCTTAAAATGTTATAAGTTACTTTAGTGGTATTTAAAATTAAGGAAAAGTAATTGTTGTTCAATTGTTTGCTATTCAGCATAACACGGTCAGATACGCCATCTTGTAGAAAAAAAACAAAAACTTTAAGTTGATAATTTTAATTAGTTAATTATTATAAAATTTGAAATTTCTTAGCCGCTTTAATACTATATTGTGAACTATATATCATATAATATTTCATAAAAAATACTTTAAATATAGCCGAGTTGATTTGTTATGATACTAAGTGTATATTAAGTTAAGAGAGTATGTATTGGAAATTTTATAGCCGTCTGTATTTATAATGTTGCCGTTGTAAAATTAATAGAATTGATTGTTTCTTGGTAAATAGTTATTACAAATAAATTAATTATGTTTCACTAGTTTATTTTTATAAGTTCACATTTAAAAATTATGATAGCTGGAATATAAATAAGCATGAAAAATTCCTCAAAAGTGAATGCGCAATCTACAGACGCTGTTAAATGACCCATTACCGCCTCAAGCTGGTTTGTCAAAGTATTGATGCGGTGGTTTGAATCACGTTTGAATTGTAGAATTGAAGTGCGGAGCTTTTTACTCTTAATTATTGGCCTTGTTTTATTTTAATTGATTGACGAGAGGAACGTTTGTTTATGTGTGTAATTAATACCTAAGTGACTGTTGAAGTGTGTGATAAGTATTGTACGTGACAATCATGGTGTTAGCTGAAAGAAGTAACGATGTTCGTAACGGGAAGCGTTCCAGAGGGCCAAGCCCTAATGGGCATGGGAGCCCAGATTCAAGCTCAGAAGATGAAAATGGTAGGATATTTTTGGTATATATTCATAAAATAATGTAATTTTTATTACACTTATTTTCTTTGATGCATGACAAAAAGGGCGTAAGTAAATGTACGTACTAACTTAAAATTGCAAACACCATTATCTAATAAATCGCTATATTACACCGATTTTACCCCATGCTTTATTTTTATGCTTTCATCATTCATCATGCTGCGCTTCATCCCATCAAAACATCCTATACAAAACATCCTATACAAAACCAAGCAGTAGTGCCATTTGCAGCTGAGAAAATCAGAGTAGGCCGTGACTACCAGGCTGTCTGCCCTGAGTTGGAGCCAGTTGAGCAAAGGAAACCAGACCAAATATCAGACCGGGCATTACTTGTTTGGTCTCCAACAGCTGACATATCTGATACCAAGTGTAAGTTACTCCAAACTAAAACAAAAAACGATTAAAGGTCAAATTTTATTTATTTATAATTTTAAAATTACCATATTTTGTAGTTATTTTTACATAAATATAGTATAGATATTACATTTAAAATGCTAAACATACATTTGAATTTAGCTTAGACCTTCAAAATCTCTAAATTTTTTAGTGGATGAGTATATAACAACAGCAAAGGAAAAGTATGGATATAATGGTGAACAGGCCTTGGGTATGCTGTTTTGGCATAAGCATGACCTCAGCAGGGCATCTATGGACTTGGCTAACTTTACTCCTTTTCCTGATGAATGGACAGTTGAAGATAAGGTGCTGTTTGAGCAAGCATTCCAGTTTCATGGAAAGAGTTTTCATCGGATACGGCAGATGGTAAGTGTAATGAAACATTAGCTACCGTGAGGCAATTTTTAAGAGGTTTACAATATTATATTTTTCACTCAGTGCAACTATGCAGGGGCTTTAGTCAAGATGCCTTAACAGTAGTGTATGTAGAAAGTTGAAAACTAAATTTGTATGATTATGACAGTTCATGTTGAAAAGTTTTCATACAAATTTAGTTTTTGACTTTCTATATATACACTACTGTTAAGGCATCTTGACTAGGGCCCCAGTACAGTAAGGTTTGCATTTATATAATATTGACCGTAACAATTGAACTCATCCCATGCACAATCTACAATTTTTATACGCTGTAAGTAGGTTTTGTGAGAAACTATATTTACTGCCATGTTAAAACCACTGAGTAGTATGTTTATATAAATTTATCTGGGAATACTTTGAATGTATCCTGTGAAGATATATCCTAATTATAATGTAATATCTTATAATATCTACTATTAATAATTATACCTACATAGACACCATTTTTATACACAAATTTCAATAATTATATTTCTTAGCTGCCAGATAAATCAATAGCATCACTGGTGAAATATTATTACTCATGGAAGAAAACGCGCGCTAGAACTTCATTAATGGATGTGGTTAGTGATGGCCGTAATGCTACAGCTTCTGGTACAGCTAAGAAGGATTCTCCAGGTGCCTCCGAACCGGGTGGTTCAGACAAGGATTCGGACAATGATGAGAAGGTATGTTTGTAATGCTTGCTTCCCCATTTTGTGTACCCATTTTTTGAAATGTGACCTGTGTATCTGGATTGTCCAATATTATTCCACTTTTATTAACTATGTGAATAAAAATGCAGAGTAGTTTGGTTATAGAAGATACTCATTAAAATTAGCTATCATTAACGGAACTCTGCATAAATGACTTGTATTATACAATATTTGAAATGTTGATGGATACAATTTATTGGTAACAACAGAAGTGGATTTACCATCGTGGTATTGTCCGTGGAAGCAAGCCAACTACGGCCGGCGGGCCCTCACTTCGCGCCGGCCAAGCCGAGGTGGGCCCCTGAATTCAATTGGATGTTTGTCTAATCACACTATATCTATTTATTGGTGTGCTATTTGATGTTTCCATGTTCAATTCCCCAATCCTTAATTGCAAGTCATTTTATTTCACGCAGTCCCATTTTTCAGTTCATATGAGTCATTTTCTTGCACATTTGTGTATAAGATATTTGAACAAATTTGTCACAAGTCTAACAAAGTACTGGTGTTAGGTAACAGGATCTGTACTAAGAAAAAGCAATGAACTTATTTCTTACATTGCATCATGAAAAAACATTCTCCCGTTTTTATTGTCATTATTAGTTTTGCAGTAAAAACGAAATGACGCTGCTCAGCTTATAGTTTATAATTTTGTTATGAAAATCTAGACCTAAATCCACATCTGAAATCCGGAATTTTGTTTCATTTTGTTCAAATACCTAAATTTATGTAAATTTTATTTATTTTCGTTGCTTAATTTTGCTTCATTAAGTTTCACTGCTCTGCATTTTTATCTACAAACTGTCTCCCATCCTTACCTCGATACATGTTTAACAATTCATTTAGATATGGGAAATCGAAATTCACGTAAAAGTACATACTGTTGCATGTAACGTCCAGAAGTCACCTATCCATTATTTCCTTTCACATCCCGCATGTTTCCTTTAACAGCCCCTTGGATTCTAAATGTGTGCAGAATATGTATTTCTAATGGGTTTTTAAATGAAGTGTGTGAGGTAATAGTTGAGGTAGTAAAGTGTTATTGGGGTTTAGGGCGACGGCGGTGAGGCAGGAAAATGGTGCACAGTGTGCGGGATACTTTGCACCCAGACAACGCAACACAACTCCCAGAAACTTTGCCAGGCATGCCTCGTGCACGCCAGGTCGGTAACATTTTAAAAACAAGTTTTGCTCATATTTCGCCTCGCACCGGTATTTATAATTAGGACAAATTAATTAATTCACGTATCTCGATAATTGAAAAATTTGTAACCTTCAGTGTAATTGCGTTTTATCGAGGCGTTATGAGTTCCAATAACGTAAGATTGCATGTCCCTTTGACTCCTCTTCACGAAGTCGTGCAGTTAAATTTCCAACATAGCTCATTGTAGGGACATTTGAAATAATAAATTAGCTAACACACTTTCTTTATTTTATAATTTGCTCGCGTCTTCATTGCATGTAGTTTAGGCTATATAGACATTAGACACTAGGTCAGTAATGAGGTTAAAAAGTATACTATGTTTTAAATTGTTTCACCTGGAACAAATTTTTTGAGTACTAACCATTTATACCAATTATACGGCTTTGGTTAAAACTACAACTTTCACATTTATATAACACGTAGGTACCACGTTACTTGGTACAATAATAGCCTATGTCAATGTTCGATTACTTAATATTTCAAAGTTGTTTAGTTTAGGAGCATTAGTAGTTTGGTAGTCGTGGTCTATGTTGGATCCCGTGAAGAGGAGACAGTAGACAGTTGTTTGAACGCTGATGATGTAACAGACGCACGGGCAGTATGCGACCGCTGTGTGGGCCGAGCGGGCGACGCGGGCCCGGCTTTAAACAAGTGCGGTACAAGCATCGCTTGCCTCGTGGTATTTACATCAACCACGATGATCTGGTTGCCATGGCGACCGGCCCTCAGCCCGGGGACGCCGCCCAACCGGGGCTCGTAAACCAGGGCGAGGCCATGCTTAAAGCGATGGATAGAGAAATTATCTCCTACAAACGACAAGTAAGACGCGATAGTTTTCATACGCTAACGCTCCATCTGTAAGGTGGCGGTTTGCCCTCGGGCGAGTGTTAATCACACGCACACTTTATCCTTATAATAAATTAGCTGGCCTGGCGAACATCGTACCGCCTAACAGTCTATTCTTTATTTTTTTTTAAACACTTATTCTGCTATTCGGGACACCGGTCTAGCTAGTAAGATAAAAAAAAATAAAAATTTACCTTCCCGGAACCCCTTCACTAACACATGAACTCTATGATATGGTATTAAAGTTTAAATTGACTTTTAAGTACTATTACGAATATTTTGTATGGGAATATAGAAAAATTGTTTTTAGACTTTTTCACTCATTTTTTTAAATTTTTCTCTCCGTAAGAACCATCCTCGTACTTCAAGGAATATTATTTAAAAAAAATCAGACAAATCGGTCAAGCCGTTTTCATGTTATGTCGTGACAACGGAAAACGGGTTTCATTTTTATATATATAGATACACTGATAGTATAACATAAGTTTATCATTGGTACAAAATCGTTTCTTATGAACAAATTGTTTATGTTTAGGAGACGTCGGCTTCCGAGAGAAAAGCTAAAATATCTCGCTGTTCCGTCCGCCGCTGAAATTTTCACAAGAGTTTATTCGTACCCAATCCACAAACAATATAATGAAATCGGTTTTTTTCGTTCTCGTTCGGCGAACCGCCACCTTAAACCATAGGTTTCGATATTCTGCACACATTATAACCAGCTTTGCTATCCCAACGTTCTTTGGATAATCCAGATATGCACAAATGCAAATTTTCTTTATTATGATGTTGTTATTTTGTGTTTTAGGTACAGCAAAATAAACAACAGTTAAGCGCGATAAAACGTAAAGTTGGCGATTTGGGAGTTGAGGAATACAGGCCTGGTGAACCTCCAGCTAAGATTAACTCACGCTGGACCAATGAGGAGTTGCTAATGGCTGTAACAGCTGTGCGGAAATATGGTATGATCACTTATTTATCTCTTTTCTCTATTTTACTGGTTGGTACTAAATATTATATTTAACAAAAATGTATATAATTTTATGTATCTATAAAAGTAGTTATAGTATCAATATTATTAATACAAAAAAAAATGCGTGCGTACAAAGTACACGTCAGAAGTGAAATTTCTTTGGCAAACTAATTTTTAACACTTGTTCATATTTATACAAATCTCAAACTTTAGATTTATGAGACTTAAGAGACGAAAAAGGAGGATATGTTAAGAATTTAATGAATTTAACTGTCATTATTTCTTCGATAATAAAAACACGTGTCATTTTAATTTACAATTCGTCATTTGAGATTTCAATCGATTATTTTGCGAAAAATATAAAATAGTAATATTCCATAAATTCTCTTTACAAATTATAACTTTAAAATAGAATTTCTGTAAGGTATCCCTTTTCTTCGACAAAAACGCTGCACAACTTCGTGACGTTCCGTAAAAAAATTCCCTCATGCGCCTAAAGAAGTTTCACTTTAATAATGCCGCTAAAAATGTTAATGTTCTTATCATTGTCGAAGTAGACTTGATGAAGAGTAACAGCCCGTTCCCACTAGTCGAAAGTCGCATAAGACTAAAAGTCGAAAGTCTGATGTCCCTGTTCACACTGCGTCGCGAGTCGTATAGATCGTAGTTTCGCGCCATTCAGTACGTAGCGAATTCGCGATGTTGTGCTCTACTACTTACGAAGAAAATTAAAAAAGTTGAAAAAAATGTCAATTCCAAGAAAATACTGGATGTACCCAATCCTAACAGAAAGATCGACTCAACTAATGGAATAAGTTCTTCGGCTTTTATTTCTTTCTCCATTTTCACACAACAAACAAAAAAACACGAATTGGAGTGAGCAAGCAATGTGTAGGAATGTGTGTCTAGGAAGCGGGGCGGGGAGAGAGGTAACAACGCGTTCGAGTCGTTAAGACGTAAGACTAGTGTGAACAGCAACAAGCAGGCACCTATGCGAGCACGATTCGACGCGACTTTTAGTCTTAAAACGGGCGCTGGCCCGTCGGATGGTTTTTTGAGTCGTATTCGACTAAAAGTCGCGTCTCATCTAATGTGAACAGCTCCATATAAAGTGTATGGTGACCAGAGCATTCGACTTTTAGTCTTATGCGACTTTCGACTAGTGGGAACGGGCTGTTACTGGATGAAGTTTTAATATTATGTTCCGGGTAAACGAAGTCGTTCTATTTATATTGGGTAAATAGCACGATAAAGTTCGCAATAAAATGTATTATCAGTGATATAAAAT
Organism: Pieris melete; assembly: GCA_963693345.1. Taxonomy (NCBI): domain Eukaryota; kingdom Metazoa; phylum Arthropoda; class Insecta; order Lepidoptera; family Pieridae; genus Pieris; species Pieris melete. The sequence continues at coordinate 302,108 of CAVNZK010000053.1, read as the reverse complement.
AAAAGTCACGTAATTTAAAAATCTCAGAAAATTTTACATTTTAATTTCAGTATTGAGTTTTCGTACCGCGTTTAAAGTTTTGTTTTTTTCGAACTGTATAATCTACGAATTTATCTCTGAGAATGATATCGAAATTAAAATGTGTACTTAGATGTCATTTGGGTTTTTGTTAGGGTGTACTGATGCTGACTTGATCGTGAACTGTCAATATCATGGAGTTGCTTAAATAGGGTAGGTGCGAGTAGGTTTGAATTTGAGCAGTGGTCTAGTGGTTTAAGCGTGCGCCGCTTACCACTGAGGTCGTACGTTCGACGCTCCTGCGGCGAAGGCAATATCGTGAGAATACCGGTTAATACCGGTTAAAGCCGAGAAATATCTGTTCAGATCCAAAATTTCGACGGCGTGTCTCACAAAACTGTCTTCACCTACTTGCCTGTTTAGAAAAATAATGGTCACGATATTTTATTTGTATTCTTCATCATATTTTCTATCGCCTTAAATGTTGAAATATTAACAGGTAAAGACTTCCAAGCAATTGCTGAAACGCTAGGAACCAAAACAGAGGCCCATGTGCGTACATTCTTCGTTTCATATAGACGTCGTTACAATCTGGATGCCGTACTTCGGGAACACGAAGCTGACCGCGGAAATGCTAATCATATACAGCCAGGTAAGTAATTTTACCTGTTTTCTTAACAGAACATAGTGCAGAGTCACGAGGTGGTCACGAAACTTTTACTATACTTGGTTACAGTACTGTACTTGGTTACAGAAAAACGTTACGGCGCGTTACACAGGGGGGTCTAAATAATCTCCAAAAGTTGCGTGACATAATACTTGAACGCTCCCTAATTATTTGACCTGGCAACCCATTTTTTCTGTCACATAGAAAATAATCATTGAATTGCTTATTTTTATTTGTTTTTCTATAAATGTAACGAAGTGTTAATAAATAAATCATTATGACAGTTCTGAAGCCAGTATTAAAATTGAATGATTCAGTTAATAGGTTATTTGATAAAAATCGCTATCAATTCCAGGTACTACAAGCACAGAGGCAGCTGAGAATAATGACGAGAGCAACGCTAATGGTAGCAGCAGTTCGCCCAAGAGCACTGCTAGTAAAGATGAAAAAGTAAGTATTAAACATAGTGACCTAAAGTTACACTATTATTTTTACCTTGTGTTTCTACCCCTAAAATTAAAAACAACTATTACTTGATATAAAAAATAATACGTGGGATATGGATACAGTTGTAAGATTCCTGGCTACAAATTATAATAAAATATATAAGAAATATGATAAAAGGATTTACAGATCTAAGGTATTGCACTCATATGAGAAAACGGGAAATCTAGAATTTTCAAATAAAAAAAAGGGTGCGTGTACTTATGTACGCGCGTAAGAAGTTATACTTCTTTGGCGTTTTTTATTTCTTTTTTAAATATTAAATAATTAATAATAAATATTTAACGTAAATAATTTAATAACTATTCATTTATTCATTAATATTAATAATAATTATTATTATTTATTATTTTATTGTATTATTCATTCAATTTAATAACTAGGTATGTTTTCATAACCTTTTAACTAAGTAACAATAGGTCTTTGTGAGAAAGCATTGCTAAATTTCTTTGAAAAAATAATTAAAACTCCTTTATTTGTTTAAAAGGTACTACAAAGGTCATTGGTCAAAATTCTTGTTATAGCTGCTAACTTCACGCATATTCTATTTCTTTTTACTTGTAGACTGTCTTATTCCCATCTCGCTCGCGCACGCTCAGTGCCCGGCTGTTTTAAAAAGAATTCGTTAGTGGGCAACTTCATACTGATAATTTTGTGTAACGGTGCGCGCGCATCGTATAATTTCACTCTCATCAATTTTTCATAACGTGCCTAAAGAAGTATAACTTTAAAAAATATAACATGGTAAAATGACAACGAGATAGCAAAAAAGTCGAACACTCTGAGCTACCAACATCAAAGCGGCGCGAAAGAGAAGGTTATGCCTCGAAGGTGGGATGAGAAAACGGATAAAAATATAGGCCGTTACATAAAACTTAAGTTAATGATATTTTTTCCAGACAGAAGTGGACAGCGAGGGTGTCTCTATCGGCGCATCCGCAGAGCAGGGAGGGGCGCCCACCACGCCCCCCAAACAGAAAACTGCTAAGTGATGTAAAAGGTAACAATATTCTTTTTAACCTACCCGTAAATCAAAATCATAAAAATCTAATTACATTATATTAAACTAGCTGACCCGGCAAAAGTGGTTTTGCCATGTATGTATATTATTATAATATGCATAAAAAAATTCATTAGAATCGGTCGAGCCGTTTCGGAGGCGTATGGGAACGAACATTGTGACACGGCAATTTATATATTAGAAATAAATGTAGGAGTGTATTTTCGTATTATTGCACCTTAAATAAAGTGTAAAATACTTGATGTGTAGTTAACAAATTTTTTTTAATGTGAAATAGTATTATAGCAAAACTTTCTCTTTTAGGAGCTGAATAAATCAAGAGTGGGGAACCGCACTATAGCCTTGAGATTCTGTAACTCACTTTTCGAACTCTCACAGCGGTTTTCGCAGCGGCGGTCGCGCTCAAATCAGTCGTAAAGCAGTGAGAGTTCGAAAAGTGAGTTACAGAATCGCAATGCAGTAAATATACCACAATTGCAAATTATTTAATCTATATAATTTCATCTCATATCTCGAAATATTTTTAAGCAAATAACCTTAGTTTAAATTAGTGGTAATATTAAAACCGTATTCCAAAATGTGATTGGTGCAACGTTCAATCCATTTTGTCTATGAAATTTGACATTGACAGTTATGTCTGGTAATATATTTTGAAGTGTCCGTGGACAGTAATTATAGTAATGGATTATTTAATTTGTAATTATTTTCTAAATAAGGAAACATTATTTAATGGAGGTCAAGATTATTTGAATTTAATTATATATTGAGTATTGTTTTTACGGAAATAGTGAGGCTTCGTATACTATAAGATCTCATATGAAAATGTCTCAAAATATATATTGAAATTTTTCCGATTGGATTCATATGTACGTAGATAAAAAGTCGAACAAAAATTTTCCCCTATAATCTTTTTTTATCGATTTAATTGATGTTAGGACCACGCCCCTTTCTAAATATGTTAACAACATGTCCAAAATCAAATACAGTAAATATGAGCGTCGTCATCAAAATATTAAGGTACTAGAAAATCTGGGGTAACTTTTGCCATGGTCAATTTATTGAAAAAAAAAAAAAAAAACAATCCAACGGAGTGAATTTCGAATAACAACAAACAAACAATAAAAATAACAATTCAAAATTGACATGAATTAGTTCTTATTGGTATATACCAAATATCATATTTGGATAGAAATTATTGTAACAATAAAATATTCTATATAAATCAATGTTAGATTGCCTAACCTACGTTTATAATATTTGGGTTGCTACTCAGCCGTTAGGGTGCGTTCAAGTATTACGTAACGCAATTTTTGAAGATTATTGTCCCCCCCCCCCCATGTAACTCGCCGTAACGTTTTTCAGTGCCCAAGTCTAGTAAAACGTTTCGTGACCACCTAGTGACTCTTTTTTATCTGGTGTAAGTAGGAAATAATATTAACAATAACGCGTAATTCAATCCCCGCCCCGCATCGTAACGTTTTACAAAAGGACCCCCCCCTCCCAAAATTCGTTACATAATACTTGAACGCTCCCTTAGTAGATAGCAGGAATTACGAATACCAATAATGATCATTTTTATATACTCAAAAGAGTTATTCAAAATTTGTACATTCGTTTAATAGGAATAATTGACTATTTCATGTCTGTTCTTAAATTATTGTAGTTTTCTTTTATAAAAGTTCCATACGGAAAAATTTCAACATGTTTAACAATACGGCACGGTATACGGTATAGAAATTTGTAAATAATAAAATTAATAAATTACTTTTAAGTATAACTAGAATATTTAATTACGGGCCGATTTTACATGGGTTGAATTGACGGTAAAAACAACACTTATTGGTAATCTGACAAAACATTTTTAATTATCACTTATTGAAATAAAACAAGTTTACTTAGATATTGCAATTATTAATATTAGATATTTGACTAGCGAATATTTTTTTTTTTAATTGTAATCAATAAGCTGGTTTTAATTCGATAGTAATGTATTTAGTACTTTTGTTACAATAACATATTGTAAATACTACTTGCCATAATGTTTTTATAAATAATTAGATTTTAGTTAATACAAGAAAAAATATTTTTGTTTACTATGGGTAACATTTGTATCAATATTTAAATTCATTAAATAGTGTTTAAGTTCGAATTAATGTGCATTTTATATTATTCTGTCTTTGTATAACACTTGAGTCGAATAATTTGTCCTAGAATAAGTACGCAAAGGGCTAAGGAAGTTTTTGTTTAAGAATATTTTTGGTCAAAACCAAAAATATTCTTAAACAAACCAAATACAGACTCGATAAGAACCATTGTGGTTGATAACATAGCAATAATGGCTTATATTATTATGTCTTTACATCTAAATATTCATGTCTTCCCCACGGAAACCTACAGAATTTCAATTAGAACAAAAAAATCACGTCTTAAAATATTAGTATACGATATCCATGAAATTTTGAATGCGCATTTGCCGAACTTACGTTTCACAAAGTGAGTGTGAAACGTAACGAATCGTGTTGCATATCATTTTGTATGACTTTTTGTAATCAATATTAAGGCTTATTCGTGATACCGCAATGGTCTTATACTGTATATTTAATAAGTAACCTATATTACTCATTAAAATGGTAACTTAGCCTACTTATGCTAGAACAATCAAAAGCAATTTAATAGCTATTTAAAAATATAAAAATTACATTTTTAAATAGCTGTTAATATGGTAAAATAGCAATAACGTTGCCGCCCGTTTTACTTTAGTACATTATTGTCAAGTTTCAGTTATTATGACATTGTAATAAAACATTTATGTAGTTTGACATTCACAATGAGGTTATTTGCCACATATTTTTAATAGGACATATTTTTCAAACGGCGAATTCGGATGTATTAATGTTCAAAGTTTTGATTCAGGTAAGATAAATATCATAACAGTTAATATGAGAAAAGTCAAGTGAACACTGGCGATATAATAAGTGTAAGTGTTATAGATATAAATAAAATATTCCTTTTTAATGTCTAGTTTTGTCGCGAGAAATGTTTCGTCAAGATTTATTGTCTGAAAGACACTAGAGTTACTCGTAACTCTAGTGTAGGGATAAATTGTTGATATTTGAAAATCAGGCATTAGACATTGGTGTATCGGAATTTGTCTTTAATATATAATAACAAGTACTCGCTAACTTGTGTGCATTAATTATATAAGATAAGCAATGTAACCCTTAAATTGTATATATTTTAAAAGTAGTCTTAGATAAATACTAATTGACGTTTAAAAGTTCCATAGATTAGTTTCCTAAACAATACCACAGATAAGAGAGACGCGTCATTCGTATAGCGTTATCAAAACGTTTGTCTAAGATAAAACTAAGTATGTCCAATGCTTCTAGGGTAAGTATTCAAATGGTTTTATCAATACTCGTATAATGTTATACATAATTACACTAATGTAGGGAAATAGATTATTACGTACGATATTTTTTTACACGTAAAAGACATCTCACTATAGAGGATTTAGATTCGTGTTAAATATTTAAGAATTAAGGTTAGGATTTAAATTATCTGATAGATTTTACGAGAAAATTCACTGAGCCGAAGATGTGTTACCGAATGCTTTGTATATACAAGTAGATTAATTGACATGAAATTAAAAGTGCCACAAAATTCAGATTCTGCGCATCTACTTATTATGGCCATCGTGGCTGTATGGTTTTTGTCTGTCTTGTTTTTAAGTTATGATTCTAAATATAATAGTTCAAAATTTCTACAGGTCTTTCGTATAGTAAGCAAACGCTGATTGGTCGATCTTGTTTTAAAGAAAAATTGTGTAAACAAGATTTAATCATAAATCTTACTTATTTCAACGATTGAAATACTTAAAAATGTCAAGTTTTGTCAAACAATTTTTTTCTATAATGTGAAATTTATGATAGCACTTTAACAAGCATGTTATGGAATATAAACATAAAAATAATTTAAAAAAATATTACTATTATATGCCAAAAGATTTATTTGAATTTTGTGTATGCAATAATTAAAAAATAATATGATTAAAGCGATCACCCAATCAGCTCTCGTGAAGCGTGTCGCAAATTTTATTACGGTTATGTCCGCCTACTGCTAAATTAGCAATACATAGCGTACCTAACTTTATATCTAATTATTTTAAGTTATTCGAATATTCAAACTAATTTGTTTAATGTGGGTCATGGGTTTACTTTATTTGTAAATATTTGCAATTTTTTACCTTTTCCTAGTTAATTCGACTTTCATTTAGCGTTCGCCCATAGAGATCCACTGTGAAGTCATTTATTTTTAAGGATTAGTTCAAAATTTAAATTATTTAATTTAGACGATAGCAATCGATTAGTTGTCATTGCTTTTTACTAATTTCATGTATCTAAATTCAGCAAGTATGAATTTCAGGATAAATAAACTATTCGATAATTATTTGTGTTTATTTCGTAATAAGACCTATCTGACATAATCTTGACGTTCACTTTATAATCTTGGAAAGTATGGGGTGTATAATGATGGCGTTTTTCGTTTGCCCAACTAGTCCACGGTCACGCGAAACGTCGTGGGTGGCCCGGGCTATGTAGGAAACATTCATACTTTAATGGTTTGGTTATATAATTGGGTGCATAAATATGTGCGATATTGGAAATATTATAAATATTGGAAGTCAAAGCGACGGGCAATTGTTCTAGTGCAAAATATGACAAAAAGGCCATGAAAACTATGAAAACTTTGGACCACAGATGGTCGAAAGTGGAAAATTTGATATCCGAATATGATGTTTGATAGTAGATAGTACTGTAGAAGGAGTGAGACGAATTCCAACATTTTCTTTAAAATACATCCTCGTTCTCACAGATTATCTATACTACTTATTTCAATTTGAAAAAAACAACATTGTCAAAAAGTACACTCCTGTCAGAATAACAAGATTCTTCTACAAGTTGGATAGGGCCAAATATTAAGGAAATGGTATCTCGTATATTTCGGGCGTTGCCTTTAGGAAGTGTGCGTTTAGCAGGACCTGATGATGTTCCTGCTATTTTGACTTTGGTCAATGAATCTATGTCTCTGAATTTTCGTATTTCTGGTCCTGCGGATTTAAACTATCTATTGTAAGTACATATATACACTAGACTATTGAATAAATGAAATAGTATTACCTTAGTTTATTAACTTTGGTATTATATTTTATGATATGGTAGGTAATTTTATCGGCACGTGGCAATTGCTTGACTGACTGTCTTCTGTCCATGACGTCTTCTGCGACGAATATTTTTACATAATTTACAGTAATTAAAGTTTCTATAATATTTTTTAGACATCCTTTTTATTAATTTCTCCATGGATAATTAATATATTAGTTAATTGTTTGAAGTGCCGTAACTTAGAAGCAGATGTTAGTTATTTCAGCGTTATTATTTCAGGAAAAATTGTGCTTTAACTATATGCCAGTTAGATATAAACGGGACAATAGTAGGTGCACTTGCTCTAAAGGATCATCCTCTTGTGCCTTCTGTCAACCCTGCCGCGTGGGAAGATTTTGTATGGAGTAAATATAAGTATGGTATTTGTTGCTAAAGATAACTTTGAAGCAAGTTTGAGCTGATTAAAAGGCTAAGACCTTGTTAAAAGCGCTTAAATTATTTTTGTACTTATTCTTTTCTTTATTCATATACGTTTTTTATCAAAAGAAACATGTATTGTATTAAATTTTATAGGCAACACTTTTTTTTAATTTTCTATTTTATTTTACATTTATTTCCATTTAAACCCTATAACGTATTCCAGGTATGTAGAACTAAATTCACGGAACACGATTTTCCTGCACCTGCTGTGTTGGAATCCAGTTTATGCGCGAGAACTTGTTGATAATATGCTAAAGTCTGTATTTATGCATGACCCTTACCTACAGTACATTGCAATGATGAGAACCATTATTGAACATCCACGTAAGTCTTCTTTTTTAATAGAGTAGAAATGAATAGCGTTCTTTGTTTTTTGGCGTTTATTTCTATACATGTGAGAACAGATTCTTAAGTTAACAGTTCTTCTTCAGATTCTTCATTTGGCTGGATTACTTTAATACTAAATGAATATAACTAACTAACCTTAAAATATAATAATTAAAACATATTATTTAAAGGAGTTCCTTTAGGCAAGGTTCCGAAGATACTGGCAGCGTTCAACCTTTGAATAGCTAGACTAATTCTTTGTCCGAGGTAGCTGCCAGCTCCTCGGTCTCCTGTGATGTCGACTAACCTTTTTCCTATTTCCTTAAAAAGCCTGATAGCGCTGGGACCCCACGGAACAAAGGTGTCGACACCGAATGGAACAAAATCATATTCGGAACCTAGACCCCTGTACTTGCTGCTTACTGCAATACTTATACAATATTTTTGGCGCTCGTAGGCAAAACTTATTGCATACTTAAAATTATAATACATACATTTAAAAGTCTGCATATTTAAGGGCAATCATCGTTATTGTTCTCTACATTAAAATAAAAAAAGGTTAAACACTGATTTCAGTGTTAGTACCAGGGCAGTCGCGTTCTGAGGCGTCATTCAGACGGGTTCAAGCGTTGGAACGAGGTGTTCCTGGAGATCAGCTACCGACGCTGCTAGTCGCTGAGAGGGGGGATGTCAGTCCTAGACTTAAGATTCGACGAGCAGTGTTAGTATATTAGATAAAGTCCAAAATTCGTCCCTGAAAATCAATTTATCAAGCATTAGATTAAATAGCAACACTAGCGATACATGTCAAATATTATGGCTGTGCTAAAACATAGTCCTAGATATGTTTGTAACCAAGGAGATAATTATTTGTTGCTTGTAGAACGCACCTTTAATAAATTCGCGAGGCGGGTATAAATAAAAGAGTCCAAGTTTTGCATATGTCACCGTAAAATTGTAAACACCGTTAGATTGTAATCTATCTGGCGAGATTATGAACAGTCGAAAGATTGTGAACCGCAACGTACTGCTTACAATTTAACGTATTATTATTCGGTAGATTGTAATCTATCGAAGTGAAACCGTCAAATTGTGAAACGGATCACACCTCGCGCGCTGATTGGTTGAACGGAACCAATCTTTCGACAGTTCATAATCTAGCGAGATAGATTACAATCTAACGGTGTTTACAATTTTACGGTGACACATATATAGAAGGGCCCGCCTCAGTTATTGCGCGGCAATGTGAGTTTTTGGCGCCATTCATTAATTCTATGTAAACAATATAAATAATTTTGCTTTACGAGAATAAATAAATTACACTAATAAGCCATATGTCTCATACGTTTCAAAGACAAATTAATTAGATTCTTATGAGTTTTTGAAATTACAAATACGGTGTGTTTTCTTCTTAACTTGATGTTTCAGTGAAGCGGATAATGATGATATAGTGCCTATCATAGAACAACATTATGTTCGACTTCGTCAGATGTACGGAGATTTTTACGTAAGCGAGCTGATTTCGAGACACCCAGAATCAGAAAGGGCCTTGCTTGTTTGTGAGGTAAATAGTGTAGTCTGAAATTTTAAACCACTTATTGATAATACATACACAAATAAAACATATAAAAAAATAAAAATAAAATATCCACGACATTAAGTTTGTGTCGATAGACATCCCTACTCATCGGCAATCTAGACAGGGTGTAAGCCGAGATAAAAAAGCCGGCGTAAAAAAACTGTCGGTACTGTTTTAAATTATCATACAAAATTACTATGGCAAACATAGATAGAAGAAACCAAAAGGAGGCAGATACGGTCCACTCTCGTCATCATAGACAGTATTGAAATATAATAGATTATGTTTAATTGTTATATGAACTAAATCAATCTTATTGCACCGTTTACTACTTATTTAAAAGACAATTGGATTGATACATTTCTTGAATAAACGGGTTAGTTACGTGAATCTATTTTATAGCATAAAGAAGTGGCAGTTGGTGTAATGTGCCTCAACACAGAAATAAATTTTGAGGAACTGGAAGAGAGTTTTGATCTATCACCATTCGCTGGTCTGCGGCGTTTAGAACGCGTCATAAAACCTAGAGATAAAACCGTAGATGGATCATCTGTCAGGTCTGTATCTGTCAAAATGACGTTTTTGACATACGGAAGTCACAGTTGTGTTAAGTCTTGACTCAGAATCTTATCCAATATTCTTAGTTAGGCTGAAACCAAACGAGCGTAAATTTTTGAGTTGTGAGTCGCAGAATTTCGGTCGCGTAATTTCTGCTGCATTCGGTTTCATACAAAAGTCCTGTTTCGTTCACACGGCGACGCAAAATGAGTTGTCTGCCGACTCACACGCATTATTCGGACCGAATTGAGTTCTTCTAAATATGCTTCGTAAATACACAAAATTTTCAACGGTTCCATTGCACGACACAAACATCCGCAATAAACGTTCGATAGTTACTGAATAAAATGGGCTCGTCTGGCATCCCAACAGAATTTCTGACAGGCAGAATTTCACTGAATTTCAGACTCACAAAATTACGCTCGTTTGGCCTCACCCTTAGGGGCCTCATAGCCTAGCGGTCTTAACTCTTATTACGTGGCAGCTAGGTGAGTTGTACCGGGTTCGATTCCCGGTTCGAGGGCAAGTTTACATTTAAATTGGTTCTCGGCCTTTGGGAGGGTTGTGCGGTACCGGGCGAGTGCTTAAACCGTACATGGAGGACACGGTCGAATTTCTAAAGACAAGCACGAATTATAAAAAAAATCCTATATTTGGCGCTGGCTAATGCACAAATCGTGCCAGAGCCATAAAAAAAATATCCTTAGTAATGATTAGAGTGAGATCACTGTATTCCGTTACATTCATAATCCGAGAATTGTTTTGTGTATTTAGTATGTGTCTTCCACTATTTATTCTAAAAATTCTTCTTTAATAATATTTATTAGTCCAATTAAGGGCAACATTCCATATTAGTATCTACAACCAACGAAAGATTTATATTTTTAACTAGTATTTCATAGGTAAGGAAGAGTTTTCTTTATATACATTTCACATATTACAGCCTCTTAGAATCAAAAGATCCCCAAAAGGAATCGTCGTTAACAAGCGCAATTTCCAGAGAAACTAAATCGAGGGTATGTTAAAACTATATTTTTGATACATACTACGCTGAATTTATCTTTATAAAGCGCTGTAAAATATTTTAATAGAGTCCTCCTTCAATCCAATAAAGGATTACGGAACATCAGTAATCTACTAAAAACTTATTCATTATAAATATACTAGCTGATCCGGCAAACGTCGTTTTGCCATGTATATCATTTATAATAAAAAATAGGGGTTGATCGTAGAGGGGTGGAAATTAGGGGTTATATGTATTTTTTAAAGTTGTATCATAAAAAAATTATCTAAAATTTAAAAAAAAAATTTAGGGGTGGACTACCCTTAAAATTTAGGGTAATGAAAAATATATGTTGTCCGATTCTCAGACATACCCAATATGCACACAAAATTTCATGAGAATCGGTCAAGCCGTTTCGGAGGAGTTTAACTACAAACACCGCGACACGAGAATTTTATATATTAGATTTAGCTATGGTTCAAATTAACTTTGTATACCTTATATTGTGCAGCGGAAAAGTTTAATTAAATTGCTTGTCATACAAAGGTGACTTGGGTATACGGTGGTGACGAATTCTCAAAGTTCAAAGAACAAGAAGTTAAGGCACCACGCCCATCACAACCCGGTGTGTTTAGCCAACTCGACGTATTGAATCTCTTTCTCGAAGAGCCAGAGGAAATGGAATATGATATCGTCAACATAGACCCAGAGTTAATGAAAGTACCTAAGTACTTCTATGAAAACAGGTATGTTGGGTATGCATTGACTAGGGTTAATCAAAATAATGGATTTAAATATGTATCCAACGTGCTGTTTTTTTTTTAATTCTACGAGATACCTGTATGACAAAAATATTTGGAGGATAGATTGAAAGGTTTCTGAATAATATACTTTTGGTACTATGTCATTTTTACATTTAGAAGTGAAACTCATACAAAAGAACTATTCATTGATTATTTTCTCAGCCAAGATGAAAAAACAAAAGTTCGTCGCAGAGAATCCTTCTATGACAATAAATATCTTGATAAGGACGTTGGGAAAAGGACATGTAAGTGTATTTACAACATAAAAGAAAACACATGGACAGTATACAAAGCCGAAACAGATTACATTGATAAACAAAATATACGAAACCGAAAACATAAAGTAAGTAAAACCTTAAAAGATAAAAAAAGAAAACCGAAATTAAACATAACACAAACTACAACTTAATATTATAAAGAAAAAAGAAATCGTCACTATTGCTAAATAAAGTCAAAATCTTCCCGCTTCCTAAAATATTTCCTACCCTCTTTGGTAAGGTGAAAACATCTTCATAAATTGTATTGTAGTTAGCTAAAACCTATTGGCGAGTTAACAAGATAATTAATGTTCGTACGAGGCACTTGGAACAATTGTGCTTATCTTGTCGCATGTCGCAATCTCTAAAAAACGTACGTAGCTTATCAAATAATTTATCTTATAGCCGAGTTCCCCATGATATCACCAGCGAAGCCTCCAGAGCCAACACGCTTCATAGGACCACCTAATGCCTTTCTATTGGAGTTGTTTGCTATGCGCTATGATTATGATGAACGGTAAATTTTTACCCAAACCATATGAATGTAATGTTAAAGTGTTTTCTGGTCTAGTCTGAGAAATAATAGATTATATATCAAATTCAAATTCAAAAATCATTTATTCACGTAGGTAACACAATGTACACTTGTGATTCGTCATTAAAGAAATAAATATTAATGCTTCTAATTTTACATTTACTGCCAGTTCTCAAATCAAGGGCGTAGAACGGAAGAGAAGAACTGGCAATAAACTCTCCGCCACTCTTTTTAATCGCCATGTTTTTTTTTTTTACACAACGTTTGTAAGGAGCTGCAACCATTACACCATGTTCCACATGACATTTTAAGTAATTAATAATAATAACATAAATAAAAACAAAGACTTGTCCCCTATCAGCAGGAGGCATGGTGAAATAGGAGCACGCACTTACATTCTCGTGGGAACAACACGCAAACACATAGTCGAAATAATTAATATCACCGCATACACGAATTCAAGTACGACCAGTCACCACAAGTAGCACCCGTTCACGAGTATGACGCATGGCCAGCCATCACACATATATCCAAAACACATAATATTGTTTACGTATTCACCTGTCAAATACGCGTTTCTAGGTTTTGGATAAATAATATTAAATTGAGGGCTTTATTTCTCATTTCTCATTGGGTTTTGAAAACCCTATTGAAAATCGTAACTTATTTCAGATATGGTTTCGATATGTTAGAAGTGGCGTTTGAGCTATTTCCAGATAGAGATTACTGCATCGTCTGTTTGCCGACTAACCATACGTGTTTCCCGCTTCTGGAACATTTTACGGTGAATTTTTTTTTTCTTCATATAATTTTTGACACTAGGTGTTGTCCCATATGTTAAGGATCATCGTAGTAAGAGAAATAAAATGTCTTCAACCCTCCATTTTTATTACTCAACTACTTCAGTTACTACTAGTTGAATTAGTGGAATTATAAATTTACACGGATAAAAAGTAATATTTTTGTATAATAACTTGCGAAACACACAACATTTTCGGTATTTTTTTCCAGCTAGTAACACCCTTTAATTATCGGATGAGGTTTATCAATGAGACACTTTACGTGGTTCACATAAATTCTGTTAGAGGGTGAGTCTTCTTTTATTGTCAATGAAATTGTTACAAAAGTCTACTATATAAAAATAAGTCGGGTTTTCCTTCCTGACGCTATAACTCCAGAACGCACGAACCGATTGCCACGGTTTTGCATTCGTTGGAAAGGTCTCGGGCTCCGTGAGGAAATTCAGGAAAGAATTCAACAGAAAAGCGGGATCACCAAACGAAATGTTACATAAAACGAAGCCATCTGGTGGCGAAACGGAGTTCGCCGAGTTTGCTAGTTATTTTATATTTTTAAAAAATTTTGCTATCTGTAAGCATACAGATTAATACAGCCTTAGATTCAAATGTAAATAAAACATTTTCAAAATAAGGTTTTTTGGGATAGTGTAATTGTATAAGCTATTGTTTTAATTATGTTTTTGACAACTAATAAAATACGTAGGAACGTATGTAGGTAGGTAATAAAGGCACAAGTCCGCGGGGCAGGAGCTTACGGGTCTCCTCATAACGGCTCTGCTAAGCAAAGCCGACCGAAAAAAGTGGAGAGATGTCATTAACGGGGCAGCACCTTACAGTGACACGACCTACAGTTATGAAGAATACGACTGAGAAGATCCTACGTAGATAGCAAAAACCTATATTTTTTGTTTTTAGGGATGTGAGAGTACGTCCAGCTGAACTATACGATGCTATTAGTATGAAAGACATTCTGGAGAATTCGCCAAGAAAGACAGAAATTTTGGATTTGTTTCACGATAGCTTTGATATTCCCTCGTTGTCATCTTTTTCTCTTCTCAGTCAGAATCAGCCGATCGGCTTGGTCATACTGGGGTAAGAAATTACTTAAACTGAGTACATGGTCATACATTTTTTTACTTACAAAGATAATTTTTGGTATCACGCTAGCGTGTCTGCGCAAGGTGTATAAGGCTAGTTCTTAGGGTAGAAATTAAACACTCCTAATAACAATGACTTGATTCACTATAATTCACTTCACTGACTTTACATAAACTGTATAACTTCAAACTAAAACATAGTAATTTGCTCTTGCGCATGTGTCACAACTTTTATAATCTATTATTTACTCCGACACGACCATGCCACTTCGAGGAGATGTTCCAGTCAATTTGTAACAACTCGTAAACAACCGAACGAGTCAAATCAGCAACTATTGCACATGCGCACTTCTACCAAGATTCTTAAGAATTGTTTCATAAAAATGTTTAGAATTTAATTAAATAAAAATTAAAAGCTACCACTAGAGTTTAGTGTAAAGAATGTTTAGCTTTCATAAGTGATTTAAAGTGTTCTTCAATACTCAATACTTTCTTCACTATGAGAAGTGTGTGTTCTTCGGTTATTGGTAGGACAATAAGGCCCCGATTCCAATTAGCGCCTCAAATCACTACCTCTTCTTGAGCTCTGTCAATAGCGCTACAACATTTTAGGTCTGGGATTCAGATTTCTTTATCTGTTCCGTGATCATTTTTACTAGGCAACTAGGTATTGAACCTTCTGTGCCTGACACACACCGTCGTCTTTATGGGTCTAAGGCGTGCCTGTTTCCTCACTATGTTTATCTTCACCGTACGAGCGAGTGTTAAATGCGCACACAGAAAGTCCATTGGTGCCCTACACTGAGGCACTGAGATTTGCTATTGCTTTCTCTTCAGACAACTTATATAACCACTAAAATAGTATTGTCTTTTGAAATCAAAAAACACCCTAATTTCAATAGAGAGGCCTGTCAAACACCTGGGATCCAATAATATCCAAATTAAAATATCAAGAAAAACAATCCGCGAAAATAGAGGACACCGTGAGACATTTTTGCCAAAACCCTCCATCTTTTAGTCGATACCAACTCCGGGGAAATAAATACAGATATTGCAACTTTCTCTACAGTTGTGATACTTTTTGACATCCAACACCTTTTGTCTTTAGTCACCGTGACCACGCACGCTGTAAAGCACGCGAAACGTGGGATAAATTTAAAATTATGTTAAATAATTATTGTAATAGGTAATACATAACTTTAATCCGGTTAAAAAGGTTTTTCTTTAAACCACTCAAATATGTTTAACTACATACAATTTTGTTTCAGACCTCTAGAAGATACAACAATAATAAGAGCACAATATGACTTGGACCCCGAACCTTTTAAGTATGGTACTGATGCTGCGGTATGTAATTATTACAGCGCCGTAGCTTTTGCTACTTCGTGTAGATCTTATGCTGTAAAAAAAAAAAAAACTTCCGTATGTCAAACGGGAGTAATGCTTAACGCTAAATCTCAATTACGAATTATATAGCGTTTTTGTATGGCTCAATGAAAATATAGGTCTAGTACGAAATACGAAGATCGTCTTTCTTTCGTTATGGTCCGAAACTTCGGCGCTCGATTTTCGTAATACTATTGGTATATGGATAAAATTTACTGGAAGTAGTATCGTAAATTTTTAGGTTTTGGTGGGTATAATGACTCCAATAATGGAGCCACACGGCCGATGGTATTTACGTGACTTAATCAGATATACAAGATATACTACGCTGTTTTACGCCTGTCGTCTTTTTGCTAAAGGAGAAGCGGTTAGTAAATTTGTATGTAGCTTTTTGTTCATATGAGTAGTGCTGGCCGAGTGGCTTGAACGTGCTCCTCTCAACCATGAGGTCGCATCACAGCTCCAATAGAATTTAATAAAAACAATTAAACCTCACAAAGATACATAAATGTAAGGCCCAGACCTACTGGTTGTACAGCCACTGTTTTTATTTTATTTTGGTTCATATAAATTTGAAACAATACATAGTTTTAGTTAGCATGACTCAGAGATAGCGGATAGGAAAATATTTTTAAGCCATACTGATATATTATCTGTGGAAATGTCACTGTTAAAGTTTAGTTTATGTGAAATGTACAATTTATTTTTTAATTAATGAATTTTTTAATAAAATTCAGAGTCCTAACAGACATTTAATGTCTCTATCGAGTCACATGAAACCAGTTTTACCTCGGCAATTCTTCCCCAATGTTAGAGGAAATAAAGATCTTGAGGTGATCTTTAAACCCATGTAAGATTTTATTTTTTTAAATATGGTGCATATAAGAAAGTTTTTGTGTATATTTCTTTCATTTCACTTACGTTTTAGCAGATAACTTCTGTCTTACTTGAATAACTGGTTTTACTACGCGTGAATGTAATCATTAATAGAATACAATAAAACTGATTAATATTTATTAATAGACTATTAATATTATTATTATTGGATATGATAGTATTCAGTTTATAAGCTATGTAATTATTTTTGGGCATAAGTGGTACATTAACATGTCCTTCGATTTCAGGGCCACACCATTTGCCTTGTGGACATTAGAACGTCCGTTGACAAGTATGCCCAAAGTGTACGTAAACAATAGTATAGTGGTTGTCGGCGCCAGTCGTACGGGATTATCATTTATCGAAGCTCTGGTTATGGGGTAAGTCACCACCGATGAAGATGTAAGACGCAACTTAATATTTTATGCGAAACCTATTTCACCTTGACGTCTGCTTCCACGACAGAGCGAGATTTTTTTATCAGTTTTTTAATTTATGAAGTTTGACATTGACATCTGTCAAGACGAGATTGTAACTTGAGATACGAATTAGAATTTAGATAAGAAGAGTACCAGGAAGAGTCGAAGAACAAACCAAAACCCCTATCTACTCTATAGATATAATCATCTATTCAAATGTTTGAAACATATATGACAAGCAACACGCGAAAATGTGCAAAAAAGTACTACTACATATACTATAATTATTTAATTTCAGTTCCAGTGCCCAGTATCTAACATTCACCAATATAACCCTGGTCTCTGAGCACGGTCTACCAACAGTACCAGACTGTCTGAAAGCAGCCGAAATCTGCGTGCCGCGTGACGGTAGATACACAGACAGATATATAAAAAGCATGCCTTTTTACTATTATGTCGATGTTCTATCCGGACTTATGGTTAAAATTGACCGGTGAGATTAATGTTAAGTGTAACTCTAACATTTTCTACTGTACCGTGAAACGTTACACTGTTACGACAACTAGGCAAAACAAGCTAATGCGAGTTTTTCAACTTCAAAGGCCGGCAACGCACTCGCAAGCCTGGCATTGAGTGTTCATGGGCGGCGTATCACTTAACATCAGGTGAGCTTCCTGCCTGTTTGTTCTATATAAAAAAACTTCTTGAAAGTCCATGAGGGGACCAAATAGTCTCGACAAACTGTATATGGTAAGGAATGATGGCAGTAGATGTCGGGTTCGATCGCCTACTCGTTGGTCTGACCTTCAGGAATGAAGACTACGAAGAAGACACGAAACGTCGATTCTTCAAATCAAAAATCAATGATCAACACGATGTTAAACGATGTTCAAGGAAATGGATGTCCCATGTTCGAATTAACCGAATTCCCATCGAATTTTGCCAGAGATCATTTTTTACACGCTTTATATTAGCTTCACCTGTATGTATGTAACCTACTCCTTCGGACTCGATTTTGACCCACTTTAAACGGACAGATTCAAACTTTGTACACTTATAAAGGATCCGCGACAATATAATAATTTCATAGGTTTATCTCGAAAAAACAATGAAATTTTTTTTAAGTCCACAAAGCAATACGATTAAATTGAGACAACACGTATTGCTGCTAGGACTAAAAAGTGGAAAATAAATATAGTTTAAAGCAAAGCGTGAGGCGCTCTGTGCCATATTTTTCGTCTATCGAGCAACCCACGCTTTTTCACAATAATACCAGTATTTTTTGTTCATTACCATTTTCAGCCTAAATTAGGAATTATTTTTCACTTTTTAGTTTGATGTGCTTTAAAAGCGTGTTTTATAGTTTTTTTAAACTAAATTTATTTATTATGAATAATAAAGTTCTTTCATTCTTTGTTTTCTTTTTCCTCTTCCACAGATCTGTGATACCATGACAAATTTAACTTATTATGTTGCATCAATAACATTTTCGACAGCTACAATTTCCATACAATTTATACAGTTTTATTTTTATGGTGTATGATTCCTCTGTTAAGTTCCGAATACGTCCACGGAGCGCTGTTCTATTTTCCATATAACATCTATCGTTATCATTATATTAGGCCATTTTAAAAATTGTTACAATCAAAAACAAAACAAAAAATCTCATGCATAATCATTTCGGTAGGAAAAAGAAGTGCATTCATCTAAAGGACGGTGGTATGAAATTCTATGATGAGCTGGTGCTGGTGTGCGGGCAGCAGTTCCAGCATCCCGATTACTTGAAGGAATCTTCAGACAAAGACACAGCCAAAGAAACTGGGTAAAATGGTCTTGTACATAAACGAATTATAAGCCTCGAGTAACTCAAGAATCATACAAAATGAGAAAAGAATACTTACCTCATATCAATGTTTCGCTATAGCTTTACATATTACTACAATTGTGATAAGATACCTATCATAATATTGGTTACGATAGTTGATACTTAACTTTACTATTTGATTTACATCCGACAAAGAGTTGTATCTGTATATTGTACGCTAATTTTGTTTAGTAAAAATATACTGAACTAAAGTAAAAAATCTTCTTCATTAAGGCCAGTGAAGTTCTGCGATCGTATTCTAATGGATGACGTAAAATACCAACCTGACAGGGTTCCACCACCACCAGAATTGCCAGAAAATGTGATGCTTATCAATTCCTTGGACCAAGCGAATTGCTGTCTTAAAAAACTGTTGAAACTTATCAAGGAAACTAGTGAGTTCATTTTCTTGTTGAATTATTAAATAGAAAAACTCGCTAACAATTGTTTTTACTAATATTATGATTTTAAAATTTACTTTAAACTTAAATACTTTAATAATTTTCTGTCCCTTATTCATACACCTCAAAAAGTCACATTATTTAACTAATATAAAATTAATATATCAGTGGCGCTACCTTTTTAGGTCTGCTCCTCAGATTTCGGCATCTGTTTCATGATCATTTGTTAATCTAATAGGGAAGGAGGTGTTCAGCCTCTTGTGCCCGTAAGGTAAGCCGGCCTTGTGTTTGTCCTTATGTTTTCCTTCACAGTTCAAGCGAATATTAAATGCGCAGTAAATGGACAGTAAGTTATTTGGTGCACAGCCGAGGATCGTACCTACGGTCTCAGAGATGCGATTAGCACTCTGAAGGCTAGGCTACTAATATACTTATATCACTAACAATTTTTGTTTGGTGAACGTATTTTTTTTTCAATTTATTAAACGTACATACTTAATGTAATATATGAAGTAGGTCGGATCCTGGCGGTAACATGAAATATGGCAGCTTTTTTCAAAAGTAAATAGCAAAGAATCAATATGTTTTAGAACATCAAGATAATGGTTTGAGCGAAGATAACAAAATTGTCGTATACGGAGACTGCGTAGAATCATATACTTGTATTGCAGCATTGTTAGAATTGGGTATAAGTGCTAAAACAATTGCATTCGTGGAGCCATTTCCACCTGATGACAGTAGAAAAATGAGAGTTAATTGTTTTAATAATGAAACGGTATGTTTTTGTAAACTAGAAATAGTAGAGTAGAATAGGAAAGTAGAGTCTCTTGTATTGTTAAGTTGACAATAATGTTTTTATTGATATTCTGTAGTTTGCTAATGACTTGAAAATGCTCTATATTGTATTATGTTAATCTTATTTTATTTCTCAGTTCTTTCGTATATTTACTCTATATCATTTATATATATAGTAAAGATACATATACATAGCTCCGAGATAATGACGCATACCCGCTAGCCCTATTGAGAGTTTCAGTGTAAACAGACTAACAAAACAGGATATTTTCTACTATTATTATACGAGTTTTCCTTCCACAACTGAGCGTTTTTTAGGCAGTTTTTCCCGCGCACCATCACTATGTGGAACCAGCTGCCCACCGAAGTATATCCGAACCAATTCGATTTATTATTATTTATAACTTGAAATGTCGAGTTACGTAAACACAGGAATAAAATTGGGTTAAGACGAAGGTTTTTAACAATATAGAAAATACACCGAGTTATCTATCGGCTTTTACCATTTAAGATCGATGGTCGAGTCCAATTATCTTTGAAGAAGTTAAACATCCAAGTGTATAGAAAAACTTATTTGTATGGATGGATGCAGAAAGGAGAAAGGGTGGAAACTATACGACTTATATCACCTCTAACGGCGTTACATGTACCTTGCTTTGCCTTGTTTTATTATGGGCTTAAAGCTATCGACGTTTATGCGTTTAAAGGTATTTAAATCTTGCATTATTTGGGTCAAGTCCTAATTTATAATTACTCTGTCACTGTTTTAAATATTTACTGTCACTTTCCGTACAAATGTGATGTTAAGAGAGATGAGATCAAGTTTTTATGAATAAATGGAATTCATTAGATAGAATAGGTTTAAATTGAAGTAAAATTGTTCTAAATATAATTCGTATTCTGTGTCTATTGTATGGAGTTTGATCTGTGAAGTACCGACATCTGATAGACGTCGTAATTTTCGTAAAGTTCTTATACCTGTGGTCAGAGTTCTTGCCCATGAAAGCTAATATATATGTACTCTATGGGACATTTTTATTGACAGCAATAAATGAATGCGGTTTAGTATACGATGGAGGTTTAGTAGTAGGACCCAATTTCGATACAAATGATCCTCACGTGTTTGCGGCTGGACCTTGTGTGAGGTATTCAAGGAAACTGTACGCAAACAACAGATTGCATAAATATTATACTTCAGAGGATGTCGGAGAAGCAGTAAGTATTTTAAAAATAATAATTGGACATTTAAATAGAGAGTACTATTCATTATTTACCGACAAAGATTGTATATTTTATAATAGTTTTGATAACTAAATTAAAGTTATTGTATAACTTTAAAGTGTATTGTGGTAAGTTCAATATATTCCATATTTAAAAACAAAATAAAAATTTATGTACGTGGTAGAATTTGTAACAAAAATAAACTCGACCCTGCCAGGATTCGAACCTGGAATCTTCTGATCCGTAGTCAGACGCGTTATCCGTTGCGCCACAGGGCCTATATCAAAAAGTTTTAATTAAACCATCCAATTATATGGTAGCTTTTCTGTTTAAATCTAGTTCCAGTTTTTGTATTCTACACGTTGATACTTACATTTAATGCCCGCGGGGCTTATCTAAACTATTAATTCACTTTCTATAGAAAGTTTAAGATATAAACGAATAGTATCTTGAATATCATGAGATATACAATTTTATGTAAATTAATTATAACTCGGTGTTTGTAATTTTTAATTACTTATTTTTTTCCGTCTTTTTGTAAGTTTATTGTTGGCGTTGGTGTATAATTAGTATCATATAATATATGATACTAACAAATATTATTTGTTTTGAACAAAAAAATTTCACTCTTGCACAATTGTTTTATATTTTTTTAATTGGTTTTATGTTTATTATAATTTTTTGTAAATAAATATTACGCACTAAGTTTTAATGCATTAAACAGAGGTCGTATATTCGTTCTAAAGATTAATATAAGTTGTATGGTCCTAATCACGCCTTCACATTTAAATACAATAATACAACTATTTCTACTTTATATGCCTCCTATAATTGTGATGTATTGTGTTGAAAGCTGCTTTTCAATCTAAAAAACTATATGATAATAATAAATCTCAGTTTGTATTTTTCATGGTATTGTAACGGATTGTTATAGTTTAAAAAAAATATTCTCAGTGTACAAGATAAGCGTGCGACTTGTGTCTTAAGGATTTCCTTACGGCGAAGGTTCCATTGCAAGAAAATTAGTTTTAAAAAAATTTATAGTGTGGCTACTTTTGTATAAGGCTATTTGCTTGTAAAAGACGTTAAATAAAATATTTCGATAGCGCAGTTCGGGGTATGTCGTGATACTGAGTCTAGCCGCAGATTGTAGATGTCGCTACATAGAGCTGGATTACAGAATTTTTTATTATAGATGGCTCAATTGTTTCTCCGCAAACTGGACCCATTCATGACAGGTGTTCACGAAGAGGAGTCTGAAAGTGCATCGCGCTTTAGCTCCGTGCTTCTGCCGTTAGTGTTGCTAGTATATTTTTCCTTTAAAATGTATTTAATTGATACGCGTAATTGGAGAGTAATAGCTGGCTGATCTTGCTATTAAGAATGGTAGAATTATGTCTAGATTTGAAACTCAAACCTCAGGTAGCGTAATTGCGTGTAGCCTGAATATAGATACTAGACTGATAGATTCTCGGCGCAACTTGTAAAAAAAATCATTGAAACAGACACAGTAACTCTTCTATTATTATAGATTACAAGACATCACAATCACACCAGTCTTAGTCTAGTATTGCCTTTTAATTGCACAAATATGACATTTAAAACGACAAGCTCTGGGTAAATAGGCATCTCCTGGAAATGAAAAACAAAATTGGCCGCATCTTAGCATGTGTGATTACGGCCAAATGTTAACATGGTGGCACTTAAATGTGACTTGTGTAGTGTTGTTTTTTTTTAAATCTTTTAGATTTCTGTATCTGTTCCGTGGTCATTTGTTTTTCTATAAGGCAAGTAGGTGATCAGCCTTCTGTGCCAGACACACGCCGTCGACTTTTTGAGTCTAAGGCATGCCGGTTTCCTCTTTTAAAATAGATCAATTAAATGTTCGACATAAAATTAGTTGAAACGTTTATCAATAGAACTATACATACTACTTCATAGAAAAATTATCATTTTGAGACTGTACCTACTGGGTTTATTTTTTGCATTCGTAAACCAAGGTAGGACGTAGACCTAACTTAATAAATTAATATAAGAAGTTTATTAGTATTGTTTTTCAGGTGTAAAGACTCTCACGCTAGTGTCGCAAGTGCTCTACGTCTTTCAATGAGTGCTATCAGAGGGTATGTGTTAAGAAAATAATCTAGAAATTCCAATTACGATTCTAAATTAATTTACATTTTAAAGGCGTAATTTTTTTATTTAATTCACTTGTCTAATACGATTTAAAGTTCAAAGCTTTTATTATGAACTACTGAAATTACACATGATGTTAGGTATATTTAAAATAATATTAGAAGCTGATTACAGCAACTCATTTAGTTACTACTTTGTATATTATAATGAAGTATATTTTTTATTTGTTATTTTTAATTATATTTTGTATTCAAGTGGGGAGACAGACAGTACAGAGGGAAACCGTAAGAAGCAAAACTTTACGAACACGTAGAATATACCTTAGTTAATACTAATGCAACATAGATGGCGCTATTACCTATTTGATGTAACTTTAAGCAAATAATAACGAAAGTTTACTATCCAAGTATATATAATAAGTATATATAATATTGTTACAATTTTTATGTTAGTCGTTGGCAGCCGGTACCTAAATTTGATGCCCCGCTAACACAAACAGCTACTCTTCCCGGACCCTTGTATTATCTAAAACTAAGAAAACCCGGCCCTGAAGTGCCCATGGCTGTGCAAATGACCTTGCCTCATCAAGTAAATAACTTCATTTTTTGTACCATTTATGTAGTATTGTATTTGCCGCAACCCGGATTTAGGACCGATTCTCTCAGGTGGAAAGACATCCATCCATTCCAATCAACAAAAAATACATAGTGAAGCAGAGGATATAAAATAAAACTTAATACATTTTTGTTTTTAAAGTACTTAAGCGTCAATTACTTTTGTCTTGTTTACTTATTTTATTTCAAGTAAAAGGTAAACATTCATATTAAATACAAAATTCTTACGAACGATTATCAATAAAGATATATGTATAATAATATTTACAGGGTCACACATTAATAACGGATAAAAATGAGAATTATTTTCGCCTTCAAATAAACGCGTTGCATACAATTGAATCGATCACCTGTTTATCAAAGAAACGGTTTGCTTCAGAAAACTTCATTATGTTGTATGGAAGACATGAGTCGTATTTCAACAATTTGCTCTCTAGATTCGAGGTTTGTTATTTCAAATAAATAACTTCGGTTTATCTAAATTTTTATACTAATATTATTAAGAGGAAATTTGTTTGTTTTTAACAAATAACTTAAACATTACTGAATCGAATTCATAAAATCTTAGATCATTTTGTTATTGCTGCGGGCTCGTCTGATGTTAAATGATAACGTCCATGGACACTCATTGCCAGAAGGCTCGCAAGTGCGTTGCCGGCCTTTTAAAAATATCTTTTTTTAACCTTTATTGTATACCGTTAATGTAATTAATTTGGTTTATAGATAGTATAATCTATTTGTATATAAATGAAGACACAAATTTCTGTTTGGAACAGACTGTTTAGTAGCGATAATATATACGTATATAGGTAATGAATTCTCAACCAACTGAAGATCTCGAGTAATAGATTATTTATTTCCAAAATATTGTATAATATTAGTTACTATTTATTGAACACATAGTATTATTATTACCTAGCTGTATTGTTATGGGGAATGATTAAATTTAATGGAAACATTTATATTTAATGGAATGAACAAAAGATATATAATATGTATATCAGATTCTGCTAAGTAGGTACATTATTACCAATTATTTAGATCGTCTACGGGATGTACCACTTTATATTGACGAAATAGTATTACATGTATTGTTCATAAATGATAGCAGATTAGAAAAATACTACAACAGAAAATATCTTTGTTGTATGAAGGAGATTTTTGTTTTTTATTTACTTTAAGCAATTATTTTTTTAATGAACTTAAAGTTCACCTCTGTTAGACGTGTATGATCATTCTTTAGAATTATTTTAAGGTCGGTTCATTATTAAACGATTATTTATTTAGTTGAACCTGATTGAAGATTTCTATGACTTCTTCACGAAGCCGTGGATGTCGGCTTTGTATCAAGAAGCATTCCAAGGTTTGATGATGGAAATCGAAGACCATGGAATCAAAACGGTAAGACGTTTTGACAACTAATTGTATTAAATTCCTTTATATGTGTGTTTCGATATACATCTAATATATAACATTCTCGTGTCACAGTTTTCGTGGCCATACTCCTCCGAAACGGCTTGACCGATTTTGATGAAATTTTTTGTGCTTATCCGGTATCTATGAGAATCGGCCAACATCTATTTTTCATCCCCCTAAATGTTAAGGGTAGTCCACCCCTAATTTTTGAAGTGAAACTTCTTTATGGGGGTTGGAAAAAAATTTAGTGTAACATTTTTTCGTTACGCGGCACATGTTTCGGTTACGCGTCACATGTTTCGGTTACGCGTCACATTTGACCGTTACGCGCGTCTTTTTCTTGTCCCTACCACGGTTGATTCAAAGAGATTCTAAACCATTAATAACAAAAATGTATAATAACGATAACAATGATACTAAAAATTCTATTACAATTTATGAAATACTGTAATAATCTTAGTGGTAATAAGGTAAAATGAAATAATTGTATTATTTGTATTTAAGTATGTGATATTAAAAGCCTTTTGTTAAACTTTATCTAATTTAACTTAATTTAACCAATTTCTGTAAAGTTGCATATAGATAATTTTTCAAAAAATAAGGTCATAAAGAAGTTTCACATCTAACGTGTGTACACTAGTACACGCACATTTTTTTTATTTTACTTTTTAGACAAAACTTTTTCACTTTCACCCCTCTACGATCAACGCCTATTTTTTATTATAAATGATATGACCTAGCAAAACGACGTTTGCCGGATCAGCTAGTATATATATATATATATATATATATATATATATATATACATATGTATATGGCATTGTTTCAATTATTATTATTTGGACCTCTCGCGTTCCTAAAAGGAATATCGACAAGAAATCCTTGATACTTTAAAGTCGTATAATTCTTTAACTGAGAACTAACTGTAGATCGCGAAAGAGATTTTTTTAAAAAAGGAACTCAAAATTCAGGTACACGATGTGCTGAAGACGAAATATAACGAGTATCTTGAAGCCAACCCTGACTTGTCAACCTGTATGGTTACTGGTACTGGGGATAGGCTTAAGGTAAATATTACCCATGTTAATATAATCTGGTAATAAATTAATATTTTATTTTAAACAGCTACATTGTCCATTTAAGGTAATAAAATAAACGAAACGATAGTTTTCCTATACAATTAG
The DNA here is from genome assembly GCA_963693345.1 of Pieris melete. NCBI lineage: Eukaryota > Metazoa > Arthropoda > Insecta > Lepidoptera > Pieridae > Pieris > Pieris melete. Next base: position 274,982 of record CAVNZK010000053.1, on the reverse strand, counting down.
ACGAGAACAATTATTCTATATATGTATATTGGATATTAAGTTATAAACTACGTCGTAATATCACTTATTTCTTAGTAAAACATGAAATATAAAATCCATACGAATTACATATATTAGTAAATTACGACTTTAAATAAAAGGGTAATCCCTTCAACTTTAATTTTGTTCCCTTTGGATTAGAGACTTTTGGTCCGTGGGGTTCAAATGCCCAGGCGCTAATTAAAGATCTAAGTTGGCGCCTGGTAGATAGTACCAGTGACCCCAGAGCTGGTATTACCTCGCTGTATACTTATTCGTTGAGCGAGGAAATCACCACCAATCAGGCGCAATCACAGGATGAAGGGACCTGTTAACTGTTTTAATATATTTTAGTTTAATATTAATCCATTTCTAATTAATAGGTAGGTTTCGAATATTTGAAATGCTCTTTCGTTAGTTACTTTAATTGTCTTTGGTGAAAGAATGATGGAATTTATCGAATTATTAGTTTTTTTATATACACGAACCCCTATAGCCTATCAGGCACGCAATCAGGCAGATATGTGTCGAAATCTCCCCTTTCTTAAAAAGGGGCATTATTAACGTAAAGAGTTGGCGTATTATTAACTTAAATATGATTTAGTAAAATCATTCCCTAGGAGTGCGGTCAGAATGCTTGGTTACGTCACGAGGCCGACGTGTTCTGGCGATCGATAGACGGCGAACACATTGTCGGCTCGCACCTCGCGACCTATCTGCGACGGAACAATGTCACAAACCCACAATATGCAATGCCCCAAGCTGAATTTATTTGAATATAATAAATGGTTGAATTCTGTGTCCAATGTTTTATTTACGCATTTTGCTAAATTAATGCTCTAATCGTAGTAAATTAGAGGCGATTTTGAAACCAAATACAAGCTAACGTGCCATTGCGATTACAAATGAAAAACATTTTTGTTATTATATTATTTGTGTTGCACATTTTATGTTCCCAAGCCAGTATCAACACTAAAGTACGATTTATTTATTAATCTTAACATTCCTTGAAGATCAAGATCTTGTAATTTTGGGTAACGAAATAAAATATGCACACATTAAAATAACATTATTTTAGTAATACGTTAGTGTTTCTTAAGGGATTTATATATTTACGAAGGTAAACATACAAATGAAAAAAAACGAACTCGTTTTAGACAATTTATTTAATTACACATGTTATTATAACCCGCTTACAATAATATTTACAGATTTACCCAAATAATAACAAAATATTTAAAATAATATTAATGAGATCTTAAATACACGCGATGAATGTTGACTAGCATTTAAACAGTTTGCTCATAAGAAAACCACTGTAATTAGGGAAATGGAAACTATTAAAAAGGTTTTAATAAAATTTTCGACAAATTTAACGCCTACGATTGTGTTGTACATTGTATTTTGAGCATAATATGAGATTCGGATAAATGCAAACTTACAACTAACTACATTATCTTCCTAGAGAGGAGCTGTACATTAATACTACTTAGAATACAATGAGTATCGAAGATCTTAAAATTCTATAATTTACTTATGCTAATTTGGCTCTTGTGCTGTACATTTAGGAGTTACTTTTCTCTAAAGAAAATATTAAATGTAAGATTTGAACCAACAAATACTTATCATAAAGTTTTACATTTAGGTTTGAAATAGCCATATAAAACAATCTAAGTAATTTTCCCACAGTTAAATCTGCTAACAAAACATTTATACTGAAAAATTATTTTTAAATATCAGACTAAACATGAATATTTAGCGTTTTGATTGAAACGATCAATAAATATGATTCCTTAATTTATTTACATTACTGAATCGCATTTTATTGGTAAAATTATTCGTTGATGTTTTAGATTCGATTGAGTATCATAAATATGCGAATTTATTACGAACCTTTATTTCGAAATTGGACTATTCATAAAGAAAATCTTTAGTTTAAATCTATGAGGTATAAACTAGAAATAATTTTGTCTATACTAGTTGTAAAGGCTTAAAAAATACCGACTAGAGTGAAGACGCAATAATGACAGCGTCGTATAAAAACGGTTTTACATTTAACTTGCATTTCGCAACATCTTCCATAAATTTGTTATTTTATACAAAAAATAGTAAAAATGAACGAATAAAACTTAAACTGAAAAAGCTTTTTACATGACATATTTTTGTGTGTAAAACTAACATTTAAAAGTTAACTCGTTTTAATTCTTTCTTTATCGCTATAATACGATTGTATCTCGAAAAACCACCGAATTACTAAAATACACAAGACAGAGTTTATTAAAATAAAAAAATCGAGTTGAGAATACACGTTAGTTGTAGACCCTCTACGACGAGTATAGACAAGAAATTGACTGAAAAATTCAGTTAGGGCGCGTAATCGTGCGCCGGCGCCGAGTAATCAGCGCCGTGTAGCAGCGATTAGGTCTGGTACTGCAGCATCGGCGCTGCGGCCAGGTTTGCATGGTGCCCTGTGTTCATACGTAATGCTGATAGCGACTTGTTGTACCATTCGTCCTCCGCGGTCATGCCTGGAAAACATATGTCAACTGTAACTATGGAAATAGGATCTTAATTACCAAAAGGAAAGCGAGATGCAATCCTTTTGTCATTTTAAAATACTTCAGACATTCTTTTTAAGGCACATCTGATCTCCCAACGATGATACCTTGACGTATTTCTTATTTGAATCTATTAATACGGATATATACCCGTAGTATTATATAATACAGATAATGTTTGTCAGACTCACGGTTTGAGTACAGACAATACAAAATAGTTGTAATTAGTAATTTAGTACCTTCCGTCACCAACTATAGTACCAACCTACCTATAGTAGGTTAATACCGACTGATTTATATATTGAATGAGGTTATTGACATCCGATCAAAACATTAAAATACTGTGTAAATTCCCTGTTACCTATTTCTATGGTTTAAACGTGTAAGTGGCTCAATGGAAGTGAAATTATTGGAATAGATTTTTTAATTTACGCTTTTGTTTTTCTTTATAACGCTTTTATATAATTAACAGTTAGTAATTATAAAAAATTATAAGAATGATACTAAGGTATCGCAGATATAATAATTCATTGTGCAATACAGGTAGTTTATGTAATTAATAAAAATAATTAATAGTTATTTTATTAGAATAATTGGGATTTTATCATTAAATCTCGGGACTTGTTAAAACTAATTTATTATTATGTATATAAATTAAATACATTCCTTAAAGTTCCATATATTTTAAGAGCACTTCAAGGACTTCGTTACTTGATGAAAATCGTCTCGGGCGGTAGGTATAACGAGATGCTCTTAGGTGGGGAGCGAATAGTAACCCTCGCGTTTTCTCAAGATGCAATCTCGCCGTAGGAAATAAGATATTTGCGAAGACGCCGCGAGGACGCCCGCCAAAGTAAATGTAGTGGAAATTTTCTTATTAGAATATCTACGGTACGATGCCTCGCTTCTATTAGGGGTTTTTCTACGCAGGAATTTGCTCGCGGCTCCTCCACGTCACACGCTTTGCCGCGCTTTCAGATAACTTTTTGATTTGGAGTTCGCCTTATGGCATTTTTATATACATGATATATAATATATAATACATTATATGTGTATTATATACACATACATTGTGTACTTGATTACAATAAAATAACTTAATTAGTAAAAGTGATTTAGTTTTTGGGATGTTTTGATATAGAAAGCAGTATTGTTTATTATTGTATCAAAATGTATTATATATTGTATTCGTATCAAAAAACCCGCTTGAATGTTTAAATAATTTATTACATAAAGCGGTTCAATATTTTTATTATGCCATAGATATTAATCATATAAGCTAAGATAGAGACATCTTGACTTGAGGGTACAAATTTATAATCTCCGGCCGCAAACTCAGGGATTATTAAATTAGTGAAACGTTGCTCCTCCGTCTTTACGTCATTTTACTTCTACATAATATATCGTATATCTCAATATAATTTACGAGGCAGCTCTGGTAATATTTTACTTAACATTGTATATTATTATTAGGAATATAGTACTGAAAAGTGATCACTTACTAGACAGTAAAAGAAAAATGGTTCTAAGAAATATGCAATCTGGAGCCAAGATCTAAGAAATTTTCGGGAATATTGTATAATTACAGAGTTTTTTGTATCTTTATAAAACATGGCTTTAAAAAGTGTTAATAAAATTACTTGTAAATAATTATTAATGTATAAAAAAATCATAATTAAAAATATTGATTATTAATTAGTCTTTGGTCGAATATTTGTGTAATTTAAGGATAATTAACACTTTAAAAACTTGACGGTGGTTTACAAGGACTGTACGCCATGGGGATTGGTGCGACGCCATCTTGCCTCAAAAGCGTTTCGGCGGGTTTTTTTAATTATATAATTAATTGTTTAATTTCAAATTTTTAAAGCCAATATTTATTAGAATTAGAAATAATAATTTGCATAGTTACCAAAATCATTAATAATTAATAAATAATTTGTCTAAAAGCACATAAGATTTCTTTAAATTGTATTTTGACATTTGAAATTAAAACCTTGTCAACAAGAGACAAAAACTCTATAAAAGTTTCGCGATCATCTGGCAAAAGTTAGACAACAAAGAGCAAGTTTTCTCATTATTATAAAAGATATTTGTATAAAAACGGGGCTTGATCCACCGCTCCACAACTTTATAATTGGCTTGACGTAGATAATGTAAAGTTGATGGAAGCTACCGCGTCTTGTTTTACACTTCAAACTAAAATACAAGTTTCTGTAGAACGAGTAATTTCATACAGCTCTACCTACTTACTCGCTTTTAATTTAATTGGGACGTGCTTAGGTCATTTGTTATAGTTTTTGCCTTCAAAATTCGTAGATATTTTTGTTTTATTTATTGTAAAACTTCTGTTTATTATAAGAAATTATTTATTTGCGTGAATGTTGGCATATGATGTAAAAATGCAGGCATAATCTCGTATCGACTCATCCAGAAGACGGAAAGGGACTTGGAACAAATTTCAACACAACACTAAACTTTTATAGATCATTATAACATTATACAAAGTGTACAAAGCCTAACTTAAGAACGATAGGTTCATAAACTTGAAAAAGGTTGTCAAGGATCGCGGCATCTTGAGAATGAGTGTGTAACATGTAACGTAGTATACTTTTAAGCGCCCCAGTATTAATAGTTTTTTTGGATAATTGAATCATCATCGATAATTCAAAGTTATGCAAGTTCAATTCATTCAGTAAGCGGCTATGATCTTAGCACCTTACTGAAGCTACGTTTATCTAAGGCTTTGAAGAATTTGAAAAAGAACGTCTTTATCTATAGATATTTAAAAATTCTTACCCATAGTATCCTGTCGCATGCCAACCGCACTCATATTCGCACTGTGGCCCATTGAGAAACCTTGAGGCATGGGGTATGATCCTCCACCCATCTGAGATAAAGAGAAGATGTCCTTCTGCAACTCTTCATAACTTCCGTGATGCTGTTAACAATACAGAGTATTATAATATTTTAAATAGCATATTTTAAATATGTCAAATGTAAATAGCGGCCCGGCGGACAATGTCTTGTCTTGGTGATATATGTAGGCAGTAGATACATAGTAAATGTGACGAGTTACAGCCTTGAGATTCTGTAACTAAGGAGGGAGTTTGTAGTTTATTGTTTATCAGAATGCCAAATCGTAAAATGACTGCTTTGCAACTCATTAGAGCGCGACCGCCGCTGTAAAAACCCCTGTGTGAGTTCGAAAAGTGAGTTACAGAATCGCAAGGCTGAATTTCTTCCATGCAATCGACACGGGCAGGCTTCTGTTAAGTGTTAGCGCTCATGGACATTTACTAGACTCGCATTTGTTATTCAACCTATCGGTCTAACTCGAGGAAGTCCATGGCATAATACATTTACAGAAGAAGGTATATTACAGCGACATAATTTAAAAACAACATTCGAATAATAATAGAATTTATGTTACAATTAATGTAAGAGAACAATAATAAATATTTATTTATTTAATTTTTCAAATTTAAACTGAACATTATTGACTATTTTCCAGTCTTTGATTATTTAATTGTAATTAATTATTTGTATGCAATCAAAAACTATTTTTATTAATGCCAAAGAAGTATAACTTCTTACGCGTGTACACGCACCATTTTTTTTTGTATCTCCATTACTAATTACTAACGCCATTACATACAAAAGCGAATTGAACAGTTGAGTTCTGTATTCTCCATTCTGTTTATTTCATAATAATTTTAATTCTACCCGTGATATTAAAGTAGAGGAAATATTTTGATTCAATTAATTGTCAAAATAATAACTGTGTATATAACACGTATGTTCTCAATTTCAGTTTAATTTAAATAAACCGACTGAAACACCGAAAACGCGTACTAACGAAGTTTGGTCAAGTTAATAGTTTTTCACACGTTTGCTTTATATGGTAATTATCGGCCGAATATCCATTAGTTACATTATCACTTTCGATAATTAATGGTAAAGTAAACTCATTCTTAATAGTTGCTTTAAAAAGATATTAAGTATTGTGTACGGTGCCATCACTAAGGTTTACTATATTATACACTAGGTTTACTATATTATGTAGGTATGTATAGATCTGGCTGCACTGATTCATATGGTTCTGTCGAACTTTGTAAGATCCAATTTCCTGGTTTTCCCTATAAAAAGAATCAACACAACGGCCAAATATCATAGATTACCTCCTGTCCTCTCACCACTAATCATGTGTGGTCTGGTAACCGATTTTCTCTTTATTTTAAGTGAAGATGTGATGACTATTAATATTGAGTGAATCGTAAGTTTATTTTTTATCAGTGGTGCTCTGTTTTATGATTTTGTCAATCTAATAGGCATGTAGGTGATCAGCCTCCTGTCTAAACGCCGTCGACTTTCTGGGTCTAAGGCCGGTTTCCTCAAGATGTTTTCCTTCACCGTTCGATTGAATGTTAAATGCAATGTAAAATATAGAAAGAAAGTTCATTGGTGCACGGGGATCGAACCTATGACCTCAGGGATTAGAGTCGCACGCTGGAGCCACTAGGCCAACACTGCTCTAGGTTTATTTTAATATAAACAATTTTAGTATTAAAAATACGATTTTTAACTCTGAATTTGTTTGAACCCGGCGCGAATGAACTTTCTTTCTTTTTATTAACATTCTTTATGGTAAAACAAAATATGATTAAAAACAATCAAGAAAAATCGGTTCCATGAATTCTTACACCTGAAAATCGTGAAATGATTTTCAAACGGCGAACCTTGGTGCAGAATTGACACAGAATTCATGAAGCATGAAAACATTTAGAGTTGTGTGTATACATTATGTCACTATGTTTAGCATTAGTTACATGGACTTAATGTAACGATCTCAGACGGACTGTAGGCACCCTCCAAATTCTTCCTCTTGTCTCTTATCCTCGCTACCATCTTCCATCATTCATTCCACCTTCCTAGGTTTCTGGTGGGCGTGCTCTCATTTTTCTTCCCAATGGGCTATTCCAAGTTCCAGCTGACATCACAAATGCGGGCATAGAGACCGGCCCATTTCCATAATATATACGTGTATATGAATATTATTGTGTTTTTTTAAATAAATAAAATATTCTGATTTTGAATTGCAGCAACCTACGTTACCATTCATGTTAAGTTGAATCAACAATCACCAAGTTGATTTAAAGATAAATACGAAATGACTGTCATTGTCAGTTCGTGCTATTTGCATTATTTTCGGCGGTCGGTGGCCGATGCAATCTCATTAACAAGTAATCAGAGGTTCGATTAGCAACGCATTGTAATGAGTTTCAGAACCGTTATGACGTTTTAACTCTCAAAATGCCTATGAAATATTCAAGGGATATAATTTTTAAAGAACTTTACAAGGCTGTCAAGTATTACGGTTGCCTCATACACTCTGTGTTTCAGTATTATTGCAAAGCACCTTAAAACATGTGCTTTTGTTACAGCTTTTGATAATGAACCAAGACCACATGGGAACTTATCATCAGACTATATTCCTATTATTGCATATCGTCATCGGACACTTGTTTTTATATTATTCTTAGAATCTCATTAAATTAATTGAATACGGTAACATTTCGAATTTTTGACGGGTACGTGATAGTATCGTGATTGTTGTAATAATGACATTGCGAAGGATAATTTAAGTCTATAGTTTTTATTGAATGCAGGAGATTAATAAGTCCTCTGAGATAGCGAGATATATTTTATGTATTGTATTAGTGATAGCCGTGTTTAAACACCGTGCCTCGAGCTCAAAAAGCTGTTCTAGTGATACTCCTCTGCTTCGAATGTTTGATATAGCAAGCGCAATTTTGTATCTGCCCATACACTTATGTACTATAGTACCACCTTCGTATCGTTATAGGTTATTGTTAGTCGCCGTGGGCAACTGAAGAGCATTTTTATTAATAACCAATGCTAAATTTATTGATTTGTTCAACCTTTAAAAAAATTAAGTTGCTATTGATATATTTATACTGTTTGCGATGTCGTATTTCTATATACAATGTGTAATTTATATGTATGTATTGGAAATTACAGCTTACCTGTGGATACCTATTGATAGTATTGGGGTGCGGGTAGGGCTGGTAACCTCGGTATCCCTGGATGTTCCTCATCATACCATTGCAGCCTGGAAGCACCGCTGGAGCTAACGCTTTCTGCAACTGCTTCTCTTGTTTACGGTATTTTGCTCGACGATTTTGAAACCAGACCTGTATGAAAAAAAGATGTAATTAATTTTTACGATTGCGATTGTCACCAAAGGTTCACGGGATTAAGAAACCAAGTTATTCAGTTGGGTTAAATAGTTTCCGATCCAGTTTTTCAGTTACTATGTTTTCTGTAAACCATTCCCATACATAATGGTTTAAAAACATTATAAGCCTTAGTAAATGTATAAAATATTTTATTATTTACGCATGAATTACAATAAAACTTTTAAAAATTAAACAATTTGATATAATGAATTTATAAGTGTAAGGCAAAGACTTTAAATGTTTAAAATTTAATTTATGTTTTAAGTATTTTGATGTTTATAATATATTAATTTAGTATTTTTGTTTATTCCCCACGTAGTCATAGTAGTCCTCTTTTTTCAATAAGTACAGTTTCATTCTGTCAACTTACGTGAATTATTTAATGAAAAATAAATAAATCACAAGCCAGCGTGTATTGGATGGATGAAAATTTTTTCTCGCCATATTTTCCGATTATATTTTGAATCTATATAGAATGTAGATTATCGAATATGCCATCAAAATACACAAGGCTATAATCTGTTGTCGCGGGGAACGAGGCGTGCGTCGTTTGATATGGTGATTACAGCTGATTAGAGGGAGGGAGGAACGCCCTCCCAACTCCATGCACACCCATATGTCCTAACATTCAACTATACGCTCTAAATCCGTATACATAGAGGCGAAAATGCCAAGGTTATGTAAAAATAGGGTGAAGAAACATAAATGGGATATTAGTTTTTCGCAAAGCAATCCAACATCCGTCCCTCGCCGCGCGCGTTGTGATGAAAAACGAAGCAATTTCCCGCTTAAACTATGTACAGTTTACTGCGATACCAACGCTAAAATGGCGTAATGTAAAATATAATCAGACTGTTTGTATATTAAAATTATAATAATAATAATAAATCATTTATATATATTTTCTCATTTACATCTGAATATATATTTTCTTATTAATAACATAGTAATAATAAAAATTATTAAAAATTAATAAAAAGGAAATTAAAAGGAATTTAAAAAGCTTGGTCCCTGCGGCGTGTACCTTTAACGCTGGCAGCATTTCCTCGCTGTATTGCGATACCTATTCGTTAAAATTTTAAATACTGTATTGATTTTCTTATATATCACATGTTTCGGCTGCCGTGAATTAAAACCATTGGTATGGCATTGGTTTGGATGGTTATATCCTTTGGAAGTCTAATATAAACCATTTATTTTACCTATCTTTCTAATACTGTGTCTATTCTTAAATCATCCTCTTTTTCTTTTATTATATTATTTTTACTAAAATCTAGAACAATACTACAATCTAGTTAACCCAATTAAATCCGGCATCTTTTAAAATATTTGATAATTATTAAAGTACCATATAAATTGTAGATCAGAACAATATAGAAAGAATATTAACAAAATACTACGAATAATCAAGACCGTATTAAAACATCCTATCCTTAATAAAAACAAGAAAGTCAGTTTCACTTAGCTACAGTTTAAACGTCGATGAAATCTAATTTAGTGAAGATCTGAAACCTTCGAACAAAAAAGCACATTTGCGGAGTGCCGTGTTGTCTGAAGAAAACGGTCGTCTTTACGCTGAAAAAGCAGTGAACAAAACATTTTCTTATTTCCAATTGTAGAATTCATTTGAGGGCAGAGACAATGTCGAGAGGCGCGCGGGGAGGATCAGCTAACTTCGTTACGGATCCATTTGATGGGATTGCAATGCCTCAGGGGCCTCCCTTCCCGTGCCACCCTCGTCCGCCCGCCAGCGTTGTATTTTTATATCGAAATTTCCTCTAGAAGGAGGGCCGTCGTCTTTAACGTTTACATTCTTATGTAGCGAAACGTTAATAGAGTGTACATGTGTGCGTATTTCACAAGCTTTTAACGGTGAAATGTGAAAGAATTCCTTTTAATTATATTTGCTCAGGCTCTTTACTCTTTGCCAACCTACGTAAATTTCCTACAAAGACATATTTTGAATGTGCCCTTAAGTTTTATATTTCCATAGTAAAAATGTAAATAGTTATATCTTTTTAGAGAAAAAACTATACTCTACAAGTAAACGTCTCACAATTTTACTTAGAAGGTGAGTTTTATATTCTGCGAATGTGAGCTGACGAATTAAGGTCGTTACTTCAAGAGAATGTTAAAAGTCGTGTTCTGAATAAAATATCTAAGCGACGAATTAGGTGCTCTTGGGACAAATCAATAGTGCCCCGAGGGATTGAGCAATTTTAAAACTGAGATAAGGATCGTAAGCATTTCGTATTCATACGGCCATGGAGGACAGATGGCACTTTAATTTAATCCGGCTCCGGCCTACGCTACAAATTATATTACCGGAATATTCGCGCATCATTGATATTTTCGACTTCACGTAAGAACAAGGCCGCTTGTTTGTCGGTTATTACGTTCCTTTCCTTTTCGAATTTCATTCGATCGGTGGAAATATAATTAGTTATATCGCTTCGTTCACTATGGATGTGAAATTGAGCATATTTGGTATAGTATTGTCTTTGATTAACATAACCTTTAAACATTTAAAGAAACAACTTTTTAACCTGATTAAAGTTATGTATTATTATTTAACATAATATTAAATTTTAAAATTATCCGACGTTTCGCGTGCTTTACAGCGTGCGTGGTCACGGTCACGGACCACATAAATTTAAAATTATGTTAAATAATTGTAAATTTACAATAATACACAACTTTAATCCGATTAAAAAGTTTTTTCTGTACATATTTGGTGTGTTAGTAATAAACCAAAGCGCATAGAGTAAAATTTGTATGCTATTTTTACCATATAGTTTTAAATTCATTTAAAGTCATTATTAGATTTAAGTAAAAAAACGGATTTTAATACAATTCATCATAATATGTAGACTCACAGGGAGTAGGGTACAGACTAAAGTGCTACGAAGTACAAGCGCTACGCAGGACCAATAGTGCTACGCTATCCCGTAACGCTCCCGTCGAATGCATAATAAATAAATTCAGTTCTACTAAGATAAGGTTTTTTTTTTATTTGCAATTTATTGTATAATAGTATTAATAGAACTGTGTAAACACGGTTATTAAGCATAGGAAATTTATGTATATTTTATACAGCTATGCATAGGAAACACTTTTTAGCACGTTTCTTAGATATAACTCACCTGTATCCTAGCTTCGTTAAGTTTTGTCGTTCTCGCTAACTCTTCTCTGCAATAAATATCGGGGTAGTGTGACTTCGCGAATGCTGCTTCTAATTCTGCTAATTGTTCCTGTGGAAGAAAATGTAACTTTGATATACATAATTCATAAAAAAATCTAAATGACTTATGCTATTTTTGTCAGTAATGTGCAATTTTTTCCGAAATGCAATCATTCGGTAACTCTCTTGAATGAATAACTTCAAATACAGTTCAATAATCAATATGAAGTTGTTCTAAAAAACCTTTTCCTATACTTCACACACCATTAGTGTTTCAATTAAACCTAAAAAAATATTTTACCTGTGTAAATGTAGTTCTATGTCTTCGCCTTGCAGGTGTAGGACATGAGGCAGTTGTTGGAGTATGTCCCGCATGTTGAGGTCCCAGCGAAGGTGATAAAGCTGAGCTCCCAGACCCGGTTCCATTCCCACCAGGCTCTGGCTTTAGTTTCTTGAATGCACCTTCCGCTGGATTAAAAGAGATTTTTGTTACGTGAAGTTAATCAGGTTATGTCACTTCAAGAAAAGAACGACTTTGATTTTGAGCATTAAGAAGAAAAGGTTGTTACTAATACTTTTATCATACAGAGGGTTCAAAATTAAATTAAAATATCCAACTGTCCGTGGTTTATAAAAACATCGGAGATTCATGAGCACCTCAAAATCAGGACTGTCAAAGAGGAGATCAAGACCTGGAGTATGAAATACAGAAAAAGGCTAGAAAAGCATCCTAATAAGCTTGCCACGCAACTAACCATACCAGACCTAATAAATAGGCTTAAAAGGCGACAAATCCTAAGTCTTACTAGACACGGTTGAAAGAGAGGAGCAGTCTCGATGGAGATTTTGCTCTGAACGTCTAACAGCTCTCAACACATCTGCTCATAGTCTAGCTGAGTGATTGCACGATAAAGACTTATATTAAAAAAAAAACTAATACTTTTAGATTTTATAGTTTAAGTGTTATATACATTTTTGTTAAATAATAGATTGAAAAATACCTGTTGTATTGAAAAATACCAGTATCTTAAGTGTTTTAATCCGGCGCGTTCTCAATGAGGACATCTAATTCTTATAGTACAGGTGGCAAACGGGTAGGACCCTAAGTCGAATTGGTTCGGTAATCATTCAGTGGGCAGCTGGTTCCACATAGTGGTAGTGCTGCCCTAGGAAACTACCATGACGTGCTATGATGAAATTCACCTGCTGCCCTGCGATTCGGCGGTCGATTAATTATTTTTAATTATTTCGTACATATTAAAACCAGTGTACTATATGTTAATGTCACCTTTGTTCGGTTGCTTATCAAGCGACGCCACTCAATGATTCTATATGTTTTTACCGGGCTTATAAAAAATATTATAGAAATAGAGAGAAAATAACCGAAATCAGTTTAAAATAAACCCATTACTAAATACCGTGACACTAACCGTAAAATAACGTAACATCAAGGAGCGTTTCTTATTTGCATAGTGGGTCGGATCGATCCTTACCGTAGGTCAAGTTCGCCGTAATTGTAATTATGTCTAACACTGTTACATCTAATGATTCATCCGGATTCAATGAACTTTATTTTGTGTGTCGAAATTTTACGATAAAATATAGTTTATCAGTGACACGTCTGTATAAATTAAGGTAATGTCAACACTTTAATAGATTTTTATTTCTTTGAATTTTCACATTTGTACTACGAAGTTATAGTTTGCCAATCGATGTCTTGTGACAAAGCGCAATAAAGCATTCATATATTATTATTCGCGATGAAGACTTGCAACCTGAATAATCTATTATTAAATATAATATATGTACATACTGTATGTTAAGAAAAATGAGAGGATGCCCACCAAAACTTGGGAAGATTAAATAAAAGGGATAGCGGGGCAAAATTGTAATATTAATTAGAGACAAAGAAGAATAGGAGGCTTTCACTCCGTCGGAGGTCGACTTCTAGTGTAAACATGAATGAAATGGACTTAGTTTAGTTATAGTGTAGTGTAGTACTCGAATAAAGTCTATTTTTATTTTATTTTACATACTGTATGTAATAATGTATAAAATATTACTAGTTAATATTTGAAGAAATGCTGTGTACTGGTGTAATTGGACTTCAGGTTTACAAATGTTGTTTAGTTTTTAGTAACATTATGTATTCACTCAATCTGTTGTCTGTTTTTATACCGATCATGTAAAAATAAAAAATAAAATATGAAATCTTAAGAATTAAGTTCAAATACATCCTCTTCGCGTTATTAGTGATTAAAAAAGTCATTTAGACTACCAATAAATGTTCATACATCTGCATATTGTATTACACACTATGAATATTCAGGTATAATTAAAAATATTATTTTTACGAGTCCCAAAAAAGCTGAAATTGACGTAATCAGTTTACCTTTGGTTTCTCTGAGCAGGTTTAAGAGGGGGCATTTTAAAAGCACCGTTGGAGGTCGGTTTGGCAAGTATTCATGCATTCCCTTTGACGAGGCACCAGCTACTTATTAATTAACATGGAGCTAAGTGTTTGCGTCCGCGGTAAACGGAGCCTTTTACCGTTTAAAAGCAGTTTTTTTTTCGAAGCTTTGATGGCAATCGGTTTTTAGCTGACATTTTTTTATTCAATTAACGTGTTGTGCTGTCGCCGTGGAAATTAATGGACATTTTATTCAGAGGCTTCGAGGTATAAATGCCTTTTAATATAGGATATTTCGCGTAGATTTTTTTTCTATACGAGTAGACTAACTTGTATACTTATATATATACTAGCGGACCCCACAGACTTTTTCTTGCATTATACCTATTTCAAGCGATTAGGATATTTAAACACACACAAAAAAATTCATCAAAATCGGTCCAGTCGTTTGAGAGAAGTTCAGTGACATACACACTCACAGAAGAATTATATATATAAAGATATTTCATGTAGCAAATTACATTTCTCTTTTTGCTATCCCATCTACAACAGGTGTAAGTGTTGATAGTTGATAACTGCTATGATGATTTCGAGCTTTTTTAGCTATGATTCTATATTGCCTTTGTTTATGTAATAAGTAAAATCTTCTTGATGTGACAGTTTTTACCTAAAGATGTAAGAAATTAATTCTAACAGTAAGTTATCGTGTAATGAATCACTAGTTTGGCTTAAACAAAAAAGCCAAAGTATTAAAATTTTAAATTAAACCTAACCTCACTGCTAAATAACTCGCCTTCCCTTTAG
Organism: Pieris melete; assembly: GCA_963693345.1. Classification (NCBI taxonomy): domain Eukaryota; kingdom Metazoa; phylum Arthropoda; class Insecta; order Lepidoptera; family Pieridae; genus Pieris; species Pieris melete. Next base: position 259,751 of record CAVNZK010000053.1, on the reverse strand, counting down.
TTATTTCATTGATCGATATAAGTCATCATGACAGGTATTTCCATAAATGAAGAACAAATAATTATGTAACTATTTTAAGCAAATCTCGTATTACATCACCCACAATGAGAGCGTCATAATAGAGTGACTCGCAAGTCAACGCACAATATTTTATAGGGACATTTGTTCGGGGTGTAACAAAGATTCAATGTAACATGTCATTAGGGGGTCGTAATCCCCTAATTATGACGATTGACATAAAAGCGCCATCTGTGGCGGCGGAGAGGTGTCGGGTGACTGCACAAAGTGTAAAAAAATGTCTAAGCAGATTGAGAAATGTGTTTTAGGTATTTTTGTATTTCAAAAAGGCTATGAAAACTGTTGCGTGATTCTGTTCGAAACCTTTTTGTAGCTTTTCCATATGTTTGTTTTTCAGTTTTAATACACATTAACTATATTATCTCACCAACTAAATATAGGATTACGAATAGCAATTTACATTTTTATAGCCCGTATTTGTACAGCAATTTAAGGTACGTACCGAGTTTTGAATTATATAATATGAATATTTAAAAAAAAACAAGTTCCTAACATTATGATATTAGGTTTCTACTAAGTATTTTTACTTTACCTGATACTATAACTAATATGAATAATATTTCCATCTCTTGTATAGATTGGACCCCAATCTATCAACTATCGTTTACAACAATTTTAATTGTTTAGGTACAGTAACAGATAAACTAAGACTTACTAGAAGCCTAATACCATAATGTTAAGAACTTGTTAGTAACTGTGTGTAATCGTTGCAAAAATAAGATGCTTGTGTAAGACGAGATAGTACTTATTAGAACTTGTGTTATTCTATGAACTAGATACTGTACGTAAACTTATTTAAAATGTTTGAGAGCAAAAAAAGGGTAGCAACAAAAGTATGTTGCAAGCTAGCGTATTTTTAGAGAAAAGCGTCGGGCGTTATGTTTTATTGGATGTTTAAAATTGATCGGGTATTAATTAGACAACTGTGTATTAAAATGAGACTGTCAATTAAAAGAAGCTACGTCAATAAGCATGAAGCCATATTAAGTAAATCCCAAAACGTAAAGCAGATGAAAACAACGAAACATTAGCAATATTAAATATACATTTAATACGTAACAAAGTGGTTCTCGTGACAGTATCAAATTTAAAAATATAATGTTACATTTGAAAGAATTTAGAAATTCAAGTGACTTAAAAAATCACAAGTAAAAAGCGATTAACGCAACGAGTGGCTCTTGAAAATCGCAATTTATAATCTGGAAATCTATTACGTATTTGGCACCCCGGGGCTTCCTTTCGACGGGGTGCTTCGCCCTCAAGCGGTGTCCATATGTTAACATGCCACTAATAGTTTTATAATCGAGAAGCATTCCGCAATCCCCTTGTCTTTGATTATTGTTGTGTCAAATTACTGACAAGTCACTTTATTTTTAGCTTTGGTGAATTAATTACACATGAATTCTTACGCATTATTTACAACGCTTAGAAGCTCGAATTTACTTTTCTTATCCAGTTACTACAACTAAAACACTATTCTGTCTCGTCCCATCAAAGTTAAAATAACATTTGACAAAACGAGACAAAACCATAGTGAACACTGTTTTACTTTGTATACAAGGATTTCATGTATACAGAATAGAAATTATTAAAATAAATACAATTAACCATTAGTAAGAATGGAGAAATGCTAAAGTACGTAAGCCGCTTAATGAATTTAAAATCTATAAAAAATATTTTGTAAAGTGAAACAAAACAAAAACTTGTAACCTCAGAGTTATACTGCTTTTTGATATTTTTTTAACAGAATAATATCGTTAAGCTACGGAACTGTTTGCCTGCTTGAATAAATAAATAAATTATTATAATCTGTAATAAAAAATTGTAGGCTTAAGCGTCAAATGTGATCTTAAAACTATAAATCAGTAACACATTATATAACTGTAAAGTACCTAATTAAAACAATATTTAACTTAGGTAATTTGTCAGAACGATGTTCGAATTTTTCTCAGAAGTAGTTTTTATATTTTATTGATTGTTTTCCATAAAAGATTACAAAAATAATTGCGTAATTAGCTAAATAGCTCTCGAATTTGATGGGGCTTATAAGTAAAAACGTCACCTAATAACTATAAAAGTAATTTATAAATATATATAGGTATTTTGTTTTTAATTAATTTTCATCATAATTGTCATGTATCTTGTAACATGTAGAAAATGCAATATATATGATGTGGTGTACTTTAATAAATAAATAAATATAAACGATCTAACATATTATATAAAAATATTTATTTTAATTTTGATATTTAGCGGTTTCAAAATATGTACTTATATTTAAGAACAAAATCGAGGTTAATATTTTACGAATCAGAAATATATAGAATTCACATTTTTTAACCCGTTGGCTATTTGTTGCTTTTCGAGTGGCAGCTGATCCGAAAGTTACAATGGGTTCAATGGCTTGTCGCTTGAGGGCGCGTGCGCAGGATTACTCTATTATATCGAGTGCCTACTTTATTATGAGTTATTTATGCATTTATGTCACTTTGTGATATGAAATTTAGTTCGTAGGATAAATTACTACAAAAATTAGTCAAAACGTAGAACTAGAAAAATGAGCAATGTAGGAGCCCAGATATTGATTCATTTTTATGGAGCAATATTAAGTTATTCATGATTCGTTATTAGTAATCATTACAGAAAAACCAAGTGTGGGCCACAGTGCTTATCTATCTAAATCTCTTTATCGGAAGATTTTTTGGTATGTATTATAAATGTTCTGTGCCTGTGTTTGTAATTAACATCCACCTAAACGGATGGACTATTTTTCATGCTTTAGATTTACTATTATATTTATTTTTTGTGGATTTAAGACGTGTCAACGTCTGTTTAGTCCGCTAGTTTAATATAATTATTTAAGATGACATAACTTAAGGTGAACGAAATTTACCAAATAAGGTAATTTCCGAATGTTTTTGAGTTAAATATTTGCAGTCTTGTACTTGACAATCCTGTTTTATTTTTTTTAATTTACCTGAAAGAGATCGCTCAGTATAAGGCCGCCTGTTGCACCGTGTTTCTTTTAATTATTGTTATTTATTTGTGCAAAGATATGAATAAATTTGTATTTATTATAAAATAATGGTAATGAGTCAAAGGTTTTTGCGGCGGAAGTACTTAATACAAATTAATCATGCTTGTATTAACAAATCCCACTATTACAAGGGATGTCTTTGTTAACTGGCAGCCACGCGGCTCGCATTAACAAACAATAAATCGATACATGCATGTCAAACATTGTCAAATCGTGCCACATTGCCCATTTTAACAAATAAGCCAACCACCTTGTGGTGTGGTCAAATGTGTTGGACTCATCTGCTTTTTTAAATCATATTTCAATTGGTTTATAAATATTTTTAATTACTAATAATAATTTTATTTTATAAAATATAAGTTTTTGCAATAGTCCTCTAAAACAATTTTAGATACTAAATGCCTACATTATTTTGAGTTAATTGTGTTAAAATTTATTTTGGCGACATTTGACAAACCAACTTGTCCGTACAAAAATGTGTAAAATACTAGAACTTGAGAACAAGGAAAAAAATGACATTTTGAATAAGACGTCTTATACTAAATAAAACCAACTAAATAATTAAATACTGACATGGATTCTTTTTTATGCAGAAATATCTTGTATTGTACCAGGTACTAAGTCTAAGTATTGTATAAGACGCGAAAATATATGTGAAAAACATGCTTTTAACACTCACTTAATAATATATTGATATTTGTCTATTACTTGAAATTTTCAAACATAGTTAACTATATAGATTTTATAGATTTTTTCCATTAGCCTCTATAACAAAGCAACTGCCATGTTAATGATCTGACTGATCACCGTATCTACCCACGAGACAGCACTAAGAAATGAAATTTGATTTATATTTTGCCTTAATTTTCTCGACAAGTAGATCTTTCGAATTAATCGCAGTTAAATCAGTGATTTCTAAGCCATGGTAACTTTAAAGATAAATTTCATTATAATACATTTATATTAAAACGATAATATTACAAGTTTTGTAATGAAATTCGGGTAATTACCTAGACGTTATTTCCGAGGAATGTAATTAATGTTACATCTTGTAAAACTATTATTTAATTACTATTTAATGTGATCAGAGTGTCTCAGATAGTCATGCAGGTTAGACATCAATCTAGCCTTTTTAAATAGTGATAAAATGACTCGGTGTCAGCGAACATGAAAACATATTTAAATGGATTGTGTACTTATTTAACTTTGAGTGAGTAATTTTACTATAAAGTGTTTTATTTTGACTTTAAAAAATTATGCCCTAAGTGTGTTGCTACTATCTGTTTTTAATGAATAATATAAACCTGGTGGAAGTTCTTAGAGGAGGCCTTTGTCCAAGGACAAGCTGTAAACAGATAATACATAAGAAAATCGGCTTGCCGATTAATTGTGTCTATAGTACTATACATTTTTATGCAGTAGGATAAGTATTTTACAGCAATAAAGGCTATTATTATTATATAAACCTGGTAGAAACAACACAATAAGTAAGTGAATGAAATCTAGTAACCGCATTTACTAAATATTTGCGTTATTTTAATCGGACTCTCATAAACTTATAAAATGTTACATTATGAAGAAATATAAAGCTTAAACTATTAGATTTGCAAGCCCTAAAGCATTGGCCCTATATTTGCTATTAATTTATTTCTTAAAATTACAAAATACATTTATTTGAGGCTCCAAAATCACACACGGCTTATATGATCCATGGTTTCCTTACGTCCCATTTATACAAATGTGTTTTTGGTTATATGTTGTACTCGTAAAGTTATATTATTATATGTTTCGTATTATATAATGGTCGCTTATATCCGTTGGAGTACCAAATCTATTTTCAATGTTATTTCTCTGGACGATAATCTAAACTTGGAACAGATATAATTTATATATACTCTGTACTTCTATTGAGATTAAATTTTGTAGTAATTTTTATTGATTTAACACAAAATGTATTTACAAAAAAGTAATATTTTGTAATTTTTTTCAGCTGCATTGTACACTTACTGCAATGCTGGACTATTAGATATACTTTTAAGACGTAATATGACTCCTCAACAAATTTACAACGTAAGCAATAATCTAAGTCGAAATCCTTATGCTCAAACTATTCAAAATCTTGCTGCAACTAGAGATAAATACAACGCAAGAAATAAAAATTGGGGAACGCTGCCTGCTTTTCACACGGAAAATACAAAACACACTAATAGCTTAATGAACGTTAATGACTCTGGAAATAGCGATAGCTCTGATGATGACAACCGAATACCACGCAATACCATTAATACATCACCAATAAACATTGCTCAAAACACAAATGAACAAAGAATTGCCAATAGAGTATCGGGATTTCCGTTTATTAATGACAATTCGGGTCTTAATCATCCATTGGTAAATCAGTTTCCCGGAAATGACGCTGTGTTAAACCCTAGAATTAATAATAACGGAAATGGTGGAAATATACATAAAATTATACAAGATATAAACAAAATTAATAACATTATGGGTCAAATAAAGCAAGAGAATGCTAAAAACCATGGGAATATAGATCCAAATATAAAAACAAATAATGGAAACCATGATTTTGATAACCCTTCTTTAGGACCTTTTACCTATCCAATGGTTCATGTAAATAACGGACTTCACGGAGTTTATACAAATTTACATAATGATAATGCATACCCTGATACAAGTAACATACTTAGTAATGTACAACCACCAAGATACCCAGAAACAAATTTAAATACGGCCGTAACTAATGCACATATTGTAACACCACCGCCTGGTATTTTGATGACCAATTTGCCGAAGGAAAATGTAAATAATAAAAAGCCCTCGTCGGGAATATCTAATGTTAGTAAAGTCGGGGAAAAATATGTACTTAAGCCAGTTACAAAAAGGAAATTCTTTTCTCAAGTAAGACCTGTTGTTCCGGATTATAAAATTCCTCAAAATAAGGAAACTTTATATTATATAGACTAATTAATAACAGATTTGTTTGTCAATTAATGTTTAGAATATTTTAATAAAATGTTGTTGCGCCATAATTTGTGTTTAATTAAATTTAAAATAATAATAAATTTGTATTGAGCAGTGTTGGCCTAGTGGCTTCAGCGTGCGACTCTCATATCTGAGGTCGTAGGTTCGATCCCCGGCTGTGCACCAATGGACTTTCTTTCTATGTGCGCATTTTACATTTGCTCGAACGGTGAAGGAAAACACATGAAACCGACATGTCTCAGACCCAAAAAGTCGTCGGCGTGTGTGAGGCACTGAAGGTTGATCACCTACTTGCCTATTAGATTTAAAAATGATCATGGAACAGATTCAGAAATCTGAGGCCAAGACCTAAAGAGATTGTAGCGCCACTGATTTTAATTAATTTGTATAATAACGTTAATGATTTACCTAATAAAAACATATTCTAGAGTATGTGCTTTACAATAAAATGAAACTATTAACTTCGGTTCATTTGATATCAATCGAATGAAAATAAACTCATTTTAAGGATGTGACACCACCACGCAATCTATCAAGCTTTATATTTAGTTAAATCTTATAAGTCCCACTCTGATAGATATGCCGTGTAATAAACCAATATAGCTAAGGAACAAAAATCATTTACCCCGCGCTTATGTTAATTGTTTTCAAATTCAAAAGCTTCATACCTGTTTCAGTAGGTTAGGATATACATGGGTCATGTTAAGTCATGTGTATATTACGTACGTATAGCCAAATAATTATTCAACACAGCGCCGGCATGCCGCTTGAAAATTCAGGCTTCGCAGCCGGGGGCGGTCGTTAGCGACATTTCGTATTCATGACGTCAGCCTAGGGCCGATTGTTTGCAATATTACTCTAATTGGAATTGTAATACGTACATATTCGGATAGATACGTGTCCGAAATCATTAGTGGTTTGTATTAATATTGGAAATGTAGATAGTATATAATACGCAATTTGAAAAATTTATTGACTCGTTGACTCCAATTTTTATTAAATATTAAATTGTTATATAAATACGTATTAAACCGCGAAATGTATTGTTAATGTTTTTATTTATTGCAAGTTGTTTATTATATTTATATGAGGATAATAACTGAAAGCTACTACTATCAGGTGTTAACATTTCAAAGTGGTCTTGATAGGTTTAGGTATTTTGGTTACGAGTTTGCTAAATATTATTAGACAATGTTACATTTGAATTTGCTAAGCGTAAAAGGTATTAAAACATGCATGGATACACTAAACCATGCAATGCAAATTATGGTATTTTTTCTATATTAGCAGCTTATTTAATCCATTAATTTTTACTTTAACATTTGCTCCAAATATATGCGTGCTTACTTAGAAAAGTGATTTTTAATGGGGGAACTAAAGAATTCTCCAAGGTCATATTACTATTTTTTTATACAAGTTATTAGAAAGTTCGTGCAAACTAATCTGAATCACATTGGCAGGAATTAAAGTTATAAATGAAAGTGTTAGAGATTATATTAGCCACCAATATTTTTTTGTATATTACGAAAAAGCAAAATTGTTTTTCACAGTTTACTTATTCGATTAATACAGTTTTTGATATAAAAATGAGTATTAAACATCAGAACTCAAGAGAAGGTGCCGACACAATATTATGTATGTCTATAATAATAAAAAACATGATTTGATAAAGACAATTATAGTGAGCGGCCTGTAGGCATAGTTCTAAGCGGACTAAGTGTGTTGCAAATGTTTTTGTACAAATAAAAAACTTGAATACTGTAATTGTCTATCTATAAAGGACCCGCTAGAAACTAGAATTTACATAAAGTATTTATTGCTGATAACCTATGCTGAAGAATGTTTCTATAGATACAGTATTTATGCACAAACTTAACTATCGAAATTAAAGTAGCAGAGCTGAACTGAGGCGTTTGATACTAACATAACCATACTAAATCAATGGCTTTGTCAATATTAACAAAATAAAATTGATCTTTTAATCTATAATAAACGGTTGAACCTACTTTCAAAACCAATGAGAAACGCAGGAGAAAAAAAAGAACATTAAAATCTTACTAATATCAAATCCGCTGTACCATGTTATGAAAATCCAATTTTATACATATATTCTGCTACGAGAATATTTGCCAACCGCGATTTGATTCCGCGCGTTATAGATTGCGTATTACTATTTTGACAGTTGACGTAATTCTCGTTACAGATAAATAGTTGACCACCGGCAACATCATACAAAATTTCAAACGTAATAATACTTGTTTTTTTTTTCAATTAAGAGTCTCAATAAATTGTACATGTAGAACTTATTAAAATACTTTTAGTGATAGAATATGATAGACTATGGTGAAAATATACAGTAGATAATAATGTATAATGTATAATTAAAGCTGCTTCTGCTGTTTTAAGGTGTAAATTATATAAAACTGAGTAATAAGTTGAGTTTCTTTATAAAATATTTTTAAATATCGTTAATATTTTGATTTTAAAAACTTATATTGCCGATTTCGGTAAATTAAAAATTAGTATATTTAATAATTTTTTTTTTTTTTTCCGTTTCCGGCTGTCATACTGTAAGCATCGTAATTGTGTAGCTCCGTAATATTGAGTGCTAAAAATAATTTCGTACACTGTTCTTGAGACTGCGACGTCACAAAACACAAATCGAAGTGTCGTCCGTGTAGTGGAACTACCGATTTAACACAATATCACGTAAGTTCTTGAATTTCAACAAAAGTATCTCCAAAAAGTGATAATTAGAGGTTAGAAATTCACCAATCATATTGAGCATACAAAAGATCAATGGCATTGACACTTGTCACAGTAACAGCTAACTAGTGTTGCCAGAGCAAGTAAATAAAAACTACCACTAATTACGTTCCATAACACGCAGATTTAGTTTACAAGAATGGAGGACCAGTTTCAACTATTGTTTGATAAAATGAAGAATGAAATCTTGAACCAAACAATAGAATTGAAAGATTCGATAACAAATAATATAATGGAGAGATTAGACGAAAAACTTCAACCTATTATAACAGAAAATAGAAACTTAAAAATAAAAGTAGAAAATCTCGAAAAGGAAGTAGAAAGTTTAAAAAGAGGAAAGAAGCAAAACAATTTGATAATGTTTGGAGTAAATGAAGGCGAAAGGTCTACACAAGAATTAATACAAAATACAATACTTATTTTCAAAACTGACCTTGACATACAATTACAAGAACATGAGATAAACAAAATATATCGTCTAGGAAAGGGAAAGTCTTCTGGAAAACCAAGACCAATTCTGATTTCCTTTACGAGCGAATGGAAGAAGAATGAAGTTATGGGAAAGAAGAAAAACTTCAAAAATGTATATGTTACAGAAGACTACACAAAGGAAGTAATAGAGAAAAGGAAAACGTTGCAGGCGCAGCTAAAAGAGGAGAGAGAAAAGGGAAATATCGCGTACCTGAAATTTGACAAACTAGTAGTAAAAGAAAAAAATACTAACATAAATAAGGATAAGCGCAAAAGAGAAACATCATCATCCCCACAAAACAATGCTCAACCAAGGAAACAACAAACTCTAATGCCGCCGATTAACAATAGACCAAATGCTTTCGACGTAATGAGGATTAGAGCTAATTCTCTTTCGTCTTTTCCCGCTAAGACAACAACTAACAAAGAATAACAATTAACTGTCGGTAAACGGAAAAATAAACAGCTCAACATGAACCAACATAAAATAACAAAACAAAATACTTCCCCAAGCCGACTGGTCATCGTGGGGAAAAATGACCACGACCCTCTAAAGGAAAAAAATAACACTAACATGAAAAATAACACTAACATGAAAAACAAAGTAAATGACATCCACATAGCAACTATTAACTGTCGATCTCTTAGAACACCTGAAAAACTCCAAGAACTAGAGCTGGCAATAGAAGAGTTAAAGTGGGATATTATAGGTATTAGCGAAATGCGCAGATTTGGAGAAGGTATAGAAAACCATGGTAAATACGTACTACATTATAAAGGGGAGACGCCCGGGCTGTATGGAGTTGGATTCATGGTGAAAGCAAATCTAGTCAACAACATAGAAGAACTTAGTGGATTCTCGGAACGTATTGCAATCCTTAATATAAAACTGCCCGTGAACGGAGATAAAGAAGAGAGATGGTCTATTATACAGGCATATTCACCAACTGAATCTGATAAAAAAGAGGACGTAAAAACAATTGAGGAATTCTATGAAAATCTCCAAAACGCTATTGATAACGCACACAAAAACGTCATCGTGATGGGAGACTTTAATGGACAAATTGGGATTCAAAATAGTGGGGAAGAAAATACCATAGGAAACTATGGGTATGGAAATAGAAGCAAAAACGGAACAAGACTAGTAAACTTTGCACTGGAAAACAGATTAAGTATTCTAAACAGTTTTTATAAAAGGAAACCATCAAAAAAATGGACATGGATCTCACCCAATGGACAATATAGGAATGAAATCGATTTTATTATGTCTAATAATAGAAAAGCCTTCAAGAACATTTCGATCATAAACAATTTAAACTTCCACACAGACCATAGGATGGTTCGAGTTGCGATGTCAGGAATGTTCAAGAAAACAAGACGATTTCAAAATAAACAATTAGCGGTACAATACTCAGGTGACCCTAAACTATTACTTAATAATCTTCAAACATCTCTAGATGCCGCGGAATTAGAGGAGAAAGAATATCCATCGATACAAGAAAAATACAACCTATTACTAAATCAACTAAAAACAGTAACCAGAAAAACAAACAAAAGTATCAAGAAAGAAGTCTCACTTACAATCAAACAATTATTACAAGAACGAAAAGAACTTTTACGACAAAAGGAAATTAAAGGAAACCGCCAAAGAGTAACAGAAGTAAGCAAAAAGATCAGTGAACAACTTAGGAAAGAAAGAAAAACTAAAAGATCTAATACAATGAAAAGTTACATAGAAAAGACAGGAGGAATAAAAAAGGCATTGAAGGAGTTAAACTACAAAAAGGACTGGATACCAAGTATGAGAAAGAAAGATGGCAATAATACAGGTAAAAGACTCGAAATATTAAAAATCGCTACAGAATTCTACCGAAACTTATACCGAAGTCAAAAAGAGAAAGACACTATAAAAGAAAACGACGAAATAACTAATGAAGAATATATACCGGAAATAATGAAGGAAGAAACCATAAAAGCAATAAATACACAAAAACTCGATAAAGCCCCTGGATCTGATCTTGTTACAAACGAACTTCTAAAAGCAACGTTACCAGTAATCGCTCCAAGACTTACAGATATATTTAATGAAATTATCAAAACGGAAAACATTCCAGAGGATTGGACAAAATCTACAATTATACTACTACATAAAAAAGGTGACAAAGGAGATATAGCAAATTACAGACCAATCAGTTTAATGTCCAATATTTACAAAGTGTTTTCAAAAATAATATTATCTAGAATCACAAACACACTTGAAGAAAATCAACCCAAAGAACAAGCTGGATTCCGTAGACATTTTTCAACAATAGACCACATACACGCCCTTAGACAAATACTCCAGAAATTTAAAGAATATAACAAAATTTACTACATAGGGTTCGTGGATTTCAACAAAGCATTCGACACACTTGAACATAGATTTATCTGGGACGCACTAAAAGATCAAGGCGTACATGCAAAATACATACGGATACTGAAAAACGTATACACAAAAAGCACCGCACAAGTAAAACTAGAATCTATAGGCGAAGAATTTCCGGTTGAGAGAGGTGTACGCCAGGGAGACCCAATTTCACCAAAAATATTTGCAGCAGTTCTGGAAATGATATTCAGAAATCTGGATTGGACGAATAAAGGACTAAATATAAATGGCGAAAATCTGAGTCACCTACGCTTTGCAGACGACCTAATCTTATTTTCGGAAAACCCGAAAACCCTAAAGGAAATGTTGCAACAGTTAGCGGAAGAAAGTAAGAAGGCAGGCCTGTCAATGAACTTAACGAAAACAAAAGTAATGTCTAACTCCTCACAAACAGAGTCCATAACAGTAAATGATGAAGAAATAGAGTATGTAAAGGAGTATGTGTATTTGGGACAGTTAATATCTACTGAGGAATGTATGCAAAAAGAAATAGAAAGAAGAATAACTAATACTTGGAAGAGATATTGGTCACTCAGTGAAGTCATGAAGAACCAGGATATGTCTATGAGGAACAAGAGGAGAATATACAATATGTGTATCTTACCATGCTTACTATATGGGTGCCAAACATGGGCATTGACAGAAGAACAAGCAAGGAAAATAAAAGTTTGTCAGAATGGAATGGAGAGAAGCACAATAGGAATTAAAAGAAAAGACCGAGTTAAACTAAAATGTATCAAAAACAAAACAAAATTTAAGAATGCATACACAACATACAGGTGCTTAAAGTGGAGGTGGGCTGGACATATGATAAGAGAGAAGAAGGAGAAATGGACGAGAATAATAACAGAATGGCAACCACGAGATAGTAAAAGAAACAGAGGCAGACAGACTAGAAGATGGGAGGACGACATCAAAAAAGTGGCGGGCCCAATATGGACGCGCATAGCGAAAAATAGAACAGAGTGGAAATCTTTAGAGGAGGCCTATGTCGAAAGACAAGCTGAAATGTAGAAACGACCGTTTACCGATACCGGATTTATGAAAAGAAAAGAAACTGTTAAAAGTTATAAACGTATTTGTAAGAAAAATTACTGTAAAAATAAGTTCAGCAATAAAGGCTATTTTATTTATTTATTTATTTTTATTATATTTAATAAAAATAATGTCTCGACCCTGCCAGGATTCGAACCTGGAATCTTCTGATCCGTAGTCAGACGCGTTATCCGTTGCGCCACAGGGCCCACATTTAAAATTATCAAAATAGGTGAATGTACAAATTTAGGATATTAAATTACATTGTTCTAGATTGTCTACAGTCATAAGTAGTATATCACATCAATCAACACTCACTTAGAGATTTCAATAAATTTTTCTCTGCTTTGGCATTGATGTATCTTTTTTTAATTAATAAATTTGAATTCCATTAATATGTGGTGCGCTATAATTTGCGATCAATGAATAAACAAAAGTAATGACCTACCTACATATTATTATCTTAGTTTAAAAAAATTCCATAGGGTATTTTCTGGCTTATCTCCAAGTGCATTAATATCTCAAATGGTTTTACTGTTTGTTTGTTTTGTTTTTTGTTTTTTTACAGCTTTAAAAATCTATAATGGGAGAAAATATCAAATAATCAAAGTTTCATTTACACCATTTAAAATTTGTAACATAAAAGTTGTTAATTTTCAAAACTAAACAAATTGAAATATAAAACTTCTATTGGCGTCAAAATAAAATAAAATTTAATAAAAAAACATGAAAGTTGCTTATACTTTAAATAATAATACTACATTTTGGGGTAGTTAAAAAAGCTGATACAACCAGACCTAACCTGCGTATGCGCATGCCTGATGGTTTTCTTCTATTTTTCTTACGTCAATCAAAAAGGTTACAACAATTTATAGGTAGGTTAATGTTCCTATGATAATGATAAACACTTTATTTACATATCGAATAATGTATACATAAATAAACAAAACAGATAATAATATAAGTAGAAGTAAACTGTAGCGCTAGTTTTTTCGCATCGTGTTTCATATTATGATTTATGCCTATTACACGATAGGTATTCTTTAAATATAAATCACTAAAAAATACCTAACTGTATAAACAATTATAATTTATTTAATAAAATATAATAGAAAATAAATAATATAGTTATCAGTCGATTATTTTTTATTCATATATAAAATATAAATGATCGATTATAGAAAAATCTACGAATAAAAAATAATTGACTTTTTTATATTTATCGATTATTTCCTAATTTTTGAATTTTATTGTTTTAGAATAATCAACATTAAAGTTAACCTAATTTCGTGTTGATAGATTTTATATAGGTAATAATAATAAATTATAATAATATAGATAATCAAAAGTCCAAATGGTTATTATTGTGTTAGTTCCAATAATATCCTAAATATTATATTAGTAAATCACAAAATTAAGGAACGGATAGTGATTAGCTTAGTTTTTGATTTATTATATATTTTAATAAATGTGTGTGGACTTAATGTTATTACATATTATGTAATTGTAGTAGGTACAATGTTTCTGTCATTAAAATATGGCTCTATGTCATAATGCCGTCTAGGAAGAAGATATAGAATAAAATACCTATGCAGGTTTAAATCCAATCAAACTAATATTTACAGGAATCAGGTAATAGAGGCACCAAGAATTTGTTAGTACCTATGCGGAGTCGCCTGGGAGTAATTTAGGTTTTGTAGGTCTAAGAACTAAGTACCTGAGTGGTCCTGTAGGGAACGACTGATGGCTGGCGCTGGCGGCGTAGCAGCATGCTCCCCACCATACAGCCCACCAAATTCTTCTGCTGATGAACTGGAGGCATTACTACACTTTCTCCCCTTATCAGGTGTATATTTACTTTCTGCACCCGTGAGGAACTTAGCATCGTGCTGATGCTCGTCCAACAACCCCGGGACACCCAGAAGCCCCCCAACCAAGTTGGGTCTGAGCTCCTCCATGATTTTAGCCCCTTGTCCCGCGCCACCGCCACTGCTAAAGTTCAGCTGGCGGCTGAAGAAGGCCGGGAAGATGTTGAATTGCTGCGGATCGGGCAGCGATGCTAGCGGCGGCGCGGGCGGCTCACCGGCCCCCGCGCACGCCCCGCTCTTAAACTCCACCGTGCTGCCGGCTTTGCTAAAATTGCAGCGCGGATCCGCACCTCTAATGTCGTGCTCGCCGTCGCCGTCGGCTCGGCCCCGACGCTCACTGACTAACCACATTATAGTGACGTGGAGCACGGATATGCCGCCCCGCGCACTAATTGTCCGCGACTGCGCGAGAGGAGGTCACGTAACCGCCCTCGAGAGGACACCACGCTCCCGCATCAGTGATCGATGTGGAATCTTTGTAGGGAAGCTGCGTCCCACTCGCCCGCGAAGCTCGGCTATAGGGTGGGAATAGGAGCTGCGGTGGGCGGGGCTACACCCCTGTCTCGTCTCTCATTGGTGGGATCTGACACGTTGGGGTGCGTCTCACCGCTTCGGGCAACAAGCGCTCCTCTTTGTTTTATTGTCCCCATGGCTTCTCGCCGTTCTTGCGTTTAAAGTTTATGCATTGTACCGTGTTTTGTTCTACAAAACACTAAATCACGTATGAACTTCTTGAGGTAAATCTGCTGAAATAAAAATGTGACGGATCCTAAATATTAAAGTGGTTCATTAATGTTGTAATGGTTTTGGGCGTAAAGTTTTATCTTCTATCACTAGAGTGAATTGCAAATGGCATATAAGATGAGCAATTAATAAAATATTCCAAACGTAACTCCAGTTTAATATTATATGTAGGTATAATCATTTAGAATCTCTCTCCAATAATCGAAAATGATTTATAATTGATATAATTACCATATATCATAACATTTCGATAATTTTTATAGTATTAATTTCTTTGTCAGGAACATATAAGAATTACTCCATACAAAGCTCGGATGTTACCAATACAATACCGATTTTAACTCGAGAGGTGCCGTTAGATTCGTTTCGATTTTATAAGGGTTGCCAGTTTTATTTTGCTAACAATGCCAAGTTTTTTACGACTCAATTGCAAAGGTTGTAGCTAATGGTTTAGTTATGGGCAACTATTTTTACCGCTGGGAACTTGTGGTAAAAGGTGTGGGTCTATTATTCTAAATTCAAATTTCCGAATGTTTTTTTTTCATCGAAAATTTTTCGTTTGGTTCTGACCATATCAGGGTTTATTTTTAATATGTAATTATAGATAAGTAGATTTGAAAATATAAAACATTAATACAATCAGTTTAATCTATCTTAATTTGAAATTATACTTAGTTATATATTTCAATAATACTTCAGTCTTCAACATACACCCATTAAGTTATAAAATTAAGATTTTAATAATGTTACATTAACAAATATGAGCAGTGTTGGCTTAGTGGCTTCAGCGTGCGACTCTCATCCCTGAAGTCCTAGGTTCGATCCCCGGCTGTGCACAAATGGACTTTCTTTTTATGTGCGCATTTAACATTCGCTCGAACGGTGAGGAAAACATCGTGAGGAAACCGGATTTCCTTAGACCCAAACAGTCAACGGCGTGTCTCAGGCACAGGAGGCTGATCACCTACTTCCCTATGAGATTTACAAATTATCATTAAATAGATACAGAAATCTGAGGCCCAGCGCTAAAAAAGGTTGTAGCGCCTCTGATTTATTTTATATTAACAAAACATACCTCATATATCTAAACTTAATAACCAACAACAAATCCTTTTTCATAACAATTTAATTTGCGTATTCATAATAATATTATGAATGGTATTATCATCTGTATTAAAAAAATTGGTAAACCACATTTGAATGTTCAAATGAAGGGTACATTACATTCCAAGATCAAAGATATACTTATCATTGAGCAAGTGAATTATACTATCAACCCCTTTGTAAACTTTATGAATAAATTAGACATATCGAGTTTCGGACACAAATGTTTCGGACTTTGAATATTCTTGTATTATTCTTTTTTTTTATAGACCCCCGTTCTATAAAAAAAAACGGGCAGGAGGCTCATCTGATGTTAAGTGATACCGCCGCCCATGGACACTCTCAATACCAGAGGGCTCGCGAGTGCGTTGCCGGCCTTTTAAGAATTGGTACGCTCTTTTCTTGAAGGACCCTAAGTCTAATTGATTCGGAAAGTCGAATTGGTCGGTTGGTTTCTTAAAATTAAACGCGTTTCAATAGGCTAAAATGATATTATATATTAAAAAAAACAGTGGCGCTACAACCATTTTAGGTCTGGGCCCTCAGATTTTTGTATCTGTTCTATTAATAAATCTAATAGGCAAGTAGGTGATCAGCCTCCTGTGCCTGACATACGCCGTCGACTGTTTGTGTCTAAGGCAAGCTGGTTTCCTCACGATGTTTCTTCACCGTTCGGTTAAATGTTAAATGCGCATATAGAAAGAAAGTCCATAATTGAATAAATAAGGATCGAAGTTTACATGTGTTCACTCAAGTCGTCACTGCTTAGGTTATGCGTCAGATATATTTGCAGATATATATAATCATGCAACAAAAGAGTACGTGAAAATTCACAAAGTCCTCTAATTTCTCAAAATCCTCGATTAATAGAGCGATTTCTTTGGCAGCAATTTATGGTTTGCATTTTATTTAGAATAATATTACAAAGGTTACGGTTTCGTGATAAAAAATATTTCTTAACACAGAGTTTCGTTAACACACACACACACTCGTTTAGTGTACTTCTACTGTCTCTATTTAGGTGATGAAATGGGTTATGACTGCATAATTTCTTCAACTCTTTTAGGACTAAACACTAGATTTTAAGTATTATTATTACAAACCAAATAACCTTTTCGAAGTACCATATAGATAAAAAAAGTTTCTGTTTCTATAAAACAATCTTCTAAATCCAACTTTACTCTAATAGGTATCAGAATGATATCCAATTTTGTAAAAAATATTTCGAATAATATTTACAACCAGTCAGTACTAGTTTTACGTTATTTATCAATAGAGTATAAAACACTCAACCAGTCCTCATTAGACCTCTTCATTGAATACATAGATTGATGAAAAATCAACAATTTGCAACATTTGTTTGGACATGTGCGCGCTCCGCCCATGCCCGCCCATACTTCACAAGCGTAATAAGCGCTCACAGTAAATTATACGTCTTTCATCTGTTATTGGGGACACGCGGCAAATGTATCTCGATTTAATATTGACGGGTGAAAATCTCTATGATTAGAATAAATAATATGATTGACTGAAATGTCAAATGTTTAAAGAAAATATTAGAACATAAACTAATTGCATCATTTTATGATTTAATGCAAATTTTATTTCTATTTAAAATCCATCGTCGCAAACATGTCATAAATATTCTGGTGCAAAACTTTCCTTAGTTTGCTGGGCGTTATCATAAGAGAAATATTGGTGACTGTTGCGGAGGACAGTTGCTCCAATCAGACAGCAGGGCTCCGGGTTTTGAAATACTATTCAGGCACATACAGTCTAAGCAATGCTAGAAGCCCCTCAAAACATTTAGTGCAAAGTAGATTTCCGAATGATCCCTCCGTAGCAACTGATTCAATTAACGTGACAATTTTAGATATTTAATTGACTAATTAAAAATATATTTAAGATTTGATATCAAAATTGTATTATCTTACGTGAAATGTGTTTAAAGCTATTGAAGGGACTATTTGTTTTACAGTCCTATCTTTAACCAGCAACGCATATAACTTACATACATAATCATCAAATAATTTTTGTCTAAAACCTGATTGTCATTGAATAAGGATCTGAGCCACAACCTGAACCATCGAAGAAGAGTAAAATGGAATAGCTAGTTACCCCATTCTAATAACTGATTGATAATAGAATTATGTCGAAGATTACCTCATCAGCAAGTTGTTTGTGGAATAGGTCTACTGGGGATGCCACGTAAAAAAAACGCGCCTACAGACTCTACCTCATAGTGGCGGGGAAAAGAGTGAAATTGTTGGAATTGAAAAAAAATTTCGAAAATTTGTTTGAAATAAACAAAAGATCATAAAAGTAAAAATGTTGTTTCGACCGGCTTGTCATGAGGATTGCCGAACCCGGTCAACTTTGGAGCGCTGCAACAGCGTTTCCAATTAAGGAGGAACATCTTCATAAAAAGATCCTCTACAAAATTATTTTGATTTAATTTTTTGATAAAATCAAAAGAAAAAAAGTTATTAAGGAAAACGGAATGTCAAAATATATGGATAGTTTAAGAGATAAATAGCCAAAAACGTGTTTTCACCCCTTTTTCCAAGATGGCGGCCGAGGGACAAGGGCGCAAACCCCACAAACCTGGATTTGAACTTGTATTGACCCCCCCTACATGTCCCATAAATAAAATTGCGTCTATCAAATGTTCAGTTTGGCCCTCAAATTGTAACATTTCAATGGACTAACTCGTG
Organism: Pieris melete; assembly: GCA_963693345.1. NCBI lineage: Eukaryota > Metazoa > Arthropoda > Insecta > Lepidoptera > Pieridae > Pieris > Pieris melete. The sequence continues at coordinate 240,509 of CAVNZK010000053.1, read as the reverse complement.
TTAAATAAATTAATATTGTGACAAGTGTGAGTCTTCAAATTACGTCTAAAGAAATAAGTCGAAGTCAGAGAGAAGGCAGACGCTGAACGTCGTGGTTTCCTGTGGCCGGCCGCTTCCGGTGACGTGTCTCGTTCCAAGTTCGAACGTTACAGAACTTTAGGTAGGACTAGGTTTGAAAAAGGAATTATTCATATTGACAAATTATTATAAATCATTGAATGTGATAAATAAATTCCATTCGCCAAAAACCACCTTGCTGTTTAGCCCGAGGATACAGTCCTATACTGTATAGACCTGGTATTTGATCCGGGTTCGATTTCTGACAAAACATATTTTCAAGCGCGTTACTCGATAACATAGCCCTTTACCAGCACTCCTTAAAGTTGTCTCCCAAAGTATAAATCACATACCATATAAATTTAATTCCATCGTTTCGTTGATGAGAATTTTGTATGATTACATTTAACTTTTCCGTTGAAGGGTGCTTGGAACTAGAGCGTAATTGGCCGAGATGAGGTTTAATAAGTTTTTAATAGCTACAGGCTTTCCGTTACCCGTCCACCCCGAGACCGCTCCTTTGAAATATCCTTTCATTATTGTTATCATATCCTGGAGGTAGGTTACATTCATATTTTATTGGCTTCGATTGTTATAAAACTATATAGATACTAGCTGACCGGGCAAACGTCGTTTTTCTCATTCATCATTTATAATAAAAAAATAGGGGTTGATCGTAGAGGGGTGAAAGTTAGGGGTTGTATGTATTTTTGTATGTTGTATCATAAAAAAATAGAAATTAAAAATGTTGTCTAAAAAATAAAAAAATTTTTTAGGGGTGGACTACCCCTAACATTTAGGGGGATGAAAAATAGATGTTGGCTGATTCTCATAGATATCGGATAAGCACAAAAAATTTCATCAAAATCGGTCAAGCCGTTTCGGAGGAGTATGGCAACGAAAACTGTGACACGAGAATTTTATATATTAGATATAAAAATCATTATTGCGTTAATTTTAAGTAAACAATTAATTCGAATTGTAAATGGTTCCAGAAACGTAGTAAACAGAATGTTCCACAGATTAGGTTATATTTTTCCATAAACAAAAATTTATTGAGTCAGTGGAAAATAACATATTATAATGATAAAAAAATACATGATATATATCTACTATTTATAAAGTGAGAAAAACATAGTTATGAAAGCTTAAACTGTATGTAGGGTAGGGCGGGGCTAGTTGAGCAATTTTTCACTTGCTTGGATATAGCTCCTCAATGATAAGTCTCAATGAGTTGTTATGTGTCCTGATGGATTAGTAATTTATCCCTCAACAAAAGTGGCCATAGTATTTTTTTGTAACAAGTCCAATATAATAGCTACAGATGTTTAAATGCAGAAAGTCAAGTATGCTCAATGTACCCCATAGGTGGGGTAAGTTGAGCAAGGGTATGGGGTAAGTTGAGCACTAAGAATGTCTAGGCCAAACCATGGGTTCTATGTTAACTTGAGATGAAATAAAATATGTGTAAGACAGTCAGCTTTTTATTTATAGTCTTTTATTGACAGAACAACAAAATTTAAAGAAATTTTCTTTGTATAATTAACCGAAACTAGAATCAACAAAACATGACCATCCATATCTATCCATTACTTCCGATAATTTCTAAAAAAGATTACCAAGGCTGGTGGGTTCTGGTTTCTGTATGGATAGCTACGATTTTTTTGTTTTTAAAACATCATCAACCATTCTTTTCCGGAAATCTTTTTTGCAATTCAGCTTGGTGGAATTTCAGCACACTCTTAGGCAAGGCGACGGACGTCTTTTGGAGAAAAATGCCATTTGTAGCAAGAATTTTTTCAACAGTTCTCTTGTGAGAGAGGATATACTTCCCTCGGTGTTGTATAGCCCATAAATGAATCATCACCTTCATTTAATTTATTTAAAAGTCAACCAATACCGAATTCCTTAGCGGCGGTATTCACACTTTTTCCCTCATCGTGGACAGCCTTTGCAGCATTATTTAAGTATTCAGTAGTGTAAGAACATCTTGTAGTCTTCCTCTTGTAAGTCCGCATCCAAACAAAAAATAAAAGATTCATTACTCATCAGTTGTTTATGTCGTAGAGTTAGTTGAGCTATAGTTGCTCAACTTACCCCAACCCGGAATTTTAAAAGAAAAGTAGGATTGTAAATAAATGCCTAGAATTAGACCCAAAACCTATTTACAAATCAAAAATACGATAATCTTGTAAAAGATTAACACTCTCCTGATTGAAAACAGAGAACATTGGACAAAGACAGACGAAAACTTGCGATAAACAATGTTTTTACTTTTTGGTCACAAAATAAACAAAACGCCGTGACACTTCACTCACTCGTCGAGCTGCCACTAGCTATCGTGCGATGATTACCTCTCCTACGACTCCTTCTTTTCGATATTTGATACTATCGCGTAAGGTGAATAGTTTCCGAGATATTTCGATTGCCCAACTTGCCCCTATGCTCAACTAGCCCCGCTCTACCCTACTTATATCGAATAATTGTCCGATAATACAATCATCCCTTTGCTTAGAACAAACAATTTTTTTACGATTTTTAGTGTTGAGGTCAAACATTGTTCAAAGAGACAAAAATAAAACAAGTAAATATCTGTCCGAAATCTGATAATGTGCGAAAGAGACAAAACACACCTTTTACAGCTCTTAAAAGCATACCCTTTTTGGTGCTTTCAAACGTTTGAGAGGTAATTTTATAATTCTTCCCTTTCCAGCCATTTTCAGCTATCAAATATTTACATGACATTCCTGATTTCCTAAACAGGTTAATTGAGAGAGGCAATTAATAATTTGCATGGGTATAACGAAATATTCTTAAATGCTCGATGTTAAATGGGGGAATTTCCTATAGAAACAACGCTATTGTTGAATTTACATTACAATTTACATGTAACTATTACGCTAATTGTGGTTTTGTTTTGTTATAAAATGTGGGCGCGTCATTTTTGAGCGTTGACACGGGCGCTGAGTAGATTGTCAATTGTTTGCAAAAATATTTTGACAGACAAATTCGTAGGTGTCCCGCTGTCAAAATTGCCGCCTAATTATGTGCGAGCACTATTCCCCGCCCAATATAATTCGAAATTAGAACGTTCAACTTCTTTATCACGGACACGTGTCGCATGGCAATGAAAAAAATAGTTTAGTATCGATGTGAAAAGTTTTACACTTATAATGTAAGCGGAGCGGTTGTCGAGCTTATTGTGTATCATGGATAACAATTTTTTTTACAAGAAAGCTTCTAATCAACACTATTTGTCTCTCTTATATAAAAGTTTTATGTACCTACTTTTGTAAAAGAACATTATCTGACACTTTGAAGAAATAAACAAGAGTAGTGCACACATGTGTATAGTGTAGTATGTAGTGAACACAATGTATTTGACTCACAATTATCTAACATATTTAAAAAAAATAAAATACGAAATTATTTTGTCCTTGCGTTTGTGTTTTGTTTATTAGTTTTTTCGTGTTTTATGATATTGGACTTACACAAATAAAACAGGTAGGCAGCAAACTTTACGGCAGACGTCAAACGAATGCGCGGTCTTAAAAGCTTACCAATTAGGGGGCTAAAAGCAACATCGGGTTGGCGGAGCGGTTTCCTTAGCTCATCAATTTTGTAAGGAACACTCTCAACGCTTGGAAACTTTCATACGAGTACTGAAATCATGGGCGTCTGATACAAGGCTGAATTAATGTTTAATGTCATTTTTATTTCACATTTTAAATTCATTTTACTTGTTACTTCAGCCATCCACGTTTTACTAAAAGGATTATTTTGTCAGCGTTACGGCATCCATACCATGACCACTATTTCACTTATCAACATTAAATGTGTGGACCTATATCTCAAAAAGTACTAAAGAGAATTTGATGATATTTGGACTGTTCCCTAAGTAAGAATATTTATTTTATCAAAGGTTCACCTCGGTTTGACATAAGGGTTTAAAAAAAAATGGACAAACACTTACATTATTTAGCATGTTTAAATGCCTATTTTGACTTGGATATATCATTCAATCCAAGCATTGAAGAGATCATGACACTCGAATATTTTTGAGTTAACAATATCTCATACATACAGGTCTAAGTAATGACCACCTCCTTTTTAAAGTCGGTTGTAAATTATTAGCCACTAGTTTAAAAAATAATTTAATGCAGCCCATGATTCGTGCTACACAATTGTCAATAGTCGTTCATAGTCACGGCACTAATTCTATTGCCCATGAGCGACTGAGGCCCAGTTTTTGTAAGATTCCTAAGTTGTTAGTTGTTAGTTAATTATAAGATAATTATATTAATTACATGTAACACTATATATATCTATATTTCTAGTGTTACATGTAATTTTATGTTTTTTTGTTAATTATTTATGCACTTGTGTTTACCCTCTGTAGTTATTTCTGTATTTATATTTCCATACTATGGTTGCCTGAAATAATAGCTTGTTAGCGAATAGTTATATAATAATATTTAATTAACTACAAATATCTTATTGAAGATCAACTGTGTATGAATTAATCAGCGTCGATTATTTATGGCATTTTATATAAAACTAGCTGATCCGGCAAACGTCATTTTGCCATGTTTATCATTTATGGTTATTGTGCCTCACTCGACATAGATAGGTATAGTGTGTCGCAGACTTTTTTGTAGATATTTATAAGATCTACAATTACTTACAACATTTTATGGTTCTATCTTTAATAGTTTAGGCAGGGTACGCAAAATAAGTAACTTTTTGGGTTGATTTTTTACACCTTGTGTCCGAAAAACCCTAATATCTTACGGAACCCTATTTTTGTTCAAAATTAAATATAGCCTATATTACTCGTGAATAATGTAGCTTTCGAATGGTGAAAGAATTTTTAAAATCGGTCCAGTAGTTTATGAGCCTATTCATTACAATCAAACAAACAAACAAAGTTTTCCTCTTTATAATATTAGTGTAGATTATAAACAATAATTAACTCTATTGACTTATTTCAAGAAAATTCGTATATTATTCTCTCAAAAGGAAACATTTTTGGGCATTATTTACGTAATAACATTAGTAGGTATGTAAGTGAAAAGCAATAATATTACCAGAAACTGGCATACTGCTTCAAGTAGCGATCATAATATAAATAAGCGAACCTGAAGATATAAACTAACACCTAATAGATTTTTATTCAAAACAACCTGTTTATAATAAGCACTGTAAGGTGCCATTAAGTTGTAAAACAAAAAGGGAATAGAACTGAGTGCCACAAGTAAACCTTAAAAACTTTCCGACATGAAAGTTTAAAAGTGATCCGATCCGCCCGCCCCCAGCGCGGTTGCCTAGCAACGCCGCCCAACCACCCTCAGCCGCAAATCTCGGATTAGACTGCTTATACGTTTATGTGTACGTGTTTTTATGGTATTTAGCTTTTGTTATTGCACTTATATAGCTTACACATTTTGTAAAGTTTGATTCAAATTTTTAATTGACAATGTATATGTTAGTTAACAAAACCGTTCTTCATGTTCTATATTCAAAATATAAATTGGAATAACAACTTAATTCAATTGTATAAATAATCAAGCTTTGACAACAACATTTTGCTTTATTCTTTCTGAGAATACAGATATCAAAAGTATCTTTAACTATACGAATTCAAATGAAACAAAATTATATATTTGGTAACATGTAGGTATATTATAAAGAGAAAGACTAGGAAAATTCTTGGTTTCGCAAAATATAGGTTCATTTTTTGTTCAAAAACTCCGTGCTGAATCATAAGATTCTTTTTAAGTAGGTCCGCAGAAACGTACCTCGGTTAAATTTTGTGTATAATTACAATATTTTACAAGCATTATATTTCGTTTTGGAAAGAAACACATTGTCTGCTAAGTTATAGTATAAAGTACTAACGTTACTTTGGCTCACAAGGCATTAATTTATCGTTAAGTACTTTTGGGATAAATTTTGTCTTTCATTTTCATTTAATATTAAAAACGATTTACCGGATAAGCGTGTATTTATTTGTATAGCTGTATTTTAATTGTATAGCTTTTTGTTTTACAATTAAACAGAAGTCAACAAGTTGTTTACAGTACTCGAAAAATCCGGACAGGTATGTAAACAGACAGACATAATAATATAGTTTCATTTAATCTCATTTTAATCCTTAATCATAACTAAATCTAAAATTAATATTAAACGTTACTTAAATTCAAGATCGTAAGCTAAACTACTGTCACTAAGCTTGGCAACTGTAACAGTTTCCAACAGGACTTTAATTCGTGGAAATGTACGTCATGTAAGACAAAAGGAAGGTTCTGAGTGAAATCAATTAGCATGCAAATGTAAGAAAACGACCATTAGGGATGGTTTTGTTCCCCCCGTATTGATCATGTGTACCCACACGCTTACATGCTGCCATCTCTTTTTAACAGATATAAACATAAACAATTTATTACTGAAACATTTGAAGCGTGATAGAGGTCACACGATTTTGAGACTTATCTTTAGTGCCAAGGAATAGTTTTTTCCATAAAATGTATGTTGTTTTAAGACTGTATTTGTTGCGAATGTTTCGTTGTTATGTCAGTAATTCAGTACTTAAAGGGAATAAAGATCTATTTCAGCGCGGGTTGAGCGTTAATAGGAGGTTTATTAAGATTTCTATTGTTTTTTTTATTTCGTATAAAATAAATTATGCAACGCTTTATACTAGGTAGATTATGTATTATTATCATTAATCTGGTTTAAATATAGACTTGGAAATACTTAATATATTGGCTAACTATTTAAAATCAAAGTGCAACTGCTCAATAGACTGAGGAAATAAAAAATATTAGTGTACTTAATAAATTAAAAGAAAACTATTTAAATGCACGTTTATGGTTTAAAATAATATTTAACAACGATTTTATTAATGAACTTTATAAGTCATAAATTTTATTCTTTTCAAGTAGCCCATTTTTCTATTACAGAAAAACGGTTTAGGAAACTGCAAGACTACTACAATGTAATACTACAAGTATATCGAAGAATAGAAAACTTGTACAAAATAAAATTCCCGTCATAACATAGATATACTATTTCGTTTAATTGATTTTAAAATATGTCCTATGTTTAAAGCATAGGTTTTTTCTTTCTATTATGGGCAAAATTATAAAAAAATATATGGTTATTTTTAAGCCAAGTTAAGTTCATCGCGATTTTAAATAACAGTTATAGTCAACTCATATTATATGTATTAACAAAAATCGAGTAGATATATATTTTTATATCCTGTCTACATTTTTGTTTTCAACACTAATCTTAATAAATACAACAGTTTTTATGATTTAAATATGAGCCACCGGCAACTATAGCTTAAGTAAGTCTCCTGAGAATTGAATCCTACTTACGCCATCTAGTAACATTTTCTGTAAACATCCTCGCGCAAACTTCTGCGCATTATTTTGAGAGCTAGAAGACATGCGTACAGCGTCTCGTGTATTGACCATTCAAGCTTCTACCGTAACCCCATAACTTAAGACCCATTTTTGCCAGTTAATTTTAGAGTTGCGCAGTCGAGCTACTATAATTGTAACAAAAATATGGCCGGCCGCGTGTGTCGATAAATATCAAAAACAATGTGAAAAACGTAAGAAAACCGAGTTTTTTTACTAAAATGTGGTTGGAAGGTATGTTACCCATTGTTTATTTAAAACTTTTCGTGTAAGTGTGTTAGATTAACCTTAGAATGAGGTTAAAATAGCCTGACTTGCTCATTGTTTTTATTTTTGTACCTTAATGCTTACATCAAAGATGACCGGCGTAACAACGGCATTTTCTAAAATTAATTCTTACGTACACGCAATGTAAAAGTAAAAAAACGTAGTAACCTATTTTATAAACATGAACCTATTAGGTTTTTATTGATTTGTCTTTAGTAAAGGTTTTTGAAGGTCTCCCTAGATACGAAATGTTGTTTGCTGTGTTATAAATTATTGCTTTTTGTTTATGGTCATATTAAAACACCGATCTACAACTCTCCAGCCCTGCGATTCTGTAACTCACTTTTCGAACTCACTCAGCGGTTTTCGCCGCGGCGGTCGCTCTCAAATCAGTCGTGAAGCAGTCATTTTATGATTTGGCATTCTGAAAAGGTGGGAGCTTGTAGTTAATTGTTTATTACCGCTGTGTGAGTTCGAAAAGTGAGTTACAGAATCGCAGGGCTGCACACAAACACTCTTCAAGTAAAACAACATTTTCATTGAAGGTTAGTAAATATTACTTATTTATGGTCTACGGGTTAATACTACTGTGGTTTAAATTGATATACTTTTGTGTTAATGCGACTATAATCACTTTATAACAAATGTAACCAAAGATAAGATACAAAAGAGTGCATGGCCCGTATTCGTATTTATTGTAATCGCATAGGATTAGGGCTGCGTGAGGCGATAATATGGTGGGCAGCCCTGGGAATACACACGCTCACTCCGTTTGAAAAACTTTTGATTGTTATAAATTGTATTTTTCGAATAATGTTCTGTACGTCACACTGACGTACGTTGTCGAACAAAGGAGTTAAATTTGATATAAATTAAACTTAATTGAGTTACTAATTAGTAGATTTTAGAAATATGGACCATGGTTCAATAGAAAAGGAGTATACCTACTTATACCTAGTCACTAAATATATTATTTCGTACAAAATGAGTAACTATAACAATTATTATAGTGTTGCGTAGACGTGGAGTCACTGTGCATATTCTGCCGCATTTATCATGGAGAGTGTTCAGAGTTGTTCGGTTTAATAGCGTGTGTAGTGGACGTCGAGGCAGAATACACAATTCTACCCGTATCACCTCGACGTACGTCGTTCCACAACTAAGCGTTTTTTAAGGCAGTTTTTGCCGCACACCACCACTGTAGAACGCATACAAGCATTTCCGAACCAGATCGACTTAGGGTTTTTCAAGAAAAGAGCGTATCAATTTTTAAAAGGCTGGCAACGCACTTGCGAGCCCTCTGGGATTAAGAGTGTCCATGGGCGGTGGTATCACTCAACATCAGGTGAGCCTCTTGGCCGTTTGCCCCCTGTTCGATAAAAAAATATATAAGGACATCAAATTTGCCACGGCTTTATTATTGTATTACTAGTAGAAACAGTGACGTTGTTAGGGCTTATTATTATAAAACTACGTATATTTATTCCGTTATTTCGTATTTGTGTTACACATAATTTTCTGATAATTATCTAATATATATACACTTCTGGACACATCTATTGGCCCACCTTGCATTTTCAGTTTCTTTTGGTCCTACCTAAAAATTTATATTAGGTCGAGTAAAAAGTTTTTATGCAGTTTTGAACCCGGCACATTCATGATTGCACTCAATATATATTTTTTTTAATTTCGAACACAGAATTTAAAGAAACAAAAGACAATTTGGAGCCTGCTCATTGATATCAAACATTCGAATACTAAGAAAACTTAATTTTATTGGTTTAGTTGGATTTAATTCTTGAAAGTGTGATTTTTCTCTTTGGTTTTGCAACAAACATTACTTATTCTTAACATTAAGATGAGGTTCTATCAATAATCTATGGATACTTCGCCTGAAGTCGCCGCCCAAGCTGTGGCACTTATCCGGGCCGGACACAGCCAAAGAAATGTGAGTGATCAACTTAATTTAAGTCGATCTGCGGTCCGAAACGTTTATCGGAGATACCTAGAGACTGGCGGCTTTGTTCGTCGCCAAGGAAGGCCACGATTTCGGGTCGACAACTGAAAGGCAGGATCAATTCATCGTGACGACCAGCTTGAAAATTCGTCACCTTACCTACATTGAGATACAAAACCAACTTCGCGACTTCCATGGAGTAAATGTGAGCGCTCGAACTGTTCGGAGAAGATTAAAAGAACGCGATATGGTACCACACAAGCCAGCTAATGGGCCAAAACGAACGCGAGCCCACCGAATAGCGCGCCTTCATTTCGCGCGCTCACACTGAAATTGGACTCAGCAGCATTGGAACGGTGTACTCTTTTCTGATGAGTCTAAAATTGCGTTACATGGCAATGATGGAAGGAAGAAGGTCTACCGACGTAAGGGAGAGCGTTTTGCACAATGCTGCTTTGAAGAGAGGGTTGCTTATGGCGGTGGCTCATGGACTGTCTGGGGCGGTATATCCGCGAGCGGCAAAACTCAACTTGAGGTTGTTACGGGACCACGGCTGCCAACATTAAATGCTGAAAGGTACATTCTTGAGTGCTTAGAACCTCACGTGATGCCATACGCGGACTATGAGGGCCCAAATGTCCTTTTTATGCATGATAATGCAAGTGCCCATACGGCCGGCATCGTCAGAGAATACCTTCGGGATGTGAAAATCGCAGTTATGGACTGGCCAGCCAGAAGCCCAGATATGAACCCCATTGAGCACATGTGGGACGAGCTAAAAATACGTGTTAGGGCTCGTCAGCCAGTTGCCCAGACGATGCAGGAATTGAAAACTGCCATAGAAGAGGAATGGGAGATGATCCCTCAAAATTTCATAGAGCGGTTGATAAACTCTATGCCTAATCGTATGTGAGCTGTCGTAGATGCCCATGGAGGCAACACGCGTTATTAAATTAAACCTTTATTTGATAAAACACGTTTTTTATTCAAAAATCAACTGACTTCATCAAGGCGCATACCCGACTTGTTAGGCGTATCTCCATGTGGTGTGGTGTTCTAAATTCAAATTTAAAACAATACGATCGAAAAAGATGGTAAAATGTATCAGGTTCAAAACTGCATAAAAACTTTTTACTCGACCTAATATAAATTTTTAGATAGGACCAAAATAAACTGAAAATGCAAGGTGGGCCAATAGATGTGGCCAGAAGTGTATTATATTGCCAATCTGAATTTTCGATGCTCGTCATTTTACAGCGCCGTATGCCCACACCACTTCTGACGGACACCCCGACATACGGACTCTGCACTTGTCACCGAGCGTATAATTTGTCCTCCATTATGTGAACTATAAAGTAGGGTCCGATTAAGGCTCGTCTTTCCTTACGAACAAATGTGCAGTTTGATTGAGGGGGCCGAATATACATTATTCATAGGATGTATTGAAAGTGCATGGTAATAGATTTTTACGAAAGGGTGTCTGATTAACACCTGTTTTGTTTTGTGATTTGATATTGCGAATGTTTATTTTCATCTTTAAGGTTATTCTGATCTAATGTGTAAGATATAACTAAATATTCACTAATAATAATAATAATTTAAAGGAATTTTAAATGTTACATTATTAGTGAAATGAATTCGTAAATTCTTATATTATTTGTATGGTACATATCATATCATACTTTATTGAATTTATATCAACTACAGTGTCTCACGCATATATATATTATCATTGATATAATATGATGAAGTGTTATTAAATGTTTACAGTCGCCTTTTATTCATTATTCTTAATGGACGAACGAAAATAGCTTGTCAATAAGTGTGATATAAACAAAAAAAATCCAGCCATTTGCATTGGTCCGTTTGTGGGTTGACAGTTACATGCGTACCTCCCACCAGTACCAGTCCATACCATCCATTCTTCACATAATCGACACTTTTCTAGATTTTAAATTTTCTTATTAAAAAGACCTTTAATTACAATAATAGCGCAGTAGTTGTGAAATGAGGTGTGAATATTGGTTCCCCGCGGGGTCCGCGTCCCGCTGGCGACCCCTAGGGCGTGGGCGCAGCTGCCCCTCAATGCCCAAATTAACAGGTACTGTCACTTTTGAAAGTGGCGATAGGCTGGTAAAATAAACCAAGTACTGTGGTGGGTGGACGTATTTCCGATCACTTTTAGTAGGTAAGGCATGGTTAAAGCTCAATTCAATCTTCACCGTATAATGGTATAAGGTTTAAGAACATATTTCTGATATTTACAAATCCTTTATACAAGGCCTAGTGGCTTCATAGGTTCGTTCCTCGGCTGTGCACCAATGGACTTTCTTTTTATGGACGAATTTAACATTTGCTCGGACGGTGAAGGAAAACATCGTGAGGAAACTGACTTGCCTTAGACTCAAAAAGTCAACGGCGTGTGTAACCAGCGGCACGTAAGTCTAGCGCTGGCCGATACGTAGAGGGGATTGCTGCGCATGTGTACTGTCGCGCGGGGGACAAAATGCGACTGGAGAGCCAATCGACGCTCTTCATTCCGCTAGCCCCCCTCAGGTACCTTATTTTTTACTTCTGCGCAATAACGGTCAGCGCTAGAGTTTCGTGCCGCTACTTATGTCAGGCACAGGAGGCTGATCACCTACTTGTCTATTAGATTGAAAAATGATCATAAAACAGATTCAGAAATCTGAGGCCCAGACCCAAAGAGATTGTAGCGCCAATAATTTCTTACTCTCTTTATACATAGACCTCGAAATATTTAATTATGACCCTTATCTCGATTAAATCTTACAACTTTTATTGCTTCAACTATATTTTAAAACTATTAAGAGAAGAAATGTAAAAATAATTACGACAAAAAGCCACAATCTCATGACAATATTATTTGTGTTTGCGTTATATGGATAAATTAATGTATAAATTTGGTATTACGTAGACTAGTATAACGTTTTTTTCGAATAATAATATAGATTTGATTTCCTATAATTTAACACAGTTAGAATATACACAGCATTTGCCTAAACACAAATCCCTTACCTACTCTTACAATATATAAAAAATATATTACTGACCAAACAGGCTCCAGAAAATAAAACACTCCTTATGTGGAAATTGTATTCGTTTTTACAACAAACTCCCAAGCGAAATTAGATAATTATCACTGAATCAATTCAAAACTCTCGTACCTAAAACATAAATTATTCAATAAAGCTTATATAAATTTGACGATTATTTAAAAGATCCTAATCCTTGGGATTGATTTGCTCCAGTTCAAATATTTATGGCTTACCTTACAAACAATTTGAATGATTCGAAACTTGGTGATTACAAAGATTGGCGGTTTCTTGTCAGTTCTTCTTTTCGGCTCTACGCCCTTAACTTGCGAACTGGTAGTAAATGTAAGTTTAGAATCAATTTAACATTTTTTCTGTTGACGTCCATAAGTGTATTTGGTTACCTATATGAATTGAATTATTTTGAGTTTGAGTTTATTAATAGGTAGATAAAAATTAAGCCTAATTTATTCCTTGACACATTCATCTATTAGTACAAAATATATACACACCTACAATTTTATACAGATATAATTACAAATATATAAATAATATATACAGTCAAACCTGGATAAGCGAGAGTTCAAGGGAGCACAATCTAATTCTCGCTTATGGAGGTTTCTCACTAACCCGAGTTTCTCGCTAATGCAGGTACATGGGTAGCGTTTCTCTCTTATAGAGGTTAGGAGGAGCAAGTACGAATGTAGTAAATATGTAATATGATAAAGTTATGTACATAATGTGCACAACATATTATGTAGATATGTATTTTATTTTATTTAGAACTAATGAACACTTAAAAAAAACCGTCAATTTCGTTTGGGTTTCTGTTTTTGTATTTTGCTCTAGCTCATAAATTTTGTCGAATATTGCTTGATCAACAACCGCCGCGCCGCGTATTTAAAGTACTGATGGACCGTCTCCAACGCATTTAAAGTACATAATATAAATAAATAAAGCCCGACTGTCGCTTATAGAGGTAAAGATAAGTAGCAGTCTCACTTACGGAGGTGTATGAGGGAAAAACGACTCTCTCTTACAGAGGTTTCTGTTTCTCGCTAATAGAGGTTTTGGGAGCATAAAATGACGGGTCCCGGCTATTACTCTCACTTATAGAGTTTTCTCACTTATCCAGTTCTCCCTTACCCAGGTTTGACTGTATATTCTTTTGTTCTGATAGAGTTTTCTAGATGCGAGACCTGTTTATTTATGCTTACCACGGATAATAGAAGGTCATGTATATTTATCATTTATCCCACAAAGCTTTTAGCTATTATCTATCTTATAAATGTATTCGCTTGTAAAGAAATAATTCTCTATTCCACAGCGGTAACACTCCTATTTCTGAGCAGTATGTCAGCCAGCATGCGTCGCGGTCCTCATCACCCCCACGGGCAGGGTATACAGCAGTCACACAGCCACTATAGCCCGAGAGGAACAGAGAAGCTCACTCAAGAATCTCAATTATTGCATGATACGAAGTAAGTTATGGTTGAGTGAGTATCCTAATTAGTGGGCCTTTAATTTTGTTTATAGAAGCCTTTTCTAAATTCTATAATAAATAATAATATATCATGCAATTTTGAACGCGAACAAGCTACATTAAAAAAACTATAAAGATAGCAGAGACTAGGCTATCGTATTATAACTATATACATAACTTACTATCAAGACTAATATGTATTTACATATTTATTTATTAACACTTTGTTGCATTAATAGTACATATACGCATACAATCAGATAACATAAATTAAAAGGCAACGGCGCATTTATTGTATTCTTTTTTAATGCTCATTTTTCATCATCGGACGTCGAAGCGAAATACGAAATTTCACCCGAATCATCTCCACATCCACGTTTCACAACTGAGCGATTTTAAGGCAGTTTTTGCCTCGTACCACCACTATGTGGTATGTTTTTATTTTATTTTATACGAGTATGTATGTTTTTGTATAAGGTAACAAAGTGTAAATAAATATGTGGAACCAGCTACCCACTGAAGTATTTACGAACCAATTCTATTATTATAATAAAAAAATATTCCTTCAAGAAAAGAGCGTACCAATTCTTAAGGGTCGGCAACTCGAGCCCTCTGACATTAAGAGTGTCCATGGCGGTAGCACTTAACATCAGATAAGCCTGCCGTTTTTTTTGGTTCTATAAAAAAAGCTATTGCAGTAAAGTGCTTCATATTTAAGTAACAAACTGTGGTGGCGTCTCTATTTAAGTAAATCAACCAGACAATTAAAGAGTATTCTAACTGTGGTGTAAAAAATTTACAGACACATAGAAGAGGATATAAAAGTGCTGACACCCGAATTATTGGCCAATATGACCCCTGAGGAGTTGGAGTTCCATTATTTCTCCGCTCATGACTTCGACAGGAACTCCATGTTAGACGGCCTAGAGATGTTAAAGGTGAACGAATTGATATATTTATTTAATATGACTTGCCTTTTTATTGTTCCTAAGTACTTAAAATTATATAATTTGATAATTAATAACTTTAGTAAAGTATTAGACGAACTCTTTTAAAACGACAGTAAAGGAAATTAAATAATGTTAATATTCTTATTTTTTAATATATTTTTTTTACTATTATTATTGTAACATTATTTTTAATTTTTTGCGTCTGAGATGCAAACTAACTGTTGTGGTCTCTGGCACAATGACCAGCGCTGTGGAACACGTCTGCTCCACAGCATAATGCTGAGCCAGGGCCAGTTACAACCACAACACACACACACATTACACACTTAAAATGTACCTTATTCCATTTTTTTCTTTCCATAATTTTTTTTTTATTTTTCTTTCTTGATTATTATTATTATTTTGTGTTTCGTTAGTAATAAATATTATGTATGTCTTCTGTTCCTGATATGGTAGGAACTGACTGGTTGTGTAGGTTTTAAACGTCAAATTTTATTTTATCTTATTATCGAAGGTAATTTAATGATTTTATTTCTAGGCTGTATATCATACAATGGACCATGAGCATTCTGAAGCGGAAACGCCAATAGAGCCTGAAGCAAACCATATTGATGAATACATTGGTAATAACTGATATTTCTATTTAATAAACTTTCTAGAGGGAAAACGCGCGTCACATCTACTACCCCTTTGATATCACAATTACCTGAGTTTCAGTGCGTTGTCGGCCTTTTATTCTAATGCTAAGCCTCCTTAGGGGCCTCTAGGTCGACATTACAGACGCTGGTTTCAAAGATTTTTTTATTGTTTATTTTAATAATGCCTATATCCTTTAGTCACGCTCTTCATTTCTTAAGGTGCCTCGCTCATCTTCCTCCACTCTCCCTGTCTTCGGCAAGCCTTTATCCTTATTCATACATTATATAAAGACCTCCGGCCGCGTCATGATGGCCATCTGTATAAACTCAAAGACTACCGAATGAATTTTTGTACGATTCAAATCCAGGCGATGCGAGTTAGTTAGAAACTAGTTCTTTGATAGTTTTGTTTCCGTATAATGAAGAACACTACTTTCTTTCTGGCTATTAAAAACAGTGGCGGAGAGTTTATTGCCAGTTCTTCTCTTCCGTTCTACGCCCTTGATTTGAGAACTGGCACTAAATGTAAAGTTAGAACCATTTCATATACATTTATTGTTTTGACGTTCATAAGTGTACATTGCGTTACCTATATGATTAAATGATTTTTTACTTTTTACTTTACTCAAACGCACCTTACAAATGCTATTCTTAATTTTTACCTAAGCTATAAGTGTCAATTGTTTCTATACATACCAAAGCTACAAGAGTTTATCATTTGTCATATTATTGATATTCCTACAGCCTTAGTGGATAAAACATTAGAGACAGACGACACAGATGGCGACGGCTACGTATCCTACGCGGAATACCGCGCGGCGAGACTGAATAATCCTTCAGAGAGGGCGCCTAGAGTTGTAGCTGCAGGCTCCATATAGCACAGGTAACAATACCACGAGTTGACTTGAAAGAAAGAAAATCTTTATTACAAATAATAAAACAATGGTGTACAGTACAATGAATAGAAAGTAGCTACTAGGATTCCTTGTATCGTGGTTGTCTCTTCCATTTGACTTATTAATGATTTAGGTACTTGGCGTAAAAAACTCTATATAACTCTAACCGTCTTATCTTGATTACGATTGTTAGAGAGTATAGTATAGAGATTTATGTCGAGTGTGTTTGAGAAAATGGTTGAAGATGAAAGCGAAAGAGGAAAAGCGTTGGGCAAGAAAGAATATAATATGTAGGTTTGGGTTGCGTTTGATGTGGTGTGGTCGGTGTTTGTTTACAAAATAATCGTTTTTTTTAGTAGGTATAGTTGTCTAAACATTGTTTTGTGAATGTACAATTTTAAAGTTGGGTAACGTAAAATATCTTAAGAAGTACCTAACTTAGTTTGATAGTAATGCAGAAGATTCATTGGATAAGGTTTTACTCATTCATACAATGTTATTCCATTCAATTTTTGTATTAAAATGTTGTGTTTTGTAAGAAAATAAATATTATAATAATTTAGATTTGTTAGCGTAATTCTTTATAATCATTATAGGCTTCGAAAATTACTTTATAGCTGAAAAATAAATGAGCAGGAGCCAGATGGAAATAAATAATTAATTTAAAGTATTTAATTAGTACTAAACTCGTAACAATAAGTTTTAAATAGAACGCATTTAATTACAATGGAGTGGAATTAATTTTCATATTTATTCAGGGCCGTGATCCTATGGAACCTAGTGAGGACTTAAGTACACTGGTATCTGTCACAGGAAACTCCTTGTTGGCCTAATGCGGCTGCCTGCTGAATACCTCTGGATACGTCTTCGTATGGTTCCAAATCAATGCTGTTCCTGCAAACGTTTATTCGTGTTATTTTGTGAACTATTGTGCGTTGATTATTTATATTAAATGACAATAAACTTTTACTCTCTGAAATCGTTAAGTTAATTTATACCATACGTTTAAATGTCTGTTTTATAGCTGTATTTAATTAAGTTAAATTTACTATAAAAACATACATCTAGCGACACATACAATCAGTACGATGACGAACATGCGCTAATAAAGTTATTCAAAAAACACGTCTCTTCGGATTGCAGAAGTAGTTTTTCTAAACGCTCTGCTACCAATTAGTTAAAAATTAATTAATCCAAAATATGAAATCGTGCCAATTATCAGCTATCCCTACCTTCTTCTTTTTTTATTTTTTTTGACAATTCACACCAATTGACCTAGTCCCATGCTAAGCCGGTGAAGCTTGTGTTATGGGTACTAGACAACGGATATACATACATATTATAGATAGACATATATTTACATATTTAAACACCCAAGACCTAAGCACAACACCAAATGCTCATCACATCGATGTTTGTCTCAGCCGGGGATCGAACCCGGGACCCGTGGAATCGCAGTCAGGGGTACTAACCACTAGACCAATGAGCCGTCATTTTCACATGCTACATATTAAAGACCAGCAAATATTTGTAAATATACAAAGTGACTTTAAAAATAAAAATGCCCATAACGTAACTTATAAGTAATAATTTCTCACCCTTGTATGAGTTTGGTTCCCTGCAACAAAAGTTCAGCTCCCGACGCATAGATGGCAGCCTGTCCCGGCCGTTGGCAAGAGAGACGATATAAACAGCCGTAGTCTTGTGACTGTTGTCCAACAAGGTAACTTAGGTACAGAAGAATTTCATCCTCTGTGATATAGGATGCGTTCTTGTTATCTGCAAGTTTGGTTAACATTTATAAACAATACAATATTTATCCTTACAACCTAATATGAAACCGAATTATCGAATTAACATCAAAATGGGACAGAATCAGTGGCGTAACAATAGGCTAGCTGGGCTGGCAAAATGCCACGGGCCCCCGACACAAAAGGGGCCCCTGTGCAAGAGTTAGATTATGTTCTATGGATGAATGTGAATCTCCAATACGCATTGGGCTAGCGTGGGGACAACAGACCATTCCCTCTCGCCTAAGAGAGGTGGCCTATGGCCATTAGTGGGTCATATACAACGTGTGATTGAGTTCGCTGAAAATCTCGAAGTTTTTTACTGATAGGGCCCCATCAAAAAAATTGCCTCGAAAGAAGATTTGCCACGAGCCCCAGATCACAGATGGTATAGTTACGCCATTGGACATTATTAAATTAATATTATGTTATTTATAAACAATAATTCAGTCAATTTTATAATTACGTGTAAAGCATAAGTTCAAGAATGTTTTTTTAATGTCTCTGTGTCATTTTCGGTCGGTCTTATATCGTATTTTAATTCATTTCAGGTAATAGGTTAAATCGTTACTAAAGTTGCGTTGCTTTCAATTCGTGAAAAATAATATGTATTTATAAAAGAACATTATTGTCTCTGAGTAATGATGTCCAATAATAATTCGACCCAATTAGTAATAATGGACACCGCAGCACATAAGCCTTTTCACCTTTAAAGCAAAAAAAAACAAAAGCCATAATAACATTATCATGAAGCAGAAGATAATCCTCCAGCAATGGGATTATTCCAGAGTGGATATGAAGGACGCATTTTGTACGGGATTAACTTAAAAGGCTTGGTCAGTTTTGGCACGTGGTCAAGCTTTAATACTTTATAGAATTTAGAACTTAATTAGAATGGTAGTGAAGCTATAATTGTATGAAAGTATACACAGATGTGTGTTTAAGCTTCCGGCTTATTGTATGATGAATGTAGGTGGTCATGGTAGTTCACCGGTGTCGGAACTCGGAAGTAGGAAGGGTTATGTAATTAATGACAATACTACATATAAAGATGTAGCATATATTAAAATGTGTATATATACAATGAAAAAAATTGTTGCTCGATTTTAAAGCAAATTCACTGTCTAGTTTAAAACTACGATTTAGGGTTTATTTGTAATGAAAAAAAATATTTTTTATCGCAATTAATTAATAAAATCCTCCTTTCACAACTAATTAATAAAATTTCTGATATAAAACATAAACAAAACTAGCTTTTAAACAAATCAAATTTGTTCAAGAAACGCGATTTAACCAATCGTGTAATAAGAACTATCTATTCTTTGTATTCCATTTAAATGGTGATTAAGAAAACACATTTTTGTGTCGGGTCCAAATAATTAAAAAAAAATATAATTAAACGAAGCATCTTTTACATTACCTCGAAGGTAAAGACAGGATGATTCAAAAAGTTTCAATACCTTCAAAACTTCTTGCATAGTGGTGACCCTTCCAAGCGCCGGCTCCAAAGAATCCCGCAGCCAGTACTAAGGCTTTTAGCACTATCAGAATAACCAGGTTGGTGAGGTTCAAACTAAGGACCTATTGAAAAACAAGAATATTTTATACTATGAGCTAATTTTATTTATCAGTTCGTGACTTAAACCATATTAGTTTTATTTTATACAAAAATACGGGATTTCAAGCGTATTTAATATAGGATACTAGCTGATCTGGCAAACAGCAAACGTCGTTTTGCCATGTATATCATTTATCATAAAAAATAGGGGTTGATCGTAGTGGGTGAAAATTAGGGGTTGTATGTATTTTTTAATGCTGTATCATAAAAAAATAAATTATCTAAAAATTAAAATAATAATTTAGGGGTGGACTACCCTTAACATTCAGGGGGATGAAAAATAGATGTTGTCCGATTCTCAGACATACCCAATATGCACACACAATTTAATGAGAATCGGTCAAGCCGTTTCGGAGGAGTTTAACTACAAACACCGCGACATGAGAATTTTATATATTAGATCTACTGATGTTACGTTCAGTCCAATCCAAACCGAAACAATTATTTCCCTGGAAATCAAACCTATAATCTACGCTTATACGCCATGCGCTTAAGCTACGTTTGTTAAAAGGTACTTTAAGTCGTTATCAGAGCTTTTGTCTACATGACTAATCATTGACTCATGCAAGCGTGCAATTTGTATAGTGCGATACGAACCTGCGTAATGCAGTCAAAACCAACCTGACTGGTGCCTGTTGATCGAGCTATGAAATCCTTCGCCAGGCTAGAGACGACCTGCCCCCCAGCCCCACTCAAGAAACTTCCCGCTGAATTCAAAAAAGACGCTCGATATGTTTCATTAAAGTCATTGTCAAATCTGTCAATTGTTTCACTTTTGAACTGCGCTGGGCTCTCCTTCGGTAAGACAGTGTCGTAATGCTTCGGAAACATCTTCTTCGCGTACTGCGGGGAGGAGTAGGCGCCTGAGTGTTCCGCGAGGGCAAAGTAGGGTAGTAAGATTATGATGAGCACAACCATCTTGGAGGAGGGTTGGCAAGCAACTGGTATGCGGCGATTCGGGTGCGTGAGCTATTTTATCTCTTCGAGTCGTCTTTTGTTTTTTGCACGCACGATGACATCCACTAATGGATGTATTGTTGCTTTGTGGACGAGATACATCGCAAATATTTTACCTGGTTCTGGTTATTTGCTTACAATCGTTTTGCATTAGTATTAAATTATAGAATTCAAGATAGTATACGGTCATTTTGTGTTAATAAAACTTTATTTGATTTTTAATTTTGATTTTTGCTTCTTTTGAATTTATATGTACCTATAGGTGTTGGTTAGATTCATGTTTTTTACTTTGAAAATTAAGACATACAAAATTGACTGGTAGTTTACTCCTTTAGAGGTGTAATTCTCCACAGCACACATGAATCACACAAGTAGCTCATCTTTATATACATATATCTAAGTTACGTGTACACACGGTATGATGATGCTGCAGTCGGTGCTTTCATTCTTCGTTTAATATCCGAATCGCTTGAAGTATCATGCAGGACGTCTGTCGGACGCGTTACTATTTATATTAATATTAATACGTAAAATGTGATGATAATTAAACAATAAGTTTCTATTTCACCTCCATACCAGCCAGCATGTATATCATACCTATAGCCCCTGAATAAATCGGCCTGAAGCGACATAGATAAACTTTTTAATTGTATATAACAACAAAGAAAACATATATCACGAAAGATATCTAGTGTAAGTGCGAATCTTATTACCTAAGTACTTTGTCATGGTATATTTACGTGTGCCGTAATAGTTATGTCGCAGTGTTTTAGTACGTTTTGTTATGTAAGTTAGCCCAAAAAATATTCAGGCCGGAACCGGTGTGTGAGAATTTTTATGTCGGTCACATCACGTAGACTATATTTCTTAGAATACAAGGATATAATCTTAAATAAAAAGGATACACAAATAATGTAGCTAAAAAAATTCCAAGAATGTGTAACGATTACGGTGAAAACAATTATTATAGACTACCTATACGTAATGCAATCAAAACCACTAACAAAGTACAAATTTTAATAAAAATAAAAAATATACTATGTATATGTTACTGTAACTGTATGTACTGTATCGAGGGTGTCAAACAAACATTTTGAGATATAAGTTAGAAGATATTTGATACATGAAGTCTAATTACAATACATAAGTACAATAAATTATCTAAGGTAATAATTATAAGTAAGTACCTAATAATAATTATGTATACGTTATAAATGATAATAGTAATAATAATAACAATAATAATAATTATTATTATAATAATGCATAATAATTATGACTTTTCTTTTTATGGGCTCAACACTCGCTGGTACGGTGAAGTTCTTAGCGCCTCCGCAAACAGCAAACTGTATCGGCCGATACTATGATCGGATGAGACATTAAACGCGACACTGCACTGGCCCAAGTGAACTGTCGAGTTGGTTGTGGGTGGACAAAGAATCGGCCGACTGCTCTAAAAATCTTTTTGGTTTTTGAAGTGAGAGCATTAGAGCCAAATAGTTTACGGCGTGTTTCAGGGACTGAAGACTCATCACACTCAATATTATGCTATACTTAATAAATTTTATGCATGTACGTAAGAGTCTATTATAAAAAAAATTTATACGGAAAACAATTTACATTGAGCCATGAAAAGAAAATTCTCGATTGTTGAAAGTGAAATTACAATACAATAGCGAATTATAGAGTTCCTACCCTAGTAAGTGTTTCATGGTTCATGCATGCTCATGTCTTGACAATTTACTACCTACTGTTGGGCGCTCTGTCGTTATTGGAGGACAAGGGAATTACTCAGAACACTATGGTCTAAGTAAAGCAAGTTTTTATAAACAACGATAGAAAGAAAAATAATTTACAGTCAAACATTACAATAAATAAAGCAACATGAACCGTCGACCCTGCGATATCCGCTGCGTAAAGCTGCGTATAAATTAAGCGCGGCAGCCGCGCGAGCCAATGTTCGACCAGAGTTGACCTTCATTTGCCGCGGGAGCCAATATGAAGATATAAATTTAGTTGGACGTGACTGCCGCGCGCGGCAGGCGATCGATCACAAACAGACCGCGGCAGATAGTCAGACCAGTTCACTCTTGTAAACCTGCGAGTATGGACGCGCGTGGTCGGGCGGCTGCCGCTTTCATTGTGATTCACCATCTTATTTGTAAAAAAAATAAAAGAAAATTAAATATAATTATTTATTTAATTTTTCAAATGTAAACTGAACTTTATTGACTATAATGACTCCTTTTCCAGTCTTTTGATTATTTAATTGTAATTATTTATATGCATGCAATCAAAAACTATTTTTAATAATGCCAGAGAAGTATAACTTCTTACGCGCGTACATAAGTACACGCACCCTTTTTTACGTATTCGACGCGCGAGCCAAATCACCAAAACTATAACCGTCCCAACTGCGCGCGAGCCAACGACTGAAGTTCCTTTGATGCGGTCTCAAAAACCGACATCGAGCGGATCGACCCGCGGCACGTTCGAGCGCGGCAATGTTCGAGTCGCCGCGCGCGGCGACCCCGTCTACATAGAGCGCGGCCGCCGCGCGCGCCAATGTTCGATGGTTTGCCGCGCTTAATGTATACGCAGCTTGAGGCCAGCTTAGTTGCTGTCACCATAAACACCGATTTTCAGTGAGTGGTATTTTGAGACAGCGCCAAGTATATAAAATACATTTGAACTTAACTAGTAAAAATAATAATAAATGATACATATATTAAATTAAAAATCAGCAAAGAAATCTGAACTTAATAGTCTAAAATCAGCCAATTAGCATTCCCGGATCAACAACAACAAGAACATTGGATTTAAATTTTACATTTAATTTGAAAGTATGACTCCTAAATGGAGGAACGGTCTAATAGATTTATTTCGTCCATGCCTACTTCTAATATACATAAAATGAATATTCTAATACTACACATTAATTTACAATATCAATTCTACTTTTTAATTAACGCTACATTAGATATGTACGAAAAGAAAAAAATATGTAGTATTCATTTATGATAAAGTGTTATAAGAATAATTAGACGAAAATTTAGTTTTTAACTTTGAAAAGGATGAGCGCCATCTCTATGCAAGAGTTAAAAATAGATGGATTCCTTATTTAAAACAGCGCTATCTAGCGGTATATACAAGAACTTCGTGTAAAGACGTGAGAAGTTTAAAACGTACGATAGGAATTAGGTTTCTAGCAATTTCGATTCATTACCACAGATGTCACACTAATAAATTTTGTATTCGTTAGCTGCAGCGTATTGTGGTTGTGCTGTTCTTTCATGTTATTGATATTTCCGTCCGATTTAGTATATTTCATAGAACGAACTTTGAAACCAAACCAAAGAGGGCAATATTTTTAAAATTAAATACTGAAAAATAAAACAAATTGTACTATAAGAAAGCCTGTATGAATCACATATTATTTTATTGAATTAGTCGATATTCGTACTTCGTACAGCGACACAAGGAATCATTAGTTGTAACAAAATAGTGTCGATTACGAAGGATCTGAATTCACACTGCTTAAGTTCTGCACCAGATTCACTTCGAATCTACATAAATTTGAGTTAGTAAAATAAAGCTATAGGTATATTAAGTTTCTAGTCCAAAGTTACATGGTCGGTCAGTCAGTTGGTCACGGCGGTTGCGTCACACCAGTAAGCTTCGAAAGCGCAATTGGCGCCAATGTTATGAGATCTTGAAGCACTTTCCACGATCTGCTTAAATGATGAACTTAGATTATAGACAGCTATAGAGCAGCTTCATCTGTTAATACATAAAATTTTATTACATGAATAACATTACGATTTATTAATAAATATAATTCGATTGTTTTATATCAAAGAAAACTTAACATGGTAATATTTATTTTTTATATATTTATAATTATTAGAAAATGTACCTCATTAATTATTATGTAATAGTGATTAATAAGGTACATTTGTATTGTATTGAGCTTTATTTCAAATAAAAGTAAATATTACATAAAGTAACATAAAAGTATCCTATAGTGCATGTCAATTAAACTATGTTTTTTACTGTATACGTGGTTATTATTTTGTCAACAGAATTTTTCTGGTAGACATGTACACTTATGAACGTCAACAGAAAATATGTTAAATTGATTCTTAATTTAGATTTAATACCAGTTTGCAAGTCAAGGCCGTAGAGCGGGCAAGAAGAACTGGCAAGAAACTCTTCGCCACTCTTTTTACCCGCTAAGTTTTGAGTCATAAAAATTGTTTGAACCAGTAAAAATCAATCCCAAGGATTAGGATCATTTAAATATTCGTGAAATTAATAAAACACTTTATTGATTGAATGTATACATTATGTCTTTCATCACAATTTTTTACACTTCCACTATTTGTGGCTGAAAATATATAAATGAAAATAATTTATTTTTAGAGGATATATTTGGTTAAAGTAAATAAATATGAATCGACTCCATGGATTGGATCGTGACGGTCAAGGCCCGGTTTCACTTTGTAATAACAAAAAGATTTTCACCGTTCGCTCTCACGGCAGACGCGGTGAACTCGGTAGAAGTGTTTATTATGCAATCACATAAACATAACTACATAATACACTACAACAAAAAGTATTGTATCCTGTGGCTACAAATATATATAAAATTATTATTATTTATATGTAAAATTCGGCAAATTATACAAATTATACTGACTTAAATTTGAAACACATTAAAAATGTATTTATACAATATCGACAGCGTAGAAAATGATAAGTTAGTTATAAATGAAGAATGTTTGGTATATGAGTTAATTACAAAATTAAATATGTGTTTTTGTTAGGTACTTTTTTTTCCCCCCATTCTTGGCCTGCACGGTTTGTGCGTCAGCCATGCAAAAAAGTTAGGAAGTGCGTTATTAGATTTATTTTATTGGATTAGAAATTGGAGCGGAATTGGGAAAAGGATCAGATAAATTTATTATATAAGTACATAAATGGTTATAATTTTATATTGTTATGAAAAATAAAACTGGCTATATACATCATTATTTATATTAGATAAAAGGACAGAAATTGAAGTAGAAAAAGAAATTTTAATGGATAAAAGTGAGGAAATAAAAGCGGAACGGTCATGTTAGGTACTTTGTACTACGAGACTGTTGACGTTGTACATAATATCATTCAATATCTATTTGAGGGTATTTATTTGATTTAGATTTTATTAATATATATTTTATATTCTATATATCCTATAACCGGCTATATTATTATATTAACCTTGCATTGCAATTTAAGCGTGGCTAAATAAAGGAAGGAAGGTATTCTTACTTTGTTTAGTCACTGGTGGATACCAAAAGAAACAGTGGCAATGCAAGTTTTAGAATGTTTTTGATAATTTTTCCTTATAGTATAGGTAGAAATCTCTCTTGTGTCTTTGGATATAGATTAATAATAACAATAAATTAATAATATTAATTAATATAAAAAAAACACCGCAAAATCAATTGCTGCTTTCCACGTAGTTTTCTTTAATCATCAAAGCAAATATTTATTATTAATAAATTAATTAGAAAAATCCATTGTTGTACAGCTAGGGTTCGAACGCACGACCTCAGGGTTGTAAGTAGGGCCTAGTCTATGTTTTTAAATAGCAGGGGGCAAACGGGCAGGAGACTAATCTGATGTTAAGCGATACCGCCGTCCATAGACACTTACATTTCCAGAAGGGTCGCAAAATTCTTAAAAGGCCGACAAGGTACAACACCTTGTCGGCCTTTTAAGGTCGAGCGATTGAAAGGGAGTGAGAAATGCCGCGTGTTTTTATTATCGAAGAAATAAATTTAAAAAAAAAGAAATAATTTGTAATCATTTTCGACACTTTTAATATTTTAATAACAATTAAATTCATTAAACTCCTAACATATCTTCCATTTTCCCTCCCTCTAAGTTTCGGAAATCTAAAGTTTATAAATATGAACAAGACTTAAAAATTAGTTTGCCAAAGAAGTTTTACTTCTGACATGTGTACTTTGTTTTTTTTTTCAATTTTTAATGAAATAATACTAAATACAAACCCGACGTTTTTGTATGCAACATCGATGTTCTCTCAATACCCGTGCAACCAACGCACAGATCCTCGAAACAGTGAGGTCGCTCCGTGAAGCCTGCGAAGGGAGCTTATGGAAGGAGCAAGGCTGGCTTAATTAGCGTCTAAGTCCACAATAAACACATATACATACCGGTGCAATCTTGGTAGGTAGTAAGAAACTTATGGAAATACAGCCCATCATACCAGCTATTTGTGGTACGTAAATGAACGTAGTTTTTC
Organism: Pieris melete; assembly: GCA_963693345.1. Classification (NCBI taxonomy): domain Eukaryota; kingdom Metazoa; phylum Arthropoda; class Insecta; order Lepidoptera; family Pieridae; genus Pieris; species Pieris melete. Next base: position 213,100 of record CAVNZK010000053.1, on the reverse strand, counting down.
CTTGTCGCCGTTGATGGTATTTCTATTATAGATTTCTAAAATAATAAATTTTACTTTAATCTAATTTGCGCCACAATATCAAGTGAAACCTGGTGGAAATTGTCATCGAATCAAAAGCGAGAAAGCATAAAAGAGGCTGTCAGGCGTTAAACGGAAGATACATTAATGAAAGTACCGCCGTGTTTAATATTTTAAACGTTTTAGATATAATAATAAAATACTCATATATTCATATTATTGAAACTTATATATAAAACGTATTGAACTGATTTCATTTCAATCATGTTTTATTAATCAATATTCTAGTTATAGCTATTTGCAGTAGGCAAAGAAGTGCTTTGCCTACTGCAAAAACGATGAAAATAAAACGTGTTTTATTTTACCTTACATTTCATTATTTCTTTAATTTAGCCTGTTGACGTCCACTGGACATAAGCCTCTCCCCTAAACTTCTAGTACGACCGGTTCCCCACGCTCTACATCCAACGCCTTCCTTCCACCATCACAAGGTCATCACTCCACCTAGTGGGAGGCCGTCCAACATACTCTACATTTTATTAATTAATATAACATAAAATCTAATAAACCAAATTAGTGTAACATGAAGAGTCGAGACTTAGAGCGACCAATGACTGCCGGTATGTCAGCCGACTCTGATTTTCTTAGAATTTACGTGAGAAGTACAATCAATTAAAATAATAGTCTTCGATCCAAATTCGTTTGCGTCATACAATTTCATAAATATCTACTGTCCCGATGTTTTGCGTGCGTTTAGCAAGCGTGGTCACAAAATGATCCGTTTACCCGGTTGACCCAATCGATCTAGATGATAGTCATTGTGTGACCTATTTGACTATAAGGTTTTTAAAATTTATAACAATAGATATATTGTTATAAATTGTGAAGCTAGTATGTTAACGCATTTCAAAATATACTGTTGAGTCTTGATACACACTATTCAGATGGTTTGACTTTATACTTATAGTTACTTTTTTTTCCAGATATTGGAGCCCCTGAACTAAGTCTAGGGAGACCTGTACATCCGGGTACTCCGCTCTTCCAATGGTTTAATGAAATAGTAACTTAACAATAATTTAAACCAAAATTTCACAGCACACTATTTCACACTATTTCACAGCCCAATACAACCAACTGCCCAAATGTCACCAGTCTAGTAAAAGTCTCTGGCCCCATACACCAAGGTAGAGACTGTCGGTGATGGAAGCAACTTAAAGTCACCTGCCAAACCTGGAGCGCGTTGGAGGAGGATCGCCTCTAAAAGTACTCCATGCATTCTTTCATATAATCTACGGTTAAATTAGAAACTATACGGAAAAGTAGAACTAAAATGTAATAAAGTTGTTCACATTACCCACATTTAATATAAACCGTAACTAAAAATGTAATAAACGAAGCCTAGATTGTTCTTTAAATCTAGGTAAGATCCGTAAATATGTGAAAGTAATGTTAATGTGAGCTTTTACTTCAAAAGTTTCATTTTAAATGTATTAATCCAGGGGTGAAAATGTAAATACATGCTTGGTAGTATTCTATTGTTCGCTTGGTGGTGATTGTCAAACAAATCTTAGTATAATTACAGTGCTTCTTTTTGGATGACGACTTTGTTCGACCAGTGAAACGGTCGCGGCGGGGACGTTTTATAATAGATAAGGATAATAATTAGTGAAACACTCCATGCCCTAGTGGGAGACCAGTACTTCAGCACAATTAAAAAAAAAATAATGTTTCGCATTTAAATTTCACAATTCGCGACTTTGGTGGTGTGGGAACATGTTTTATACACATATTTTGTACAAAATTGTATATTTTAAATTTTAATGTATATCTATATACCTACATAAAATTCTCGTGTCACAACTCACAATATTCGTTCCCATACTCCTCCGAAACGGCTCGACCAATTCTTAGAATTTTTTATGCATTTTCAGTAAGTCTGAGAATCGGAATTTTTTATTTTTATTTTATTATGATACATCATACAAAAATACATACAACCCTTAATTTTTTATCTACCCTCTAAGATCTCTAAAAACTTATAACTTGAACTCTGAGGTTTATATAGTGAACAATCACAGAACAACCTAAAAAGTTTTCATTCCGGAAAACTGAACAGTCTCTGAGGTAGCATAGCAAAATGTTCCATGATGGTATGTACTAAAAAGATAGGCTAGACATTAAGGAGAAACGAAGATCGCGGGGGCAGCTAGTATTATATTATATATATATAACTATTTCTATTCTATATTCGTACGCTCTTGTTGCAGTGAGTGACGCATTTCACTATCTTACTGTAGATTTCTCAAATAGTAAGATAGTGGAAGTAGTAAGTATTAAACGTACGTAAACCTATTAATATATATTAATAGTTATTAGTTTATATTATAACGTTTCGAATTTCAGCGACTTTTTAGTTACTTCGGTAGCAGCTAACGTAATAATAATAAATTTATGAGTGCCGACTTCGCTATATTAATACATTTTTGCAGATTAAAACGACACAGAGCAGAGTTTGCCTAATGGTTACCTAACCGTTAATTCTCAACCTTGTTATCCTGGGTTCCAACTTCGACTCAACAACATTGAAAGACTACACGATTTTCTAGGTGCCCAATTACCGCTCCGCAATTTTAAAGAAACGATTTAAAAGTTGAAATATTCTTCTTAATAGTCGTCAGGAAAAAGGCTCTTATCGAGTTCGTAAGCAAAAAATAACACTCTACAAAGTGAGGAGTTTATTGTATTATGCATTATAAAACAAATTTAAATAGATTACCTACTCTGTTGTGAAAGAGAAAGTACTAAAATGAAATGCTATTGTTTCGTTACGTAAGAAAGCGTAAGAACGCAAATTGTACCTTTCGAATTGAAAACAGAGTTTTTATGTAAACGTATATATTATGATTACAGAACATATTGCTGTCAAGAATACAAATAAATATAATTTTGGCAACTGTTTTATGTTTATGGAGCAAATTAAAATGTGCAAAAAGTATAACACAGACCAGTAATCAATATTTATTTACACTTCATTACCTTCAACATAACAAGCGATTCCTTCCAGGCAACCCTAGTATGGAAAAAAACAACCAGCTGAGGGTCAAGTACAAGAAATGCAATAAAAAACAAGAAAACATAAAGTTTCCTGAACACTAGAAATATTCTAAAACAAAACTAAAATCTAAAATTAAGATTTGTGTTCTAATATCGCTTGTATATATTTTAATATTTTCAATAATACGACGTTTTTGTTAAGATTATAAATAAAATGTATGAATAATTATTTAGTTTCCAACACTTCATATATTTTATAAGAGTCTTGTCAGTCAGTAAAATGGTAAACATACATAATATTGTCGTTCGAGTCAGCCTCAAGTCAAGCTTAAAGACTTTTTGTATTACAACTTCCCTTTTTATTTTATAGGTGTACAAAGAGTATACTGGTTAATAGAAATCTGTGTAATTCGTGCTCAGTTCACAGGCAAAATATTTTTTATATTATTGTCGTGAGATCAATGGTAAAAGTGCGCAATTAGAGCGAAATTGATAGCGATACAAGATATTATGGAGATTTTTCTATGGTATTTGATATATTTTTTCATATGGTATCTTCAATGTTTTAACCAACTACACATAATTTATAAGAAAAAATGTCGTTAATTATTTTAAATGAAAAATATTATCTACATTAATAAAAATTAATACTACCTGTTGTTTATTAAAGTTATTCAATGTTCCGAATAATATTATTGCAATAATGAGTATTATTCAGTTGTCAAAAAATATTCTTCTGCCCCTTTGATTCGGGAGAAATCAGTTCGTTGAAGAAAAGCATTTTCACCGAGGTCACGGCATTAAGCTGCGATGGCGAATTAAGATAAACCGACAAATGACAGTCGCATGTAATTATGTCGCTCGTTAGTCGTGACCAACTTGAAATTGCCATTGCATTAGAGAGCAGGGAGCTATGGTGCATCTACTATCAAAACTATATCAGAACGTTCAGCTCGCCGCCGGCGCTCAGTCTACGCGCGCCTTACCTGCGCGCTTACACGCGAACGAAAGTGAAATCGACTACAATGATAGCAATACTCGCGGCTTGCTTGTTCTATGTAGCGGTTGCTATTCCAAACGATCAAATTGAAAAGTATGAAAGTAAAGTGAGAACTTACCAACTGGATGTTCCTGGAAGCAACCCTATTACGATAATTGAAACTGGGGGAGGGGACGATTTGCCGGGAAAATGGGATCCAATAGCAAAAAGTGATGATGATCTGGTTATTAAAAATCTAATGACTCATGTCGTACATGATGTAGACGGAAATCGACCTCGGTGTTATGGACCTTCTTGCCAAGAGGGGTTCGTAGAGGATGAAGGTCCACAGGAGTTTGAGGAGAAGTTAAAAGAGTTTGGCGATTTTTCCAACGAACGCCTCCAGGCAATAGCCGCTTTAGCGGCTAAGCTAAAAAAACAGAAAACCAAAGATAGATTCTCAAATATAAACGGCGAAGAAGCGGACAGTGATAATAATGGGCAGGTATTTACTTCCTGGAATAGGTTGAAAGTGAAACAACATAAACATCCATACGACGACAAAGACGGATGGGTGACATTAGAGCCCATAGCATGGTCTTCAAGTAAAATTTCTAAATGGAAACCCAACGTCAAAAAACAGAAACCAACCTATTGGAATGATGATGAAGATACGAAATATTCATCAGACGATAATTATTCAAGTTACCAGGATTCAGAGAGTGACAGCAGTAAATATACCTATAATTATGCTCAGAAGAAACCTACTTTGAGTCGCCCCGGGTTTATAAATAATAAATTACACATACCACCCGAGTATGATATGGAGGTTCCATCTAAGCCTACATGGAACAAGAAAAGGCCGACAATACAGCACTCTATGGATAGCCCTCAAATGACAATGCTCAATTTACAATCATCGTGGTCTCCTGACGATAGTAGACATCCTAACAAACCTAATTGCGACAAAGACATTCATCAAAACGACGATAACTCTTACTATGGATCATCAGATTCAGTTATAACCGATTCTCGACCGTCTAATTTCCCTTATAACTACGAAGCTCTTCACCAATCTTCTATGCAAAGACGTCCAATGCGTCGCCCTACGCAAGTGATATATGCAGATGAACCAGATGAAGAACGACTTTCAAGACCTCCATATGGCGATGGACAATGGGTTCTCTTATCTACTACTAAGGGATACAGAAACAAGAAACGCCACCGAGCTCTTGATTTATCTGAAGAGAACATGGTACCGACAATAACATCTCACCAATCTGTCTCCTTGACAGTTTTGCCATCTGATGACGCTCACACAAATATGACAACTTCACACGGCGGCCTACTAGAGGTGGAGAAGAGTTTTCAAACAGTAGAAGAATCTAAGCGTGATATGGATAAAAAGTATGATTTACAGACGGAAACATCAGATGAGAGACCTGTTAAAAAGAAGGTGTTAAAAAAGAAAGTTCTGACAACAAGTTCCCCAGATAGTGCGACAGTTCTAGCTGCGGTAGGCGCTGGTATGCTCCCAGCAACAATGGCTATGGTTGTTCCAATGATGTTAGGAAAGAAACGACGAAGAAGGGATATTTACGGTCCCCAATTATATCAACTACAACCAAATGAGTAGAATTTGTAAGTTCCAAAAATGCGTGACTGTGATTGTAAAACTGTGTGTATGTTCACAATTATTTATTATGTAGTTAAGTACTTATATTTAAGGTAAATAAAACGAATATTATGAAAGTTAATTAACATGTTTTAATAAATAAAATAACAAAAGTAAAGCTATTTACATAATTAGCATGTAATGAACGTTACTTTCTATTTAATTGCAATAACAACGACAGAATAATGTTTTAATTGTAATTACACATAAGTTATGCTTACATTACCGTTTTGAAGGGTTCCTACGTCGTTAATACGTATTAATTAAGAACTTCCTCAAACAAACCGCTCAAAAATTTCCAAAATTGAAATTAATAAAATTTGTATGATGAAGAATTGTTTTCCTCGAGAAAGTACGAAATAACGGATACATTTCACACACCTTAGATACGTAATCTTGTCATTAAAATTTGCATTTAAGTGCAGCTTATATTTGTAATGGGCGGAATAAAGACAAATATGAAAAAAATACATTAACTTTTTGATAATTGCTTATGAGATTATCTCCTTAAATACAAGCTGGTCCAACGACCAACTAAAGCCTTTTCTATTCCATTACTAATCAATAATCATCAATCATTGGTTTAGACTTTTGTCACCACGTTTGATAAGATTCTGGGTAAATCGTATACATATTTTCTTGTTATGTTTCGTTCATCATCTTCATAATCATGTCAGGTACATCTTTGCCGGTATAAAAAAGTCCAACCCGGTATAAAAATCTACCCCAGGATAAATGTTGAGGATCATTTCCACTTCTTGAAAGGCCGGCAACGCACTCGCGAGCCCTCTGGCATTGAGAGTGTCCATGGGCGGCGGTATCACTTAACATCAGGTGAGCCTCCTGCCCCCTATTCTATAAAAAAAAAAAAAATCATAACGCGACCCCGAGACGTCCCACTAATACTGGAGTCAAAGCTAATGGAAAAAAACGTTCTATAATATTCCTGAATTTTTTGTTCAAGACCATACAGTTGTTTATGAGATTCAATGTTTTCGTTATTTCTTTGTATTTATTGCCTTTACGTGAGGGCTGTTAGTACTCAGTATACTACACGTAAAAGTATTGTGTAATTATATAATACTTTCATTTTACAGTATATAATAATTTTGTGAAACTGCGTTTTACTTTTCGATATTTTTGTTTTAGTTTCGATTTAATCTATTTCATGTATTATATTTGTAGAGCGCTTCTCCAGGACGAGTGTAGATATTTCCGGTTCTAATTGCTTCCATCAGATACTTGACGCTGAATAGACAAGTTATCAGGAGCACTGAAATAAAAAAAAATACATTATTGCTTAACATATTGGCGTTTCGATCTTTAAACACCCTGTACCTATAGATATAGACCATAGACCTATAGACGGTTATTATAATGCCCCTCCGTGGTATTCATGGCGTATAATCCAAACGTCCCGGATACATATAATATGCAAGATTAGAAGATTCGATCACAATTTTTTTTATGAGCCTATGATGTCGTGAACTTAGTGTAGCCGGCGGTCAGCGCTTGAATTGAATTGAAAATTGTAGGGTCATGTATCTATGTCTGTTTTACTTATAAGTTTTCTTTAAAGTGACATCAATTCTGGTCTTATACAAGGAATTGCGGGCCAAGAGTAGGACAGGACTGAAATATGAATTCACAACCTCAGAGTTGACAATGCCGCCTTATTTTTTTATAGACTATCGGAAATACTAGAATTTTTGTGAAACAAATCGTTTGTCATCCTAATTAATCCGACGAGTTCGACTAACGCCCGCGCGATTGTCCGCCGGTACCAGCGCTCTGACCATCATTTTTATTTTTCATTGTGTAATAAGATCCCTGAAGAACCGCCATACTGGTACAAATGACCCACTATTTTGTGTCACTATCTCCCGGTCTAATAGTCTAACATTTATCTAAAATCGTACCGTAGCTCGAGAGAATAACGTGATCACCGATAAAATATACAAACCATCAGATGCAAATATAAGTCCTAGCTGTATCCAGCCTGTGGTAATGGCTTCCCAAACTATTAATCCAATTGTGAAGAATATGTGGAAGAAACTGTAGATGAAGAAAGTTGTTATACAGCACTCGTTTACCTGAAACATTGAAGTGTCAAAATTAAATACAGATAACTTCAACTTCGATTTTGTTTGGAGTAGAGACTCTTGGGCCGTGGGGTTCAAGTGCACAGGCGCTTATTAAATATTTAAGTTGGCGCCTGGTAGATAGTACCGGGTACCCCAGAGCTGGTGCTTTCCTCGCTCAATGAATAAGTATAGAATGCAGTGAGGAAATGCTGCCAGCGTTAAAGGAACACTACCACAGGGACCAAAGTTTTTAAATTTGTTTTAATTTTCTTTTTATCATTTTTATTATTACTATGTAGGTTAAGAAAATTATAAATACTGTATATTTGATTGTTATGATTACTAATAAATACAGATTAAATTACAAAGAATTTCGTTTAGAATTGTTTAGAAATTTGCAACCTAATATAATAATATGGAAATCATTTCTCGGACTCTCTTGATATATGCAATGCGGCTGGACAATGGAAAATTTTAAATAAAAAAACATTTAGTTTTACGTAAAATCTTTTTCATGATTGTAGTTCAAACAGCAGCGTTAGTCTAATTAATTAAGCGTGTATTTTCTTTATTTGTGCGCAATTAGCATTTACTCTTGTGAAAGCAAACATCGTAAGGAATCCGGAATGTCTCAAAACCCAAAATCGATGACATATATGTCAGACAGAAGGTCAATTACTCATCTTTAAGACAAAGATGATCGAAGAAACGGATGCAAAGACCCATATAGGGACGCCACTACATTTTATTATTTTCTTTATATATTTCAAAAGAGAACACTATCAGACATTTAATGTCACTAAATCAACACTTTTACACACATAAATACACACCCACACCCTACACGCTCTCTGTATATATTATTGTTTGAAAACTTATAATTGGCGTTTCGATTCCAAAACAATTTTGTAAGGTTTTTCTAAATACTTATTATTCTCAAAAATGTTTCTGTTTCGATCTGGGTTGAAGTTTTCGACCTGGACCTGATAAGTCCGTGTTTTTAATTTCATACAGACACAGTTTACGTGAAATGTTAATTAAGCTTATATGAATACAAGATATTCATTATATATTCCTGTCTCTACAATATGATAGGTATTAGACTTATCCCATAAAAGATACAGAAATTATGTACTATCAACTGAGCACGAGGTACCCTCCGGTCGTTCACCCTATGCAGTAATGATCAACCTATTGGTTATTTGTAGTCTTGACTAATAAAAACACCCTCGGAAAATTATTGGAACTAATTTCTTCAAATGGCAAGAATCTTTTACTTTTAAGGAAGTTTATTCCACAATACTAGAGCAAGAATAAACGCATTGCTCTTGTAAATATAACTTTATTTCTACTTTATTGTATTGAAATATTGTTACACTAGCTAATTTGAATGTGTATAACTTAGTGTTGCTACAATAATAGTTAATTTAGCGCCTCCAGAATAGGTATTTTATTTATTTGGTCGGACTGTCAAAGCTGGTCTCTCCTAAAACGCATTCTTCTGTACATACTGTCTTAAATGACAAATAATACTTATGAAGTTGTGCAACTAGTGGCCTCATTTGTTGTACGATACCCAACTGCCTAGTTGGGTATGGGAATATAAAATACGAGACGAAACCACGGTGCCTTTTAACTGGTTGTTATTAGTCCATATCATGTCTAGTCCAATCACAGTCAATCGAAACGTGCTATCGTCATTTTCCCGAAAAGTTTGATTATCACGTGGCCTATAATCAATTTAAATAAAACTGAAAATAATTGTTACATTGACTACATTGGTATATACATATCCTTTCAAATCAAATAAATTATATTTATTTTAACATATAATATAAGAATGTACATCGATTTTATTATATAATGGTGTAGATAAAATAATGTGTTGGCCAGCCCTGGTTGATAATGTGTAGGTTTGAAACACCTTGTAGTCAGACATCAGCAAAAACGACTATACGATAATAATTACAGTATTCGTTTTTGTAAAAGATGAAAGCATAAGATAACATTAAATTATAAGTATGTACATATATTTTTATTTATATCTCAACAACAAACATTATTTTTGGACTCGATCTTCAAATGTTTTAATACAATTTATAAAAGCACGGATCTCTGGTTTATTTTAATGATTACAAACGGAGGATAAATTCATAAATTGTTAACAAAGGCGATTGTAACAAGTATTTCATATTACCTTGTAAGCTCCAACAGTAAATATAAGTCCGAACATAAATAATAATAGTCCAATTATGATATATGTTAAGTAATATATCATTATGACAATAGTGACTAAGTCCTTTTTGTCTTCGCCAAATATACTTTCGAGTTTTTCGAAATTGTTGAATTTTTCTTCGTGAGTGTCATCTTTGGAAATAATGTTCAACGCAAGGAGATATAAATGGAAGGCTGCTACCGCTAAACTTACTATCTGAAAGTCAAAATATGCTTATTTAAAACTCGATTCTTAGCGCTAAATATGACTCCCTTATGTCAACAACACACACACACACACCACAATTCCACAGTCCGTTTCACAAGGCACTTTCTTTTGCAGACTCGCGAACTGTGGAATCTACTACGATACGACCTCCAACTATTCAAAGTTAGTATGTCTCCCTTAAAGGCCGGCAACACACCCACTAATATGGGTGTCCATGGGCTGCGATGACTGCTTTTTACTTTTTTAATTTATTTCTTCGACAATTAATAACGTGGCATTTTAATTTACAACTCGTCATTTGAGATTTCAATATATTATTCTGCATAAAATATAAAATACTAATATTATATAATAATAATATTTCATAAATTTTAATTTTAAAAATAGAATTTCTATAAGGTAATTCAGCCTTCTCACTCTCTCTTAATCGCTCTCTACCTTTTCTTCGACAATAACGCTGCACATCTTTGTGACATTAATCCTTAAGATATGTAGATATCTATATCTATCTAAGCTTTAAAGGTTAGTTTATTGTCATTAAAACATGTCAATCACATGAAAACAATATCAATATGATAAAAGCATCATATCATGGCATATAGTATCGTAGATGTACTAAATCATTCCCAGATGTATTCGAAACGGGTCCGCTGCTACTATTTCTCGTAGACAGGAAATATGTTTGTGCGACCGTAATCAGTGCTGATTTCTGATTAGTGTTATGCTGGCTACGTGAGGGGATGAGGTTAAACTTGGCTTGAGTGTTTGGCATGTTGTCTATGATTGTAAATTTTGATGGCTGTTCAAAACTTGTTTAAATTGTCGAATACAATACACAAACTTAGGACTTAGACTTTGAATCTTAACCTTACACTCAGGTTATAAATACGTCAAAAATTTATTACAATTTGAAAAACAAAAGTCAGTTATACGCCGTAATCTGTTAGCTTTAACTTATACGTAAATTAAATACCCAGCTAAATTTAACAATAATGATAATATTCCAATTAGTTTACAATCTGACCACGACAGGTATAAAATGAAACGCCTACAAATAAAATAATAGCAATTGTTTACACGCGCTTTTAATCAAAATATACTTACAACAACAATATAACCAAAAACGATGTTTCCAAGCCGCAGGGGAAAACAAAATAGAAATTTTCTCGTCATTTTCGCTTCAGGATATTTCTGAAAATAAAGGATAAGGTTAATAAGTACATTAATATTAATTTACCGTATGTATAATCGACATTGATAAATTATTATTTTAGGAGAGAATTATTGTCTTTTACAAGAGAAGTCGCTCTGGGATTGAGATATTTCAGTTCATGTTTTGAAACAGGTAACTTTGCAAAACCCTATGAGATTTTTTCGCATCTGAACTGAATAATATAGTTGACGCTTCAATCACTGCTTATCAAGCTAGGCGAAGTGGCTCATTGAGCATAAAAAAAATTACACGCCGAAACTCAATTATTAACAATCGCCGCTATGGTAACACACTAGCCGTAAAACAACAATTCTTAAAACAATATTTTGACCCTGAAATGTGTCACTATGTGCCCATACCCATAACCCATACATCGAGTATTTTTAATTTCCGTAAAAAACTTACATGTCATGTTTAATTACGTCACTTGATCGATTAATAAAAAGATAAACACGAGTGCTTTGACCGGTAGCCACATACTTTGTGCTATTTTTGGCTAATTGGTGTATCTATTAAAGTTGTAAAATTATCGGCACATAACATCGTACGATGTCGTATTGGAGTCTAGAAAAGCATTCACAATTCTGTATTTGTTCTCTGTGGTCATAATATTTCGTTTGCAAATAAGCAAGTAGTAGTCGTTGCTCTTTAAAGATGTTTATGATCTTGGTTAAACGGTTGGAGTATTACGCAAGGGCGGGAATAGAACAGATATAGATGCGATTTTGTATAATAGCCTTATGAAATTAGGATTATAGGATTACTCTTACACATTGCACATTCCCACATACACCTCAATCAATAAATTATAAGTAAACTGTCTTGGTTAGTATATAATGTTTAAGTAGTAATTTGTGTGTAAGGTCTAATAAGTTCTTACTACATTTTTTAATTTAATAATTGTAAATATTTACTTTAAAACAGCTAAATAAACTGTTAAATAAATAATACAATACTATTATTTATTGTCTATACAAAAACATCAAAAATTGTAACAATTGTAAATACTTATTCATGCGTGTTTGAATGTAAACATATAGAACAGGGTCTAACGGCTAACCAGACAATAATAACTTGTCTATAGTTTTAGTCTAGACAATGCAACATTTTATGTGTGTTTGGCGCCAACATAATTTATTAATATCATGAAATCATTTTTGCGTTCGGACAATAGTTATTATACCCATAACAACCTCTGCCCGAACGCAAATAATAATAAATATTTCTATAATGTTGAAAAATTGTTAATAGTTAAAATAATTAAATGTCTAAATTGTTAGATATTTGGTATTCTAAAAATTTTATAATATTATCATTGTGCCAAATATGTGTTACGAATATAAATTTATTGTATAATGTGTTTAATTTTAAGGAAATTTTGCGGTTTAAGCGTGAAAGTGACACAGAAAACTTTCTAATATAATTTAAAATTGCAGTCAGTCTATGAAGCGTAAAAAAAGTGTTATAATGTATGTTAATTTAATTTAGAAATATTTGAAATTTCAGTTTCATTGACCAATTTTAAGGTAAAAAATGTCTACTTAAATGTATCAAACGCGAAAAAACAATTATTTTTGATAATTCTTCGAAGGGAATCGAATCAGTGCGAATAGATGGCGTGAGGTACGTGTTCACTGCCGTTAGTGACGCAAGCACTCTGCGAACAATGGCTAAAGTTTTCATATAATAAGCAGTGTGAGCGTTATTCTTGTATGTATTAGATTAGATACTATATGTAAAGTCCTTTTAAAAGTTCCTTGACATGTTTTTTACGCCGCAAAAATACTATTATTTGTATTTACGTAAATCGTATCGTACGTATTAAATAAAGTGCAACAGGGCGAAAACGTGGGGTCACCGTGTGATGGTTGAAAGGATCTCTACGGTTCAGTGGATCACATAGACAGGGAAAGGTAGAGGTAGGCAGCGGGTCAGGGACGTCTGTAAAAAAGGTCTTATATACTGTAAGGACCTTTGTACTGGCAATTAATGTTTTTTATTGTTGTAACTAAAAAACGCTAAAAGGCACAATAGTCTAGGGGCCGTTCAAGTATTATATGTAAGCACTGTAGGGGATACGGGGGGTCTTTGATTTTATTATTTGGTGATTACGTCAACAGTAATTATTTACTTTTTTACTCATTGTCTATAGTTGAAAGCGAGCCTTTTCAAGGATTCCTACAAAAAAATAATACGTTTATGTACGCATTTTAAGAGCTTTGCTTACTTTTGTTGACAAGAGGAAGGGGGCGGGGATAAATTGCAGTATATCTACTTACGTAGTACTTGAACGTCCCTCTATGAAAAAAATATTTCTTCAATAATCGGAATTACTAGACAAGATCGATTTTAAGCCATGACAGACTATTGCAATCCTTTAAATTCATTATTTTTTTGTAAGTATAACCATGCTCATCGGTTAACTTTACACATGTCAAGGAAGGTGAGAATGTAAAACAAAAGACGAATGACGCATTTCGTTTGATAGGTCATACGGAGAGAGATCGGTCATCGAGTCTAGTGTCTTTATTAGACTAGAGTTTTGACGTTATACGACATCGTGAACCACTACTACTGCCTATATAGTAAGCTTAAATGGCGACACAAGATAGGCGTATCGTATCGTATCGTATTCACGGCAGTTTTCGATACAATGCAACTAAATCCTGGAACAACCTGCCACCTCCTATCCGACACATTCAAGGGATACGTCTTTCAAAATAAAATGTAAAGTCATGTTTAATTTTTTATTTTGTTTTTAAATTATTTTTATTTTTATTGTTAATATTTTGTTTACTCCAATATAGTATTAGACCACTGAAAGTCAGTATTGCTGGTGCCAGCAACTTAAAGCTGAGTTGGATCCAATTTTTAGTAAACTAACCGTGTTTTTATTTCTTTTGTGCTTTCAAATTCAAATAAACAGGTTTCTCTTTTTTTTACATTTATTTTAAAAAGAAAGGAATGTTTACGTAATTAAAGCAATACAAACAAAAAATCAAGCAAAAATGGGCGGGTTTAACTTAGCTTTAAGTTGCTGTGACCATTATAAGTTTTTAAATTGTGATCTACTAGGAGACAATAAAATGAACGGATGTTAGATATTAGAGAATGATGCTGAATGGAGTCATTTGTCAATAGAACTTCATATTCTAGTATTACTCAGTCATTACTGACTCAGTAATACTGAGCTCGGTGAAGAGTCTTAAATAAATCTTTTGAGTACTTTGAGAGTTTGTGATAAGAATTGTTGACACGTTTCGCGAATGTTTTGAACAAAGTCGGAATTTGTGAAATGTTTTGATCTCTGAAAGTATACTTAAAAGGGATTATGGAATTATTGTTATATGACAGAATGATAAGTATTTAGAAGATTTTGAAATGAAATTGACGCGCAACAGAGAAAATAACATATCACAATTAACTAAACTTACATCGGTTGGTTAGACAGATTATGTAAGTAAATTGGCTGCATTTAAAATTTATTACTTGGAATTCAAAACCAGTACTAGATTACTTATAAATAATAACAAATCATTGACATTCTGTTCGAGTATTTAAATAGAAATAATATCGTTCGATTGACTTTAGTTATGACGGGGTCAAAGGCCTTAAGAGCATCTCAAGCGCATCGAAGCGTAATAGACTAAGAGTTGCTTTTTTTAGTTTTATTTTACAATTTTCAAAAAATACTTTCGAAATTAAAAGTGTATCAGTAACAGTGGTTTAATGAAACTACTTGATAATATATAATTCTGAATAGTATGTGATTATTAGTTATAGCTAAAGGCATTTGATTTTATATGTCAGAGCAATGGCGCTGGTATCAGCTGACATTGTCATTATAATTTAATAACATCAAAGTCAAATTAGTTCAAAACCATTAAGTGGTTTATGATTAAGGACATTAATAATGACCGACATTACTATTACTACAGACCATCAAATAGTCATTTAATTTGTAGATCTAGTAATATTGGCAAATCAAATAAACCACTTAACGGGTTTGAACTATTGTGTCTTTGATGTTATTAAATTATTATGACAATAGCAGCTTATACCAGCGCCATTGCTCCAACCATAAATTATTATTATATTCAGTCGTATTAATCTTTCAAGTGAGATAAATTACATTTAAATTTTTTGTATTTTCCTGTTTTTTGTGATATACTCATCATATAACATATCCATGTCCAATTTTAAAACAGTCCAGCTCTTCGTCTATTTTATTCTGGTGTATCGCGGTTATTGAATGCTCTGAGGTGTGTAAAGCTTGTACTATATTCAATCAAAAAATATTGTTATTTCTATTGAACGTTAGACTAGTAGGTACAAAATTGGTCCAAAGGCGAATTTAGTACTAGAATGTAACGTTGACATTTAGTTACATATTTATAAAATATTTTTGTTTAGTGAGTAAAAAGATCGCTCTATTTAATTACCCCTTTTATATTAGTAACGTTGACACCTGTCACATAGTAATTTTTGTCTAGGCCCGATTTGAGTTCGGTGGCGGTTGTTCAGATGTTCAGATGAAACTCTTTGATAGAAGCTGTCAAGTTTAATCGTTTAAAACAAGAGCTTATAACATAAAATAAGGGGTAG
Source organism: Pieris melete (assembly GCA_963693345.1). NCBI lineage: Eukaryota > Metazoa > Arthropoda > Insecta > Lepidoptera > Pieridae > Pieris > Pieris melete. The sequence continues at coordinate 197,029 of CAVNZK010000053.1, read as the reverse complement.
TAGGGTTACGATTGATTTATAAACAACTGTAACATATTTATAGGATCTTAAAACTAAGTGACACGTGTTACCTATAAAGAATATAAGCGATATCGACCTATTGTACATTATCGAGAATGTTATGTTACAATTTATGAGTGTATAAAAACTAAAGGGCTCATTTATTACAAGCAAAACTGAGCTACAATTTATCGTCAAATGTAAGACTATTATTTTTGATTTGTGCTTCTAACTTTTAACTAAAATATATATACATATATTTAACTTAACTAATGTTAGGTTACATAACTCCGCTAAAAATTACTACCTACTACCTACCTATGTTACTAGCTACCGTGGCGTTGTTTTTTAATTTCCCGCGTTTTGGAAACTCGTTTCGATATAAGAAACATATTATAATATATACCCTGCAGTGTTGGATTAGTGGCATCAGCATGCGACTCTCATTCATGAGGTCGTAGCTTCGATCGCTGGCACCAATAGAGTTTCTGCCTATCTGCGCATTTATCACTACGTATGGTGAAGGAAAACATCGTGAGGAAACCGGGATGTCTTAGACGCAAAAAGTCGTATGACCACGAAACGGATACAGAAATGTGAGCTCCAGACCTAAAAGGTTGTAGCACTACTGGTTTTTCTATGCAGTATTTAAATAAGTTACCAATACAGTTTTAAATTACAATGGGCAGTCCAGAGGCTATATGAGTCACATTGTTTAATGTTATGCTATCAATAATTTGCACCTTGCACAGCAGATGTGTATTGCAAGGGTTTTTTATTATTCTGTTCACCTGCGTACAGTTGAAGACCTGATGTTGCCATAAAACTAAGCCTCAGAATGTTAGCCGCTGAAGTGAGAAAGAGTTTAAGCAAAAGTATGAGAGTCTTGACATAATAATTCCGTATCTGTGACCATTTTCGGTTTAAGGTATAAAAACTTTTTTTTCTCTCTGTTTGTTGTAATGATTTTGTTTTAATTGCATTTTTGAAGTTATACTTCTTTAGGCGCGTTATGAAAAATTTATGAGAGTGAAATTTTACGATGCGCGCGCACCGTGACATAAAATTCAGTATGGTCCCCGAGCGTGCGCGAGCGAGATGGGAATAAGACAATCTACAAGTAAAAAGAAATAGAATATTTGTGACGTATGACCATAATGACATTTGTAGTACCTTTTAAACAAATAAAGCAGTTTTAATTATTTTTTCAAAGAAATTTAGCAATGCTTTTCACAAAGACCTATTGTTACTTAGTTAAAAGGTTATGAAACATACCTAGTTATTAAATTAAATTAATAAATTATACTAAATATTAAATATTGTTAAATTATTAACGTTATATCTATTATTAATTATTTAATATTAAAATTAATAAAGAAAGCCAAAGAAGTATAACTTCTGACGCGCGTACATAGTACACGCACCATTTTTTTTTTACTCTTTAGTTTATAAGGAATTTAAATTGTTTACTGTGTTGTGTGCCCTTCAGACACCAAGGCTAAACTCCTTAGTGTTTTTTTTACACACATATTAAGCAATAATGAATAAAAAAAATTAAAAAAATGCATTCATCACTCCCGATTGAGGCTCACGCAATCCACTAAAGGAACACTGGCCTAAGTAAACATGCGTAGGTTAGTTAAGCCGAAGCTTAGTGCGAACTGTTTACTTTTGACATACGATAGAAACTTTTACAGCTAAGTTGACTTTGAATCTTAGACCACAAATTATTTAGAATTCTGTTCCCCTCATAACATCCGTGATGGCGCGTAATAATATGTTGAATTACTTGTGCAATAAATTCATGGTTTACTTAAATTCCTACCCTGTTACCCTGGTTGAGATTACATTATGCGACAACGCCGACACTGTAAGCACAAATGTAATTTTAACAAGGTTTATAATAATTAACCAAAAACATTCAAAGATCTTCTTTGATTTAAAAATCGACTCAATATACTATTTTTAGAAAAAAAAATATTCTATTAATGATTTGAGTGAAACATTTTAATAAAAAAAAATAAAAAACATAAATTTTAATGTAAGAATATATTAAAATAATATGACGATGTAGTGATAAAAAGATATAAAAATTTACTTTGATATGATTGATAATGCATAGGTACTGTAAATATGTAAAATTCTACCTTTTATGTAAGTTGCACCCCATTATGTGTGACAGAATAAGTGAAGTTTGCAACCATATTATTTTTGTACCAGTATTGCAAATAAATTATTATTACTAAACATTGTCTACTTATGTCCTACTTTTTAAGGACTTTTTTTACTTGTGTACAATAATAATTTATCTTTATACATGGCAAACTAGGTACCCGTATCGTTTACCTACTATAACATACAAAGTCTCGGACATGACTGTTTTAAAATAATATGTTGGTAATCCGTGTATATTTATGTGTACATAAAAAAAAAACAGTTAAAATTTATATTATTATTGTTAATTATTATACAATATAATATATATTATATATAGATATAAAATAAAAATACTAACAATTCTTAAGCGGAATTAATAAAAAAAAGTAATGTACCGAATATGTATAGCCAGCTCCGGATAAGTACTGTTTAATCCGTTATAATCGCGAAGAATTCGATAGAGATGTATGTGCCTGAATTCCAAGGTGGGGTTTTGCAGACGGACTGATTTAGATTATTTAATAGCTAACAGCTTAGCACCGCTGGACATCTTGTAATATATTTTTAATTGCCTGTGGTCTCTCCTAGAAGCAGTGTTGGTCTAGTGAATTTCGGCGTGCGACTGTCATCACTGAGGTCATAGGTTCGATCCGCGGCTACTAATGGACTTTCTGTGCACTCTTTAACACTCACTCATACGGTGAAGGAAAACAACAGGAAACCGGCAAGTTTAGCCCCACAAAGTCAACGGCGTGTGACAAGCACAGAAGGTTCACCTACTTGAATAATCATGAATCAGTAACCTGAGGCACAGATCTGAGAGGTTTTAGCGCGCTATTTTGTTTAATGCTTATCAGGGATAATGTAGGACTCTATACTAAGAAATGATTAAATATTTCCTCTTTATTTAAATATTTGCGTAGAAGAGATGTTTTCTTAAATAAAAAATATATTAAATTTATTTTATTTCTTCAATAATAAGTGATACAAAAGGTCTGAAACAAGTATCGCATATCGACTTTCATATCTAATTAAATTCGTGTTTGTTGAGAACCTCGAATCCTTAATTAGAAACTTGATACTGACTCAATCATTTTACGGACAAGACAGGTATGTTTTTGCCATTTGTACCAGACCTACCTTTACTAGCTATCAAGTTTTCTTTAGCAATATGTACTCTTCACTTGTCAATATTTGTTGTGAAGTCCCGTTACTAAACTAACTAACAACGAAGATTCTGTCTTGGTAAGCCAAGAATATTGGAGAAACTAATAAAATATTATAAATTTAATTTAACTGATTTCAATTATACTTTTATTTAACATACAAAATTTTATTAATTGCCTTAAAAGTGCACTGGAGATCGGTGATATACTAGGGGTTAAAAAGTCAGATGAACTTGCCGTAAATGAAAAATGAAGCGGACAGAGAAATATGTTAGCTCCGTTGGGATGTTACGGGACACTACAGTTAAATACATTAGAATAAACAAAGTAGTAACCGGTACATTATCATTAACATAAATAATACTATTAAGCTTCACATATAACTATATTGTATATTACACCCAAGGTCCAGTACATTAAAACCAATCAAAAGGACCTTTCCTTAAAATACGTTACTTGTGATATCAAGGCAATGTCAGCCAGGTAACAAGGTGACGTCACTTATGTACTTAAATTCACTTATTCTTAAAGTTTATTAAAGACTTATATGGGCAAATATTTTTTAAGTAAGATGTTCCTCCCAAAAAAGCTTAGCTTAGCTTACCGCGAAAGATTCTTCCATTACTGGCAATTTTACAAGCTGTGTTATATTTGAGTTAATTTATGACGAAAACGTAAAAAAATCCCCATGAATGACACGTCTCAGTGAACATAATAAGATAATGTAATCAAACATTACAGTACTACTTGTAAACCGTTACACCGGTGATAGATAAGCCATTTAACTACCCATTGTTGATAAGAAATCTTTGTAAAACTAGAAGGCTTTACATAGTAAACGAAATTTATTACTTTACAATATATTGAAACATAACACTGAAGCCTATTACCAGAGTTAATTAGATAAAAAGAATATACAATAAAAAAATCATCATGTGTTTAATTTCAAATAGGAAATAAACCGACAAACTTGTTTGTGGTACTAATTAAAAAGTGTAAACCAGACAAAAGTTTAATCAAAATTTAATTAAATATTTTAATTATTCGTAATACCAGATATAAAATGCTACACTTGATATTTAAATCTGCATAAACACTGACCTTTACCAAGAAAGAAAAACTTACATGATAGAATTCCTTGGTTTAACATTATATTGTACACAATACTTTGAACATCACAATCTTCATGCAAAGTATTTAATCCAATTTGAATTCACTTCGATAATTCGAATTTTAAAATTTAACTTGCGCGTGCACACGTTCGTCGTGAGTCGTGTTCGAGGATCAACGAAGGCAGGTTACGTCACAAGGCCGCTACAACCTACACTTTGATCGGAATTAATTCTTGTACAAGGTCAGATACGGGCGTCGACTTATAGAAAAGTTTAAATAAGTCGTGTTCTCGTGAGAAATTTTGAACATCGGTACATTCTTATACATATTATTTACGTTTATAGGTTTCAATATCATTGTGCCAACTGAAATTATATATCTAAACCAATTTTGATTTGATTATTGTATGTTTTAAATTAAAGAAAAACGTTATTTTGGGTGTGTATGTCTGTTTTTATTACGTATATTATAAGTATAATCATTTACTTCTGCAATAAGCTTACGGGTTAATGTGTATATTAGCGACCTTTAAATGCAATATTAAGCCTGCAGTATATTTATTTATATGGCGTGTTATATCAATTATTTTTACTTGTATGAACTGCCTTCTTCCTGTTATTCAATTAGAGATGTTAGAGATGGCAACAGAAGTGTTTAAACTTAGGTACTATTAATGTTTATAATAATAATAAAGCCCGTTTTATTTCCAATCACAACAAAACAAATTATAATATACAGCTTAGATTATTTTTTTTTCTTCTTTTGCTTGTTATCCTATAGCCTAGCTTCCTTCAGTACCGTCGATCGGAACCCCTTCACGGGTAATGGTCTCCTCCAGCTTTCTCCAACTGACTCTCTCTATGGCTCTCTTTCTCCATTCGTTTCCTGCTACCGCTTCTGTTTCTTCTATCCAGCTTTTTTTTACTGTTTGATTATTGTTTAGTATACTCAAAATTTCTACAACTGATGTAAACTTTTAAAATTTTACTTTTCTACTTAACTATTTACCATTACTATTACTATGTAGGTTAAGAACTAGAATTAATTATATTATATATTTATCTCGACCTATACGTTATAGGATGCTGTAGCTGTAAAATGTAAACTGAGTAGTAAAAAGCCGCTAACAAAGCCACTTAAATAATTGAATTCTTCGAGATCACGTAAATTTTCCATTATTACGCTTGATGATACGCCATAACCCAACGCTACTGAGCCCTTTGACTACCAGTATGTAATTTCAACTAGTCATTTGAATTAATATTGCTTGTCTGGCATTCTGTTGATATATTTACGATGGGGTTCATTAACCTTGACTTTTTTATTATAAAAACTTCTGACTACATTTTCTACGTAGGCATAATACTAATATTTAATTTCATACACCTTTATACCTTCTTCTTCGACCGCTTGGTGACGTGATACGGGCCCCGTTGTGGCAGATTACAACACCACTCCTTCCATATCTGACGATCTCCCGCTAGGTGAATGGCGTCAAAGACTAAAGGCTCTTGGCCTTTCGTTTGCGAACTAGGGAACTGTAGAGATCTTCCCTGGGAGATAAAACCTCCAACTGTTTAAAAAGAAAGCATACTCGTCCCTCGAAGGCCGGCAACGCACCCGCTAAAATGGGTGTCCGTGGGCTGCGATAACCACCCTTTAATGGCGTACCTTAGCCTCATTTGCCCCATTATCGCATAAAAAAGACGAGGTTCTGCGATATTTGGACCATTTTCTCTACAATTTATCATTATTACTAGTATATCAACTATCATGAGGATTCCGGGCATGTGGCCGAAATATTGCAACACTTTCTGGAGACATGCCTCTTTGTACTTCTAATTAATTTGCGATAATTGTTTTAAAATGTTTGTTTGCCATAGTCATTTCGTGATGATTTGCTATTTTAAAAGAGTACCGCGAGTTTTTTACGCCGGCTGTTTCTCTCGTCCTACACCCTCTTCTTTGCCGATTAGTAGGGATGTCTACCGATTCAAATTTAATGACGTGGAAAAAGGGATACCTGTATCGTTTATTCCGTAATAAACATATTTTATTGTTATTTTTGTGATATGAAGTATCTTTAGAATTAAGACGTCGATCCTATAGTCTAGAGAATGCAGCACACATAAGAGAGACAGTAATAAAAAAATTATCTATTACTTGGACATGCTGACATGCACAACATTGATAGATAATAAACGGCGTGGATGGCCAAATACATTGTCGATAGTAGTGGGCCCTATATTTTGTACGAAAAGTTACGTGAGCTCCTATTAGTTCTTATCAGGTTTCTCCTGTGTAAAATAAAGTGAGGTTAGGTACATTATTTATTGCTTCGATCGGGGGTTCTGACTTTGATTTATTTCGCTATATATACTGTATGCTTCTGAAGAGAATTGTATGTTAAATTCAATTTTAAATGGTTTAACAAAAAGTGTATATTTATTAACTAAGCAAAGATCTCAGCTCGGTAGTAATGATTAAGTATAGCTATATATATATAGCTGTACTATATATATAGAAAAAGATATATGAGCGGTCGTAAAATGAGCCTGAATTTACACTATCATTTGTCACGTTTCTTTATTTCCAAAGTGAATAGGACAAAACATTTAATTGCCATTTAAGGTCTTGTTTATGTATTTATATACAAACAACTCATTAAACGTTGAACATTGTTAGGATTGCGAGGTTGTTCATACATCTTAATGAATGAGAGGATTCTCCGAAGCACACAATGGAAGATCTCAACGTTGAATACACTTACCATAGTAACCAAGCATTGTTCTATGGAAATTAATACTTTCCATAATACGCTTTCTTGTTATCATATTCAACCCGACTCTAAAGGCTTTTCATGGCTATTTTATATCAAAATAAATATTTTTTATATGTCCTGAACAAATTCATTATGTGTAATAGTAAGTTATAAACTGTATGTGTTTATAAGCAGGGTATGTGTTATTGTTACTGTGTGCGTTATAACTAGAAAGGATTGTTGTTTCCCCGAAATTTGGACACAGAAGTTACGAATAATACGAGTTAGAAACATCGAGTTGATATATTTATGTATTAATGTTGCTCGGAATACTAATTACTACTACTTTGAATTTTAATTGGGGTTACTTTAAAGAGATCAGAAATTATATTAAAAACTGACCCATCAAACCTCGTTTTGCCATCAACATTAAAACTATAATAAAAAATAGGGGTGGATCGCAGAGGGATGAAAATTAAGGGTTGTATATATCTTTGTATGCTGTATCACAAAAAATAAAAACAAAAAGTTTTGTCTAAAAAATAAAAATTTAGGGGAGGGACCAACCTTAACATTTAGGGGGATGAAAAGTAGAAATTGATTGATTCTCAGACTTACTGAATATGCAAAAATTTTATAAGAATCGTTCAAGCTGTTTCGGAAGAGTTTGGGAACGAACAGAATTTTTTATATAAGATATAGGTAACTATGGTAACAATAAATAGTTTTCGAGTTATGTATTAAGTCTTTAATTCAAAATTAAAAAGCTCACGATTGATACAAATTTACAGGTTCGTCGCTTCTTTGATTCTAAAGAAATGTTATCTTTCCCCAACAACGAAAGTATTAAGTTCATAACCCGGTAGTTATTCACACCAGAAACAACAGAGCTAACGAGACAATAGACCGGCACTGTTAAGAATCAGCTGAGTGGGACACTCTTGTGGGCTCGCGTGAATAATTTCCTGTTTACACTTCTTCAAGAATGTAAACTTCTCTATATATAAACAGATAACAGTGAATGTGTAAGTTTATTTTCTTTTAGTAAAAATAAGCTTTAATTTCAATACAAACAGCTTTCGATTGTAAACAAATATACACACAGCTATATTACAGACTACAAGTAAATAGATCATGGTCCTGTCGAAGTAGTTTTGAATATTGCAATTGACTGATATTTTATAGAGAAATAGTACAGGGAATCTTGAAGCATTTTCAATTTCCTGAGATATTGATGAAATCTTGGAATTGAACTCGATTAGTTTTGCAGTCTTCATGAGATTGCTTTATTGAATTAACTACAGTAAGTTAATCTGGCGTTACCATTATAAAGTTTTCTAAGATTTCAATATGAAGTCCCAGAATCCTATTTTGCACTATGCTCATTTCTGCGTCTTTGTTTTGGATCAGTAGCTTTCTGTTTGCGTCGTCTAATTAGATCCAAAACAAAAATTACGCACTAAATAATAATTGTGTAATTCTGGGATTGAAGCACACAACCCTTTTTTTTTTTTTTTTTTTTTTTTTTTTTTTTTTATACGAGGTGAAAATGCGCTAACGCAGGCCCGCATCAACGATGTCGAGCTTGACGCGGGGACTGTGGGGCTGGGTCTACACTCAAAACCCTCTGCTATTCAGAGGGGTAGCGAGACCCCACCCACTAAAAACACCTCAGCCCTTCACACGCCCTTCATATGGGCCCTCGGGGTTCGCTAGGCATTCTACCCAAGGGACCCGGGCTTATATCCGACATAGAGGGCTCATTCAAGACCTGCGGTTCCGGGCCACTCGAGGTCGAGCCCCCAGCCTTGAACTACCGGTCAGTCTACGGTCATCCCCAGACCTCTCCCTCAATCGCTCAGCTGCCTCCTTCTGCAGCATTACATGCTCACAGAAGGTAACCATTGCACTCCAGGCCTCCTCACTTCCTAACATAGCTAAAATAATACCCGGTAAAGAGAGGTCCGACCCTATGACTGATACCAGGTCATGACGCTCCCTTGTCCAGGTGACACACTCAGCCACAGTATGCTCCGCCGTGTCATTTGGAGCGCCACAATGGTGGCACAACGGATGCACCTCCCTTCTAGGCACCTTATGCAGATACCGCCCAAAGCATCCATGGCCAGACAGTACCTGCGAAAGCCGAAACGTCACAGCACCCCAACGCCTATTCGCCCAATCTTTTAAGACTGGGCGAATTGCCTCTATTGTCAATGCACCAGCGCGGGGCGTTGCTAGATCGTCAAACCACCTTTCGAAAAGAATTTCTCTGGCATGACGCCTCATATGCCCCACTATTTCCCCCCACGTGACGTTCCCGTTAACTATTACCTCGGCCTTCGCACGATATAAGGCAGCGATAAGTTCCACCTCCCGCTCCCAAGGAGGAGTACCAGCTAACACACAGGCCGCCCCGAACGATACGGTACGGTAGCAGCGAGCTGCCCGAACCGCAATCACTCGTTGCGGCCTCCGTATAAGCATACGGTTCGTCCGCCTGATCAGCGCGTCGTCCCAAATGGGGGCCCCGTACAGGGCCATACTGCGAATGATTCCGCAGTACAGCCGGCGCACGCTCTGGCATGGGCCTCCAAGATTAGGCAAGAGCTTGCCAAGTGCTCCTGCCGCCCTCACAAGTCTCCCCTCGAGAGATTTAAAATGGGGCTCGAAATTCCAGCGACCATCTAGAACAAGACCTAGATACTTCATGGAGGAGGCCACTGAAATCCTAACGCCTTCAACCACCAATGCCGCCCCCGAAGGAGGACCCATCCTCGGGCCATGAAATAGCAGGGCTTTCGTTTTGTCAAGGGACACCCTGAGACCCAGGGCTTGGATCCGCCCAACAACCAGCCTAGTACCGGCCATCGCAAGCTGAGCCACCTCCCCAAATGACCCTCCACTCGCCACGACTAGAGTGTCATCTGCATAGCAGAAGAGGCGCATCCCAGGAAGCAGTGCACCTCGCAGCACCCAATCATAGCTAATATTCCACAGAAACGGTCCCAGAACTGATCCCTGTGGAACCCCGCACAACACCGGATGGCGAACGATTTCACCCTGTCCGTTCACAATTGCCACCTGTCGTCCTTCCAAATAGCTCCCTACTATTCGGCGCAAGTACAGGGGAACCCCGAAAAATTCAAGGGCCTCCCTGATCACGCCAAATGGAAGGCTATTAAAGGCATTAGCAATGTCAAGAGACACTGCCAACGCCCTCCCACCCCGCTCGACTACTCTCTTGGTGTACTGTTTTAGGTCCATGAGAGCATCGATCGTAGAGCGTCCAGCCCGGAAGCCATATTGGGCCTCGTCCAGGTCCGGCCCCACGATCGAGAGGTGACGGCCCAAACGAGAGGCAATAATCCATTCCAACGCCTTACCGGCTTCGTCTAAGAGAATTATGGGCCGGTAAGCTCCAGGGCTGTTCGGCGCACGACCTTCTTTTCGGATGAGACACAATTGGCCTTCCTTCCATGCCGTCGGGAACCGTCCACTACGTAAACATAAGTCAAACAGACCCCGAATGCTTTCCCCCATGTAAGGAAAAGTTACCGCCAGGACCCTAGCATGCAAGCCATCTGGGCCTGGTGCCTTCTTTCTGCTCTTCAGGCGACAAAGTATGGACTCTATTTCGGAGTCAGTCACCTCAGGAGCTTGCTCTCTATCGACGTCCCCATCCACCACCGAGGTCACCATTCTCGGAGGGACGATGTTCGGAGGCAGAGGGAAAAGCCCCGAAATCACCCTATCAAGCAAGGCGGGCTCAAGAGTCTCCGTTAGGGGAGCCCCTGCGCCCTTTAGCCTTTTCCGAGCTGCTTGGTAAGGGCGCCCCCATGGATCACTGTCTAACTCCTTTAAGAACTTTTTATGTGCCTCATTCTTGGCGTTTAAGATGGCCACTTGAAGAACCTTCTTGTGTCTACAGTAAACCAACCGCAACCCCTCTCTAACCTGCGGATCATCACTTCTTCGTCGGCAGCTCCTAAGATAGGCCCGCCTAGCACCACTACATACCCTGCGAAAGTCTTCGATTTCCCGCGTCCACCAGTAGGTTGCCTTTCGCTGAGGTGGCGGTCTCCACTTAGGCATGGAGGCGTTGCACACCTCAGTCATGTTCCGTTGGAGTCTGCGAACGCCCTCCTCCACGCATTCAACCGGGGTCGAATCCGCACACCACGCTTTAACAATGGCAACCTCTTCCGCTCGCTCCCGGTTAAGTCGACCAACGGTCCAGCGCGGAAAAGTCCGACGACTGGTCCGTGGCCTCAGAGGTGGCCCTACAGAAGCATTAACGACAAACCTAATGTAGCGGTGATCTGAAAATGTCTCCAAATCCCTGATTACCTCCCATCTAGACAACCTCCATGCGAAGTTTGAGGAGGCAAGCGTGACATCTACCCGTGACACTCCCTGTGGTCGTACACATGTAGGCTCCGTCCCCCTATTAATAAAAAGAAGCCCTAACTCTGCCGCCCACTCCTCCAGAAGCGGCCCCCTGGGATTAACATAAGTGTCACCCCAGGCGGTCGACCTAGCATTTAAGTCCCCCATCAGTATAACTGGCCTGGGCATAGCCCGCTGGATCGCAAGACCTAAGTCTCCAATAAAGCTTTCGAAATCCCGAAGCGGCTTGTTAGGGGAGAAATAGGTGCCCACCACCGTACAAGGCCCCCAATCAACCATGACATACCCAGGCCCCCTTTCTCTAAGGGTAATAGCCATACCCGTCGGACTGACAATAACAGCCACCAGCCCCAAAGTGTCTCCCTTCCAGTGGCTCCGCTGGGCCACGTAGTATGGTTCCGAAACAACCGCAACTTTCACTCCCAACTCCACCATGGACTGCAAGAACAAGTCTTGCGCAGCAGCGCAATGGTTGAGGTTCCCTTGTAGGAAGCTGGTGCAACTTTGATCATATTAATCAGACATTGTACCAGACTCCCCAGGGAGGAACACCTCTGGCGACGGATGCGCCGCAGCCCCAGTAAAACCCCCTTTGCTAACCGGTGGAGGCTTGCAGGCCCGTCCACCCATCTTATGCCCCGCAGGTATTCCAGCCGAAGCACAGACCACGCAGTGTGACTGCAAACCACACTCACCGGCCTTATGCCCAACCTTCCCGCACCTATAACAGGCCATTCCTAGGTCCACGTCTGATGTACACAATTCTCTTGTATGTCCCAGTCGCATACATTTAAAACATCTTAGAGGTCGGTCTTCCTGTATTTCTACTCTGGCCGAGCTCCATCCAATAAGAAGCCTCCCTTCGGCTACCTTTTTGGCAGCAGAGATCGGACATAAGATAAAAATGTCCCCCATACCATTGCCACGCCTAAGAATTTGCCCAGGCTTAATTTGGTGAGCAGAGCAACCACCCTTAGCTGCCACGGCTGTCACCACCTCCTCAACTGTTACGCTATCGTCAAGGTCTCGGATGTAAAGATCCGCACATTTGACTGGTCTCTCCACCCGAGCCACGTCCGCCAGCACCTCCCGAAGGCACTCCGCAAGGCGGTCGGCCTTTTCCCCCCTCTGGGAACCAGGAATCTCTAACATCCGCGCCCCTGTAGCAGTTGTACGCACGCTCACCCTTTCAATGCACAAACCTGATAAGCTGATGTCCTGCTTGGCTCTGGACAAAAGGGCGGCGTACGTGTGTCCCCTCTCTGCCGCCTCCTTCCGCAACGTTAAAACAACTGCGGCAGTGGTAGGCTCCACGAGCACCCGCGCAGTACTGCGTTCAACCTGCCCATACTTTGCATCCCCAAGACCCTGTTGCCTCAGTCCAGGTTGTGCTTGGGATTGTCCTCCAACTGGCAGCTGCAAAGGATCAGGGGGCACGGCCACCACCAGGGGCGTTGCAGAGGACGCCACACCAGATGTCCCACAAGAGGGCTTAGATGCGGACCCCGCCTTTGATTTTTTTCCCTTTCCCTTTTTCCCCGTCACCGTCGACCAATTCTCAGTCACCCCTTCCATAGCAACATTGCCCACCTCATATGTCTCCCTCCGCGCAGCAGACCCCTCGACTCCGCCAATGTGACCTACATCCGCCACCCGCGAAGCCGCCAGTGGAGGACGAATGGTCGGCTTCGGGAGGAGACGATCTCCAATTCCATCGAGCTTAGCATCCATCATGCCTCCCACTGCCCGCATGATTTCGGCCAACAAATCCCCTTTTATTTCTGATACGAACCCCGCCATAATTTCACGGATTCCATTCACCGATAAACCCGCTAATTCATCCGACTGCTTGCTTATACCTCCCGACACCTCCATTCTCAGAGCCATCATTTCCCTTTCTTGTTCTACAGCGCGGGCTGTACGCTCGTTAAAGTCCCGTCTGAGGGCAACAATTTCTGACTCAAGGTCAGACACTCGTGCCCTCAACCGGATATTATCTCTTTCGAGACGCCGTCCCTCATCACCCTCCAAGCACCGCTCAGCAAGACTTTCCACTATCTCACCTAGCTCTTTTGCTGCGACCTTGAGGTCTCGGACAAAGTCACCTTTTAAATTATTCGACTTCGCCGCAATTTCGACAATACGGCGAACCCGAGCTACCATCCGTTCCCTTAATTCAGGCACCTCTTTAAATACTACATCATTTATGTTATTAGCCCTCTCAGCCTCTAAGGCAGCACCCGAGGCGGCCTCAGAGACATCCACCTCTTCCTTACGCCTAACCTCCCGACGTGCACTCCTCAATTGGCGTTCCAAGGTGGAACGAGCCACTTGCTCCACCATCTCCCGCTCAGCCTCCTCAAGGCCAACAGCGTGTTTCGCAGCCTTCTTCTTAATCGCCTTCACCACAACAGTGGAGGGCGACGGGTCACGCAAAAATTCCCGCCTTCGGGATCTAGAGCGAGACCTACACTTTTTGTCACACTCAGCCATTTTGCCGACAAAAAAAAATTGGTCCAGGCCCCTTATGGAGACCTGGCCTTGCCCGTCCAGTAATGTGTCTTACAGTGTTACACTAATTAATGTAAGACCCATTACCAAAAGAAATTTAAAAAAAAAGAAAAGAGAAAGCTTACTATCTAAACAATATAAATTCTATAAACTATCTTAATCTATACACACTTAGAATTCATACACTTAAGCTAAAATCACCGCCGCTAGTCGAGATGACGCAATCACACACACAAATAGTGTACCACCAATTACACCCAGCCGCAACTGACACACACACACAATGGGTCTCTATCCCTTGTACCAATGTGTATACCCAACACAGCTTATTCCTCCACGCCCTTGGATGACGCAATACGCGCCGATGGCGTAGTGTATCCCCGGTTCCACCAGGTCGCCAATTAATCACACAATGCGTAAGACCACACTGCTTTTTACTCCTCGCACTTCAAAACACTACCATCACACGTAGACACATAGGTATAACATGTGTCCGGTTCCACCCAGACACCAAAGTCTTAATCAATCCAGACAAGACAAGAATTAAATCTGGACCAAACAGAACTGACACTCTAGTATGGTCACCATCTCCTGCACATAATATGTAGATAACTCATAAGATATCACATCACACGCTTACGCATTCCATAGCTAAGCGCAAGCAGTACGCGTGCCACACGTGCACTCTGTAGGCGCGTTGGACGCGAACTCCGAAGCACACAACCCTAGGTATAAATTAGGTAACCCAAGGTATAACTAGGGTTACTATTGAATTACTTAGAGATACGTAACATGCATATATGTATGTACGTCACTTTACGAATACTTGGTACCTAATATATTGCCCCTTAAAGAAATGAACTAATGCTAGTTTTAAAACAATATTTGCTCATATAAAGTTGCAGTAAAACTAGATTCAGATATAAACGCTGGTACGTCTTTTATATTTTCAACTGTAATCTAGTTTATTTAAGCTAATAAATAGTTAGTCTTACAAATTACTTAAATAAAAGTCCACTCACTAGTCTAATTAAAGAACTATATTCAAAACAAATTGAATGTAATAATGTACTACAAGGACTACAATATTATTACAATTATTAAATTTATTATTAATATATTTATTTAGGTATAAAAGGATACTTGACTTGACTATTATGGTATTAAAATTTAAAACCCACATAAATTTAAAAACATTTAGTCGTCATACTGATGACTCTCAGCACCGTATAATGATTTAATTAAGCAAAAACCGGTTCTAATTTCATATAATACGCCAAAAGGAAAAAATATCAAATGAAACATATTGTGTGGACCTCTGAAGCAAAGCTTGTAAAGGGTGGTTATTATTATGCCTCAAAATTATTATTTTAGAGTAACTTGTTAAAATTAAACGGCTTTAAAAAAAGTTATCAGTTTGACGTGTTATGTGATGTTAAAATTGTATAATATTTGAGTATGTTATCTATTTAGGCTTACAAGTACATGTATGTTTGTCCTCAAATTACGATGGACAATGAGGAGCTGTGATGACATTGATCAGTGAAAAAAAACACCCATAAGAATCAAGTACGTAATATATTTGTTTTTAGTATATTTTTCATACTTTTTATGACTACGAACCACTGACATATGTTTTCACTAAGGTTTCCGAATACATTTCCGAGTGTTTCTACGTGGACGATTTCATTTTCCAATCAGTTAACTACGAATCTTACTCGTTTCACACCAATAGCCCATTTCAAACGTATTACCTGAAATCCTCAATATTTTATTAAGCTGGTGTGGAAATTGAAATATTCTATATTATCTATTACGATATTTATAAGATTGTTTTTTCTATGGCGTCTCAAGTACTGGTTTTTATTAAAGAATTTACTTAGTGTTCAGTTAATATATCGAGATAACATTTCGTTTACCAATTTCAGGTAGCTGATTTTAAATCTTTTCCTTCGCAGCTCTCGTCATACGTTATACTATATAGTATATACCTACCATACATAAGTTCTATAATTTGAGCACAAAGAAATTTAAAGCCGGAATTTTTTAAGGTCCACAAATTAGAAGGTTGATAAAGGATGAAAACTTTAATAGTAACACGACTGTTAGTGAAAAACATGAGTGGAATCTTTTTGAATGCAGAAAATTATCTGGGTAATAAAAATTATGTTGTCACGCTTCCAGCTTGGTTGAAATATGAACGTCAAGTACAACATTACCTAAAAAGAAAAAAAAAATCGCTATATGGAGGAACGTCACCTAGAGGAATGCTCATATAATGGTCGACTATTGTTGCAACATTAAGAATAGCCCTCGTGAACTAAGTCAAGCATGAACATCTTATTAACGATATGTTTTAATAAGGAGTGGTGGTTTATCTAATGGTTTTCATAAAAAGAATACGTTCCTGTGACATAATTAAAACGATTTTTAATTATGTCACAGGAACTAAAGTTGATAGAATACTAACTTCTGAAAACAGAGACCCACGAGAAAGTCATAATTATTCATGTAACATACTGTGTTTTAGTTAGATTTTTGTTTATTTCTTAAAAATTTAATAAAAAACGATGACTATGCAACTAAATTTTTCATGATCCACGAAACTGTAGGTATAAATTATTTTTGTAAGAAATATTCGAAAATCTAATTATATAAACATGTATAGGACGTATTATTAAAACATCTTTCCTCACAAAAATGCGCATTAACTTTCAAAGTTGTAACTTTATACAAATTACGCGAAGTAAGAAAATACTGCATAGCGTAACATTTACCCCTGACCTTGGATATTTTGGCAAAGGTGCCAACTCGATGGTTGATGCTGACTCATTCCTTTTGATATACTTGAATAAATTGTGACGTAATATAAATGGGATAAGTTTTAAATAGATCAAATAGTAGGTACTAAGGACATTAGATTTCTTTGATTAGATGCTGTTGAAACTGTAATCAAAGTAATTTTAATCTTTATAGTTATAAAATAGTGTCTATTCGTAACGCAAATTCTTCTATGGTTATTAAATGTTCTAACTTTATCACTTATGTAATTTTGCACATAAACAATCAGTTGTTGACGATTTTTAAAACAGAATCTTTTTTTTTAATAAAACAATACGGCAATGTATCATTTCATATCAAATAAATCTTTATTTTAAGAAACTGTACGAAGTATGCGTCGAACGAGTTATCTTGCATTACCTAAAGTACGTACGAACTACGGCAAAAAAATGTTTACCTACGAAGGCGTACAGCTGTATAATAAACTACCCACAGATATAAAAAATATTACTTCTATCAATTCATTCAAATCGAAGCTAAGTGAATATGTTAAACAAAATTACTTTTAAATTCATTTCTTATAATTACTTTTAATTCATATTTCTTTGTTTACTTTTATTTTTAAATTTATTGCATGTACGGCTATATTTTATTGTAATTATTTTAAGAACGACTACAATGTTATGTTATCTAGAGTATTATTCTCATGTAAGTGAAATTTTTTGTCTTTTTTGAGAAATAAAGTCTTTAAACCTAAACTGTATTTAACTACAAAAAGCGTATAAACAACCTAATGGGGTAACGTTTGTTACGAAATATTATTATTATTTTTTATATCCGAGGTGGAAATGCATTTGTGCCATGGTATGTGGGACTAGAATCCAGAGCCTCAATAGCAGAAACGGGTTGAGGAAACCCTACTAAAGCCACCTCATACAGTTCCTACAAGTCCACGTTAGAGGCTCCGGGGTAGTTCTAACATTCTACCGGTGAATTACAAGTTATCTCAGGAATTTATATTCGCATCGAGATTGATTTAATTGTTTTATATTAAGCTTCTATATAGTATAAATTTAATAGATATTTTAAACGAGACGTGAAAGAAAGAACGTATATTATTGAGACGCCGATAAGACGCGGCAACTCGGCGCCAACGTCTGCTCACATTACTGTATTCGGAATACAATATGTCCTTGGAATTTATTATCTTTTTATGCCCTTAACTGAAAAATATTATGTAGCATTTGAATTAATATTAATAGAAAACGAGTCGGCTCCATTGACTATTTGAGGCGGTTACTTAAACCGGTAATCAGTCTTGTATCAAAGATATTATTGAGTTTCAAATTCAATCACAATAATATATAATGTACCATTAAACCTTAAGTATCCATGCAAGTGTGTCATAATCTGTATTAAATAAATAAAAATACACTAAGAATCGTTCCCAGGACAGTCAGTCGGCGGTGAAAGCGTTATAAAGATGAAACTACTGTTTGTTCGTATGGCTTAACACACCTTTGATCCATAGATATTTCCCCGTTCATGTGATAGGTCAAGGCTCATTGGAAAATTTCAGCAATGACATACCTTGTGGGGAAAGACAAGAGATTAAAGAGATAGAAAAACATAAGTTTGAAATGTTGTATTATACAACTTTTGATTAACTTTAATCTCGGTTTGCTATTTAATACTTAGTATTATTTAAGAAATGAATCACACTAACATTATTATTAACTAATAAAATAAATCTTTAATTAAATGTATAAATATTTTGTATAAAATTTTAAGATAAATATTATCTTCAGTACAATCAGAATCAAGCCAACAATAATTAATCATTATAATAAACGGAGAAAAAAATAGAAATAGTAACTTACAAAAAAAAATATATATATTATGTAGCAATATTAAAAATGCCTAACTCGACTAAAAATATAAATGTTGTCGTTATTTGATACAATTTTTTTACAAAAATCTAGTAGGTTTTTTTTTAATCCAAAGCGAAACTATGTATGAAAGTGACTGCACTAATGTCTTTTGCATTATCTACGCTCACTGCGTCTACTACAACGCGTCGTAACTTCGTAGAGCTTTCGTTCCCATGGTTACGAGACGCCACCGCAGCTTTCGCCTTTCACCCGCCCTCCCCAGTTCGCAACTACACTTCGGCCTGTGCAGATGCTTCTCTTGTTTAAATTTAATCGATGTTTTAATCGCTATCCGTAAACTTAAAAGTTTCTAGGTGTATGTTATAGTAATGTTTTGCGATAGCTAAAAGTACTTTGGATGCAGTTAATGTGTTTATATGTGTGTGAGTCATGAAGGGTGCGTTTTTGGGAGCCAAAAGTACTAGGGGAACATGACTACACAGGAAGCTGCCGTGTTCACTGACAACGATGAGGATTTGGTAAGAACTTTTTGTTGGTTACGTAAGTAGCGGATGGAATTGGGCCCGGTCCAACTTTTCGGTTACATAAATTCCATCTGCAGTCGTTTTGAGGTTGATTTGAGTGGTTTTAATAAATGCCAATTATCTACCAAATATTATAAAAATCTTCAATGGAGTTTGTGAAATTTGCTAAGCGATATTCTTAGAAAGTATTAAATTCTCCGAATACGAGTACTTCAAAGGATCCTTTTATTATAATTTATTTAAAAATCAAATTAAATTACTTTTGATCTCTACTGTTCGTCCAAAAAAGGTGGTTTACAAATATTCCTTAAATTCAAATCGCAAAACTTCAAGATACCTTAAACAAATAAAAAATATTTAAGTATGTCGTCTCACACAGCGCCTAAGGACAGGTATTCAAATTAATAACTATTATTATATAATAACTAATAACATTATTTATTTCAAGAAAGGGGCGTATCAATTCTTAAAAGGCTGGCAACGCACTTTCGAGTCGTTTGTCAATGTGAGTGTCCATGGGCACTTATCACTTAACACCGGGTGAGTTTCCTGCTGTTTTGCCTCCTATTACATAAAAAAAGAAAAAAAATAGCAAGCTCGCTCTTATCAACAAAACAAAATACCACTATGAACATTCATATTTATATTTAGAAACTCGTTTTTGCATTGGAAAAACGATTACCTATGTTGAATATGTATATAAGTTCTTCGATTATAAAATATATGAGTTTCACGTGACATATTTGCTGGGAAAGTGTCAACAGGGTCTGTTTGAATAGTGGGCACAATAAAGTCTCCATTGTCTTTTGAGGCTGAATTCGGGGTAGTTCCGTCTTTATTACCATGATTTGTAGCTTTCGGATATTAGATTTTCCAATAAAGTATTAAGATCGTTCTGTTGGGCACAGTTGATGTTGAGTACCGTTTTACGATTTAAGGGGTACTTAGTGTTGAAACTAAACTTATGTTTTTTTAATGTTCAAATTTAACATATCACATATAATTAAAACAATGTACCTTCAATACAAATATGTATATAAAACAACCCTAAAAAAAGACGACCGTTCAAGCTATAGAGGAGCTTTAACATATATTATATAACTTAGTCTGCATTATAATCGTAATAAAAGCACTTATACGTTTCTACGAGAAAACAAGATACGAGAGAATAGTTATTATGAAAATTACAGTGTCTTCTTACGAATTCAGCTCGTGCTACGATGCTACGAACCTTAACGTCTAATACTCTACGAAGAGCTACGTAAACTCGAGAAAAAACCAGATTTTCCTTATATTTGACCAAATGAGGAATGTTTTTGTATAAAAGTTCGATAATGACCTAGTAACAAAAGCGTTAGCGTTAAGTGAGAGCTGTCTACTCGCGTGCCTAATTTAATTAATTACCAAAATAATATGCAGGAAATTTAAGAGGAAGACAACTTTGAAGGTGCATAAATCAATTTAAGGAAACAGCATGGCAGAGAAGGGCATAGTGCCGAGAGGAATGGCGGGATTTCGAAGCCTATGCCAAAAAAGGACACACAGACCATCCCTAAAAAGACATAAAAAGACAAATTATAAAGTCGACGAAAATATAGAGTTAAAGTTTTACAATATCGCTGTTTTGTTTTGTTATTTTATATATGTACCTAGTTACAATGTCACACATATATCCAGAACGCACCATAAGCGTTAATGCAATCACTACAATGAATGCATAGTTTTGTTATTCTATTATGTTCCACGAATCAAAGTTATCATGTAAGGGTTTTTAGCTGTAAGATTATAATTATATTAAAGCCAGTCTAATATCGGCCACCGTAGTAATAGGGTCTCACATCGACCACCTTAGGATTAGGGTCTAACATCGACCACCTTAGAATTAGAGTCTAACATCGACTATTAGTTAAGAATACTAAGTGTAATTACTTAATAAAGTTTTCCTTTTTTAAAAAAAACCTTTAAATACCGTCGCGATTTGACTGGCGCAGCCGGTAGGATATCCGTCGTGATCCTGCGCCTGTGAAGACTTAAAATCAGTCTGAGTGTAGGGTTGCGCGTGTGTTTTTACGCATTAAACGGATATTTTACGACCAAACAAATAAGTCATTATTGATCGCGTAATTCGACGGTTAAAGGCAAAAAGTGAAGTGCTTATTCTTCAGCAGTTATAAATAGAAGAAATGGGTTGCAGACTTATGTGAGTAAACCTCTTCGCATTCCAACCTGTCCCATTTTATTTCCGTTTGACTGTGTATTGTGTAAAATAGATTTAAGTTATTTTAAGTTGATAAAGATTTTAATTGAAATAAAAAGAAAATTATATTGAATTATTAAATAAGTAAAGAAAATAAATTTATATTATTTTTAATTTTTATTGTAATAAATAATTTTTGTTAAAAAATGCAAGAAATACGCACTATTCCAACTGATATTCTAAATATTATACCTAAGTTCGATGGGGAACAAAAACTATTAAATTTATTTTTAAAAAAAAGTGAGTATGTCATAAGAGCCTTTAGGCCAGAACGCCCGAATATAGCACAAGATATATACATATTTCATGTTATAACTAGCCGCCTTAGAGGTAAGGCAAGTCACTTAATTAGCGAGAGACAAGACATTAATAATTGGGAGGAGCTTAAAACAACTCTTATCCAACATTTCGGAGATCCTAGAACTGAAGAATGTATTTCAATCGAATTAGAAAATATTAAAATTAATCAAGGTGAGTCATATTTAAGTTTTTGTAATCGAATCCAAAGCGTCCGTAGCACATTATTTTCGAAAATTAATTTAATAGAGGACGAAAATATTAAGAACGCGAAAATGAATATATATAACCATACGTGTTTAAATGTTTTCCTTTTTAATTTGCCCGAAGATATGATACGCGTTGTCCGATTACATAGATGTACAACTCTAGAAGACGCGCTCAGTGTAGTAATGGAAGAAGTGAATTTCCTTAACCAATATAAATCACGGAGTAATAATAGACAAAAATATACTCAAAATATTAATGAAAAAAATAATTTAACACAAAATAATTTACCACAAAATAATTTACCACAAAATAATTTACCACAAAATAATTTATCACAAAATAATTTTTCTCGAAATAATTTTAATAAGTTTAATCAATTACCTCAATACCAAAATAAGCCTCCAATAAACTTTAAATTCGGTACCAACCAAAAGCAAGGGTTATATAATCCTAGTAATCCTAATAATCCTAGTAATCCTAGTAATCCTAGTAATTTTAATAATCCTAATAATCGAAATAATTCACAATTTAAGTTTGGTGGTGGACCACCTCAATTTGGATATAGGCAATTCCCCCAAACAACAAATCAACAACAATTTAAATTTGGTATCCCACAAAATCATCAACCAAAACCGGTACATAGATATGAAAACGATGTATCGATGCGAACGGCGCCTCAAGCTAAGCCAAATTTTATGACACCAAGAACATCAAATAATTTATTTCACACAAATTACATGAACGACGATATGAATTACGATCATGAAACATTCGAAGATAATTATCCCTACGAATTTTATAATATAGATCCGAGTTATTTTACACCAGATAATTATTGTGAATTAGAACAAAATTCAGAAGAAGCGGTTGAGACCTCAGAACCTGAAAATTTTCATACACAGGCCTCAATAACCGACAAACCGAAGTAATACATTTAAATCATCACGGTGCTTTAAAGTTGCCACATATTGAAATTCCCGAAATAAATAGTAAGTTTATGATAGACACAGGTAGTTCACGATCCTTTATAAGTCCTAAAATAGTCAATAAGTATTTGTCAGAATTTAAATATTATGAGCCATTCGAAGTCGTGAGTACACACGCACAGAGTCACCATAACGAAGTAATTTATATACCTCTCTTTAAAACTTTTTGTAGTACAGATTATCATAAATTTTATATCTATAATGTGGATAGCGATTATGGCGGTTTAATAGGATCAGACTTATTAAAACAACTTGACGCTAATATAGACATGAAAAATCAAATTTTAAGAACTCGTGACACAGAAATACCAATTATTTATAGTCCACCATTTGCAATTCATGTTGATGCACGATCTGAAACTCGTGTTAAGGTTCCTGTTAATCTTCATAATGGACAAGCAATATTAAATTCAATTAATTTTGGTAAAGGTATAAGAACACCATCTGCTCTTGTAAAATGCGAAAACGGTTATGCTACCACTATAATACAAAATTCATCTGATAAAAACTATGAAATTAAAATCACTAAACCTCTGATAGTTACAAGTTACAATGAAGAAATAATTAATATAAATAATATTCAAACAATTAATGATTATAAAATTGATAAAATTCTGAAACAAAATTTGTCAAAATTACGTTTTGAACACATGAATGAGGAAGAAAGAACTAAAATTTTTAATTTGTGTTTTCAATATAGAGATATTTTTTACAGCGAGCATATACCATTAAGTTTTTCTAATCAAGTTAAGCATAAAATTCGTACAACTAATGAAGACCCAATTTACGTAAAGCCTTATCGTCAATCTCCAGCCGAAGCTGTTGAAATTAGGAATCAAATAGATAAACTTTTAAAAGATAATGTAATACAAGAATCTAATTCTCCATGGTGTGCACCTGTACACCTCGTACCAAAAAAAATTGACGCTAGTGGTGAAAAGAAGTTTAGGATGGTTGTTGACTATAGAAGACTGAATGACATTACAATAGACGATAAATATCCATTACCTAATATAACTGACCTCTTTGACAAACTAGGTAAAAGCTGTTACTTCTCAGTACTTGATTTGGCTAGTGGGTATCACCAACTGGAAATAGAAAAAGAAGACCAGCCTAAAACTGCCTTTTCAACTCAATTTGGACACTATGAGTTCCTTCGAATGCCGTTTGGGTTAAAGACCGCACCAGCGACATTTCAACGAGCAATGGACAATATTCTTAGAGGACTGCAGGGCATACATTGCTTAATTTACTTAGATGATATAATTATCTTTTCATCTAGCCTCGACGAACACCTAATAAAACTAAAACTAGTATTCGATAGACTTAGAAAACCAACCTTAAAGTCCAACTCGATAAATCGGAATTCCTTTGCAAAGAAACAAATTACTTA
This sequence comes from Pieris melete, assembly GCA_963693345.1. NCBI lineage: Eukaryota > Metazoa > Arthropoda > Insecta > Lepidoptera > Pieridae > Pieris > Pieris melete. The sequence goes on along the minus strand of CAVNZK010000053.1, from coordinate 172,571 downwards.
GGACATACAATTACACCTGACGGACTAAAACCTAATACCGACAAAATAGACGCTATACTTAATTACCCAGTACCAAAAACTACGACAGAAATTAAGAGCTTTCTCGGACTTATTGGTTATTATCGAAAATTTATAAAAGACTTCTCAAAGATTACACAACCCATGACAGCATGTCTAAAAAAGAACAGTAAAATTGTAATTAATGAAAATTATTTAAAATCATTTGAAAAATGCAAAGAACTTCTTGTTAATGCACCATTACTTCAATATCCCGACTTTACAAAGCCTTTTATTTTGACAACTGACGCATCTGACTATGCACTTGGAGCTGTACTCTCGCAGGGTCAAGTAGGCAGTGATAAACCAATAGCATATGCTAGTAGAACTTTGAATGACACAGAAAAACGTTACAGTACTATAGAAAAAGAGTTATTAGCAATTGTATGGGCAGTTAAACACTTTCGTCCGTACTTATATGGAACAAAATTTACAATTTATACCGACCATAGACCATTAGCTTGGCTAGATTCTCTAAAAGAACCAAATAGTAAATTGACTAGATATAAACTCAGGTTAGCTGAATACAACTTTAAAGTCATTCATAAGAATGGAAAGCAAAACACCAATGCTGATGCTCTCTCGCGTATTAAATTAAATGCTTTAGGTAAAAACGATAAAGATAATCAATCAATGGTAGTTAATGTAGATAACTCTGATAGAAATCTTGATGACTATATTCAAGAATTAACCGATTCAATAACACGATTAGGACAAAACAACCAAAGTGAAGAACCTGAAAATGACAACAGTAACTCTATGTCTTTTTCTGAAGTATCTAAGTCTATTCCATCTCGAGTTAATTCCAGGTCATCATCACGTACATTAACAATAAACTCTAGTACAGATACAGCACATTCTGCTGAAGATATGGATACTGATGGCATTCCCATACTTTACGAAGCTATAGATACGAAACCAAACCAAATATTAATATACCCATGGTTTAAAAATGAACTTTCAGTTAAGATTCGTTCACATCCCAAGCAAAAGATTTTAGAGGTTCACTTACCCCTAGATAATTCCGAGTTAATAAAAAAAATTCTTAAAGAATATATTAGACCCAAAATTAAATACTTTATCTATTACGAAAATAAAGCACACCGACAATTATTCACACAAGTATTAATTTCATTATTTAGAAAAGAAACCGTAAAGCTTTATGAATGCACTGAAAGAGTAATTAATGTCACTGACGAAAAAGAACAAGAGGAAATAGTAATGAAGTATCACGTAGGCAAAACCTGTCACCGAGGTATTAAAGAAACAATTTCTCATTTAAAACGAGTTTATTTTTGGACAAATTTAGAAGAAACCGTAACCAGTTTAATAAATTCATGCGACACTTGTAAACGTATGAAATACGATCGTAGACCATTTAAACCTCAATTACAACTTACACAAACTCAATCAAGACCTTTTCAAGAATTATTTATAGATTTATTCTCCATAGAAGGAAAATATTACTTAACCATATTAGACGCATTTAGTAAGTTAGCACAAGCTTTTGAAATTCCAGACAGAACAACACCTGAAGTAGTCAGGGCACTTATAAAGTATTTTTCATTCTACGGCGTACCTACTAAAATCAGTTCAGACCCTGGTTCTGAATTCAATAATAAACTCATGAAAGATTTAATGACATTATATAAAATAGACATTCACATAGGCACCCCTAACAATCCAAACTCAATGGGATTAATAGAAAGATTCCATTCCACAATTTTAGAAATATATAGACTTGCGAAATATGAACATAAATTCACAGATGCTACATCAGTGATGACTTATGCTATAATGGCTTACAATCAAACAATCCATTAAGTAACAGGTCTCACTCCGTTTGAAGTAGTATTTGGTCACACGGAGAATAACAATCAATTCAATTTAAATTTTGATAGAGAATATACTCAACAACTAGTTAGGGATCATGCAAAAAGAACTCAATACTTATACAAATACTTAACCGATAAAATAGGAACTAGGAAAGAAAAAGTTCAACAAAGTAGAGTAGGTGAAACTAATTTTGATTTAAATGAAGGCGATAATGTTTTTATTAAAGGTGTAAACCGACGTAGAAGCAAGGATAAGCCTAGGTATGAAAAAGCAAAAGTTAAGGGTAAAATAAAAAGAAATGTAGTATTGGTAGAAACTAGCACAAAAGATAAAAATGTTCCAATAAAAGACATAAAACGTCCCCCACAGGTTCGTCCTGCTAGTGACCCAAGCAGTAACGATCCGGGCCCTTCAACTTCAAAAGGTTGAGAAGAATCCAGGCGTTCTCCCTCTTAGAGAAGGAACCGCTATGATTACGTATGATAAGTGGATAGTAATTAAGACATTAGATATTAAACTTATTAAGGAAGAATTAGAATTTAATATGCATAGGTATATAGAACTAAATAGAATAGTAGAATTACAGTTAAATACCAGTAGCTCTTCGTTAATATATTTCAATGATGTTAAGCTTCAAGTTAATTATATGTTAAATATCACATTGAACAAATATTCAGAAATTGTACCAATTAATAGACAGAAAAGAGGACTCATTAATCCTTTGGGATCTCTAGTTAAAATGATAACAGGAAATTTGGATTACGATGATGCTATTAAATATGACAACTTAATAAAAAATGTAAAATCTCGTGAACATTCTCTGGAAAAGAAAACTACTGTTATATCCGAAATGATAAGACTTGTTGCAAACTCTACTATAAATGTTACAAACAATCTCGAACAATTAAGTGATGCAATTAATAAAATTAATAAAAATATTAAAGACATTTCAATTATTTCACATGTTAACCAAATAACACATATCTATAATTCCTTCTTACATAATTTTCAAATAATTTACACAAAATTGACCGAGATTGAAAACATTTTAGCATTCAGTAGAATGGGCGTATTACATCAATCTATAATTAATACTAATCAATTCATTAATGTACTTAGAATCATAGAGAAAACAGATAAGCTGATATTTAAAGTAATTCCTGAAAATATTGTAAGAATTGAACAGTCCATGACATTGAAATCGTATTTTAAGAACAATGTTATTACTTTAGTATTAGAAATACCCTTAGTTAAGAAAGAAACTTATTTTTATTATAAAATTGTACCCTTACCTATCACCCAACCTGAAACAAACCTTACCTTAATAATATTACCCAAGTATCCCTACCTTATTGCGAAGGGGTTGAAAGCGAAATCGCTGTCGACACCATGTAAGAATATAGAAGAAGAAATATACCTCTGTGATGAGCTGCAGACCATGGTACCTGTTGAAGACACTTGTATCCTGGACCTCATGAAATATTCTCACAACGTCTCTTGCAAACAAATTCCAATAGAATTCGAAGAAATTAAAGTAGAACTTTTACAGATTAACCGATGGATAATCTACTCTAAATCACCTGTTGATCTGGTTAGAACCTGTGATAATGAAATTTTACATTACACTCTCATAAATACCTACTTATTAACCATAGAAGATAAATGCCAATATAACATTGCAAATCACAATTTAAGAATACATAGCAGTAACGGTGAGAAGCTTATATCTCAAAAGCTGCCGCTAGTAAATTTACCTGAAAATTTGAAGATCAGTATCCAGAGCAACATTAATCCTGTTAAGCTTAATGGGGTTGATTTAACCAATTTAAAAGTACTATCATACGCCCTACAAAACAGTGAAAATCAAAGTGAAAGTGTAGTGAAAACCAATAGTGTCAGTTTAGGGACAATAATTCTATATGTAATTTTAATTTTAAGTCTTATATCCTTTCTGGCATACAAAAAAATAAAAACATGTATAATATTTCAAGGCCGAAACCATCCTCCGAAAAATTGTTCTTCAGATGATTTCGAGCTTAAGGAGGGAAAAGTTACAATGTCACACATATATCCAGAACGCACCATAAGCGTTAATGCAATCACTACAATGAATGCATAGTTTTGTTATTCTATTATGTTCCACGAATCAAAGTTATCATGTAAGGGTTTTTAGCTGTAAGATTATAATTATATTAAAGCCAGTCTAATATCGGCCACCGTAGTAATAGGGTCTCACATCGACCACCTTAGGATTAGGGTCTAACATCGACCACCTTAGAATTAGAGTCTAACATCGACTATTAGTTAAGAATACTAAGTGTAATTACTTAATAAAGTTTTCCTTTTTTAAAAAAAACCTTTAAATACCGTCGCGATTTGACTACCTACATCTGCCCTACGATTCTGTAACTCACTTTTCGAATTCACACAGCGGTTTTCGCATCGGCGCGGCGGTCGCTCTCAAATCAGTCGAGAAGCAGTAATTTTATGATTTGGCATTCTGATAAACAATAAACTACTAGCTCCCACCTTTTCAGAATGCCAAATCGTAAAATGACTGCTTCACGACTGATTTGAGAGCGACCGCCGATGTGCTGTGCGCTCTAATTTATAATTTTTAATCTTGGTTTTAAATATTGTTTCTCAGTCAGTGAATTATGTATGCAATTTTTGTGAGAAATAAAGTTATTCTTAAACCTTATAATCGAATTTGAAATCTCTTATTCTTAAAAAAAATATTACTCTAATTACAAACATAAATATTCGCTATTCATTGAATCTTGTGTTTAAACATTTTACACAACCACTAAGTATTTGTTAATTTATTATAATATCATATTTTTTCAACATGTCAAGTGAAGCGTGGCGTAATGTGGCGCATTTCCTTATCATCTACTTGTACGACAAAGCTTGGCGATTAAAAAGAGTGGCGAAAAGTTTCTCGCCAGCTTTTCTCGTCCGCTATACGCCCGTAATGGGACCTGGTAGTAAATGTAAATTAAGATCTTCATTTCTTTAAATTTTTTAAAACGTTTGTCTAATATCTAGATCTTGGTTTTATATTTCTGTATTTGTTTCGTGATATTATTTATTGGAGAAGGAAACGGCAGAAACATCACAAATACAACATATATAAAAATAAATAATGGTTATCTAATATATAAAATTCTCGTGTGTTTGTAGTTAAACTCCTCCGAAACGGCTTGACCGATTCTCGTGAAATTTTGTGTGTATATTGGATATGTCTGAGAATCGGAGAACATCTATATTTCATCCCCCTAAATTTTAAGGGTGATTTTTTTTTAAATTTTAATTATAAATAATTAAAAAAAATGTTTTATGATACAGCATTAAAAAATATAGACAACCCCTTATTTTCACTCCTCGACGATAAACCCCTATTTTTTATTATAAATGTATATACATACATGTATATCACATGGCAAAACGACGTTTGCCGGATCAGCTAGTAATTAAATAAAAGAGTAGAAAACACAGTTGAAACATAAATATACTAACAACAACAATAGGAAACACGTGTAAATAGACATTGAGTTTTAAATGGCGCTTGAAAGTATGGATACGAAAATAAATCTATATTTTTTTAATAGGCAAGTAGGCGATCAGCCTTCAGGTAAGTCGGTTTCTTTGCGATATTTTTCTTAGTCGTACGAGCAACTGTTGATTACGGACGTAGAAAGATACGTCTAAAATATTTAAATATTTTTTCTTGAAGTCGTGCACAACTATTTCTGATAAAAGTTAATTAAGTATTTTACTTTTTAGTTTAGTTTGTGTACATTTGAGTAAAACGTGATGTACAAAATAGTAAATATACTTGGGTATGCTTTATAAAATGCTTCGATATATCAATACTGTTCCCTAAAAACTCATAAGATACAAAATGTAATTGAATTTTTTCACCAGAATAAAATCACAGGAGCGATAAAATATTTTATTTCAACATGACCAAAATTGAAAAAGGAACGTTACGCTTTAACGTACAATCGTTTTAAATATACAGTACCTATGTATTTTAAAGGAATTTCACGTACATACCGGTCACTAAGATGAATTTAATAATAATAGCCTTTTATTCAGATACTTTAAACACATTTATATTTATTATCTCATTCTTTATAGGTATCTGTGTATCCTTTTTTGGTTAAGGCCTCCTCCAAATCACATTCTTTAGACTCAACACTTGATTTCAAAAAACACATATATTATGTTATTATTAAACCGTAAATGTAGAAGTTAATATAATATGTTTATTGCTATGTCAATTATTTGAAGAAACCGGAATTGCACAATTCATCTTTAAGTAATCGATATAATTTAACGTTAGAGTGGTGTTACTCTAGCGCCTAGTCCGCAACTCTAATGCAGTATCTGCATATTAGATTCTATATATTTTCTATACTATATACCTATATTCGATATCGAAAGCATCTCAGGTCCAGAAGGCCCCTCATATAAAAAGGAAATTAATCAAGTTTGATGAAATCAATATATAATTAACTTTATAAATGGAAATAATATAAAGAGATGGACACTCGAAATAACAAAATGGACTGGAAATAGATGTATTGGAAAACAAACGAAAAGGTAGATAGACGTTATAAAACTAGCGGGGAAAAACTGGATGAATGTTGCTCAAGACAAAGAGAATTGGAAAAATATGGAGGAGGCTTTTACCCTAAAAGGGACCATACAAATACTTGACCACTAAAAATTCTAACTTATTTTTTTTTAACTTATACTAACACAACTAATACTCATATTAAGAAATGTTAACTAACCAATTGTATGGATTCTTTAATAAAGCTTTAATAATAATAATAGCTAATGGGAACGTAAAACTATTTTCTTTGGTTATTTCAAGCATAGTGCTTACTATTTACCGGCAGTATGTCGTGTAGGTTTGAAAAAAAAATGTATTGGTTAAATAAATGAATAAGAGCCTTATACTCGGTGTAGGTTTCAAAATAAAATTAATTTATTGTTTAAATAATTGAATAAAAGCCTTATATAACTGTCCCACATCAAAAAACATTAGGAACAGAAGTTCATTTATTAAGTGAATGTATTTTTTTGTCATTTTCAACAATCCCATTCATACAGCGTTTTGAAATTGGATGTTCGCACCCACATGTAAATAAAAAAGAATCTTTGCTGCCACAAACGAACAAAAGCCTCCCCTTATGCATCACCCTGGGGCATAGGGGTGTACAATGAGGAAAATTACATTTCTGCTTTTGAGATATTTCTCGTTGAGATATTTTCCTAAAGACGTTGAATTGATAAGTTTTGGAAAAAAGCGAATTTTGTTGTAAGAAAATCGTATATCTAAGAAAGATTGTTTCGTGACCAATTTGAATGAGATAACATTTAACTTAAGTTATATTTATTGATAAATCAATGTCCTTATTTTATATTTTTCCTCGAGAAAGTATTTTCCTTCAATCATCTCAAAATATATAGGTCAATTGTATGACCAGACGGAAAGTTAGAGAATATCTTAACATTATTATTCCTAATAGCTCAGTAGCGAAAAAAAATTGTTATATAAAATAAGATTGTATTGTATGGGTCATAAAAACGTCAATACGATTTATTTATTTATTTTTATTTATTAACACTTCGTTGCTTTACAATATAAAAAAATTACATAATAAAATGAAAAGAAGGGCAACTGGCCTCCTTATCGCTTTCGAGCGATCTCTTCCAGGCAACCACTGTGAGAAAAGAAAAAATGTATTAAATTAGATAAGATAGGCGAGAAGTGCAAAAATAAATATTGCATATAGTTATTAGGAAAAAGAAACGAAACGGGAACAAAAAACAAACTAAACTAATAAGGGATACATGAAAAATAAAAAGTGCACATGAATCATGATAATTTAATTTAAGATTAGTTTCACGTTATTTTACAGAATTTAGGGGTTCTAGGAAAGATTGAACTGATTCTTACAGGCACTTCTGAATGTCTCCACTAACATTAGATAAGCCTCCTACCCATTTGCCCCATGTTCTACAAAAATACAGACTTCACTCCTAATAGCATTGCAGAACACCACAAACAAAGACTACAAATGTATTCATCAAATTTTTTAAGCTTATAAATATAAAAGCCACAAATAAGCCATCATTTTAATATAATTATTCTTGTAAGACAGATTGCACAATAATAAAAGAATTAAAAATGCTAAATGTACTTCACTTAAGTCCCTTTGTGAAATTCATCATCTCTTTGTGTTAAGCCATTTTCTTTGTTCTCCTTAATGCTGGATTCATTGCAAACAGCTGATGTATTGATTGCTAATTTCTTTGTTATGGACGATAAAAATTTGGGATTAAACAAAAGGTTTTGATATAAAGTTTTTATGATATTATAAACTTCGTTGGGTCACGGGATTACGTACAGAGGTTTATAATTCGACTCGTTCATGCCTAGTAGTAGGAAAATAATAACTAGAGAATGTCATGGGTATGGCAGTATTTCGTAGAATCGCAATATAAAACGATTGCTCGGATGGAAGAATTTTTTTACCCTTTTATCCGGTCTGATGTTACAAATTCATTAAAACAGCGATAAATAAACAAAACATGTTCGTCGTACGTATCATCCATGATCTCGTTAGTCGAAGATATAGCCTAAATTTGCATCAAAATGCGATTTAGCGTGCATAGCAACAGCAAGTTAATAAATTCTACCTCTAAATTTATATGTATCGCGGCTCCAGAGACTCATGCTGACTGTTGTTAACTTGTCACTTCATGTTATGTAAAGATTGCATATGTCAGAGCATTGACGTTACTGTCAACTATCATTGTTATTAAACTCTCAAACTCAAACTCAAAATATAATAATATAATATATTATTAAATTTAATTTAATTAATAATTAAATATTTATTTAAATATTTAATTTAATTTATTATTTAATTTAAGCCGTGTGATAACAGAATCACACGGCTGTTAAAGAATCCGTGAGTTACCTCGCACTAACAACGTCATTTTTGGAATCTCATGGTATTCTGTTAACCAATTTCACATTACGTCTTGACAAGCGGAGGGATCTTGTAGTTTATTGTTTATCAGAATGCCAAATCGTAAAATGACTGCTTCACGACTGATTTGAGCGCGACCGCCGCTGCGAAAACCGCCGTTCGAAAAGTGAGTTACAGAATCGCAAGGCTTACAAATAACAAAGTCAAAGTCAGTTCAAACCGTTAATATTAGTACTTTATTTGGTTTTCCAACAATGGTTGATGATAATGTCATATGAAAATGGCAGCTGACAGTTACGCCATTGCTCTGACATTTACATTTTTATATAACATCTAACTCTAGCATACAGTTGCATTTCATAAATCCAAAGAATCCTCATTCCATTTGTGAAGCTTATTTAAATGTAAAACAGTATTACTTTATACAAATGACGCCCACTAGCGGCCGTCCACCAACTTGCAACGAGTTAACGTATTTCCCTAACGTACAGTCAAGTTGTAACGGAACTTTGCAATTAACTTACTCGCCACTAGTTTGAGAGCTTATAAGCGAATATATAGAAGTATGTTCATTAAAGTAATTAAAAAGAATTAAGTATTTTATAGGAGTTGTAATGCGTGTAAATTTATAATATGATAACTAATTATTGTGTTAAACTAAACCAGCGCATCACGCTTAGCATTTTTCTGTCCCAAGGGAATTGGTGATACAATGAAGGAATCCACTGCGCTGGCCAACGGAGCTATATCATACAAAATGTTTGCTTCAAGAAACGATCTACAAAAATTTGATCAAATTTTATAAGACAAATTTGCACGCCATTGTGAATACAGAATATGGAAACAAAATCATATTGTACCATGAATTATAATTAATGTTTATTTTAAACTTAATAAGATAATATAAATAAATGATTAATTAGACTTTTAACGCAATAAGATATTATAAGAAGTTTTGAATGTACTAAAGACAGCTAATATAGAAAATCAGTGTTCATAAATAAACGTAGGGTACCTCTTAAATTACTTCAGAAAACTTAAACTAAAATAACCATACGTATTAAATGGATAATATATTAAATTAAAATCTTTTTTATTAATCATAACAATCAAATATACAGTATTTACAATTTCTTTAACCTACATAGTAATAATACAATTAAAAATGAATAAAAATTAACACAAATTTAAAAAGTTTGGTCCCTATAGCAATGTACCTTTAAAGCTTGCAGCATTTCCTCGCTGTATTGCGATACTTCTTCGTTCAGCGAGGAAAGCACCAGCTCTGGGGCCACCGGTACTATCTACCAGGCGCCAATTTAAATCTTTAACTATTCTTTATGTTGTAGAAATAAATAATCGCATAGCTTCGCATTTGCTTATCTTGTTTTCACTGACTGGACACACGTCACCTGTCATTTACAGAGGCAAACATAGCCGATTAATCGATGTATGCACAAAGCAAAGGCTGCTTATAATCGATAGTTTAGTATATTGAATGTGATATAAAGCATGAAGTTAAAGTATAAAACAGGCGATAAATGATAATACTGAGTTTGTTTTTATCGCAGAAAAGCAGATATGAATGAACTCATTCAGCCCATCGCTAAGAGGCAGCTAATATCACCACAAAAATTACTAGCAGACCGGCCAAGCATTGCTGTGGCTAAGATTTTTGTTATATTACATTGTAGCAAACTAGTGATGGGGACCACCATACTTTTTTGGTGGTGATGCCATTAAATTGTAGCTTATGTGAAACGTTGGTACTTTCGACACAGCGCCATCTGTTAGAATTGTGACTATCAAATAATTAACAAATAATTTGCAATAAAATAATATTGCGGGTATAAATTGAGATGTAAGCTATCTTAGCGTTAGATCAAACTTCACACTGTGTGCAAATTTGATTGAAATCAGTAGTTTTCATCAGTAGTATTTATATATATTAAGATAACACGGTGCGATGTGACGGACACACGAACATAATGTCAAAACATTATAGAACGCTAAGACTGTTAATGAACATTACCTTAGTTTAGGCTATTCATTAGTATTGTAAAAAATAATATTACCTATTAGCCATAATTATAGTATAGGCTACATTGTTCTGTTGTGCCTGGGCTATTAACAAATAATGCGTTCACTATTTAATTTGCTACTTTGAAGCGAACCGCATTAAATCAAATGCGAATTGAGTTACAACGATCCCAATTCTTACCTATTGAACATTACTAATATTTATTTTTTTGCGTTTGCAAGCATAAAAAATACGGTCAAAAAATACGTGTGATAGCCCGAAAAAATACAATGTTAAGATATTACAATAAATAAAGTTACCTCATGCATACAGGGACAATGTTTTTAGGGTTGGCAAAGTTGGATTTATAATAGCTATTTTTTAATAAAAGAATGGCATTTAATGTAAAATATTTGAAAATTTGGCAAAAGCTAAACATTTTTAAATTATCGTGTATAGGATATTTGCTTTTTATTTAATTGTATGAAGTTTTGGAACTACTTAAGTCACTGCAATATTGTTCCAACTTGGAGGCGGTTGATGTTAATTAATACTGCCTATATACACGAGAGATATTATAGTGCTTTAAAGTTTTTTTTTATAGAACAGTAAACCGGCAGGCATCATCTGATGTTAAGTTATGCCGCCCATTGACACTGTCAATGCCAGAGGGCTCGCGAGTGCGTTTCCGGCTTTTAAGGAATTGTTACACTCTTCTTTAAGGACCCTAAGGGCTAAGACCAAAAAAGACATAAAATCCAATACGCTTTTTATACACTTAGCAGTAGGTCAGTATCGAATTTAAAGAACTTACCTTCTATTCGATATGCACCGATGGACGGAGGAATTTAAACACCGTACTTCCCCACCTAAAGTTACAATAATTTTTGAAGTATATTTAAATATTCAGTTTCACCCGGGCTTTGGGACCTTATGGTCTCCAGTCGAACATTCTTACAAGGCCATTAATAAGGCAGTTGTGTAATTTAGTAAAAAAAGGTAGTGTGTCAAGAAAAACAGATAACATTTGACAGCCCTATAAGAAGGAAAGAGTCCCTAAAACAAACAGAGTTTGTTATTTATTCATTTGGTATCGATCCGAGTCTACCCTCACAATGTCTCTATTTAGTTTCCGGATTACTTTTAGCACGTACGTTTGATTTGTAAGGTTTCAATTATTTCTCTTGGAAGACACAACATAAAATCTTTCTCATTAAAAAATTCAATTAATTAATGTTTATCCTATATATTAATTATATAGGCAAACATTTCATAATATTTTTCTAATACATATAAGATTAGTAAAAATAATTGATAATATGATAATTTTTATATTAATATTATTAGACAAATGGTTTTACAATCGATGTTTTACTGATAAAAATAAAACAATTATAAAAACAATACTACAAATCAAATCAAAATATGATGCAGTCATGTAAACTTATGAATGAGAGAAAAAAGTTACGCTTCTAAATTTAAATTTACTGCCAGTTCTCAAATCGACGTCGTAGATACGAGAAGAACTGGCAATAAACTCTCACTCTGTTTTTACAAAATGTTGGTAAAACAACAGATAGAAGATAACAACAACTATTGTTAACAGTTAATTATTGTTATTAAATGAATAAATACATGTCACATACAATTAAAATTTAAAATTAACATTAAAATTCCGCAAAGACTAAAAGGCTTTTGTTACAGATATTTTACAAATTAAACAGACAGTTGTGGCTTCGTTCGTCCTTTGTGTCGAGATCAAGGGAGCTTTAAAATTAAACCTTTCATATATTTATTTATTTATAGGTTTTCATAAAATAAATATATACAAGAAAATTTGCCCTACCAAATTTTACACACCAACATACACAATATCAATTATATTAGAACATAAGCAAGCTAATAATAGAAAAAATTAAACAAGCAACCACAAAATAAAACCAAAAAATAATAATAATATGAATGAATAAAAGGGCATTTTATGACAGGAATTTCTTCTGATTTCCTATAACAGTGAAAATTTTTGCGTGAACAGCCAATAAAGTATTTATACCATCTCGTTTTATCGTTGGTGTAATATTACGACAGAAACACAGGGTTCTGCTGTTACAAGGTTCTATCGTTCAGCCAATATTCTGAGCTTGAGAACGTAACGTAGTAAGTTTTAGTATATTAATACCAGTGTTATAAATACAACACAATGAAAATGTAACGATTATTAGAAAAAAGAGTAAGAGAAGAAGAAAAAGGAGAAAGAGAAATGATGACAGACTAGTTTAATTGCACAGGTTTATTTGATAGAAAACTTGGAAAACCAATCTCCAATGATTGAGTGGTGATGAATTATTAGGTATTATTTTTTATGATTACATAACAATAGTATTTTACATGTTATGTATTTCACACGCTTGATACTTGATATTAAAATCCGAATCAGGATTAGAATCGCTTTTGAAGCTACTTTGTAAGCTTCTAGACACTAAGTAGAGACATTTATACTGAAAGATATATTTGGTCTACAGACTATGAATAGAGGAATATGCAGAAAATCGATGTAATGAAGTGTATACATTCTGAACACAGAATGTAATAAAGCATTTCATATAACTAAGTTGTTTCGGAAAACTTGTCAATGGCAGCCCGCTTGGGCTTTCAAAGCTATTTATAAATGTCCCAAAACTTACACGAATATACGAAGCTAACAAGGTATCCCTTTTAACTGACGCTTGAGTTGTTTCACTTCGTAGAAGAAAAATTAATTTCATAGGATGTGAGACATTGAAAACTATTTTCATTAAATTTAGAATTTATCTTCTGGTCTTATCTAAGTTAAGAGGTTCATTAAATTGTGTTTATATTGGCGTATTTTACAGAATGTTATGTACGTGCCGTTTTCGCTAAGGAATATATAAAATACTGTCATGTTCATCTGATATGTAGAAGATAAGAAAAAATTTCTTCACGATTTCGTTACGTCGAGTTTAAATAAAATTTTAATAGGTTAATTTAGTATAATTAAGTAAATTACCATTATTATAATAATTTGATCCAGATTTTCGAGAATCGCTCCGAAATGTTTTCTCAAATTCCCATTTTACTAGTAAAGTCAACGTCCGAGGATTGTACCAAATAAATAAATTAGTAAAAGCGTACCTCCGCTCTCAGGATATTGAATGCGACAACGAATTCTGAATAATATTTGCTTTAGGCGTTGTGGTTAGAAATAAATTTGATTTTGTTTATTTTTGTAAGCTAGATTATTTTGTCCTCAACTTTAAAATGTAAAATCAATTAACCAAAATATATTTTGACAAATTTTAATATAAGGAAAGAGATATAAACAAAATGAGTTTAAGGAGTTTAATTTGTACCTATTACTTTTCTCTTGATTTCATATTGCTTCGAACTACGCTTATACTTGTGAAATTCATCACAAATTCAAAACTGTTTCAAACTTTAGGAGATAAATAAAAATAAAAAGCCTTTTATTTCCCAATATAGTTAATTAATAAGGTACATTTCTTTATGTGGTTTTCTAAACCTTTGCAAAAACTTAACAAAATCTATTAGTAAATGAATAAATATTATGACTATATTTCTATCATGCTAAGTATTATTATTTACAGTTTTTGATATTCTAATTCTTGTATAGGAGCCCCTCTTCAGGTGAAGGCCTCTTCCAGCTTTTGCCATTTTTCTCTATTTTGCGCTGTGTGCTGCCATTTAGGGCCAGCTATTTTTTAATATCTTCTTCCCAGCGTGCGAAAGGTCGCCCTCTGCAAGAGCTGGTTAATTAGATTGTTTTCTTCGGTTGATGAGTTGGTTTTTAATGGTGTTGCTGGAAGGTTTTGCTCGTACTCTTCCTCGGTGACCGGCCGTCTTGGAAGATGTCATGATTCATTTTTGTTAAGTTTATCTGTGTTGTGTTTGTATACTGAGAGAGGCGTTGTTATTTGCTATATGTTGTTGCTGTTTCTTTTATTTCCTTCGTCGCTCTGCATGTCTTTCTTGTTTACTAAAAAGTTAAGCATTCCTGGCTTAATCACTCCTTCTGAGATGCTTTAGGATCGTTGAGGTGTGCAACATAAATAGAGAGATAAAACAATGACTTCTTTATTTTATATATTCTTAAACTGGCACGCGGTCCCGACCGGCTTATTAGAGTCATAAAAGTTGTTAATATACTATTAATCCCATGTCTGCCACGGTGTGTACAATTCTGCAGCTGAAGAGAAAACATCTTTATCCGCCTCGCATTGTTGACCGCAAATGACCTCTTGAGGTGAAGCCGTCTACGTTCAAACATCTAAGTACACCCATTAGAACACTCGCGAAACTTGTGAATTACAAGCTGTTTTAGGGGCTTAAAATGCTGGCTTTGAAACTCGTAAAAATTTACGATTTACAAATTACCATGACAATGAGAGCTTTTTGGGTTCGTGTATATGTTAACGTAAAATTGTAAAAACCGTTAGATTGTATTCTATCTCGCGAGATTATAAACTGTCGAAAAATTGTGAACTGCTTACAATTTAACGTATTTATATATATATTAATACGTTAAATACTGTAAATCTTAATTGTATTTTATTGCTTTTATTGTATTGTTTATTGTTTTTAGTCTAAGTTTGGCCATTGAGCTGTTAATAAATAAATAAATAAATGTATATATATATAAGGCTGGTCCAAAAAGCCAAAGCTGCGGAGGCTTGAATTAATTGCCTGTGCTTTGGTACGCAAGGGTGGAGGGGTGGCATTTCCCGTAGCGCCGGAGCTGTCCAAAAAATGTATTATTATTCGGTTAGGTTAGGTTAGTATATTAATATTTTTTTTAAATAACTGTTCAACTGAAACTCTAAATCGAATACAAAAATCGATTTTCCCTGTTAAAAAATATATTATTTTTAAAATTAACAAATGAGGAAATAATCGATTCGATTAGGTTCAACTTTAAAATTATTATTTTATACTTAATATTAAATATCTCATGTAAATAAAAAATATTTTTTGTAATGAGACATAAAGTTCTTTAAATATTATTTTAAAGTTGAACCGATTAATTTACCGAGAATGTCACATCACTTATAACCAATAGAAAAGTAGAAAATGGCCATTTCACAATTTGACGGTTTCACTTCGATAGATTACAATCTACCGAATAATAATACGTTAAATTGTAAGCAGTTTGTTGAGGTTCACAATCTTTCGACAGTTTACAATCTCGCGAGATACATTACAATCTAACGGTGTTTACAATTTTACGGTGACATATACACACCTCACCAATTATCTATGATTTTTATGAATACCTAATTGTACATAATATAATAAATAAATTTAAAGTCTTTGTTGGAGTGTGTGTCTAAACTTATATTAACAATAAGTCCATTCTCAACCAACTAAATATCACTAAAGATTGTCAATTATCATTTACAAACGAGTGCTTTGTCCATACTGCCAGGAGAGAATCGAATAGTCTCGACAAGCTGGTAATGGTAGGAAGAAGTGATGGCTGGAGAAGTTGAGGTCGATCGCCCGTTGGTCTGACTAAATTAAGACAATTATGGGTCTCAACTTCCCCAATGCACAGAGAGCGATGAGGCTATAGTGGTGTGGAGGCAGCAAGTCAACGTATCGGTTAGGGCTTTTCAAGACAGGTCTAATCAGGGTAACGAAAACTAGGAATAAAAATACTAATATTATAAAACGAAAGTTTCATTGCATTTGATCTTGGAATCTTGTTGAAATTGAAAGATTTTTGTGTTGGATAAGTGTTGATAAAGGCCATACATACTCCATTTGTTTGATAAAATATTTGAGCCTCATCATCAGTGCAATTGCTATTCAAAATTTGCAAATATATTAGTATGTAAATTATCACCTCTTTTGTCAGAGATTTTGTTTTTGTTTTATGCTTAATATTCAATTGCTAATTAAATCCCTGTGTCAGTCTTATTAAACCAAAGAAATGAAATATATTACCGTGTTTGTAACTATGATTACCAGTTAAAACTGGTAATGTAAAAAGCAACCGTCAAGCAGGTATAAGGCCACTGTGCAACCGAACCCTGGCTCTGTAGTCACAGAGAAAATGGAACCGTTGTGAGATTTGAGGTCGCTGGAATTTTACCTTTACTTTTTTTTAAATAACATAATCCATTTTTATTCGACAGTTATCATCTTAATACTTAAATAAAATGACATGTAGCAAATGAGAATACAGACTCTTTCTTTAAGAGCATTAAGCTATTTCTTGTATGCTGTACAAAAACATCGCAAGGAAATGACGAACTTCTTTTTATTATCGCAACATACGCATCTTAAAATCCATGTTTATTTTATCATTAGTAGCTTCCACTCGCAGATTCGCTCGCGTAGACTTAATACAATTTTTTGCTGTTCATAAATACAATAACAATTTACATAACCATAAATATACACCTAAACCTTCTTCAGGTATCAGACCTATTGATACTGTACAAATATCCATTCAATTTTTGACTGTGTTCATACATACATAACCGGGGGTCTTATATTAGGGTCGTTTTAGCCTGTCTCATAGTGAACGATCTTTTGATTGCTTAGTAAGATACCCTGTTATGTGAAGGCTCTTGACCTCACTTCCACCTGATAAAGGGTGGCAGCATAAAAGATTTATCCAGCGTATAAAATGAGGCAAATAACAGTATATATACATTTTGAAAGTTTTTTATTGTTAGAGCAAATAAAAATGTACACGTCCAATTATCATTTGGATTTCGACGGTTTAAAAAGAACAGTTTCTCATGATTGTATCCTGCGATGTGGTATTTTTTGTCTTCTTAAGTAGATAATATAAAAAAAAATATTGCATTGTTTCGCATTCATTACACTTGAGTTTCTAGCGGTACAAGTCTTGCATAGACGGCTGCATATATATATTTACAATGTTCTTCAATTAGAATGGGAGAAAAAACGTTTATTTGATTAAAACACACACACGTACTTATATAAAATAAATACAAACCCAATTAATGGAATCTAGGATATGATAGGTCTTAGGATTAATTGTTAATTAGATCATACAGATTGGTCTAACGGAACAGCGCTAAACCTAAAAACTAATTTTAAAGTTTGCGATTTGGTGGCTAAAATTTCGGCTCGTACTTAAATATATAAATCAAACATAACCAGTGTAATCAAATATTGGAAACTTAATCAAAACGTCTCGAATGGGGCAAACTTTAACAATCAACTACGCTAAGCCGACTTTCTATACCTAACGTCACGCTCGCTTTATTTATACGAACTAGTTCGGGTTTATAGGTATGATATAATCACACACACGGTATAGGTATAGGTTGGTGGACTCATTTTCCGCACTTATACTTGGTCCGTTGTACGGAAAGTCCTGGCAAATTTAGCCAGCCTAGCTTCTTCCAGAAGCACAGAAGTCTCCTGGCCACTTCACAGGCTTCACGGAGCGACCTCACTGTTTCGAGGATTTCTGCACGTTGATTAGCCACAGCCTCGCATTCCAGGACTACGAGGGTGACTGATTCCTCTGCGCTGAAACAGCCAATAAGGGGCTGTCTGTCCCGCCTAGGACAAAAAGATGTTTGTTAAGGAGACAATGACCCGTAAATGTCCCTATCATTGTTTTAAGATTGGTTCTATTTAGGCTTCACACACGGGCAGCTTAGACGTATTATATTCTCGCAGAAACAAATTTAAAATAGGCTGTAGTTCGATAATAAAGCTTTCTGAATGCATTTTTGTCACGCATGACGCTGTCGGTTGAAGAAAAATGACTACTTTTTTAAGTAAAGACTATTACATTATTTCAAGTATAGACCGTTCTCATTCATAATGGACCACGCTTATGCTCCTAAAATTTTTAGTTTTCAGGAGTGGCATCTTAACACTACCCTATTCCATTAAAAATACTTAAAGAGTACCGATTAATTGACAGTTTTTCTCGACCATTCTACGCCTTGATCTGGCAGAAAACGTAAATTTTCTGTATTTTATTTATAGACGTTCATATAACATTGTGTAATGTGTTACCTAAATGAATAAATCATATTTTTATTTTAGAATTTATTAAAAATAACATACATACCTATAATAATATTTCGATTGTAAATTTATCCGCTCATTTGTTTTATTTTTCGCTAATTGCGGTTTTTTTATGTAATAGGGGGCAAACGGGCAGAAAGCGCAGGATGTTAAGTGATACCGCCGCCCAAGGACACTCACATTGCCAGTAGGCTCACAAGTGCGTTGCCGGCCTTTTAAGAATTTGTACGCTCTTGATGGACCCTAAGTTAAATTGGTTCGGAAATTCTTCAGTGATAATCCAACCCGTGCACTAAGTCTAGAACTAAGATTGTGTATACTGTATATTTGATTGTTATGATTACTAATAAAGGTGAAATTAAGGAAATTGAATAGATTGTGATGATAATATATATATTAATATATATATATACACACTTATAAAATGTTTAGTATATGGGTACTATAACGGTCTCCCTGTCTCAAACTAGCAAGGTATCATTCGATGTAAAAGCTTTATGATTGATGGTGTTTACATATAATACAGAAATGGTTGTAATTTATATTTTATCATAAAAGCTGCGGGCAATTTCAACTTGCAATTCACTACTCAAGTTTTAGGGACTTCAATCCAAATTTTTCTTGGATAACTTCATTTAGGTTTATTACATCATGAATCCAATTACCTTCGGACTAGCTTCGTCTTTAATTGAGCATTTTTCTGCGTCGGACTATGTTACACTACTATGGCAACAAACACAGCGGTTTTCTTATGTATTATATTATGATTTTATTATACTATTCTGCAAAATAAAAAAAAATATTAAACATCTCATTACAATATTTATATCTCGTATGCAATATATTACACTGTTTAACTAATTAGACATTTTATTTCGTAAACTACAGCTCTTTAGATGCATAATTATGGTCTTAGCCTATCTTCACCGTCAAGTAGGGATAAAAAAAAGGTTACTCCTTAGTATTGTCTTTTATTAACATAACTTTTACGTTACGTTACGTTTAGGTTACTCCTTATTCATAAAAACTTAATAATTTAAATTTCCATTTACTAATTCGTGCCTTCCTTTAAAATAATGTTTAAATCGTGATGAAACGAGACAGATGAATACCAATAAAATATAATTTTAACTAAATATTAACTTCTCTGTTTTAATGCTAATTAATGAAATGCTATTGATGCTATGAAATGAAATGTTATGCTTGTTAATAATAATGCTTAAGAGAGTGCCTTCGCTGGTTAATCTCTCGGGGTGTAACACCAACGATTAATAAAACTCAGAAACTGGGGCGCTGTAAAACTAAGAAAATCTGTACAAGATTTTAGTTGAAATGATGTAATCAGACCGTGTTTTAAAAGATAGGAGACAAATAAGGTATTGCAATTATTCATCATATTCAGATTATATATTTCGAATTTGTGTAGAACGTGTGTATGGCGATGATTTCAAGGACTACAGAGTATTCAGAATAAATAGAGTGAACACAGGCTAATAATTCGTATTGAGGTTAGGAGTATCATCAATTTCGACTCGTATACAAATCCAATTATTGGTCCATGTATGCATACCGATTGCATAGCTTAGTAATTGAATTCGTAATTCGTTAATAATATACATCTAGGCTTATGTTATAGAACAAAAATATGTGAAATATAGTTAAGTTAGTAAGAGTTACTACGAACTACGAGCTAAATATATGAAAATAGTAAGGCAGAGTGAGTGGGAGACACATTGTACTTTTTTCTAAGAAAATATTAGTTTTTAAAATTCAAGTTATCCCTTTCTAGATTTGGATAGGAATTATATTGTTCAAATTGTATTGAAAAAAAAACAAAAAATTCTAAATTCAAAATCATTTATTCAAATCAATGTACACTTATAAACGTCAAAAAAGAAATATGTATAAAATGCTTCTAATTTTACATTTCAATCATCAATAATCATATTATAATATTGAAGAATATAAAGCTATAACCATATAATGTTGAAGGGATTTTATGATTAACTAAATTTTTTTCTCTGCGACAATCGGACTAAGGTACAATACAAATTGGTAGACGTCATGACAGTTGACAGTTTTTGTAGTAGCGAAATAGAAAAAGTATAATTATTAATCGAATTTAAAAAACCCGAAGGAGGTTTACTATGTAATGAGTATTTATTTCAATACAAATAATGCTTTCTATTATAGGAATATTGATTACCAACCCCCGCTGTGTTAAACCTACGTAAAATTGAGACCCCGTCTTGGATGTTTCGCGCGCGTGATACTTAGACAATTACGTCATACAATCTTCTTGGTGACTTTAATTTTTAGATTATTTTTCATTAATTCTCCGCTAATATTGCTTACAGTATGTTGTCGAAGTCATGCTGTAATGACGGAGAGGCCAAGAATTGTCCAATTCCAGTTAGTAGTAGGTACCTTTGATTACAGCGTTCAATCAAACTCAGCTGTTATTGTTAATAGGGATTAGTGTGAAAAATGGTTAACGTATACTTTCATCGCGGTAGAATCCATTTGTTACCTTTATATAAAGGTAAGCTGTCTCGTAAATGTAATCTTTAATAATAATGCTAGGATTCTGCGATTTCCATTGTTGTCTAGAAGAAAGAAATTCGTATTTATATCAAAACCAGATATCTCAAAGGCGAAACAAAGGTGAAACCACTCTAGTTATTTGCGGCTCAGCAAAGATTTTCACATATTAATGTCAAAAAATGTGCTCTTTCTTTTCAAATCATACGATATTTAAATTTTCTCTTGGGTTTGAATTAATAATCAGTTGCCTAAGTGGTTTTATCATGTGACACTAATCTCTGAGGCTATAAGTTCGGATCCCGGCTGGGAAATAATGGAATTTGTAGGTGCGGGTGTAACACTCGCTCGTTTAGTGAAGGAAATATCATGCCTGCAGGCCTCAGACCCAAAGACAGCGTGTGTGACGCACAGAATATTCACCTACATGCCAATTGGAAAAAATAAATGATCACGAAGCACATAAAGTATTCTGAGTACCTGACCTAAAAGATGACCTATAACTGCCACAATTTTTTTCTTTATTTAAGTTCTTTTGAAGTCAGATGTATGGTTTTGTTTATTTGTACGGCGCGACTGTCAAACTAATAGTAATTTAGAAATATTATGTAATTGTTTGTGTGTTAGATTTCCAACGGTACCTAACAGAAAAACAAATATTTTAATAACACATTTAGACCCGGATTACTGCTTAACTTCAGTAAGTCCAGTGGTTAGTACGTATGACTGCTGCTTATTCAGTGTTAGGTTTGATACCGTGTGGTTTTTTTTAAATAAAAATAAAATAATAAAAAATAAATAATAATAAAATAAGTAAAACAAAAATAAGCCAGTGCAATTTTAATTGGGCCTTTGGGTAGGAAATTGGTGTTCGACATCTCTCGGATGAGCATGAATATGTATAGCTATCAAAATACCATCCGTATCACCTCCGTTCCACAACTGAGCGTTTCTTTAGGCAATTTTTGCCGCGCACCACCACTATGTGCAACCGGCTGCCCACTGAAGTATTTACGAACCAACTCCACATAGGGTCATTTAAGAATGGAGCGTACCATTTCTTAAAAGGCCGGAAACGCACTCGCGAGCCCTCTGACACTGGAAGTGTTCACAAGCGGTATCACTTAACATCAGCTGAGCCTCCTACCCGTTTGCCTCCAGTTACATAAAAAAAAAACCATGAGTGCTATGGTACAACAAGTGCTCTTCTGTCCCAAATCGAAGAACCTAATATTCAATGCATTTAAAATTAAGGCTTCATCTCCATACCAAACTATCTGACTATTAGTCGTTAATGAGCAGAGAAACACATGATGTCTACGTTTGTTTTTGGCCTCTACTGTAACTTCATACCATTCATTTTCCAATAATTCATGTATTTATCAATTCATTGTAAATATGATTGTAAATATCAAACCGCTTAACGTACTATTAAATGTCTCGGGGCAGCTTATTAAACTCGTGGATTTATAATACAAACTTTAACTCTGAAAATACTTACAAAGTTGTCTAATTATGCTAAGTGCTTGTTATAAGTCGGAAATTTGGTGACAGGAATGAGGGGCGCAGTGTATAGATAATTATCTTAATAACGAAGTTAAATGTAATTAACAATCAAGATTTCATAAGGGTTCACATCCCATTAATGCATTGTTTTTTTTTTACTTTTACCTTGCAACTTACTTGTAAAAAAGGAATAAATCAGTGGCCCTACAACCATTCTTTTTAGGTCATTTATTAATCTAATAGGCAAGTAGGTGATCAGCCTCCTGTGCCCGACACACGCTGTCGACTTTTTGGGTCTAAGACTTTTCCGGTTTTCTCACGTTGTTAACGGCATTATGACATTTCAATAGGGTCTAATCATAAGAACCAAACCTATGTGTAAACTATATACTATACTAATAATATTCATTGTACCAATATATATAGACATTATTTTATTGATACAATGAATTTATGTTTATTGTAATAAGAATTTTATATTAATGAGATCGAGGCAACCTACTGTGTATGCTGTGTTTATTCTAGACTTAACTATAAATTTGAAAACAATTGTTTATTTTAGCTGAAAAAACTGTCAAATGTCAAAAACCCGAACTATTCAAAACGTCAGGTAATTATTACCGAAAGGTTTAGATCTACATATCAAAGGCTTGTTTTCAGAATAATCCTCATTAATACTGCTGCTTGCGTAATTTTAACCTAATTTATATTATTAAAACGCATGTTCAAACTTACTATGATCATAACAGTAATGTGCTTTAATTAAAAATAAAATTAGCTAAATTTATAAGCTCTATTTGAGAAGGTCCAAACCATAACGTTTAAAGTGCCAGAAAGTAAAAGTCCAACTTTTGCTTTGCGAGGTCTTTTGTTTCTTCACTTGGAACAGTTTCCATTTTTTTTTATGGCTTTGGCTCGATTTGTGCATTAGCCAGCGTTAAGTATAGGATTTTTTTTTATAATTCGTGCTTGTCTTTAGAAATTCGACCGTGTCCTCCATGTACGGTTTAAGCACTCGCCCGGTACCGCACAACCCTCCCAAAGGCCGAGAACAAATTTTAAATTAAATTAAAACTTGCCCTCGAACCGGGAATCGAACCCGGTACCCCTCACCTAGCTGCCACTTAATAAGACCGCTAGGCTATGAGGCCCCTACAGTACCTATTTCGAATCTAGAAGAGTCACACAGTTTGAATGAATCATTTGGCACTTAAAACGTTATGGCAAGCTGTTTCAGAATATTTAAGCTCAAAAGCGTTAGAAACCCTTCTACTCAGTACAGCAAGTAAGCCGTTTTACTGCAGTAAAACGTTTTTCTGTTCGTGTGGCATTTAAATCATTATGGTTTGGCACCCCTCATTTGTCTAGGAATAGTAATATAAACATGATAACTATTATGTAGTTTCTTTATTCACAAGGCTTTATATGAAATTAACGTTTGGTCGTTATATTAGTCGTAATATAGTAGAATATGTTAGATTGTCCTTGTGCTCCCATTGACAGCCATATTTATCCTAATTTTCCTTATTGCAGCGGATTAACGTGATTATAAAACCGTATTGTTGATTTTTTAATATCCTACTTTAACTCTTTAAATTAAAAAAAAAACTATAAAACACCAACAAAATCAACTTGATCGTGAAGCAAAGACTCACTATCGTATTGAAAAATAAAGTAGGTAAGTAAGTATAATCCGTAAAATATTTAAATTGGATGTTAGAAATTAGTACGAAGTAAGTAGTGTAGTGTGTTAGTGGTGGCATCAGTGTGCGACTCTCATCCCTGAGGTCGTAGCTTCGATACCCGACTGTGCACCAATGGACTTTCTTTCTAAGTGCGCATTTAACAATCCGCTTGAATGGTGAAGGAAAAAATCGTGAGGAAACACCGTAGACCCAAAAAGTCGAAGGCTTGTAGCAGGCACTGGAGGCTGATCACCTACTTGCATATTAGATTGGCAAATGATCATGAAATAGATACAGAAATCTGAGGCCCAGACCTAAAAAGGTTGTAGCAACACAGATTTATTTTTATTTTGTTTAATTAAGTTAAAAACAGTATTGCTGTATATATTCTTGAATATCTGCTGTTTTAAAGCTTCCTCTTAAGATTTTAAAGTGGAAATTCAAGCGAAACGAAACTAATTAATGGGACCGGAATGTGCTTGGCTGTAGATTGTAGGCTGTGATTATTCAGGCCACTTTTCGTTACTTTCGTACATAAAACGTTACTTTCGTAATGTAACGTTTTGAATTATTTTACTTTAGAAATATCGTTAGCTCTCAAAATATTAATTTATACAATAGCGATAAATTGGAAATTTTAATTTATCTTCATGGAATTAGAATAAATATTACCTGGAACAAATGACTTATGCAATATGACATTGATTTCTACTCGTAATTATTAATAACTAGCAAACTCAGCGAACTCCGTTTCGCCACCAGATGGCTTCGTTTTATGTAACATTTCGTTTGGTGATCCCGCTTTTCTGTTGAAATTTTTCCTGAATTTTCTTGCTATACACCTCACGGAGCCCGAGACCTTTCCAACGAATGCAAAACCGTGGAAATCGGTTCTGGAGTTATAGCGTCAGGAAGGAAAACCCGACTTATTTTTATATAGTAGATTATCTCTTTTTTTCTGTAATTGAACACCGTTTAAAGCATATTATTTATTAAAAAATATTAATATTAGGCCACCAATATGTGGAACCAGCTGCCCACCAATGTATTTCCGAACCAATTTGACATCGGGTTCTTCGGAGCCTACCAATTCTTAAAAGGCTGGCATCGCACTTGCGAGCCTTATGGCAATGTGGCTATCTATCTATGGGTACTATCACTTAACATCAGATAAGCTTTTTGCCCGTTTGTATAAAAAACATGGTAGACTAGTAATTCCAAATTATGTATTACACTATATCTTACCATATCTTCTTTGCCATGTATAAGGTCCATATAGAAATAGAATATCGTAAAAATATGCACGTTAAAAGCTAATTAGGATGTAATTACTAAAGCAATTCGTCTGTATAATGTATGGATATAGCCTCGCACGCGAACATTACACGCAATTTCAGTTTTGCTCAAATGTTTACAGGGCTTTTGTACCGAAAATAACAGCTTTTCATAATGTAATCTTCTAATAGCTTATTAAGTTAAATCGATATTTTATCGATATTAACTTATAATATATATAAAATAATACACTAAATTCTACAGCCTGTAAAGAGTTTTGAGAGAATTGGTAATCTTTGGACACTTGTCTACGATTGGACACCCTTAAACATATCTGAATATCTAATATATGAAACTCAACCACTTATAAATATTTTGCCTGTCAACAATCTCTTTGCATGATTTTTTATTAATAACAGAATAATAAATGTGTTCCTTGGAAAATGAAGTAATTTATTGCCCCCATTATTATGGCTATCTTTATCTTAGTTAATCATAAACCCCAAATATTATCTTTAAATATATATGTAAAATGTATGATAAGTCATTGTTATAGACAACATAGTTTACACAGATTAAGACAGTGGTCCTAAATTTCATTGACCATAAATTCTATAGTCTGTGGTTACCACAGAATGCAATATACTGGAATACAAGTCAACAGAATATCTTTACTCGTAGATAGATATAGCAAGATCATATCAGAAAGCACCTTAGATATAAGTTATACACACAATGTTACACATATGTTCATTTTATAATACGACTGTTAAAATGAATCAATCATTGTACTTAAAATGTACAATATGTAAAATGATGACCGTAAAAGGGCCTGGAAACAGCACGAAGAAGTAAATTCAATTTGTTACAATTGGATTTTTCGGATATGTCAACATGTTCAGTGGATTGGATAAATAGGTTTGGGTATATGTTTATTTAGTACTTATTAGGTGCACGGCTTAAACAAATTGTATCCATCGTGAAATTCATTGCGTATTTTTCTTGATTAATGTTTGTGTTGGCAGTATTTTTGTAATTTGTTAGAATAATGGGATGGATCTTTCCAATAACAATGTAATTGAATTTGGCGTGGGTATTGTTTTTTAATAAAAATACCGAAAGGGTATCCTGTATCCTGTCGGTTCGGAGGTCGCTTAATCTGTGGGGAATGATTGAAATTGATTTTGGTATATAGGGTTTTGTGCTAAAGGGATCAATGTAGGAAAATCTTATAAGGAAGTTGGTTTTTAGAATTGTGTACAATATTTTTAGATGAAAAAGTTTCCGACATTCTTTATAGTCACTTACTTATCAGTCATGTTTTCGGAACTAACTTACGCTATGAGATTACAATTTAAATTGTAGGTACCCATATCAAATGCTTGAGGTTAGTACTAGAAGGAATTTAATCTATATATATAAAAATTAAACCCATTTTCCGTTGTCACGACATTACATGAAAACGGCTTGACCGATTTGTCTGATTATTTTTTTATAATATTCCTTGAAGTACGAGGATGGTTCTTACGGAGAGAAAAATTAAAAAAATTGAGTGAAAAAGTCTAAAAAAAGCACTTTTCTATATTCCCATACAAAATATTCGTAATACTACTTAAAAGTCAATTTGAACTTTAAAACCATATCATAAAGTTCAAATGTTAGTGGAGGGTTCCTGGAAGGTAAATTTTAATGAGAAATGAAATGATGGTAGTCATAACGGGGACACTGGTTCTGGTACAAAATTCAATCAAAGGTCCTTCCAACCTTATATATACGGGAACTATATAATAATAAGATTAATTTTTTTTTAAGCGGCCACGCCAACAGAGCCTCGGAGGTGTTCTTCGTCGTGAAGGCAATTGGAAGTGCTTCCTCCTCACTCTCATGATCGCTGGGTGCCTTGGTTCCGTTGTATGGTGCAACACTGCTGAAATAGATAGACAACTTATTGATCTTACTAAGTAAGTAAACGTTATGTACTATGTACTATACATAGGGTTAATTGTTTTGTAAATTAGGCCTAACCAATCCAAAAAATTTACCATGTCATGGCGCCAATATCATCTCCCAATATTTTGCCCTCACCTAAAATTTCAATGGATATCAAAGCGTCATGTTAATAAATAACAAATATTTAATATCAGTTATGTAAACAATATAAGGCTCGTAGCCAGTATTTTCTAAATAAAAAAGTAAAAACAATTCAAAATTCATATAAATATTAAGCTGGCACGTGCAACACTTTTATCAAACAAGTGCACGAACTCGATTGACGTTTTTTGTTTCTAGTGAAATATTTGTATTGTCAAAGCCCCGTAATGGGGCTGGGCATATTCTTGTATGTGCATTAATAGTTTTCTTATTACGTGATGATAGTTCACGGTGCCTGTGCGTAACATTTTAGCGAGCATTTTATTAATTGCCTATAAAGAGGCGGAAATACAGACATAATTAATGAAACATATTAATACTAAAAATACAGTTTTTTTACAATAAAACTCATAACGTAACCTATTTATCGTAATCCCACAAATGAGATTTTTAACAACAAAAACAACAAAAGCACAAACAATTGCTCGACATAATTAAAAATATTGGTCTTAATTATCGTTATTAAGCTCATATGAAATAAGGCTTCTCTGAAACTGATGATTATTAATGTACCCGAATATTTTAAGCCTAATCATATATAGGTAGTGCCTAGAACTAAGTCCAAAAACAAATGAAGGTTTTAATGTAAAATTAAATCGATTGTGATTTGTCAATCTCTAGTCTACAGACGGCGAAGACGCAACACGATCTATTTTATCACAATGAAACTGATATTGTTTGCGTAAAAAGGCAGCCATGTTATACAAACAATTTGGAATCTTGGGTGATTTATTAAAATCTTTAGAATCTAATCCTCCTCCTAATTTTTACTACAATATTTTCCCCCAGGTACCCAATAAAACAGACGATACGGGAATCACCATGCGATGTAGGCTACGCATACATACCTATCGCTTTCGTTCTACTTCTATACCTGGTCTATTTAGTAGAGTGCTACCACAGCACAGCTAGAATACAACTTGCCAGGCGTGTGGATGTCGGTGCTGTGGCAACCAGAGTACACGCAATGAGGAATGCGTCACCTCGCGTATGGTAAGTTTAGTATTAATAACTAGATTTGGTTGTACTATCAACCGAAAAAAATATCGTCTGGAAATCGAACTAAGATTAGATTCTAGCATTAGTAAATATGCGGCTTTTGGAATAACAATACTCTTGATATTAGGTATATTATTTAGGCATGTGAGAATACATTAAACGAATAGTTTGGAGAAAACCTTTTGTATGATAATTTCCTATTAAAAGTTAATCTATAGTAAATTTTTACAGATACCGTTGTAGAAAAATTACTTGCTGTGTTTTAATCATGAATCAGATGAATCTATAGTCATGTTACAGACCTTGATTGTTTTTCATAATAAGAGCAGAAGTGAGAATTTTTATTTGCATCTAATTAAATTTAATCACACACAATTAGTGTTTTTTATGTAACTCAAATAATTGTTATTACATTGTACTGGGTGTCAGCAATAAAGGCTTAATAAATAAATAAATTAATTTAATCACGCAAGTTATAACTTGTAAACAACAGAGGTTAAAGCGAAAGATCCGTTTTTTTTTTATAATAACAGCGCTTTATAAAGCGCTGAGTAACTTTACTGTCGCCTATATTATTTGTAATATTTTGGTTCAAAATAGCTATTAAATTTAATGTCTCTTCAACATTCAGTTTAACAAGAACAAATGATACAGTGCGTTAAAAATAATACATTTATTAATTAACCTTACAGCTATGGGATAGGAGTTATTTAGATTGTATATAGATAGTTCGTATAAATAATATATATAAAAAAAACTCAATAGATATTCCTACATAATATGTACCATTATTACGTAGCTATATTTAATGGTCGTACTCGAATAAAAGTTATGTAATGGTTCATTAGTTTTAAATGGATTAGGTTACATCCGAGGCATTCGCTTTCTCGAATTGGGCTTTCTATTATGTCACGTAGTTGTTGGCTATCAATCTTAGGTTACGACTCCATTGAGATGGTTACTATGGCAACCGATTTGCACTATACCAGGCATATGTAGTTTGTTTGTGGTATGATATTTATAAAATCGAATTAATGACTCAAATAATAGAAAAAGATAATCCATTCTGCGATTTTCTAACGCCCGAGATCCATATCATACGAACAATTTGGGTACCTAGATCTTTCTTTTATAAAGTCGACCTGTTGTTAGTCATATCCTGGGGATAGTATTTCGTCCGTTTGACTAGTTAGGTAACTTAATCTATCAAAGGTCTTAATGACGCAAGTTTATTGTATATACCTTGGTAATATTTTATTAATAGCGTATTACAGCAGTGTTGACTCCAGCTTGCGACTCTCATCACTGAGGTCGTAGGTTCGAGCCCCCGCTGTGCACTAAAGGACTCTGTCTACGTTAGCAATTACAACAATCTGTCTACACTCGCTCGTACCGAAATCGGCATGCTTTGACCCAAAAACGTCGTGTGCCAGGCACAGAAGGCCAATCGCCACTAGCCTATTTGAAGAAACAAACAAAACATTCAGAAATCGGAGTCCAAGATCAAGGGTTGTAGCGCCACTGGTATAGCATCTGCGCTATGATCAGAGAGTACGCTGTCGCAATAGCGTGCAAATTTGTATAGGCCGTATGAAGTGATAATTATTAAATATGTAGTTGGGGTATAAACACAAATCCATGTAATTCTATTAAAACTAGACAGTTTTACTAAGAAATTTTACTCTGGGATGATGAATTTATTTATCGGTAAAAAATTTATCGGTCGTTTCAAGTAAACAATTATTCGTTGAGTAGGTACGTTGATAGGGAATAACTTCTTAAATAATTTGTATAGCATTTAAATTAAATAGAAGTATTCAATGAACAATTTAAGTGAATATTTGACCCTTGAGATTGAACTACGGTCTTGTTATAAACTTTGGCTCCATTCCAACGCATACTTCAACTGTTTTATGACTGTTTTCTCTTTATACACCGTGTTTTTTCTTAAGACCTTTGAAAGAAAACAAGGTGACTGTAACACGTTGATATAATGGGATCTCTTAAATATTTACTATTTTAAATAATATACAACAAAAAAATAAAAAAAATATATAAAGACTAGCTGTCCGGGCAAACGTCCATTTGCCTTGTATATCATTTATAATAAAAAAATAGGAGTTGATCGTAGAGGGGTGAAAGTTAGGGGTTGTATGTATTTTTTAATGCTGTATCATAAAAAAATAAAAACAGAAAAAATATCTAAAAGTAAAAAAAATATATTTAGGGGTGGACTGCCCTTAACATTTAGGGGAATGAAAAATAGATGTTGTCGGATTCTCAGACATATCCAATATGCACACAAAATTTCATGAGAATCGGTCGAGCCGTTTCGGAGGAGTTTAACCACAAACACCGCGACACGAGAATTATTATATTAGATATAGCCAAAGATGAAATACATAATAATTCAAAAAGGTTCAAACATATATGAATGGGAGATATCAATAAAAATATTAAATGAAAACTATTAATAATATAATTCGGCTGTGTTGTGTGATGGTGATAAATTGAGGGTATATGTGTGAGGGTGTGGATGTGGGGTGTGCTCAGTAAAGTACTCACTTTCTTAATAAAGTATGCATTTAAAAATTAAACATAATATATAAAACTGTAAACCTTCACGTATTTAATAACATACTGCATTACGATATAAATGTATATTATTTCAGACATAAAAGCTTTAATAGAATTTTAGTTTTTTATCCTATCCTATACATACGCAAACACATTAACAGAAAAATCTTAAGAATACAGATAAAGACGTAGAATCGGAAGGATGCAGTGAGTTTCTCATAAAATGTTGGTAAAAAATATTTTTAAATAATATGAAAAATAATAAGAAGCAACTATTAAAATTATCCAAATAGCTTAATGATGATGATAATATTAATTTATCCCTAATGGGAAAGGCAAAGGGCTCTAGCCAAATAGCTTAATCTATTTTTGACAATTTAAGATGCGCTAATGTTCTACAGTTTCTAGTATTGCCATAGATTATAAATTTAATTAACAAGTCTATATTTGCAATATACCTTTGAGTTTGAAAATCGTATATATCGTATCGATAATATATCGTTTTTAACGCATAAGTTTTTATATATTTTGCGTGAAAGAAGTTGAAATTTGTAAACCTCCACTGTACAGTAATTACTTGAGAATCTTAAAGACCCCTATAACCTTAAGCTGACCTTCGACTCCCTTCGTCGGCTGTACGGTAATAAATATTTAAATTAACATAAACCCAATGTTTACATTATACAAAATAGGATTCATAATTTGTCGCTTAACCCTTATTAAAAAGCCTAATTAGAAAACTTCGCTGAGTTTCCAAAGCAATTTATTTAATTTGTTTCTTTCATTTTATTTAAAACATTATATGTAGTACATGTATCTACGCTTTCTTAGATGAGCTGGGATACAATAAAAATCATGTTTATTTGTCACAAATGTCATTTAAGTATTGTGAGCCTTTGTAAGAGGCTGGTGGAATAAAAATTTATTAAAAATAATCTTATTATTAATAATGTTTACATGAAGTCGATTTATAGGCTCGTATTCCGTAGCACTAAGTACAACTCCCGTATGTAAAAATGTATTGCATTTGACGTACAGAAGTCATACTTAGAGCTAAGTCTTGTCTTTGAATATCACCCGTAGTCTTTACCTTCGGTTACATGAGTGAAAAATTGAATGAAAAAATATATATAAAGAAGATAAAATAACCTTTAAATTTGAGTTAAGTTCGGTGGCAGTTGTTTTGTGGAGATGTTCAGATATATGTTAAATGAAACACTTTGTTGTTTAAAGTATGAGCTTATAACTAACATAAAATAGGGGTAGTGGGGTTGCGACGCTAACAAAAACTAACCTGGCTTATCTAAGGTCCATAAATCTAAATGATACTTCAATACAAGTATAGTTGATCTTTTAGGAGATTATCGGAAACGAGAATGTGAAATAAAGGGCTCATATTGGATTCAAGTGTGCGATGATTGTTTACATTTTGTTTACGCTTCTAGTTATTAACTAAAACATATATAAAATTAAATATTTACTTAACTAATGTTAGGTTACATAACAATAGTCAAAAACTTTATATATGAACATTGCCAGTATCCTCTGAAAAACAACGTAATTCGTGCATAAGTTTATACGACCCGACTGTTCGTAAACAATACACAAAGCTTATATTTGTGTACAATTTGTTAGAACAATGGCCAAAAATTTGCCAAAATGTAAGGTATTCTTATAATAATGCAGTCTGGAATATTTGCAACTACCATTTTTAGTTTACTAGTACTTTGTGCTGCAACAATGCAAAAAATACCATTTACATTTAAAACTGATAGACACGAGGAATGGGAATTGAACGGGATATGCTGCAAGAATATTTTTTATTTGCTTGCAATATTTATGTAATTAATACTTAGAATTTATAGTTAAAAGTTGACTGTTGACGTTAGATCACCTAATCACATAATAGGAAGCAAGGATTCAGCTAGGAAGTATGAGTATACAGTCATAATATACAAAATAACAATCTAAAAGTAAGAAGAAACGATCCAACACTTTATTGGTAAATTTAGTTATTGTGAGCGGAAACAATTTACATATATTTAGTGTGTCGCCACGTATAATGTAGCGGTTTTAACGCCCCAGTCACATAGCAAAAGAACATCTCATGTATTTAAATATATGTAATAAATACAATGTCAAAAATAGGTGAATGTTTACAGTAGATATTAAACAAACATTAATTATAAAGCGAGACCCTGTCCAGACACCATGTTTCACACCAGCGTCTAAAATATAATGCAACAAAAAATTACAATTAGTTTTTGTTCTTATTAAGCCAGTTTAGATATTTTTTCTATTTCTAAAACAAGTTTCAACTGCTGCATTTGTTTCTTGTGGGAGAGAAATATTAATAAGTTAAAATTCGACCTTATGAACAATTATTTGTTGCTTTACTTCTCAATATTACTTACAAAGTTAAAATCTGTAAATGGTCGTATTAATGTTTATATAAAAACCTTACAGCTTACTTAACTACAATACAAAATATTTATATAAGCGAAACGCCAATTAAAAAAATTATAAACATATAATTATATGAAAGAGAGAATGCACGAGGCTGTGGGTGTGTATTTGTGTATGTATCTGAAGCCTGTGTGTTAAAATTTAGTGACGTTCAGGGTCTTGTTTCACAATGTATGGATAAACTACATACCAAATAGCTATGCAACACATAACCAAATGCAACAAATAATGAAAGATAAATTGTGCTATTT
The DNA here is from genome assembly GCA_963693345.1 of Pieris melete. Taxonomy (NCBI): domain Eukaryota; kingdom Metazoa; phylum Arthropoda; class Insecta; order Lepidoptera; family Pieridae; genus Pieris; species Pieris melete. Next base: position 138,136 of record CAVNZK010000053.1, on the reverse strand, counting down.
GACATTCATCGGACTCATAACATTTGATGGACTTTATGTAACGAATAGCGCTATCTGAGAGTCGTGAAACGCAATAATAGTGTTTATCCTACCAATAAGTAATGAATAGCTTATTTGGAACTTATGTAGAACTTACCCGTACATTTTGAAACAGACCCTAAATGTCTGTTGGTATTTTAAGGGTATATTTTTTGAAACAATTGCGAGGGGATTTAATATGTCTAGTGTCAATTCGATGCATAATTAATTACATGCCTTAATTGTTACCTGTAACAATGTATGGAAGTCTGTAAATTTCTGTTCATAAATAAATAAAATAAATCTATGAGAAAGAATTACCGTCTAAAACTTATCCAATTAAATAGTGAGTTAAAAATCTGAGAGTCAGTTTCATTAGCATCGTTCGAGTGCCCTAGACACGGAAAAGGTTGATCTAATTTAACGGTTCAACGGAGTCCGACGGAACTTGCGGACTAAGGGAAAAAACATTCATTGTTCCGTCTTGTCTTGTAATAAGAATTGTTAGAAATATTTTAAATATGGAAATAAATGACCGCATCTCTCGATTGTGGTCGGTCGTTCCGAACCGTTCGTTTAATACATTCTAATAATTGAGAACGAAAAAAGAAGGTGGCCTGAAGACTTGATAGAAGAAGCAGGAAAATTCTGGCAGACTATTGGCAAAGATCAGAAACGTCTGGAAAGGGTTAGACGATGCCATCACCCAAAAGGAGTACAGGCGACTAACATATGAATCAGTATGGTAGTACATTTGGCTATATGTCAATACCAACTACATTTAAAATGGAGATAAAAGAGGCTTTATTATTATACGAAATAGTGTAACTATTTGTTATTTATATTGTTATGAGCTATAGATAGAAAACGCCGTAAATCTCATCAATTGTTTATTCTAAGAATTTAATTGCACTAAAAATACACAAATTACGCCGAGAAATACACTAATAACACACACAAAACCGAATCACTTAACATTTTCACTACTTGATTACTTGTCATAATATCGCACTTTGAACTCTGTGCTGTTTATCTCACGGAATCGCGCTGAAATTTGAATTTCATTTGTAGCGTTTCGTTTTATATACCCCAGGGAATAATCGTGAACGATATTCGAGAACCTTCTGTATTTTCTTGTCTAATCCACAAAATTCTTAAATGTACGTGTTCTTTATATCTTCCGCTCATCTCTCCATCCATGTAAAGCGTTCTAGAAGGTTCCTATCTACCCTCTGTTTTGCGTATACGTCCGTCCATGCCTCACACCTAGAATGTTCACTCCTAGAATGTCCCTTTATCAAAGGGTTGTAACCAGTCCTGAAAACGCGTTTGCTGCAAACTGTACCAAAAATTTTCAGTCTCCTGAACACGAGGGCAACCTTATGAATATTCCACTTCTGGTATGTGATAGAGCCTCTTTTGAAACGGTCGTAAATCACAATCACAGCTTGCTGAAAACGTCTCAAACTGGTAGAAAAATCGAGAAACAGTTTATTCAATCTGTCATCGTAACAATACTTAAGCTATGATTATGTAGATATGTATAGTTTTAGGTAAAGAATTTAGAATTAATACATAACATAAATGCATCATTTATCTTTAAATATTCGGCGTTAATTATTATTTTTTACTATTTTGTATTGATGATATTTTTAATCGTTAGGTGGAAAGCTATTTGCTATCACTACGTGAGAAGAAAGCGGCAAGTTACAAGGTATAGGAATGGAGACGCCTATACAACTACACAGGTAAGAAATTAAAAAAAAAATCTATTACTAATATTGAAACCTGAAGTAAGAAATAATTAAGAATATTATATATTTACTAGATGACCCGGTAAACTTCGTATCACCTACACAGATTTGTGTCAAAACTTAATACATCATTTTAAAAACAGACCATTGAGATTTCATACTACACCTATATCTAAAAAGACAAAAGTAATCAAATATTTCCCAGCTAGGAACAGTTTTTATTGAAAAATTCTTGTTTTTAGTTTTTTTATTTACTTATTATTTATGTTTACCACCATTTAAACCTTTCCTGAACTTCCACAAATATTTCAAGATAAGCCAAATCGGTCCAAATCCTGTCATTCTCGAGTTTTAGTGAAATATGTTAGCAAATAAAAAACATCTAACACAACTTAATCTCGTAGACGCCCATTAGGTATAACGTTAAATTAAACAACGTCAAACAAAAGATTACTAATTTCTAATGATAAAATCGAAAAATAAATTAGTTATAGTGTTCAATTCACACTTTAAAACACAATATATGAAGTGTATCGTAAATAGTTGTCATACATGTAGATTGGAAACTTTCCTATGTTGGGGTTGCTTGTGTAGCATTTTATGCTACACAAGCAACCCCAACGTGAAATTTATATGCGAAATATCGACAATGCCTTCCTCTGTGGCACAAAGCGATAGCGTGACACATTCGATATTTTTATAGAAAAGGAATTTAGAGAATATGGGTCAAACCAAATTATATCAAAGAATAAATTTAGATATTTTAATATAGATTATTGCTTCGTTTAGCATAAAAATTATAAGACGAATTGCTAAAGTAAAGATGAATCAAATCAAATAAAATCAAAGTCGTTTATTCATATAGGTAACACTTATGAACGTCATAAAAAAGAAATGCATATTAAATCTAATTTTACATGTATTGCCAGTTCTCAAAACAAGGGTGTAGAACGGAAGAGAAGAACTGGCAATAAACTCTCTGCCACTCTTTTCAATCGACAAGTTTTTTGTTTCAGTAATTCTGTAATATGTCATTCAATCCTAAATTAATCTTGCTATGCCCGTAATTTAACACTAATTTTGATAAAACACTTGTTTTAATTACGCGCAAAATGTTAATTTAAACTCATTGTATTGAATTGTCTAAATAATAACAATTTAGTTAATGTCAATATTAGCGACCTTCTCTATGTATTCTATATTTGAATATTTCAAAGTTTTTACGTTGCTAAGCAACCATTTACATAAAAGCCAGATATTTTTCGATACGCTTTATATAAAGCTCAATACAAACAAATGGAAAACCCTTTCCCATGAATATTCACGGCCGTTGACCGTTAGCTAGTTATATTAAATTTATACATGTGATATTTTATTAAGCGATAGAGTATAAGTCACCTGAACCATGCTTCATGCATATTAATACGAGCAGTTTCAGCCGATATATGCGTGTAGGTAACGTACAGTCAGTAAGAAAATGTAAAATAATATATATTATTATTTTATGAACGATTTTAATTTTATGAAACAGGCAGGTGTCGGTTTTATGAAAAAAAAAACAATAAAAATGTTCTAAATTAATTTTAAAAACAACAAACTAATTAATCACCTTCCTAGAACTGCCGTGTAATGCTTTCAAGAGTAAGGTGATTAAATTTTAAAAGTCAAGGTGCCTGTATAGCGCGGGCGAGTATTAAGACCATAAGTTTGACGACACTTATAAATAACTCAACTTATTATTATGACATAATAACTTGACTTATTAATATGACATTTGCATGCCTATTTGTATATTATGGCTGATTGTGGGAATTTTTATAATTTATCGATCTAAATGAACCAGTTTCTTTGCAAATAAACAATTTATTTATTTAAAAAAATAACCAATGACATTTTATGAATTTATTTTATTAATGTTTTGAAAAAAAACACTTTATCCAAGTTGACCTATATATGCGTTGTATCAACATGCCTAATTGATGTTAACAGCGATGATCTATTTGATTCTAGATAATTGACACATTAAAACTATAACTATAGTTTTCAATTGAGAAATATAAATTTGGGTAATTATGGATTTAAAATAAAACTTTTCAGCTGACTGTACACTTGAAATATGGGCATGCAATTCAAAGTCTATTTTGATCGTAAATTTCTGTATCCATACTAGCGTTTGTTATTAAACTATTCCCTTAAAATACAAAAAAAGCAAAACAACCTCCTTCATGGCATAATATGGCATGGCAAGCGCACCTGGGCCACATACTGCAGATTCGATTCCCGGCAAAATTCTATCGATTGATCACTTACTTGCCTTAAAAATTAAAACAATGAATGAAAACTCTGTGATATGCATTGGGGATTCAAACACAAATATAACCGTTTATAATAAATATTCACGTAATAATAGAAATTATGTTCTTATAAACAAACAACAAAAAAAATAGAAAGCTGTTCTTAAAACGTACACAAATTACTGCATTGTTTAAAATGTCAAGTTAAAAAGTAATTTCAGCGTAGGTAAGCATTTTGTTACGTCTGTGGAGCAGGGAGCGTCTATTGTTTTTATGAACGAACAATTTTCGCTACATTTCAATTTATAGCGCATTTCATGAAATATTTTGAAATGACACGTAACTGCGATACTAATGATTTATAGCTGCTACGTGAAAAAAACGTTTGTTACCATTGCTACATAATCTTTCCATAGATCATAGAATTTCTACGTTGACCACAACGTCATCAAATTACTAGTAGTTCTGTGCCCAATGTTTTCATTCTTAATTTATCTTTATATTTTCATTATAATTTTTCGTAATTGATTTGAGTTTTGTGCAAGAAATTAAGAGCCTGCATCAAAATTTTCTACTAATTTTTGAAGTTATACTTCTTTAGGCGCGTTATGAAAAATTGATGAGAGTGAAATTTTACGATGCGCGCGCACCGTGACACAAAATTAACAGAATGAAGTTGCCCACGGAAGATGCTACGGCATTGGACATAATTAAAAAGCAACATTCGAATAATAATAGAATTTATGTTACACTTAATGTAAGAGAATAATAATAAATATTTATTTATTTAATTTTTCAAATGTAAACTGAACTTTATTGACTATAACGACTCCTTTTCCAGTATTTGATTATTTAATTGTAATTAATTATTTGCATGCAGCAATCAAAAACTATTTTTAATAATGCCTAAGAAGTATAACTTTTTACGCGCGTACGTAAGTAAGTACACGCACCCTTTTTTTTATTTATTATTTTATTTATTTTATATTATTATACCGATTTATTTGTTTATAGTAAGATTTAGATGACTTGTAACACTTCAATATGACAGGACAATAACATTTATGCATCTGTTTCATTCATCCTTTCAAGTTGAGTTAGGTTCCGTTTCAATATGAAAATATCTACGAGTCACAATTGTTACGAGTCGTCAATTTGTCCATAGACTGCCGTTGTTCTTCACAGAAAAATTCTATAAAACTATTGATGAAAGCGTTAGTGTTTCTCCGGACCTTCGAAGTTATTTTTATTTTTAATAATTATTTTTCCGCAAATTCCGACATATACCTACACAAAAGCTTATTAAAGTTGCGCAACATTTTATTTACGTAATAAAACTGATGACAGCGCGCTACACCTAAGGGGCTGCATAGTATCAGGGTTGGGGTCTTCTTATGGAGCCCCATGGCTATATATGACTTTATTTTGAAATAAGAACCTTCGTTATGACTGAATAAATTTTCCTTATTTCAATTCGATGTTAAATATTTTCTTTATTCTCTAGGTATATTACGAACGAGTGAACACGCACAGTGCTAGTACATCATTCGCACATGCTTGTTGTGGACAACGGGACGCATCACGAAACTTGGTTTTGGACACGAAGACCCCTATCACCAAAGTGAGATTCAGCAAAGGATTCGCTTTTGCAAACATTGAAGCGGCTAGCGGTATGTATAGAAAATATATTACATACAAATTACTAACGGTGGCTAATCATACTTAGATTGGTCATGTACGTATGACATATTATAGTACACATGAGTGTAGGCTTGCGCGCCTTCTAGCAGTGGCTATGGGTGCTATTACTTAACATCAAGTAAGCCTTCTACTTCTGTTCTATAAACAAATAGTGCACTATGTATTTTATAATGTTCATACTAGGATGAAATTCAAACAAGGCATGACTGATAGTTTGTTCAAATATCCGTCCTAAAAATACCGATGTACCGATATTTCATGATTTTAAATGCCTTAGAAATCCACTGCAAAATCCACTAAAAACTATAACTTAATAGGGCAATATAATAAGTGTTAGTTATTTTATAGTTATATATAAATATCTTATGATCTTCAAGATAAGTCCGCAGGCAGATGAACCAATCGTTGAATGACCACGTGTCGTACAAAAATGAAGTCACACAGGAATTAATAAATAGTTCGAGTTTTTGGTATCATATGTGTAAAATGTTCATATTCAGATTTCAAATTTAGAATTAAAAGCATAACTATTGAACATTGATATTTCGAAACATTGAAATTATTCGAGTGTATGACCATTTTTATTGAACACGAAAGCTGGCTACAGCAATAAAACTCGGATTTTCATTTCACTTTTGTTGTCAATAAAAGCTTTAACGAGATGTAACTATCTACATTAATAAAAAATATGTTCACTATGCGTTCCATTGATATGATTGTTATAAACTTAAAACCTAAGTGATACATAATAGAATTTCTACTTAATAAATTGTGTTCAAACGCTTTCTTTTAAAATAAAAAAATTATGTTTATTATGGAACATAAGATACAGGTATCACTTATTCCACGTCATTAAATTTGAATGTGTATGCATTCCTACTCATCGGCAAAGAAGACAGAGGGTGTAGGCTGAGAGAAAAAGCCGGCTTAAAAAACTCTCGGTACTCTTTTAATTCACGTGTTATACAAAAAAAAAATTTCATTAGATATCTAAATCTGAAAAAAATTCATAGAATCTAGAAAATAAACGTTATTTGGGCTGTTAAAATAACATTCACTCACTCACACTTTTATACAAAGACTGGGTAGTGGGTATGTCGCTAAAGCCTCATAGAACCTTTTTTATATCCGTGCCCAAAATAAAAAATATAAATCTACCTATTTGCTCTTTAAATATTAGAAATGCTATACAAGGTCTTTTAATTTTATGTATAATAATTAAGGGGTTGAGAGATAAAGACCGCATAAAGTACGCCACAATTAATTTGCATGTTAGAGAAAAACTTATCGTACCCAAGGACGTTACAATTTGCATACGAGTTATAATTAGATTTTAGATCCAATAGAGAACGAGATTGAATTAAGTTTAATACGGCAGACGGAGCCCGCAAACCAAGTTACGGGAAACGTTTGCAAAATATAACTTGAATTGATAAGGAAATCGTGTATTGGTGTTTACGCTATTCGGGAATCATTTTTGAACCGGCGGAAAATTTCAATTCATTATACTTCTTAGTAGTAACTTGAGGAATACGCATTAAATAACGAAAACAGTTAACATTTATTTTTTATGAAAAAACATTAGGGACAAATATCAGTTTCACAAGTCTTTTATCTAATATATAAAATTCTCATGTCATAATATTCGTTCCCATACTCCTCGACCAATTCTTATGAAATTTTTTATGCATATTCAGTACTATCTGTCTTTCAAATCCCTAAGTGATAAGGGGTGTCCACCCCAAAAAAATTTTTTTATTTTTTTGAGAATTTTTTTGTTTTTATTTTTTTATGATACAACATACAAAATACACACAATACCTTATTTTCACCTTCTACGATCAACCCCTATTTTTTACCAATGTAGATAGTTATTTTTATTGAACAAAACAATGTTTGCCGGGTCAGCTATTATTTTATAATCATATAACTCAACAACAACATATATAATCATATAACTCTGTGAACAAATATTTTACAAAATTTTCAAAAACATAATTTTTTTTACAACCACCTTTATTTTAATAAATTAAACTACTTCCCTTATATTTTAAACGTTGAAATACAAGCAATTAACTGTGCAAATTTGTAAAAACATCGTTTTGATGAAAATTTATCTGTTGCCAACGAACGTTCCGCTAGCTCCCGCGGGGACGGTATTCCATTTGTATGAACTGAACGATACAACAAAGAAGTTTTAAATTAATTTTCCTTGAAAGCTCATCTTGAGTAATAATTTTTGCAGAATTCGAAGATCAAAGGTCAAGATTCTTCGCGGAACATGAAAGGTTTGATGATTTTATGGAAATGCGTGAGGGCTTAGATTTAATTGGAGTCAGTTCCTTCAAGGAGTATATGGTAGCTTATAGGTGAGTATTCATTAAGTGTTTTTTTTTTTTTCGGCAATTCACACCAATTGACCTAGTCCCATGCTAAGCTGGTGAAGCTTGTGTTATGGGTACTAGGCAACGGATATACATACATATTATAGATAGATATACATATAAATACATATTTAAACACCCAAGACCTAAGAACAACACCAAATGCTCATCACATCGATGTTCGACTCAGCCGGGGATCGAACCTGGGAGGGACCCATGGATTCGCAGTCAGGGGTACTAACCACTAGACCAATGAGTCGTTAAATATTTCCAGTAGGGACGTGTCTGTTTTAAGAATAATATTTCATTTAACTCTCTTACCTGAGGTTGTAGGTTCGATCCCCGGCTGTGCACCAATCGATTTTCTTTCCATGTGCGCATTTAACATTTGCTCGAACTGTGAAGGAAAACGTTGTGAGGAAACCGACATGTCTTAAACCCAAAAAGTCGACGGCGTGTGTCAGGCACTGGAGGCCGATCACCTACTTGCCTATTAGATTTAAAAATGATCATGAAACAGATTCAGTAATCTGAGGCCGAGACCTAAAGAGGTTGTAGCGCCATGATTTTTTTTAACCGAGCTCGTCTTTTGTGCCTCCAATTCAACGTGCTCCTTTGTTTTCCTTATTAACTTAGAATTGATCTCAAGAGACAGTTTATGGAAACTGTAGTATTTGCATTCATAAAAATGATTTATTATTGTACATTAGAGAACAGTGTCTTAAAGAAACAACAGATTACAACCAGCTAAAAAGCATGATCTTAAATTATTCTAAATAACTAATATATAAGTATTTGCAGTTAACTAGAATTCTTTATACACGATATTGTTACAGGGATACCGATCGATGTCCGTGGTATGCCTCTCAACTACTATTCTGGAGCTTGTCTTGTCTTCTTCTATCCTGGCCCCTTAGGATCGTGATAGAATGTAACACGGCGTATGTGCATTATACGGTAAAATAATTAACATTTTTATTGTTAGATAGAACTTGAAAACATGTTTTAACACGTGGAAAAGTTAAAAGAAGAGATATTCTTTGGCATTTTTCGTCTCAATAAGAATATGTCAAACAAAAAATGATTTTGTATTTTTTTTTATAGATAACGAAGATTTTTGGGACAAATTACGAACTGGATCCGAGTAGACAACTAGACTTAGACACACATCTCTCAGACACTATGCCCCCAGTGCCAGCAACTAATTACGCCTGGGCTCTTGCAGACGAGCAGAGCGCAGTTCTTTGTTCGGCCCCAAGGCCACCAAGAACCCTTCCACTTTCCCACGCCTCAACCGTTGATAGCCTAGAACTCTTTGCGGCTATACGAGGTAATTGTGCCATTGTTCCATCTTACTCAGAAGCCATGCGTATAGATGCAGCCTTACGAGAAGAACCCGCTGATAACGCTTCGAACCCTGGAGTTCTTATAGACATAGAATCTGAGAGACCCAGACCGGCTATCAAAGCTGCATCCTTCGATGAACCTCCTCGCCGGCCCAAAGTAACTATAACTGGTACGCACTCCAGCCACAACATTGCTGATATAAACCAAGCCAAGCAGCTTAATCGAAGGTCATGGGCGGGAGTCATTACATCGGCAAGGAGTGCAAGACAGATCATAGACGATTTAGCTAGTAATGTCAATTATGAGCAAATACCAGAAACAGTACCTAGACAAAGGGAAAACTCTGTCTATTACTCAAGGGAGTTGTCCCCTATTTCGTCTAGAGATCCTTTTGGTGGTCGAGAACAAACAACGCCTACGGATGAACCCCCTTCTTATGAAGAAGCGCTAAAACTGCCAGCCCTCCGTAAGTTAACTAGATCTATAACTGGAACTGACTTCGCTGGCCCCAGAAGAGCATTCTTGAGGGACGTTCTTTCGAATAGACGGTCCTGTTTGGAAGGCGTAGGAGTTCTAGCGGGAGCCAAAGTAGTTAGGTTACCTTGTAGTGAATCTGGCGAGGAAACTCATCTATAATAGCGATTTTATAGCTTCTTATGCAATACTATAGAAGTAAAACAAATTATTATGAGGAGCTTACATTTGCAGTGGAATTGAGAAGACATGAAAATTATTGTTAATTTTCTGCCATTAGAAGTAACGTTGATGTATAAATGTAAATATATTTTAGCTTAACGCTTGTAATAAATGTTTTCGATGTAAGATTGACTAAAAACATGCCTTTGGATTTTTTGAAAGTACGTCAATTATTTGAGACACCATTTTACCATTCTCCCTTTTGGAGTTATGATTTTCCAATTTAGGTACCACAAAAGTAAAGTAATCCTTACAAAGCTTATTCATTAATGTAAATATTGGGCAGTGCCTTTTATATGTAAGGTTAATTAAAACATACTCACGTTCAAAATAATTCAGTTGGATGCTTGCGATTCTGATAAGGAGGAAGCTTGTAGTTTATTGTTTATCAGAATGCCAAATCATAAAATGACTACTTTACAACTGTTTTGAGCGCGACCGCCGCTGCGAAAACCGCTGTGTGAGTTCGAAAAGTGAGTTACAGAATCTCAAGGCAGTACTTCATTCCGTATTATTCCATTTACAAGATCTCAAAAACAAAAAGCCTCAAAACAAAAGGCAGCGTATAATGCAACAGAGCATCGTATATATTTAATCTTTATTCTTATCTTAAGCTATTCTTTAACGGCGAACGTAATCCTGCTTAACGACCTTACATTTATGGCAATGAAAATGTTAAAATGCCTTTTGTGTATTTTGAATTTTTAGATTAAGCTAATAATGTTGTCATTAACACGCATTTAGAGAACATTAGACACAGGTCATAGACAGGTCATAGGCATGCCTATGCCCGAGGCATATGCTCGGAATAAGCATGGAAACCGATGGCTGTTGATGCTGATGCTGCTCAGAGCACATTCTAAAAACGCTAGACGGGTATTCAATATTAGTAAAGTATGTAAGCAATGTCTACTATGAGCACGTCAACACACTTCGAGACATGAGTGATGAAACATTAGCGTGCGATGTATCAGTGATGCCAACTCCTACAGATTGTTCTAGAACCAACCACCAACCGACCAACTTCATATATCCCACCTAGTCCTGGAATGCGAGGCTGTGGCTAATGAACGTGCAGAAATCCTCGGAACAGTGAGGTCGCTCCAGGAAGCCTGTGAAGTGCCCAGGAGACTTCTGTGCTTCTGGAAGGAGCTAGGCTGGCTAAATTAGCCAGGACTTAACGCACAACGGACCAATTTGGTGTCTAATTGCGGAAAATGAGTCCAACAACCCTAACCCAATCCCTAAATATAAAAACCCTTAAAAAATGTACTCGGTTCGAAATCTAATTTAAATTTGCATCAAAAATACAGTTAGTATAAATTATATTCGAATAAGATCTTGGAGTAGTAAAGCATTTTGATATTTAAGTAATAGCCACGCTTTGATTTGATTTGGTTGGGTTCTAGGCAAATATAAATTGTATAAAATAGTACGTTGGCATCACTGGTCTGTATTCAGTTTTACTCCATTTTGTATAAAGATTTCCAGCTTGGTTCGTTGACTATTTAGCCAAGAACAAGCCATTCTAAAGTTTAGCGGTATCTAACGTATAAATATGTCTATTTTAAAATAATTTAATATATTAGCGCCAAAGTGATATTAATTATAAGTGAATGTGGAATGGAACCAATTAATATAAAAATTGCTTATAAGTAGACTTAATCGATGTCAAAAGGGTTTTAAAAATACATCCTATACTATTTGCTTATAGAAGAAAAAAGTCTTAATCATTACTCAAAAATTCATTCTTACCACAGTTGTTATTTCAAAAAAGATATGTTTCACATGGAGCTGCGCGACTTTGTTCCTAATAAAACAAATCGGCAAAATTAGAAATCCCTCCAATACTCCATAGCATATTACATAGTAAAGACTAGAGATTTAGACGTGTAGATACTGAAATAGATATATTATAAAGTGCCAATACAAGACAGTGATTCTTAAGCTGGCCATAGACGGACCGCTTGTTGCAGCCGATACCGACAGAGAGCAGTCCACTACGACTGTTTGGAGCAGCTGTGTTCGACCGCAAAATAATGCTGATGCGAGTTCATATATATATATAATTACATTTACAAGATGGAATTCGATGAAGAATCACTGCTACTTGTACTATTATTACGCAAGCATAGGCGTAGAAGACACCGTAGTATGTGGTTGCGTCCAATACTACAATCAAGAGAACAGCATGGAATATTTCATACTTTGTATCCCCAGCTGAGAGAAGACACTACACTGCAGTCGGTATCGGCTGCAACATGCGGTCCGTCTATGGCCAGCGTTAGATTGAGAGTGATTTATTTTTTTTAATTTCAGTTTATTTCTCTGTTTATTGCTTTAATGATTACGGAATCGATTCTCAAAGGGGCAATTATTCCGGCATAGTAAACCTACCGAACAAAATTGATCAGCATCACGACGTAATAATGTTTACCCCATGCCCAAGGGATATTAAAAGTCTCTAATTTGTGAAACAAATTAATAACGATTTTTTGGCTTCAATTTCAATAAATTTAATCTTTTTTAAACTTTTTCAAAACAGGAAATTCAGGTATAATGTCTTATAGATAGGGTATAGGTAGATTCAACGTTAAACATAGTGTATATATCTGATGTAAAACATATTAGGATTGTCGGCGTCAAAATGTTATAAAACTATAGTACTTAATTAAAACTTATGTTTATAATCTTCCATATATTTTGTGAGAAATAGTGAAATCTAATTGAATAAAGCGCGAGTCGGTTTTCAAAACTTAAGGACAGTTAGTGGCCCCTTATGTGTACTATATGACAAAACCCATCGCTTACGTTCATAGTATTCAGTGTCGAATTGGGTCTGCCAAGCAGATCGGTGACTTAAGCGACTAAGAAGCAAATCTGGTGCACCCACGCACAATAAGCATAAAATACTATTAATGTTATTTAAAACTTGACATAAAAAACTGAGCTATAAGTATTTACTCACTATTTATATGCCTAAATATAAAAATTACGGGTTTTCCTTTTATTTACTGAAAAATTACAATAAAAAACTGGAAATTATTTTCTAATTGATAATTTTTAATTTTAATAAGTTTTTGCATCAAATACTTTATTTCATTTGTATCTAATATTTAGATATAACATTAAACCTTTATAACCATACCAAAACAAAAGAAGTCAGACTGAGCGAAGAACAATATTTTAAAAACTTGGCTTGGCCGGCTGTTACCCTATAGAATTATTGCTATGCAAGCTACTTCGAATCTCGCACCTCGTCATTTTCAATTGTTTTATGCGTAATTAAACCCTTGACGCTGCGGCTCATTCGGCGCTACACTACGCGACAGCTTTTCACCTTTAAGCTGTGGCCACCGCCTAACATTTTCGCCCGAGAAATAACACAGCTCGCTATATTTATATATTATTATTTGTTAGACTAAGACTGTATATTTTTAATTATACCTGTCTAAACCTCTCCTAGTTATTAGGATAACTTACTTAATGTAAATTAAATGTAAACGCTTTTAAAATTCACATTATATAATTTTGTATAGAGGCTATGATATTTTCGAATATAAGTAACGCAAGGTAAATGAAATGTTAATTATTTTCAATAAAGTATGTTATGAAATAATATTCTGTTTTAATTATCAACACCTAGATTTTTTTTTAAATATTTGTCTGTAATAGATAAATTTAATATAAAAAGTAATAAAATTTAAGATAAATGAATATCATGGGAAAAAGCTTCTGAAAACGCATTTCAAAAGGATACTTCCAAATTTAAAAATAATATTTCGAACTCCGTTTAAATTAGGATAACACATAATGGATTCATCTGCAGACATCGAGATAGAATACGAAATTACACACCTATCAACTCGACGTCCGTTGCTCTACAACTAAGCTTATATTGAGCACTTTATGAAACCAGCTACCATTTCAAATTGGGGCGAGAAAAGACCCCAGCATTTTTTTAAAACTGGTGCGCACTTGCGGACTGGCAGTATGAGTGTCCATGGCTCCTACCCTATAAATATCTCTAAATTAATTGACTTTTCTTGGTAATTTCGCATCAATGGTATAAATTAGTATCCTAGTAATAGTCTAATATATAGAAGTAGTAGGTGATAAATACTATTATAAATTTAAATTCGATAAAAATATGTTAAAAACCCGCCCAATTATGAAATCTTCCTAAGTAGGTACTATTGTTTGCCGACGATGTTAATAGGGTAATTAAGACAAACAGTGAAGTTCTACATTGCATTCAGACTGCGTCTGGGGGTATTTATTTTTTTAATTATTTACACTTCGTTGCATATAAATGCAGTACAATTAAAATAATTAAATAAAAAGGAAGGCAGCTGACGGCCTTATCGCTTTCAAGCAATCTCTTTCAGGCAACCACTATGAGAAAAAATTATAAAGGTATCTAAGGTGAGCGCAAGGAGTGCAAAACTACGTGTGACGGATTTAAACAAAACTAATGGAACAAAGCAATTGGTAGTAAGTATATTGTGATTAAAAACGTACTTACCGGAGAGGAAGAGTATTGTATAGCAAGTTTTATGACAGTTGTAATGAATTTCTTAATTGTGTCACATTTTATAATACATTTTGTTAATATTTCCCTTATCCTTGAGGTCGTAGGTTCCAACCCTGGCAACAATGGACTTTCTGTATATGTGTGCATCTAATGGTGACAGAAAACATTGTAAGAAAACCGATTAATCGACGAGATGTGTCAGATAAAAGGCTGATCACCTACTCAAACTCAAACCAAAATAACGTTATTCATATAGGTAACCAATTACGCTTATGAGCGTCAACAGAAAAGATATTAAATTGATTCCAAATTTACATTTACTACCAGTTCGTACCGAGGGCGTAGAGCGGACAAGAAGAACTGGATAGAAACTATCCGCCACTGTTTTGTCTATGAAATGAAAGAAACAGATCCAATCTGAGGCAAAGCCCTATTTAGTGTAGTAATGTGTATTATTATTATTCCACGTGTACATAGTTGCGAGCATCGCGCACTATATTACCATTTTTTATAACCAGTTTATAACTCAAAAACAATAAAGCCCCACGAAACAAGGTTGTTTTTTCACACAAAGTTATGATACTTTGAATTTATGATTGTCATAAAAAATAAAAAGCATTTTATGATACTATTAGATGATTTTAGAGCTCTTTATGACGCGATAAAGAGGTGGACTATCAAAAGGGAATTTTAATGAAACTTCTAAAGGATTTAAACGCAAATTTATGAATGCTACTTATACATATATGAACACTCAGTCAGAAGACCAGTACCTATTTGTAATTATATAATAATCATTTCAGCATTATTGTATGAGCATTAAGGATTTTACGTTTTCACGTCTGTCATTTGGTTTTATTGTGCACAACTAGCGGACCCGACACACGTTGTCCTGCATGATATTTCAAGTGATTAGGATATTAAACAAAGTGTGAAAGTACCGACTGCAGCGCCATCTGCTAGGCTGATTTGTGAATCTTAACCATTCAGGGCGTCACTCAAACGCTTACAAAAAAAATCATTCAAATCGGTCAAGCCGTTTAAGTGGAGTTCAGTGACTTACACACGTTCAGTAGAATTATATATATAAAGATATTATATACCTACATATTAGCTCAGACAGCTCTGCAGGCATTCTGTGAATGTTATGTCAAACGCTATAAGATGATATCAAAAAAGTTTGAATTGTATGGTGGTTCAGTATTCTTAAATTTTCTAATTTTCCGCGCAATTTTCTTATTTTTTTCTGTCATAAGAACCTTCTCCTGACAATAACAAACACAACAAAAAATAATTAGAGAAATCGGTCTACCCATTCACCCGTGATGTCGTGACCAAAGGAAATAGGGATTTATTTATATAGATACTAGTGGACCCCACAGACGTTGTCCTGCATGATATTTAAAGCGATTAGGATATTAAGCAAAGTATAAAAGTACCGACTGCAGTGCCATCTGCCGGGCTGATTTGTGAATCTAAACCATTCCCAGATCCCCTTGAACACACAAAAAATTTCATCAAAATCAGTCCAGTCGTTTGAGAGAAGTTCAGTGACATACACACTCACAGAAGAATTATATATATAAAGATTTGAATGAGACTATTTAACTCGGCATAATATAATGATTATTACAAAATAATATCGCTATTCAAAAATGGTGGTAGGAGGATTTAAGGATTTTTTTAAATTAGTACCTTTATCACTTAGAGGCATATATAAAGGTGAAATCAGACGGTTCACTCGAATGATTGTTCACTCGAGTGAATGCTTCATTTTTTTTCATTCTATGTTCACACGGCTTAGACGAAATGATACAGAAATGAACATTCATTGTTCTTTCTTTTAAATACGTCATCGAATGAAGTCGTACGTCTTGGAATTAGTTTAATTTGTGATCATTTAATCAAAGAGTTGACAAAAAAGAAGCAAAGAAAACGTCGACGGTGGTGGGTGCGACCATGGATTGAAAGAAGAAATTTATTAGGAGCTTCCAATACATTGTTGAGAGATCCTGATTCATATTCTAATCATCTTCGAATGGATGAAAGTAAATTTGATGAAAAGTTAAAAAAAAGTTATAACTTCGTCGAAAACGTGATGTCCGTCGGCTACAGGACTCGAAACAAAATGGCCGAATCCGAATGAACGTTCTCTCAGTGTTCAGACAGTTCATTTCTCGTTCATTCGGAGTGGGAATGAAAGATACCGGATGCCAATATCCAACACTGTTGGATCGGTTCACTAATGAATTCATTCGGCACTCGTATTTCATTTTTTGTTCAGACATTTATTTCGAGTGAAATGTACCGAATGAAAGGTGAAAATGAACAAAAAATGAACCGTCTGATATCACCTTAAGTTATAGTTTACAACCTATACACAAAAAAATTTATAAAAATCATTCAAGTCGTTTCGGAGAAGTATATTTGTGATACGAGAATTATATAAGTATATTTATTTCTTGAAATAACTCCTAAATATTTATTTAAATGGTGTAATTATTTCTGTGTCTATTTTATAACATATAACTACTAGACATCTATAAGTAATATAGTTTGCAAGTTTCTTATTGCATTTGGGTGATTAGCCCTCTAAACCAGACACAATTTTTCACCCGTAATTCTCACTCAGTATTTGAAGCTTTTTGATATTTCGTATGAAGTACCAGGTGCATCTCATTTTACTTTAGGTAAGTAAGCTTTATTTAACACGCCGTCAATTAAGTTACAAACATACTATTTAGTTATTGTACGTAACGACAGAACATAGGAAAACATCAAATCAAATCAACACAATGTAGACTTTTGAACGTCAAAAAAAGAAATATATAATAAAAGCTTCTATATTTACATTTACCTACTGCTAGTTCTCAAATCAAGGGCGTTGAACGGAAGAGAAAAACTGGCAATAAACTCTCCACCACTCTCTCTAATCGCCAAGTTTTTTGTTTTATACAACGTTTGTAAGCAGCTGCTACCATTTCAACATGTTCCACATGACATCTTTAAGTAAATAACAGTTAATCAATAATAAAAAACAAAGATTTGTCCTTTATCAGCAGCAGGCATCGAAATAGGAGCACGCACTTACATTCTCGTGGAAACAACACGCAAATACATAGTCGAAATAACTAACATCACCGCATACACGAATTCAAGTCCGACCAGTCACCACAAGTAGCACCAGTTCACAAGTATGGTATTTATTTGCACTAAGCCGGATCTCACTTTAGAGTTGATAAACATACGCTGCGAACACTGCTGCAACTGAAATACGGAGGTAGTTAAGAATAACTACAACTACAGTTGCGTAAAACGTGATCTTAAAGCGTTTCGATACTGCAGTTAGCGTACGGATCCTTCAGCACTTAGTTAAATAATATAACAAAACCCATTATCTGGGAAAATAGTTTGTAAAAGTTTGTAATCGATAAAGCCGCAGAGGCCGGGACCGAAACTGTTTATTTATCACTTTTGATGTCCCGTTGATGTCAATTTATTTTTCGGAATAAAATTTGTCTAATTTGATTGAGAATTACGAGCTTTGGTAAACATTTTACGAGATAGAATGTTTTTTTAGGCCAGAAGGGCAGGTCATCGCGCTTAAGACTGAATATTTACTTAGCAGATATTTAATTTACAACTCAAATTCAAATTCAAAAATCATTTAATCGTATAGATAACAAACACATTGTACACTTATGACTCGTCAGTAAAGAAATACATATTAATGCTTCTAATTTTACATTTAGTGACAGTTCTCAAATCAAGGGCGTAGAACGGAAGGGAAGAACTGGAAATAAACTCTTGGCCACTCTTTTTAATCGCCATGTATTTTTTAAACAACGTTTGTAAGGAGCTGCAACCATTACACCATGTTCTACATGACATCTTAAGTAATTAATAATAATAACATAAATTAAAAAAAAGACTTATCCTCTATCAGCAAGGCATGGTGAAATAGGAGCACGCACTTACATTCTCGTGGGAACAACACGCAAACACATAGTCGAAATAATTAACATCACCGCATACACGAATTCAAGTACGACCAGTCACCACAAGTAGCACCCGTTCACGAGTATGACGCGTGGCCAGCCATCGGCCCCCTCGCCATATTTTAGGGAGAGAGACAACCCGACGCATGGACGCAGCCGTCAGCCGCCGTGCCGCCAAGTGTCAGAATAAAACAGAAAGCAGCCCGATCTAGTCATTAAGTCATCATAATATACCAAGCTAGAGAACGTCAGGGATAAAGATAGCTGTTTTAAATTCTGTTAAATAAAAGTCGTTTTTTGTATATACATTGTACTCTTTATATCAAATTTCAAGGGACCGAGCATTTTAATTCATTATAGACAGGTTTCGTTATAGGGAGGGAAATATTAATGTAGGGGTTAAACCAAATACATTGAAGTCATTTTTACGTTATAAAGTTTTACAACTTTAAAAATAACCTAAGCTCTGAGATTCAAAGTCGACACTTAGCACTAAGTAGGTATTCAAAACCCATGGAATTTACGGACTGAATCATACCTGGCTCTTTTACCGAAAGAGAGAAGAAAATACAGTATATCTATGATACCATCAATGGTCTTACTTTGGTACAAAACCTAATCTAATAAACCAAATCACATTTTATAATTTCTAATTTGTAAAGTAAACCGAACTACGCAAATAACGTTCACTGTTCAATAACGTAATTACTGAGTACACGAATTCAATTACGTGACTCAAATCTTTAGATAACAAAATTTGTATTCGCTATGTTTCTCCGTAAATTATCAAATCATCATATAATTACTTAATATATTTATTAAGACTAACGAAGATAAAATTCACAACGCACAGAAATATGATTTTTCGTACACTTATGAAACTGCATAATATTAAATTTTTTATTTTGATGATGTAGCATTTTAATGGAAATTGTCCAGAATTTTGTATTAACACGAAAATAGAAATCTTACTTATCTATAATTTAAGTATAAATATATATTTCTTTGCCAATTATAACGCTACTGCGGAAGTCACACGCAGGTCAATAAAAGCGGAGAATAAAACTTTCCTGCTATTTCACATAGACGAATAATAAAAACTATTTATTTCCTACTAAAGTTCTATACAAAATGGATGAATTACAAGAAATTTCACCTTAAACTATGTCAAATCAACATTCGATAAAAGGCTAGTCATTGTAATTATCATATGTATTAAATAATAGATATTATTTTACTCTATATTTATCATTTATATCAAGAAATTAATTTATGTTAAATATTTTTATTATCGCTATGAATGCTAAATGAAATAATATGTATGATATGTTTTCGGGGTCCCCTACAGCTTTCAAGGGCCTTTTAAAATCTTTGTAATTGTTTTGTCTTTTGTGTATGTGTCACCGTAAATTGTAAGCACCGTTAGATTGTAATCTATCTCGCGAGATTGTAAACTGTCGAAAGATTGTGAAGTCAACGTACTGCTTACAATTTAACGTATTATTATTCGGTAGATTGTAATCTATCGTATGCACTACTCATATAAATTGATGTTTACATTTTCGTGCCTATTATTTTATTTCTTTTTAGTGGTGTTACTCATACTTTTATATAAAAATAATCATAAATGATACAATTACCTTCTTTAATTACAACTTGTAATTTTTTTTACATATCATGTAATTGTGAGATATCTATCATGTTTCCTTATTGATGAATAAATGTTTAATGAAAATGCTGAAGAGAGTGCTTGCGTCTGGGTATACTCTCAGGGGGTAACTTCGTCGATTAAGAATTAGATAATAGCCACGCTTATGAAACTAAGAAAGCCTGAGTGAGCAAAATGTCCAGCCTTTGCTCCTACGGTAAGGTATACAACAATTTAAAAGAAATTATAAATTTTGTCATGGATGAAGGTTAGGTTTTTTGTTGAGAATAATTGCAAAAAAAAAGATTTTGCTCTTTTGTAACTTGACGATTTTCAAACTATTTCATCCTTCGTATGCTACATTATCCTATATACAGATAGAGGCCATATTTATCTCCATTTTTTTTAAAACCTGTCCCGGCTCTAGTTACTCATTAAGATTAATTTATAACAGACATAATCATGTTTCGTTAACCACAGTCGCTTGTGGTTTCCCAGATATTGCATCATAGATAATACTGTTGGAAATATATAGTATTTACAATATTATTAACCTACATAGTAATAATAATTAAAAATGGATAAATAGAAAACTAAAACAAATTTCAAAAGTTCGGTCCCCGTGGCAGTATATTAATATAATGCTGGCAGCATTTCCTCGCTGTATTGCGATAGTTATTCGTTGAGCGAGGAAAGCACCAGTTCCGCCTTAGCGCCTGCACTTGAAGCCCACGGCCTATGACTTTTTGTATTTCTTTACACATTTTAGGTAATGTTTATAAAAAGTGGTTGTTTTAGTGGACAAGCAGACAGATCCGCTCTCTTAATTCTACAATGCCTTAACTCATATTCTAGAATGTCAATCAAACTAAAATATAGTTTAAATAGCTGTCATACCTTTGACAGAGCTCAAGACGAGTTTGTCACTTAATATACGAATTACAATATCTATATCAATATATCAATATCATCTTCAATTTTAAAAATTAAAAAGGCGGTACTGACATCTCCCGTGCTCATCCGAGACATGTGTCAACACTGCCAACTTTCTAGTTAAACCCGGGATTTGAACCCAAACACTACTGCCGTCGAACGTAAACCACTGCACTCCTTTGAAGACCTATTTTACGTCAGTATATACATTATGGAACTTATTATACAGCTTCATAATAATTGGATTAATTCTATAAGCGATGGAAGTAATTCTATAGAATAACATAAATAAAAAAACATAAATCAGTGACGCTACAACCTGTTTCATGATCATTTGATAATCTAATCGGCAAGTAGAAGATCGGCCTCCTGTGCATGACGCACGCCGTCGAATTTTTCCCTTAGCGTTCGAGTGAATGTTAAATGCGCAAATAGAAAGAAAGTCCATTGGTGCACAGCCGGGGATCGAACCTACGACCTCAGGGATGAGTCGTACGCTGAAGCCACTTGGCCATCACTGCTCATAGAATTACATAGATAATTAATTAATTGACAAAGGAGGTGTGGCTGATCACTTTGATCAATCATCTAAGCACCAGTGGGCTGCGTAGACATGAGTTATTTCGATATCGTATTGACAGCAACAGATAATATAACATTTAAAACAGACAATCATTTAAGTTTGCTTGAAACTTAATTTTAAGATCTTAATTTTTACGTTTAACCATAAAAGTTTATAAACATATATGTATTTTAATTTACATAAAATGTGTAATAATAAACCTTATAATAGTAATTTGTATGTTCATAACTGTAAATTTCTGTCAATTATTTTAGTGTCCTCAATTAACTGTGTTCTGTGGTTAAATCAAATTATTAAATTAAATTTTTTGAGTTCTAGATTAAGAATAGCGGTCTAGATCCAAAGTAGGTAAGTAGTAAAATAAAAGAAAGTGGTAGAAAAAAAAAACTAATTGTGTTCTGTGTTAAATCAAATTATTAAATGTATTTATTTTTTGAGTTCTAAATCAAGTATAGCGGTCTAGATTCAAAGTAGGTAAGTAGTTAAAAAAAAAGAAAGTAGTAGCAAAAAAAACTAATTGTGTTCTGTGGTTAAATCAAATTATTAAATTAAATTTATTTTTTGAGTTCTAGATCAAGTATAGCGGTCTAGACTCAAAGTAGGTAAGTAGTAAAAAAAACTAATTGTGTTGTTAAATCAAATTATCAAATGTATTTATTTTTCTACTTCTAGATCAAATATAGCGGTCTAGATTGAAAGTAGGTCTTGTTTCTAGATATTAATCATTTGTTATTAGGTTGAATTTCTAGAGCATAGCCTTGATCTGTTTTCAGCGTCTAGGATAGCGTGATCTAAAACCTTAGTTGGAAAGCTTTCAGAAAGAAAAACAAAACACAAACTGAAACTGCACTGCAATGTGGCTCTATAATCTCCGCTGTCCCTATTTTTGTTTCTAATATTTTATCATAAAGATATTATTGGCTAGGTAAGATGTTTCTGAACCTTAAGTTAGTTTATATCTAAAACAGTTAAAGAAAATGTATATTAGAGTGTTTAATTTTAACAAATAATCAATGATCTCGAAATACTTTTTATTAAAAAAACAGTTCTACAAACGTTTAGGTCTAGGCCTCAGATGTATATTGTTGGTGATCATTTGTTTTATTAAATACGCAATTAGATTATAGGCCATCTGTCCCTGATAGACGTCGTCTACTTTTTGGCTCCAAGACATGCCGGTTTCCTCAGGATATGTTCCTTCAGCGTGCGAGCAAGTTTGAAAGACAAAGAGGCCGTTGGTTGGACAAAGAGGGACATGAGAGTCGATACTTCGTTATATAAAACTACGTTATACATATGTCTTAATCTATGCTTCTATTAATAAATAGTAGTTTATGCAACTGTTATATAATAGAGGGTATTAAAATATGAATGTAGTTTTTTGAAAATAAGATTAATACCTAATTATATGCAGTTGCATACACTACTTGATTTAATCTCATGGCTATAGGTTTCCAAGTCATAAAGTCTTGGTAACATTTGTCGTACGCTTTTCTTGATTTTTCTGGCAAAAAAAGACTATTCGTCAGTTTCGTAGCTGTTTCTAGAATGTCAGGTGGAGTTAAATTTCATTTATCGTCGGTGTTGCTTGATATTTTTGCGACTAAAGTTTTATCCAACAAAATAT
Source organism: Pieris melete (assembly GCA_963693345.1). Taxonomy (NCBI): domain Eukaryota; kingdom Metazoa; phylum Arthropoda; class Insecta; order Lepidoptera; family Pieridae; genus Pieris; species Pieris melete. Next base: position 114,619 of record CAVNZK010000053.1, on the reverse strand, counting down.
TACTCAAACTCGTATGTACGAAATAGCGCCAAAAAGGAAAAAGTCTGTTATTGGTCTATTGGCTCGGAACCAGCGCGCTCACCACACATTTTGTGTACTTAAATTGAATTGAAACCTCCTTGGTCGGGACACATTGTACTTTAATAATTAAAAAAATATTTTAAAGCATTGTTTTGTTAGGAGAATAATGCTTTAAAATATTATTTTCTTATTTTTCCTAAAGAAGCATGTAAATAAAATATGCCAATAAAATCCTGTATATGTCATTTCATACTTAGAATTTTACCGTTTGCGATTTAATTATATAAATAATATTTTGCCACATTTGCATAACTGCGCGTAGTAATTCAAAACATGTTTATAGTATTTTTATGAATATGGAGGTAGGGAGAAGGTGGCAAACAGCCTATTTGTGAATAGCCCTATTAATTTGTCCTTGTACAATAGACATCAAGAGAAAAGTGAGTCATCGGACAAAGAGGCGCCGTGGAGTCGGCGACGCAATGTCTGGAATCTGAGTACATTTCTGCGATTAATATCACAAACCATCTAGGAAGCTTTATACATCGGAGTTTTGTTATTTTCTAACCTTAGCGGTATTTATATTACAGAAATTTTTACCAAGCTTCTTAGAGCATAATTAAAAGTTAAAAAAGTGCGTGCGTACGTAGTACCTACATATTTATACAAATCTAAAACTTTAGATTTCCAAGACTTAGAGGGAGGGAAAAAGGAAGATTTTTTTTAGGAATTCAATGAATTTATTGTCAATATTAAAAGTGTCGAAAAATAATACAAATTATTAATTTAATTTTTTAAATTCATTTCGTCTGTAATAAAAACACTTGGCATTTTAATCTACAATAAATTATTTTGCATAAAATATAATATTAAAAAAAAATACTAATATTTCATAAATTCTCTCTACGAAATTTGATTTTAAAAATAGAATTTCCATAAGGAAGTTTGCCCTTCTCACTCTCTCGCAATCAGTCTCAATCTCGCTCTCTCCCTTTTCTTCGACAAAAACGCTGCACATCTTCGTGACGCTAATACTAGATATTATTATTATTGCGTTTCATGCGTAAAAATTGTACCCTCATGCGCCTAAAGAAGTTTCACTTCAAAAAGAAAAATGTTTTCGTAGTATTAAGTAATAATGTTCATAAGAACAGAGTATTTGTGAATGCCTTTGATCGTGATCTCATCTAACTAGATGAATTAAACATGACCTCAGTAGACAGGCCTTATGGAAATTTTAACAACCTCCAAACTTGGGTGATTACGCCAAACTTTGCATTACCCGAATTAAATTTATTTAAAGGAACATTTATTAAGTTTTCACATCATTTATTTCGTTATCTGAGAATTTTAATAATAGTAAATTAGAACTGGGCGTGGTATGTAGCTACTAAAAAGGTAAGTTAGCGTACTAAGCGGGAACAGCTAGTTAAAAATAAATTCGTCAAATCGCTTCGTTTTAACTTTTTTTTATGGCTCTGGCACGATTTACGTGTATTAGCCCGCGTCAAGTATAGGATTTTTTATAATACGTGCTTGTCTTTTAGAAATTCGACAGTGTCCTCCATGTACGGTTTAAGCACTCGCCCGGTACCGCACAACCCTCCCAAAGGCCGAGAACAAATTTAAATTAAATTAAAACTTGCCCTCGAACCGGGAATCGAACCCGGTACCTAGCTGCGACTTAATAAGACCGCTAGGCTATGAGTCCCCTCGTTTTAACTTAAATACTCTATCTAATAATCTATTTATTTTTGTCACAGCATAAACGCAACATTTTTGTGAAACAGACGAAAAATTACCACATTGGCGAAAAGAGTGCAAGACTAATTTAGATTCTATAAATATAATTTGATGCATTTTTCTGTCTGAAATGTTAAATAGGTATATTTATCTGAACAATCGCTGGTATCAGCTGCCATTCTCATTATAATTTAATAATATCAAAGTCAAATTAGTTCAATACCGTTACATGGTTTATTTGATTTGCCAATATAAATAGATGTACAAACTAACGACTATTTGATAGTCTGTAGTAATTTCATAGTCATTATTAGCAATGTTGTTACTGCGGCCCTCTGCGATTGAGCGGTCGAACCGAACAGGAGCTTTTAAAAAGTAGACTTTAATGTCGAAATGAAATGGTTGATGCCAACAAACTAATTTATGACGTCAGTATTGCTGATGTCTTCAACAATTTATCGGCAGGTCCTGTTTTTGTTAAGATTCAGGTCGTGCTTGATAGGGTAGACTAGCGGCTATAGCAATTAATTAAAACGTAAATAATACTTGAAAACATTGTGTTTACGTGTATATGAGAAAAAATATATAACAACATAATGACACTACACCGCACATCAAATGTAATAGAACATAATTCAAATTCAAATGTAGTGATCATAGACAAGTATACGTGGACAGCATCACAACCTTCCAACAGTGCTTTCGAGACATTGTTCAGGATATTGAATGTTGCTTTGTTGTAATCGGTCCCTGTCTCTGTCCCCTACGGGCTTCCTGTCCCTAATATTCCTATCGTTCGTAGCCAGTTCCTCTGTCTTTCTACCTTCCTTTCTATACGCGTAACCCTAAGCGCACCATTATTTAGGTGCTACCCTCGTCATATTTATTATTTCTAGCTAAGAACATATAATTTATATTCTCTTGTGAAATCATCAATAATATTTTTTTAAATAACTACACGTATATAATACATAAACATTTATTTTAGACAAAATAATCCAGAGATATTAAAATATGTATCAATGTTTTAAGCCCGTAAAATCACACATGAAACGAGATAGTATAATTGTACATATCGCTCTATCGCGGTTGAAAATCGCATTATAATTAAAGATATGTGCTCACAATACAAAGCCTCGGTTTTAAACATCCTTTGAAGTGTATGGTTTTAAATAGTTTACGTATATTTTTAAACGTATACAATGTGTGTATGAAGCAGTTTGTATGTTTAACATATTATGATACCGGATACGTGGTTTCAGCCGCCTTGACCTTTGAAACGACGACGATACAATAGGCGATATACGACACGATAGTTAGATTTGATTACACGATACGATTATCTAAGCCTCTTGTGTTATGGGGCCCAAAAGGCCGTCATATCAATACTTTGGTAATCTAATAGGCAAGCCTTCTGTGCCTGACGCACGCCGTCGACTTTTTGTCACCCAAGTCACGTCACAATGTTTTTCTTCACCGTTCGAAAAAATGCGCTCATAGAAAGAAAGTCCATTGGTGCACAGCTTAGGATCGAACCTACGACCTCAGGCATGACAGTTGCACGCTGAAGCCACTAGGCCAACACTGCTCTATAGTGTTAAGACAAAACTAATTTATACTCTAGACGAACTAATTAAAACACGAGTTAATTATGCGTCAAGCCCATTTGAATGTTGTCTATTACGGCAATGACTATTACGCTGACCACGGCCTCGCATCGACTAATAGGCAATCTCATCAACGAGAGTCAAAACCACGTTATTAAAAACAGTTTTTATTATCGGTCCGTCATTTGACTATTTTTCTTCTTTCTTGCGATATATATAGTTTTACGGCATATTAACTTTGAGTTAGAAAAGGACATACAGTCAAAGTTAGTACAAACGTACACCTTTTCATGGTTTCTTCTTGCGAGTTGCCGGTCAAGAGGCAATGTTACATTTCGATGGTGATCAGCGGGGCTCATCCACCCTTGGACTAAGTAGATATAATAGTTATTTCGGATTAGTTACTTGTCAAGTTGTAAAAAATATTGAGCATTCAAAAAAATAGTATTCATTTTACAATTGCACTTGCTTGATATGACTAGGAAACTTTTGATATTCGCGTGATAATTCAAGCGATTAGGATATTAAACAAAGTATGAAAGTACCGACTGCAGCGCCATCTGCTGGACTGATTTGTGAATCTAACCCATACAGGGCTCCACCCAAACGCATACAAAAAAAAAATTCAAATCGGTCCAACCGTTTAAGATGAGTTCAGTGACATATAAACGTACAGTAGAATTATATATATAATATGTAACCTATCCTATCTTTTAAATTATATCAAACTGCACACGGTGTTCAAATTTGACAATTGAAATCGGTTTAGTAGTTTAGGAGTTAGCGGACAAATAACGTGACGCGTAATTTCCATATACATATTAAGATCACACTAAACTTTTGTATGAAAAACTTGCGCCTGTGGTTGTGGGCTAATCGAAAGCACTCAACAAAAGATACACTTGCTTCACTAGTTACATAAAAATTTTCGAAGAAAAACTATATCACTATACATCTTTACTGATTACTGATGCTGTAACCATCTGTAAGTATCTTTTGTCATTGCAATGTCGTGCTTCGTACTTCCAATTTCGAAGACTCGGGAACCACCGGAAAAATTATCTATAAGTACCGGATTCTGAAAATTATGATAATTTTTTCACGTCGCATCGTTCAGAATAAAAGAAAGCAATCAAGTTTATTGAATCCTGGTGACGTTTAATAAAATTTAAATGTGAGAGGTTGTGCATAACTCTAAAAATTTCGGTGGACAAATTAAATGACAGACTCTGCTGTTTGATATAATTTTGCAGTAAAGTAGTAAGTATTAGTATATAGGTATTATATATATGTCAAAAAGATATAGATTGTCTAGTGATAAAATTAAAAAGTGATATTTTTTATTCGTTTGCATAATGTTCGTAAGTTCTTGTAATTTCGCTGGATTTTTTCTTTGTTGTCAGTTGACGTTCTAATTTTAAATTCAAAATTCTTAATCCGTAAATGTGTATTCTAAAATATTTGATAAGGTTTTTATTATTGACAATTTATTATAGCACCAATTTCTGATTTCATTCTTCAATAGCTGTATTCAATAAAATTCTTTGCCGACTAAGAGACGTCTGTGAAGGACGACACGGCGCCATGATGTCTGAACTTGAATACTTCATTCATGGACAAAAGAGATTGCTATAATATTTTATTCTTTGTATTTTAATATTCTTAAATGTTTAATGGTTGTTATTGTTGAATTACCACGGAATAGCTAACGATTTTTTTAAAGTATATATCATTATATATTACAACTCTTTTCATGGATATACATTAATATATATACATCTCTTCCCTGTATTTATATTTTAGAAATGTCCTTATTCGTGCACATAAACATACATATTTTTAAGTCGAAGCTTACTTCGTAAAGAGTTTGTAAAGAGTAAGTAGAGTTTAAGGCTGTGCCAAAAATCACTGGAACTTACCATTAAGGTTTACATAAATTTACCAAAAGAATTAGAAGATCGACTAGAGTATTTAAAAATCAACTTGGTGTATTACTTTTGGAAAAATGTATAATTCAATAAACGATTATTTGCGTGAGACACTGAGATGAGATTAGATATTTGATATAAATTTAACAACGTATGATATGATATGTACGATACAATTAATATAAGAACTGATCAATTCATATGACTAATAATGTGAAATGAACAATTCCCTTAAAGAAAATTTGCGCGCCATTGTGTGTGGCAGAATATGCGAACATACGATTGTACCACCTTACACATTTTGGTACCATATTCTTGCAATAAATTATTATTATCATTATATATATACAGTAATTATATTGGCATTCTTCTGACCCCTGTAGCGATTATTGCCGAGAATCGAACTATGCCCTTAAGGTAGTACAGAAAAAGGTGAATTAACAGGCAACATCAGTTTATAAACATAATATGACTATAATAATGTAAAAATGTATAATTAAAAAGTTTATAATGTATTACATATTTCATTAGAATAGTGTAAACAACGGACGTTTTTATTATTTACGTGCTCTAAATGAAAAATACGTTTTAAAATGCATTTAGTTTTGTGCCAGAATAAGATAAAGAGTTTTAACCAGAGAGAATATAGAAATAAATAGGGAATATAACAATAATATTATCTTAACGATGATAACCATTTAGGCAATCCAAATGTAGAATAAAACCGGAAAATGTGAGACAAGAGACGCAATGTCTCTGTCAAATGTCATTGGCCACTAAAGTAAGTATTAAAATAAGAAATCATTTAATACATTTCAAGGCAACGCTTGTTGACTTGAAGTCTATCACTATTTTCAAGTTTCATGATTTCAAATAAATTAACTATCGTTTGCTGAATCAACGTCCAATTTTTATTTATATCTCTCATTATATTTTTTATTAAATAATAATAATCAGTGGCGCCTTTTTAGGTCTGCTCCTTAGATTTCTGTATATGTTTTATGATCATTTGTTAATCCTGTGCCTAACGCACGTTGTCGACTTTTTGTGCCTAAGGCAAGTTTCCTCACCCTTCGATCGAATATTAAATGCGCACATAGAAAGAAAATCCATTTCCAGCCGGGAATCGAACCTCAGGGATGAGAGTCGCACGCTGAACCCACTAGACCAACACTGCTCTATATATTTTCTCTCTCTATGTTTTTTATTTATTATTTCATTTTTTCTTTGATTATTGTTGTTTTGTGTATGTTTTTGTTAGTAATAAATGATATGTCTATGTCAAAGAAAGAATAAGTAATGATATTATAAATATATAGATATAGAATTAATTAAATTTCGATATCGTTGTATGTACGTATATATTATCTCGCATTATACGGATAAACCAGTGGCGCTCCAAACTTTAGGTCTGCGTCTCAGATTTCTGTATTTGTTTCGTAGTCATTTGTTTTTACTCTAATTGGCAAATTTACTCTAGTTGAAAGTACAAGCGAGTGTTAAATGCGCATATAGAGCGAAAGTCTATTGGTGCTCAAGTGTTTTTTTTTTTAATTCCAAGTGGCGTTTGTGTTTTGGTGAGCTTATATGCGAAACAATAATGTTACACAGAAGGATAAAGACACAAGGAAGATGTATTTGATACCTACTTCGTTCCTTGCATCTTTGTAGCTTGTTACACGACTTCAGGTTTGAGAGTCACTTCCTCGTATGTCCATCCAAAGATATATACCCTATTTTTTTTTACTATGTATACCGTGACTAATTGCCGGGAAAGAAAGAGACCTATGAAGTATCACAAAATATTGATACTTAAGTCTCTGACCCCATTCACCTAGATAGAGATTATCAGAGATGAAAGCAGCGGTGTTGTAATCACGACGCTTATACATGAGCAAGCGATCGGAGACGGTTTGCTTTATGAATTTATTAAATAACTCAATATACAGGGGTGGTTTGATAAGTCAGTGACTTTTTTTCGGAATGTCACGGAGATGTGGAGCGTTTTTGTCGAAGAAAAGGGAGAGAGCGATTGAGACTTGAACACCGATGCTGTTTTTAATGCATATCAACATAATTATTATTTTATTACTAGCTGACCGGGCAAACGTCGTTTTGCCATGTATATCATTTATAATAAAAAATAGGGGTTGATCGTAGAGGGGTGAAAATTAGGGGTTGTATGTATTTTTGATGCTGTATCATAAAAATAAAAAACAAAACAAACAAACAAAATAATTTAGGGACTACCATTAACATTTCGGGGGATGAAAAATAGATGTTGTCCGATTCTCAGACATACCCAATATGCACACAAAATTTCATAAGAATCGGTCAAGCCGTTTCGGAGGAGTTTAACTACAAACACCGCGACACGAGAATTTTATATATTAGAAGTAACTAAATTACCCTTTTTTTTTAGTTTTGTATTTTTATAAGGGCACAGAACAAAGACGTTTTTGCTAAGACCAAGTTGGCTATTTTAGAAAATGGGGACATAAAGTTAGCAATTATGGTAATAATGAATTTGTTATATTATTTGGTAATTGTTACCATATTTATGGTGTTATTTCTATATACATAACAACAACTAATTTTAGTTCTGTTTTTAATTAGCCTTAGTATCATTCATTAATATAGAAAGACTAGCAATATTAAATTATGAGATTTGGGCAGCTCAATTATTCAATAATAAATTCACAAAGAAGTTTCACTTCTTACATGTGTACTTTGTACGTGTACTTTTTTTATTCCTTCCACATATGTCGAGGCGCTCAAGGGGATCACATTTGACAGTGTTGCTTCTCAAGTTTCTGCCCGGGATATTAAAAAGTCACTGACTTGTCAAACGGTACCCGTAAAATCCAGTTACAATATACGCTAGAGGTAAATTTGCACAAAATATGTATTATGTTTCAGCAGTTTAGCGTGTTATTAATCACTTTCATGTAACAATAGGTTTCATTTCAGTGGTTTATTTACAGACAAAGCTCTGAGTGATTAATTAATTTTGTTGCCTTTTTACTTATTCAACTTACTCAACCACCGTGTCTGGCATTTTATTGCATTGGGTCAGAGGAGATAGACATTGAACATAGCATTGTTTAATTTTGATTAGATAAGGAGGATTCTTGGATAAAAACATAATTCAATATTATATTTTATTTATAAAATTATAATGTAAGGGTCAGGAATAAGAGGTTTACGTAGAGACTGGCAAGGGTACAAAAATATTCTTATCATTATCAAAATTACATAAACTAACTTATCATTTTCACAAATTGCTGCTTCACCACACACATTAAGGGACAAAACACATCCAGAATCAAGGTTTTTTACACTTCCTATATAAAATATCCAATAACATAAAATCATATTAATATAAATTTGTAACCAGCATTTATAGATTTAATTATCTAGGTATTGGCAATCGGAAATGCAAATATTTTTTTTTTATGGCTCTGGCACAATTTGTGCATTAGCCAGCGTCAAGTATAGGATTTTTTTAGCACTCGCTCGGTACCGCACAACCCTCCCAAAGGCCGAGAACAAATTTAAATTAAATCTTGCCCTCGAACCGGGAATCGAACCCGGTACCCCCCACCTAGCTGCCACTTAATAAGACCGCTAGGCTATGAGGCCAGCAAATTATATTTGAAAGCCGTGTTAATTTAATTTTAAATTCAGTTTGTTTTTGATAGTTTTTTTGTTTTTATTAAATTGAAAAAGAATGTGTAATTTAACACTAAGTGATAATTAAATTCGGTGGCGGTTGTTGTATGGAGATGTTCAAATAAAACTGGGAAACAACTGGCTTAACAAAAAACTCACTTGACTTATTGAAGAGTTCGTAAATCTAATTGACACTTATGTTATTGGACATTAGCGGAAACGAGAATGTTAAATTACAATTTAGGAGTGTGGTAAAAACTAAAGGGCTCATATTGCCTTCAAGTGTACGATTGTTTACGCTTTTAATTATTAACTAAAATATATATGTCATAATCGATCTAAGTATAAACTTTAAAGTACTTGTTTTAAGCAAGATTTAAGGTTAAGAAAATCACGACTAAATCAACTGGCAGCACTCTTTGGTATAAGAACAAAAAAATATGTATATTTTTTTAGTTTTCATCAAAAACTCTACGCTTCTATTAAATAATGAGATAATGTTATGTTAATGAAATGTAATATTATTATTATTAAATTGTTACTTAGTCGAAACGGGAAGCTGCAAATCAGCAAGCTTACCACGTAACTTCAAGTTAACTCTTAAGTCTTAACGTTACAGAACGATAATAAAAAACATCAAGTTAGGATACATAAGTTTATTCATTAATTTCAAAACTTTCTAATTTGATTTCTTCAAATATGACCACCTTGTCGGACGACGAATCTGAATCCTCGTCCTCAGATTTTAATTTGATGCGTTTCAATGGAGGTTCGTATTCTTCTACACTCAGGGCTTTAGCTTTCATTTCTCGTAGCACGGTAGTCTCTGGAGCTGAGTAACCATTCTCTTGAGCCCATTGTAAACACAACTCAAAAGCTGTGAACGCTTCATGTGCCCCTACTTTGATGGCGCTGGGCATGCAGGACGATACCTCTTCGTCCTCGCCTTCTAATGTCATATTAAGGGCGTTTTGCACTATTTCGTAATCTGTCATATAATTTGGTGAATTCTCAGAATCTCCTACGTACCACGCCTTCATTATTGCCGGATCTACTTTAAATTGGGCACACACCCGATTTATTAGACTAGACTGTACATCCTCATCCGTGGGCGCATGGACAGATGAAGACCCTTCCACGGCTATAAGTAAGTTCCACCAGGAGCCAAACATGCTTTGGGGTACAGAACTCCAGCAGTCAGCTAGAAGATATGCCATTTCTCTTATATTAAATTGCGTAAGATTATTGACATTACCAGGTCGTGCTAATGCTGTGTTAAGAAAATCATCCTTATACTTCCGTTTGATATAGTTAAACACATCCTGGCTGCCCTTTTCTGCTTTGTGGTCCAATGGGATAAATAACACTTCGATGGATGGATGGTCGGGCATGAGATTTCCTGGCTGGGGATGATAAGTAGCCGAATCAATAATTAGTACAGCCCTTCCATCTAATTCATCGCTGGAGCGTTTTTGTACTTCGGGAACGAAGTATGTCTTAAACCATTTAGAAAATAATTGCCTAGTCATCAGACCATCTTTCTGGGAGCAATAGACAATTGGAGGATTGAGACCTTCCAGAGACGGGGGGTTTTTTATTTTACCAATTACAAAAGGTTGCAGCTTGTGAAGGCCACTTATGTTGGCACAAGTTAAAAATGTTAAAAGATCTGGCTCTAATGGATTGGAGTTTTTGAACCGCCAGTGAAGACCCGATTCGTCTGCAATATAAATCTGTGATGGGTGCAAACGTAACTGCTGAACAAACTCGGCGGGCTGAAATTGTCGCGTAAGGGGTTTGTAAGGTTTGTTGGTTATTATATAAACCTTGTGGCGTTCTTTGAATTCTTTTAACCAGTTTTTCGTTAGACAAAAGTTATTACCAATTTTCAACTCACTCTTAAAATAGGAAACAATTTTAACAACTTCTGTGTGTGGTACTCCTGCGCGGTTGCCGTTTTTTCTAGATTTCTGCAATATCCATGTACACAGGGCTTCCTCAATAACCTTGATGCTTTGCTCCTCAACAGTAGTTGACATGATAGAAATATACGTTTTATAATGGTTCACGAATAATATAAACTGCACAAACCGCGAGCGTGTACACTGTACATTCGTGATTCCAATACTGTCAACAGAGAGGGGAAACAAATGGCGCTATAGCACCCCTCCCCCCTCACCTCAGCTCCACGCTTGGAGCGTGCAACAAAAGAGAGCGCTACAGTGCGAAAGAGACCGCGCATCGACCGATGCTAAAAATAGAATCGAGGATACGGCGCGGCGTATCTATGCCGAAGCAAAGTTACGATTACGAGTTGCGCCAGTTTTATGTTGACCAAATTGTGCATTATATTTATAGTACTTAAACGAATAGAATATTTTAATTCACAAAATATCAGTCGTTATTGCTGTGAGTCGTGATTTTATATACAAAAGAACACCAGACAATAAATGTTTTTCATTTCATCAAATTTTATTTTAATGATAACAACAAAGATACAATCATATGTCTGCGAAACAAACACGAGTTTGCTACATTACGTCTAAAACATAGAGCTAGTGTTAATCAATTTCTTTACACAACGTTTTACCGTTATTATACGTTTTTATTAATATGTACATGCACAATGCACTTTTTGTTGACTCAAAATCAACTCATATGCGACTAATACAAGGGGTATGTAATGCGGTACGCGTAAACAAAATATGAAAGCAATTACCGCCTTCTAATAGAATCATTAAACTCTACAATTGCTTTAAGACAATATTATTTTAACGTTATCATACAAAAAAGGTTTGACAAGTGGATGTTAAACATATATTAAAGAAACTAGCGTATTACATTAGTTAAGTCGAGTTTTTTTTTTATTTAAGTAAGGACATTGCGTACCGTATCGTTTTTTAGATATAAGACATTCAGCTCAGCCCCTCTGTCAACGCATGAGAACGTGCTAATTGCATGGAAAAAGTAATCTTTGAGAATCGCACGTTAACCTGCTCCTTAAAGCTAAAATATTACACAATATTAGAATAATAATTTATATACAACCCATGTCTTACAAAGTTATTGCGTGTATTTCCCGAACTTTGAAATCTTTCGGCGCGAAATAAATCGTAGACAAGCGTTTGATTAATGGTGGAAATTCTTCGCTAGACCCCGTTGCGTAAAAAGTTTTTACGCGATTTTTAATTCGTCATGACAGTTATAAATTGGATGTAGCAAACATATTATCTCTATATATATATATAAAATTCACGTGCTTGCAAAGAAGCTCCTCCGACACGGCTTGGCCGATTTTTATTTACTCCGGAGATTTAAATAGCATGTAAAATATTTCTCGTATATCCGTAAGTGATAGGGTAGCCCATACCAATCTATTTTTGACAAAATGCTTTATTATTATGATTTGGCATTAATAATTCCATCCTTCTACTACCATTCTCCATTTTAGCGATTATATTACTAAGTATACATATGGCTTTTATCTTCTACCAACACGCCATTTCGCGGGGCAGCTAATATTGAAATAAAACTGATCTCGTATCGTAAAATTCGAAATATCACTACAAATGTCAAACCGATAATGACAAATAAATAGAATATCGAAGCTAAACAATCATTATACCGTTATTGCTCATACAATGTTATTATAGTTATTTACTATATACCTAGGTTGATGATTAATTCCATTCGTGCGGGGCGTTTCCATTATTAATTAGCAGAAAATCTAACGTTCACTGGTGTAATTAATATTGGATTGTTTTTGATTATAGAAACTCCAAGAGGAAATTAATTTAATAAAGTTCCGCAGAGCAGGCGGCACATAATAAACGGCTCAAATATGACGGACTTTCCTCCAACTTTGATTTTGTTGCCTTTGGAGTAGAATGGGCCATGGGGATCAAGTACACAGGTCCTAATTGAAGAATTAAGTTGGCGCCTGTAGATAGTACCGGTGACCTAGGAGCAGGTGCTTTCCTCGCTCAACGAATAAGAGTATCCTAATTCAGCGATGAAATGCTGCCAGCGTTAAAGGTACACAAAGGTACACTTACATTTGTTTTAAGTTTTTATTTATTAATTTTAATTATTATACTAAGTAGGTTATGAATGGTGTAAATGCATAAATTATGTATGTTGGAAATAAATACTAATATGTATTGAATTTAATAAAGAGTTGAACTATCTAATGAAAGTGAATAAATTCAATGCGACTTTAAGTAAATTCCCTCACGTAATTCACATATGCAATTTCACGTCTCTCACAGAGTTGAATGAGAAAGACGAATAATAAAATGTTAATTGAACATGGGGACCGTATTTTATATCGTGCCAAGTCAAAACTCATTTGGATTAAGCATCGGCTTTGTACAGATACTGTAAACATAGTGTTTTATTATACCTTAATATTGATAACAGATTTCTGTTTCCTGGATATATTTTTAGTTTGCCAGTAGGATACTATGCCTGAATCACGTCGTTGAATTTTGTCGCTTTCATTCACCGTGCGTTTCATTCGTGCACGTACAAAGAAAGAGAAATTGGTGCAGTCGTAATTCTAGTAACAAGGCAGTTGTCAATGCGTTAATTAATATTTATTTATAAAAGCTTGGCACACTAATACAGATGTACAAGAAAAATAAAATACAAATTTTAATGTGACAAGCACTTATACAAACATAACATTCACGAAGAGATAATAAAAAGAAATTAAAAAAAAAACAATTAAATTATATTTAAACGAAAATCGATTTTAAAGCGTGAGAGGAGCAACTATGGATATCCAGACACAGCTCGTTTATCAGAATGCTCAATCTGGACACCGGTGACTTTTTGCCGCGCGTTTAGAAAGGAGGGACAAATGGAATGATGGGATGCCTGTGGTATCTAGAGGGACACGAAAATTAAATTTAGTTAAAGGGTTGGGGCAATCAACCTGATTGTTAAGTATCATAATTGCAAACGATATATCAATTAATTGTCTACGATTCTCCAATAAAGTGCTCTGGCCTGGTTTCGTATGTTGGCAACTTGGTTTTCGAAATGCCACTGGAGAAAATTAGATAGAATATTTTTTGTGAGCAAACGAGTCGTAAAATATGCGACGCATACCTAATGCTGCCTCTATAATATAGCAATTCTACTAACAGTATCTTTTCTGTAGAAATGTTGGTTAATAATTATTGAGAGTTCAAAAATATATCTTACGAGATCTCCTTAATATGACTAGCTGATCCGGCAAACGTCATTTTGCCATGTATATCATTTATAATAAAAAATGGGGGTTGCTCGTAGAGGGGTGAAAATTAGGGGTTGTATGTATTTTTTAATGTTGTATCATAAAAAAAAAAAAAATTATCTAAAAATTAAAAAAAAAATTAGGGCTGGACTTAACATTTATGGAGATGAAAAATAGATGTTGTCCGATTCTCAGACATACCCAATATGCACACAAAATTGGAATCAATCATGAGAATCGGTCTAGCCGTTTCGGAGGAGTTTAACTACAAACACCGCGACACGAGAATTTTATATATATTTTATATATGAATGTGGTTTATTTTTATTTACTTTGATATATTATAAAAAAGTTAGGCAATTATAATACGTTCCATTACTGAGTGAGGAGTTAATAAAACAGAGAAAAATGAATTACAGCTTCACTTACAGTTTTAATATTTACTAAATAATTTAAGGAATCTCTTTGAGAGATAATAAATGCGCAAAGAAAGTCGCTTTGAGCTATATCAAGTTATAAATTGCGGTAACTTTGAATAGCCATGGAGATTGTTTGCTTGTAATAGAGTTCGTTCTGTTTTGTTTTGGTTAAAGTTTAGATTAGCTTTTCTTGGGGTTTATTAGAAAAAAATGGCAGCTCTTATAAGTAAGAGAGCTATGACCGCAAAGCCATTTGCGAAGAAATACGGAACCTAATGCTGCTGGAGTAGGATTCCAAGAAGAAAATTTTGATAGTATCGTCAAGTAAGTAAGTAGTAGTAGTAGTAAGTAGTAGTACATTGTCTTCACATATAATTATTTAACTAATGTAAACAAAATGTTGTAAACCTATTTTAAAAGAGTAAGTGAGGAGTTTCTTGCCCATTCTTCTCCACAGGTAGAAAAACGTGGAGGGGAGAGCGTAGCGAAAGCAGCAGCAAAAACATAGCAATGTACAATGGAATTTCTCGGCCAGTTTAATTATAAATGAAACGTACTCTATTGTGTACATTCAAAAATATAAGTTAATTAATTACGACTAATGAAAAGAAAAAAAAAAAATTGGTTGTTTGTAAAGTAGGTTTACGATCGAGATGTTTACGTGATAACGTCTTATTGGTGATATAAGTTTTTGGGAAGTAAGGAATTAATGAAGATAACAATTTTTTCAAATTTTAAATTACATCTATCGTTTTATTCACACTTTTGATGATAAATTTCGGGTGTAAAATGACAAGTTTACTTATTCGACTATGATATACATTTTTCTTACAAAACTTAACCGCACGAGAAAATCTCCATTCGTTTGTATGCCGCTAGAGTGAGATGAGACGGGAGATCGGTCCGTCTCTCTCTCGTTATACCTGCGATCGCGCCCGTGAGGTTTTGGTGTGACACAAGTTTCTGAACATGTCACCCGACTATGTATGCCGCTAGAGTGAGATGAGACGGGAGATCGGTCCGTCTCTCTCTCGTTATACCTGCGATCGCGCTCGTGAGGTTTTGGTGTGACACAAGTTTCTGAACATGTCACCCGACTAAAACGATTTTAAAGACGTTATCACGTCAAAATTAGTACAAAATCAGTTTATTTAAATTGTTGTCTACATCAAATATTTTTTCTACTTCATATATCCGTATAATAAGTGAAGTATTGGAACAACTATTTCCGCTGCACTGTAAACATGCTATAAGTAGCGGCACGAAACTCTAGCGCTGACCGTTATTGCGCAGAAGTAAAAAATAAGGTACCTGAGGGGGGCTAGCGGAATGAAGAGCGTCGATTGGCTCTCCAGTCGCATTTTGTCCCCCGCGCGACAGTACACATGCGCAGCAATCCCCTCCACGTATCGGCCAGCGCTAGACTTACGTGCCGCTGGTTATACTTGTTAATGTTCAATTCTACAATAATTGATTGTATTTTTTTGTAAGGCAACACTGTCTTGTCAAGAGGAGAGTTTGAGTTTGTTCTGTGCTGTTATTGTGTGCTCTCGCCAATGTATCACTAACTTTGTGCTTTTGTGATAATAAACATTTTCTTTATTTTGTACCAATGCTGCTTAATTATTTAACCCTAATTTAATAGGTTATGGGCCCAGCAGTGAAATGTTTATTCTTTCGTTGTGAAAGTTTCGGGATGTGATTCTGGTTGTGGTTAGAGAGCACACGTGTTTATGAGTTTGGTTTGGACTATTGTAAACTAAATATGACTACACCAGCTTCAAATGTTTTACCGGTCGGTGTGTTTGGTGTTAAACCATTTGATGGACAAAATTTTGCAAATTGGTTTTTTCGGATAAAATTGGTGTTGGAACAGAACGAAGTACTTTATGTAATTACAGAGGACCCTCCTGCAGATACCAAAGAGTTAAAAACTTTCAAAACCGCTGATGTTAAGGCAAGGTCTATTTTGATTGGTTGCATGTCTGATAACATCCTGATTTTAATAAAAGATAAAACTTCAGCAAAAGAAATCGTGGACACTCTGACAAAAACTTACGAGAAAACCGGAATGAAAAGTGTTGTGATGGCACAGAAATCATGGAGAAAAATGGAATATAAGCTCGAGAAACCTCTTCAGGAATTTCTTCAAGAATTCGAGACTAGGGCAGCTGAACTAAGGATGGCTGGGGGTTGGGTTTGAGTCAAAGGCACCTGAATTTGATGATACTGATTGTGCAGGAGTCTCGGGGACCCTTGATTGGAACACCTCCAAGTGATTTTAGCTGTCGGATAGGCGTCAAAGTATTTTTAAAAAAAAATTTTAACTTTTGTGAATTCTATTGAAATTTATAAACAATCCGCCATTATCTAAACTTTTCTATTGGTTACAAGAGATGTGACATTCTCGATTTCTATTGGTTATAAGTGATGTGTCATTGTCGTTTTCTATTGGTTATAATTGATGTGACATTTTCGGTAAATTAATCGATTATTTTCTCATTTGTTATTTTTAAAGTTGAACCTAATCGAATCGATTATTTCCTCATTTGTTAATTTTAAAGTTGAACCTAATCGAATCGATTATTTCCTCATTTGTTAATTTTATAGTTGAACCTAATTTAATCATTACTTGTGAAATGTACATACATTACATTAACTTCATGTTTTAATTAATGTATGGTTCCGAAAATTATTAAATTATTCAAATAGTACCCAAAACCGAATCAGAGCACCCCACTATCCACGTAGTCTTGTCTGTCTTACCCCTAGAGTGTATATAAATAATCGGAGGCGCGGAGGAAGAGCAGCCCCCACCCGCCGTAACAAAGCACAGGCATTATGAAAGCTGTAGCGGCTGAGGCTGGTCGCCGAAGGCGACCAAAAAGCCGAGGTTGCGGAGGCTTGAATAAAATGCCTGTGCTTTGGTACGCAAGGGTGGAGGGGCTGCATTTCCCGTAGCGCCGGAGCTGTCCACAAAAACAAATATTATTTAGATTGGTTAGGTTAGAGTTAGTATATGAATATTTGGTCGCCGAAGGCGACCAGGACGCCGAGAAGCCGAGGCTTGAATAAACAATTACTATTTAGATCGGAGCTGTCCACAAAAACAAATATTATTTAGATTGGTTAGGTTAGAGTTAGTATATGAATATTTGGTCGCCGAAGGCGACCAGGACGCCGAGAAGCCGAGGCTTGAATAAACAATTACTATTTAGATCGGAACTGTTCACAAAAAAAATATTATTTAGATTGGTTAGGTTAGAGTTAGTATATGAATATTTGGTCGCCGAAGGCGACCAGGACGCCGAGAAGCCGAGGCTTGAATAAACAATTACTATTTAGATCGGAACTGTTCACAAAAAAAATATTATTTAGATTGGTTAGGTTAGAGTTAGTATATGAATTTGAACCTAATTTAATCATTACTTGTGAAATGTACATACATTACATTAACTTCATGTTTTAATTAATGTATGGTTCCGAAAATTATTAAATTATTCAAATAGTACCCAAAACCGAATCAGAGCACCCCACTATCCACGTAGTCTTGTCTGTCTTACCCCTAGAGTGTATATGTTACGGGTAATGCTAGAAGGTGCTTTCAGTCTTCAGATGTTGAGCAAGTTTTGCAGCCTATGTTGGAGGATGAAGATTTGCCTATTTTAGAGGATGAAGATTTTCAATCAGACAAGAATATTGACACTGTTAAGAAGACCTCAAGAATTAGAAAGCCTCCAAAGTATTTGGAAGATTTTGTAACCAATTTTGCCTTTGATGCATTAGCTCTATCTGCATCATCAGATCTAGATGTTCCCAATAATTATACTGATGCAGTTCAGGATGCGGGTTGGAGACAAGCAATTGATGAAGAATTAAAGTCATTGGAAGACAACGGTACTTGGGAGGTGGTGGATTGTCCCAGAGATGCCACAGTAATCGACAGTCGGTGGGTTTTCACTACAAAGATCGTCGATGGAGCATGGAATGATTTTGTCAATGATATATTTATAAAAATCGGGTTTTCTAGATCTCAAAAAGATCCTTGTTTATATGTTAAGGGATCAACATTTATTTTAGTATGGGTTGATGATTTCCTTTTAGTATCTGAGTCATTAAATGATCTTCAAAGTATTAAATCTCATTTAATTGCTATTATTGATGTTAGGGATCTAACTTCATCGGAAGAATTGCAATTCTTGGGTATAAAAATTCTTAGGAATGGAAATGGAAGTATTATGCTTAGTCAAACCGCTCTTATTCAGAAAATTATTACAAGATTTAATATGACCGACTGTAAGCCTAGTAAGATACCAATTCAACCTAAACTCAATTTGATCAAATCTAATAACATTGATGTAAATTTTAAAGTCCCTTATAAAGAATTAGTTGGTAGTTTGATGTATCTTATGTTATGCACCTGCCCTGATTTATGTTTTTGTGTTTCTTATTTTGGAAGATTCCAAAACTGTTATGATGTAAGCCATTGGAAGCATTTGAAACATATAATTAGATACTTGAAATATACTTTATGTATAGGTTTAAATTTTAAAAAATCTGAGAATAACACTTTTGATATTTATGTTTTTGTAGATGCTGATTATGCATTTGATGTTAACGATAGGAAAAGCACTTCAGGTTATGTAATTAAAATTAATGATAATGCAATTTGTTGGTGTTCTAAGAAGCAATCCTTGGTTGCTCTTAGTTCTTGTGAAGCAGAATATTATGCTCTTGCTTTCAGTTTATTGGAATCTATTTTTCTGGAAGAGTTGATATTTGAATTGTTTAATATTAGAAATTCTATTACAGTTTTTGAAGACAATCAAGGAACCATAAAGATTGCCCAAACTATGGAAACTAAAAGATCTAAACATTTTGATGTTAGATTTCATTTTGTTAAAGATTTAATTTCTAAGGGTAGAATAAAATTAATCTATATAGAGTCTTGTGAACAGTTGGGAGACTTAATGACTAAGGCATTGTCTTTAAATAAGCTTGTTTATTTTTGTAATAAATTGAACCTAACAAATGTTTAATTTTGTATATGGTTTGTAGAATTGGGAGTGGGTGTTAATGTTCAATTCTACAATAATTGATTGTATTTTTTTGTAAGGCAACACTGTCTTGTCAAGAGGAGAGTTTGAGTTTGTTCTGTGCTGTTATTGTGTGCTCTCGCCAATGTATCACTAACTTTGTGCTTTTGTGATAATAAACATTTTCTTTATTTTGTACCAATGCTGCTTAATTATTTAACCCTAATTTAATAATACTCTGCAGTATAAACCACTTTATCGGCATCCACACGCAGCTCCGCTCTCCTGCTGTTCGAGATCCCTACTGCTATTTTTATGTACAGGTATCTTTGAAAAATGTTCCTATATGTCTACTCAGGTAAGATTTAACATATAAATAAAATAAAATACTGTTTAAAGTGAAAATATAATATGGTCAAACATAAATTTTTCAAAATATTGTTTTTTTTAATTTGTTCAAAAATTTTTTGGGTAAACATTGCAATTTATAGTTTAAAAAACAATATCCCACATCGATCATATAATTTCATTCACTGTAACTCTTATTCGAGGTTTTACGGTTTTGAATGCTTCGGGCACTCTACTAGTCCTTACTTCATGATTATACCAGTTAAATGACATAAGAGTCAAAGAATAACAAATAAATGGTTTATGACATACGAGGTTATCATTCTACATTGACGATATAACAACGAATAATTGGTAATATACAGTGCACACGTGTAATCAGTAAAACCTACGCCAAACGGGACAGTCCCAAAAATTGGACTTTCATACATAAGTGTTCTGTGAACGTCCTTTGTGTTTCGAGTATTATTCGAAGTGGAAGTAATGTGACAATTTACATAATCACTTCTTCGCGAACAACGCTAATTGAG
This sequence comes from Pieris melete, assembly GCA_963693345.1. Classification (NCBI taxonomy): domain Eukaryota; kingdom Metazoa; phylum Arthropoda; class Insecta; order Lepidoptera; family Pieridae; genus Pieris; species Pieris melete. The sequence continues at coordinate 94,076 of CAVNZK010000053.1, read as the reverse complement.
GGAAATGGGCGCAAACAAAACAGTTTATCTTCGGTATAATAAGCTCCCTTTATCTTGCAAACATTCATCTTAATAATTTTACCGTGAAAAGGTTTAATAAGCCAAGTTTCGGGAAATATTTACAAGTCGTATTAAAAAGATTATGGCATACAGTATTCCGAGTCTTAGCCTTTGAATCAGGGTAAAGGAGAATGGTTTATCTTAATAGGTTCACCTTCAGATTATCAATTATCTATATTCATCTGTAATTAATAACTAAATCTAACCGTTATTTATTTATTTACAACATTGCATTACAGGCTACTCCAATGCAATTATGAATATACACATTTATATCACAAACAAAACAATACATACACATAGAAAAAACAATACAATATTAAACAGTAGATTAAAATATTTAAAAAAATTAAAAAAAAAACGTCGAAACAGAAAATTAAAAACGTCAGTTAATCTATGGAGTTATTTAATTATTTTCATAGATTGTGAATTTACAGCTATGGCTATGGTTCTCCTTTGTTAAGGCACATGGCTTTGTGGAGGAAGGAAGCTGTGCTTTATCCGACCTAAAGGAGTAGGAGAGCAGCTGCAGCTGCGACCAGTCCGACCATTGAAGAACTGAACTCGCCCGAAGCCCCCAGTGGCTAATGTCGGGAAGATTTTATCCTCAGCGGTCAGATTAATACAGGTTTTCTCGTATAGAAATCATTATTTCGTCTTAAATAAATACGACTATGAAAAACACTACGCCATGACAGACAATGCAACTTGTCGATAAAACAGAGCAAGCGCCAACTAGCGGCTCAGGCTGTTTTACCGACGTTTGAACAGATATTCAGGGTGTCTCTTTTTAGTGACGGTGTGCGCGCGCATCGTAAAAATTTACTCTCATTATTTTTCCCTAACTCGCCAAAAGAAGCATAACTTCAAAACGCTATTCGGCTGTAACAAAATTAAATAGTCCCAGAAATGTCTGCCCCATTAGGGTTTACAGAGCTTTTTATGTTTGAAACTGAAAATTATATTGTATCGGGTACTCTATTAAATTTGTGGGTCGGTCTAATGACTTTCTGATGGACGAAATAGCTTTTACGACCACTGAAATGATTGGCGCCGTCTATTGTCAACTTAATTAAATTCTTGTTTGTGAGGAAACTGACCCAAAGTTTGACAATTACCTTATTAAGTTGGAATACGTTTCTAGTTTTATTATTACAGCGCTTGGTTGAATTGGTGGAAAATTAATATTATTTTTTGTTATAATGCTACTAGAGTAGCTTTTATTATAATGTTGTTACTCACACAACTTATAATTAAATAAAGAAAACTATTAAATAAATAAAGAATACTATTATTATGTATTTAGAGCAGTGTTGGCCTAGTGGCTTCAGCGTGCGACTCTCATTCCTGAGGTCGTAGTTTCGATCCCCAGCTGTGCACCAATTGACTTTCTTTCTGTGTGAGCATTTAACATTCGCTCGAACGGTGAAGGAAAACTTCGTGAGGAAGGCTTGCCTTAGATCCAAAAAGTCAACGGCGTGCGTCAGGCTGATCACCTACTTGCCTAGGTATTAGATTACCAAATGATCATGAAACAGACACAGAAATCTGAGGCCCAGACCTAAATAGGTTGTAGCGCCATTGATTTATTTTTATTTTATTATTATTAGATATGTATTAGTATAGAAATTCTCTGGTCATTACCGAAGGCAGTGGTTGGTCCTGTCTCTGTCGTCACTTGTATCTTTGTCTCCACGTAAACGACATAAGCCTTATTTTCGGCAATTCGATGCCAACCCACCTTGCCACAGTTGCCAAAAGTAGCAACAGAGGACAAGAGGACAGAGGGGCACTGGTTTTACCATCGCGGCCTTAGAGAAGACCGGAGCGAGTTGCCCCGTTATTAAACCCATTAGACAATTCCACCCCTGAGCGTATAGCTCCACTCTGGACAGCCAATTAAGGCAAGCCAGAGGCAGGAAGCCTACTCCTCGTCAGACGTCACTCCACCCAACTAAGGCAAGCCGGAGGTGAAGAAAGGCGTTTCCCCCTGGGCCCCCGGGGACTCGTTACACCCCAACACCTCGCCACAAGGTGCCCTGCGGGCTTTAATTATTATTATTATTTAGTTCCCCTAGTTTCGATTCCGAAATAATTGTGTCGGATCTATGATAAAGAGCGGAACCTTATTTCAAAATCATTTTCAATTCTTGTCAATTGTCATTATAATTTTAAATGACATTTTCCTTTTTGACAGAACATCTATATAGTAGTTTTAAGTTTTATATGATAAGTTTACAGAAACAGGTATGGTCTACATTCGCATATCAACAAAAAATACAAAATTTGTTTAGAAAATAGGTGTAATTATACAGTCTTACTAATAAAGATTTATGCACATTGTATAAGCCTGTTATAAGAAAAATGTTACTAATAATTCCTGAATTGACAAGGTTGACGTATACTGCTATTATAACAAGTGTCTGGTTTCTATGAAGACTTGTACAATGCTTATACAACGCAGAGGCCTAGTTTAACGGGTGTATAAGACAACAAATTGCGTTATTTTATCTGATTTCGCGTTTGACAGCATTTTTTTGACTGTTTAGTTCAAGGAAAGATTTAAGTTAGTAGGTATTTGTGTTTGTTGAAAATAGATTTTATAGATCAAATGGAAGATTTAGATAATATTGATATGCAGCTAATACATACGATTGAAGATTTGCCGTCTCCAAGGAAAGTCTAAACATACCAAACTCGGTGCAATCCGTTATTACTTTCATAACAAAATACCGCTTTTCAAAGAAGTATGTTATGAAGATCTGTGACATAGTGCGAGCTGATGTCGAAAAGAGTAATAGAGGTGGAGAGTTTTCGATTTAGGTGTCTTCTTCATGGCTTCTCAGTGTCAATATAAAAAGGCCAAATTATATATAGTAGCAAGCTGGCAATCCTCCACAATATTGGTATTGATATCAAAGAAGACCTGGATGTTACGTATGATGACACTGAGAATGCTCCAAAAGAACCAAGGCCAACCTAGACGCCCCCAAGCAATCTGGCTGGACAAGCTGCTAGAGCTGCTTTTATTGAAACATATTTTTAAGGCTGTTTTATTTACAAAGGTGTGGAAAGTTAAGGACTTGAAATAAATAAAAAGTTATATTTCATTTAAAACAGGGGTTTAATTTTTTTATAAGTATATAATTATTCATTTAATTGCTGCTGTAACAATTTGAGCCTTAGAAGATGCTCCTGTCTAGCCCTTTCGTGAGCTTCGGCAAGTTGCTTCTGTTTGAGCTCATGTGTTTCAGCCATCTGCCTTTGTTTTGTTTCGTGCTCTTCCTGCAAACACTGGAACAGAAACGTGTTGCGGAGTTTGGCACTTTCCACTATTTGAGATGCCTAAAAATTTAAGTATGATCGTTGAGGGGTTTTGAATGAAATAGTCCTTTCTCTATCACATTGATACTATCCTCTTCTAACTTTTGTACTGCAGAACGCGGCTTTTTATGTAAAATTCTAGTCCTCTTTGTCTGAGGTTTTGGAGTTTCTATTAGCTGCAAATAATAAAATGTTATTAGTATATTAAGTAAATGTGTATATAATTGCTTTGGATGATAAAATAAATACAACTTACATTAGAATTATGAGTTGTATCAGAATTATTAAATCAAACGTCAAACAAACACGGCAGGTTGCCAGGGTAACTATAAATAAGGGTTGTTTAGTTATTCAACCAATACACATCGATTATTGGTCAAAGAGGTGTTTATGCCCTGTACAAGCTCTATTCACTGAATTACTATCACCTGGTTATAACGCATGTATAGTGATTTTTTATTAGTAAGACCGATAGTTTTTACTAAACTATTAGGACTAGTAAGAAGTATATACTTATGTAAAAGATGTAATCAAATTATTATTTTCACGATGTTATTCTAAGTATCTAGTAACAGCTAGCTTTTCAGGAAATTTGTTTATATCAGAAAAAAAACTTACTAACATTTTCATAACAAGCAACGTTAATCGATTTTGATCGTTTCAACGGCTTTTTCTTTAAGATGACAAATGTTTTATCTAGTTTTATGTGAAAAGATACTTATATTTAAATCTTACTAAATATAGTATTAACCTTTATTGCATCAAATCGCAACTTTTCGATTTTTATTAGGTACTATTGTTTATTATTCCACATAATTTTTAAATTATAAAATTTGTTATATTTTATAGAACAACAGATAATAAAACTAACGTACGAACATACAATCTGTGAGAAGTGTACTTATTATTAAAGTTAGGTATATATTTTAAGAACCTGTTTTAACAAGAAGTGAGCCTGGGAGAATTGAGCAAGTTATTTTGTATTCAGGGTTTCGGATACCCCGAGGGCACTGTAAGGGTATGAAAAGGATCTGCGGTCACGCTAACTTTCACGGATAATATAATAACAGACTCTATTAAAATAAAGTAAGACATCATTTTATTGGAACTAATTTATTTATAATTATTACAATAAATATAAAACATCTTTCTCTATCTATTAGCAGTATGCATAGTGACATAGTTGCACTTATTTACATTAATGTACAAGATAATACAAGATTTGTAATAATTGGTACAATACAAAAAACCCATAGTATTATACGAGTCACGGTTGCTATGAGTAATATCCCCGAAGACACACCAGCTATCCATCCATTACATCAGACATCTGTTTTATTGAAGTGAAACTTCTTTATCGGGGTTGGAAAAAAATTTAGTGTAATATTTTTTCGTTACGCGTCACATTTTTCGGTTACGCGCCATGTTGCTTTTTGAAGTCAAACTTTTTTATCGGCGTTAGAATGAACTTTTTATCGACGTATGGGAAAAAAATTGTAGCAAATCGTCACATTTTTCGGTTACGCGCCATCTTTTTCTTATCCCTACTACGGTTGATCCGAAGAGATTCGAAGCCATTAATAACAAAAATATATAATAACGATAACAATGATAGTAATAATTCTATTACAATTAATGAAATTCTGTAATAATCTTAGTAGTAATAAGGTAAAATGAAATAATTGTATTTGTATTCATGTCTATGATAATAAAAGCCTTTTGTTAAACTTTATTTAACCAATTTCGTTAAGTTGCATATAGTAGATCATTTTTCGAAAAATAAGGTCATAAAGAAGTTTCACTTCTTACGTGTGTTACCTAGTACACGCACACATTTTTTTGAAGTGAAACTTCTTTATCGGGGTTGGAAAAAAATGTAGTGTAACATTTTTGCGTTACGCGTCACATTTATCCCTTACGCGCCATGTTGCTTTTTGAAGTCAAACTTCTTTATCGGCGTTAAAATATGACATATAGTATGTTTTTGACTTTGAAGTTTGACAACGGATTACATTTTCGAAGTCAAACTTCTTTATCGGCGTTAAAATATGACATATAGTATGTTTTTGTCTTTTAAGTTTGACAACGGATTACATTTTCGACTTGAAATTTATGCTAGGCAGTGTATCAAATTTACTATGTTTAAAGAAATAGTTTCGTACCTCTAAACTTAAAACAAACCAATTATGGCTCTGCGTACAACAAAGGTTTTATATAAGTTTCACTTCTTACGTGTGTACACCTAGTACACGCACACATTTTTTTTAGTGACATAGAACCTATAAAAAATATTATTTTTAATCCTGGTTGGTATTAAAAAAATAATGGCTTTAAAAAATAAAATATTAATAATTTCAAAAACCCTCCAAATCGCTTCTCTAGGCAAGATGTTGTCGAACTAGTCTGACGTACCAAACCAAACACGTTAACAAACGTCAAGCATTTAACGTGTTAATTATTGTTCTTAAATTAACCAAATTTACAAATATTATATTTCTATTAAAAACAGTATCCGAAGAAATTAAACTCCAACACAGTATTAGGTATAGCGAAGACATATTATTAACAAGCATGCTACGATTCTATTATCGTCGACTAAATTCTATAGTCTATACTATCTCTCATGTGACGTATCGTTAAATCAATCAAGTTTTTTCATTATAAATGGCTTGCAAAATTAATGATTATTTACCAGTTATTTTACTCCATTATACGAATCACTCACAACGAAATTTTTATTTTTCGTACTGTCAATTAGTCTATACAAGATTAGTAACGTCATTAATTTCTTGCAGGTGCCCTGAATCAACTGTAAAACGGTAGTGGAAATAAGAACAGCTAAAAAGAGATGAGCACCTATTTGTAATTTTCCATCGTGTGGCATTAATTGCATGTTTTTGACCTGAAAATGTTTAGTTGTATTTTATAATTTTAGCAGACCAATTATTAATTTAACAAAGCGTAAACGCTATTCGTCAAACACTGATATATGTATCAAATAATTTTAAAAATACGTGAAGGAAGTGATGCACCTGAGAAATTGCTGAAAAATTTTGACGCAAACGTCTATACAGCATCGCACATTATTATTAATCACACAGCTACGTATATTTTAAAATAAACACATGTGCGACGTATCCCATTTTATAACTTTAAGCGAAGAAAGTTCGCAAAATATGTTATTTAACGCCACCTAGTAGTCTTGTTGAACTACTGAAAACAACAATATAATTCACTATAAGGTGGCAAAAAACTTATAACCTGTGGTTCAAGTTATGCCGCTACCAACTATCGATTATCTGTCTAAAATTGTCTTTGGTTTCATCACATGACCCTTTATTTTGTTCCCGTGATCAAATTGAGAAAATTCAAAAATAATAAAGCGCAATGGCTAAAATTGAAAAAGTTGAAATAGAATTACATGAAGATTCAATTGACAGGTATTAAAATTCACTTAACAAGAATAAATTGGGACCAAATATTATCTAATTACATAACTGTAATCGTGTGAAGGTCAACTTTTTAATCATTGTGATTTGGCAGCGTTAGCCTGGATTGTATTCAACATTTTAATATAATAGTTGCAATTAAACAGTAAATAATTCATTTCAGTGATGATAGAGAGTTTTTGGATTTAGTAGAAGAACCTGCATATGGTGAGTTAAGTAAATTGGATAAACATGTGTATTTGTTTACAAATACATGCTTTGCCAGGACAATTTAATTATCTTAGTATAGAATCAAGTGATTACTGATTTTTATTGAATTATCGCATAACAATGTAAATTGAATTATATTCCAGGAAGTGTAACCAGTGAAAGATCACAATTAGTAACTCACACATATTTAGAAGGTAATGAAGACGAGGACAGTTCCTCTTATAACTTTAGAGATTTATGTGAGTGATTTTTGTCTATTTGTATTTCATCTCATTAGTAATTTTAACAAAATAATGGATAACTTTACTAATTAAAGTAAATAACATAATTGCCTTAATAAGTTTATTTTTATTTTAGCTGGTTCTGTGGCTTACAAAATAGTGCAAATGGATGAAGAAGAGCCAACAAACAATATGACTTCAGAATCACCAACTCATCGTGAGTATAGTTATAACATTTATGTATGTTCATGTGCCAGTGGTATATTTATCTATCTCTTTGCTCAAAACTCACTGCCTGCATTAGAATAAACTCAGTTTAGTTAATCGTAAACTGAAGTAAATTAATCATTTTTAGACCTGACTTTGGTTGTAATCATTCAAATATTTTAAAATAAAATACAGATTAGGTTTAATCAGCTATGTAAAAAAAATAAAGATTCAGGACAAGTATTTCATGAAATTTTAAACCGTTTCAGTTATTCCAAGTGGAGAATTCTATATAATAAATAACCCAGTAGAGGTTTTTAGCTCAGATTCTCAAAAGAAACCAATCAAAAGAGAACCATTGCAAGCTAAAGCTGCTACTGCTAAAAAGGTAATGTTTAAAAAGCTTGTTTGCAGATAAAGTTTACTAGTGCATGGTACAGTTATAGCATTATAATTCCTAAATGAAAATCATTAAGGCTTACTAGTTAAATCGGAGATTGTAGAACCTATCTAAATTATTTAACCATTCCAATGCATAAGTGTTGTTTCAAGATGTGGTGTGACTAAATACTTTGCAGCTGCAACACTTATATTATCGCACAATTTGCTAATTAATTCCTGTCTTTATTTGCTAACAGCTTGTTAAATTTGTTTTAAAGTTTTTGCTTTTTGAAAGATATTTGTAATACTAAACTTGAGTTTTAAAAATAACACATAATTGCACCATTTTAACTCTATAGTCATATGTCTTATCGTATCATAGACATATGTCACTATTCATCACATCATAAACACAATTTGACAAAAAGAAGTGAAACAGTACTTTAGTTAAGAATGTAATTAGACTGACTGCTCAGTTCATAAGAAATGCAATTGTAATGTAAGCATTGATTTCAGCGTGATGATAAAAGAAGAGCCACCCATAATGAAGTTGAAAGACGAAGAAGGGACAAAATTAACAGCTGGATTACAAAGATAGCAGACATGATACCTAACTGTGGCCAAGCAGATACTGCCAGTAAAGGAGGTATCCTGGCAAAAGCATGTGACCACATTGCTGATCTCACTATGAAGACTAAGAAGTAAGTTGATTTAAATAGGGTAACTTACAAATATGATTTATGCTTAAGTAAATTATCCCTTAGCCATAAAATATGGATTAGTCCAATTCCTTAAAATTTCTTTACTTTTTTGTTCAGAATTCAGAACAAAACATGTTTTTGGTATACAAAGTTTTAATTGAACACCATTTTCAGATTAGAACAAGTTGAAAAAGAGAATGCCAAGCTAGTACTAGAAGTGTTAAGGCTTAACAAGGAGCTGTCAGAATTACGAAAAGAGAACTCTTCAATGCGTATACAGTTGGCTGACAACTGTATAGTGGCAAATTTACAACGGGCCAAAGGACAGAAGTCCTAGTGTATATAATGATAGTGACCTTGTGGATTGTGAAGTGTTATGTTTACAATTGAAGTGATTTTGGTTGATTTCGTCCTAAGGCCCCTAAAGTAATGGTAATTCGGTAGTTAAAGAATAATAATACAAATAGTAGATAAAATTAAATAAGGTAAGAAAATATTTAACACACACACTAAATTCACTGAATTAAGTTGTACTTTATGTTAACTCCATAATTGAATAAAACTAAGCAGTTTTCACTATTTTATCAAATGTGTCTTTTTGTCAAATAATGTTTAGGTTGTCAGGATAAAAAGACAAGATGAAATATACATATACATATATTTTTTTCATGTACACAAAGTTTTTATTACAAGTCACTTCTGGTTGTTATTTTTACTACAACTGATTGCAATATGGCAATCCTAGAGATGTACATCATGATAGCATCTCAGAACTGTTTTATTTTTTTATGATGGGCTTTAGGATGGATATCTGTAGCAATTTATAAAAATAATATTTCCTAATGTTATTGCTTTTGTTTAGTGTTATGGTGTGAGGTGCTGGATTTTTTCGCTCCATGCTAACACTTCAAACAAATCTAACTATATTTATATGATGTTGCTTTATAAGTTACTATCATTTTAATTCATTTAAATTAATTTAAGAAACTTTTTAATTTAAACTTCATGCAAATTTATTTTTCTTTATTCATTACATTTATATCTTAAAAGTTTAATGATTGAGACTTATTTGTCAACTTTAAAAGAAATTAATAATTGTATCGATTGGTAGTTTCAAAGCAAATATAAGTTTAATGAACTACAGGGCACCTAAATAACTAATAAGCCGTAATGGGCCAAAATTGGCTGGAACTCTTTGACCAATCTCTATAATTTATTTGTATGAACACTTTTAACTAATATTTTGAAATACAAGTTATAAAGTTATTCCCAAAACCCTTAATCACATGATGCAATTAAGTTATAGAGATTAGACAAGTTTACACAGCCATTCTGTTCAATTTGAACATTACTTTATAAGATTAATTAGATTGTAGACTTTTTTTTACGTCAGAGTAAGTTTAGGTTTTTGTAAAATCATGTTGTCTTTTTTATTGAAATTCTAAATTTTAGTTATGTTTTATGAATGTGTTTTTGGATTGGTGGAATTGTGAAAATAGTGTAACAAAATATCAGACGGTGTTGCTAGTTAACTATTAAAGCCGGTAACCATTTAAACCGAAAAATGAATTATTTAACAGAATGGTGGCCTTAATAATATGCGATGGTTCATATTATCTGTTTTGTATTGAAGCTTATTTGAAATAATTGATAAAATATAGCTTCAATTACTTGTTTGGTACAAATATGAAAACTGTAATAGTGATTTGGTATGAAAGTAATATAAAAAATTATATAATTCCACTAGGGTTAGAGGAGCTTCTTACTTTTTATTACTAGTTTTAATTTAAAATTAGAAATTATTTTTTTATTAATAGCTTTAACCATACAAAGTAATTTGAAAAACCAAGTAACAATTGAAAGCTACCAGGCGAAAAACTTTATATTTCAAATGAAATAATTCCACAAAAAATTGCTCCCTTAACCCCAACAATATACAGTAGAACCTCTATAAGTCGAACATCAAGGGAGACACCAAAAAATTCGAGTTATAGAGTTTTCAACTTATGGAGGATTTCGACTTAGGCGGATTTTGATTCGACATAAAGAGTTTGAGGTGAATTGAACACCTGACACAAAGCAAGCAATCACGTGTTTCCATGAGTCATAAATTAATAAATTTTACTCCTAAAATGTTTTCTAAGAAACAATAGTGTACTCACATTGTTGGCAAGTTCTTAAAGTCGGTAACTTATTTTTGTTCAAGTTGTAAAGGTTGTAAAATAAAACGTTACTATGTTCGAGATACAGAGGTCAAATTTAATTTTTCGAGTTATAGAGTGAAAATATGTACCAAAATGGCTTGGAGGGACTCGGTGATTATTTCGATTAACAGAGGGTCAAGATTTCAAGTAATGGAGGTTTTGGTGTTTTAAGGGAAGGGAACAAAACATTTTTTCGAGATTTGGAGGTTTTTGTCTTATCGAGGTTCGACTTAACGAGGTTCTACTGTATTACAATTAGGCTATAAATGGTGATCTTTATCATAAAAGTATTATTTCTCACTCAAAATTATGAATTTGCAGCGCCGTTGTTATATAGAAGTGCCTGTGTATGAGACCATTGTTATTTTTGTATATAATTGTTCCATATCACTACAATCTAATGGCACTGATGAGAAATTATTAGTGCTCTTAGGTCTAAGCGTTCATGAATAAATGAAATGACGTTGTAGACGTTATTGTATTAATTGCTATCCTTTTTTGCACTTTCCAGAGCCAAACCAAATATCTTTTTTAAGCTTGTGAGTACATACTTCACGGTGTCAACCTCCTTTAATACTCTTGTAAGTATCATATTTTGAAGGCTAGCCTTTTTTATATGGATTTAGTAATTAGATTCAACATAATATATAGAAACATCAATATTATATCCATTAACCCCGTGTATTAAATTATTGAATGCATTTAAATAATAACTAAACCGTTTTAGATAAAATGTTGCTTCGATATTCTATATTAAAACTTTTTGTTATATCACTATAAAGGCAAAATCTCAACGGAGTTTATTTAACTTATAATTACGGTTTTGTATTTTAAATTAGGTTATAAGAAGCTGGCTAAAGTGATGTCTGACTAATATCCAGTTGCTCCCTTCTACCAGAACGTACCTTCCTAAGGCGGTTTTAGAGTAATTATTTAGCTAACTAATTTCATATACTTAATAAAATTATTAACAAAATTGTGGATACTATCTCGATAGGTAGAAATGTTCCAGTTCGCATTTCGTTTCACGAACTATAAAATCAGCTTCCCTAGAACTCTTCTTGAAACGCTAGCAATGCAACTATGAAAGCTGTGGGTTTTTGGTAATACCAGTCACCCTCATACCTACCTCTAGGCCTACCAGTTTCTTTCACATATTTTGTAAAACTAAAATTTTGGCGATTTAAAAGAGTGATGGAGAGTTCGTCTCGTCAGTTCTACGCCATTGATTTAAGAAATTAAATGTAACTACAAGATTTTTTTCTTCTATAACTACATCAAGCTACCTACACAAATAAATAGTATTTTGATTATTAGCGTCATATAGCGAATAAATAGGGTAACGATTTAGAAATCCGTCGCCCGAATTTGATGCTACTGATTATGTAGATGTCTCGGGGGACCTTGATTCGAATACCTCCAAGTGATTTTTGCTGCCGGAGTGTCGTCTGATTATTAAAAAAAAATATTTAAAATTTTGTGTAATGTATTGAAATTCATAAACAAACCGTACATTTTCTACTTTTCTATTGGTTATTAGAGATATGACATTCTGCATAAAAAATTATCGATTTATTCATATTTATAGTCTGCTTTATGGGCTATAGTGTTATTTTAAAACCGTAGCGATTTCGTAGAGAAATTCTGGCGACGTAATTCTAAATCCAACCCAAATATTGCAAATAAAACACGGTTTAGTAATTTTTTTTTAATTCCATTGATACATCATGGTATACCTTCCATACCATTAGGAAAAGCGAGTTTTTCTTGTAGCATAAGACAATCCTTGGCGCGAGATTGATGTGTCATCAAATTGTGTTTTGTCGTAAAAGTTTTATCACAGATATCACATTTAAAAGGCCTTTCTCCTAAAAATAATTATTAAATAAATCATTTGTGTCTAATGTTACATCTAAAAACCATTTATTGTAGATTAACTTTTGTAATAATTAATATACATAATATATGATGTTTCTGGATCCCTTTCATAACATAAGATAATGCTTTTTTCATTATTATAACTAAAATAATTGTATATTTTTTGTAATTCAATGATAATAATGTAATACTTTTAATATTGAATGCCATTAAGCAACATATGTTACGCGCAAGTCTGGCGTTATAAGCTGTAAAAAACCGGTTTTGGGCAACTAGGAAAAAATTAAAATGCCGGTTTGGATAGATAACACTGGGCTAAAAAACCGGTAAAAAAGACTTACCCGTGTGCCTTCTAATGTGGACATTGAGAATATCTCGTCTTTTAAATGATTTGCTACAGAATGTACAAGTCATGGGCCGTTCACCTGTGTGAGTTCTGTGGGAAAATATATATGTCAATAATTCTTTAAATGACAGTTATTACAACTACGTCGCTATAATATGTAATCGTAAAACTACTGGACCATTTTCAAATTCATTTTATTTACATTCCCTGAGTAGGGTATATTTATTTCTACCCTGCCCTATAACAGCCCTGGGGCTTGAGACTAAATCACATTTTGACAGGCGTGACCCACTAACGAAAATTGTCACGTGACAAAGCGTGAGCTAATGTCATTCCCAAACTGGTACTCAGTTGGTTCCATTAGTGATAAGAAATATTCGTAGATTCCAATATATTACCAATTTTGATCATTAGTTATGCGATTATCAATAGCCCCGATGTACCTTGGTACCAAAACTAAATATTAAAGTTAGAATCGCATTTACTTAGTTACATAGTACCGGCGAAGGTTTAAAAGAAAAAGCCATATTTTTTAGTTAGACAACACCCAAAAAAAAAAAATTATTTAAATTTCAAAAATGAGCCCAACTCAGATTAGCTGTAGCAACTCACAAAAAATATCAACCACCATTTATTGTGAAGTGTACCTCATATGTAATGTCAAATCAGTTCTCCTATAAAAGCCGGCATCGCATTCGACACAATTATACGCGTAGTCCTTTAAATGTCTTCGCATATGCACGTGATAGTTCGACGACGTATATGCCCTACCGCATATATCACACATTATTTTCTATAAAAAAATATATATATAAGAACATATTAAAAATGCGTTTGCCTTAAGATCGTATGACCCAAGTACAAAAAAATCATGCTTAAAAGGCCTATCCATTTTAATGTCTCTGTTAAAAAAATTATCACATATTAAAATTCACATAAAACAAATTAAAAGTAGAACTTAAACTCCATGTAAGGTCCATCGAATTAACGACAAACCCCCTAAAGAGACTGATTATAATCCAGTGACGCTACAACCCTATCTGAGTCTTGGCCAGGTTTTTATCTCATAGGCAAGTAGGTGATCATGCTTCTGCCTTCGATTTTTCGACATGCCGGTTTCCTCACGATGTTTTTCATCACCGTACGACCGTGTTATATTTGCGCACATAGAAAGTCCATTGGCACGGCCGGAGATCGAATCTACGTTAGGGATGAGAGTAGCACACTCAAGCCACTTGATTTCGAATTTGACAGTGGAAACTAAACTGTTAGACTTATATGGAAAGAAAGGGTCGAAAGTGGAGTCAATTTGGCGAATCAGAAAATTTTACGTTAAATGAGTGACGTAATGGCATACCTTCTGCTTAACGACTGGTTTTGCATCTGACACTCCTTTGTGTACATTTTCATGCGTTATCAATCGCCGTTTAGTACTGAATGTAAAACTGCATTTCTTACACGAATATGACACTTTGTTCTGAAACAATTCCTTATACTGTCTCTAAGATAACACATTTATTTAACTGATTTAAATGTCTAGATACGTTTCAGCGATGGTTGAAAATACTTGAAACCCTTCATTAATTCTTAAAGGTCGGCAACGCATTTGCAATGTGTCCATCTGATAACAGGTGAACCTCAGGTGTTATATTTAAAACAAATGTAAATATAGTTATTGTATATCATTATTCTATAAGGATTACTTATATTAAGGATCGGTTATTAGTAAATTCTACATCAAAACTTAAAAACAAAATCAAAATTCAGAAATGTTTTGAGCGCTGCCAAAAAGCCAACTTCATAGAGAAACAAGACCTAACAAAAGTCAAGACAAAATTTGAAAGCATTAATTAAAATACTGGCTGAGATTCGGAAACGTTTTTGTAAGACGTTTAAGCCAGGCTAAGCCAAGTTTATACTTTTAGTATTTAGCAACATTTTGCTACTGTTTTTGGTATGATTACAGAGAAAACTATAAAATTAAAAAAAAGAAATCAATATTTTACTAATCTGTGAAGCCATATAAAAATAAAAAAATGATTTCTTGGAAAAAAAATGCAAGGAATATGAATTTGAGAGTATAGAACTGTAAAGATAAAATAATTTCAATTAAAACATTTTTTTACCCCTTAAAATAGAAGTGCAAAACTTAATTTTAAATATAAATTAATTTATTTATTCAGCGTCGTTTAGACAGAAGAAGATTGGTAAAATTATAGATTTCCATCACTTGGCATAAACTTGATTAGCCCAGTTTATGCAAGCGTCACTGAATACAAATTTGTATGGCTTTTGACAGAAGGGAGTCAATACTTTGATTATTTCCCGACATTTATGTAATCATTAAGTCGATTTTGCACATAATTCAATATTAGCAATAATCAAAGAAATTGAGTTAGTTACTCAACATGTTAAAATCCTTCAGGTAGTGTTAAAAATGGACTTGGTATATAGTACCTAGCTGTCATTGTCAAATAAAATATAATAAATAAAAATATATGAGAAACTTCAATGCCTTCCAAACCATTAATATTGAACATGAAATCAAGAGAAATTATCGAAATACTTACATGTGTATCAAAAGAGAAATTATCGAAATACTTACCACATGTGTATCAATGTGCTTCAAAAATCTAGATAGACTTTGCTTAGTCTCGAGTCCACAATAGGCACATATACGTTTTACTTGACTCTTAATACATGGATTAATTCTCAAGTTATGTTTCTTTGTAAAGTGTATTTTGAGAAATCTCAATTTATCAAACTTCTTATCACATATTTTACACAACAGTTCTTTGAAACAACACTCATCTTCATTGGGAGACCGACTATCTTTTTCATTATCATTTATTTTAACTGGATTTAATTTATTGAGCTCTTCATAATTTTTACCGATTTTCTTAAGACTATCATTGGTTTTACGTTTTATTTTTATGCGTATTTTATTATCACTTTCTTCAATAATAACATGTTTTCCATTTTGTTTCATATCATCAGTTATTGATGATTCTATAGATTCAGTTGCATTTGTTTCCTCAAACCAATCGTGATTTTCATTACCATTTTCTTCAGTTCTTAAGTTTGTATGTAAATCATAATTTTCTTTATATTCTTTTAAACTAGTCTCTATTACACCATTTTTTTTTACTGAATCATATACTTTGTCTTCAAAGTTGTTTAAATTCAAGAATTCGTCCAATACATCAATTGTACCGTGAACTTCTTTGTATTGTTCAATATTTTGACCGGATTTCTTAATATCATCATCAAGTTTATCTCCAAATAATATGTTATTTATGGTAGGTGTAGATGGCGCCCAAGCGTTTGAGACAACTGTAATTGTAAAATAAAAACAGCGGGTTATTGTTTGATTAAAAGAAGGTTCACGGGATTCTATTATGATAGTATAATATGGCTATATCTTTAAAGATAGAAGTTCTGTATAATCTCAGTTTTTTGTATAAAAACACAGCTTAAACTCAGTGTATAACAAAGTGTATATTGTTAAAAATATGTAGCTGACTTCACAATTCTTTCAGTAATATTTAAAATGGTTACTAACTTGGTGGTGTTGCAAGTAAATCTTCTAATGCAATCCGATCAGTGCTCTCATCTAGCAAAGCTTTATCTAAATTCTTATCAATAACACATCTTGTTGTATCATTTCTACTTATTTGTAAATTTTTTCCTTGATTATTTTCATTATAAAGTATTTGATTTTCAGATAATTTATTTTTAAAATTTTCATGATTAAATTCATATGGTAATGTATAACAATGATCATTTGCAATGGAATGTGTTGAAAATGGGCTCAAACTGAAAATATAAATATTTCATTAGATAAAACCTATCCATTGATATTTGTCAATGATTTATACACTAAAAACTCACTTTATTCTGAATTTGACGCTTCTATGTTTGCCTTAGAGTATTGATGATTGTTCAGTCAGTAAGTTATAAAATTAAGAAAGTCACACAAATTGAATGAAATTAAAAATATATCGTGTTTATACAATTCCAGCTTGGTCACTGCAGTTAAAAAATAAGCTTTCTAATTTCTCCACAACGAACTTATATGGTCGCAAATGGTCTAAACTGCTTTGAGAAAAGGATAGGAAAAAAAAGGAGAGCCGCTTTCTGGCTCGACTTGGCGGGCGCACTAACATGCAAATATTTGACATATTTTAGAGAGTTAATAACACAACATTTTTCAGCTGACTTCAATCATTAGTTAAATTAATTCATTACTAATAGTACAAGAACCAAGTGTGTTTTATGCCTATTAAAACAGATTTAATGACATACTAAGATTTTTGTTAACTTAGTTGCACCTACTATAATACCCCATCATTAAGTTATTATTGTGCTCAAAGGTCTTAAGTCGCGCGAAGATAGAAAATCCTCTTACCCAAAGTCAAATCTAAAATCAGATACTACAGAAGCTTCATCTTGAAGCCAATGGGAGTCAATGGACACATCAGATATATCAGCTTCCTCTTGAATAACTTCATTAATAATACGAGCTTCATTGTCCGGAATATCATGAGTTACATCAGTTAAGAAGTTGCGCATACTTGTTGTTGTTGAAACTGAAAAAATATTTAAGTGATGAAGAATAATCCGAGTTCAGTATACAGTAATAAATTGTTTTGTCTTTGACAATATACTATATATTTAAGCACTATATTAATGGTATTATGCCATCAAAATGTTAAATAGTCATTGAGTATGAAAATCTTTAAAAAATTTAGAATTAACTAAAATATTTTATTATTTAAAATTAAAATTTTGTACCTAATCAATTAATTATCAATGATTATGCACACATCTACTAACCGTTATCAACATCTTTATTTTTATTATGATTTGGTGTACTATTCTGCAAGTTTTGTGGTAACCTGAAAGAGTTTTCATTCCATTTTATGGTTTAGACATCAAAATAGAATAGAAAATTTTTAATAGAAAGAACCCATTGAAATTTGCATTAAGGTTGTATGTAATAACATTTAGTTGAAAAAATTAAATTATATAAATATGTATTTACATTACATGAATACTTCAATAATAAAAAATCATTTAAAGAAGGTTTTTAACTGTATATGTGGATTCCTTACATAGTATTATTGTAGATTCTTACCTTAATTTAATTGAATCATTGTGTCCTTTAATAAATGTGTCAAAGTCAATATTATCTTCTAATTCCTTTGCTTGCACATAAGAATTAAATATACGGTCAGATGACCGACATGATTTTCTAAATTTACAAGCCACTTTCATGTTTGAATGACATTCTTTGCACAGTTGAAATATTAACAGATCATCGCGTTTAACCTGTAATACATAAGGATTATTATAATAAATGAAACCATTAGTTCTATAAGAAACATCAAAAATATCATATCTTTTTGTCGATATCTTCTAAGTCTAGCTAAGATGTGTTTAGACTAGAAGTAGTAGTTAAATATGTTTTACCTGAATTCCTGTGGAGTATACAAAACGGCGTCGGTTTTTCTCCGAATATTTAAATAATTCTGAATCATCATTACAGTCTAATAAACAACTTCTGCATCTACCTTCCATTTTTGATGATTACCAAGTATTAATGTACATGTACGTGCTTGAGTCTTTGATTATGTTTAAGTTATAGTTTTCCAAGTATCTAATTACATTCAAGGGAATGCTCTTAATTCCACAACTTCTTCAAGTATAATGCACTTGAAACGGCTGAGATTAATTCATAATTTCACTAAACTCTTCTCACTACTGTTTACTTTTAAACACTATAGATATAGTGTAAAAGTATAGCTTTTAAATTATTTATTTATATTGATTATATATAAAATATTAAATTTTAACTATTTTGTAACGGTATATAGGCCAATAGGTATATAAACAATATTTTGCTACATATTATGAATTTATAAAACAGACTACAGAGATATTGTAATTTGTAGCTTTTGAAAAAGGTCTTGGTGTTACCACTTTTTACTTATTTAAAATGCGCCCATGTCAATACTCAATTGTCAGCTGTAAAATCTAAAAGAATAGTAGGAGATTGTTATTGAGTACTGAGTAGTAACTTAACTTCGTATTTCGTAGTTCGTACTTCGTAGTTTCGTACCCATTGTGGTTAGGAAAGAAAGCAATTAGTGAACTATACTGTAAAACAAATCTTGCACATGCAGCTAGTAAAAATTTAAACAGCGTCATTGTTGCACTAGTGTTAACGTGGGTAGCTTCCCAACATCTTCAAATACAATGAATACGCCTAAGGCAGATGTAAACCGAGACCAAGTAGATGTGACGATAATAAACCAACAAGTGAGAGTTATTCACTGCTGTGATGGCGTTGAAGAGGAAATCGAGGAAACAATGTTAGATGAAATTAATATCTCTCCAAATGAAGTAGAAAATATTGAGCCTGTAAGTTTAATTTTAACTTTGTGTTACAATAGTTCGGTCTCAAATTATATTTAGTTTTTTTTTTAGTAGCTAGATTTTGAATATAATGTTAAATATATGTCTTTTTTTCTTATTAAATAAATGCTTGTAAAGAATGTTAGTACGAAGTATTTTTTTTTTAAATGGGATTTTTTTAAGCTATTTTGAGATTAGACACAGTACAGGAAGAATTTTCCATACAGTATAACATATATACATATCAAGTTGAAGTACTCTAAATTGTTGAAGTTAAAAATGTATGTATAGTTTATAATTTAACTAATTCTACTAGTATTATAGTAAAATAAATATTTTCAGATTTAATATTAATTATTTTTATATAATTTCAGCAAACTCTCTCTTGGGGTCCTTGGATCTCATACTACACATGGAAATCTGGTACCAAATTATTAAATGTAGTTGATTATGCTGGAGAAACATTGGCCGATTTTTTTGGTATCACAACTCCAAAATATCAAATTGAGATAAATGAATATGAGCGCATGCAAGAGGAAAATAAGAGATTAGAAGAGGAGTCTGCTGGTTGGGTCCCAAGAAATATTGGTGGTGACATACCACTGGTTTTGAATGAACCTGTAAGGGATAAACATACAGTTTGAATAAAAAAAATTAATCTTATACTTGGCTTATGAAACAGTCTTATAACTCAGTTAGTCTTATAATCATACTTTGAAGATTAGGAAATAAAAAACTATGTTTCTATTTAACAGTATAGAATATGACGGGTTATCAAGTATAACTTTAATAGCCAGTGTCAGCCTTGTGGCGAAGTGTATGATTCCCCAAGTCATGCATTCACAAGGTGCGCTATTACATTCTTCTACATATATTACAATTGAAGTTGATACTGTTAAAGAAAGACATCTTAAGAAGAGTGGCATGTGTTAGACACATTATAATATAAAGTATAATTTGGTTTGTAAATAAAAACATTTAGGGCATTAAATTATTTTATTAATATTTTTTATGAATATAAATTTTATATAGTGTATGGATCTATTGTGTGATATGTTTAAACATTCTTTATTTTATAATTGTTAGGTGTGCTAATGCACCAAAAATAATGTTTCTTAAGCAGTGCTGAATTCCAAAGAATGTACACTTATTGTATATGTTTATAATAAAAGAGTGGGTAAAGATATTAATAATGTTTTATCATTAAATAGTATCTTAGAGTTGTCCCAATTATTTTATCATTAAATAGTATCTTAGAGTTGTCCCAATTATTTTATCATTAAATAGTATAATCTTAACAATATATTATAAAATTTGTTTTACCATTTTATTTATTATAAAATATTCATTAATACTATTTAATGACATGTTAGTTTCTAGTTGAGTGGTTTATATATTTGTGAAATGTGTGAATGTGAAGTCTCCAAATACGCATTGGGCTAGCGTGGGGGCTACAGACCATTCCCTCTTAAAGAGAGGAGGCCTTTGGCCTTGAGTGGGATATATACAACGTGTAATTGAGTACGCTGAAAATCTCGAAGTTTATTAAAATTAAACTGAGTACAACGTGACGATTTTTATTTATAGGGCCCCATCAAAAGAATTTGCCACGGGCCCCAGATTGTATAGTTACGCCACTGGTGCCGCTTCGGTGCCATTCTGCTGTATGTAGTCTTTCAGTTATTAACGAAAAAGCTTTTTATTAATTAAATGTTACAATTAGTTCTTTTATAACTAATTAATGTCAACCATACTAAATATTTTGATTAAATTTCTTTGTTGTATCTGAGACACACGACACCACGTAGCGCTGCCTTGTCGGTAGTTGGGTACTCTGAAAACAAAATGTATTTGTGTATATTCATTAATTATAAAAAATAATAATAATGTAATGTAAAATAATAGCTAGTCAAAATAGAGTTTAAAAAGTCCTATTGTAATATGAATATGTGAGTTAAGCGCCATCTGTAATAACTAGGTAGGATGAGATTAAAAATATCCGACTAATAAAAATTCTACGTATAAACTCAATAATGAGGTAAAAATGGTTATAACAAATAATATTCCCATAGCTAATGAATGTAGTGTTTGTTAAATATTACACTTACGGTCTACGAATTGTTATAACAAGTAACGGTTGGCCTAAAAAATAATTTAAGCTTAACGCCACCTATAATAAATAGGTATGTTACGAAACAGAACCTGCCAAATTCCGACTATTAGATTAGTAATGAAATTTTATTTAAGATTACCTAGATGGCGTTCATCTACAAAGACAGGAGACTGTAATACAGTATTATAATTTATAATTATTAATTTACAATATTTTTACCCTTTGAGACAGATGACAAGAGTTTATTTTAAGAAAGTAGTATTTGCACGTTAGTTGTTTTAGGGTTAACTATCTTTTGTTATTACGTTGTAGATATTCTCTGATGGTCCATCTTTCGTAACAAAATTAGTATTAAATTAGGGGAACTGCCATCTGGTGACTAGTAGAGAAACTAAAGTTTATGGCGGTACATCATGCTTTATATAAAAGTTTTACAAATAAAACTACAGATGGCCCGTCTATCGCACCTTCAATATTTTCAATTATTCTAAGCTTAAACGAATTACACATTATACAGATATTATTTGTCCATACCGTTTAAGTTTAAGTAACTTCAAAACATTTTTATTCGTTTGTTTAAAGATGATTATTTCATTACTTGCATATTTTTTTCTCTATTTCGTTGTAATTGATATACAATAATCGAAATCATATGACACGAAAATATTAGGTTGGGGAAAAAGTCTTTTCGCATTATAGTATGTATGAACTTGTAATAAAATCTCTTTGGCTATACTGTATGGATCTGGATGGTTTTGTTATCAAGGAATGTTGAGATATTAAAGAAGATAATTCCAAAATCAAATTACGATAATGTTTGTTTTTTATTTATTTTTCGTACCGTCAAGATGAGTGAATCGAATGAAGAAATTCGATACATTTTAAAATTTTACTACAAAAAAGGTCAAAATGCAACACAAGCCGCGAAATTTTTTTGCGATGTTTATGGACCTAGTGCAGTGTCTGTGAGAGTAGGACAAATTTGGTTTAAGCGTTTTCAATCCGGAAATTTTGATGTCAAAGATCCAAGTCGCTCTGGTCGCCCTATGACAGATAAAATGGATGCAATTTTAAAAAAGTGGTGCAAGATCGGCATATCAGTAGTTACGACGTAGCTGAAGAACGGGGAATTGACCACAAAACAGTTTTGGCGTATTTGAAAAAAACTGGGTACACAAAAAAGCTCAATACTTGGGTACCTCACGAGCTCACTGTAAGAAACCTAATGAACTGTGTACTCATTTTTGATTCTTTATTACGACTTAATGAAACCGAACCATTATTGAAGAAGCTGATAACTGATGATGAAAAGTGGATCACGTACGACAAGAACGTGCGAAAAAGGTCGTGGTCAAAGGCCGGTCAGGCTTCACAGACTGTGGCGAAACCCGGGATAACTCGCAACAAGGTGATGCTGTGTGTGTGGTGGGATTGGAAGGGCATTATTCATTATTAGCTGTTACCACCAGGCAGGACCATCGATTCTGAACTCTACTGCTAACAACTGATGAGATTAAAGCAAGAAGTTGAGAGAAAGCGGCCGGAATTAATCACCAAAAGGGGTGTGGTTTTTCATCATGATAACGCTAGACCTCACACATCTTTGGCCACTCAGCAAAAACTAAGAGAGCTTGGCTGGGAGGTGATAATGCATCCGACGTATAGTCCTGACCTTGCACCTTCAGATTTCCACCTGTTTCAGTCTCTTCAGAATTCTTTAGGCAGTGTCAGGTTATCATCACGAGAGGACTGCCAAAACCAATTATCGCGGTATTTTGATCAGAAGCCCCAAAATTTCTATAGCAATGGGATCATGTCCCTACCTAAATAATGGCAAAAAGTTATCGAATAAAATGGTACCTACATACTTTAGTTAAATGTAAAAAAACTATATTAAAAAATGTTTTGAATTTTCTTAAAAAATGCGAAGAAACTTTTTCCCCAACCTATTATATTAATATTATGAAAAATAATTCAATAAAATATTAAATTTAGTTTAATTTTTACTTGAGCATCATCATACACAAAAAACGTTCTTATTGTCAATCTAACAAAGTGCCTTTTCGTTATTGTAAATGAGAGTAATAAATTATACGTTCACCCAAACACAAAAAATCGTAACTACTCGAAAAATATGCAATTTATGTTACACTCTACTACATTGCGATAGAGTCTAAATTGGCATACACTTAGCTCATATATTATTGTTTGTCGGTGTTTAGCATGTGATATGTCGAAATGTAAACGGTTCGAGCTGTGTCCGCAGATCAATATGCGTGTTCCTGCGCGAGGGTGTTTAGAGTCGTGCGATTGGCTAGCGTGTGTGGGGCGGAGCTCGTATGTGAGGCGCGGTCTTTGCCGAATTTTGGCGCGAAATCCCGCGTTCCATTTTCAAATCAAAGCTTAGGTTAATCATTATGGCCGCGGTATTGATTAATGCCCAGTGACTAATATTATACGATAGAATAATAGAAATATGAATATTGGATTATTTGATGTTAGTTGTATGAATGAATGGATTTCGATCAAAATTTTAGCTTTATTTCGGTTGTTCGTGCTAGAATTTTATTTATGAATGTCTCATAACCTAGATAAATCAATTATTTGTTTTGTTCCTTCGCAATAAAACACATTCAAGGCCAATAATAGTTTCTATCTAGAGTAGGTGTGTGAATTATAGTTTGTGCTAATCCTATTGAACTGCTGAATTTTCACACCGTGTTGTTGTTGATCATTGATCATTGATTCAACACCGTTGATCACACATTGATCCAACTTAAAAGATAGGATAGCTTACATCTCAATTTATACCCGCAATATTATTTTATTGCAAAATATTTATTATTTGACACAATTCTAACAGATGGCGCTGTGTTGAAACTACCAAAGTTTCGCATAAGCTACGATTTAATGGCATAGCCACGAAAAAAGCATGGTGGTCCCTATAACTGGTGTTCTCCTACCGTTTCCCTTGAATAGTTTACTACCTACTATGTAATATAACAAAGTCTGCTAGTAGTTTATGAAAGTGTACCTAAAGAGTTTGAGACTTAAGGGCAAATAATATCAGACCCGTAACCCGTTTATACAATAGGTATACAAAAAAAGTGCGTGGGTACAAAGTAGGTACACATGTCAGAAGTGAAACTTCTTTGGCAAACTAGTTTTTAGGTCTTGTTCATATTTATACAAACCTAAAACTTTAGATTTTCGCGATTTAGAGGGAGGGAAAAAGTAAGATATGTTAGGAGCTTAATGAATTTAATTGTCATCAAAATATTAAGTGTCGAAAATTTATACAAATTATAAATTTATTTTTTCAATTTATTTCTTCAATAATAAAAACACGTGGCTTTTTAATTTACAATTCGTCATTTGAGATTTCAATAAATTATTTTGCATTACATATAAAATACTAATACATATTTCATAAATTCTCTTTCCAAAATTTTAATTTTAAAAATAGAATTTCTATAAGGTATTTCACTCTTCTCACTCTTTCTCCATCAGTATCTATCACTCTCTCCCTATTATTCGAAAAAATGCTGCACATCTTCGTGACGTTTTCGTAAAAATTTACCCTCATGCGCACTAAAGAAGTTTCACTTACGAGTACAATTCACTAATTAAAATATGCTTTGTTATATTATATGTTTTTTTATTGTATAGTCAAGACCTCTTTTTTATACAAATCATAGGTACGTTTCCTATCGGCTGTACCCACTAGCCTCCTTGACAATTCGCAATCGCGTCGCCCTTAGTAATACTGGTGTTAAGGTAAGATTTATTTTACAAATAAGAATAGCCCCAATCAGAATCTAAGCAATAAATCAAATTAATTTTTATTTATAACTCACCCACCATAATTATTAACTAATTCAATAATTCGTTAACAGCGTAGGTCATTCCGGACAATGTATTTACAAAACATTGTTGTAACCGGTGTTGCCAGTGTAAAATTTCCCCTTATGAAAAATTCGCGAGTAAACTAGAATTTCTGGTTTGGATACCATTGTCCAATAAAACTCGTTGCAAATAAATGTTTGCAATTTAAATTCATAATCAGAACGCGTGCCAAATTTTAGATGGGCGTAACGCTATTTTTGTGTTTTTATGTTTTCACTAATTTATATTGTATCCGGCTTGTTTGGATATATTTAGAATATTATGGAAATAAAATTGTTTATTTTACTCAGGTATCCTCAGTTTGTATTTCGATTTCTAAAGGCCGTCAACGCATCAGCTGAGCCCCTGCCCATTTGCCTCCTATAAATTAGAAAAAAGATTTAGAGACTGTTTGAAAGAGTTTATTCTTGGGCACACTTGGGAAGAATTGTAATAATAATAATAAATCGTTTATTTGAAAAGAAAGTGGGGCATTCAGACTGATTAATTATACGAAGACACAAATAGCCTTATAAAAATAGGCATAAAAATGTCATATTACTTATCATAATGTAATGATAATAAGTTATGCAATTTTTAATTGTTGTGAAAATTTATGGTCTAAATACTATCCTACATTGTAAAGTCACCTCAATCTATTCTATTCTAGTCAATTTATTGCATTATTACCTCGACGTTTCATGACCTTTCACTGACCACGATTGCTTTAAAGCACTTAAAATGGCGAAGTTTACGGTACTTGCATAAATTAAAGAAGAATAATTTAGTATTTATAACGTTTTATTTTTCGTAAGAATACCCACTTTTCTTGAAAAACGTTTCTTTGTTACTGCAAAATATCGACTTTATGTAACCTATATAACCCTATAATAATGCTATAAATTGGCTATTCGGGTCCATTTTTAGACGTAAGCCGCCATATTCTTCTATATAATGCTCATTTCTTTCCACCTTTGACAGCCAGCTCATGTTCTTTAAGCTGAAAAAGAATTTGATATTAAAAGTTTAACATTTGTGTGATTAAATATTATTACTTAAAATTAATAATAAAATTACAAAAACTGTAATACGAATTATTGTCTGTGCATTTTTCGTTTAGCAAATAATTAACACAGACTACAGACAGTATTAATAATATTGATATTAGCATAATTTATTATCTATATTCTAAACTCGATTCAAAAATCGAACGTAATATTCAAATTCGCAAACCGATCGCGTCCCTATGGCAGATGTTCTATTTTCAACTTTGCAATGTTGTTTATTAAAAAAATCTTTTGTGGCTATTTAAAAAGTAAAACTTTCACAATGCACCATGCAAATTAGATGCAAATCAAAGGGCAATAAGTGTACGCAAATCTAACCGTTGTGTTCAAGACATAGTTGTTACATTCGTATAAAGAAAGTTCTAATGCAAATATTTTTGTTATTGATAAGTTATAGGATATTAAACTCTTTGTAGGTATAACAGAGGTGATTTTTGCTTGGTGAACGAAAAATTTGCATAAACGCACACCTTTCGTTGATCCGTTTGAGTGACAGGGTTTTTGAATGAAATTTAAATCTGCATGTAGGTACTTCCGTTATGTATATCATTGTTATTTTTCTATTATTAGTTTGTACATAGACCAGAGAAAATATTTTTGCACACAACAATTTGAATGGTTTTGATTAAGTTGTATAAATATAAACTAATATTTGACACTTATAAAATAAAAATAGTTTTTTTCAATAAAGTAAAAATCTGGGTTTTTAAACGTTTAATAGAACACATTAGCTTTTTTAAGGTTTCCACAGAATATTCACGATTTAAACTAATATTATAACTGCGTACTTGTGTATGCAAATTTGCCCCATTATTAATATCCTAATGGGGGAGCATTTCCGGTGATAGATTTCGTTTTATTAATAACTGTTGTTATAGGGTAAGACTCAAAGTAAATACAGAATCTAAATTATGTATGAACTGGCAACAAGATATTCAAGAAATTAAATTGTCAAACTAGGTATATTTAAAAGATAATATGATATAACTGTCCAAGATTATTTTTGTTTTAGTACCTAATACATAAGAAATTAATACAATGAATATAAAAGTGATAGTAATATAATGTTAGTATATATATGTAGTTACTATCTATGTTACGCAAGAAACTTGTATTGGTCATAATTTATTTTTCTTTACTAGGTAGGCTTCTATTAGATTATATTTCCGAACCAATTCGACTTAGGGTCCTTCAAGAAAAAGGGTACCAATTTTAAAAAGGCCGGCAACGCACTCGCGAGCCCTCTGGCATTGAGAGTATAGGGCGGATATATAGAACAGGGGGTAGGTGGGGGGGGGGATACGGAACTTTTTGGAGCATAGTATATAGAACCGGTTTAAAAATTCGCAAACCAGTTCTCAGCCCTAAAACGCACTTAAGTTCTAATACGAGTACAATAGAGATGGGCAGTGGCCAGTACAATAGTGTACGAACCGATTAATTCGCAACACAATGACCGGGGGCTTGGGGTCCGAAGGTCATATTTAGGTAGATGGGTCAAGGGTCAGTGAGTTGGTAAATAGCCTGCCTATTCCGGGGGAGTGACCGCGGTAGTGAAGTTTTGTAACATTTCAGCTGTGACGGCTCGAAATTTATGTTCTGTGGAACGTTGTTTATGGTGTTTGACGGTTGACGGGTTTTGCATATCTGTACAATTGTTTACGAAGTTACGTTAATTAAATTAGTGCCCGGAAGACTTGCTTAAAGGGTTTGTTACCAGGCCATAATATATTTAAAAAATTGCTTGGTTTATATATATCATAGATAATTTGTTTTCGTGAATAAAAACGTAACATATTTTTTTCTGTGATAATTCCCTACTGCAGATGGGCTGGGTTAGGAGTATTGGGAGTTTTTGTCAATATTATACAGTAAATAATTAAACCATGTACCTCTACTAAGATCTCCTAAGATTTAAACATAATAAATGTGTTATTAAGACCATTTTTAGTTAAAAAAGTTCGATAGCTAACAACGTCAAAAGATTCAAAACAAGATATCAAAACTTAATACAAGTCAATGGCCCAATGGTACCGAGGACTATAATGTCATTGAAAGATAGTATCTATGGAACCATAGAATAGTGTGACGTGTGAAGTGTGAAATTATTGATATTATCTGTGACTATTCTCTATGACAATGGCGTATTGTCCTCGAAATCTACTACTGACTGCCATATTTAAATTGAGATTTTTAATGGATTATAAACTGTCTTTTAAAATGATTATCAAGTTAATATTAACTATTTAATTAAGATGTTAGTAATTCAAGTAAAATCACAAACACTATTGTAACGTAATTCACAATTTAACCTACAAACTTAATTTTTGATTTTAATAGAATAAGACATTCCGTTAAACAATTTTAATCAGTTTACGAATTTATACAGTCAGCAAATTATTATTTTTGCACGATATTCTTAATAGGCGGATAGATAGCGCCTATTTGCTGTCGTTTTTTTCTCTAAGAATACCTCCACCGTATGCGACAAGATACCTAGGTACTCATAATATTGTTCCATGTGCCTCGTACGAAAACGAATTACCTGCATAATGTTTCGGGTTTTATTTAAGTATGTATTACACTAATTATGATGATGTTGATATTTTCCATCTCACCAAAGAGGATGTGACGTTTTATTTTAATTTGTTTAGTAGTAACGATTTAGTTTTTATTGTAAATTTTCTTTTATTTGAGTAATGTACTTACTTCTGCTTCATACTTATATATTGTTACTTATCTATTTTGGCTTTGACTATTGTCTAAGTGTTTGTTTCACATGTATGTTAGTTGTAAGATTACTAATAAACAAGTTTAGTCTAACAAATCGTTACCGTAATTCAAAGACGTAGAAAAAATGAATAG
Organism: Pieris melete; assembly: GCA_963693345.1. Classification (NCBI taxonomy): domain Eukaryota; kingdom Metazoa; phylum Arthropoda; class Insecta; order Lepidoptera; family Pieridae; genus Pieris; species Pieris melete. The sequence goes on along the minus strand of CAVNZK010000053.1, from coordinate 64,748 downwards.
CTTAACCCTTCAAACCAATTTCATATGCAGCCCCGGTGTCTCATTTCAATATCGTAATAAAAAAGATAGAATTTACCCACGGGTCTTTGGGGTCACGTTTTTTTAGGGTTAATTTGCAACAAGGTGCATCGCGCATCAATGATTCAAATGAGGATAGAAAAAATCAGGGGTCGATTTTTTTCACAACAAAAGATGTTTGACACTGATGTGTTGGGAATAACGAATCGTATGGGTGCTGGACATTTGTGAAGTCATCTTTTATTGCATTGTCTGTTTTGTTACACTTGGTGAAAGTTGAAAGAGATGTCGATATAAAATACGTTTGATACGATAACAATGCTTTCTTGTTGATTTTCTCACTCTAAATTTATTAATATAATAATAATATATTTGCAGAGAAAGTGGTAAGTACATTAAAATTAAAAATAGCCATGCTAGGCAAATGTCATATTAATCATGATGTCGTAATAATAAGATCAATTAAGTTATTGATATTATTAGAGTTAAATAAATATTTATGTAACTTTTTTGATATATTATATTATACGATAGCTTAAACAGCCGCTTAAATGCCGATTTTGCGATATATAATTCCCTGAACATACATTGATAGATGAAATATAGAAAAAATATTTTGTCTTATCACTAGTGAACCCATGTTGTTCAGTCATTTAAATTAAAGTTAACTTTATAAATAAATTTATTTAACATTTCGACTTCAACGGTGTGCGTTTTTCGGCAAAAGCTTTCTACTTGTCGAGTGTTTTCCTACCGCTAACAACTATACAATCCCAAGTTACGAACTAATTCTTAAAAGGCTTGTCTTCTTGACTTCTGGCATTATAAATGTCCATGGCCGGTGGTATTACCATCATGTGAGACTCCTGCGTGTTTATAAAAACCCATTGTAACAAAGATGTTTCAAGGAAGGGTGTTATTTCAATTTTTACCTATAGGTACAATGGTTATCAAGACATCACTGGCCATCGCGCTTAAAAGATATGTTCCCTAACATCCTCTTTCGTAACTAAAAGGTTGTAACACATAGACGTTATATAAACAGATAGCGTATCAGCGAGCGGGCAATTTCAACGCTCTGTCCTGTACAGGATTTCCCTACGACGTGTGCCTTCAAACAGGAAAACGTCACCCCCGCCCACGCTCCGCTTAGCTGACGGGCGTGTGGTGGAAGATATAAGCGATATATTTAATATAAACGAAATATATGAACGTATATTTATTAATTTCTATTTAGAATCATCAGAAGGGTTTGGTAATAGCTAGTCGAATTATTAGAACAGTAAGTTTGTTTGTAAGCGTATATAGAAATGGCGTTTATTTTTCCATAAATTCATTTGTGTAATTACGTACTTAGTATAAGCCTGATAATGAACTGTTGCAGTAGTGATAATGCGTGTTATACAACCAACATGTGAAGTCGTAGGTTTGACGTCCGGCTTTAAACTTTTTTTAAACTGATCGGAAAAATCTGCCTTTCCCGCTCAATTGTGGAACGACGGATGTGATATGGATAATACTAACTAATAGATTTATACGCGCAATAATTCACCCAGGATTTGAAAACATAATGTGAGCAACGCGTGTTAGGTTAGGTCAGGTTTGATTATACACTTAAACTTCGCTGACCTAATAATAACAGTAATAATAATAATCTTTATTCGTTTTTCTCACAAAAACTTAGTACATAAACAAGTGAAAGTTATATAATATTATAAATAAATAATTGTCTTTCTTTAATTCGAGTAAAATGCTAGTTTGTGTGAGACTGATGCCATCAGGCCTCCACCACTTCAGAAATTACTGTGAGAGACGCTGCATAATTATATTAATTGTCTTAATATTTAAACGCTAACGCCTGTACCATAGACCGTAAGCCGTAACCCGCTGCCTCCCTGCTTAGACCAAACAGGGTGATCTATGTACCGTCATGATATATAGTGCCCCTTAAACTTAAACGGATTACCTTTGATATATTACGCGAACGCAATCCAATCTTCGATACACGATCGCTGATTGCTTTTTGTTGCTCTAATCACTTTGTTATGGCGAAGTCATATTGCAGCGTATATGAATTAAAATCGAGATTTTTAAGATATACGAATATGAATTTATAATCGATATGTATGTACAATATGAATTCCAGAATGTTTTGTCTCATTTTGCATAGTAACAATAGAGAGATGCAAAATATGTACCTACAGTAAAATCCGTTTACAACGACATCGTTTAGATCAACATACCGGTTATATTGACCAAAATCAAAAGTCCCGGCTGAATTCTATTGTATTACTTAATAACAACGTCATCGGCTGTTACGACTATCGGTTTTTACGACCAAATACGAGTAGTCCCTTCGATGTCGTTATAACAGATTTTGACTGTATACATATCAGTAGCGCTACAACCTTTTTAGGTCTGGGCCTCAGATCTGTTACATAATCATTTGTCAATGTAATAGGCAAGTAGGTGATTGTACACAGGTCGTCGACTTTTTGGGTCTAAGACAAGCCGGTTTCCTCACGAGTCGTTCACCGTTCGAACGAATGTTAATGCTCAAATATAATGAATGTGCAGCCGGGGATCGAACCTACGACCTCAGGGATGAGAGTCGCATGCTGAAGCCTAGGCTGAGCAGTTACTGCAACTATGTAACTTTTAATAAATATCGTTCGATTTATATAATAGTTTAAAATAGCACATAAGTTATTAAATCAAGGTTCATTGTGAGTTCAATTTTCGAACTGACAATTTCAAATATCGAATGTGTAATCTACTGTGCATCGGACTTAATTTATGCGATACACGTAAGTAATGTATGCAATATACAAGCTCATATACATCCCGGTCATGACAAAGAGCGGTAGAGGACAGGCGCAGGCAGCATTTGTAGTGCACTTCATTTCGAATGCCTGTCCACGCGCTCCCCTAGACCTGTATTGAGTGAGGATTGCGAAGGAAACTATACGGCATATTTTCTGACAACTTGCCTTCAATAAACCCGATGCTAAGTAGGAGATAAAATGTATGGAAATTAATTTCAAAGCTATTCTGTTGTTACCGTACGAGCAAGATTTTATTGATGAATAACCGGGGATTGAACACACTATTACATTTTTAAGTGGTATTGGTAAAGAGGTGATAAAAACAAAAGTAACTGATCGTCTTTTGTTTTAGATACTTTTCGAAAAATATCTAGGTATACATAATATTGTCTTTGATTTCATGGGTTCACGTGTAAATAAAACTTGTTTAACGGCTATTGGTTTATTAACAATAATAATCTATTAATGTAAAGAAAACTCTTTTTTAACTGATTGAAGCTATGTATTACATATTATAAACTTATAATTGTTTTACATAATTTCAATTTTTTTTCCCGACGTTTCGCGTGCTTTACAGCGTGCGTGGTCACGGTGACTGAAGACAAAAGGTGTTGAATGTCAAAAAGTATCACAGCTGTAGAAAACGTTGTATAATCGGCCGATATCAACTCCGGGGAAATAAATACAGATAATACAACTTTTATAATTACAGTTTATTTAAGTGACAGAAGTTTTATATACCTAAATGATAGATATGCAGAAATGTCAGTTATAAGTATATTATGTATATTTTTCGATTAATAATAAAAAAGCCCTTTATAGCACATCCATAGACAACGTTTCCTACGCATGGCGCGCTCCTTGGCGCTGATGAAAGGACGTGTGATGCGTTCCCTTCTATTGTGGCTCCACCTGCCTTGTTACTGAAACCTTTCTGATCATTGTTTGTACCACAGTAATAGCAATCTCACAGATTATACGCGAGGTGCTAAAAGTATTGTGGACTTTTTGCTAAAGTACCTGTCACGCGGAAAAATGATTGACTTTGGTGAGGAAATTTTGAAGTTGAAGTTCTGTAGTTTGACAGTGCGAGAGAGTTCGAGTCGAGTGTGACATGAAAAACTGTTGAGGTTCCTACGTAATTAAAATTATTAACGTTCAATAATTGATTATTCAAGTATTGATTCTTAAAATGGTAACTAGGTATTATTTAGAGAAGGAAATCTCGGTGTAAGGTCTTTAAATCAAACAAATATTTAACAAATATTTTATTGTAATGATTTTATTATTTTGTAGTTAAGCTTGAATCATCTGTTATATTTAATTCATACAATTCACACATATTTTTCGCGTTATATACTATATATTAGCTTATATATCAGCTTTTTTATATATTATCTTGAGGCCCTCAATACTAGAGGAAAGTAAAAGTAAGCTATTCGAAATTATAATAATCATATGACAATTCGGATAAAATTACCTTATAATGAAAAACTAACCTAAACCTTTTTAAGTTTTCCTTGTTTTTTAATATAAACGGGCAGGCTCACTGTATGTTAAGTGATATCGCCATGAATACTCCAGAAGACTCGCAAATGCGTTGCTGACCCTTTAGCAGCTGGTTCCACATAGTGTGTGCGCGGAAATAACTGCCTTAAGAAACGGGAAAATTACTTTTTGGTACGTAGATACTAAAATTAGTTTTTAAGTTACAAACAAGAATGCATCTTTGAAATCTTGATTTATATGTTTAAATAGCTTACCTAATTAGATCGAAGAATATTTGGATTGATAAAAAGCTAACCGAAGAATATTTTAATGACTGAATATACTACTTGTTTGAGTCTAATTTATACACAATGTATACACAAAAACAAATCCAACACATTTCGCGTTCTAAAGTCTGTCTGTAGAATTTCACGTCATTGTTGAAGGCACACGTCCCCCATAAAGGACAATATTAAAATACCTCTCCGAATGGTAACTCCCGGTATCTCATAATGAAAATACCCTTTACGGAGGACGCTTTGAATATGTAGGGTGTTCTTAAATGGTATCTATTTAAATATAAGATAGCCCTGTCTTCTATATATATGCCCATAATATGATTTTTTATATACAGTGTAAACTCTTTATAACGAATTTGAAGCGACCGAGCGTTATTATCGTTATATAGAGGTTTTGCTATAGGGATGGAAGAATTAATGTATGGGTATTGGGTTAAACCAAATAAATTTAACCCATTTTTACGTTATATTAGTTTAAAGAGTTACACATTATAAAGAGTGGGGGCCCGTTGTCACGCCTTCGCTACGCTCTTAGTGCAGTGAGAGACGAATTTCATTTAATATTTCAGGTAAATACTCGGTAGTTACCTTTATATCAATTTGTTGCTCCACATCGCACCCGGAGGCTCCATAATACAGGATATTCTGTTCTGTAATTGATTAAATTGGGCCTGTGTTATGTACATTATTAATTACAGAATCTGGGAATCAAATACATCAAGGTTTAATGAACGCAGAACATTAAGCTATTATGGTAGTAATTATGATTAACAATGGGGTAAGGAATCTCTTTATACAATAATAATAATATAAAGCTCTTTATACAGTCAAAACCGTTAACAACGACATCTTTTAGAACAACTGTACTGGTAATATTGACCAAAATCAAAGGTCCCGGCTGAATTCTATTGTATTAGGTTCTTAATAACAACGTCATCGGCTGTTACGACTATCGGTTTTTACGACCAAATATGAGTAGTCCCTTCGATGTCGTTATAACAGATTTTGGAGCCTCACATAATATGTATCGAATATCATTATAAATATTCTTGCGCTTAAGCTATCTACTATTAGTTTAAGAAGGTTTCGGCTAGTTGATTTTAATGAACACGATACCAGATAAAGCATTCACTAACTCTTTAAATGCTATAATACGTTTAAGAATATCCAAACATTTAAATGAATAAACAAGAAAACAAATAGTAAAAAACATAATGTACAAATGTCTCGTATTAATATTTCACAACCCCATTACAACTAAAGTTAGTACTTGAATTCTAGTTTAAACAAGAGTCGTAAACAAAACCTAAAGTTATTTACATTCAGGTGAAACAGACAATTCGTGGTCCGTTGCCATGGTAACGGCAAGATGGCCGACGTCTGTGGTTCCCAAGTTCGCATCTAGTTCCAAATTGTTTGGCGAGTGTTTTGGAGCTATGTATGTAGGAGTGTGCATAATTATATTATGTATGTACGGCTCCACTAATTACGGGTAGGGATAGCAAAGGAATTGGTTAATATTAATTTTAAATATGATGTGTGAAATTATATACGCTTGGAGCGAAGGTCAACAATGACAAATGTTTCGCTACATGTGAGTTATGTTCTAGTAGGACGATTCTCTTCCCAGTTTGCGTCATCAAATTAAAGAGTATTAACGGAAGCATCACGCATTTGCGTTCGTCAAACCCTCGGGATATTCTGGCATGAGAGAATCTCGATTTATCTATGGGAGTTATTTAATGAGTTGCCAATTGACAGGACTCTAAAACATCGAAAGTGGTGGGTGGGCCATACCCTCCAAGTCATATTGCCTCTCCACTTGAGTCCCCTAGGCCAAAGGCAACGTGGCTGCTAAAACAGACCTGACACCGAACCATAAAGCAAAGGCGAAGGAAGGTTGACACCCAAACCGTGGTTGGACACCCAAACCGATAAGGCTGGTTATCTACGCTGCATGCTATGGGGACGTAAAACCTTTAGTCAAGTAAGCTAAAGAAAGCACCTTATTGAAGTTAAACTTCTTTATGCGCGTTATGATAAATTGATGAGAGTGAAATTTTACGATGCGCGCGCACCGTGACACAGAACTATCAGTATGAAGTTGCCCACTAACGAATTCTTTTTAAACCAGCTGGGCGCCGAGCCTGCGCGAGCGAGATGGGAATAAGACAATCTACAAGTAAAAAGAAATAGAATATGCGTGAAGTTAGCAGCTATGCCAAGAATATTGAATGACCTTTGTAGTACCTTTTAAACAAATAAAGGAGTTTTAATCATTTTTTCAAAGAAATTTTGCAATGCTTTTTCACAAAGACCTATTGTTATTTAGTTAAAAGGTTATGAAACATACCTAGTTATTAAATTGAATGAATAATATAATAAAATAATAAATAATAATAATTATTATTATTAATATTAATGAATAATTGAATAATATACTATATATTAAATATTATTAAATTATTAACGTTAAATATTAATTATTAACTATTTAATATTAAAAAAAAATAAAGTAAGCCAAAAAACTATAACTTCTTACGCGCGTACATAAGTACACGTACCTTTTTTTTATTATAACTATTATGTGTTGAAAAAGAGTATTTATTTTACATGTAAGAGTAGATATTTATTTTAGTGTAATGAAACGTCTGCTGAGACATTTCATTACAGTTTCTTTTACTTGTAACAGCTTAAACGAGACAGCAGATAAACGTTACTTAGGTTAAGATCATGTAATTTTGGGATTTTATTATTATTAAATGAAACTCAGTTTATTTTCTATCCATACCGCTGAAGGATTACTTGAGGAGGATTTAATAAGAGCTGCTTAGATAAGTGGCGGCTTCGGGACACGGGAGGCGAATTACTAGAGAGATTACATTTGACCCTTATATGTACTTATGCCGTTTAATTTATGTACTATAAACCTTAATTAGGTAAATGCTTATTTGTAACACGATAATGACACAATAATTCGTTACTTTTTTTTTATAAATTTTTGCGAACTCTCGGCACACACACATTGGTAAACGAATCACAATATACAATTTTTATTGTGAACAGTACTTAATAAACACAACAAAAACTAAAGGAAAGTCGATTTTGTAGTGTGAGGGGAGTAACTATGGATATCCAGACCTAGCTCGCATAAGATTGTTGATTCTAGAAAGCTCAATCTGGACATCGGTGAGCTTTGACCAAAACGTTCTTCGGAAAGGAAGAACAAATGGAATGTTGGGATGCCTGGGTATCTAGAGATGACGTTTTTTTTTGGAAACTGGCTGGTTATGTAACTACATTAGCACTCTCGTGGGTATATATTAAATTATAATAAAATATATGTTACCTATCTATAATAATTCTTATAATATTATAAAGCGCTTGATGTATTCGGTCGTGGGCTAATTATTTAAACAAATTTGTCAAACAATTTACTAGTAAAATCTGAAATTGTAAGTTAATTTTGTAATACTCGTACTTCTTTTGGTGTGTTAGGGAAAATTGATGAGAGTAAATTTTTACGATGCGCGCGCACACCGTCACACAAAACCGACACCCTGAAGTAAGCTATTGTCAACATTTTAGTTTTTTCTATTGTTAGTTTCGTTTTTTCTACAAACGTAGAATAACATTTCTGAATGGATTTTTGATGTGAAACGGTTCGTGAGTGCGTTGCCGGGCTTTTAAGAATTTGTAAGCTCTTTTTTTAAAGGATATAATCAATATTCGGAGATTTAACTAAATAAACGCTTGGATAAAAACACATATATTTTTAAGTTTTACTACTAAGTGCTTTTACTGGTAACTATTGTTTTTACCCTTCCTTTGACGACACACGTGGTACCAGAATATCTTAATGCTATAGAGAATTCGTTTTTCATACGATATTATTGTAAGACTTCATATATACGTAAATGTCACATCGTCAAACAAACTTCGATCACCGGATAATCCGGATTGTAATATCCGGCTGCTCCTATATCATAAAACCTTCATTTCGCTTCTTTGACTTTGCGTGTGTTATGAAATCAATTAAACTTTCAATTTAAAAGAATTTAAAAATATTGATTTACAATTTATTTATTATGAAATATTATTTAAGCAATTGTGTGCAACACAGTATACTTTTAAGGTCTGGGCCTCAGATGTCGTGTAAGGCATGCCAGTTTCCTCACGATGGTTTCCTTCGTACGAGTGTTAAATGACACATAGACAAATCGTCTACTGGTGCACAGCCGGGCTTCCAATCTACAACCTCGGGTCAATTTTCTTGACTAAAACTGTTTATCACTAGGACGGACGTAAGTCGACATCAAACTGTCAAAGGTAAAATCTAGTAATTACTTGTATTCCTTTATAATATCCTTCTTTACAAAGACAAAAGAAGTAGGTCAAATTTTAAAAGTATAAAAAAATATTATTACTCAAATACTTATAAGGCGGAAAAGGTGTAAAAACGAATAGAAGAAACAAAACCGTATGTAGTCAATTGCCTACCGTGTAGCCCGCCCACGCCGCTACGAAATAATGTAATTCCTAAAAGACAGATGAATGTAAGATAACTCGATACTTAAGTGTGGGTTCCCGTGGGTATAGAAACAGAAACATTAATTCTAAGATAAGTACGTGATTTGCCAGTCTAATACACCTACATCTTTCCTGTTTGTCGATAAATTTGTTAATTAAATAAACAATATAGCCAATGTCTATAAATAATAAGTTCTAATTGCCATCAAAAGATTATATTAGAACATACGTATGGACTGTATTTCAAATGACTGATTTTTGTTCACATTAAGTGATAATTGTAATACTGTATAAGTTATGTTATGTAAAGTCCGTTTACGTATCCGAGAACGAAGTTCAAACATAAATTAGTGAAAGCCTAAATTAATACATGAATCAGAAAATATATTAAGTGTTTTCGTTCCTTAAAATCTCTATTTCTTTTTATGAAAAACCTCCATGGAAATATCTAGAAACCAGTTTTCTTTGTCTGAAACTGTGAACGCAACAGTTATTAGAATATAATATTTCACGGTTTACGGGTTTAAATATGTACCTATTTATAACATAAATTCAATTAATAAATAAACCAGCCAGGATAAACAATTCAAACAAAGCGAACCTGAAGTCACCATTAATTATTATTCAGCTCAACTACACGTAATGTAACTTAGGAATCCCTTACACGTTTCGCAACACAATTACTCCTAAGCAGTACCCGCTCGCCGCAAAGGTTTGCCTAAACGCCGAATTTAGTCGACACACTCCCACCACCCCGGGGTTTCCCCCCACGCTCACGTCTATCCATTTGCCAGCTAGTTCCGAGCTAAATTAATTTCAAAGCTCCTTATGTTACGTGCCTTGCGGCTTTACGATCCATGTGTGGGTGTATAGATAGAGGTTTCGGAAGGCTTAACTCACACATAGTATATGTTTATACGGACAACGCCTTGTTAAGGGTTGAATTAGACGGGATAAATTAGTCTGGGAGTAAATGAGCGTTCCACTTCTATCGGTTTTGGGCGTTGTTACGAAACATCTGCTTTCTGTTTTGGGTAGTTGGAAATTAAATTGCTCCAGGCTCAATTATTCGCTAGAACAAAGTACACGATATACTATATTTAAGATATCAGTGTATTGTCTTATGTAGATTTTATTTAATCTCATATATATATAACATAAATAAGGATAAGCGCAAAAGAGAAACATCATCATCCCCACAAAACAATGCTCAACCAAGGAAACAACAAACTCTAATGCCGCCGATTAACAATAGACCAAATGCTTTCGACGTAATGAGGATTAGAGCTAATTCTCTTTCGTCTTTTCCCGCTAAGACAACAACTAACAAAGAATAACAATTAACTGTCGGTAAACGGAAAAATAAACAGCTCAACATGAACCAACATAAAATAACAAAACAAAATACTTCCCCAAGCCGACTGGTCATCGTGGGGAAAAATGACCACGACCCTCTAAAGGAAAAAAATAACACTAACATGAAAAATAACACTAACATGAAAAACAAAGTAAATGACATCCACATAGCAACTATTAACTGTCGATCTCTTAGAACACCTGAAAAACTCCAAGAACTAGAGCTGGCAATAGAAGAGTTAAAGTGGGATATTATAGGTATTAGCGAAATGCGCAGATTTGGAGAAGGTATAGAAAACCATGGTAAATACGTACTACATTATAAAGGGGAGACGCCCGGGCTGTATGGAGTTGGATTCATGGTGAAAGCAAATCTAGTCAACAACATAGAAGAACTTAGTGGATTCTCGGAACGTATTGCAATCCTTAATATAAAACTGCCCGTGAACGGAGATAAAGAAGAGAGATGGTCTATTATACAGGCATATTCACCAACTGAATCTGATAAAAAAGAGGACGTAAAAACAATTGAGGAATTCTATGAAAATCTCCAAAACGCTATTGATAACGCACACAAAAACGTCATCGTGATGGGAGACTTTAATGGACAAATTGGGATTCAAAATAGTGGGGAAGAAAATACCATAGGAAACTATGGGTATGGAAATAGAAGCAAAAACGGAACAAGACTAGTAAACTTTGCACTGGAAAACAGATTAAGTATTCTAAACAGTTTTTATAAAAGGAAACCATCAAAAAAATGGACATGGATCTCACCCAATGGACAATATAGGAATGAAATCGATTTTATTATGTCTAATAATAGAAAAGCCTTCAAGAACATTTCGATCATAAACAATTTAAACTTCCACACAGACCATAGGATGGTTCGAGTTGCGATGTCAGGAATGTTCAAGAAAACAAGACGATTTCAAAATAAACAATTAGCGGTACAATACTCAGGTGACCCTAAACTATTACTTAATAATCTTCAAACATCTCTAGATGCCGCGGAATTAGAGGAGAAAGAATATCCATCGATACAAGAAAAATACAACCTATTACTAAATCAACTAAAAACAGTAACCAGAAAAACAAACAAAAGTATCAAGAAAGAAGTCTCACTTACAATCAAACAATTATTACAAGAACGAAAAGAACTTTTACGACAAAAGGAAATTAAAGGAAACCGCCAAAGAGTAACAGAAGTAAGCAAAAAGATCAGTGAACAACTTAGGAAAGAAAGAAAAACTAAAAGATCTAATACAATGAAAAGTTACATAGAAAAGACAGGAGGAATAAAAAAGGCATTGAAGGAGTTAAACTACAAAAAGGACTGGATACCAAGTATGAGAAAGAAAGATGGCAATAATACAGGTAAAAGACTCGAAATATTAAAAATCGCTACAGAATTCTACCGAAACTTATACCGAAGTCAAAAAGAGAAAGACACTATAAAAGAAAACGACGAAATAAATAATGAAGAATATATACCGGAAATAATGAAGGAAGAAACCATAAAAGCAATAAATACACAAAAACTCGATAAAGCCCCTGGATCTGATCTTGTTACAAACGAACTTCTAAAAGCAACGTTACCAGTAATCGCTCCAAGACTTACAGATATATTTAATGAAATTATCAAAACGGAAAACATTCCAGAGGATTGGACAAAATCTACAATTATACTACTACATAAAAAAGGTGACAAAGGAGATATAGCAAATTACAGACCAATCAGTTTAATGTCCAATATTTACAAAGTGTTTTCAAAAATAATATTATCTAGAATCACAAACACACTTGAAGAAAATCAACCCAAAGAACAAGCTGGATTCCGTAGACATTTTTCAACAATAGACCACATACACGCCCTTAGACAAATACTCCAGAAATTTAAAGAATATAACAAAATTTACTACATAGGGTTCGTGGATTTCAACAAAGCATTCGACACACTTGAACATAGATTTATCTGGGACGCACTAAAAGATCAAGGCGTACATGCAAAATACATACGGATACTGAAAAACGTATACACAAAAAGCACCGCACAAGTAAAACTAGAATCTATAGGCGAAGAATTTCCGGTTGAGAGAGGTGTACGCCAGGGAGACCCAATTTCACCAAAAATATTTGCAGCAGTTCTGGAAATGATATTCAGAAATCTGGATTGGACGAATAAAGGACTAAATATAAATGGCGAAAATCTGAGTCACCTACGCTTTGCAGACGACCTAATCTTATTTTCGGAAAACCCGAAAACCCTAAAGGAAATGTTGCAACAGTTAGCGGAAGAAAGTAAGAAGGCAGGCCTGTCAATGAACTTAACGAAAACAAAAGTAATGTCTAACTCCTCACAAACAGAGTCCATAACAGTAAATGATGAAGAAATAGAGTATGTAAAGGAGTATGTGTATTTGGGACAGTTAATATCTACTGAGGAATGTATGCAAAAAGAAATAGAAAGAAGAATAACTAATACTTGGAAGAGATATTGGTCACTCAGTGAAGTCATGAAGAACCAGGATATGTCTATGAGGAACAAGAGGAGAATATACAATATGTGTATCTTACCATGCTTACTATATGGGTGTCAAACATGGGCATTGACAGAAGAACAAGCAAGGAAAATAAAAGTTTGTCAGAATGGAATGGAGAGAAGCACAATAGGAATTAAAAGAAAAGACCGAGTTAAACTAAAATGTATCAAAAACAAAACAAAATTTAAGAATGCATACACAACATACAGGTGCTTAAAGTGGAGGTGGGCTGGACATATGATAAGAGAGAAGAAGGAGAAATGGACGAGAATAATAACAGAATGGCAACCACGAGATAGTAAAAGAAACAGAGGCAGACAGACTAGAAGATGGGAGGACGACATCAAAAAAGTGGCGGGCCCAATATGGACGCGCATAGCGAAAAATAGAACAGAGTGGAAATCTTTAGAGGAGGCCTATGTCGAAAGACAAGCTGAAATGTAGAAACGACCGTTTACCGATACCGGATTTATGAAAAGAAAAGAAACTGTTAAAAGTTATAAACGTATTTGTAAGAAAAATTACTGTAAAAATAAGTTCAGCAATAAAGGCTATTTTATTTATTTATTTATTTATTTATTTATTTATATATAATAATAATTTATTTGCAAGAATATGGTACAAAAATGTTATGGTGGTACAATCTAAAGTTCGCATATTCTGCCACATATAATAGCGTGCAAATTTTTCTTAAAAGGTAGATTAGAAGTTACTATTACATTATGAGTCATATAGTCTTATATTATTTTATTATTACATCATCAAATTATTAAAATATTACGTTATCAAATTCATATTAATTATAATGCTTCACGCAAATAATCATTAATAGAATAATATATTTACGAATAAGAATATGATCCAAGTGGTGGTTTTGTATAAATCAGTTTTTGTATAAATTTTCTTTATGCTTGTGATTTAGCTGAAACACGTCTTTGATTTATAAGTCATACAAGCCAGTGTCTTCGCGGTGTTCACGTTCACATTACGAGCAAGTGTTAATTGCGCACATAGAAAAATTAATTGGACTTTGAACCTCTTCTGAGTTTTAAGTCGCACCTTAATTAGGCAGACACTACTCAAAAATGTAGGAGGAATAAAAAATATATAGATAATTATATTGAAATGAAACGCTAACACAATATAATTCTGTAACCTATTTCAAGATTTAAATTTAGAATTAAGATGTTTACATAATATTTAAAAATAGAACACTCAAATAAATTTAAAAATTTGGTCCCTTTGGTGTGTTTGGTGGACAACTTAACCTACAAAATTATTATTCGTTTCGCAATACCTTAAAACAAAAGGATTATTCTTTACATTTAACAAAAACTCATTGAATTTACATATCCGTCACTTCTGTCAGGTCTTTTATCCGAACAGTCACCGTCAAATAAACTAAGATTAATTTTCGCGTCAAACAATGAACAAGGGTTATATCAAAGGGTAATACAAGTTTCTCTAAAACTCTGCATGTGACTTTCCTTTGTTTTAGCGTTTGTGACTAAAACAATGCCGGACCGGATCGAATTTCGCAATCTTTTGTTTTTTAAACGTTGAAATCAACGGTGGTTTAATAGTTTTGAATATGGAACAGATTATTATTATTGTACCATAGATTATAAAAATAAGAAATTGAATGTTTTATAAATTCACATCCTTTTCAAACTTCTGATCAACACTGGCTTAATAGTTTTAAAAATGGAACACTAATTTACTTCACCATAGATTGAAGGAATTGACAAATCGAATCTTTTACAATCCTAAAATAGTCAACCTTTTTAAACGTTAAAATAAATGGTGGTTTGAGAATATTGAATATAGAACACTAATATTACTTGACCAAATCTATGGTCAAGTATTATATATTATTTTGGTACCTATATATATACCAAAATAGTATTATATATTATTTTGGTACCTATGTATAATGTATTATGGTCCTTCTGGCTTAAGTGTCTAAGACACATCCTGGTTTTATAAGAAACAGTATTTTTTTGGTAGGTACTGAAGGCTCTAATAACTGTTAATTATAGACGAAAATGTTGTATGTAACTTTATAAGACCTCGAACAAAAATACGGTTATTATTCGTACTTAAGCATACAGTAAATAATCCTAAGGCTTTACCTGGCCTTTTTTCGAAAGTCCGTAAATTACTTTTACGATATAAAATTCAATATAAACAATTTCTAATACAAGACATAAAAGCGACAAAAAGAAATATAAGTACGATGTCAATTGCGGGGACTTTTTCTGTGCTTCAAAATGTCCGTCGGAGCGTGACGTCTCGTCAAATGTTAATCAGCGGGCCATTTATACAGTATGCCTCAGAAATCAAAAGCTTATTGCTTATCAAACGAAATGTGTGCTTCAGAGTTCGCCTTTGCTTGGTTTTATGAGGTACTATAGCTACCTCTGTAGAGGCCTAGGTTGATTATAATAATTCGTTGTTATTGACACTTGCAATTGTTTTAAATGGAGCTAATAATAATACAGAAGTACAGTACAATTAAAATAACTAAGTAAAAAGGAGGGCAACTGGCGTGCATCGCTTTCGAGCGAACTCTTCCAAGTAACAGCTGTAAAAAAATTAAGGAATATAAAAATACAAAGCGTAGCAATTTAAATATATTTAAACAGTTAAAGGGACAATAATAAAGAAGAACACATGAAAAAGAAAAGGAGCACATATATTTAGATATTACATTATATTAATAAACTATAGGACTAAAAGGCTGGCAACGCACTTGCGAGCCTTCGGGCAGCTGTGAGTTCTGAAAATAGAATATCTATAACAATATTCTGTAGCCTTAAAGGCAAGGTGGCTTTGTAGTGTGTGAGAGTGTTCTTATTATTATGACATCATGATAATTAATATGACATTTGGAGGTATGCCCTTATTGCTGTGTTTTTTATATAATTAATCAACCTAAATGTACCACCTTGCAAATATACAATTTAATATTTCCTACATTTGTAAAAATTGGATAAACGTACTCATTATTATTAGAAAAGTTTTTCTGCACGTTAGTGGCACTGAGCACTCTAGATAACCCCTAAGGAATCGAGAAAATTGACTTAGGTTCGTTGAAAATGTAATGGAAAGCTTATATTATAATTTTACTGACATGTCTATGTTATCAAAAAAACATACACGTAAAGAAAATCAATCGAAACGCAACAAAATGAAAGTTGAAAGGAGTTTTTCAAAGCGAACGTGACTCGAGTGAGATGTGACGTTCTAATATTCGGGGGAGGACGGGGCTGGTTGGATATTGTACAAGAATATCTTGCGCATACAATTGTTATTACTTATTCTATCAAATAAACTATTATACTCTCATGTAATAATATACGTGTTAATAAACGTTAGGTTGATGTTGAATATTACAACCTGCGTTCAAGGAAATTATGGTTTTACGCGACATATATTACATACAAAATATGATGATTTATTTATTTATCAATAAGATACAATTTTAAGAATAGCTTCCCTGAAGACCTAAAATATTATAGTTTTAAGGAAATTGTGGTTTAGTGCAAATATACAGCTGTATATATTTTATATTTTTACACATCTGTATTTAAAGACACGACTCTTTGAAGAACACAAAAGGTTCTTTCAGCACTTTCGATGCGCACATAAGATAAAAAAAACAGTACGCAAGAATTCCAAGAAAGTAATCAGTCATAGAATTTTCTTAGACAAGACTTGGTTGGAACACTTAGGTGTATCGAATCGAACCATTAGTAATAATAATAATAATAATTTATTTATTAAAACAGACAAAAAGAAGTCCGGTTATTATTTTGTTAGTTACAATATTGTCCTAAGTATTACATTAGTGTCTATGACCACACTTAGTTGAAGAGCTGAATTGCCCCACATTCCCCTAAGAGCCGATAGTTCGGTGTTATCACTATGAGGCGCGGATGTTTCACACTCCATAACAAAGGGTGATTGCGACCGGTGAAAAAGAGTTCTTTCATTTGGTGTCTATGATATACGGACCAACATGTATACGTTGGCTAAGTTCGTAACAAACTTTAAAAAGATTCTTCAGTCTATCGATAAAGTGATATTGTTAAAAATATACGTGGAGTAATAATTTTTAACTTATTAATAATAAATCAGTGGCGCTACAACCTCTTTAGGTCTTGACCTCAGATTTCTGAATCTGTTTCAAGATCATTTTTAAATCTAATAAGCAAGTAGGTGATCAGGCTCCAGTGCCTGACACACGCCGTCGACTTTTTGGGTCTAAGACATGTCGGTTTCCTCACGATGTTTTCCTTCACTGTTCGAGCAAATGTTAAATGCGCACATAGAAATAAAGTCTATTGCTGCACAGCCGGGGATTGAACCTGCGACCTCAGGTATGTGAGTCGCACGCTGAAGCCACTAAGCCAACACTGCATAATTTTTAACTTATTATGAAGATAAATAAATCTCAATTAAGCAACAAAAATTAATGCTAGAAGCTAGCTAAAATATATTTGTACAAGTCTTTTGATAATACGTCAAAAATTTGTTGAAGTCAAAACCTTACACTAACAAAAAACTAAATATATAAACCAATTCTCTACAATTTTCATTAAAATTTAATAAAACGCGTAGCCTTTTCATTAAAGAGACCTAATTTAGAGGCTTTGACGCGAAAGCCGTATGAGTGCTACACAAACACACGTACCTACACGTGTGTGCGTCACCCGGGCATCGGGCCTACACGACCCAGCGAAGGGACAAAGCAAAACGGGTTTGTCCCAAGGGAAATTCAATATTCGGGACTAAACCTTAACTCCCCTTAAGACACCCCGTCTGCCACCCCCGGAATGCTTATATGGCCACGACGTGTATCGATTTTCTTGCCAAATGGAAGATTGGTGTCGAAACGTTGGACCAATGAATGATGTATGGTGACTGAATATTTTACTACTTGCTTTATATCGGCAGTGTTTGGCGTTACTGATTGATGTGTATACGTTTGAAAGCTTATGTATGTTATTATAATGGTAATATATATATTTGAATTGTGAATAACTTTTTTTAAATATACCCGTATAATAAAGTATACGGTAAGGTTTATTAGTGAAGACTTAAGCAATATTTTTATAAAATTTTCTAAATGTTCGTTAGCCTTCAACCAACCACTTTAATGTAGGTGCCAATTGGTCATGCGTTCCTAAGTTCCATTAGTACAATTTGAGACGTATTATTTGAGGTATGGGGCGGACATTTTTCTACGTCTGTTTGATTGATAATTTTTTCATTGAACTCCGACATTTACAATAAATTTTAATTATTTATTTATTTATTTATTTAATTATAATTATTTTCATATGTTTCGGTTATACGCCACGTGGTTCGTATGGAGATGGTATAGGAGAGTTAGTGAATTTAGAATTTGTTTTAACTTACGTTTTCATATCTAAATGCATAGATATATGCATAGATATAGCAACGCTGCACCTTCTAAATTCTCATTTCATTTTTACACGTGTATATCCTTACTACTGATTCTGATGGCCCCCATTTTAATATGTGTGATGTTTGAGAGAAAAAAATCAAGCAATAAATATTCAATAAGTGTCAGTAAACCAAAAAAGTCACAGTTAGTTAAATGTGATTCGAACATTAATTACTTAGAAATAATGACTCTCAAATATTTAGATGTAAAAGTATTTAAAGTTGCTTCATTATAATTTATTCGCAAATATTTTTTCAATGTATGCGGACTTTTTGATTTAGGTGTAGGTTTTTATAAACGATAAGCTCGTTCAGTGTAAGTAGTGTAAGCTCTCTTCAAAAATAATAGATCTCCTAGGGAAGACGGAACTATTATGATTTATTTTATTTATTTGCTTCTCAGAATTCCTGCAGCTGCATATTATACAACATCTAAACAATTACATTATACGTACACAAAAGCCAAACATGGAATACGCATTCAAACATTAACACAAAACAGTTAAAAATTATAACCTACAAAATGTATATACCTAGGTACCTAGTACCTACCTACAATACATTTTAAGATGCAATGATAATATGTTCAATATAAAAGAGAAATAACTAAGCCTTTCTATGTAATAAAGGTATAGTAAGTTAGTGAGTTTTGTATATTATTTTTAAGCATTTTTTAGATAGGTACATTAAATATATCAATTTCGTGGTAATTTGTAATCTATGTACGGTAGGTATATGACTGAGTTACGTAATAAAATAATTAATATATCTATATAATAATTATAAAATCGTTTATTTTAACTGGACAAAGTGTAATTAGACATTATTCATTCCAATTTTAATAATAATTTTAAAATATTAAACAATTGCCCAAATTTGTTAGACAATGTGAGTCAAGTGTACCTACTTACATAAATTCCAATTTGGAGGTACTAAACTCATAGAAACACTTTGACCTACAAAGTCGAAACAAGCCCGTTAACACGAAATCTTCACTACGTCATAACATATCATAAAACGAACGTAAAAAGTACCGTAAAATAACGTTATAACCATGGCATTACTAATATTTATTTTATCACAAACCCTTAAAGGTTTCATCACCTTAAACAATACTAATATTCTTATCATAATATACGTAAATTGTTTTTAGAACAAGTATTAGGTTTAAAAGCAGGTCGCGAGCAGTGTTGGCCTAGTGGTTTCCGCGTGCGACTCTCATCCCTGAGGTCGTAGGTTCGATCCCCGGATGTGCAACAATGGACTATGTGCGCATTTAACATTCGCTAAGATCTAAAAAGGTTGTTTTTTTATTTATTAGATCTTATAAGTTTACCAGAAATAACTCTTGACGAATTATAGTTGAAAAGGAAATAAATTATTTGAATAACCTAATTTAATTATTTGTATACAAATAATGCTTCCATCAATAACTAAACATACATTAAATATGTATTATATAAACGTATCTTGTCATGATATTGCAATATCTACTTGTTATTCAAATTCTAAAACGTTCCATTTTCAAATAGCTAACAATTTGCAATGTGTGTAACACACACGCGTAGGACATTAGTATTAGTAGGTTTCGGCCTTCCAAAGCCCCTTAGATCGTGGGGGCATGTTTGGGGTAAGATTGAGCGTGGGCGGGGGTGGTGTTCCAAGATGGCGTACTCACCGGCCATACGGGGAAAATGTTATATTGTATGTACTTTGGTCAGGCGGCCAGTATCGATTTTTCGTTATATCTAGCGTTGGAGGGATTAAAAGTTTTGATACTTTTATCATACTTTGGCAATTCATTAATGAGTGAGGACTTACAATAATTAGTTTAAATAAATGTGTTCTTTATTTAAAACCACACTTTTTTAAATCCAACGTTAATTATGATTAATGTTATTTTGTATGAAATTATTTAACTATCTTCATATATTAAAGAATTAATAAATTAATTCTAAAATAAAATTAAGTTTTGTATTAAAATACAAATCTTAATTTTATTTCTATAGTATTTGCCCAAAGCTATATAATTATCCTTGTCTGAATCCACAATCTTTTATAATTTACGAAGAATTCACAATGTCTAACTGATAAAGATTTTCGGTATGTATTGAATAAATCTAGTCCGGCAAGGGTAGGTGCCATAAATTACTCTGTTTATCAGGGAGGGGTGTGGTTTTGCAGTTTATCGAGCCCTCACAGAGGGTGAATTGATACAGAGGGTCCTCTGGCCAGCCGTTGCTAGGTAACGGCTTACCGTGACATTTCGCCATGCTTAGGCAATAAAGTGTTTGTCTATAACACACTTTATATCGTTAAAGATCAATAAAGAATACTTATTATGGGATAAGATGAGATAAAAAGTACAGTTTTTCAAAAATGGAATTAACATATTACACAGCTTTTTAACATTATTTTACATTTTAATATCTACATTCATCCTGGCAAGTAATACAAAAAAAATGGTGCGTGTACTTATGTACGCGCGTAAGAAGTTATAGGTTCTTCTTTGGCTTTCTTTATTTTTTTAAAATTTTAAATAATTAATAATCAATATTAAGCGTTAATAATTTAACAATATTTATTATATTATTCAATTATTAATTAATAATAATTCTTATTATATTATATTATTAATTCAATTTAATAACTAGGTATGTTTCATAACCATTTAACTAAGTATAAATAGGGCTTTGTGAAAAAGCATTGCTAAATTTCTTTGAAAAAAGAATTAAAACTGCTTTATTTTTTAAAAGGTACTACAAGTAGATTGTCTAATTCCCATCTCACTCGCGCACGCTCGGCGCCCATACTGAATTTTGTGTCACGGTGCCCGCGCATCGTAAAATTTCACTGTCATAAATTTTTCATAACGCGCCTAAAGAAGTATAACTTCAAAAAGTGAATACAACACAAAGATAAGAAAGAAATCATAGGGAATGGTACAAAAGAGGTTTTGTTTTGGCCTAAGTATATACCTTGGTTTTAAATTTAAAAAATAGTACTTTCAAAAATGGAACACGAATTATGTGAATCAAGTTTTTCTTTCTTTAACACTCGCGTGTTTCTCCTTAGACTTTTGAGCTCTAATTAACTTAATCCATAACTCAATTTAAATTATCGCCGTTAAGTTATATTTCACAAATTGAGGTAGTTCAATGTTCTTAAAGCAATGATATAGATAACCAAAAATTCTATATTTCGTTAGATTATTCACAAAACTCGCATAAGTATTACAAATGCAAAATCAGACACGGTGTAACTAACGGAAGAGTTTTGATACTTGTCCCGTTCCTTTTAAAAAGTTTGCGAAGTATCAAGTTGCCTCGCTCCGAGTTTCGTCGCGTTTTCCATACGCGGTCAAGCGGATTTTTCATAGACTCAAGAAGAATAAGACGCGTACAGTCTATAAATTTTTTATCTATGAATATCCAAATCATTAGATGATGTTTATAGTTCATTAGTTAGAATTAATTTGTATATTTATTCTATTAATAATATACAAGTGATTATCAAGAAAGTCACACTGATTTACATAGAGCTAAAACTTAGTAAAGGAAGGTCATATTCATTCATAAATATAACCCACACCTTAAAGGACTTTATAAGCTCAAACTTGAACAATGAAATATCTATATATATTATTTATTTAAACTTTGTATACATAATATGTAACACAATGTTAAAATTAGCATCTGCATTGAGGGTGTGTCCAGTTTACACGTATGGGTCCGACATGAATCGGCCTTCTCGAGATACATTCCAAATTTAAATCTAAAGCCCGCGAAAGATATTCGTTGCTTTATGGCAGTTGACAATGTAGGTGGAGGCGTGCGGTCTGTGTGGCGGGGGGAGGGAGTGACACAGGCTACCGGTCACCACCGCTCGTATTGATTTGTTGTATCGTTCGTCCTGCAACGACTGTCCCTCTCGCACAAATACTCCACCCGTATTCCTGTCTCGCACGTGTTCTCACGTGAACACATACGTCCATATACGATATATACAACTTTGTATGTGTGCGTTCGGTCCGAATTATGTACGCATTTTCGTGATGGCTCATACAGACAGGTGTATGCCGCTTGACTTTTTGTTGCGAACTTTAAGTAATCCTTTGTTTTTTATTCTTTTCGCAAAGAACAATGGCATGTCGTAGTTATGAGTGCTTAAGTTTTTTTTACTCATTACAGCAACGTTTTATTAAATAGCGTTGGATTTTTGAAGCATTGTACATTTTTAGGATCCTTCAATAGAGTATAGACTTGTTAAACAGATAATGCTGTCAAACTTCATACAGAGTCTAAATATGTTTTGACAGCTCTCGAAGATAGATGTGTAAGTTTGTTCTAGAATACAATTATAATAATAATTATACCTAATCTATTATACGTGGTAATTTTAGAGGATTTAGGACATTATTTTAACATTTTAACGCTTGAATGTATAGTAAATATCTATTTGTTTTATTTATGAAAGTAGAATACAATAATTTCGAATATAATAAAAAAAAAATAACTGGCTCGCAACAATCTAAACTGTAATAAAATTAATACTAAAAAAAATGCTAAAAAATATGCAATATAAAAAAATCCAAATTTTGTAATAAATATGTCATAGAGGGATGTTAAAAATATAATAAAAACACATTCAAAATACCCTAATGCAGTCCTCGTGTATAATTTTCCTTTTAGTAAAAGCCATCAAGAGAAATCAAAGGAGACGTGCCCTTCCGTGGAAAGAAAATGGAAAATTGTATGGTGAACGATGATCTGCGTTTCAGAGGTAATCCATCAAGGGTCGGGGATCGATACTCGGGGGAAAACTATGCTATTGGATGTTTGGCCGTTGGTAATGTAACTTTTATGAGGTTTGTTTACAGGTAATGTTTTAGGCTTGTCTATGGTATAAATTAGATGTTTTTTCATAGTTCAATGTCTACAGAATAAAACTTTTAAATAGCTCCATGGCTACATATTGCAAGTTTTTATTATAATCTCTCATAATTATTTAAAAAATTTTTTTTTATCAAATATGTAGATAACATCTTTATATTAAGGAAATAAAGTATTATTGTCACATATAAGAATTATAATTTTTGTCTATGTATATAAAATATCTCCGTTAAAAACAATAATTGTTAAAGTAAATCTCTCTAAGAACTTGATCAAACGGTAAAGAAAGATAAATCGTCGTCTAAAACAGTCCGTCCGACTTTACATAAACCCTTATATAGAGAGGGCGCCTCCCCCGAGTGATTTAGACCCCGGACCCCCGGGTCTTATCGTTATGACCATGTGAGGGAAAGTTATGGGGACAAAGGGGGTAATGGCATCTTGAGGAGGTACGTTCGATGCTTTTAGTTTGGCAAAAAGGTTTTATATGTTTCGGAATGGGTTATGACCGAATATGATTATTCTTTTTTTAAAATATAGAAGGAAGATACTGGTTGTTTTAGAATTGCTTTTGTTTTTTTTTGCCTGGCTGGTTTGAATTAAGTATATTTTGTATTCAATAAGATAATAGTAGTTATTTTCTATTATTCAGTTTTTATTTTTAATTTCTTTACAACGTGGAGATGAGCAACGGTTAAGAAGTATTAATTTTTCAAAAAATACTAAGGTAAAATATTGTCACTGACTTTATTAAAATAAAAGTACTTACAGATTCTTTTACATTTGAGATATTAATTCGTATTAAGAAATCACTGACTGCAGTACATAATAATAACATGTTTTTAATAATAAGAATATCAGACATGTTCGTAAAACCGTAGCAATAAAATTATATACGCCTACCAAATAAAACTACGCGTCCCCTCGGCGACATTGCATGCAAAATTTAATTTTAGAACCCGGTCTTCAATATAGGTAATATTCGAAATTTATGTTCCATGTTTGAATTTGAAATTCGAATGTCCCTTGCATCATAAATTCGTGCCCACTGTTTTGTTTTGCTCTCAGTTGAATTCAAAAAGGTTTTATACGTTATATAATCTATTGTTGGAAAAACATTTCTAATAGTATCTGTGGTATGCATGTACCTACTATTATTCCTTTATCTGTTAAGACTTAAGAGTTTATTTCATAACTAACTTGCCGTAATTAAAGGAATACTTTAAATAATTTTTGCAACGTCATATTAACGTGCACCACAAAGAACGGTTCGGAGGCCATTGATACACAAATTCTATTATTTAATGAATCTTAAGTTAAACCTCGTACAAACACAAAAACAGCACCTACCTATAACACACTCACGAAGTAATATTAAAGGCATAGTTAATAATAAAATGTTGCCAATATGGTAACATAGCCACAAGAACGTCTAACCAAGCGATACAACAAAGGAAACGAGACTGTGAAATAAAACACAAAAAAATTTTCAACAAAATTAATAAAAAATATAACGAACACGTAGTGTTAAAAATAAAGCAATTAACAAAAATAAAAGCCGAGAATGCTGTTTAACGTCAATTAAGTGCCGCCCTAATTGTAACGATCTTCTATATTAATAAAGTGACTTGTAATTAGGCGGGGGAGAAAAAGGCGGGAAAATTGTGTAACTCTGTCTGTTAATACTTCCCGCTAATGTTTTTAAATCTTTATTTGTGGGCAGTAATTTTTATTTAAGTAAAAGTTCGTATATAGAGAATACGGATTTTGAGTTTTGTAAACGACTATATGAACACTTCAAGACTTTTTTGGTTTTTTGTTAGGGTTGGTTTTATTGCAGGAATTTTAAAACAGTTTTTATAAGATCGACTATGAAGCCAATAAGCTCTCTGTGAAATTTCATATTAAACGCGTTTCATCTTTTAAACGTTGCATTCGCGTAAAATGCAATAGTATTTAGACAAAGAAACCGATTCCAAAGACAATAAAACAATAAGTTATTTAAAAATAGAACAAAACCATAAACATTGTGTGAATAAAGTAATAAATTATTCGGCGGTCAGTGTTGCCCACTAAAAATATTTAGCCATCAAATGGTCGCGTGGGCTCGGGTCAACCATTGAAATATTTGAATAAATGATATACGGTTTGTTTATTGGCGGGAATGACCAGGTCAGAGGGGGACAAAATGACCCCTTATGTATTTTTGCAGCTTGCTCAACCAGTTTCAATTTTACGTTTAATTTGTAATTTTGTAGCACGCGTCTAAGGTTAAGGGCCAGCGTCTTAGGGTTAAGGAATTTTATGTATCATTGATTTTGCTATTATAATCCAGTTTCTAGTTTCTATGGAATGGTTTGAACGCTTATTTCAAAGCTAGTGTTGCTAGCATTTAAAAGAAGCGGTTTAGCTAAACGAAGAGACAAAATTTGAATAGCGTGCTCTTTGGGTGAAAAATAAAGTTCATTGCGTATGCAACTTATTATTTTTTTTGATTTTGTTTCCTTTGGAGTAGAGACTCTTGGGCCGTGGGGTTCAAGTGCACAGGCGCTAATTAAATATTTGAGTTGGCGCCTGGTAGATAGAACCCCAGAGCTGGTGCTTACCTGGCTCAACGAATAAGTATCGCAATACAGCGAGAATATGCTGCCAGCGTTAAAGGTACACTCTTTAATTTTTTTTGGTTAAGAAAATTGTAAATAGTATACTTGATAACGGAAAATCATTTATTGACACAATAGAAACACGTTTTAAGGAAAAAATACGGAATAAAAGAGGGATTCAAAATGGAATCCTAATGCTATTATTTTGTCGGAAATTTAAGTTGTGGCCCTCCGTGCCCTCCGAATGAAAAATGAGGAAACTTTCCCTCTTCACTCTCCTGGTGTTTACTTTTACACTAGTTCGGGGAAAATGTGGGGTTAGAATATCTATTTATTTATCAATAAGGAAACATGACAGACACAAATACAAGATACAGTAGAACCTCGTTAAGTCGAACCTCGATAAGTCAAAAACCTCCAAATCTCGAAAAAATGTTCTGTTCCCTTCCCTTAAAACACCAAAACCTCCATTACTTGAAATCTTGACCCTCTGTTAATCGAAATAATCACCGAGTCCCTCCAAGCCATTTTGGTAGATATTTTAACTCTATAACTCGAAAAATTAAATTGGACCTCTGTATCTCGAACATTGTTGTTTTATTTTACAACCTTTACAACTTGATCATTTGGAATTTATTATCTCTATTGTTCGAACAAAATAAGTTACCGACTTTAAGAACTTGCCGACAATGTGAGTACACTATTGTTTCTAAGAAAACATTTTAGGAGTATACAATAATAAATTTATGACTCATGGAAATACGTGTTTGCTTGCTTTGTCAGGTGTTCAATTTTGATTCACTTTGAAATT
Source organism: Pieris melete (assembly GCA_963693345.1). Taxonomy (NCBI): domain Eukaryota; kingdom Metazoa; phylum Arthropoda; class Insecta; order Lepidoptera; family Pieridae; genus Pieris; species Pieris melete. Next base: position 37,911 of record CAVNZK010000053.1, on the reverse strand, counting down.
TAGCTTAATTTATAAGAATAAACCTCAAACTCTTTATGTCGAATCAAAATCCGCCGAAGTCGAAATCCTCCATAAGTTGAAAACTCTATAACTCGAATTTTTTGGCGTCTCCCTTGATGTTCGACTTATAGAGGTTCTACTGTATATAAAAAAATATGTAGGTTATTATACAAGTGTCTTAACACTGTTTCACAGATAAGAATTTTTTAAATGTATCTGACGTATAAATATAGTATTATTTATTCTCTAGAGATTTTTTTAAAGAACAGGGGTAGTGTTGCCCAAAATCGGTCTTGGTCTTGCAGTCTTGTCTTGTTCTTGCGTTTTTGCAAGATCAAGACCAATACCAAGACCGCCTTATTATAGCAAGACCAATACCAAGACTGAACCCCGCAAGACTTGAGCAAGACAATACTTAAGCCTGCAAGACTCTTGCGTCTTGCAGTTGAGACAAACTGAGATTTGGGCATTAATAAGTAGGTATTTGGTTTCAATCCCGATTTTGAGAAACGTTCCCCAGTATCAAAACCGTAGGTATCACTAAGCTAAGGGCTGCAGTTGTATTTGCAGTTGGCAACGTGCCGCTCGTCTGAAAGCACCCTGAAACGTATTGTATTGATTAGGTAGGTTAGTACTTATTATATTTCAACAATTTATTAAGTAGGTAGCGTGTTAATACTCACAAATCTGTTCCCACCATCCCATGTGATAAAATTTACCTAGAATAACTTTCTAGCAAAGTTCATACCTTGTAGGTATCTAACTATAATAATATGTTATGCTTGTTTATGTCTAATGTGCAGATCTAACGTTAGTACTCGTAGGTTGGTATGTGCTTAAAATTATAGCTAACAAAATTATATAAACATCATGTAGGTGTGAAACTTATGTTTCAAAGTTTATATTATTCTTCTATTTAGCAAAATTTAAAAGTAACAGCGAGTCGAGTAGGTCTAGTAACAGTTTCTACGGCAGCCAATATTATGGTACAGACGCCAGCACATCAAGCTACTACAATCTATCAAATTTCTTCAACAGATTTTCAAGTTTATCGCTAAAGTATTAAGGTTCAAAGTTGATTGGGGAAATGTGACGTTCTGCGAATAAACTGTTGGTCGGTCGGTGTATTATATACCTACTTATTTGATAATTTACCGACAAAGACGCCGCGGTTTGCAACAAGTGTATCACAGCATTTGACACTGTTTGAGCGCCGCATTCGCCGACAAAGAGTACGGACAGAGGCACACAAATTTTTACCTATTTTGGTAGGGTTGGTACAGGAGTATAAAATTAAATGACCTTGAACATGTCCCAGCAGTAGGTAGGTAAAAATTAAATGCTCTGATTTTCTTTTATTTAAATAGGTATATTCTCACACTGGCTTGAATTCGAACACTACAGCGTTAAAAGCTGTATTGCAAATATTGAATTGCGAATATTTTGATTTCGAAATAATCATTGTTAATATCGGTAATTGATAGATAGTGAGTGATACCTAGGTACTAAAATGTGAGCAGCAAGATTGAAAAGTGTATATGCCATGTCAGTGCTTTCAATAAGTTTATTTTAAAAAAGCTCTCTAGTAAGATTAAGAGTTTACCATTCAATTACACACAACAAATTATTGAAAAACAAAAATTATGAAAAAGATATTTAGACTGAGTACTTAGGAAATTAGTAGAAAAAATATTCTATCGTGGATACCTAGTTATTCAAAAGTGGATAAACGTTGTGTTTACTTAATTTTAGTTTTCTGTGCTAATGCCAACATTGACAACCCCACCAAAATAGGTAAAAATTTAGTCCGCTTCTAGACTTTGTGTTGCCGCCGTCGCTTTCATGTCAAAGGTCGCCGCCACTGCCCATGTTCTAAAGAATAAAATAAGTTTCCGGGTGCTCAGAACGGACGCAAATAGATTATGTTGTCCTCGCAAGGAAGAATGTAGTCGTAAGGATAGGTAGATTTTATAAAAATTGTTGTAAGTAATAAAAATATACCTAGTTTATATTATTATTACCTATTATACCTTTTTAAAGGACATTGCACTGCAAAATTGGAAGTCGGTGATTTTAACAAACTTGAAACGTGGAAAAGCTCCAAATATGAGCGACGTCATATTGCTTTACGCATTTTGTTTTAAAATCACACACTTCCAAAAATCGCGATTTGCAGTGTCGGTTTATCAACTTCTATCGTACCTACTCTAGTAGCGACTATTGTCTTCAGCGATGATTTACTAAATAAATAAAAATAATTGTCGTGTAGGTACGACGATTATTTTTCTAAGGAATACAATTTTGTTGTAGTAGGTACCTACATCGTTTCTTACTTACACCTACTTTAACGACAGTACCTACGTAGCAAAGCGCGCCAGTCACGAGTACGACAAATTGCCTAAAAAATGTATCTACCTACGCACACTGTAATGAAATCTGCTAATCTCAACACACTGCCTGTAGCCTGCCTGATATTATTGGTTGATGAACATTGTACATACATTGGTGAATGCTCCAGGATAGCCCGCAAGGCCCCACAAATAGCAATAGGCTAATAGGTATTTGCAAGTCTCGCGAGACTTGCGAGACTCTTGCTGCAAGATCAAGACCAAGACCAAGCCTGAGAGCACAATACCAATACCAAGACCAATACCAGGTGTATTGACGCAAGACAATACCAAGACTGGCCTAAGTCTCGTCTTGGTCTTGCATTTGGGCAACACTAAACAGGGGCCAAACGGGTACGAGGCTCACCTGATAATAAGTGTTGCTACCGCCCATGGACACTCTCAATCTCTGGCTCGCGAGTGCGTTGCCAGTCTTTTAAGAACTGGTACGCTCTTTCATTGAAGGTCTCTAAGTCGAATTGATTCGGAAATACTTTAGTGGTTCTACATAGTGAATGCGACCAAAACTGCCTTTAAAAATTGCTCAGTTGTGGAGCGATAGACGTCGAGGCGATGCGAGTGGAATTTCATGTTCTGCCTCGACGTCCGATGATTAAACTCTTCATGGTAAATGATGCACAGCGACCTCACATCTCTATGTAACAACAAGATGGAAAGAAGCATAAAAAGCACAAACCCTTGCACTCAGGCGTGTTCTAATGTTTTTTTTATTTAGGAATTTAAGAATCATTGCCTACGTAGGTAGAATTAGCAAAAATGTTATTAACTTTTTCTCTCTCAAGTTACGGAAAGCGCATAAAACGCAACGTTTAAATTCAATTAATCCAAGTTGAAAATTGAAACAGGCCTTTGAAGTTTATTGAAAGCTGAATGCACGTGAAAAAGCTCGCAAAATAAACCAAAAGCTTCAAATGTTAAATACCGTTATAGTCGAAATATTTTTTTAAATTGTTGGCTATAAAACGACTGCTTGTTTAATATAGGAATATTTACGAACTGAAAAAAAATTAAATAAGAAATTATTGAAACACACAGTCAGTGTAATTTTTTTTTATTTTTATTAAAACTATCGTTAGTTAACTAGTGCAGTGTTGTCCTAGTATACATGCGACTCCCATCCCTGAGGTGGAAGGTTCTATCCCCGGCTGTGCACCAATGGACTTTCTTTCTATGTGCGCATTTAACATCCGCTCGAACGGTGAAGGAAAACAAGGAAACCGGCTTGCTTTAGAGCTAAAAAGTCTACGGCGTGTGTAAGCCACAGGAGGCTGATCACTCACTTGCCTATTAGATTGACAAATGATCATAAAACAGATACAGAAATCTGAGGCCCAGACAGAAAAAGGTTCTAGCGCCACTTATTTTAGTTGACTAGTGCTGAATAAAAACTATACTATAACTAAAAACTAACTATAATGTACTGTTATAATAATTAGTACCTACCGGTAACCCCAGAGCTGGTGCTTTCCTCGCTCAACGAATAAGTACCTATCGCTATACAGCCACAAGGCCCAAACTTTTTTAATTTGTTTTAATTTTCTATTATTACTTATGGTATGTCCAGGCCATTTCCATACCATAAGAGGAGCAGATAAATGGAGCAAAACTGTAACACTATGGCAACCAAGAGGCCATAAAAGAAACAGAGGTAGGCAATCTGAAAGGTGGGCCGATGAAATCATGGAAATGGCTGGAAAGACTAAGACCTGGACGAGATTGGTATACAATAAGGAAAAATGGAGGACAATGGGGGAGACCTTTGCCCGTAGGCACACAGAATCCGTTATAGTAAATTAAGAAAAACAATACGCAAACAACAATGATATAAATAGGTAAATAAAGTTATTATTACTATGTAGGTGAAAATACTGTATATTTACGTGTTGGAAATTAATTTGTAATTAAAAACAAACAAAGTCTATTTCGTACTAGTTAAACCTATTTGCCTATTTTTTCACAGGGTATGTCTAGGTCTGATTTGCTAATTGATTTTTTTGACAGTCTCAATATTTACGTCTACTAATTAAAATGATTACATCATTTTCTTAAATATTCCAATTTAACATTAAAATTTTTAATTAATTCAACAGAACTGTTTATCCTCGTATAAGATATCTTGTTATATAAGGATATAGATACAAGTGTAGAAGCTTCCGTGTAGAAACTACAAGGATTACCTTATCTGAGAAGGAGGTATGGAATATAGTAGCGGGTGTATCCGATATGCCTTGTACGGTGGCAGAGCTTAGTTCGCCATTTTGAATTTCTAACTATGGTTTTTGAATATAGAATAGATTTCAGTTTCTAATTTAAGCTCTTTCGAATTCACAAAATATGAACAACTAAATTTTGATGTTCGCAACGTTCTCTGTTATGTTAAATTAATATTGAATTATTTAGACACGCATTGTGTATGGCAATAAAGACTTTAAAAATTAAATTAAAATTAAAAGATTATTATTTGAATGAAACATCATGATTGATATTAATTTCATAATACGTTTAATACTTTGAAAACGTAATGCGAAATTTTAACAATTTATCTAAAACAAAATTGGCGCGTCATTGTTATTATGTGACGTCACGGATAGACATGACATATGACAGAAGTCATAAGTCCATAGACAATTACTATACGTCATCCTTAATAGAATTAAAATCATCTCAAGTTTGAGAACTATTTATTGCTTATATTATCCGTATGCATTTTTAGTCCATAGATATTATAGATTAATTTTGTACAAAAATTTCGGGCCTTCATGAGACTTAAAACGCGAAAAATACACTTAAAATACCTGTTCCAGCTCCTTTAAGGAAATCACTTTTCACATTTTCCAACACAAGGTAGTAGTGAACTATTCAAATAACTAAAACATACTAAGTCGGTTTCGAAGTTAATAAATGCTTTGAAACTTTGAATAAAAAATAACCCCTTCGTTACCTCGGCATACGAATGGAAATTAGATCAGTAGGTAGCAACTAGTGCTGTGATTCTCAAACTTTTGTTTTTATATCGCAAACAAAAATCTCCTATATTCTATGGTAATTTGTTTTGCTACAAGCAGATATGGCGTGGAGAATTTATTATCTGAAAACATTCAATTATATGAAATAGACAAGAGAACTAGAGTATATAAATATGTAATTACTTAAAAATTATATAAATAGTACATAAATAACATAAACATACCATCAATATAGATAAAGTACCTACTGACTTACACAGTTTAAAAATAGAACACTCGTAACACATTTAAAATAAGAATGCAACTGTAACAAAAGTTTGAGAACAACAACACAACGTAAGAGATCGTATATCGCGATTGTATTTTTTGCAAGCGCTCATTAATTTGGAGTCGCAAGTTCGAACCCTTCCGTGGTCTATTGTGTTGTTTCCGTCTTTTTATTATGCAGATTAAGAGCTTTATCAGTCCGGGATTTAGATAACATTTGCATTTGTAACCTTTCGCTAATGTAACACGGATGTAACAAAACCTTTTTGCAATAGAACAAATTAAACAAAACAAATGTATTTTAAAAATGGTATGCCAATGTTATAAAAAGCAAACATTCAAAATAGGAATTTAGACTACAGGTGAAATATAAAAATAAAAAAGAAATCGCGATTCGATTTTTGAAATAGTACCCCTCAAATAATGGCCACTAACAGGCAATTGACATAACCGATCATGCGTAACGCGAGATCAATGCAAAAACAGCAGTCAAATAAATCTAACGAGACTCTTACATCTGCATGTCAGTGGAATAAATCAAATCACTATTGAATGCGTCCGTAAAATATTTTCGAACTATTTTGAATATAAAAAAAACGTCCCTCAGAAGTTAACCCGTTCACAGCCGTTGTAAAATGTTACACCCATATTTTGCACTTCCCAATACCCAATAATAGGGTCTATTTATGCATTCTCGATAAATGAAGAGTATTTTTTTACGTCTATTATAAATCAAAATGTATTATTTATCTTTAGAGATTCAAAATCTGCATCCTATTGTTATTCGGGCTGTGCGGTGTGTCAAGGGTGTAATGTTTTTGTCAGTTGTTACTTTAAATTTTATTATTACCCGTATTCTGATCTATAGTCTATGTGATAACGGTTTTTTATAAACGGAAATACTGTTTTAAAATTTCACCTTAATTACGTGGAACAGTTTTCTATACCTACTTACACTATATTTCGGGTATTTAAAAAATAAGTATCTAAATTTAGGTGTTAAAATAAAAATGAGTGGCGTACAACCATACGACCATTTAGGTCTAAGCCTCAGATTTCTGTGTCTGTATCATTTGTTAGTCTAATAGGCAGGTGATCACCCAACTGTGCCTGACACACGCCGTCAACTTTTTGGGTCTAAACCGGCTTGGTTTCCTCACGATGTTTTCCTTCACCGTTCAAGCGAATGTTAAAAGTGCACATAGATAGAAAGCCTGTTGGTTCACACATAGAACCCACGACCTCAAGAATGAGGGTCACACACTGAAGCCACTAGACCAACACTACTCGGGCACAAATTTTATTGTTACCCTCCAATAAATTCCTTCTATCATGCGGGTATTACAAAATTATATTTCATAATAAATTCAATATTCGCCAAACAGAATTCACAATACCGTCAAGATTTATCTGATTCAAATTAATTCAGAACAGATCGGCCATTTTGAATATTTCGAGGGTCTATTCGACCGTGGGGCAGTAATTATTTGATTGAAGTCAAGAGGTTGCATGCCGAGATAACATTCGTTCCCGCCTTGGTGTTTTCGAGTACTCTATTGTCTGCTACGTGCCAGATTTACACCTACAGCGATTCAAGGGTTAACCGTCGATTTATTTATGCGCATTTATTGTGTCAAATATCTTTTAATGAATATTTATATATGTGTAGGTATTATTATCCTACTCTCATATTTAAGTTGTTATGTGGCAAGGGCAGTAATTTGGCAGTAGGTACTGCAGTGCCTTAACTTCAATGTGCCTGATGGGTACGTCAGAAGGCGACTTCATGTGCTCACACCCAGAATTAACCGATTTTGTATGAGCCAAATCGATACTCAGGGTATGAGCGAGATCTTGTTGTAAACACTAGAGTCGATTGAGATTACTTAAAAAAGTATTTATGAAGGTGAGTTTTTACAAAACCAAAAATATGTAACCTTTTTGAAATAAAAAGTAAAGTTGAAAGCCACAGACTAAAGACAAATTATACACGAAATAAAATATTTTTGACAATTATGACGTTACCGTTAACCCTCAAGTGCGTACCCTTTGGGACCCAGGAAGCAGTATGCCCGAGGCGTCCAAATCCTCCTGAGAATGCATGCATAATAATCATATAAAATTCTTTCACCCCTTATACCTGAGGGTGACAATTTTTTATTCACACTTCCTTATGCAAAGGTTATTTCTTTGATATCGGAAATAATTATATGCATAATAGAACGGATTAGAGGGTTAACAGTTGTGTGTGACACTTTTTTCCTGTCACCTTGCTGTCAGATGTTTGCGGGGCAATTTGTTGATTTGCAAGCTGACTGCAACCGTTATTCGTAACTATTGTCCAATAGTTACAAATGTGTTATGCGAACTGATATAATTTTTATTTATTTAATGTTGTGAGAAGATTGCTGGCGTGTCGGAACGTTAGCACTGCATTCTCCTTATCCCAATAACTTCAATATCTATACTTTTTAACTAACTTGAAAATAATATCACTTTAAAAAAATCAAAACAAAAGATCGGTATTTTAAAAATGGAATACAGATCGTAAAAAAAGTAAATATTCAAAAAAGGAATTAATAAAGTCCACAGGCGACCTATAAAAATTAAAAATGAATTCGGGATTCGATTTTTGAAATAGTACCCCTCAAATAATGGCCACTTACCGGCAATTGACATTTGTCGTTTTAAATATGAATGTTAATCTTAAAGCGTAAAAACTTTTTAATTCTAATTATTTTGTAGAAAACCAAAATTAATTTCAAAATTATTTCTGTGTCCGTTTCGAAGTAAGTAGGTCATTAAACGATTATTTCACTTGTATTTTAATTTCTTGTGATTGTTATATTTCTGTGATGGTTTTTGGTACTTTTAGAAAATTTGAATTTCCAAATTTAAATAATTTTTATAACTATGCAAAAAATATTTTCGCTTGCAGATGTCACAAAAGTTTAAATGTGATAAAAAACACTTTCACCGCGGATGTTGAGGGTTAACTATTGTGCATTTGTTTGGTTTTTTATGGGTTTTGGAGCAGGTAATCTCTTGTCCTCTCACCGGGACTGAATGGGTTGTGACGTATAAAAGGATTATCTAATTCTGATAGATAATTAATGATGTTGCCTGTGGATTTTATTTAAATACGCAACAATGTAACGGCTTCCGTATCTGTAATATTTGACATTATATTTGTTGTCAAAAATACTTCATATTAATTATTTTAAAGTAATAAAACTAAATTATTGATACACAATTTTACAATATATTTTTAGATTTGCAAACATATGACGATAGTGAAGTCATTAAAGTCATTAAATATTGTTTGAAAGAAGAACATCAGAGCCAATATAGGTAATTATGTATTTTCAAAACCATGTAGGTATGTAGTTTAGTATACTCTCTATATTTGAATTAGGAACGTACAAATCTTTTCAAATAAATTAAACGATTGCAGAATTAATTTGAAATTAGAACAATCTCAAGTGTCGATGGAACTCAAACAAAAACAAAAGACAGCTGTGAGTTCAACGACCTAGCAGCGTGTTACTTTCATTCTTAAAGCGAACGAAGTTAGTAACCTACTTTTCATTAATAAGGCGAGCTAAAAAAATGCACGAAGAAAGTATCAAAGATTGAGTGAGCGCGAAGTTCAGGCGACGCGGACGAAAGAATACTGGAGATATGCTTGTTTTTACTCAATAAAAATGTATGAACTGAATATCATGGTTATATTGTAGGTACAGGGACGGTGCAACTTGAGTTATTTATCAGGATAACATGTATAATGTCATTAAAAGTTGACAAGACAGTAAAATGCTTGCTTAAATATGGTATGTTTATCTTACCTACAAACGTCTTTTCCCCCTAAAGGCTAAACAGTACACTTATAAAAGTACCACATCAGCCAAAAATGTTTCAAAACATATGTTTCATTTCCTTCAAAATAGCAATCACAATACTATAGAAAAATCACAACTCTTCATTCACAACTTCCGTGTCAAGGACAATGCCGTGTCTTGTCTATTCCTTCGTCGATTTTTCCTCTTTCCCGCCAGACGCCGAGACGCTAAAAAAATAATTAAAAGCGCCGGCGAGAGTGAAAGCCCGCCGTCTGCCGCGTAATTAGTACAATGGTGTTTCCTGACTTTGAACTTCAGATAGTATTTCTTTATTTTTAAATTCTCATTCTTCGACGATCTTCATTCAGTGCGGTTCGCGCGCTTTTTCACTTCAAACTTTTATCGAGTTAACGCTTTCTGTTGGCGTTGTTTTAATTGTATCAGTTTTATGTACCTACTATTAAAACCTTTCTACATTTTGTTACTTTTTTTTATTGTTTGGTGCCAGCTTGACAAAGACAATTGAATCCAAAGACAAATGAAGATAGTGAATGTGTTTGTAGTATTATTAATAGATTCTGTATCTGTAATTACATAGATATTTATCTAATTTAATTAGTTAAGATTTTTATATTTACTTTATTATGTATAACTATTTTTAGTACCTAGTTTATTAGTTAAATATGATTTTAAATCAGGTCGTTTTGTGAAGTGTTTCTTGAGCTCAAGTACAAATTATTAACGTTCAGTTCAGGAATGACACAATCTGGTGACGAGAGAAAAGCTTGATTCATTCATAATATTTCACCTTTTAATAGAACAATGTATGTAAACAAAGAAAATTGAAGCAACGGGAAGACCCATAAAACGGATTGTTTAACCAAACTAATTTGTCCAACCCCGAAACCGTATAATTTTCCGAACGCACGAAGCAATTTTTCCTTATTGAAAACTTGAAAATTAATTCCACCTAATTTCCTACGAAATATGAGGTCATACGCGTGCGTGAAAATTTCGTTACGTCGGCATAGGGTTGCCAAAACTAACCCCTCCAACATCAATCTTCCCCCGAACACCTACGACAATATAACACAATATACCTAACTTTGACCGGCCCTGTAGGTAGGGCTGTCCCTTTCCAACTCGTCAGATAGCCGTGCGAGTGAAAGGGATAGGGGAGTGGGGGTGTCCTTAAGGGTGTGTGTGGGGTGCTATTGAAATTGAAGCGGGGTTTAGGCGCGGATGACGCCTGGATGGAGAATGGATGGAAATTTCCTCAATTTAGCGTTTTCGCCAACAAAGGACGATGTTTAATTTTTGGTTTTGTTGAGGCGTTCAGGTGTCGCCTCGTGATCGGTTTACGTGGAATTCTATATTTTTTTGGAAAATTTAACTGTTCGTTGTCTCTGTTATTTTTATTTATTGGTAAGTCTCATATTGCAGTGTTACATTTTGTTTATTGCCATTTCGACATTTAAATCTAAAAATTCGGTAAAGAATCGCCCGTTTATTTGGAACAATACCTTAAGACTAAGCGATTAACTCTTTTGTCTTTATCACGCTAGTGACATTTTGCCAGTAAATAGATGAGACAGTGATAGCTTTTTCAAACTTAGAATTTAGATAATTACATAATTATGAGAATAATTTACCTAATTTTATTACACGTATATTGAGGTCTATTACGCTTACTTTGATAAAAAAACTGTCGTTTCAGAGATGTACATATGTAATGAACCCATACTTATTTAACTGAATATTGTTACCATACCATAGAATATATAATAACCAAAAAGGTTTATGCATATGTTTTAACAGGTTTAAACGTACGAACATATTTCATATTCCCGATACCGGTTCATTGCACTTCACTGATTGCGTACTCAATCTAAGGCATGGATGCAGATGCGAAGATACAGTACCAAGAATCCAGTTAAAACTTGTTTACTCATTCCATATTCCCACCGCGCCGATCCCACCTTAATCCGCAATTAATTAGCCCCGACGAACTCTTGCTGCTGCGATTTATATTGAATGTGACAACCCTTTTGTTTCTGTTGCTATTGTTTTAACACTAATATTAAGTTACAACACAGAACGTGTGCAGAACACAGAAGTGTTGCCCTGGTGGCTTCAGGTCCTTAAGGACCCGTGCACCAATGGATTTTCATTTAACATTCGCTTAAACGGTGGTGGAAACTTGCCTTATACCCAAACAGACGGCCGTATCAGGCACAGGAGGCTGATCACCAACTTGCCTATTATATTTTTAATATCATGCAACAGATACAGACATCCCAGATCTAAAAGCGTTGTAGTTTTTGTTTTTTTTATTAAGTAACAATGTTTGAAAATGCCTTACCAGACACATTAATTCGAAAATCCGCAAATTGATTTCAAAGGCTAACACTGCTGACAAGCCGAGGTAGGTAAATCTATTGTCTCTGGTCTGTTAGGAATGTATAAGAACTTTTTCTATATGAACTACTAAAAATGAAGTTCATACATATACGAGTATTGTTTTAAAATGCCTTGCCACGAGAACCATTAATTGGAATATCTGGAAATTTATTTCAAAGGAAGGCTACTAACAGTGAGAAGCCAAGGTATCTATTGTCTCTGGTTTGTTAGTGGATAATGGGGTTATAGGTTAGAATGCGTAATAATCTAATATATAAAATTCTCGTCTAATATATAAAATTCTCGTGTCACAATGTTGGTTCCCATACTCCTCCGAAACGGCTTGACCGATTCTTATTAAATTTTATATTCATAATAATCTATCTTTCAAACTCCTAAGTGATAAGGAGTGTCCACCCCATTTTTTTTTAATTTTTATAAAAAATAAATTGTATTTATTTTTTTATGGTACAGCATACAAGAATGCATACAACCCCTAATTTTCACCCCTCTACGATGAACCCCTATTTTTTATTATTGTAGATAGTTATTTTTATAGAACTAAAAAAATGATTCCTAGAAATAATAGCTATGGCAAAACAAACGTTTGCCGGGTCAGCTAGTATTTCTATATAATTAAAGCTCTTTTTAACATTTACGTGCAAAAATGCGTGTTATAAGTTCACCTACTTGTCTATAAGAATACAATTTCAGTCACATCCTTTGATCTCGCGTTCTTTGAAGGGTGACATAACGTATTACATTATTTTCGTTTTTCTCTCTCATGAGACTTTTGTCTCACTTTAGATGCTTGTCATCTGTTCCATTGGAACTTGCCTAAATTCCAATAAAAAATGTCGCTTCTCCTAACATTTACGAGTTATAGGTATTTAATTATTTGAAAGGTTGATTACTTGCTCAGCGTACAGCCAGTGTCCCGTGTGGGTCTCACGACAAAGAAAAATTCTCTCACGTCTCTAAGCACAACTTTAATTGTTGTCTATGTATCGGTCTTGTCCCTTAGTGTATCTCCAAGCATTTTATTGGTGTGAATGGCAGCCTTTTTATTTATCTTATATTATACGTACATAATACATATACCTATAGGTATATAAGTCTCTTCAGAAAAACACAATTTAACATTACGATCTATCCTAACTTAAGACTAATAAGCAATTTAAATCTAAGCTAAATTAATAAAAAGGATATTTAACATAAGAAAGTGTCCAATAACACTACTTACAGTCTATATTAAGACATTCTGTTCTTGAGATCTACTTTTTCACTTACACTTTAGCACTTTTGAATATTAAACTTTATTATTAAGATAAAGCGTAAATAAACACGACATAATAATTCACACATTCAACCTCCTTGCAACAAACTATTCCAAAACCATAAAACCTCTTTTAAATTCGTATGCAAAGATAAAAAGCCTCGCATGTATACGATTTTCTTAATAGCCCTTATCTCCCAAGGCAGGCCTTAAGCCGAGGGTAGAAATAGGAATAGTCGCATTAGGCCCAAAATTACAGGGCACCACTAACGTGGTAAAGACACCCTCCGTACCTCCCTCATCGAACCCACTCGAATATAAACCTTATTGCAATGGTGTAAAGGTGTTTATAGCTTGGACAAATATGCTCGGACGTTACGTCTGTATGTTAACGTTTGACCCCTCTTATTTGGGTCCGGGGGGTTCTAGTCATCAATAATGCCAGCAGGTAAGCCTAAGAGGAGACATTCACGCATGTTCTTGAATAAATTAACTTGAATTTAACGTTGTTAGTAGATTACAGGCTATGTATTTCATAGACACGAATATATCTAGGTATAATGTCTCCTGTTAAGTGAACCAGTTACCCACCACAATAATTTATTTATTTAAATATTGCTTATAATCTAAAAATCTAGGCTAAACAATTACGACCAAAATTCGTTAAAGTTAATTGTAGGCTGGCTTGGCTTAGTAGCTGATAAGAATCGTGATGAAAAGGAAATTAGAAATTTATTTTATTGAAATTACATGATAACAAAATTTAAAATACAATTCCAGACCCACTTTTAGCTTTCGTTTAAATTATATTTAAGGGTTGATTAAATAATCATTGTTTATTTAAAAATTAGTTAACATAACAATTAATTGTAATAAAAGTGCTATAACACAGCATCATAGCAAAATATCAAAATCATATTTTTTTTAAAAAGGCAGGTGAACTTACCAAAACTATGAAATTTAACTCTATTCGCTGACAATTGATTAAATGAATGGCCGTTTATTTATATTTAAATCTAAATGGCTTAAGTAATAATTGAAAAGTATTAAAGGAAACATTTTATATACAGAAATATTTGTATAAAATGAAATATTTTTTTATTCGTGTAAAACTATTATGACAAAAATATTACAAGAAACGTTTCAAACAAACCTATAGGTTAAGAAAATTGTAAATATTTGATTGTTATGATTATTAATAAAGACATGATTGTGTTTTCAAACATAAAATACACAGAAATACTAGTGTATAAAATAAAATATTTTTCTACTAGACCTAAATTAAAGAGAGACGAACACATTGCTGACTGCGAAAAGGACTTTTTGCCTACTTTGTTAACATAAGAACATAATGAAAAAAAAGCTGACAAGTCATAAGTGTACAATGTGTTAGGTACCCATATGATTAAATTCTTTTTGAATTTTGAATTAATATTAATAATATTAAAGAATACATTCTTGGGATCCCAGAACGAACAAAAATAAAACAATTGAAATATCTTGAAACTTTACCTATTAAAGAGAAATAATTCAACGGTTATAGAATATATATATTCAAAATAAATGAGGTAACCGACGCGGCGTATCCCCGCTATGGTTTCAGAGATCCCGAGGGCGCGGCTTATCAATCACCGCTGATGGAAAGCCAGCAGACCGTGGGGACTCTACCTATTTCGATGTCGAATGCTTTCAGAATAGGGTCCTTTGTTTTTACAGTACGCGTTAGGGTTTCACACTTCAATGTGTGGTTAGTAGGCCATAAGCTGGTGGAATATGTCTTTGTTTTGACACTGTCAGACTTTAATTGTATTTGAATGTCATTTTAAAACACAGTTATTGAGCATTTACTCGTAATATTTACAATAATACCAGTGACAAAAAATCCTCGCTCAACGAATAAGT
Source organism: Pieris melete (assembly GCA_963693345.1). Lineage (NCBI taxonomy): Eukaryota > Metazoa > Arthropoda > Insecta > Lepidoptera > Pieridae > Pieris > Pieris melete. The sequence goes on along the minus strand of CAVNZK010000053.1, from coordinate 22,853 downwards.
AAAGAATATAGAAAGTACTTTAGGAAAAAGAGTAAAAAAAAGTCTAAAATCCATGCAGTTGACACGCGGGTAGCATATATTAATACAATTTCTTTCCGTTTAAATTTGAGAAATAATGTTAAAAAGTTTTTAAATATATTGAATGTAATTTTTGTACTTGACTGTACTGAATTGATTCTTATTGATTTGAGTTAGCTATTCAACAACAGATGTCGCTAGTATCCTTAAAAATTGTTACCAATTGGTGTAAAACAGGATTCTAATGAGAATCTTATAAGTAATTTGTTTAAAGTGATTTTCAAAGAGTAATAAAATAAAAAAAAGTAGGTAAGAATAACTACAGATTATTATTTGGTTTGATATATTATACATTTAAGTGCATAAATACATAATATCTTAGAAATTAATATGTGTATCCAAGATTTATTTTTGCGTCGATTTCATTAATTCATATTTTTATGATTGGTATTTTGAGGATGCCATTTTGGGCCTCTAGTCGATCTATTACTCAAATCCAGGAACACCTAGTTACAGGCCAACGTGAAAATAAAAGAATATAAGGCTGTAGATATGAGTATCTACCTAGTATTTATATAAGCGATACATAATAGCTATAGTTGAGTAATGACTGCGCAAGCTCTATATCTCAGGAGTCGAATACAACTGTCAGCGTCTTGGCTTGTGGTTGTTTAGGGGGAATATACACGAGGATACTAGAAAAAGTATGTAAGAAGTCTCTGTCAAAATCCCAATAAGTCTTTACACATACTTATAAGATAATAAAATTTCTCATAATATACTGTAGTTATTAATTGTTTGAAGAATCATTTACAGTACAAAACACCAGTCTTGATCTTGATATCTTAAAAATAATTATTTAATTTTAATTAATAGTGTTATTTCAATTTGAAACTAATATAAAATAAAAAAATCAGTGCTACAACCTTTTCAACCTAAGTTTTGAGTTGAGCTGAACGATTACTGACAAATGCGTGCACTGACTTGACAGGTCCACTCAATCTGTGTGGTTCTTTCCTCAAAAGACCATTTCAGACTGAAATCTACATGGTCATCACATGATCTGATCAAGATTATGGACTTTAAAAGAGACAGTGGCCTCTAAGTTTGTTTCGGCGTTTCTTCTCAGAGTAGTCAGATAGGAAACGTCGAACTCATCTAGTTTTAAAAAAATATGCTTGACGTGTAAAAGTGTTTGTAGAAACCTACTTACAGAAAAATCATTTATCATTTAGGTATGGGATTTTTGTATCTGTTTCATGATAATTTCTCAATCATATAAGCAAGTAGGTATGTGATCTACCTCCTGTTCCTGACACATAACGGTCGAGTGAATGTTAAATGCGCACATAGAAAGAAAGTACATTGGTGCACAGCCGGGGATCGAATTATATTAAACTTATATTAAAATACTTTTTTTATAAAAAAAAGATACTCCTAACATATAGATGTAAATGACTATATTACAATACGCAAACGAGGAAACCCCATTCTTGCCGCTTACCATGCTTGCTTGCATTAAATTTTTGTAACAATTTTAAGAACTTAAAATTGCGCAACATCTTTGGCTCCGAGTATAAAGAGCCCAAAGGGTGTGTCGGGAGGTATTTGTCTTAGTGACATATGCGATCAGTTGCTGTAGCTTTATTTGCGTCTTATTGAAAGCTTTGTTCATATGGGGTCGTCGGAAAACAGAAGTCAGAGTGACTTCTGTCTTAAAGGAGCTGGATGATGATATATGACCATAGATTTTGTATAAAACTAGGGTGTTAATTTAATTTTTTAAATTAGTATGCTCCAATGAAGAACCTCAGAGAATATGTGTGACAGTGTAACTATTTATTTGATTACTATGGTCGCGCATTTCTGCCTTAAACTTACTTGACAGATGGATGTTGATATTTGACAGCTGACAGCTGACAGTTGATGGTCATAATAATTTAATATATCAGCAGCAATGTATCTATGAGTCTATCAATGTAATAAACGTTAAAATTAAATATGTGTGCGTTATACATTTGTATAATCTTACAACGTGGTATTAAAAATTTTCAGACACGTATTTGACACTTTACATGGCGTTTTAAACTGTCAAACATGATAACTATAGTAGTCTTTGATGGTATTTATCTCTTGTATAATAGTCTTAATTAAACCAACAAGACTTCTTTACGTGGCCTATATTCTAAATATCATTAAGCATATTCGACGTACAAACTTTGGAGACGGTTTTCATCAGGGAACCGGATATCCGGATGCGGATAATCCGGGTTTACCGCGTAAGTCCGCTCATATCGAAGGTTTAATATTAACATGAGCTTACTGAACTGATTTAAAATCGAATTAAGGACATGCAAAGTATTATAATTAATTTAACAAACATTTTGTACTCACTAGATACTTCGGATCTTTATGAGGCTCTCAATATTTTTACACGCTTTATATCAGCTTCACCTGTATGTATGTATGTATGTAACCGACTCCTTCGGACCCACTTGACCCACTTTAAACGGACAGATTTAATTCAAACTTTGTACACTTATAAAGAATCAGCGACATTTTAATAATTTCATAGGTTTATCTCGAAAAAACAATGAATTTTTTTTAAGTCCACAAAGCAATACGATTAAATTGAGACAACACGTATTGCTGCTAGGATTAAAAAGTGGAAAATAAATATAGTTTAAATTTAGTTTTATAAAATGAAGTTGACAGATCATGACGAAAGTGGGAAATGTGTCTGGCAGAAAGTGGTTGCACCAAAACATTAACAATTCATGGTCAATTTTAAAGAAAATAAAAGGATTAGAGAGAGATGTTATTGCGCCCAATAACAGTTTAGTTTTGTTCTTTATTATATACTAGCGGACCCGACAGACAGTTGTCCTGCATGATTTCAAGCGATTAAACAGAGTATTAAAGTACCGACTGCAGCGCCATCTATCGGGCTTTTACATTACATTATAAGGTTTACTCCAAAAAATAGTTCCATAGACAAAACAAAACAAAGCCTATGGCCCGAATTTCATATATCAACTCAATAATCCTATATTCAAATATATAGTCCCTATTTCTAAACCATTGTACATAAGCCCTCACTCATACATTCGTAGAATATTTATGACGCCAAATGGCATACGTAAAGCGTATATAGCTGTAATTGCAACCCATTTAGGGGGGAAGGGGTGGTTGGAGTTGCTTAGATAATGTGCATACATTAAACTAAGACCAAACTAACGTATCTTGATGAACGAACTTCGTGCGCCTGCGGTCTAATTACGCCCGCTTCTGAGAAATTTCATTTACATAGAAAAACTTGTCTTAATAGTAACTTAGAAATAATATGCGTTATAAGTGAATTTCAAGTCTTCAAAAGTTTACGTACTGAAATAAAAACATTGGTCTTGGTTTCAGATTTGTTTGTTTCGTAAGTCTTCTACTATTTATGGCAACGCACTTGCGAGCCTTCTAGAAATGCGAGGCACTTTCACTTACAATCAGTTTCCTGCCCGTTATGATATGAATAAAAAAAGGTCTTTGTGACACACGCCGTCGAGTTGGTGGGTTTTCTCACGATGTTTTCCTTCACCGTATGAGCGAGTGTTAAATGTGCACACAGAAGCGTCCATTGATTCACGGGGTTTGAATTTACGACCTAAGGGATGATCACACGCTGAATCCAGGCCCACTGCTTATAATATAAATGTGAATTTTAAAGTAATCCAAAGTACCTTGTTGGCATTTGAATCTCGCTAATTCCTATGCAATTGGTTTCATAATGGCGTCAATTTGCAAGATTGTTCGCAACTTCTCTTGCAGTTTGCAGACACTTAGCGTAAAGTGGCATATACTTCAAATTACTATCTAATTTGATTGAATATATTGATTATTTTTATACTATTAATCCTGTAGGGCCCTCAACCCGATTACGTCATCTACACCTCTCTTACTTTTTAATATATAACCTATTAAAAATATCAAGTGCCTTATTATCTATGTACATTAGGTATAGCGTTCAGTTCCGCCATCGAACATCTGGATATTTGATTAAATATATAATAGTTCTCACTTTGTATCACGTGAGTTTTTGTAGATATTGATGTCTTCTATAAAACTGAAATACATGACTGCCCTATTGTCAATAGATTCCACAGTGTGCGCAATATAGGGATTTTATTGGTATTTTTATCTTGGGTTATATTATCGAAGTTTTGACAGATAGGTGCCTAACTTTATTGCAATTATTCTGTAGTCTATGTTCAATAATAATGTAGGATTCTAATGATGGAAGAATATTTTAAATCGATCTAGTGGCTTTTATTATAATAGTGTAGATTTAAATAACATATCATGAAATATAAAGAAAATACGTGAAGATTAAAGGGAATGGGTATCGAGAGTTGTTAGTTCGTCTGGTCTCTTGTATGATCGTGGTTTGAGACTGGTCCTACTCTTTAGCTTCCTATAGTCATATCGATTGCGATAACGTTTAAAGTTGTATATTTGTTTCCCAATAATTCGAAATTGCATACTGCCATTTGTATCCGGTCAGTTGCTTTGTTTTGTTCCATTAGTTTTGTCTAAATAATATTAGTCTTACTTTTTTTTTTGCACTTGTGCTCACCTTATCAATTTTTTTTTCTCACAGTGGTTGCTAGAAGAGATCGCTCGAAAGCGATAAGGCCGCCAATCCTTTTTATTTAATTATAAATACATAGTTACCTACATTAATAATTATTTGATTTTAAACAGCCTTTGAACGTGTCCCACACAAACGTTTGATCTTTGTATCCATAAACTAATTTCAACATTATAAATAGAACTTACATGAAGGCTATATTCAAATACCCCGAGGCCTTTGAAACCATATCTCTATGTTATGATTGAAAATTCATAGAAGCGGTATCGCCCTCAATTCCGTTGTACAAATATTGCTTTAGCGACGTTATAAATCCAATGTAAGCCTTGTGTGTATACACAGGCATGTATAAAGTCCACGACAGAATACATAATGTAAGAGAAACAAAGCTGTTACATAATGCCGACCAAATTCTAACTCTGAGTTGCGTTTTAGTTATCGACGACAGCGATTTGTAAGCAGAGGCAATTTTGCATTCTTAGTAAGAAAGGAATCTAAATCTTTATTGTATATTGAGAATAATATTAAATACGTACGTGAGGTTTCATCAACTGTCTATTATTCTAACGCACGCTCTAATGGTAAGATTTACAGTTGAGACTTATACTTAAACTTCCGTATGCCAAATCCAAATTATTTTCGACAAATGGGATTTACACTTGAACCTTGACTGTGTGTGTGTTTAAATGATACAAATTACTATGTTTTATGTTTTCTACAGTCCATGAATCCTGTACATCTACAGTAAGTAGGAATGTTTGTTTATACAAATATACTAGATAATAGAACTTTTGCCTAGCATTTAAATCCCCTACATTGTGTATTTTAAGGTAAGGTACAAAATTGCGTGTCTTTAATGCATCCTTAGGTTTACATTCTGTAATGTTAATCTACTAATCACAGTATTGACAACAATTAAACCGTGTCATCGCCTAAAAACCATAGACTCTCATTAGATGTCACTCATTGACATTCAGCTGTCTGACGTCAGCGGTGACGCGGGAAATTTGAACAAAAAGAAAAGTTCTGCAATGTTAAATTCAGAGTAGTTTACTTTATACAAATATGTAAGCTAATTTTATAATATTTCATTACTAGCTGACTCAGCGAGCTTAGCCTAACCCAGTGCGGTGTTTTCGTATATTTTTGAGTGAATTAAAATTATTCAATCTGTACCATGTTCTTGAGTAAATGATACCTAAATATTTACCCAACGGAATAATCTACCAAGTTCCGCGTCCGTTTTTCGCTTACATCACCACCTAAACCGGGTGGAGGCGAGCAACAAAGACGAAATTTCGCCGGATCCATCCGCCCACAACAAACAAGTGAGGCGCTTCGCATTCCGGCCGCTGGAGCCTTTACTTGCGACAGATCAAATTGAATTCCGAGCTCTTAACCCACCTATTTAGTATGTACTAGATAAACTGTATACTATGAGTTTAACGAAGTATACTTTTAAATGTGTTCGGTCTTAAAGGATATTTACTGTACTGAATACATAGAAATTATAAGCAAAAATTACAAACTAAAATTGTATATAAAATCTTATATTCACACCCCGTAAATATGTAATGTTATTTTTAAAGAAAACACTTTTTTACCGAATTGAAGTTATGTATTATTATAAATTTACAATTATTTTGCATAATTTTAAATTTAACCGACGTTTCGCGTGCTTTACAGCGTGCGTGGTCACGGTGACAGAAGACAAAAAGTGTTGAATGTCAAAATTTGAAGTCATTTTGCGATTATATAGTTAGCTTTCAATTAGGATACAGTTCGAATTCTATATTAAAATGTCATTTAGCGAAAGATTCTATCAACTGGCCTTTAATAATAATTAAAAAAGCCTTTTATTTCTTACTTATTTTTTTAAGAAAATCTATTACACGAATTTTTTTCCTACTTTTATATGTATTTCCTAATTATATTGCAAGCACCCTTCCGCAGAGTTCCACGTCCAAGGATCGAGCCAGCCATTTCAGTAATGTATTGTGTAGCAATACTGTCTGACGATCGATGGACCATAAGGGCGACCCAGTAGCCTCCCCACTATACTCTCCTATTGGGAAAGAAAACAGAGAAAGTCCGCTCACAAGATGTCCTACATCTACCCTTTAATGGAGATTTAATAACTCTTTGTATATTTTTTTACTCAAGAGATCTGGAATATCAATATGAGCGGTTTTAAGGTATGTGATGTTAAATGATATAACATACTTTCATAGTCCTCTTAATACAGTATTGTAATATTGTATTTATTGCCAGTTCTTCTCTTCTACGCCCTTGATTTGAGAACTGGCAGTGTCTTTGTAACTGGGTTCATGATATGAAATATGTTCAAGACTTCATCAGCAGTTAACCATGCCTGTTAGTGAATTACAAATTGTACCTAGCAGTTATCATTGTATCTAAAATATACAGTATATAACGTTATAATACATAGTTAGGAATTGCCGGGGTGTGTTTGCCCCGGGCGGGAGCTCAGCCCGGACGGCACACGTTTGCATTTCCAACTGGATAACAAATAGTAATGTACACATTTATCGATAAAATAATCAATACTTTTGTGATAGAGAACTGAGAGTTATATATGAGCTTTTACACTTTTAAGTACACTTGTGGCCCGATTGAACCTGTAAGTATATAGGTAAATGTGATTCTCTTCTTGCTGACATGATAGATTTACAAATGAATAATTTAAAAAGTTAGTTTTTTTTTTAAAGAATAGAGGGCAATCTGACAGGTGTCTCACCTGATTTTAAGTGACCCTGCCGCCCATGGACACTCTTTATGCCAATGGGGTCGGTCGCGAGTGCGTTGCCGTCCTTTAAGAATTGGTACGTTTTTTTTCCAGAAGAACCCAAAGTAGAATTGTTTCGGAAATACTGCAGTGGGCAGCATTCCAAGCAAATTTTTCATGTCTTGTCCAAACGAAGTGCCGTTGGCATAGGCATCATGCCTGAGTGCCATGCCATTTATAAGTACCTACTAACAACAAGTTTTTGTTTGTATAGAATATATAAAAACATTATATAAATTGCATAACAGTACAATCTGATATGATTTTATCTTCGTGTTTAGTTCTGTAAGCATTTTTTTTTTAACAATAATTGTGAGAGGATAAATCGTACCATATAAACAAAAACGTATGAACTATTTCATCATAGCATTGTTTTTAAGCAGCAACACTAGATAGAAAGAGATTCTAATACGAAAATAAATATTACGAATATCGATACCACATCCCTAGCATCAAAGCCAGCCAAAGCTCAGCTAGGCAAAACCGAATTTCCGAATTCGGAAATTCGGTTTTGCCTAGCTGAGCTTTGGCTGGCTTTGATGCTAGGGATGTGGTATCGATATTCGTAATATTTATTTTCGTATTAGAATCTCTTTCTATCTAGTGTTGCTGCTTAAAAACAATGCTATGATGAAATAGTTCATACGTTTTTGTTTATATGGTACGATTTATCCTCTCACAATTATTGTTAAAAAAAAAATGCTTACAGAACTAAACACGAAGATAAAATCATATCAGATTGTACTGTTATGCAATTTATATAATGTTTTTATATATTCTATACAAACAAAAACTTGTTGTTAGTAGGTACTTATAAATGGCATGGCACTCAGGCATGATGCCTATGCCAACGGCACTTCGTTTGGACAAGACATGAAAAATTTGCTTGGAATGCTGCCCACTGCAGTATTTCCGAAACAATTCTACTTTGGGTTCTTCTGGAAAAAAAACGTACCAATTCTTAAAGGACGGCAACGCACTCGCGACCGACCCCATTGGCATAAAGAGTGTCCATGGGCGGCAGGGTCACTTAAAATCAGGTGAGACACCTGTCAGATTGCCCTCTATTCTTTAAAAAAAAAACTAACTTTTTAAATTATTCATTTGTAAATCTATCATGTCAGCAAGAAGAGAATCACATTTACCTATATACTTACAGGTTCAATCGGGCCACAAGTGTACTTAAAAGTGTAAAAGCTCATATATAACTCTCAGTTCTCTATCACAAAAGTATTGATTATTTTATCGATAAATGTGTACATTACTATTTGTTATCCAGTTGGAAATGCAAACGTGTGCCGTCCGGGCTGAGCTCCCGCCCGGGGCAAACACACCCCGGCAATTCCTAACTATGTATTATAACGTTATATACTGTATATTTTAGATACAATGATAACTGCTAGGTACAATTTGTAATTCACTAACAGGCATGGTTAACTGCTGATGAAGTCTTGAACATATTTCATATCATGAACCCAGTTACAAAGACACTGCCAGTTCTCAAATCAAGGGCGTAGAAGAGAAGAACTGGCAATAAATACAATATTACAATACTGTATTAAGAGGACTATGAAAGTATGTTATATCATTTAACATCACATACCTTAAAACCGCTCATATTGATATTCCAGATCTCTTGAGTAAAAAAATATACAAAGAGTTATTAAATCTCCATTAAAGGGTAGATGTAGGACATCTTGTGAGCGGACTTTCTCTGTTTTCTTTCCCAATAGGAGAGTATAGTGGGGAGGCTACTGGGTCGCCCTTATGGTCCATCGATCGTCAGACAGTATTGCTACACAATACATTACTGAAATGGCTGGCTCGATCCTTGGACGTGGAACTCTGCGGAAGGGTGCTTGCAATATAATTAGGAAATACATATAAAAGTAGGAAAAAAATTCGTGTAATAGATTTTCTTAAAAAAATAAGTAAGAAATAAAAGGCTTTTTTAATTATTATTAAAGGCCAGTTGATAGAATCTTTCGCTAAATGACATTTTAATATAGAATTCGAACTGTATCCTAATTGAAAGCTAACTATATAATCGCAAAATGACTTCAAATTTTGACATTCAACACTTTTTGTCTTCTGTCACCGTGACCACGCACGCTGTAAAGCACGCGAAACGTCGGTTAAATTTAAAATTATGCAAAATAATTGTAAATTTATAATAATACATAACTTCAATTCGGTAAAAAAGTGTTTTCTTTAAAAATAACATTACATATTTACGGGGTGTGAATATAAGATTTTATATACAATTTTAGTTTGTAATTTTTGCTTATAATTTCTATGTATTCAGTACAGTAAATATCCTTTAAGACCGAACACATTTAAAAGTATACTTCGTTAAACTCATAGTATACAGTTTATCTAGTACATACTAAATAGGTGGGTTAAGAGCTCGGAATTCAATTTGATCTGTCGCAAGTAAAGGCTCCAGCGGCCGGAATGCGAAGCGCCTCACTTGTTTGTTGTGGGCGGATGGATCCGGCGAAATTTCGTCTTTGTTGCTCGCCTCCACCCGGTTTAGGTGGTGATGTAAGCGAAAAACGGACGCGGAACTTGGTAGATTATTCCGTTGGGTAAATATTTAGGTATCATTTACTCAAGAACATGGTACAGATTGAATAATTTTAATTCACTCAAAAATATACGAAAACACCGCACTGGGTTAGGCTAAGCTCGCTGAGTCAGCTAGTAATGAAATATTATAAAATTAGCTTACATATTTGTATAAAGTAAACTACTCTGAATTTAACATTGCAGAACTTTTCTTTTTGTTCAAATTTCCCGCGTCACCGCTGACGTCAGACAGCTGAATGTCAATGAGTGACATCTAATGAGAGTCTATGGTTTTTAGGCGATGACACGGTTTAATTGTTGTCAATACTGTGATTAGTAGATTAACATTACAGAATGTAAACCTAAGGATGCATTAAAGACACGCAATTTTGTACCTTACCTTAAAATACACAATGTAGGGGATTTAAATGCTAGGCAAAAGTTCTATTATCTAGTATATTTGTATAAACAAACATTCCTACTTACTGTAGATGTACAGGATTCATGGACTGTAGAAAACATAAAACATAGTAATTTGTATCATTTAAACACACACACAGTCAAGGTTCAAGTGTAAATCCCATTTGTCGAAAATAATTTGGATTTGGCATACGGAAGTTTAAGTATAAGTCTCAACTGTAAATCTTACCATTAGAGCGTGCGTTAGAATAATAGACAGTTGATGAAACCTCACGTACGTATTTAATATTATTCTCAATATACAATAAAGATTTAGATTCCTTTCTTACTAAGAATGCAAAATTGCCTCTGCTTACAAATCGCTGTCGTCGATAACTAAAACGCAACTCAGAGTTAGAATTTGGTCGGCATTATGTAACAGCTTTGTTTCTCTTACATTATGTATTCTGTCGTGGACTTTATACATGCCTGTGTATACACACAAGGCTTACATTGGATTTATAACGTCGCTAAAGCAATATTTGTACAACGGAATTGAGGGCGATACCGCTTCTATGAATTTTCAATCATAACATAGAGATATGGTTTCAAAGGCCTCGGGGTATTTGAATATAGCCTTCATGTAAGTTCTATTTATAATGTTGAAATTAGTTTATGGATACAAAGATCAAACGTTTGTGTGGGACACGTTCAAAGGCTGTTTAAAATCAAATAATTATTAATGTAGGTAACTATGTATTTATAATTAAATAAAAAGGATTGGCGGCCTTATCGCTTTCGAGCGATCTCTTCTAGCAACCACTGTGAGAAAAAAAAATTGATAAGGTGAGCACAAGTGCAAAAAAAAAAGTAAGACTAATATTATTTAGACAAAACTAATGGAACAAAACAAAGCAACTGACCGGATACAAATGGCAGTATGCAATTTCGAATTATTGGGAAACAAATATACAACTTTAAACGTTATCGCAATCGATATGACTATAGGAAGCTAAAGAGTAGGACCAGTCTCAAACCACGATCATACAAGAGACCAGACGAACTAACAACTCTCGATACCCATTCCCTTTAATCTTCACGTATTTTCTTTATATTTCATGATATGTTATTTAAATCTACACTATTATAATAAAAGCCACTAGATCGATTTAAAATATTCTTCCATCATTAGAATCCTACATTATTATTGAACATAGACTACAGAATAATTGCAATAAAGTTAGGCACCTATCTGTCAAAACTTCGATAATATAACCCAAGATAAAAATACCAATAAAATCCCTATATTGCGCACACTGTGGAATCTATTGACAATAGGGCAGTCATGTATTTCAGTTTTATAGAAGACATCAATATCTACAAAAACTCACGTGATACAAAGTGAGAACTATTATATATTTAATCAAATATCCAGATGTTCGATGGCGGAACTGAACGCTATACCTAATGTACATAGATAATAAGGCACTTGATATTTTTAATAGGTTATATATTAAAAAGTAAGAGAGGTGTAGATGACGTAATCGGGTTGAGGGCCCTACAGGATTAATAGTATAAAAATAATCAATATATTCAATCAAATTAGATAGTAATTTGAAGTATATGCCACTTTACGCTAAGTGTCTGCAAACTGCAAGAGAAGTTGCGAACAATCTTGCAAATTGACGCCATTATGAAACCAATTGCATAGGAATTAGCGAGATTCAAATGCCAACAAGGTACTTTGGATTACTTTAAAATTCACATTTATATTATAAGCAGTGGGCCTGGATTCAGCGTGTGATCATCCCTTAGGTCGTAAATTCAAACCCCGTGAATCAATGGACGCTTCTGTGTGCACATTTAACACTCGCTCATACGGTGAAGGAAAACATCGTGAGAAAACCCACCAACTCGACGGCGTGTGTCACAAAGACCTTTTTTTATTCATATCATAACGGGCAGGAAACTGATTGTAAGTGAAAGTGCCTCGCATTTCTAGAAGGCTCGCAAGTGCGTTGCCATAAATAGTAGAAGACTTACGAAACAAACAAATCTGAAACCAAGACCAATGTTTTTATTTCAGTACGTAAACTTTTGAAGACTTGAAATTCACTTATAACGCATATTATTTCTAAGTTACTATTAAGACAAGTTTTTCTATGTAAATGAAATTTCTCAGAAGCGGGCGTAATTAGACCGCAGGCGCACGAAGTTCGTTCATCAAGATACGTTAGTTTGGTCTTAGTTTAATGTATGCACATTATCTAAGCAACTCCAACCACCCCTTCCCCCCTAAATGGGTTGCAATTACAGCTATATACGCTTTACGTATGCCATTTGGCGTCATAAATATTCTACGAATGTATGAGTGAGGGCTTATGTACAATGGTTTAGAAATAGGGACTATATATTTGAATATAGGATTATTGAGTTGATATATGAAATTCGGGCCATAGGCTTTGTTTTGTTTTGTCTATGGAACTATTTTTTGGAGTAAACCTTATAATGTAATGTAAAAGCCCGATAGATGGCGCTGCAGTCGGTACTTTAATACTCTGTTTAATCGCTTGAAATCATGCAGGACAACTGTCTGTCGGGTCCGCTAGTATATAATAAAGAACAAAACTAAACTGTTATTGGGCGCAATAACATCTCTCTCTAATCCTTTTATTTTCTTTAAAATTGACCATGAATTGTTAATGTTTTGGTGCAACCACTTTCTGCCAGACACATTTCCCACTTTCGTCATGATCTGTCAACTTCATTTTATAAAACTAAATTTAAACTATATTTATTTTCCACTTTTTAATCCTAGCAGCAATACGTGTTGTCTCAATTTAATCGTATTGCTTTGTGGACTTAAAAAAAATTCATTGTTTTTTCGAGATAAACCTATGAAATTATTAAAATGTCGCTGATTCTTTATAAGTGTACAAAGTTTGAATTAAATCTGTCCGTTTAAAGTGGGTCAAGTGGGTCCGAAGGAGTCGGTTACATACATACATACATACAGGTGAAGCTGATATAAAGCGTGTAAAAATATTGAGAGCCTCATAAAGATCCGAAGTATCTAGTGAGTACAAAATGTTTGTTAAATTAATTATAATACTTTGCATGTCCTTAATTCGATTTTAAATCAGTTCAGTAAGCTCATGTTAATATTAAACCTTCGATATGAGCGGACTTACGCGGTAAACCCGGATTATCCGCATCCGGATATCCGGTTCCCTGATGAAAACCGTCTCCAAAGTTTGTACGTCGAATATGCTTAATGATATTTAGAATATAGGCCACGTAAAGAAGTCTTGTTGGTTTAATTAAGACTATTATACAAGAGATAAATACCATCAAAGACTACTATAGTTATCATGTTTGACAGTTTAAAACGCCATGTAAAGTGTCAAATACGTGTCTGAAAATTTTTAATACCACGTTGTAAGATTATACAAATGTATAACGCACACATATTTAATTTTAACGTTTATTACATTGATAGACTCATAGATACATTGCTGCTGATATATTAAATTATTATGACCATCAACTGTCAGCTGTCAGCTGTCAAATATCAACATCCATCTGTCAAGTAAGTTTAAGGCAGAAATGCGCGACCATAGTAATCAAATAAATAGTTACACTGTCACACATATTCTCTGAGGTTCTTCATTGGAGCATACTAATTTAAAAAATTAAATTAACACCCTAGTTTTATACAAAATCTATGGTCATATATCATCATCCAGCTCCTTTAAGACAGAAGTCACTCTGACTTCTGTTTTCCGACGACCCCATATGAACAAAGCTTTCAATAAGACGCAAATAAAGCTACAGCAACTGATCGCATATGTCACTAAGACAAATACCTCCCGACACACCCTTTGGGCTCTTTATACTCGGAGCCAAAGATGTTGCGCAATTTTAAGTTCTTAAAATTGTTACAAAAATTTAATGCAAGCAAGCATGGTAAGCGGCAAGAATGGGGTTTCCTCGTTTGCGTATTGTAATATAGTCATTTACATCTATATGTTAGGAGTATCTTTTTTTTATAAAAAAAGTATTTTAATATAAGTTTAATATAATTCGATCCCCGGCTGTGCACCAATGTACTTTCTTTCTATGTGCGCATTTAACATTCACTCGACCGTTATGTGTCAGGAACAGGAGGTAGATCACATACCTACTTGCTTATATGATTGAGAAATTATCATGAAACAGATACAAAAATCCCATACCTAAATGATAAATGATTTTTCTGTAAGTAGGTTTCTACAAACACTTTTACACGTCAAGCATATTTTTTTAAAACTAGATGAGTTCGACGTTTCCTATCTGACTACTCTGAGAAGAAACGCCGAAACAAACTTAGAGGCCACTGTCTCTTTTAAAGTCCATAATCTTGATCAGATCATGTGATGACCATGTAGATTTCAGTCTGAAATGGTCTTTTGAGGAAAGAACCACACAGATTGAGTGGACCTGTCAAGTCAGTGCACGCATTTGTCAGTAATCGTTCAGCTCAACTCAAAACTTAGGTTGAAAAGGTTGTAGCACTGATTTTTTTATTTTATATTAGTTTCAA
Source organism: Pieris melete (assembly GCA_963693345.1). Taxonomy (NCBI): domain Eukaryota; kingdom Metazoa; phylum Arthropoda; class Insecta; order Lepidoptera; family Pieridae; genus Pieris; species Pieris melete. The sequence goes on along the minus strand of CAVNZK010000053.1, from coordinate 7,841 downwards.
ATTGAAATAACACTATTAATTAAAATTAAATAATTATTTTTAAGATATCAAGATCAAGACTGGTGTTTTGTACTGTAAATGATTCTTCAAACAATTAATAACTACAGTATATTATGAGAAATTTTATTATCTTATAAGTATGTGTAAAGACTTATTGGGATTTTGACAGAGACTTCTTACATACTTTTTCTAGTATCCTCGTGTATATTCCCCCTAAACAACCACAAGCCAAGACGCTGACAGTTGTATTCGACTCCTGAGATATAGAGCTTGCGCAGTCATTACTCAACTATAGCTATTATGTATCGCTTATATAAATACTAGGTAGATACTCATATCTACAGCCTTATATTCTTTTATTTTCACGTTGGCCTGTAACTAGGTGTTCCTGGATTTGAGTAATAGATCGACTAGAGGCCCAAAATGGCATCCTCAAAATACCAATCATAAAAATATGAATTAATGAAATCGACGCAAAAATAAATCTTGGATACACATATTAATTTCTAAGATATTATGTATTTATGCACTTAAATGTATAATATATCAAACCAAATAATAATCTGTAGTTATTCTTACCTACTTTTTTTTATTTTATTACTCTTTGAAAATCACTTTAAACAAATTACTTATAAGATTCTCATTAGAATCCTGTTTTACACCAATTGGTAACAATTTTTAAGGATACTAGCGACATCTGTTGTTGAATAGCTAACTCAAATCAATAAGAATCAATTCAGTACAGTCAAGTACAAAAATTACATTCAATATATTTAAAAACTTTTTAACATTATTTCTCAAATTTAAACGGAAAGAAATTGTATTAATATATGCTACCCGCGTGTCAACTGCATGGATTTTAGACTTTTTTTTACTCTTTTTCCTAAAGTACTTTCTATATTCTTTACTTATTCGTTGAGCGAGGATTTTTTGTCACTGGTATTATTGTAAATATTACGAGTAAATGCTCAATAACTGTGTTTTAAAATGACATTCAAATACAATTAAAGTCTGACAGTGTCAAAACAAAGACATATTCCACCAGCTTATGGCCTACTAACCACACATTGAAGTGTGAAACCCTAACGCGTACTGTAAAAACAAAGGACCCTATTCTGAAAGCATTCGACATCGAAATAGGTAGAGTCCCCACGGTCTGCTGGCTTTCCATCAGCGGTGATTGATAAGCCGCGCCCTCGGGATCTCTGAAACCATAGCGGGGATACGCCGCGTCGGTTACCTCATTTATTTTGAATATATATATTCTATAACCGTTGAATTATTTCTCTTTAATAGGTAAAGTTTCAAGATATTTCAATTGTTTTATTTTTGTTCGTTCTGGGATCCCAAGAATGTATTCTTTAATATTATTAATATTAATTCAAAATTCAAAAAGAATTTAATCATATGGGTACCTAACACATTGTACACTTATGACTTGTCAGCTTTTTTTTCATTATGTTCTTATGTTAACAAAGTAGGCAAAAAGTCCTTTTCGCAGTCAGCAATGTGTTCGTCTCTCTTTAATTTAGGTCTAGTAGAAAAATATTTTATTTTATACACTAGTATTTCTGTGTATTTTATGTTTGAAAACACAATCATGTCTTTATTAATAATCATAACAATCAAATATTTACAATTTTCTTAACCTATAGGTTTGTTTGAAACGTTTCTTGTAATATTTTTGTCATAATAGTTTTACACGAATAAAAAAATATTTCATTTTATACAAATATTTCTGTATATAAAATGTTTCCTTTAATACTTTTCAATTATTACTTAAGCCATTTAGATTTAAATATAAATAAACGGCCATTCATTTAATCAATTGTCAGCGAATAGAGTTAAATTTCATAGTTTTGGTAAGTTCACCTGCCTTTTTAAAAAAAATATGATTTTGATATTTTGCTATGATGCTGTGTTATAGCACTTTTATTACAATTAATTGTTATGTTAACTAATTTTTAAATAAACAATGATTATTTAATCAACCCTTAAATATAATTTAAACGAAAGCTAAAAGTGGGTCTGGAATTGTATTTTAAATTTTGTTATCATGTAATTTCAATAAAATAAATTTCTAATTTCCTTTTCATCACGATTCTTATCAGCTACTAAGCCAAGCCAGCCTACAATTAACTTTAACGAATTTTGGTCGTAATTGTTTAGCCTAGATTTTTAGATTATAAGCAATATTTAAATAAATAAATTATTGTGGTGGGTAACTGGTTCACTTAACAGGAGACATTATACCTAGATATATTCGTGTCTATGAAATACATAGCCTGTAATCTACTAACAACGTTAAATTCAAGTTAATTTATTCAAGAACATGCGTGAATGTCTCCTCTTAGGCTTACCTGCTGGCATTATTGATGACTAGAACCCCCCGGACCCAAATAAGAGGGGTCAAACGTTAACATACAGACGTAACGTCCGAGCATATTTGTCCAAGCTATAAACACCTTTACACCATTGCAATAAGGTTTATATTCGAGTGGGTTCGATGAGGGAGGTACGGAGGGTGTCTTTACCACGTTAGTGGTGCCCTGTAATTTTGGGCCTAATGCGACTATTCCTATTTCTACCCTCGGCTTAAGGCCTGCCTTGGGAGATAAGGGCTATTAAGAAAATCGTATACATGCGAGGCTTTTTATCTTTGCATACGAATTTAAAAGAGGTTTTATGGTTTTGGAATAGTTTGTTGCAAGGAGGTTGAATGTGTGAATTATTATGTCGTGTTTATTTACGCTTTATCTTAATAATAAAGTTTAATATTCAAAAGTGCTAAAGTGTAAGTGAAAAAGTAGATCTCAAGAACAGAATGTCTTAATATAGACTGTAAGTAGTGTTATTGGACACTTTCTTATGTTAAATATCCTTTTTATTAATTTAGCTTAGATTTAAATTGCTTATTAGTCTTAAGTTAGGATAGATCGTAATGTTAAATTGTGTTTTTCTGAAGAGACTTATATACCTATAGGTATATGTATTATGTACGTATAATATAAGATAAATAAAAAGGCTGCCATTCACACCAATAAAATGCTTGGAGATACACTAAGGGACAAGACCGATACATAGACAACAATTAAAGTTGTGCTTAGAGACGTGAGAGAATTTTTCTTTGTCGTGAGACCCACACGGGACACTGGCTGTACGCTGAGCAAGTAATCAACCTTTCAAATAATTAAATACCTATAACTCGTAAATGTTAGGAGAAGCGACATTTTTTATTGGAATTTAGGCAAGTTCCAATGGAACAGATGACAAGCATCTAAAGTGAGACAAAAGTCTCATGAGAGAGAAAAACGAAAATAATGTAATACGTTATGTCACCCTTCAAAGAACGCGAGATCAAAGGATGTGACTGAAATTGTATTCTTATAGACAAGTAGGTGAACTTATAACACGCATTTTTGCACGTAAATGTTAAAAAGAGCTTTAATTATATAGAAATACTAGCTGACCCGGCAAACGTTTGTTTTGCCATAGCTATTATTTCTAGGAATCATTTTTTTAGTTCTATAAAAATAACTATCTACAATAATAAAAAATAGGGGTTCATCGTAGAGGGGTGAAAATTAGGGGTTGTATGCATTCTTGTATGCTGTACCATAAAAAAATAAATACAATTTATTTTTTATAAAAATTAAAAAAAAATGGGGTGGACACTCCTTATCACTTAGGAGTTTGAAAGATAGATTATTATGAATATAAAATTTAATAAGAATCGGTCAAGCCGTTTCGGAGGAGTATGGGAACCAACATTGTGACACGAGAATTTTATATATTAGACGAGAATTTTATATATTAGATTATTACGCATTCTAACCTATAACCCCATTATCCACTAACAAACCAGAGACAATAGATACCTTGGCTTCTCACTGTTAGTAGCCTTCCTTTGAAATAAATTTCCAGATATTCCAATTAATGGTTCTCGTGGCAAGGCATTTTAAAACAATACTCGTATATGTATGAACTTCATTTTTAGTAGTTCATATAGAAAAAGTTCTTATACATTCCTAACAGACCAGAGACAATAGATTTACCTACCTCGGCTTGTCAGCAGTGTTAGCCTTTGAAATCAATTTGCGGATTTTCGAATTAATGTGTCTGGTAAGGCATTTTCAAACATTGTTACTTAATAAAAAAAACAAAAACTACAACGCTTTTAGATCTGGGATGTCTGTATCTGTTGCATGATATTAAAAATATAATAGGCAAGTTGGTGATCAGCCTCCTGTGCCTGATACGGCCGTCTGTTTGGGTATAAGGCAAGTTTCCACCACCGTTTAAGCGAATGTTAAATGAAAATCCATTGGTGCACGGGTCCTTAAGGACCTGAAGCCACCAGGGCAACACTTCTGTGTTCTGCACACGTTCTGTGTTGTAACTTAATATTAGTGTTAAAACAATAGCAACAGAAACAAAAGGGTTGTCACATTCAATATAAATCGCAGCAGCAAGAGTTCGTCGGGGCTAATTAATTGCGGATTAAGGTGGGATCGGCGCGGTGGGAATATGGAATGAGTAAACAAGTTTTAACTGGATTCTTGGTACTGTATCTTCGCATCTGCATCCATGCCTTAGATTGAGTACGCAATCAGTGAAGTGCAATGAACCGGTATCGGGAATATGAAATATGTTCGTACGTTTAAACCTGTTAAAACATATGCATAAACCTTTTTGGTTATTATATATTCTATGGTATGGTAACAATATTCAGTTAAATAAGTATGGGTTCATTACATATGTACATCTCTGAAACGACAGTTTTTTTATCAAAGTAAGCGTAATAGACCTCAATATACGTGTAATAAAATTAGGTAAATTATTCTCATAATTATGTAATTATCTAAATTCTAAGTTTGAAAAAGCTATCACTGTCTCATCTATTTACTGGCAAAATGTCACTAGCGTGATAAAGACAAAAGAGTTAATCGCTTAGTCTTAAGGTATTGTTCCAAATAAACGGGCGATTCTTTACCGAATTTTTAGATTTAAATGTCGAAATGGCAATAAACAAAATGTAACACTGCAATATGAGACTTACCAATAAATAAAAATAACAGAGACAACGAACAGTTAAATTTTCCAAAAAAATATAGAATTCCACGTAAACCGATCACGAGGCGACACCTGAACGCCTCAACAAAACCAAAAATTAAACATCGTCCTTTGTTGGCGAAAACGCTAAATTGAGGAAATTTCCATCCATTCTCCATCCAGGCGTCATCCGCGCCTAAACCCCGCTTCAATTTCAATAGCACCCCACACACACCCTTAAGGACACCCCCACTCCCCTATCCCTTTCACTCGCACGGCTATCTGACGAGTTGGAAAGGGACAGCCCTACCTACAGGGCCGGTCAAAGTTAGGTATATTGTGTTATATTGTCGTAGGTGTTCGGGGGAAGATTGATGTTGGAGGGGTTAGTTTTGGCAACCCTATGCCGACGTAACGAAATTTTCACGCACGCGTATGACCTCATATTTCGTAGGAAATTAGGTGGAATTAATTTTCAAGTTTTCAATAAGGAAAAATTGCTTCGTGCGTTCGGAAAATTATACGGTTTCGGGGTTGGACAAATTAGTTTGGTTAAACAATCCGTTTTATGGGTCTTCCCGTTGCTTCAATTTTCTTTGTTTACATACATTGTTCTATTAAAAGGTGAAATATTATGAATGAATCAAGCTTTTCTCTCGTCACCAGATTGTGTCATTCCTGAACTGAACGTTAATAATTTGTACTTGAGCTCAAGAAACACTTCACAAAACGACCTGATTTAAAATCATATTTAACTAATAAACTAGGTACTAAAAATAGTTATACATAATAAAGTAAATATAAAAATCTTAACTAATTAAATTAGATAAATATCTATGTAATTACAGATACAGAATCTATTAATAATACTACAAACACATTCACTATCTTCATTTGTCTTTGGATTCAATTGTCTTTGTCAAGCTGGCACCAAACAATAAAAAAAAGTAACAAAATGTAGAAAGGTTTTAATAGTAGGTACATAAAACTGATACAATTAAAACAACGCCAACAGAAAGCGTTAACTCGATAAAAGTTTGAAGTGAAAAAGCGCGCGAACCGCACTGAATGAAGATCGTCGAAGAATGAGAATTTAAAAATAAAGAAATACTATCTGAAGTTCAAAGTCAGGAAACACCATTGTACTAATTACGCGGCAGACGGCGGGCTTTCACTCTCGCCGGCGCTTTTAATTATTTTTTTAGCGTCTCGGCGTCTGGCGGGAAAGAGGAAAAATCGACGAAGGAATAGACAAGACACGGCATTGTCCTTGACACGGAAGTTGTGAATGAAGAGTTGTGATTTTTCTATAGTATTGTGATTGCTATTTTGAAGGAAATGAAACATATGTTTTGAAACATTTTTGGCTGATGTGGTACTTTTATAAGTGTACTGTTTAGCCTTTAGGGGGAAAAGACGTTTGTAGGTAAGATAAACATACCATATTTAAGCAAGCATTTTACTGTCTTGTCAACTTTTAATGACATTATACATGTTATCCTGATAAATAACTCAAGTTGCACCGTCCCTGTACCTACAATATAACCATGATATTCAGTTCATACATTTTTATTGAGTAAAAACAAGCATATCTCCAGTATTCTTTCGTCCGCGTCGCCTGAACTTCGCGCTCACTCAATCTTTGATACTTTCTTCGTGCATTTTTTTAGCTCGCCTTATTAATGAAAAGTAGGTTACTAACTTCGTTCGCTTTAAGAATGAAAGTAACACGCTGCTAGGTCGTTGAACTCACAGCTGTCTTTTGTTTTTGTTTGAGTTCCATCGACACTTGAGATTGTTCTAATTTCAAATTAATTCTGCAATCGTTTAATTTATTTGAAAAGATTTGTACGTTCCTAATTCAAATATAGAGAGTATACTAAACTACATACCTACATGGTTTTGAAAATACATAATTACCTATATTGGCTCTGATGTTCTTCTTTCAAACAATATTTAATGACTTTAATGACTTCACTATCGTCATATGTTTGCAAATCTAAAAATATATTGTAAAATTGTGTATCAATAATTTAGTTTTATTACTTTAAAATAATTAATATGAAGTATTTTTGACAACAAATATAATGTCAAATATTACAGATACGGAAGCCGTTACATTGTTGCGTATTTAAATAAAATCCACAGGCAACATCATTAATTATCTATCAGAATTAGATAATCCTTTTATACGTCACAACCCATTCAGTCCCGGTGAGAGGACAAGAGATTACCTGCTCCAAAACCCATAAAAAACCAAACAAATGCACAATAGTTAACCCTCAACATCCGCGGTGAAAGTGTTTTTTATCACATTTAAACTTTTGTGACATCTGCAAGCGAAAATATTTTTTGCATAGTTATAAAAATTATTTAAATTTGGAAATTCAAATTTTCTAAAAGTACCAAAAACCATCACAGAAATATAACAATCACAAGAAATTAAAATACAAGTGAAATAATCGTTTAATGACCTACTTACTTCGAAACGGACACAGAAATAATTTTGAAATTAATTTTGGTTTTCTACAAAATAATTAGAATTAAAAAGTTTTTACGCTTTAAGATTAACATTCATATTTAAAACGACAAATGTCAATTGCCGGTAAGTGGCCATTATTTGAGGGGTACTATTTCAAAAATCGAATCCCGAATTCATTTTTAATTTTTATAGGTCGCCTGTGGACTTTATTAATTCCTTTTTTGAATATTTACTTTTTTTACGATCTGTATTCCATTTTTAAAATACCGATCTTTTGTTTTGATTTTTTTAAAGTGATATTATTTTC